>JAPVLO010000262.1:3979615-5306154 GCA_027257055.1 Cephalopachus bancanus
CTTGCCTAGGCTGGAGTGCAGTGGCACACTCACGGCCACTACAGCCATGACTTGCTGGGTTCAGGAGATTCTTCTGCCTCAGCATTCCAAGTAGCTGGAACTGCAGGCGTGCGCCACCACACCTGGCTAATTTTTATTTATTTACTGTAAAGACGAAGTCTCACCGTGTTGCCCAGACTGGTCTTGAACCCGTGGGCTTAGGCAATCCTCTTGCCTCTGCCTCCCAAAGTGCAGGGATTACAGACATAAGCCACCGAGGCTGGCCTGTGTTAAGAATTTTAAAGCAGAACCTAGAAGTGAAACAGAAAAACTAGCATATCGTGCTATTTTTTTTTTTTTTAGTTTGCCAGCCTCCTGCCTTTATGTATACAGTGCAGTGTTTGATTGTGAACTTATAATTGAGGACCAATTTCTTAAATTAATAAAAATTAATGTTCCTGCTAGTATAATCTAAACTTTAATTATGCTTTTTATTTCAAGGTAAAAAAATGAACTAGTTTACAATCAGCATTAATAATCTATTATATATTTATATATGAAATATGTAAATATATTTTATTCATAATTATATTTTAATAAAATGCATATTTAAACATTCAACTGTATCTTAATGTCTTAACTAAGAAGTGTTATATATATTAAAGTCCATCAGTGGCCTGAAAATCAAGGGGTTGGGACTTGGGATGCTCCATAATCATTTAATTTTCTCTTGTTATTAGGCCTTCTTAACACATCAAGTTTCCTTTTTTTTTTTAGGGATAAAAAAACAAAGCAGTTAAAGCAAACATTTGTCATGCTCGATAAACAATGTTCTAATGTGCACATTGATTCTAATTAGGACAGCCAATTGTCAGCTAAGTTAATCCACCATTAGACAGAAAATAAAAAGGTGTCAACAGGAATACAATCTAGTAATTTGCAAATCATGGTTGAACACTAGCCAGGAGCTGGTAAGAAATGACACAACAGATACTGACTAAACTATATTTAGAAGATTCTATGCAATTCTTTTTCTTCTCAATGCTATACTTGATGGTAATATATAATTCTTTGGGAAGTCTTGTTATTAGGAAATTTACTAATAATATTATTATAATAAAAATTACATAAAACATAGGCACATATATTTTTTCCCTGATCAAATTAATTCCTAAGACTTTTTGTTTTTGCAAATAGAAAGCATATAGATAATTAATTTTTTCAAGTTAATTTAGTTGATTACAATTTAATGACCATTTATAGACACATATACCATGTATCAGACATTAAGAAAGGGACTGAGAATATGAGAATAAAAAATCATGGACACTGACTTCAAAGAGCCATAGTATGATAGAGAAAAAAGCTAGGTAAACAAAAAATTATGTGCAGAACAGTAGGTGAAACAAAGTTCATAGGTGAAATAGATGGCACAGAAATAAGCCAGAGAGAATGTAACTAACTCTGTCTGAAAGGTTTATGGTGTCTTAGAGAAGTTGTGATCTGAATTGTGTTTCACAGCAGGATCACCAGTCTTCTTCAAGATGTGTATTTATATGAATTTGTGGTGGATTAGGGAGTACAGGGATTATCACAAAAGGGAGTGCCCTTGGGTTGAGCATTTTTCCATATAATTAAGTTATGGACTATTATTTAGACTCTGATCTCTTAATTAAAAAACAATTCTTTTGAGCTGGAGTCTCACTCTGTCACTCAAGCAGTGAGTGCAGTAACATGCTCATGGCCATCACAGCCTTGACCTGCTGAGCTCAGGCTATCCTTCCCTCTCAGTCTTCCAAGTAGCTGGAACTACAGGTGTGTGTCACCATGCCTAGCTAATTTTTCTTGATTTATTGTAGAGAAGAGGTTTTACCCAGTTGCCCAGGCTGGTCTTGTATCCCTGGGCTCAGGGAATCTTCTCACCTCGGCCTCCCAAAATGCGGGGATTATAGGCGTGAGCCACCATGCCCTGCCTAAAAAGCTTTTATAGAATAGTTTACAACTTCAAATTCAAATATTAGAATCAGTCATGTAACAGCATTTACTGTCCTGTCAACATTATTGAGAATCTCCATGCACAAAGCACCAACACCAACTATATGTGGGAGTGGAAGATATACACATGGACAGTAAATTCTCCTTTAGAATACTGATAATCTAGTGAGCAGGCAATATACATGCAGACAGAAAGTATACAAAATTATAACTGATGTGACAGTGACACTTGCACAACAAATAATATATGAAATAACTAAAATAAAACACCAAAATATTAGTGCTATACAAATGGTATAATTTTATTTTTGCAGCATTTATCACTCATACAACATTTTTTCCTGACAGTAACTTAATTTAATGTTTACAAATACCCTCTGAGGTTAATATTGATATTTCTGCCAGATGCAGTGGCTCACGCTGTAATCCCAGCACTTTGGGAGGCAGAGGTGAGAGGATTGATTGCCTGAGTCCAGGCATTTGAGACTAGCCTGGGCAACTTGGTGAGACTACAGTACATATCTACAATAAATAAATAATAAAAAAAAAATTAACTGGTGCCTATAGTTCCAGCTACTTGGAAGGCTAAGGCACAAAGATCACCTGAACCTGGCAGGTTGAGGTTGAGGCTGTGGTGGATGTAAACATGCCACTGCACTCCAACCTGGGTGATAGAGTGAGACTCCAACTAAAAAAAAAAAAATTGATATTCCTATTTTACACAATAGCCATAGAGAGGTAATAAATATAGAGAAAATAAATGAAAAGAAAACTTACTATGGACAAGGGTAGTTAGAGGAAAAGAAAATAGGCTCTAAAAGATGGATTGGGTTTATAGTCACTGAGAAGAGATTGGGAAGTCATAGCAAGTGGGGTTAATGGAAAAGAGAAGACTAGATATATGAATATGTAGATTATAACACTGAGCAGACCAGTTTGACTAAAACAGTTGCAAGAGAGAAAAATAATTACATGTAAGCACAGAAAATCTATAATAAAAATAGGATAAAGAACCTATGTTCAACAATAGAAAAGTCATTAGGCAAATCATTATCTATTTACAGAATAGACTTCTAAGAAGTGTTGAAATGTTTAAATTAATATTTAAAGTCATAGTAATGATGAAAATAATTGTCTTTTACATAACCAATCCTTGAATAATTAATAAATGCACGTGGTACAAAATTCAGAAAATAACGAGAAAGTTTATAGTGAAAAGTTACCATCTCTCTCTAGTCCCCATTTCATTACCTTTCCAGAGTCAAACGTGAAAATAGGTCACATCTCTCTTTCTAGAAAATCTGTGAAAATACAGGCATATACACACATACATACACTACACACACATATCCATTTTTATTCCCAGATTATAAATACTAGTTTCTTTTTTTGTTTGTTTTGTTTTTTTGGTTTTTTTGAGTTGGAGTCTCCCTCTGTCGCCCAGACTGGAGTGTAGTGGTTGCTCCCAGCCACCGCAGCCTCGACCTGCTGGGCTCCAGCGTTCCTTCTGCCTCAGCCTTCCAGGTAGCTGGAACTACAGGTGTGTGCTACCACACCCGGCTAATTTTTTGATTTATTGTAGAGATGAGGTCTCGTCAAGTTGCCCAGGCAGATCTCGAACCCGCAGATTCAGGCAATCCACTCACTTGGGCCTCCCAAAGTGCGGGATTACAGGCTGAGCCACCAAGTCCAGCCAATACTAGGTTCTTAAGCTTGTCTTTTAAAATTTAACAATACATCTTGCAAATGGTTTCATATCACTTTATAAAGAGCTGCCATTGCACTATAATTTATTGATGAAAATTTAGTTTGTTTCTAATCTTTTGTTTTTAGAAACCATACTGTAATGAGGCAGAATGGATACAATTTAAAATTTCAAAGATATTGCCAAATTGCCTTCTATAAAGGTTATGTCAATTTATATCTCGCCAAGAATATGCGAGAACACCTGCTTCCCCCAACCCCTGCCAGCATAATGCACTATCAAACTCTTTGGTCTTTGCCAAAATAATTAAAACTTATATATTATTGTTTCCATTTTCTGAATGTGGTTGAACATCTTTTCATATTTTAAAAAAAGTATTTGTTTCCTTGGTGAATAATTGGTTAGTATCCTTTGTTTTTTTTTAATTGGGTCATTGACTTCTTTCCTATTAATTGTAATTATTGTCTGTAATTAATTGTCTGTGTTATAATTTTTGTTTTATGACTTTGTCTTTAATCCTGATTGCGTTTATGATGCTTGTGCCCTGTAGTTATGTTTTATTCATGTGTAGTTGAGTTAATAAATTATTTCACATCTTCTAATATTTTAATCTTTTTTTACTCTATATTTAGATATTTGATTCCTTTAGCATTTTGAAAATTATAAATGCAAGAGGAAAAGATCCTAGCTGGTTACCTTAACATCATTTATTGAAAAATTCATCTTTTTCCCAATTATATGAAGTGCTTCCCTTGTATAGTAAATTGACATAATTTTAAATTTATTGTTGGTATCTTTCTTCTATTCATTAATCTGTATGAATATTCCTTGCCTGTCATTACCTCACTTATTTTAACTATGCATAGCAACTGAATAACTTCCACTCATCCTCACCCTCACTCACTATAACTCTGTATATGAATGATCATGTTGGCTCACCACTGTGCTTATTATGTTTATTTTTAAAAATCTTCTTGGATAAACAAAGAACTTAATATGCAAAGGTTAGTGGAACAATGTACTCCCTCCACTACTGCAACTAGACCCAAAGTGTAAAAGATATTTGTTTTTTTCTTCCTCTATCACCAATTTGTACTTTTCTCACCATAAGCTAGAACTTTGGTTTAGGGATTTGCTTCTTGAGAATTTGGAAACTCCAGTTGTTTTAATGTTACCAGCTTAGCTTTTCTGCAATTGCCCATAGCATTCGTCTGTAGGATCTCACTCACTTCATAAGCTTTTGAGTTGTGTTCTGTTAAAAGGCGTGTGCAGGAAAGGCAAACTCATATCCAGAGGTGATTTCAATTCTGGCAAGAGAAAATTGCTGTCTTCTCTAAGATGAATGTAGTCCAAAGTGATCAGCCTGTCATAAAGCGAATGGCTAGACTCTGTTAGGGATATCGTTATATTGAGATTTGGCAGTGGTTTCTGTAGCTGGCAGATTGGGAATTCTGCAGTTGCAGTGGATAGATCAGCAGCTTCAGTGGAATGTGTGTACTTCTGTTTTCCTTTGACCTAGGGCTGCCGCATGGGAATTTAATTCCCTCACACATCCAGGTTAGCAAAGCATCAGAAAAAATGAATTCATGCAAGCGTCACATACAGTGGTGGCACAGATGCTCCAAGTTAGAAAAGATGGCATACAGTGGTGTGGAGGCAAGGTATTTTCATCATGTTATATCTGCATGTAGGTGGTTAATGCAGCAAAGGCTAAAACAAAAGGTTGTACTGAGACGATGTGAGGCAGGGCAGGTGATTTGTCTGACACTACAATCTTCCTTAAGAAACAAAGCTTTGAGAATGTCATTTTACTTAAGTGAAATCAAACAGAGCATAGATATAGAAGACTAAATCAGACACCAAGGCTAGGAATTAGTCACTTTACAATTAGACAAGTTTTAGAGAAAAAAAAAAACTTCTACTTTTAAATGGCAAATCTTTTATGTTCTTGAATAGACACATGGTTTATGAATATTTTAAGTTCCTTAATACAGATTATTGAATTGTTTTAAAAATTATCTATATATGCAGGGTGCAGTGGGTCATGCCTGCAATCCCAGCACATTGAGAGGTTGAGGCAGGAGGATTGTTAAAGTCCAGTAGTTTGAGACCAGCCTGGACCACAAAACAAGAAAGACCCTGTCTCTACAAAAAACACAAAAATTAGCCAGGCATGGTGGCACTCACCTGTAGTCCAATCTACTAGGGAGGCTGAGTCCCAGCTACTAGTCAAGGCTGCAGTGAGCTGTGATCATACTCCTGCACTATAGCTTGGGCGAGAGAGTGAGACTACAACTCAAAAATAAGAAATAAAAAATAAAAAAAATTACTGATGTAAATTGCATTGTAAAAGAGTGTCAGTTTCATGATATCTTTGACACCATTGGGAATAAAAATTTTAGTCTTACAATTTAGCAATTGAAGAATAGCATCATATTTTAAAAGTGCAATTATTTAATTACTTGTATGACTATATTTTAAAAATGTGTAAGTACTTATTCTTCTCTGGGTGGCCAGTTCAGTTCAAACCATTTGTCCATTTTTAAATTGAATCTCTTTGTATTTAAGATCTCTTTTATAATCAGATTAACCTATTAACTATTATAGATATTATTGCAAATAATTTTCCACATTTTTAATTGCCTTATAATATTCATGACCTTAATTATTAACCCCTCCTTTTTGTTAAAAATTGACATTTGAGTTATTTCATTCAAATACAGCTTTCCTCCCAGGTTTTTTATTAAGAGCTTAAAAAGTCTGCTAGTTATATTCAGTTGTCACTTAATGTATGTTGACTTGTCTCTACTTATCTGTTGTAATCTCTGACTGAATAGCATTGTTATTTTTAAAAAGATTATTTATTATAGATATGGTGAAGAGTGGAACATTTTCCCTTTGAGGCAAATGGCTGCTAAATCACATTTTAAAAAATCATAACTTAGCTCCTTTGTTTTGGCTCAAAGCAATTATAGTATTTGCCCCTCCTCTCAAGCAATGTAGAATATTTTAAGATCTTAAATTCTTACTTTTCTTTTCTTTTTTTTTTTTCTTTTTTTTTGAGTTGGAGTCTCATGGTCACTGCCTGGAGGGCAGTGGCAAGATCACGGCTTACCACAGCCTCGACCTTCTGGGCTCAGGAGATCCTCCTGCCTCAGGAGTCTAATTTTTTGAACTTTGTAGGGATAAGGTCTCACAAAATTGCCCAGACTGGTCTTGAACTCCTGGACTCAAGCAATTCTCTCGCTTTGTACCCAAATTGCTGGAGTTATAGTCATGAGCCACCATGCTTGGCCAGATCCTTACTCTTCAAACTGTGGTTTGCAGACAGCAGCATTATCCTCACATACATGCTTCCATTTAAGGTCGCATACCAGAATTATTGAATACAGATCTATGTTTTGACAAGGCCTCCTGATAATTCATTTGTTATGATTGTTTGAGAACCATCGTTTTAGACCCCATAGTCTGTTTTCAAGGAGACTTAAAACTTACCAATTGATTGATCTATTTCCTGGATTATGAGATTAATAAAAACTTACTTTAAAATTTTTTATTTTATATTATCTTATTTATTTTAAACAAGCTTTGCCAAGTTTTATTATAAAGAACGATTTTGCATGATTTACTTTTCACCAGTCTGTTCTGGCATGTTTCTAATGATATCAGAATCACCTGGATTAATGATAACCAGTGTGCATACTCTGTAGTAGTTTCCACACGCTGTACCCAATTTAATATTATTGCCACTGTAGTGATGGACACCAGTTTTGGCCAACATAGAGTAATACTCTAGTTCAGATTTCCTCAAAGCCGGGCAACTGTTGGTGAGGATGACCAACTTCGCTTTGCCTTGTCGGTTCATATTCATAGTCTGTTTGTACCCCAACACATGCTTTCCACTTTTCATTACGAGTTGGAGCCTTGAGGTGATGGACTCCAGTGACTTTTTCGTCTTCTTTGCGGCCACCATCTTCCTGCCTTAGGTGCAGGACGGTCCCCAACAAAAGCAGCTGCAAAGATGGCCGGGGTGCGAGAAAGGAAATAAATATTTAAATTGTAGAATAACATAACTGAAATTTATATTATTACCTAATTTTCTCTACCCTCAATTCGCAAGTTTTTAAAAAAATTTTTATTATAAAGATGTGGGATACATTTCAAGGTTAGGTACTTAAACATTGATCATGCAGGTATCCTTGGACGGGCGACTTTTATTTTAAATAGCTGAATACATGAATTGGCATCTGAGTTCTAGATAACATTCTAGTTATTCATCAATAAATTGTTATTCATCACATAACATTCTTGTTATTTATCAAATTCTTGTTATTCATCAAATAAAATTGATATTTCAGCACCATATAGTTTTATTATAAAGAGCAATTTTGCATGATTCACTTTTCAGCAATCTGTTCTAGATTTACAGTCAAAGGAAAAATTATAAAATTGCATCTTCTTAATTCCAGGGATAATAAAAGTCTTGTCTCTGTCTTTAAAGGAGAGAGAGAAAAAAGAAAGTATTTAATTTAGTTATACACATTGTAAGGAGTTGTAGTCATATCATAATTATATTCATTAATTCATTAACACATTTACCTATTATATACTTGTGTCCAAGGCACTGTGCTGAGTGCTGTTGGGGATAATAAAGGAATAACCAAGAGAAATAGAAGAATGTTACTGTTATCAACAATAAGCACCTTTTGAATGCTTCAATGTGCTAAGCATTTTCCTGGGAACTTCTCCAGCTCTGAAATCTTCATAGTCATCCGTTCAGGTGGGTGCTATTATTAACCTCCTTGTATAGAAGTAAAACAAAATCTCAGAACAACTCAGCAAACTTTTCCAAATACACCAGCTAATAAGGATGAGATTGCAGCCATGCCTACCTAAATTCCTAGTTCTACCACACATGGTTGACTCCTGCTGTGACTCTATCAGTAGATGACAGTTTAACAGTCGATAAAATCATGTATTTGCAATTCTGATTTCTTCCCTTTAAAGGCTAAGCTATGGAACATGAACATTTTTTCTACTGGTAAGGGTGAAAATAAATAAGCGTATTTGTCAGACATAATAGGCATTAGGCATACATAAATAGATAATAAGCATAAATAAATAAAGCAAGCATACCCAGCTTATTTCCAGTTTCTTTAAAAAACTTGAGGAACTATATCATAGAGGCATAAGACTGTGCACTTTCACCTTAGGATAGGTTGGAAAGATACAGTATTTTATTATTATTATTATTTTTTTTTTTTTTGAGATGAGGTCTCACTGTGTTGTCCAGGTTAAGACTCCTGGTATCAAGGGATCCTTCTGCCTCAGATTCCTGAGTAGCTGGAACTACAGACATGCACCAACATGCTGAGCAAAAGACACTGTTAATGAATAAGGTGAGCAGTTCTGGAGAGAAGATGCATGCTTCCTGTTTCTTTTCTCCCCAGGCAAAACTCTGGCAAAGCACTTGTTCCTCTGCCATGTAAAGCACATTGTTTATTAAATAGGACTGAGAGCAAGTATTGTTATTTCAATGAAAGACAGAATTATTTAATAAGGAAGAAGTGAACTGTTCTTTCTGTGTGTGTGTGTGTGTATGTGTGTGTGTGTGTATGTGTGTGTGTGTGCATGTGCAAGACATTAGATAAAATATTTTTTCTTGATTTTATTTTTAAAACATGGAGTAGGATAAATATAACTATGAAGAACATTTAAATAAATTTGGTTAAACATGCAAATGCCACATGATCCCAGCTTTGCAGTAGAATTGCCTCTTTGATTTACTGTGATTCTGTGATATTCAATCTCTTTCTTCCAAACAAGACACATGATAAGAGCATGGTGTGTTTGCAGTACAAATGACTTACTAATTATATGTGGATTATTTCTAAAGGCATGAGACATGTTTGGCTTAAGTTCTAGTAATGGGGAGGATAGGAAAACATCCCAGCAATTGACTTCATGCCAGAAAAACTCCAATTGACTCATTCTCCTTAATTGCTTAATCTAAACGGTTTCTCCACAGTAGTTTCATAAATATGATGTCAAGTCTTCTTTCCTGAGGATTAAAACCAATTTCAGTGACCCACTGTAGTTTCACAAATTAGGATAAAGGGACTGTGAGTTGCATCACTCGTTAATAACATTCAGTGATATTACTTTAAAAATGCTTTCTCAATGAGAGTGATATCTCCAAAAATTGGTTCTTGGGGGAGGAAAACAATTTTTACACTTTTAATGTATAAATTACAGTATATAAAAAATATACACCTATGATATTAGAATTTTATGGGCAGCGATTAGAAAACATATAAAAAGGCAATAATGAGGAAAAAGAAAAGGTGACAAACATTGCTTTAAAACATTTCTCCCATATCTCGGCCATTAAGTCACTTCTGTATCACTGTCATTAGGTGAAAAGAACATACTGCGCTCCTTTCCCAGCCTTAACTCTCTTGAAAGCTAGTGATAAAATGCATCATGTTCAGAGGCCTCCAATGAGGTCTGCATATAAAATTATTGGCAAGAAGTATTCAAGGCAGCTTTCCTTTCCATGTGCTCTTTAGCTCAGTTCAACGAAAGACGGTTGTGTGCGTTCCATGACAAGATGCTGTGAATCTGAGAAAAGAGAGAGACAAACAGTGTGAGACCGTCAATGCATGACCTCCCATACTGATCTTTACATTTGTTCTGTTATTTTTGAACATTCTAGTCACACGGTAGAGAATTAAGAGAGATTGATGACTTCTTGGTGATACTCAGTACGTTGCAGAATTTAGGGTTTTGTGTGGGTCCTGTCCTGGACAAAATCATGAAGTAGGACATTGGTTTTGGTTTCACCAGTTTCTTCTTTTGACTTTTTTATACTCTGTCATGATCCCTTTGCTCATCCTCCACCACAGAAACTCCCTCTTGCTACACAACACGTTTTTTCTTTTTTCTATAATTATCCAAGGTCCAATATTACTTTCAACAAATTAGCGTGAATTTTATTTAATTTTTCCAGGGACTATGTACATTATCATATTTGCCTCTAATTATGAAATGAAGAGTGATTTTTTTTCTGTTAAAAACATTTCAGGGCTGGGCTCCGTGGCTCAGCCTGTAATCCCAGCTCTTTGGGAGGCCGAGGCAAGTGGATTGCCTGAACCCACGAATTCGAGACTAGCTTGGGCAACTTGGCAAGACCTCATCTCTACAAAAATTAATCAAAAATTAGTTGGGCATGGTAGCATGCACCTGTAGTTCTGGCTACTTGGAAGGCTGAGGGGGAAGGATCGGTGGAGTCCAGCAGGTAGACACTGGGGTGGTTGTGAGTGTGCCACTACACTCTAGCCTGGGCAACTGAGTGAGACTCCAACTAAAAACAACAACAACAAAACCATTTCAGGCATTATTAGGTATTTGAAGCAATTTTTAGGAGAGATCTTCTCCAAATACCTCTGAAATATTTTCATGTAGATTACTCTCTATTCTCTATTACACTTGGTTTAAGTGTAATGTCAAGTTTGCTTTTAAAAATTATTTCTTCATCTAGTTGATAGCAGCTAGTTATTGTTATTGAAGGATAAACAGCATAATTGTGTATTATGCCTCTTCCACAAATTTTTCTCTATTCCTTTGAAATCTTTTTTCTCCAAGTTTTTAACATAATTCCTTTAGAGTACTCTTTTAGAGTACTCTTTTGAAAAAGGATTTAACAATTAAAATGTTATTCTAATACATGAAGAGTTAGAGCATAAACTATGGGCAATCCAATTCTTGTATTTCCAATTTTGATAAGTGGAAAGTGGAAGAAACCTCTGTTCCTCGTCAACGTGTCGGTTAACAGATGTAGAGAGGGAGGAAGCCTTGCTATGGGTGACACCTGTAGCATACAAGCCTATTTTCCTTTATAAGCATTAATTTATCTGCCTTGTTACTTCTTCCCTTTTAAGTTGTGTAAACACTGCTTCAGTGTTACTAATGTCTTCAGTGTGGTTCTTTCCTCATAATGTTAAAAATGCAAAGAAAATTCTATTTTTCAATTCACTAAAATAATGCTTGTTATAGTAGGTGATACAGTCTAATACAAAAATAAAAAGATGTTGCTAAGTTATATTCCTCTTGCCTCTTAGTTCTACTTTTAAAGGCAAACGTTCTAACATAGCTGTATGGTGGACTATGTGGGGAACTTTATATCATCTGATGGAATAGATCTAAGATTGTGGCTGACTATTCAGTACGATTTTATAGTTTTATTTATTAAAGTTTTGATATTTTTAACCGTTTTATTTTTTGGCATTTTGTATCATAATTCATTGATTCCAAGACGCCATGCATTTTATTTTCACACTAATATTTCTGATATCAGGATGTGTTCTACAGTCAGTGACATCCTATGTAAACGGGGTGACAGTGAATTGCTCACTGTCATCACTGTGAGTTGAATATTTTCCCACTAGATTTACTAAAATTTAGTAAAAATGTTTGCACCTATTGTCAATAATAAAATTTAGTCCATAGACTTTCCTCTCTGTACTGCTTTTATCTGGATGAGGATATTATATTGCAGTTAAAGTGGGGATCTTTCCATTCATTAAATGGTCTGGTTAATTTAAATAATACTGTGATTTCACTATTAGAAGTTATTTTGCACCAGATGGTCCAAGTTTTTTTTTTTTTTTTTTTGAGTTGAAGTCTCACTCTGTCGCCCAGACTGGAGTGCAGTGGCTGCTCCCGGCCACCGCAGCCTCGACCTACTGGGCTCCAGCGATCCTTCCGCCTCAGCCTTCCGAGTAGCTGGAATTACAGGCGCGCGCTACCACGTCCGGCTAATTTTTTGAGTTTATTGTAGAGATGAGGTGTTGCCTGCCCAGGCGGGTCTCGAACCCTCGGGCTTGGGCAATCCACTCACCTCAGCCTCCCAAAGGCGCAGGATTACAGGCTGAGCCACCAAGCCCGGCTTTTTTTTTTTTTTTTTTAATGGTAGATATTCAGTCACATTTTCTGTCTGCTTTATGGATTTCAGCTCTTCCATTTCTTGGATAAAGTTTGAATAATTTATATTTAGCTACTATGTTGTTTGATGAATATGTTTATGAAAGTTGTCTGAAACTATACTTTTTTTTTTGAGTTGGAGTCTCATTCTGTCGCCCAGACTGGAGTACAGTGGCCACTCCTGGCCACTGCAGCCTCGACCTGCTGGGCTCCTGTGATCCTTCCGCCTCAACCTTCCAAGTAGCCAGAATTACAGTCATGCACTATTACGCCCGGCTGATTTTTTGATTTACTGTAGAGATGAGGTCTCGCTGCCCAGGCGGGTCTCGAACCTGCGGACTCAGGCAATCCACTCACATCAGCCTCCCAAAGGTGCGGGATTACAGGCTGAGCCATGGAGCCCGGCTTGAAACTATACTTTTACATTATGTACTATAATTCAATCCTGCTTCCTCCTTAATTTTTTTAAATAAAAAGGTGTTTATTTTTTAAATGAACTTTTATTTTATTATAGAGGTGTGGGGTAGAAGTGAGGATTAACTATACAAGTAGGCTGCATGCATTTCTTCCTCTTTCAACCAGAGTATTTTTTGACCAATTCCAATACTTTCAGGCTTTGTATATTTCTTCCTTTACGTGTTTGTTGTTTGACAATCCAAAATGACAATACTGTATTTTTAGGAAATAATTCAGATCTTTCATATTTTAGTGTGAAATTTTATTTCTGTATCTTATCTGTATTTTATTTCTGATTTTATTTCTGTATCTTATCTCATGCTATTATTTTATGTTGTGGGTTTTCCTTTTCCACTTCTTTTTTTCTTTTCTTTTTTCCTTTTTTCATGGTTTATTTGCTATTTATTTCTTTTCCCCATCTTTAATATTAGCATTCTCCTGAACTTTATTTTATTAAGGCTTATCTTCCTTTTTCTAGTGAACATAAGCATATATGCATATTCTACTATTTTCACAATGTCAATATTTAACCACATAAAAATGCTTTATTTGTCCTGTGTCCCCCTGACCTGATGATAAGAACTTTAGAAGACTTCAACTCTTCAAAGCGTATTTGTTGAAGCTACTTCCTTACCAGCAAATTGCAACTGTACTCCACCTTTGAACTCTCAGGAATTTATACAGGAAGAAATACATTGAATCTAATTATTATGCCAATAACAATCACATGATAGGCTAAATATAGAGTAGAATACATTACTGCATATTGTTATATTTTTGTAATCATAAATTCAAGGCGAAGACATCTAGATCTATATAAATACAAGTCAGAGTATAATGGAATCTTTGGTATTTATTTGATTTCACTGAAGTTGATCACAAAATACAATGTAGGTAAACAGCTAGCATAGTTTTATTGCAACTGAATATTGGGGAATTAATAAGTTTGATGTATAAAGGACGTTTTATGGTTATAAAAATATATAATTTTCCTGAAAAATCAGTATAGAAAATATTCATAGGTTTTGTTAAAGAAGTGCTTGCTGTCAGACCACTGTACAGTAGTCCTCTCTTATCCTTAGGAAATGTGTTTCAAGACCCCCAGTGGATGCCTGAAATTGCAGATAGTACAGAACCTTATATATACTATGTTTATGTGATAAAGTTTAGTTTATAAATAAGAGGATAGCAACAATAAATAATAATAACATAGGACAACTATAACAGTATACTGTAATAAAAGTTATGTGAATGTAGTCTCTTAAAATATCTTATTCTATGGTACTCATTTATTTTCAGACTACAATTGTAGGAAGTGAAACTATGGAATAGTGGGCTACTACTGTACCTCTATATGTAAAGCAAACAATTCAGTGGCATTAGATTAATTAAGGTAGCGTTTATAATTTTATCTTTAGAAAAATAATTTGTTTTAGTTAAGCTAATTTTTCTTTACTTAAGCCATTAACATCTACATGAACTATAATAGATCTGAAATCAACAAAGGTAACAGAACATCAGATAATTACATTTCATGAATTGGAAAATCCCTTAACACAGCTTTCACGTAGTACTATTTTGTATGCAAAAATTTTTTCTAAATAATTATATTTCTAATTGTTTATTTTTTTAGACAATAACACATTCAAAAATACATGTAGTATGTGTTTAGGTTTCTAACAGGTATGAAATTTTCCTGTGGCATTATAGAATTATAGTTTTTAGTAAACACTAACTGATCAACTATTATATGCCAACAGTGTAGCTAGAAATAGATTTTCCTATTCCAGAGTGTTTACAATATGTATAAGAGAAAAATAAAATTCCAAGGATCAGAGAAGTGTGGTCACATGGAAAGTGAGCAGATTGAAAAAGGTGGGTCTTGAGTAAGTTTTAAAGGGACTTAGATGAAGAAAATGAGGGGAAGGGATGGGCCATTCAGTTTAGGTAGAAAGATCAGCAAGTGAGGAGCCTCAGAGGTTGGAAAGAGTTTGGAAAATTCAAGAGACTGAAGTCATACTGGATAATTGACATAAAGAATATGTTCTGTGAGGATCAACTTTAAAGAGGATAGACAGAATGTCTGGACAGATCCAATAACAAATGGCATAAGGTGTTAGCCCTGAAGTTCTCAAACACTTTGGTTTCTTAATAAAGAACTCCAAAGACATCTTTGGTTAAATATTGATATTTAGCATGCTAAAATTTAATCCTAAGAATTTTAAATTTGTTAATCCATTATAAAAATAAACTCATTTAATTTATGTAAACAACATTTTTATTAAAAATAAGTATAAAGCCGGGCTCGGTGGCTCAGCCTGTAATCCCGCGCCTTTGGGAGGCTGAGGTGAGTGGATTGCCTGAGTCCGCGGGTTCGAGACCCGCCTGGGCAGCGAGACCTCATCTCTACAATAAATCAAAAAATCAGCTGGGCGTGGTAGCGCATGCCTGTAACTCCGGCTACTTGGAAGGCTGAGGTGGAAGGATCGCCGGAGCTCAGCAGGCGAGGCTGCGGTGGCCGGGAGCGGCCACTGCACTCCAGTCTGGGCAACCGAGTGAGACTCCAACTCAAAAAAAAAAAAAAAGTATATTTTCCAAATCAAAAATAATTAGTAGGATGAGTGACTTTTTTAAACATCTTTGAAAATCTCTTTAATGTCTGTCTTAATAGAACACAACTGAATTCTCAATCTGCTCTTGTAATCATTATATTATTTTGGTTGAAGTAATGAAGGATATCTAGCCTCAAAATGTAAATGCATATTTGGGAAAGGGAGGAGTGGTCCTGTTTACTTGTTGAGTTGTGATGTAGTTCCAAAGAAGAATATTCACAATTATTTGAAAAGGCTACTAAGCAACTCCTCTCTTTTCCAAAGGAAATGGTCAATAAGCATGTGAAAAAAAATGCTTGCCATCATTAGTCATCAGGGAAATGTATGTCAAAACCACAATGAGATATCACTTTATACCCATTAGAATGGTTATAATAGTAATAATAATCAAAGAAAATAACAAGTGTTGATGAAAATGTGGAGAAATTGGAATCCTTACATATTGCTGGTGGAGATATTTTTAAAAAGATGCAGCCATTTGGGAAAAGAGTTTGGCAGTTACTTAAATGACCATAAATAGAGTTACCACGCGATTTAGTAACTCCACTCTAGATAGATATCCCAAGATAAATGAAAATGTATGTTCACACAAAAATTTGTACACACATGTTTATAACATTATTTATAATACCCAATAATAAATACCCATAATACCCAAAAGTTGGAAACAACCCAAATGTCAATTGATGAATGAGTGAATAAACAAATTGTGATATATCTATACAATGAAATATTATTTGGTCATTTAAGGGAATAAAGCACTGTTACATTATACAATATGGATGAATCTTGAAACATACTAAGTGAAAAAAGCCAGACACAAAAAGGTCACATATTGTATGGTTTCATTTATAAGAAATGTCCAAAATAGGCAAGTTTATTGAGACAGAAGATAGATTTGTTTATGTCTGAAATAGATAGGCCAATGAGGAATGATAGCTAAAGTGTGCAAGAATTCTCTTTGTGGTGATGAAAGTGTTCTCAAATTGATTGTGGAAATAATCATATATATCTCTAAATATGTAAGAGACAGCTGAAATCTACATTCTAAATGTTTGAATTATATTGTATATGAATCATATTTGTAAATAAATCTGATGAAAGACATAACAGTAGTAATTTCTTAAAACTCGGTTGAAATGTGGAATCTGACTCCATTGCGATACAAATTTCATATTTTTTGACATTTGGTCTATCTTAACTTTGAATGGATTTTTTTCCCTAGGTGTAATTTTGACATTACAGATTCCTTAAAAGCATCTTAGAAACAGTCAATTATCCCCAGACTGCAGTTGGAGAACTTTTGTGTTAGGCTACAAAATTTAAACTTCAGTCTCAAACTGTGTGAATTTTTGGAGCAAACTCTTTCTCGCTATGTTCAAAGTATAGTTAAATATCTTTTTTTTTTTAAAGATAAGAGTACCTAAACATTTACATTTCTACCCATTTAGAAATAACAATGGCATATGCATGTGAGACTCAAATCAATTAAGGGGGGACTAATGAATCTGGAAAGGAAGATTAAGAAGAAAATTTATTGGATGCTTTTACAGAAATTATAAAGTCACACATGGAATAAAACATCTAATAACATGAGAAACTGTCTAAGCATAGGTAGCTTTGAAAGAATAGTGTGAGAGAAAGGAAAGTAAGGTACATTACAATTCTATAGCCATGGCCCAAGAAGCACCTAGTTCACATTCATAGAATGCAGGGAAAATAGTTTCCTTAAGAGATGAAGGAAAGAGTTGAACCCAGGAGACTAGCCTTGGTATAAAAGAACATTCTTCCTTACTAAAAGAATAGCAATAAATAGTTCTTATATAGCCAAAATTTAAATTAAGAATGAATTTAAAATAACTACTAATATAATGTTATAATCTTTGTGTATGCATTGCTATGTTAACATCAAAATTGGGTATAATAAAATTGGTATATGAATATATTGTACCAGAGCAGACAGAGCAAAAGATGGGAAGTATGAGAAAAGTGGAAAAGTTTAGAGTAGCTGTACGCCAAGTCTTGATCACACCAGAACAAACTCTCCTAGCTTCTTTGCCGGAAACCTAGTGTCTCCAGTGTGATATAACTGTCCCCACAGTCTCCTATTAGAAGGCTGAGCTTACATATGTTTTATCACATTTATTCACTCATTCAAATCACTCTATTATTTAATGACTAAGCCTTCAAAGTTTATGCAAACTTTATGTGCTTGTTTGGTCTTGGCACAAATATCGTAAAGGTTAATTTAGATTTTCATCATTTCACTTGAATTTGTTCTTAATGAGTCATTCTTTCAACAAATATTTATGTACTATTTAAAGAGTGTTACTATAAATAGCAAACTTGCTTGTCCCTTAACAAATCATATTTATAGGACTTTTATCGTAGGGTAAAACTGTAAATGTGTGGATATACATATCACAAATTGGTGTACATACAGTTTTTAACTTCATATAAATTATTGCTAGATAAAAAGGATATTTTATTGGAAAGAAGAAGCACACTGCTATTGTTCTAGAACATGATTGATTCCTATAAAGTAACTTCCAGTGTGAGATCAGTTGTTCTTGGACCACATTTTTAAAAAGGCATAAATATTAAAGAAATCAAAGATTTGTATTACACAGAGCTCTCATTTATAAAGATGACTGTCAGAGCTTGGGTCCAAAGTCCAATAAACTATCTTTCAAGATTGGTTTACTTTCACTTTAGTTTTCCCAGGTAAAGAAATATGATTTCAGAATATTGAACAATATTCTTTAGCTTTTGTATGTCTTAACTTCCGGTTTGAACTCTGTATTCTGGCTTTTATGATTCAATAGCTATATTAACCAACTTTAAGCTTAATTCTAGTTTTTATATTTGATAATTCTGATGTCAAAATGAAGGCACATTTTCTTACTTCAAACAACAACAAAAACAAAAATCAGGTTAAATGTGTTTCTCTGAAATTAATTATTGCTTTTGTCTGAAGAATGGACTATTATTAAGTTGCTGGCCTGAATGTGGTGTTTTAGTCATGATAGATTGCTGTTGTTGAGACTGCTTTAAGAATGGAATTTCAGGCTGGGCTTGGTGGCTTAGCCTGTAATCCCAGCACTTTGGGAGGCCGACGCGAGTGGACTGCCTGAGCCCGCCGATTTGAGACCTATCCGGGCAACTTGGCGAGACCTCATCTCATCTCTACAATAAATAAAAAATTAGCCGGAAGTGGTAGTGCGCGCCTGTAGGCTGAGGTAGAAGGATCACTGGAGCCCAGCAGTGGAGTGGTGGAGGCTGTGGTGGCCAGGAGCGTGCCACTGCACTCCAGGCTGGGCGACAGAGTGAGACTCTAACTCAAAATAAATAAATAAATAAATAAAAGAATGCAATTGCAATTTCAGGTTTTTAAATGAATATTATATTTTTGTAGAAATGTGCATTCAGTTTGTTTACTCATCTACTTGGCCAGATGATAATATCAGAGTGACATTGTGAAATGTTTTGATATTAGGATCTTAATTAAAAGGAAATACAAACAATTCAGGAATTAAGTTGATTTTTCTTTGACTTAGTCAAAACTAAAAAGAGGACTGCAAAATAATCTCAGTCAGAGAAATGCCAGATAGAACTATACATGCCAAATACCAGCAGTAACTGTTACATAAGGAGTGAACAACACCGTAAAATTGTCTTATGTGCCTTTAATTTGTTTCTTTGATATGTGCCCATTATTTTGCATAAACATGCAAAGTGGAATGGAAACTAGAGTCATACAATCATGAAAGTCAGATCTGGAGCCTCTTAATTTTTATAAGAACCTTGGACTAATTAGTCCACGTTAAGTCTCCTTAAATGTATTTTTCTCAGAAAACTATATGGAATTTTAAATTCTTATACACAGACATGTAATGGTATAGACCTTATTATTATGATGTACAGCATAGTGCCAATTTGAATTTTTCTAATAAGAGCTTTTTATGCCCAGTGTCAATTGGAATTTTTCTAATAAGAACTATTTTTTGCCCCTTTAATTTTTAATCTTAGAAAAAACATGATTATAAAACCATCTGAATTAATACATTGCTCTTTGGAAATACATTATAGATTCCTCAAATATTGTTTTGTCCTTTAGTGAGAAAACAAGCTATTCTCGTAGTTCTGTTTTTCTTGTGTTTCTATTAAAATAATTAGAATAGACTTCACCCATGCATGCCTATCAATTACTGTTGAAGAAATATCGTCTAGACTAGTTAGTGAGATTAAGCACTGAAATTGTGGAACCACAGTTGATGCAACGCTTGCTTCTGAAGATGCCTGCCAGAAAATGTTCAAGGTTGTTCCATAAATAGTAAATCTTTTTCCTGTGTAGTCTTTAATAGGAGCTTAAAATGGATCTTTAGAGGGCCCTGTGGACTCAACAACAGGAAATTTTAACCAAGTCATTAATAGCTAATGATGTGAACTGACGGCAACTATCCACCGTCAGTCATAGAAGTAAGAGGGGGCAAGGCCAGATCAAAGCAACGTGGTGGTTTTTACTGTAGCAATGTCTCATTTCTTGTCTAATATATTTGTTATTCCAATGGTAGACATAATTTTCTGGCTCATTGACTTTTATTTTGGTTTATTTTATTTATATGTTATGTAGTATATATGCTTACATATTTCTATATGTTTACACAGTTACGCTTTTTTCTAATAAATACTTCTCAGTGTAATGTTGTTGCTTTCTAGTAGTTTACATTGCTTTCAATAAACATAAAATATTTTAAATATTCCTTTTCTCATTTGAGGCAGACAAAGATTTGTTTAACTGTGCCCTACAAAGAACCACATATATGATAAACGTTTTATGTTCAGAGTGTATAGAATGCTCTCGAAACTTAATAGTAAGAAAACAAACAACTCAGTTAAAACAGTCCAAAGATTTGAAGACACTTTACCAGAGACAGTAAATACACACATGAAAATACTCTCAATGTCATTAGCCATTAGGAAGATGCAGGTTAAAGCCACAATGAGATGTCACTTTTTGCCTATTAAAGTTTTTAAAATTTTAAATATTGACCAACAGTTGAGGAGGGAGTAAAGGAAGTTGTGCACACACGGACAACTGGTGAAAATGTAAAACAGGCCGGGCTCAGTGGCTCAACCTGTAATTCCAGCACTTAGGGAGGCCGAGGCAAATGGATTGCCGGAGCCCGTGCGTTTGCGACCCACCTAGGCAACTTGGTGATACCTAGTCTCTACAATAAATCAAAAAGTAGCCGGGAGTGGTAGCGAGTGCCTGTAATTCTAGCTACTTGGAAGACTGAGGTGAAAGGATCGCAGGACCCCAGCAGGTCGAGGCTGCGGTGGCTGGGAGGGTGCCACTGCACTCCAGTCTGGGCAATGGAGTGAGATTCCAATTCAAAGAAAGAAAGAAAGAAAGAAAGAAAACAAAATGTAAAATAGTACAGCCACTTTGTAAAACATTTTGTCAGTTATTTCAAAATATTACACATTTACCTATTGTAAGATCCAATCATTCCACTCCTAGGTATTTAACCCAAGAGAAAAGAAAGTTTATGTCTATACAAATACTTGTTATAAGGACGTTCATAGCAACTTGACTGGTAACACTCCCAAAGTGGAAACAACCCAAATTTCTATCAATAAGGGAATGAATAAATTATAGTATATCCATACAATTGAATACAACTTAGCAATAAAAATGAAATGAACAATTGATACTGCAACAACTTGGATTAATCTCTGAATAATTAAGTGGAAAAGATGACAGTATTTTTCCAGAGACAATAGTGTATACCATATAATTCTGTTGCTATAAAATTCCATAAAATGCAATGAATCTTCAGAAAGCAGATTATTGTTTGCCTAGGACTTGGGTGAAGGATTTCAAAAGAATAGTGAGAAACTTTTGAGGGTGATATATATGTTCACTAACTTCATTGTTGTGATGGTTTAATAGTAGATATATTTATAAACATACATATAAGTCAAAACGAATCAATTATATATTTACATACATCCAAGTTATTGCATGTCAATTACAGCTCAATGGCACTTTTAAAAAATACATACTTCTTAGTTTAGTAGTTTATGAATAAACACATCTAGATAAAGAACTGAAAGAGACCGGAGCTTCTCATGTTTGAACTTTGTCCTCGGTTCTATTGGTATCATGATTATTCTAGAGGTGTTTTCCTCAGCTCCTCCTCCTGCTTTTCCTCCTTAATCATTTCTTTTCTTTCACTTCCTTGGTCTCCTTTTCTTCTATTCCTGTTTATCCTTCTCGTTCTCCTTTTTTTCTCCTTCTATTCCTCCCCTTTTCTCTTCCTTCTTAATTTAAAACGCTTTTAAAGTAACCTTTCATGTATCCCATTAGTGTCCTGTCCTTTCACTCCTTTTTGTCTTTTTACTCAGTATAATAAACGTTGCCTGTGGACACACTTGTGGTTCTTGGATTTCTGGAGCCATATAAGCTTTGTTGAATCTACTGTTATGGCATTTCAGATCTGAATTTTAGTGTAAACATCATATCTTCAAGATCTTTTCTCACCTTACACTGGATATGGTTCTGAATTTTTTTTTCCCCCTGTTTTCTGACTCCATCTAACATAATACTCTTTACTCTTTCATTTGTGAGTTTTTGTTAAATATCTATCTTCTCCTTTGGTTTGCAAGATTTTTTTTTTTTTTTTTTTTTTTTGAGTCAGAGACTCACTCTGTCACCCAGGCTGGAGTGTAATGGCATGCTCACGGCCACCGCAGCCTTGACCTGCTGGGCTCAGATGATCCTTCCAAGTAGCTGGAGTCACAGGTATGTACCACCACACCTGATTTTTTTGATTTATTGTAGAGACGAGGTCTTGTCATGTTGCTCAGGCTGGTCTCAAACCCTTGAGCTCAGGCAATCCTCTCGCCTCCGCCTCCCCAAATGCTGGGATTATTAGTGTGAGCCACAGTACCTGGCCTGTTTGCAAGATTTTTGAGGGCAGAGACAATGTTATTCCTGACTGCTGTAAAATACATGCTAATATCTTATTTGAATAAACTGAAAGGACACTATTAGAATTGAACTTTTTATACAGACATTATCTGGGATAAATTATAAGCAGAAACACAGAGAAGAATCTTCTTAAATCAACATTCACTTTCTATATGGTACTCAATCATCTAATAAAGAAATAGCTATTCATTAACTTGCTTATCACATATTTATTTCAGGTATGGAGCTTTGCTGTGAGGAATACCAAAAATAGACATTTCACCCATCCTTAGATTATTCATATAATCTTTCTTTCTTGTTTTTTTTTTTTTTTTTTTTGAGTTGGAGTCTCACTCTGTCGCCCAGACTGGAGTGCAGTGGCCGCTCCCGGCCACCGCAGCCTCGACCTGCTGGGTCCCAGTGATCCTTCCACCTCAGCCTTCCGAGTAGCCGGAATTACAGGCACACGCTACCACGCCCAGCTGATTTTTTTATTTATTGTAGAGATAAGGTCTCGTCAAGTTGCCCAGGTGGGTCTCGAACTCACGGGCTCAGGCAATTCACTCACCTCAGCCTCCCAAATCACGGGATTACAGACTGAGCCACCAAGCCCGGCTACCCTTAGATTATTTACAGTATAATTGAAGGGCTAAAATTGACACAGTAAAAGATAACCAATAACTAAGACGTGATAATAAATGTGGTGGATGGACCCATTAAGTGTTTAGAGCACCTTGAGATCACTCACAATGTCAGGGATCTCTGGAAGACCACAGGCGTAGTGTTAGAAGAAAATGATACATGAGATACACTTTGAAAAATGGATACAGGAATTACTGAGATTTGGTGACTACTTTTGGAGACAGATCCAGAGGTTTAAACACAAAAGTTTATATTCTCAGCTGAAGGAAGTCTAGAAGTTGTGACAAAATCTAGTTGGAATTGCAGCTTGAATTAATGTTTCATGAAATCATCAGAGATCATGATTTCATCTCATCTCCCACTCTGTACACGTGATTTCAATCCTGGAATTTACTTCATGATGTAATATAGTTGCTGGCACTCTAGTCATTCATTGCATTACATTCTTTAAAGCTCTAGAATATGAGCTGAGTGGGAGCACTCAGTTTTTGCTATTTTTCTCCTTGTTCTGTCTCTAGCCTGTAGAATCATGCCTAAAACAGAATGAAGGAATAAAGGAAGGCAGAAGGAAATGCAGGGAAACAAATGGGATCTATTTCTCAACGGAGTCTAATTCCTTAATGTAGCTGTTCTTTAAAGCTGTTTTGGGCAGCCTACACTATACTTCTGCTAACATCTCAGTGAACAGAACTTGGTCACATGACCACATCCAGCTACAGAGGGGACTAAAAGATGTACTAATTCCACCGCATGACAAAGTACTCAGACAAAATGTATCAAAGTGGAAGGGGCAAATAGATATTAAGAAACCATTAGCAGTCTGTCATGTATAGGTAGAAATGAGAAATGACATTAAAAAGACAGATTTATTTCAGATTTTGAAGGGCCTTAAATGCTAGTAGAAGGAACTAGGACTTTAAAAAGGAAATACTAAAGAGCCAGTTTAATATTTTTTTTAATGACAGTGAAATGAGGAAAATTAGTTTTACAGAATAATAATATGGTGTTAGTATGAAAATATATCTGTAATAAAATACTAAGAATCAGAGTGATAATGTAGGAAAACAGTGATAGTCTAAACGCGAAACAATAGGATCAAGCCTGGGAAGGAAGAAATGATAGTGGAACACAAGTTAAATTTTTATTATGTAAAAAAAAATACCAGCTAACTTTGTGACTCAGTTGATTATAGAAAAGAGATAATATAGCTGTATAACTTTAAGATTTCATCTTGGATAAACTAATCAGTTATATTTAGTAAAGGGATCTTCAAAATTAGCCAACCAACTTTGCTTTAATTAACCAATAATTCAACCCAAATAACTATAAATATTGTTAAATTATATTTATATTCCTGAAAAAATTTCTTGGTTTCTGCTTTTGTTTTTACTAGAGTGTGGAAACAACCTGAATTTCACTCACACTATCCCAGTAATTTTATATTTAAAAAATCAGTAACACATATACAAAAAAATTATTTTTGCATTTCAAAGTATTAAAATGTATAGTTATTTGTTAATGAAATAGTTATGTGGCCAAAATAGTACAATTAGTTATTGAAATATCAACTACACTGAGAAAAAATTTGAAAAAAAAAAACTATTACTTGAATCCTGAAGCTTTCTTGTATTTTAAACATTCCTGTGTAGAATGTTCACACACAGCAATAATTGCATTTTGATGAAAAACTAAAGTTTCTTTTATTGTTGCTCTTCTCTTGTTTTGTAGATATGTGTGTACGTGTGTGTAGTGTGTGTGTGTGTGTGTGTGTGTGTGAGTTTCCTTTCATTATTTAACTAATGAGATTGAGTACATTACCTTGATTAATTGGACCTAATGTCTATTAGAACAGTTTTGTAGTTTATTTTCTCAGGTTAGAACGTGGAATAAAAAGTAGTAAACCATATCCCTTATACTTCAAGAGGGCTTCACTGCATTAGATAGTGAACTCACTGGTAAAACCAGACTGTAAGCTCAAATTCAATTTCAAATTCTTTGAAAACTCATGTCACTCTGTTCTTTTCTATGTCAGGCATCTGACCCAGCAGTAGCCAGATAAAAGGGCTTAGCATATGAGTAATTAAGACCACATCTGTGAAACTCATGTGTACACTCTGCATACATCATAAGCTTTGCCCAAAGTAGAAAACGAAATAAACAGAGGTAATTATTGCTGCTGAAAAATTCAGTGCTCTGCAAGACAGATTTTATTTTGATTATCGCATATTACAGTGAATTTGTGGATCAAAAGATCAGCTCATTTTTTTAGTTTTTGTTTTTATATTCTATGTGCCTCGAATATTTTCTGACCCAGGAAGCATCAAATGCTATAGGGTGTTTTTACTCCTTCCCCTCATTTTCTCCCTCTAAAAGATTGATATTAAGCTGGGCTTGGTGGCTCAACCTGTAATCCTGCGCATTTGGGAGGCTGAGGTGAGTGGATTGCCTGAGCCCATAGGTTCGAGACCCGCCTGGGCAACTTGGCAAGACCTCATCTCTACAATAAATCAAAAATCAGCTGGGCGTGGTAGTGTGCGCCTGTAGTTCCAGCTACTTGGAAGACTGGGGCAGAAGGATCGCCGCAGTCCAGCGGGTAGAGGCTGCGGTGGCCGGGAGCGGCCACTGCACTCCAGTCTGGGTGACAGAGTGAGACTCCAACTCAAAAAAAAAAAAAAAGATTGACATTAAAGGAAAACATCAGTGCCATTCTCATTGACTTACCAAGCATTTGACCATTGAGTCTAGTTATTTATTTAACTTTTGCTGAAGAAATGTAGTGGTTTATATGGGGAAAAATAATGTCAAACGTGAAGGATCCTTTTTTAAATCCACTGTTGATGAAAGTGTGGGTAAATATACACTCTTATACTGTCATGGTAGATATGTAAATTTCAACCTTTTTTAGTTACTAATTTAGCAATGTCTGTTGAATTTCAACACAAATATAAAATTTGGCCCAGAAAATCCACCACTAGGAATTTATTTCATAGAGGTATTCGCACAAATATTCAAAGATATGGGTATGTTTACTACAGTATTGTTGGTTGAAGTGAAACAATAAAAACAACCTAAATATTCATTTGTAGGTAATTGGTTAAGTAAACTATTTTTTTGTGGATGCAAGTTAATGAAATAGATTTCATTGTGGTAATAAGGATAGATGGCCATGTGAATATACACATATGCATATATACCTATATCTTTGTGGTTATAAGTTCATAGACGTTTTCTTGAAGGGTACCTATGGAACAATAGATTTCCTTAAGAAAAAGGAGTTGGGTAGGTAAGGCCTTTTACTCTTCACTTTATTAATTATTTTTGTTTTTGTTTACTAGCATGAACAACTTTAAGAATCATAATAGAATATTTGACCAAAATAATTTTTAAAACATAAGATTAATATTTTTTTGAAATGTTTGAAAGCAAAATTCCTTCAGATATCAAGATTCTATATTTTCTTAGCTTAAACTTTATAATTGCAATCATTAACACAGAATATATGTAGAAGCAAGAAAAAAATAGAAAAAGGACTCTAATACTAGCAACCTGATAGTTGGAAAAAATTAAGAGGAATTATTGTAGAAACTTGAGCAGTAAATAATAAAAACTGATTTGAGGATTATCCATTTATATTGAAATACATTTTTGTTAACTATAATATTTAGGATCAATATTAGAAAAATATAAATTTTCTATTTTCTTACTAGTAGTAAAAAAAGATAACTTAGAGTCATATTTCTTACATATAATCAATGTTCATTAAAAATATATTGACTATATTAATAAACCTAAATAAAGACACACAGTCATACAATCAAACTGCAAGGTCTGACCCATGATTTTCTAATAGAGAAAGTTACCAAGACAACTGCCAAAACATAAGGAGGGCAGAGATACTTTGTGACAGCTGAACTGTTACAGGATATGTTGAACTGATTTGTATGGCAAATCAAACAAAAAACTAAAGTTACAGGTATAACAAAACAGATTAGTCTATAATTAAAGTTTTATTCCCGAGACATCACAAAAAGCCAAATCTAGAGAAGAAATTTGGACCTCTCCCTGGCTATCAGGTACTGAATCATGTGAGGAATTGTGCTTAATTTAGTCTTTAAAAAGTTGAGTTTAGAATTTAAATGATTGAGCCGGGCTCAGTGGCTCAGCCTGTAATCTCGCGCCTTGAGAGGCTGAGGTGAGTGGATTGCCTGAGCCCATGAGTTCAAGACCCGCCTGGGCGACTTGGCGAGAACTCATCTCTACAATAAATCAAAAAAAAAAAAAAAATAGCTGGGCCTGGTAGCGCGCCTATAGTTCCAGCTACTTGGAAGACTGAGGCGGAAGGATTGCCGGAGACCAGCAGGTCGAGGCTGCGGTGGCCCAGAGGGGCCACTGCACTCCAGTCTGGGTGACAGTTCATTGATAATGAAACAAGTGAATCATTCCAGAAGCTGATGACTGTTTTATGCATATCAATAACTATATTTATGTAAAATGAAAAAAGTGAATTACAGAAAGATTGGTGTAGAAGTCTTTGGGTTTGTAGACTTCTGTTTGTATAATCAAAAGTGAAGACAAAGGAAAAAACATTTTTCTCACAGTCTAATCTATGTGAAGTGAGGTAAAATAATGCCCTTTTCACCTGAAGCAGGTGAAAGTCTTTAATACATTTTTTTCTCTTTCTTTCTTCCTCCTACCCTCCATTACTCCCCCCTCCTTTTCTCCCCTCCTCCCTTCCTCCTTATTTTCTTCTCTCTCTTTTTTCTTTTTTCTCCTTCTATCTATGAGAGCCTAGGGGATTTTTTGCTGAAGGTACTACTACTATAGTTGTACACATCTGTCCATTGGTGAAGACAGAAGACTCACAGACATACTAGAATGTTCTTAAAATGTGTCCAAGGAATAGGACTCAGATATATATATATATATAATATATGCATATGTATATATATATACACATATATATATCCTCTACAAGTCAATGATTCTTAGTTTTTTTTTTTTTTTTTTTTTTTTGAGTTGGAGTCTCACTCTGTCGCCCAGACTGGAGTGCAGTGGCCGCTCCCGGCCACCGCAACCTCGACCTGCTGGGCTCCAGCGATCCTTCCACCTAAGCCTTCCAAGTAGCCGGAATTACAGGCGTGCGCTACCACGCCCGGCTGATTTTTTTGATTTATTGTAGAGATGAGGTCTTGCTGCCCAGGCGGGTCTCGAACCCGCGGGCTCAGACAATCCACTCACCTCAGCCTCCCAAAGGCGCGGGATTACAGGCTGAGCCACCGAACCCGGCTGATTCTTAGTATTTTTGAGTGATAAACGCTATATGAAAATCTGATAAAAGCTAAGTAAAAATATATTAAAAATACTCTGATTTATCTTCAGTCCATATAAATCTTTCACCTTTCAAAAATTATTTATTAATTATTATTTTTTAAAAAGATGTGAGATAAGGTACCCTGATTAATGTGATACCCGCCAAACCCACCCTGGCAGTATCCTGCTACTGCCAATCCTTTTCTTTCTTTCTTTTTTTTTCTTTTGAGTTGGAGTCTCACTCTGTCGCCCAGACTGGAGTGCAGTGGCACGCTCTCGGCCACCACAGCCTCAACCTGCTGGGCTCCGGCGATCCTTCCGCCTCAACCTTCCAAGTAACTGGAACTACAGGCCCGCGTTACCATGCCCGGCTAATTTTTGATTTATTGTAGAGATGAGGTCTCGCCAAGTTGCCCAGGCAGGTCTCGAACCCACAGGCTCAGGCAATTCACTCACCTCGGCCTCTCAAAGTGCAGGATTACAGGCTGAGCCACCGAGCTCGGCTCCAATCCCTTTCTTATAGCATAATGGTAAAGGTTCAGGGTCTGCTTATGAATGAGAACATATGGTACTGTGTTTTTGTGATAGATCACTTAGTATGATAGACTCTAAATTCATCCAAGTTGCTGCAAAGTCCATTTGTTTCTCTTTCTTTATGACTGTGGAATAGTCCATTGTATACATGTAGCACATTTTTTTATCCAGTCCAGTTTTGATGGGCAGCACTGTTGGTTCCATGTTTTTGCTAATAGTGAATAATGCTGAAATAAACATGCGTGTGCAGGTATCTTTTATGCAGAATGATTTGAGTTCCTCTGGGTATATTCCCAATAGGGAAAATTGCTGGGTCATATGGAAGATCAATTTCTAGTTCTTTCAGAAATTGCCACACTGATTTCCAAAGAGGTGGCACTAATTTGCGTTCCCACCACACCAGCAGCAGAGAAGCGTTACTTTTTCTCTGCAACCTCACCAGCATCTGTTGTTTGTTTTATTTATGATGGCCATATTTACTGGGATTAGGTGGTATCTCAATGTGGTTTCGATTTGCATTTTTCTGATGGTTAGTGAAGCCGAACACTTTTTCATGTGTCTGTTGGCTGCCCATATATCTTCTTTTGAGAACTGTCTATTCATGTATTTTGCCTACTTTTTAGTGGGACTGTTTTTTTTTTTTTTCTTTTGGCACGCTCGAGATCCTTATAGATCCTGGATGTTAGGCCTTTGACAGATATACAGTTGGCAAATATCTTTTTCCATTCTGTGGGCTGTCTCTCTGCTTTCTAGATAGTTTCTTTTGCTTTGCAGAAGCATTTCAGTTTAATGAGGTCCCACTTGTCTATCTTATCTCTTATGGCATGGGAATTTGGGGTTTTTATCAGGAAATGGTTACCAATTCTAATCTACATAAGGATGTCTCCTGCATTTTCTAAGGTTTTTATACTTGAGGTATTACATTGAGGTCTTTGATCCATTTAGAGTTGATTTTTGTGTATGGTGATAGGTAGGGGTCCTGTGTCAATCTTCTGCATGTGGTCAGCCAGTTTTCCCAGCACCATTTACTGAACAGGTTCTCCTCTCCCCACTAGTTGTTGGAGGCTTTGTCAAAGATGATTTGGTCGAGAAATTGATGTTTTACTTGTGGAATCTCTATCCTGTTCCATTGGTCCATATGCCTATTCTTGTACCAATGGCAGGCAGTTTTGATTTTAGTCTTATAGTAAAGTTTAAAGTCTGCAAGTGTGATGCCTCTTGCTTTGTTTCTTTTGCTGAGGATTGTTTGGCTATTCATGGCCATTTGTGTTTCCATATGAATTTCCATATTGTCACTTCCAGGTCTGAAAAGACTGATGTCAGCAATTTAATGGGTATTGCATTACATCTGTAGATTGCTTTTGGTAAGATGGACTTCTTTTTTATTTCTTTATTTTTATTTTTTATTTATTTTTTCCCTCTTTTAATTTTCATTTTAAAATTGTGGGGTACAATTCAGGGTTAGAATATACAAATCTTCATTGTGCAGGCACCGTTGTTAATGAGGTGTGACCCCCAATTCCCCGGGCAGATACCAACTACTGTCAATCCTACCTCCCCGCCCCAGCTCTCCTCGCCTGCGGTTTCCTGCTACTGTCGATACATTTCTTATAGTATTACAGTAGTTGTTCAAGGTCCACTTATGAGTGAGAACATGTGATACTTAGGTCTTTGTTCCTGTGAGAGATCACTCAGTATTATAAACTCTAATTTCATCCAGGTTGCTGTGAAATTCATGATTTTGGTTTTCTTTATGACTGCGTAAAATTCCATTGTGTATATGTACACATTTTTAAAAAATCCAGTCCTCTTTTGTTGGGCAACATAGTTGATTCCACGTTCTTGCTATTGTGAACAATGCTGCTATAAGCATACGTGTGCAGGTATCTTTTTTATAGAGTGATCTGAGTTCTTCTGAGTATATTCCCAGTAGAGGGATTGCGGGGTCATATGGGAGGTTGAGTTTTAGAATTTTTAGGAATCACCGCACTGATTTCCACAGAGGCTGTACTAGTTTACACTCCCATTAACAGTGTAGAGGTGTTCCCTTATCGCCACATCCTTTCTAGCATCTGTTATTTTTTGAGTTATTGATGATGGCCATTCTGACTGGAGCTAGGTGGTATCTCAGTGTAGTTTTAATTTGCATCTCCTTGATGACTAGTGAGGCTGAACATTTTTTCATGTGCCTGTTGGCTGCTTGTATGTCTTCTTTTGAGAAGTATCTATTTATATCTTTTGCCCACTTTGTAATGGGGCTGTTTGTTTTTATCTATTCAGCACATTTGAGTTTCTTGTAGATCCTTAATGTGAGGCCTTTGTCAGACATGGAGTTGGCAAATATTTTTTTCGCAGTCTGTGGGCTGTCTCCCTGCTCTCTTGATGGTTTCTTTGGCGTTGCAGAATCTTGTAAGTTTAATGAGGTCCCACTTGTCTATCTTATCTCTTATGGCCTGGGCACTTCCTATTTTGATCAGGAATTGGTTGCCAGTTCCAACTTCCATAAGAGTGTCTCCTGCATTTTCTAAGGTTTTTACAGTTTGAGATTTTCCATTTAGGTCTGTGATTCATTTAGAGTTGATTTTTGCATGTGGGGATAGGTAGGGGTCCTGTTTCAATCTCATGCATGTGGTCAGTCAGTTTTTCCAGCACTATTTACTGAATAGGTTCTCCTCTCCCCAGTGGTTGTTGCTGAAGGCTTTGTCAAAGATGAGTTGGTTGAGAAATTTAGGTTTTGCTTCTGGATTCTTAATTCTATTCCATTGGTCTATATGCCTGCTATTGTACCAATACCAGACTGTTTTGATTATTGTAGCTTTATAATAAAGTTTAAAGTCTGGGAGCTGGGCTTGGTGGCTCAGCCTGTAATCCCATGCCTTTGGGAGGCTGAGGTGAGTGGATTGCCTGAGCCTGTGAGTTTGAGACCCGCCTGGGCAGCAAAACCTCATCTCTACAATAAATCAAAAAATCAGCTGGGCGTGGTAGCGCACGCCTGTAATTCCGGCTACTCGGAAGGCTGAGGCGGAAGGATCACCAGAGCCCAGCAGGTCAAGGCTGCGGTGGCCAGGAGTGGCCACTGCACTCCAGTCTGGGCGACAGAGTGAGACTCCAACTCAAAAAAATAAAATAAAATAAATAAAGTTTAAAGTCTGGGAGTGTGATACCTTCTGCTTTTTTGTTTTGTTTTGTTTTGGTTATTCTTGGTCATTTATGTTTCCATACAAATTCCTGTATTGTTGTTTCTAGGTCTGAGAGGAATGTTCCTGGCAATTTGATGGGTATTGCATTAAATCTGTAGATTGCCCTAGGTAAAATGGACATCTTAACAATGTTGATTCTTCCAATCCATGAGCATGGAATATTTTTTCACTTGTTTGTGTCATCTTTGATTTCTTTGAGCAGTGTTTTGCAGTTTTCATTGTAAAAGTCTTTCACTTCTCTGGTTAGGAAGATGCCAAGGTATTTCATTTTATTTTTTGTGGCTATTGTGAATGGAAATGTGCTTTTTATCTGAGTTTCTGTTTGTTTATTATTATTGGTGTAAAGAAATGTGATTGTCTTTTGCACATTTATTTTATATCCTGAGACTTTGCCAGAGTCCTTTATCAGTGCAAGGAGGTTTTTGGCAGATTCTCTTGGGTTTTCAAGGTATACAATCATGTCTGCAAAGAGAGAGAACTTGACTTCCTCTTTTCCTATTTGGATACCCTGATCGCCTTCTCTTCTCTGATTGCTCTAGCTAGGACTTCCAAAACTATGTTAACAGGATGGGTGAGAGTGGGCATCATTGTCTTGTTTCAGTTTTCAGTGGAAAAGGTTCCAATTTTTGTCTGTTTAGGAGTATGCTGGCTATGGGTTTCTCATAGATGGCTTTTACTATTTTGAGGTATGTTCCCTGTATGCCTAGATGTTCGAGGGTTTTATCAAGAAGGGGTGCTGGATTTTATCAAAAGCTTTTTCTGCATCTAATGATATAATCATGTGGTTTTTGTTTTTACATCTTTGATGTGTTTAATTACGTTTATGGTCTTATAAATGTTGAACCAGCCTTGCATCCCAGGGATGAAGCCTACTTGGTCATGTTGGATGGTGTTTGAGATGTTATGCTGAATCTGGTTTGCTAGGATCTTGTTGAGAATTTTAGCATCCATGCTCATCAAAGATATTGGCCGGTAGTTTTCTTTCTTTGTTGGATCTTTACTTGGCTTGGATATAAATGTGATATTAGCTTCCTAAAATGATTTGGGGAGAGTTCTAGCTTTCTCAATTGCCTGGAATACTTTCCTAGGATTGGTATCAGTTTCTCCTTGTATGTTTTGAAGAATTCTGCTGGAACGTCATCTATCTGGTCCAGGGCTATATTTTCTTATGACATAGTCAATTTCCTTGATTGTTATTGGTCTATTTAGGGTCTCAATTTCTTCTTGTTTCAACCTAGGGAGGTTGTGTGATGTCAGAAAGTTCTCCATTTCCTTTAGATTTTCAAGTTTGTTTCCATACAATTGTACATAGTAGTCTTTGATAATCTTTTGTAATTCTTCAGGGTCAGTTGTGACTTCATTGTTGTGTTTTTGATTGAGTTTATTTGGGCTTTTTCTCTTTTTTTCTTGGTCAGTCTAGCTAGGAGACCATCAATCTTGTTTATCCTTTGAAAGAATCAGCTTTTTATTTCGTTGTATTATCTTTATGCCTTCTATGCTCTGGATTTGGGCTTTTATTTTGGTGATCTGGATTCTTCTTCTGAAATTAAGGTTTTGCTTATCTTGCTTTTCCAGCTTCCTTAGGTGACTTGTTAGGCTGTTAACTTGTTATCTTTCCATTGTCTTCATGTGTGTTTGTAAAGACATGAATTCCCCTCTTAGTAGTGCATTAATGGTATCTGAGAGGTTTGGGTAAGATGTTTCTTCATTTTCATTTGTTTCATTTTGATTTCACTGTTGACCTAGGAGTTGCTTAGCATCAGACTGTTTAAGGTTCATGTCTTTGCAGGTTTTCGGGGAATTTTGTTTGTGTTGATATTTATTTTTATTCCACTGTGGTCTGAGAAGGCGCATGGCAAAATTTCAATCTCATGAAATTTGTTTATGTTTGATTTATGGCCAATGATGTGGTCGATCTTGGAGTACATTACATGTGGTAATGAGTAGAATGTATATTATGTGGTCTTTATGTTGAGTGCTCTCTAGGTATCAATTAAGTCAATTTGTTCAAGAGTGTTATTGAAATTCTGGTTCTCCTTGCTGATTTTTTGTCTTGATGATCATCTAGGGTTGTGAGTGGGGTATTAAAGTCCCCAGCTATGATAGTATTAGAGTCAGTATCTTTTTTAAGTTTGCCTAGAAGCTGGTTTATGAACATTGGTGTGCCTATGTTGGGTTCGTACATGTTTAGGATGCATATTTCTTGTTGATGGAGTGAACCTTTTGTCATTATATGGTGACCTTCTTTATCTTTGTAAATTTTTGATAGCTTAAAGGGTATATTGTCTGATATTAAGATCACAACTCCAGCTTTCTTTTGTGCTTCATTCGCCTGAAATTTTGCTTCCCATCCTCTTACTTTGAGTCTGTTAGTGTCCTTTCTGGTGAGATGAGTCTCTTTGAGGCAATATATTGTTATCCATTTTACCATTCTATGTCTTTTTAGTGCATTTAGTCCATTCACATTCAGGCTAAATATTGAAATGTGTGAGTTTATCCGTGTCATGAGGTTCTTATAGAGGTGTTGTTGTTGTTGCTGTTTATTTGTTGTGTTTCTTTTGATTTTTTGGTTGATTCATGTGTGTTTTCCATCTTTCTCCTGCACTCTTGTGAAGAATGCGCTTCTTTTTTCCCTTTCTTCTGTGTTTAATACTTTTTTATGTGTTTCTTGTAGAGTTTCTAGAGGCAGTGTAAGTTCTTAGGGATTGAATGTCTGGGAAAGATTTTAATTCTCCCTCACTGATTAAGCTTAGTTTAACTGGGTAGGTTGTTCTTGGTTGAAATTGATTATCTTTGAGAACTTTGAAGACTGGGCTCCAGTCTCTCCTAGCCTGAAGTGTTTCTGTAGATAAATCTGCTGCTATTCAAACTGATCTTCCCCGGTAGGTAGTCTGATATTTATCTCTTGCTGCCTTTAGGATTTTGTCTTTTATACCTACCTTTTTTAGGCAAATTATTATGTGTCTAGGAGTTGGTCTTCTCATTTGTTGTCTTGCAGGGTTTCTCTGAATCTCATGTTTGAATGGTCACATCACTGATGAGATGAGGGAGGTTTTCTTGAATAATTTCATGGAACGTTTGTTCCAGGGTGGTTTCTGTCTCTTTCTACCTCAGGAAGCCCAATTACTCTGATGTTCAGCCTCTTGAAGTAATCGCTCATCTCTTGAAGGTTTTGTTCTGTATTTTTAAGCTTCTTTTCTATGTTTTTGACAGTTTGAGTTAGTTCTATATTTCGGTCCTCAAGCTCTGAGATTCTTCTGCTTGGCTAATTCTGCTTTCCATGCTTATCAGTTTGTTATTTATTTCATTCACAGTATTCTTTACTGTTGTTTATCTCAATTATCAACTCCTTCCTATTTTCCTCTTGTATCTCCTCAATTCTTTTTAATCTCTCTATTAATGTCTTGATATCTGGGTTTCTATTTTGAGACCAGTCATTCTGGGGGCTCTTCATTGTTTGTGTTCCAAAATCTGTTTTCTCAGTGTCTGACCTTCCATGGGTCTGTAAGAGACCCATATACTTCTTTTGGTTTTTCTTCATTAGTGTAGATTCCTCTTCCAACTTTTCCCCCCTCTTCTTGAATTCTGTTTTTCAGGGATGGCTGGGTTGCTTTTACTTCTTTTGCTCAGTCTCCTATTCTTCCTTATATGGATCCTCTGGCATTATTCACTTCTGAAGCTAAACTGTGGGTTGGGGGCTGTACTTTTTGCAGTTTTGAGATTTAGTTGAGGGGGGAACTGTGATTCAGAATCTATCTGCAGATCCTAGTATCCACCAACAGGTGTATGGGCACCCTGGGACACACTTCCCACTGCCTTACAATCTGTTCATGCAGTGGGGGTTTATGTTTGCTCCCTGGTACAAAATGAGGTAAGAAAAAGGAAAATAATGGAAGAAGGAAGAGGGAGCCAAGAGAAAGGTGGAGTGAGAGAAGGGTAAGGGGGAAAGCAGAGAGACATACCAGCTAACAAATGAAAAGGAACACAAAGACAGAAAAGAGAAGAAAAAAAATCCTAGAGCGTACAGGTAATCACACAAACATTCACAGTAAAACAAAATCTTGCCTATCAATGTACTCTTCCCCTACACAAACAGGGAGTCTAAAGAATTTAAGGAAGAATGAAAAAAATCAGTAAAATAACAAAACAAAGCAAGTATGAAAATGTTATTAAAACCAGAATGAAAGAGAAAAAAAAAAAAAACCCTAAAACAAAAAACAAACAAAAGTGAGTGGAACAAACAGTCAAAAAATAAAAATAAAAAATAAAACAAGGAATCAGACTGACTCTGAGTTCCTTCTTGTATGTCCAAAGTCCCTTCAGCTCTGATCTCTAGCCCCACTCCTCTACTCTAGTCACAGGCAAATAGGGTTATTCATTGCTTGAGTCAGTTGCCACGGGCCTACTTTGGGGGGGGGTGAGTCAGATCTGGGTTCACTCAGTTTGTTGTCTGTCAGGTCTGCCACACAGATCTGAGTTGTCTGTGTTTGAGTCAGCCTTGGGGAGGGGCTTCTGTCTCTTCTGGTTTGATGAGATTACCTTAGGCAACAAGTTGGAGCCTGTGCAGAGCTGGGCGAGGCAATGCAAATCTCTGCCCAGTACTGGGTCAAAGAAAATGGCTGTGGTGGGCAGATCCACACTGGGCGTGCACTCCTCTTCAGCTTTCCTTATCTTCTCTCTCCACTGATCAGATCTGGGGCTCCAGCAGATCCATTATGACAGGTAAATGTGTGGGCCTGGTGCCAGGCAATGGGAATCAGTTCGATTTAGCAGGCTTTTCTCAGGTGCATTCCCATGAGCAGCAGACGATCTTGCACATGATCTTGCCAGCTGCGCTCCAATCTTAGGGCAGTGGGGGCTTGCAGTCACCCTCAAAGGCGGGACCCAGGTGCATGTACCCAAATATCCCCTTATATAGACGTTCACGCTCCTACCAGCTCCTGCCCATTCACTCAGAGAGTCTTTGTGACACTTGCCTTCATGGAGACTCTTATAGTCTGACCTGTCGGTCACCATCTTAAGCTCCCCAAAGGATGGACTTCTTAACAATGTTGATTCTTCCTAAATCACTAGTACTTGACATGCAGTAAGTATTCAGGAAATATTTTCTTAAAGGTGTAGACAGTGTGTTTGCTCATTTACAAGCAAATCTATACCACTGCCTGTATGTATCCTGCTCTATATTGTGTCTCTTCTGATAATGCATTGGTCTCTATGACCAAGTTGACTTAAAATTACCCTATTTTGTTCTCACTACAGAGGGTGCCAAAAAAAAAGAAGAATACACACCTTAAGAAAGGATAAAACTGTGTTAAAATTGTAATACTCAAAATATACAGACAACAAAAGATGAATACAAGTCACATTTGACTTCTGTAAATTACAAGATGTACTCAGAGTGGTTACCATCAGCATCCAGACACTTCTGACTACAGTGAACTACTGCAAAACTTCTTGGTGTGTGAGACTTCCCTGATCTTCCCTTGTGCACATAATGCACAGTACCATGCATTTCAAACTTATAACAAATGCATGAAATTGCTAGATATGTTAGAGGTTCTGTTGCATACTCATGTCTCCATTAACATTGTACTTCTACAATGTTCTCTAATTTCAAAAACCACTTCAAAATGGTCTTGCACTCCTCTAATGACAACTGTGCTTCCACCATTTTCTTTTTTTTTTTTTTTTTTTTTTTTGAGTTGGAGTCTCACTCTGTTGCCCAAACTGGAGTGCAGTGGCCGCTCCCGGCCACCGCAGCCTCGACCTGCTGGGCTCCGGCGATCCTTCCACCTCAGCCTTCCGAATAGCCAGAATTACAGGCGTGTGCTACCACGCCCGGCTGATTTTTTGATTTATTGTAGAGATGAGGTCTCGCTACCCAGGCGGGTCTTGAACCCGCGGGCTCAGGGAATCCACTCACCTCAGCCTCCCAAAGGCGTGGGATTACAGGCTGAGCCACCGAGCCCAGCTTCCACCATTTTCTTTTACTGTTTTGACTGTCGCATGGTGACATTAGCATTCATTTGACTAGTACCATCTTTTGAGTAAATGCTATATTACACATTGCTACTGTAATTCAATTATTTTTTCTCGGCCTCCCAAAGTGACGGGATTACAGGCTGAGCCACTGAGCCTGGCCATCAGGCAGTTTATAGATCACAATTTCTTTAAGGTTGATTATTACTATTATTATTATTATTATTATTGAGGTTGATTATTGAAGCTTTATCAGCTTCCTTTGGCATTGCTATGCTTCCCTAATTCATTATGATCCCTGTATCCTTGCCCTGATGTCTGCACATTTGAGGAAACAGTTACGTCTTCCCTTCTAGTCTTTATGATATATCTTCAACATGGAAAAACTTTTACCTATCAGCCTTGCCTGGGATTTTGGGTGGACCAGACTGCAGTGTCTATGGGCAGGGTAGTCCATGGGGTTCACAGTTGAACAAAGCTTGCAGAATACTAGGTTAGGCAGGGACTGATGCCTGTGTCTGAGCATAGGTAACTGGCAAGCTTTTACACTTGGGTAGGGCTAGTTGTCTGGGCTTTGTGTGCTGGAGACAAGCTCCAGCCGGGTTCAGGGTACTCCAAAGGTGGAGACAGCATTGGCAATTGGGGGGAGAAAAAAGAGAGAGAGAGAGAATGAGAGAGAGAGAGAGAGAGAGAGAGAGAGAGAGAGAGAGAGAGAAAGAGACTGAACTCCAGTCTAGTGCAGAAGTGAATGAGTGTTATTGGGAATTACAATGGGTCTTTTATACACAAAGATGTGGGAGGGGCGTCCCCCACCCACCAGAAACCTTAATCCATGAAAACTTAATCAATGATTGCCTTTAAACCCTTTCCGTATGATAATTTAAAATTCCATAACAAAGGATAACCTAATCTGTGACTGACATATTCTGTAAACCTTTTTCATCCTAAACTGATTGATTTATGCCAAGTTAAACAATTCTATAGCAGCTTAAGTATTTACTTTACAAACGAAAGTGGCCCATCCCAGAATGTTTAGAATGTGGCCCGGTCCAAAGTTCAGAGTGGGCTACCTGCAAGTAAGCCAGCCGCATTCTTTCAACAAAATGGCTGTCTTCTAAAACTATATTCTACAATTTACACCTTCAATAAATCCTAAGATCATGACCCAGAAGCCTGTGGCCAATACTAAGGCTCTTAGATGTGACACGAGTTTAAATTATAAGTTGTGTGAAAGCCAAAACTGCAGTTTGAGGAAGAATGGGAGCAATGAGCTTCTAAAGTTAGCTTGTGTTCGTCCCAATCTCAGAGTTTCTATGTTTTGAGCTCACAGGAGCTTAATCTGGTTAGTGCTGAGTAGAAAGGGGGAGGAAATGGTGTCAATAGCTCCCAAATGCATCCTAGTGGTCTTGGGGTCAACGGCCCTTCCTGATCCCTAACGCTCAGTGGGCCTCCGTGGCCGGCTCCCAACATTTGCTTCCTGGCTCCATAGTTGGATGGAGCCAGCTGTCCGGCCTCCTCATTTGATAGGCCTGCCAATAAGAACCATAGTCAGGCAAGACTCCTGGAAGGGGCTGTGAGACTACTGTTGAGATCTGCATACAGTGGTCATTGATAGCTCCTCTTTTCTTTGTTCCTAATTGTCCTCAGGTTATCTAGTCATGTCAATCCCATATGAAGTTTTTCATATGCAGTGAGATATAATGGGCCTCTAAAGCAATGCCTCAAATGCTGGGGAAATTGTACATCTACCTTGATCTCTTGCCCATTGAAGAAATCATGGTTCAGGAGAATCTTTCTTGGCTCAGTGTTGTGCTGGATTGGGTGAAGGGTTCTTCAGACAAACAAGAATTACTTTTACTCTTTTTTTAAGTTGGAATCGCATTCTGTCATGCAGGCTGGTGTACAGTGATACGGTCACAGCTACTGTAGCCTCAGCCTTAGCCTGCTGAGCTCATCCTATCCTTCTACCTCAACCTTCTAAGTAGTTGAGACTACAGATGCGTGCCAGTAAGACTGGCTAATTTTTTGAATTATTGTAGAAACAGGGTCTTCCCTTGTTGCTCAGGCTGGTCTCAAACTCCTGGGTTCAGGCAGTCTTCTTACTTTGGCCTCCTTATCTGTATAAACCACCACACCAGCCTCTTTTTAATGCAGTTTTTCTCTCTATCCGGGTGTAATAACCCCATCTTTGGGTTCTAAAATTCTCACAAAGACATTCTTGTCCATGAATAGTTGCTAAGCTGATTTTCCTGTGGGGGGACTAGGGCTGGGCACCTCCTAATTATGCAGCTTGCTGGCATCCTTCAGCTTTCCTTTTCTTTTTTTATTTCATTCCAAACCCTGCTAATCACCTATTCTTGGTATTGTCTTTCATTTGTGGCACTGAATTTGTCATTAGCACTAGATATATCCTTGGTCTTCATCCTTAAATATCCACAAATTATGGCTCATATTCTCCAAGTGAATTCATATTAACAGATTCCTGAGTGAAAGTGACCCCAGAATCCTTGAAATTTCACATTTCCTAGTTTGTAAAATGATGTCTTACAGGAGTAAAGTGAATTGTTTCTTTGTTTAGTGAAAGTACGTTCAGGGAATAAAGTATGGGAAATCCATAGTGTAAATGTAATGTAAATCTATTCTAAAAAAATCTAAAATATATATATTTTAAATGTAGCTCTCATATTGAATTCTGTAATGAGAAATAAAAATCTTTAGTTATTTGAAAATGTTTTTGTTCAATACTAACCAAGGAAAAGTAGCACAGCCTTAGCCCTACCCCTATACCATAGAATAGAACAAATTAGGTATATGTTCTAGTTTAAACACAAAAAATTTTCACCAGGGTATATTCTGTATTCACTAGGCAAAATGATGTTCACTATTATCAATTGTATTATCCTGAAACATGAAGACAGGACTTCTCAAAGATGTAAATACAACATTTATATCAAATCAGCTTTCTTAATTATCTACCCTAATTCTGTTTTTAAAATTTTTTTATATTCCTTCTTCAGGAAACACTCACTAGAAAATTATATATTACCATTTTCTGCTGGAGAGTTTTATGCATGTTTAGATTAGTCACTTAGTCACAACTGTTACAAAATTCTGGTGAGGAAAAGCTATCTGTGTTTTTGTTGTTGTCTGCAGACAGTATCATTTTCAGAAGCATATCCTCTTCTGAAGATACGTTTTTGGGGGCTGTCAGAAGGCACGTGTGGTTGGTGATTGGATTCACCTCCAAGACAGACTATAATGGAAATATTTCACAGGTTTACTGCACCAAAGACTCATTAAGATTCTTTCCTGAAGTCATAATAAGCTGCTGTTTTTTTAAATTGTCAGTTGAAGATATTGGATAGGACACTGATTAGGAGTTCAAAGAGATGCAATTTAAGATTTTGCTATACCTGTCACATTGTCTTGAATAAATTATTTCACTTCTTTGGGCATTGGCTTATGCAAATTATCTGAAGGAATTGTCAGGTTCAGCTCTAAAAGTAAAATAAATATAAGATGGTACATTAACCAACTTATCTTTTTATTATTTTAACATCTTAATTATCAGTTTAATTTTTATCTGCAGGAGTAAAATTTTGATGTGTTCCCATCCCAGTTCTACCCACCACACACTGTTTTAGATTACTTTTTTTTAACCACACAATCTTTTATTTATTTTCTAGATATTTTATTAAACAGATTCCATGGTTAGGATCCTCTGCTGTACAATACTGGATGTGATTTTGAATGTGTGCTGATTAATTTTATGTGTCAGACTAAATTACACCACCAGCTTTGCTAGGTCTCTAACCTGTCAAGTACAGATCATTGGACTTCTCAGCCTCCATAATTACATGAACCAATCGTCATCCATAATGTCTGTCTTTGTCTTTTTCTACACACACACACACACACACACACACACACACACACACACACACGTTCTGTTTCTCCTGGAGAACCCTGACAAATAGAAAATGACATAGAGATGGGTCAGGTGGACAATTTTTTTTTTTTTGAGTTGGAGTCTCAATCTGTAGCCCAGACTGGAGTGCAGTGGCATGCTCTTGGCCACCGCTACCTTGACCTGATGGGCTCCGGCGATCCTTCTGTCTCAGATGGACAATTTTAAACTCTCATGGCATGGTCTTCTTTTTCAATACATAGCCATAGCCATTCTCTTTTTCATCTAAGGCCAGGTGAATTTGGAGAGTGAAGGTGCGGAGATCTCAGTTCTTTCTCCAAGCTATTTTAGCTATAATAAACAGGTTAAATAATGGGTAATTTGAAGTCCATGGGCATATATTTTAGGTTAGCACATCATATTCTTTCAGTCTTCAATAGAGGAATAGCTATAGGAAATGGTACCTGAGCTACAAATGGCCCCAAAACTGTCCTAGACACGTATAAAACAGGAGGCAAATATAAAACTTAACTCAGCATCTCAAGCCTATCACAGATTGTCTCAAGGAGCTGATCAGAGTGTGTGCATGTCTCATTTGATTCTTGAGTATGTTTGTGAGCACATGTACCTACAAATAGAATGTTTGGCAGGATCTGGATCACACAGCATAAAATATTCAATGATAATTACTTGACAATCTGTTGCTATGGTTTTTTATTCTTTGAGGTTTTCCCTATTTTGACTCACTAGTCTATTCAGAAAAGAATGGATATACAATCTTGGTCTAATTATTTCTCCAGAGTGAAAACTTCCTACAGAATATGTCTGGCTATAAACAATAACATTTCCTTTGATATAATTCATTGCTGCTACTATATGACCTCATTTGTATTTTTACTTTTATTATTAATTTTAAATTCTCCATCCAGGGAAGTGTAAATGTTCTCCCATGCCTCAAGAGAGAACACAGGAGGGTTTTATATCATGAATAATAACAATGGGTTTCAAAGATATAGAGCTCTACAGTGAGGAAAGAAGAGGACTTTTGTGCTTCCTGCACAATACTGACTCCTAGAAGGTAAGTCAATACTCCGAGCTGTTGTAGGGGAAAGGTTATCTGCAGGAGAAAGTCACTACCTGGTTATCTCAGAGTATCTTGACATTCGGAGCTCTCCCTTCAGTGAAACCTCTGATCTCATTTACTTCCTCCTGGCAAGAGCCCCTGGGTCTTAACTTGTAAGAACAGGACTATCTGTATACTACAGAAACTGATGCCAAGAAAGATAGAGAGAAAAGGAGCCTTGAAATTTTTTTTGGAGAAGATTAGAGTACTGTGGACCGTTTGACTCCAAGAAAGAAGCAGAGGTCGCTGTCTCTATAGGGCCTGCACAAATTCTGCTGTGACTTCCCTGTTGAGAAGAGGAAACAACAGACTTGTGGGATCCAGAAGAGGATCAAACTCCAGATCCAATGAAAAGCTGACCTGAGGGTCTCTTTCAGATGATAGCTCAGATGCACTTACTACTGAGAGGGTTTCCTTGTCCCTTGGCTGGGCAGCTCTGACTCCTAAGGCCACTGATGACTCTTTGTTTGGCATGTAGGTGTCACTGGGGGATCCCAAGGAGATGCCCCAAGTCCCATTCATCCTGATATATATATATTTATTTATTTTAAAATTTAAATTTTAAAGATGTAGGGTACAATTCAAGGTTAGGTATATGCATGTTCATTATGCAGGTACCTTTGGTGATGAGGTGTGGACCCCCCCGGTAGTTTCCCACTACTGCCAATCCCTTATAATATTATGATAATTGCTCAAGGTCTGCTTATGAGTAAGAACATGTGGTACTCGGTTGTTTGTCTGTGATAGATCATTCAGTATTATAGACTCTAAATTCATTCAAGTTGCTGCGAAGTTTATAATTTTGTTCTTCTTTATAGCTGCATAATATTCCATCATGTATGTGTACCACATTTTTTTTATCCAGTCCAATTTTGATGGGCAGCACGGTTGGTTCTATGTTTTTTCTGTTGTGAATAATGCTGCAATAAATATGTGTGTGCAGGCATCTTTTTCATAGAGTGATTTGAGTTCCTCCAAGTATATTCCCAGTAGGAGGATTGTGGAGTCATATGGAAGGTCAATTTTTAGATCTTTTAGTAATCATCAAATTGTTTTCCACAGAGATTGTACTAGTTTACACTCTCACCAATGGTGTAGAAGTGTTCTCTTTTCCCTGCATCTTCTCCAGCATCTGTTGTTTTTTGAGTTATTGATTTGACAGTGTAGGTCTAACAACTCTCCACCTATTGTGGCAGCAGAGAGGAACCAGTGATAGATATTTTATTTTAGAAAGCTGACCAACCAGGCAAGGTTAGAACAGTTATGGAGCAAAGCAAATCATGAGAATTAAATTTATGACCACATTCCTATTAGCACAGATTCAGTGCTGTCCACAGACAAAGTTATATTCTCAAACAGGACTACCTAGTAGAAATAATATATGTATAGATGATTTCTTGATTGACCATAGAAGTAATTATTCTTTTCCTACACTATTCCAGGAAAAAAATTGTTCCAAAAAGGTGTAACCCTGATGATGTCACTGTGTTCAGTCAGCATATGACAGATAAACACATAATCAATGGAGTAGGATGGGTATAAAATATGTGTGACTTATTGTTAGTGACTCCAAAGAATGACAGCATTTTTCCTCTACTTTGTAAAAGAAAATAAATTTCCTATTACTTTGGACTAATAGAAAAATATTTTGAGTAAGACACAGTCAGGAGCTGCAATGGCAGTGGGATATAATTATAATTTCTGCTGTTTTTTTGCTGATCTTATTTTCTTTCTTTCAATTTTTTCCTCCCTTGCCTGTCTGTAACACAGTTTGAATATAAAGTCTCAGCTTATCTGCCACTCCCTGAGGAAAGGTTTAAATAATCTCTGTGTTATTAGGGACTCAATATATTTAAATGAGTAGCTTTCTCTCCTACTCAGGAATAGTTACATCGGAAAATTAATCAAATAATTGAAAAGAACTATGTTTTATGCAAAAGTGAGGATAGCGTTCCAGGTATTTGTAAAACTACACCATATAAAAAACCCCACATTTTTAAGAGTAAAAATCATGATACAAAACTGTATGTACATTTTAATTTTAATATGACAACAATCTACACATAAGAAAAATGGGGAAAAAAGAAGACATCTTCTGTAAAAGGTTATAAATTTTCCTTTCAAACTTTTCCTTAAGCTATTTGTGTAACTATTTGTTTTTTGTACACACACACACGTATGCACACACTTACATATTTAATCTGAAAAGAAAACAAAACTAAGGTATCCTGACAGAAAAGATTAAGGGCAGGTTAAAAACTAGACTTCTGAGTGAATTTTTTTTTCATTTTTATTCTAGTCTGCATTACAACAATGACTTCCTGTTACTTTTAATGACAGAATATCTTAATCTTTGTTGTAAGGATTTGTTAACTAGATGCCTGATATATTCCACCTAGCAGAACTATTGCATGCACAATATAAATTTTGACATCTGTATCCTTGTAATTTAATTAATTATCTTCTGCTTACAACTTCACAAATCCATGGAGAACTTGGTTGGGAATCAAGTAGCGATGAGGGGTACAGTGTTGTTCAACCAATCCAACACAACCCTGGAAAAACCAAAACAGTAATTTTATAATATACTTCAAAAAAAGTATGATTTATAGGTATTCTCATCTCGTGCCATTTTCTGTCAACGAGAATAATAAACTATTGGTACAGTAAGAATATAAAATATTTTGATTCAAAGAATAATGAACTTGGCTGTCAAAATTTTTTATTTCTCATTCAAGTAAGTCTGTGAAATGAAATATTTCTGACTGTATCCTTTTTTATACATAAGATTCAGGATGGAACAGGCAGCAAATTCCTAATCAAAAGTCCATGCCATAAGAGATAAGATAAACAAGTGGGACCTCATCAAACTGACAAGCTTCTGCGAAGCCAAAGAAATCATCAGGAGAGTGGGGAGACAGCCCACAACTGTATATCTGACAAAAGTCTAGCATCTAAGATCTACAAGGAAATCAAGTGTGCTGAAAAAAATAAAATAAAACAAAACAACACACAACTCCATTTCAAAGTGGGCAAAATATATGAATAGACACTTGTCAAAAGAAGAAATATGACCAGCCACCAGATATATGAAGAAATGCTCAGCCTCACTAGTCATCAAAGAAATGAAAATTAAACCCACACTGAGATACCATCTAACTCTAGTCAGGATGGCCATCATCAATAACTCGAAAAACAACAGATCCTGGAGAGGATGTGGGGAAAGGGAACACTTCTACAATGCTGGTGAGAGTGTAAACTAGTATAACCTCTATGAAAAACAATTTGGTGATTCCTAAAAGATCTAAAAATTAACCTTCCACATGACCCTGCAATCCCCCTACTGGGAATATACTTGGAGGAACTCAAATCACTCCATGAAAAAGGTACCTGCACACACGTTTATTGCAGCATTATTCACAATAGCAAAAGCATAGAACCAACCGTGCTGCCCGTCAAAATTGAACTGCATTAAAAAGATGTGATGCATATACATGATGGAATATTACACAGCCATAAAGAAGGACAAAATTATGAACTTCACAGCAACTTGGATGGACTTAGGGTCTGTAATACAGAATTGTCACACATAAACGAAGAACTGAGTAACACATGTTCTCACTCATAAGCAACCCTGGAATAATTATAATACTATAAGAAAGGGATTGGCAGTATTTGGAAACAGCCGGGATGGGGGGCAGGGTGGGTGGGATAGGCAGTAGTGGGAAACTGCCAGGGGAGGGGGGGCACACCTCACCAACAGGATAACTGCACAATGAACATTTGTGTACCTAATCCTGAATTGTACCCCACATCTTCAAAAAAAATTAAAAAAATTAAAGAAAAAAAAAGATTCAGGATAATAACAAATGTTTAGGATGTGCTAAGCATAGGCCAAGTACTGTTCTTAGAGCTTTATATATACTTACTCATCTAAACCTCATAATATGCCATATGATAGCAAGTGTTATGATATTTATTTTCGATATGAGTAATCAGAAATAGGAATGTTGACTTACTTGGTCAAGGTCACACAACTGGGCAGTGGTTGGAATTCAGGCTCAGGTTGTGCTTGTAAAATTATGCTCAGAATCTGCAGTTTGTTTCTTATCTATGAAAAAGAAATTAGCAATAAAGCTGACCTTTTTTGAGTGTTCCCTCTGTGCCAGGTGTTTTCTAAGCAATTTGCGTGCAATATCTCACTTAATACTTTCAACAGTCCTTTGCGGTATATTAGCTCCATTTTAAACATAAAGAAACTAAGGATCAACAAGTAAGTAACTTGTCCAAGTTATAAAGTTGGTAAGAGAGAGACAGGATTCAGGTAATTAGACTCCAGGGCCTAAACACTTTACCATTACTCCTCATGTTCAGTGGGTTAATCAATCATCAACACTCAACGAACCCTTATGAAATTCATAGTTAGATTGACAAGTACTCCTCTCCTGGGATATGTTATTTCCTGAAGGTATAGTTTATCTGATAGCTTCAAGAATGAAGTCCAGGCAGCAGCATTAAGTCAGACAATTTAAAGTTCAAGAATCTGAATATCAGATGATTGATTATTTGCCATGTACTCTGAAATGACCACAGATTTAAATCTTGCACTCTTTGCCAAAGCATTCTTGGATTTACTAATAATGTTTGACTCTTTTTCCAAGACAGGCCAAGCTTATTTTATAACTATCTCTATCTTTATGGATTGACAGTGTTGATGGTTGATGTGATTTTTCTCCGTAATCGAACTCTTGGGCACGATGGCATCATGCTAACTAAACACAGTATAATTTATTCGTGAACTTTGTTGAACACTGGTATTATAGATTTATTATTTGGAGAAAAAGCTAATGACAAGAGTATGGAGATAACTAATTTAAAAAATAGAATGAAAAGAAGTTAGATTGAGAACTAGTTGTCTGGATTTTGGCACCAAACCAACTGGGTAACTTGATGTCTTTTAGATTTCAGAATTGTCACACATAAGCTGGTGAAGTTGATAATCTCAGAGGAACTTTCCATTTCTAAAATCTAAGTACTTCTTATAAGATGTATCCTAGTATAAGATCATCCCAACAAGTAAGGGCTGGCAGTGGTGGTGAAGGAGTAGAGTATGGGGCTGGAAAGTCGAGGAGCTGGTGGTCATTTGTAGATTCAGACATAAAATGAACAAGTGCTTTACAAAGTAGACAAGATCGTTGGAAGATTTTATAGTTTAGAGATGTCAATATTTGTACTATATACATTAACTATCAGAGTATTAGCTACTATTACAATTTACATAAATTGCAAGGAAGTAAAATACTTGTGAGAAAAAAATTATTAATTATTTGTTGGGAGCCAACATCTATAGCTACATGGCTGAGGCCTGTAAAGGCCCATTTGGAAGATCGTCTCTGACATAGGATATCAGTTATACCTATAATATTGGCATGTGATTAGTGACCAGTGTGCATACATGGCAGTAAAACTTATAAGTAAATCTCTATACACCTGATGAAAGGTTACACAGCAGAATGACCTTGTCCCTTCTAAGTCTTACTTCTTTCTAGATATTTTTTAACTTCTATTTCCTGGTAGACTGGTGAGTCAGTTCTTGTTCCCAAAGGCAGTTTCTCCTAGGATTAAGATTAGAAACTAAATTATCATAATAGTTTTATTGCCCTGCCTCTAGCCAAGCAGGACATTTTTCTAGTTTCGTTACATGCTGAAACTCTGTTTGCTTCAGCCCGTGGCCATTGCCATGGTAACCGTGCAGTTCATTATCCAAGAGTGTGACAGCTACTATTTGATTTTTAGAATAGACTTGTTAGGATAAAACATTCATTTAAGACGATACAATTTCCATCAGAAAGATTTAAACAGTAATAAGCATTCATAGAAAACTTTTAGGTTTTGTTTAAGCTTTTAAAGTTTCCTTTTCTCATATTATGACTTCAGTTCCTGTTTCTGTAGGCCAATTTTAAGATCCTTTGATTAGTATACCGAAACTTTCCCAGCGGTGTTGTTTTTGCTTCTAATATGACAATAGGAAATTTTACACATAGCCATGTATTAATATACTAGGAAAAAAGATTTAAGTTTTGGATTAAAATTGTAGTTTTATTAGAATAGAATGAGAATTATAGTGTTATGATTCTAAAATCATATGTCAATGATAATTATAAGATTTAATGATAAGGTATTAGCTTAATGAGATATAGCATAGTATCAAAGTTCAATCACTAGATCATGAAACTCATATAAGTCATGGTAAGAAATAAGTTTTGAATTAATTGTTATAGAATTACAGGATACTATGTTGAATCATAATAGGTTAATGGAATAAATAAAAATTAAGTCATTTAAGTAAACTTATAGATTATAGCATAGTGTTAAGTTGATAATATCAATCGTTAAAACATATTAGGAGTCAGTGAACTTGGATTGAACCTAGAGTTAACTAAGAAAGCTTTTGTATTAATCAGGGTTTAGAACAAAGAGTATAATATGAATGATTTGTTGAACACTATGGAAGACACTTTTTTTTTTTTTTTTGAGTTGGAGTCTCACTCTGTTGCCCAGACTGGAGTGCAGTGGCCGCTCCCGGCCACCGCAGCCTCGACCTGCTGGGCTCTGGCAATCCTTCCGCCTCAGCCTTCTGAGTAGCCGGAATTACAGGCATGTGCTGCCACGCCCAGCTGATTTTTTGATTTATTGTAGAGATGAGGTCTCACTGCCCAGGCGGGTCTCGAACCCGCAGGCTCAGGCAATCCACTCACCTCAGCCTCCCAAAGGTGCGGGATTACAGGCTGAGCCACCGAGCCTGGTGGAAGGCACTTTTAAACGAACTGTATTGAAATTGTGCACCTGTGACCTTGATGTGAGATTTGTGAGGCACGTCAGGCATCATGGAGTTCGAACTGTCTGCTTGGAGCTTGCAAGTCTCGTGATGGTCTTGTGATGCATAGTTTGTAAAGCGCAATATACATCATGGAGTTTGTACGCCCCCAGCAAGTGATTATCACACTGCTGGAGGGTATGAAAAATGGTATGTAAGTTGGAAGGAGTCCGAATAAAATTTGGCTTCAGTCCTGATCAGACTGTTCCCAGAAGAACTGCCTCTGAGTGATCTCTTCTCACCGTCCAGATTCTCCGGTGTGGGTCCTAACCCACCCTCGGTCGGGGCTGGCACCCGACAATTATTGATTTTACCATATGTAAAACGCTAGCATATGAATAGTCTCATAGAGTAGTGAGGAGCTCTTTGCTTACTTTTAAAGTATAAAACAAGCCGAGCTCGGTGGCTCAGCCTGTAATCCTGCACCTTGGGAGGCTGAGGTGAGTGAATTGCCTGAGCCTGTGGGTTCAAGACCAGCCTGGGCAACTTGGTGAGACCTCATCTCTACAATAAATCAAAAAACTAGCTGGGTGTGGTACTGCATGCCTGTAGTTCCAGCTACTTGGAAGGCTGAGGCGGAAGGATGGCCGGAGCCCAGCAGGTCGAGGCCACTCCTGGCCACCGCACTCCAGTCTGGGCGATAGAGTGAGACTCCAACTCAAAAAAAAAAAAAAAAAGTATAAAACATAGCTAACTATTCTTTCACAACAGGAATGAATTGATACCTATCTGTCTGGCTGTCTATTTATCTTCTAGACAGGCTTTGGACATGGGAACTCATAATCTACAACTAATAACCTAGAAACCCTGCAGTACCTCCCATCCAAAGATCTTACAAAGAAAAAAGGCTCTCAAAGTCCGACTTAGCAGCAATTATATCAGGAGATGGAAGAATGCCTTACAGGCCCTTGCTACACTTTAACTCAATGTTCAATTTTATTAGATTTTTTTAACTTCAATGTACCTAATAGTGTTGATGGACCCATTTTATTTTAGCTAAGCTTACTTGAAGAGCAAAAGAAAGTTGAAAAAATTTCCTTCAATTAGTAATTTAAAAATATTTTTCAGTAATTCTGTTGTAAAGTCATAGGGCTTTAGACATTTATTTGTTTTCAAATGTTCTCTCATCTTAAAATATTACTGCTCAGACTCTGCTAATTTTCTGCAATGGATCAGCTAATAATTTGAGAAGTCTGGTGTTATCATTTCATTTGAATCCTACCTTTAACAGGCTCTCTCTCTTAAATGAGAATCTCCAATTCTTTTTTCTTCTTTTCAATAAACAAGCAAAATTTATTCTAAATGGGAAGGAATAATAAGAGAAAGGTAGTATCAAATAAATAAGTCGAAGCTGTTTGACTAACTAAATTCATATTTCTAAACTAGAAAGTCTACTTTTAATTATCTTTCATATATTTCTTGAAAAATATAGCATTTATTTATTTGTTCAGAATATAGATCACCAGACATTTTCTAAGTTCTAGGTAGTGCTTGGTAATTGGTATACACTAGTAAACCGCAAATAATATTACTCCTTTCTGGAGCTTACACACTGGAGGGAAGAAGAAAAATGAACAAGTAAATAAATAGTGATTTTTATTTTTATTTTTGAGTTGGAGTCTTACTTTGTCGCCCAGGTCGGAGTGCAGTAGCATGCTCACAGCCACCCCAGTGTCAACCTGCTGGGCTCTGGTGATCCTTCTACCACAGCTTTCCAAGTAGCCGGAACTACGGGTGTGCGCCAACACGCCTGGCTAATTTTTTATTTATTGTAGAGACAAGGTCTCGCCAAGTTGCCTGGACTGGTCTCAAACTTGCAGGCTCAAGCAATCCACAAGATCATTGGAAGTACTGGGAATATAGGCTGAGCCACCAAACTCAGCCACAGAAGTGATTTTTAGAATGAGACTTACAAGCACATCAACTAGTTTCCACATTCAACTCTACCTCTTTGGACTTCAGTTTTTCTCCTGATTTTCCCCTAGGCTCCTTCAGAGTCAGCTCATGGCTTGCTTCCAGTGATCCAGATAGGTTTCTGTGCTCACCATTTTTAAATCAGTTTATGTGTAAAGAACTCTAGAGATAGAGACCTAATGGGTGCCTCTCCCTCAAAAGTCCTGATGGCTCCAGAAGAAAATAACAGAAACTCTACAGTGACCCTGCTATCTCTTGTGAATTTGTTAGCTAGAATTAGATGATGTTTGATCAAGGGTAAGCTGTTGGAGGCAAGGAATTAGTGGCATTTATTCAACAGGGTATGGGCAGGCTAGATGAGGTCCGTCTGTGGGTGACAGGAACAAATCAAGATGGTCATAATCAGTAATCAGTGTTACAGACAAGAGTTGAGTGACCGAGGCAAACTGAAAAGAGAAGACAAAGGTGGGAACTGAGGTTAGCAGCAAAGGTCAGCAAAAAATGGAAGGAAAAACCAAGTTCGAATAGGTCAGAGATCTCAGTAGCATGTGTAAAAATTTGACCTCTGTGTCAGAATTCTTCCATTCTAGTCCGCTAAGCACATAACAGTAGGCCTGTGAGCAAGACTGATCAAAGTCACTTTCTGATTGTGTAGACATCACTGAGTAATGGGATAGCAGATAATTAAAAACAACAACAAAAACTAAACTTAAGTTCAAATCCTGCTCCACTATTAGTGTCACAGTGAAAAGTTTAATTTATATCTATGAAAATCAGTTTTTTCATCAGCAAAATGAGGATAGCACTTCCTCAAGAGAACTTTATATGGCAATTAAATTAGGTCTATACAATGAAGTGTCCCCAAGCTTAAATATGCTATAGCATACACATTTAAAATTACCTATTAATGTAACATTAATTTCAATTGAGAATACTCAGATTGTAATTCTTTCAGAAGACATATTATCTCCCCTATTTGATTTACATAATGCTTAGATACTTTTAGACTATTGAGATTTCTATTAAAAATTCTAGTTGTATCAGTGATCCTCCTCCTTCACCTCTTCTTCCAACATTTTAAATTTATTTTAAAGATGTGGGGTCCAATTTAGGATTAGGTATACAAGTGGACAGTTGACAGGTAAATTTTAGATCTCCCTTTGGTCCCCACTTCACCTGGTTTGAGATCATGTATGCTTATTGATGTTATGTGCCCCTGCCTCCCCTGGCAGTTTCCCACTGCTGTCAATCCCTTTCTTATAGTATTACGATAAATGTTCAGGATCCACTTATGAGTGAGAACATGTGGTACTCAGGTCTTTGTTTCTGTGATAGATCACTGAGTATTATAGATTCTAAATCCATCCAAGTTGCTGCAAAGTCCATAATTTTATCCTTCTTTATGGCTGTATAGTATTCCATTGTGTATATGTACCACATTTTAAAAAATACAGTTCAGTTTCAATGGGCAGTATGGTTGGTTCCATGTTTTTGCTATTGTGAATAATGCTGCAATAAACATCTGCGCATGTTTATAAAATGATTTTAGTTCCTCTGGACATATTCTCAGAAGGGGGATTGCTGGGTCATATGGAGGGTCCATTTTTAGATTTTTTAAAGGAATCATCACACTGTTTTCCACAGAGGTACTAGTTTAAACACTCACCAACAGTGTAGAAGCGTTCCCTTTTCCCTGCACCCTCTCCAACATCTGTTGTTTTTGAGTTATTGGTGCTGGCCATCCTGACTGGAGTTAGGTGGTATCTCAGTGTAGTTTTAATTTGCATTTCTCTGAACATTAGTGAGCCTAACATTTTGAAAATGTGTCTGTTAGCTGCTCATATGTCTTCTTTTGAGAAGTGTCTGGGGTTTTTTTTGGTCAAGATATCACTCTGGTGCCCAGACTGGAGTCTAGTAGCATGATCATGGTTCACTGCATCCTTGAACTCCTGGGCTCAAGCGACCCTCCTGCCTCAGCCTCCTTAGTTGCTGGAACTACAGGTGCCTGCCACCACATCAGGCTAATTTTTTAAAAAAATTTTTTGTAGAGACATGGTTTTGCTATGTTGCCCAAGCTGGTCTAGCACTCCTGGACTCAAGCAATCATCCCATCTTGACCTTCTAAATAGCTGAAATTATTGGTATAAGTTACCAAGACTGGCCCTAAGATCATTATTAAATACTAAAAAGGTTGAAAGAACTTAGAGGAGTATGCTTGGGATTCAACATGGGATTAGTAGTAAGACTCCTGGCTATGAAAAAAAGATAAACTTGAAATTCTATATTGCCAACTGGTAGGGAACCAGATCTGTGCACTTCTGTGTCCTCTGAAGACGGGAGAGATCAGAGTAACCACTGTGATGGATCAGAGGCGGGGAGTGGTGTATCCTACAGAGAGAGGAACAGAGAGGGGACAGACAGCACTGGACATAAAGACACATGACCTGAGCCCTCATTATGACCTTGCTGCTCATCTAGTGTGGTCCTGTGGTTTAGTGTATTTTGCTTTATTTGTGAAATTAGAGGCTGAGACCTGGTAACCTCTAACATTTCTTCCAGTTAGAATAGTCTATGATTCTGTAAGTTAATTAGCTTCTTCATTTGAACAACGCATTGTACTTTTCAGAGCATGTGGGCATGTATCACTCATGAATCCTGTGTGACAGGCATGGCATTTGTTTTTATCCTTATTTTACAAATGCAGACGAAGAGACGTGACGGTTGTGTACTCTATCAAGTTTTATTGTTGGACCTGAGTCAAGGATGTAGATTCAGAAACATTTAGTTGACTTTAAAAATTATATCAGAGTTGGGTGTGTTTCCCTTTAAAAGTTCTTGGCAATTACAAATTATTTTGAACTGTGGTGGCTGCTATGGAAACTGCATTAATACATGAAGCATGCAAAACCTGTTGCCACATCAGATGTTGCTGCCCTTTGGCTATGCTAACTTACTCATCTGTGGGTTTTTGTGAAAAATATTTCTCTCCTTTTCCTTTTATTCTTCCTCAAACACATGCACGTTATGCTTATAATCTAAAAAATATCATTTTGAATGATTCATTCTTATGAAATTTATTAAATGACTTGAGTTGGAACAAAAGATTCTAGTGGAAATATGATCTGGGAAAATAATTTAAAAACATACACGTAATATTTATTTAGTATTACTGTGACTCATATAAAATGTAAAAAACAAAGAAAGAAAAATTAAATTCATGAGTTAGGACACTATAATTGCAAACAAATAATATTCATTGTAAGTAATAAAGATATTTAGTATGTGAGTTCTGACTAACACTATACATTTTTTAACTTGGCATACTTATGCAAAATGTTAGCACTTACAGGCATTAATGAATCTTAAAAGAGTAGTCATTGCTTTTAGATCTATCAATTATTTATTTTATATAGATATATAGTTTCTGTGGTGTTTTGAATACAGGACCTCTGTGTCCCAAATGGGACTCAACTGCTGAAACTGCCTTAAAAAATTATATAAAGCCCACAGAGCAGTAGCTGACCACAGAGACAGAGAGGGGACAGAGAGCACTGGGCATAAAGACACATGACCTAAGCTCTCATAATGATTTTGCCACTTACCTAATATAATCTTGTGTACAAGTTTAGTGTATTTTGCATTATTTGTGAAATGAGGTTGCTGAGACTCAGTGACTTCTAACATTTCTTCCAGTTATAATTATTTGAACCAAAAGTACTTACTTCCTCCTACATTTACTATTCTTTGGCAAATACACATATAATTTTATTTTGAACTTTTTTGCCATCTTGCCACTAACTTGTGATGGTAAATATGGCTGAAGTAGCAACAGTCAGTACTATAATTTCTTGCTGCCAATTTGTAGACCATTATAACCTACTGGTTTTCCTTTATTTGCATGTCCCTGCTTAATAATGAGTTGGATTTTTTTGTAAGCCTATTAGTTAATTATTAACTTCTATAAAATATACAAACATTTGGTTATTTTGTTTAGTGATTTACATTAATTATTTGTACATAAAGGGAAATATATTTTTAAATAATATGGAAAGTATTAATATGCTTATATATTAAAGATTTACATTTTTATATAGTAGGCAAATTCATCATTATCTTCATGATGTGTTACAATGATTTTATGCTTAGAAAATTATTCCTCTTGCATATATTAAATATCCATATGTATTTTACAGTTTCAGTTGTCACATTTAATCTTTCAATCAAGTTTCTATATATTCTGAATATAATACAAACTGATAAATTTTGTCCTTTCAAAACAATATTAGGGATGGGTGCAGTGGTTGTGTCTGTAATTCCAGCACTTTGGGAAGATAAGGAGAATTGCTTGAGCCCAGAAGTTCAAAGTCAGCCTGAGCAACATTGCGAGATTCTGTCTCTATAAACAAACAAACAAACAAACAATGTTATTTTTTCAAACACAATGTGAGAAATAATACAAATTTTTCCTATGGATTTATGATATTTTAAATCCTGTATTAAGATTCTGACATTAGTTCTAGAGCTGCCCCATTATCTTTCTCTAGATTCTTAAGCCACCACTACATTGTGTTAATTTTTGTAGTTTTTCAAAATAAAATAATTATCTGGTAACATAATTCACCCTTTAACATGATTCTCAATTCTCATTTGTTTAATTTTTCCAGGTAAACCTAATGAAGTTTTTATTCCCAATAAAAATTCCCAATGCTTTTTCTTTTCTATTTCATTTAGATTGATTTATTTTCTTGACTTATATCTAATATTTCTCTTAAACTTGAAAGAAGTCATTGTTTTACTGAAATATTGGGTATTGAGGGCAGACTTTTTTTGCACAGGGCAACTTGGATGAACAAAAGTTAACATAATCTCTTTGTTCTAGAAGAATAAATTAAAAAGACATTGGGAAAGTTGTTTTTGAATACATGCAACTTGGAAAATGAACATGGAATACATGCTTTTTTTTTAAAGGGAGTCCGTGGTTATAGTGGTAGCAGTACATAATTAATAATTTACATGGAGAGAACATGAGATGGCTAACTGGTAAGTTAATTTACTTTAGTCAACTGTAGTATTCTTAGCCTAAGAACAAGCAGATTCTTTACCCTGGGAAATTCACTTGCATTCTAGAATGTAATGCAGAAATATTTTTCAAAAAGCCTCTTCCCTAGAAGCTTCTCTCCCAAACCACTTCTTATCCCCAATCATACTCACGTCACAGAGATTTGCAAAGGACAAAGTCCAACAATTACTGTATTGCATTTTCTTATTCCTAATGAAGGAAGGAAATTGACATTTTTAGCAAGTACATGTATATGAGGCAGTGAAATATCAGGTTCAGCTAAAATTTGAAGTCTATCTTTCTTATGTACTGGTGGTTTGGTGATGAACAATTGCTAACCCAATATTACTGAGTTTTCTCATTTGTAAAATTAACTATAGTAATATTTTGTAAGGTATATAAGAAAGGTTAGAGGAGAGAATGGAATGATGTACAGAGTGGGAATGACACAAAACATAATTGTAATAAATGTTAATCATTATTGTATATTATGATTACTGAGCAAGTTTTAAGAGTGGAAACTCTCCTTAGTGTTTGGAAGTAAGCCGACTCTCACAGTGGAATATAAAAATATACAGAACAGCTTACCAGACAAGGAAGGGAAGATCTAAACAGAATCAGGACAGAGGCAAACCTTGCTGCTCCTTTCTGAAAACTTTATGAATACATTCATGGCTGGGTGCAGTGGCCCACACCTCTAATCCCAGCATGTTGGGAGACCAACGCAGGAGGATCTCTTGAGCCCAAGAGGTTGAAACCAGCCTGAACAACATGGAGAGTCTCTGTCTCTAAAAAATAAAATAAAAATAAAAACTTTATTAATACATTCAAAGAAAAATCAACATTAAATGTTTAATATTCCCATAAAGGACTCTTGTAAATGATTCTTGACTAGAAGGAACTTTGATTTTATTAAACTGTGTTAAATGGTGAGACACACGACCCTAAAAATAATAGCAACAAAAGGGAGTATATTTGAAAGATCATGAACTGTGTCAAAGGGAGCCAATGAAAATTGTAGATAAGTGATAATTTTTAGATATATAATCATGAAGGTCAAAACTTAAAGAAAATTAAGAAAACAAAGTAATTAAATTGCCAATAGAAGTACTTTCAGTCAATTTGAAGAAGTTTGTTTTTCTGTATTGGCAGAGTTTAAGAGTTAAATTATTAAAGTATTGTTCTAAAAGTCCTGTAAAATTTGAAATGGCTCAAAATGTATTATGGACTATAAAAGAAACAAAAAGATCTGAAAGTAATAACCAGTCAGATGATTAGGAGAGATAAATGAAAATATTGAGACATATTTTAAAATCTAAGAAAGGAGCTAGCTCTGATTGTCTGATTAAAACCCAGAAAAAAACACTTCTGTGTCCATTTATCCCCAGTGACACAGCAGAAGTAGATGGCATAATTTTTGGATAGATTAATAGCAAAAAGTCAACTCAGAAGATACAAATTGTGCTACAGAATTTTCAGATAAGTTATCAATACCAAGAAGGGAAATTTATAACTCTACTAAGAGAGTCAGAGAATTATCAGGGTAAGGCAAAGTCTTGAAAGAGATAAGAGGTGGAAAATATTATTGTGTCTATGTTCTTCAGCTCTACATTTACTCAAGAGTAGGTAACAATGACAGTTGAAAAATGGACACATATGAGAAAACTCATTTTTTATGGAACTGACAATTCTATTTTTAAAGATGAATAGTAATCAAAAAAACACTTTTAAAACTTTTAGACAATCATAGGTTTATATTAAGAAAATGCTTTTCCTTAAAATGTGAGAGTAAATTCTCAGACTGGACAATTCATCAGATGATCCTTCGTGAATCTGTGAACTCATTCGATGTCTGAGGAAGGCACCAGGATTGATTTTGTAGCATTTCCATTCAAACACATTTTATAGCAGGGTAAGATGCTGAGAGGCACAGCTTAAAGAAAAAATAATTTTAAAAAACAGTACATTCATTCATTCATTTTACCACTTATTTAGTAGACATTTATTGAGTGCTACTATGCGCCAGTCAGTGATGTGGGTGCTGGTTACATGATAATGTGTGAAACTGTTAATATCTCCTCAAATTTTTACATTATAATGGTCACATAAAAAATGTGACAGCAAATACATTGTTATAATAATATATAATAGTAAGTCCTATGAAAATAGATAGTGCTTTTATCTACAATGCCAAATAAAGCTCAGGAGGGGAAAGTATTTCAGAAAAATAGGCCCTGTCTAAGCAATACGCATGAATGTTGACTCAGCTTCTGGGATAGCTCAGCAGTGCTTCCTGAGCAGTCCATGCTGCATATTCTGTCGTGTTCTGCCCAGGGCTGACCTACCAAGCTGTTGTAGAAATAAGCTTCTGGTATTTCATAGTGAGCCTCACTCAAGGTCATGCTCCCTCCCTGCAAGGATAATGAATGGTTGATGTGGGAATGAATATACAGGCTCAGTTGCTTGTCTCATTCTGAGATAAATCTAGAAGTTCATCCCAGCGCCAGGGATCCAAGAAGGATTAGCTGAGGCCTCAGGTCACTGCAATGTGGGTCAGTTTCTTGCTCTATCCAGTCTTATGTCCTATCTCACTGTCTTCAGATGTGTCTCCTGATGACATTTTCCAGTAAACTTTCTGCCTAGAATTCTGTTTCCAGAAAATTCAGCCTAAGACATTGAGATAAATTTGGGGGCTCCTAGGGCTTCCATGTGGAGCTTAATGAAAATTCAAAACAGTTTATGTATGAAAGGAAATAAACCACGAAATTTGGGAGGACATTTAGAGATTGACTATACATGACACTTGCAAATAACATCTGTGGAAAACCTTTAATGAGAAACTGGAACTTGTATCTGTTAAAAAAATACTTCAAAAATTGGAGTTTATGTCTCAAAGGGCTATACACAGCTCATTATCAAGACTTTTAAATGATGATCTTTTCAGATTCTTGATCTAGGAAAATATTCACACATACAGATGAAAAATAATTTAAACGCATTTTAAAATCATTAAAAAATTTGGAGCTATTAAATTATATCCATAAAATAATCTTACAGATCTTTCTTTACTTAATAATCTAATGATAAGGATTCTTGTTATAATTATAATAGATTTCAAATTCTTTCAAATTTCTTCAAATAAAACTAGTGGTGAATTATTTGTAGAATACAAATAACACTGTTGAGGCTATGATCTGACCATTAGCATCAATGGTCCTAAAATGTGCCTGGATTGCAAAATGGACAGAACCCTCAAGTGTATGTGAGGGTTTCACCCTTGACTTTGATCTGCACTCCACACTCTGGGCATCTGAAACACATGCCATTCAGCAGCTCAGTGGATCCCACATACACAGCAGCTGCTGTTATAGGTATCCAGGTGGTAGAATATTTCTTTTTTTTAATATGGTAGAACCGTAAGTCCTGGATATTGCTAATGTTTATGGTTTGCAGGGGCCTTGGGTACATTGTCAGCCTTGAAGGACTGTCTGAAGAAATTATGAAAAAGGGCTTGGGGCTTTGGAGATTATATCTGGCCCCACTTGGACACCTGAAGATTTAAGTTGTATTTTGTGTCACAACTTCAACTCTTGTGACAGATCACAAGTTGTTGCATAAAAATTTGGTAATTTAGGTATATACTCCTAGGAGTATAAACTCAAAGGACCAATAAAGGATCCTAGACAAATATGCAGATATTAACCAGTGTAATCGGGATAAAGGAACTGAGATCTGTTATCCTAGCAATTTGTGACATATACAAAAACAAAAGCAACACATTTTGCAAGCTGGAAAACAGATTGACCTGTAGTAATTTACTGAGCAGACCTGAGAAGGAAGACTCCTAAGGCTGCCGTGGAGCAATCTGAGAATCTCCCTAATTTAAAGCAAAGAACCATCAAAATAATCAAGAATAGACAACACCATGTATCTCTGAGCTAGGAGTGAAGAGAGATAAGCTAAACATAGAAAACTGAAGGAAACTGTTTTCAAAACACTTTGATCTCTACTTCTTCCTCACTATCCCACTAGTCAGAAGACAAGGGATGTCATTTCCCAGAGAAGGTATAACTAAGAGTCTTTGGAATGAGGATCGACCAGTATGAATGATAGTGTTGCTATCACACAGAAGGTAGGGGATAGAGTGATCAGATGAGCATTGTAGGCTGGACTGAACCTCCTTCCTTCTTTCTCCTCTGAACTCCCAAAGCACTTACAAACAGATCTTTGCTCATCAGGCAAGAGATTGGAAAAGAACATTCTAGGAAATATGGGCCGCTCTAGAGAAAAGAGCTAAAGACACTAACCCTCTTGGCTCATCCACTTAGCCATCCTTCTGCAACTTTCAAAAGCCCAGCACACATGCTCAGTTTTTGCCCTCACATTTTAGACTGGCTTCTTCATCTCTTTTGACTCTGTCCTGATCAGTTTTAATTTCTCTTCAGTGTAGTTCTTCTTAGTGTAGAGCCATGCTTTGGAAAGAAACTCTGGTGGGAAGTTTTTAGAAGTCATAGACTGCTCAAGCCCTTTTCAGTTTCTCTTACTATAGGTTCTTAGTTCTTCCCAAAATTGGGGAGGGCATTGCCCTTCCCAATTGCTGTTCTCCAATTTGCCTACTAAACTTTATAATGAATAGTTGTTGGCCATTTGGGGATATTCTCCTTCTTAAGTAGGTCAGAGGCTGACGAATTGTTCCCCTCTTCTTGTTTTGGCAGAGATAGTAATCCCATGCAGATCTTGACTTTGTTAACAATATCTTGACAATGTCTTGACACCTGCTTCTATTTTGAGATTCAAGGGGGTACATTGTCCCATAATTTTCAATAAATCTTGCCCATAGGTTTTTGATTGTTATCTGGTTACTTTGTTTTTGTACAGGGATTTAAAGAAGTTGAAAAATTATGCTGCCATTGCTGTCATGCTCCTGGAATATGCCTTGTATCATTACTTTTTAAAGTCAAGTTTATTAAGGTATAACTTACATACACTCAAACTCATCCTTTAAAGGTATACAGTGTGATGAACTTTGACAATTGTATAACTACCACCCAATCACAATATAAGAACCTCATTTATAAATTTCCATTACCTGAAGATGTTATCTTTAGTAGTCAGTCTTTTCACCCACCTCCAGCCCCTTGGTTAATACTACTCTGATTTCTGTCCCTGTAGTATTTCTTTTATCAGAATGTCACATAAAATGAATCGTACAGTTTGTAGCCTTTTGCATTTGGCATCTTTCATGTAGTATAATGCTTTTGAAATAGAACGATCTTAATTCATGTGTTAGTAGTTCATTCCTACTTTTTTGCTGAGTTGTTTTCCATTGTATGGGCATGCCATAATTTGTTTATTCATTCACTGGGTGAAGGGTATTTGGATGGTTTCCAATTTGAGGTTATTATGAACAAACCTGTTACAAACATTTATATACAGTTCTTTCTGTGGCTATATGTCTTTTGGGTAAATATCTGAGAGTAGGATTGCTCAGTTGTATGGCAAACATACATATGTTTATTGTATATAATAAATAATATACTATATCTTTAAAGGAAACTGCCTGTTTTCTAAAGTTGTCTTTACATTTACCATTTTACATTCCTTCCACATGCCCTCATTTTTATCCTAACACAGTTATGCACCACCAAAGCTAAATCTGAGGAAGGCTAAGGAAACAGGAATCCAACCCATGAGAAACTGCAAAGAAAATTCCAAGGATAGCAGCAAGATTATTTCCACATGACACCTGCACTTTTGGTTTAGAGAATAGCCAGTGTTGAAACAGGGAGAATTCTGGTATCTCCAAGGGAAAAAAAACAATACAAACAAAAAACAGGATCGAGAGAAAGCCTGATGAGATTGGCTTTATGGAAAATTGTTTATAGAAGTTACTGGAAGTTGTGGACAAAAAAAAATCTAAGAAATAGAAAACAAAATAGAAGCCATTATTTACTGAAGGAAAAGGGAACACATAATGATCATAATGTATTACAATTCTCAGCTTTGAATAATACTTTCACAGGCAGAGTGATATAAATATCAAATGCTACTTTTACTCAAAATTATAAAATACCTATATCAGTGCAAGGAAAATAAGAAGAAGAGAGGTTGGTGATGTAAGAGAACTAAATTCTTATTTGTCATAATAGAAACTCACGGCTACTACATAAAATTTATAGCATGCATTTCGTTTGAGAGAGATAAATGCAAAAAGAAACACTTATATAGTCAAATTTGGTTGTCTCACAGGAGGCAGTATAGAAGTTGGAAGTAGTGGGATAGGGAACCATACTTTATAATACTATTTACCTTTATGTGTATATATCATTTTGATACAATAAATAATTTTGTAAGGGACAATAAAATATGTCATGTGAAAATTCATAGTCATGATGTCAAATCAGTGAATATAGGGTTTATACATATTTGGAACTATGTTTATTCAGTGAAAATTATGAGTGTGTTTTTAAGAAACATCATGCTGTGATTTCTGTGCAAAGCTCCCTTAAGGAACTGTTCTATGTTTCCCTATCTTAGTAACATTCAGTCAGCCACAGAGGATGGGAAATAGAACGGCCAATTGACCAATTCATTGTCTGGTCAGACTCATCATAGACTTTCTCAATAATATGAACTGAGATAAAGACTAAAGTAAGTTAGCTGGGAGACTGAGGCTGCTACTTTGACGCATGCAAAGGCCTATTAGCAAGAAGAGAAAGCTAGACCACAGAAAGAAGCAAGTAAAACAACATGTGCATAGTCGGGCTCGGTGGGTGGCTCAGCCTGTAATCCCGCGCCTTTGGGAGGCTGAGGTGAGTGGATTGCCTGAGCCCGAGGGTTCGAGACCCGCCTGGGCAGCGAGACCTCATCTCTACAATAAATCAAAAAATCAGCCGGGCGTGGTAGTGCGCGCCTGTAATTCCAGCTACTCGGAAGGCTGAGGCAGAAGGATTGCCGGAGCCCAGCAGGTCGAGGCTGCGGTGGCCGGGAGCGGCCACTGCACTCCAGTCTGGGCGACAGAGTGAGACTCCAACTCAAAAAACAAACAAACAAACAAAAACAAAAACAACATGTGCAGAGGAGAAAAACCCTGAAAAGCAAAATAGAGATAGAAGTAATCCCAAAGTGGTCTGTTTCTTGCTTTCAAAAGGACTTGATGTACCTAGTTCCCATCTTTGATATCTATCACATTAGCATCCTGAAAATAATTTCAATAAACACTGATAGTCTTTGGTATGTCACATGTACAAAGCTATGGTTATTGTATCCTACTGCCATATTTGTCTACATTTAAGTGATCCCAAAGAAGATCTTTGGTAAGCAGAGAGGCAATTTTAGCTAGGAAACTTCTTCAAGGATAAGAAGGAGACAAAGAATATCTCGTGATCAAATTTTAGTCAGCTTCATGTGGGCCCAATGAGGCCACATCCTTGGGTATGTCCTTTAAGAACCCAAGTTTAGCAAGGATCTCTCTAAGTTAGTTTAGTCAAAATGCCCCATGCTTGAGGTCTGATCACCCTTGGTATCTGACAAAATTCCTTACCAACTACCATTACTCAGGTGATATCGGATCCCACTGTCATGACTTCATTAAGAAACCAGTAAGGTTAGTTTAGCCAGAATACCCCCCTGCCTCTGATGCTTCTTCATGATATTTTCCCGTCCACTAAGCCTCACCCTACTCCTTGGCTATAAATTCCCACTTTTCCTTGTATTTAGAATTGAGCCTAGATCTATACTGAGGTGTCTTTTCCCTTTTTTTCTGAGCAATTTTTTCTGAGTAAAATTTGTTTTTCTCCTGGTCTAACTGCAGTTAGGCTCTGTTTTTCCTTTGACAGGTGTGGTGCTGTGACTTGGATAAGGTGAGGTTCATCATTAGATCCCCAGACTTCTCACTCAGGACCCCAAGTGTACACCTTTGAAGACTCTGTGTTCACTCCTGACTGACTGACCAGAGATTCATTGATAAGTCTGACTCCTGAACGAGTGCTCCAGAGGAAATTTCCTTGAAGCATAGTAAGGACAGGTTTTGATTCTCAAGATTTTGAGTATACTCTAGAAGCTGGGTTAGAGTGCTATATTTTTCTGTTTGTAAGAAGCTGGGTTAGAGTCCTGGGCAAAGAGAAACTGGGCTAGAATCCTAGGCTGGTCTCTATATGAAACAGAAGCTGAGTGAGAGTTCCAAGTTTCTCGTAAGTGTAGCAGTATCACGAGTTAACAATATGGGAGCTTCTCCATTTCCTGAGAACCTCCTTTTTGAGCCCCTGTTGATTATATGCTTCACCAACTCTTTCTGCTTCTTTTCTTTTTGGCATGATTTTACTGAGAATAAGATAGAGCTTCTCTAATGGCCTCTTTGGGAAGCTTAAGATCTTCCCACACTGGCTTCTCTGAGACCGCTCCTTCCCATTTCTTCCACTCCTCCTTCATCTTCATGCCACCTTCAGTCTTCCTGCCAGTTTCCTTGAATCCTTTAATGCATCCCCCTTCAAATCTCTACCTCCTCTATCTCCCGTCCAACCTGCCAGGCTTTTATCTTTCAACGTGAGCCCTTCAGTCACTTGTACTTTAGTTCCCCTGCACCCAGTGGGGGCTCTTAAGTGTCTTAGGGACCTCCAAAAGCAAGTTCTTGAGGCTGGAGAGAAAAGGAAGAAAAGGGCTAAGTGGAGACTACAGCCTTCCTAAGATTTTATATCAGGACCAGGCATAATAGCTCATGCCTATAATCCCAACAGGTTAGGATCCAAGACAAGAGAATTGCTTGAGCCCAGGAGTTCAAGACCACCCTAGGCAACACAGTGTGACCTTGCTTCTACAAAAACTTAAAAAATTAACCTAGAGTGGTGGCACATGCATGTAGTCTCAGCTGCTCAGGAGTCTAAGGCTTGGGGATCCCTGAGCCCTGAGCCTGGGAGTTTGAGCCTGTGGTGAGCCGTGATCATGCCACTGCACTCTAGCCTGGATGACAGAGTGAGACACTGACTCTCTCTCTCTCTGTGTGTGTGTATGTGTATATATATATATAAACTTCTTGCATGTATCAGGACAGATGAAAAATCTTAGAATTCTCCTCCACAGCTGGGTGTAGTGGCTCAAGCCTGTAGTCCCAGAACTTTGGGAGGAGGAAGGAGGCGAGAGGATTGCCTGAGCCCAGGGTTTGAGACCAGTCTGGGCAACTTGGCAAGACTTTAACTCACAATTAAAAAAAAAAAAAATTACCAGGTGTGGTGGCATGCGCCTTTAGCTCCAGTTACTTAGAAGGCTGAGGTGGAAGGATCACCTGAGTCCTGCAGTTTGAGGCTGCAGTGGCTGTGAGCATGCCGTTTACTCTTGCCTGGATGACAGTGAGACTCTGGCTCAAAAAATAGTAATAATAATAAATAAATAAAAGTCTCTATCACAAATACTGATAAAAAGCATTAGGCCTCATAATGAGCAGGTAAAGTTAATTTATTTCATCTGTCAGGAATATAATTGAGATAAAAGTATAAGTAGAGTGAAGAGGAGAGTCAATGAATTTATATAAACCAGTGAATTTTATCTTAATGACTTTACCTGACTCATGGTTAAAATTTTAAAAACTATATGATTTTTGTTTTGTGTCTGTCTGTATATACATATATGCATATATATATATTTATATGTACATATAGTCTATATATGTATGTTGTGTATACATGTTATTTTCTTATCTCTGGATGGTATTACCAGATTAATTTATAAAAATCTCTTAAAGTAGATGTATTCAAACTGGCTTAAAGAAAAATGAATGCTTGTATAAATCAAATATTCATAAAACTCCCAGAGATATAGAAAATAACCCAAATGGCTTTCAAATTCACATGACTTGGGTAAATCCTTGGTAAATAAGATTAGTTTAATATTGTTGATTTAATAAAAACAGCTGAGTCGTTTGCATTTTCAGCATTATATATGAGTGTATATGTTTATTCTACTTAGGTTTATAAGTCAAATAAGGTTAACGATGTTTTGACAGACAAACAATTCACAAAATATTCTTTCTAGTTGTCAGTGTAAAAGGAGGTTACTAATGGTAAAAAGTTATAATCAATATATGTAAATAAAACTAGAAATATTAAGGATGAAGAGAAACAACTCTGTATGTAAAAAATTCAAGAAAAGTAAGATATGTTTTGGATAAGGAAAAGTAAGAGGTATGCAGGATGTGTTTTTGTTTAAATAAAGCACAAGTGATTTTATTCACAGTGGAGCCCATGGAAAAAGACTGTCATCAAACCTTCTGGATTCTATAACAGCCATTTATTGGAAATTATTGGAAATTCTACATTTTGCTGACTGGGAATCCGATAGCAACTGGCATAACTCTGGTGAATGTATTCATTGGTGAAGCTGAATTAACAGAAACTTTGGAAGGCTACAATCCAGAACACTGGGAATATTACAAACATCATTTATCAAGATGGTTTGCCTGTACTTTCTGTGATGATCCTGAAAAGAAGTATGAAAGGACAATGGCTATCCTTCAGATTGAAGCTGAATAAGCTGAATTAAGTTAAAGGAGCTGAAAGTCCAAAGGTTAATGAATGAGAGAGGAGATGGACCCTGGTATCAATATGTGACCCTTGATAACACGCTTATTGATCATTCTTCCAAAAACAACTCCTGAAAACCATAATTTACCTCTCTAATACCAAGTATATTCTCTTTATTGGAAAATAAACAGTAAACATCTTCTGCATTTTTGCTGTGATGAATAAAAGAACTTCTTCCATTACTGTTTCTCAGTGTTGGTTTAGATTAAGACTTTTGACTTTAGAGTTTTCGTTTTCTCTTTTAAAGATTTGAAATGTACTAATAAAAACTGGATAAATAATCATTTCTAAAAAAATCATATCCTAAATGAAATCTTGTTCTAGAACTGACTTTGAGATTTCCTGGTTGGTCCCTGGGAAATAGCAGAGAATTTATTCTTTCACCTCGTAAAGAAAAACATTAAAAATAATTTGGGGCTGAGCGAGGTGGCTCATGCCTGTAATCCCAGCACTTTGGAAGACCAAGGTGGGAAGATCACTTGAGCCCAAGAGTTCAAGAGCAACCTGGGCAACATAGCAAGAACTGTGTCTACAAAAAGTTTAAAAAAAATAGCATATAGTGGCCATGACTGTAGTCCTAGCTACTTGGGAGGCTGAACCCTTGAACCCAGGAGGAACCCTGAGGTGGGAGGAAGCCTTGAACCCAGGAGTTCAGGGATGTAGTGAGCTAATGATAGTGCTTCTGCACTCCAGCCCGGGTGACAGAGGGAGCCCCTGTCTCTAAAATAATAATCAAAATAATTTGTTTGTTTAGTATGTTAAACATAGTAAAATAAGAAGTGATACTTCACCTTTTCTGTATTATATTTGCATAGATAAATATTAATATAATCATTTCAGAAATTATATAAAGTTTACAGAAATTTGTCAACATTCTTGCTGTTCAGGATATTTCCTGGTATAGTGTCATCAGTCATAATAATGTTGTATGCCACAGAAATAACCAGATTTCCTTGTCAAATTAATTCTTATGAAATCTTTAATTATGGTCATTTTAAGTTCTTTGTCATCTGTATAGTTTTTGTTTCACTCTGATTACTTTCTGAAAGCATTTTCAATCAGCTATAAACCAGAATGCTTTATGATGGCATTCCTTAAGTAACTTTGAGACCATACCACTGACTAAGAACTTGCAGAAAAGAGTGGAGAAGTTGTAAGGTTTATGAAACTGCTCACCAAAGATCAAGCAGAATGATTTTTGTTTTGGAACATTGCTGGTTTTTTAATGTTTTATTTTTCAGATTTAAGGATCCTTTTTCTCTTATACTTTTTGTAAACATAAATTAAGCATTATTTTTTCTCCCTACTGATGCCTCTAGACTTTGGACCCTCTCATTGAATATTTTTCCCGTGGCAATTAGTTATTGGCATAAGCTTAATAAGAATCTGTTCTTCTTACAACAAGACATAATTAGGAATGTTGATTATATTACCAAGGCTTTAACTGGAATATCATGCTTGAGAATTATGTGCATAGAATCTGGTTTAAGTTGCTAAGGTTGATTTTATGTAGCTAATATTTATAATAAAATTATTTTTGAAAAAAATCACTTTGGTACATGGCTTACAGAATTCGCAGTATCGGAGGTGAATAAGAAAATCACTTTCTAGCCGGGCTTGGTGGCTCAGCCTGTAATCCCGCGTCTTTGGGAGGCTGAGGTGAGTGGATTGCCTGAGCCCGCGGGTTCGAGACCCACCTGGGCAGCGAGACCTCATCTCTACAATAAATCAAAAAATGAGCTGGGCGTGGTAGCGCGTGCCTGTAATTCCGACTACTCGGAAGGCTGAGGCGGAAGGATCGCTGGAGCCCAGCAGGTCGAGGCTGCGGTGACCGGGAGCGGCCATTGCACTCCAGTCTGGGCGACAGAGTGAGACGCCAACTCAAAAAAAAAAAAAAAAAAGAAAAAGAAAGAAAATCACTTTCTGGCAGCACCAGGAACTCTGAGATATCTTGAAGCCCTCAAGAAGACAGGAAGTCACCCAAATCTATAGGTCCACAAGAGAAGTCTGGCAGTGAGTTCTTGGCTTGGTTTCCTAGTCTCAAGAGAATTCTAAATCTTAATCTGAGATTCCTTATGAAAAGTTTCAGCAAAACAAACTCAGGAAAGCTCATATGACCAGTTACCATTTTTGCTGCATCTATGTAAATAAGCAGACCAAATCTAATGAGACTAGAATTACTTTGTAAACAGGAATCAAAAATGGGAGTGAATTGCAGAGATTATTTTCATGTATCAATAAAAAGTCCTTGTGGGTTTTAGTTTTTCTAGTTTTTTCTGATACATGGTTATCAATCTCCAAACTAAAATTTCCAATTTTTCTCCCACCTTCTTGACTTGAGGTCACTGAGACTTGACACTGTCTTTTTCCTGAACCCCTGCGAGCTGAAGTTGGATGATTTAATATACTTTGAAGACATCACCAAAATAGACCATGTATGGGCAAACTTTGTGCCTGCTCTCATGTGGGCCACTCAGAAAGTTCACCAGAACTCTTGATGCCACCAAAGGCATTCAAAATACAACCAGGAAATGTGTTGGGTCATCACTGTCATCCTCTAGTGACATCTAGGAATGTTTTCACTTGGCTGTCCTCTGGACTCTCTCGCTCTCTTTTTTTCCTTTTCCTAGAACTTTCTTTCACTATATGCCTGACTACCAGGACCATCCAGTAAATATCCTCTACTACCAGGTTCAACAAACAGATGGATTAGTTCATCTTCAATGAATAAAAGGCAAACAAAAGGAAAATGGATGTATACTGTTCAAAGGAAATAAAAAATGTCTCTTTCTTTTAACAAGAGGAGGGACTGGCAAACTTTTCTCAGACTTCTCTGAGTCCTCTGTCCTTGGGAATATCCCCCAAGATCCTAATTTTAGCAAGGATTCTGCTAAGTCAGTTTGCCAGAATTCCCCCAGCCTTAACATCTGATTATCCTCAATTTCTGAACAAATTCTTCATCCACACCATCCTCTAGGTGATTTCTGATCACACTGGTCTGCCTTCAGCAAGAATCATAACAGAGTTGGTTTAGCCAGAATCCTCCCTTACCCATGATGTTTCCGCTTAGTAATTTTCCATCCACTAACCTCTATCCTGCTCTTTAGCTATAAGTTCCCATTTCCTCCTTGTATTCATAATTTAGCACAATTCTATACAGAGGTGTCTTTCCCCTTTTGCAACAGCTCCTGAGTAAATTCTGTTTTTACCATTTTAATTATTGTTAGACTCTGGTTTTTCTTTGACAAACAGAGCCATCTGCATAAAAAGACTAAGGAGAAAGATTCTATAGGACTCTTTGAAAGAAATCATTTTATTCTTGAAAATTTATATGGGATAAAATGTGGGAAATCTCGTTTCTGTTTCAGAAAAAAAAGTTTATATAATTGCCATTAGATATTCTGTTGTTTTGTAGTTATTTGGTAGCTGTTTACTGACTGATTTAGACTAGAAATAAGATGAGCCACGCAACTTTGTATTTTTTAATTTATTTTTAAATTTAACTGAACTATTCTTTATGTGCAGGCGAAACAGAATGTAAAGAGATTAATTTTTTTGAGGCAGCCAAGAATAGTCATCAAGCCAATATAAAATGGTGAGTTGGTAATGATATCAAGCTAGATCTTAGTGAGTTTGCATTTCTGTGATTAACTGAACTTAAATAGAAAACAGGCTGGTTTAGCAATGATTGGCAGAGGAAACATCATTATAGAAAAATGTAACGGCAGTTTGCCAACATCAAAGTCCAGGTATAGAATGACAATGATCCAACCAAGAAAGTATGTAGAGAATGTTAGATTTGAGTGAACTTTTATAATGTCCCTGCAATATGGATTGATGCCAGTGGAATTTGGCCCAGTGGTAACCAAGACTAGTATTTAAGGAAATGATGCCTAAGGAAGTTGTAACTGCAAGGGTGAAAGCCCCAGACAATTAGGCACTCTTATTTACAATGGGAGCTTTTGAATATTTCCTAAATTTGCATAAAAGAAAGCTACCCTTTAGCAAGGGTTGCATCCATGTAGTTTTCACATTATATATCTTAGGTTAGCACAGTATCCATGTAGCAATGGTGGCCTCCTTTTTTTCTTTTATTTTTCTTTCACCTTCTATATAAATGAAAACAGGGAAAACTCAGATTCTATTTTCAAATTGTGTAACTCTCCTCCTAAAGCTTGGTACTGAGAAGTGCCATGATTGTATTTCTCCCCCAATAATTACAATATGGCACTAATTAAGTTAAAATTAAATCATTATTTAATACAATTGCCTTAGTACCTTTAAGGAATTTCAGATTATTTAACACAGAAGGTATGTCATTGGAAATCTTTCTTGTAACTTTGTAATTTGCTTGCACAAAGGTGTTTTTTTGTTGTTGTTTCTTTTTTTTTTTGTTTTCAAAACCTTCATCTTGTGAGGCCTCTGCAGGTTTTTATGAACATTTCTTGAGAACTTGTTTGCTGGTTCTAGTGGGGAAGCACAGTTGCCTGTATATCCTTGAGTGAAGAACGTTCCTCCTCTAACAGAGATGGTCATCCTTTTTGACCAAGTGCGCAGCTTGGGGAAGGATACACATGCAGCTATGAGGAGGAGGAGGACACTCTCCTAGCCAGCCAGATCAGCTGAATCGACCCTGGTGATCAATGGGGTGACAGATGTCACAGCTAGATCGCCCTCACATTCATTTTTTTTGAACATTTCGAATCCAAATACTCCATCTCTTTTAACTACATTCTGTCTCCATCTGAATCTGCTAAAAACTTCTTGCACATTAATAACACAGGCAAAGACAGAGGAAATTTTGTTGTTAATATTGTTTATATTGCAAAAATAAGCATTTATTAGAAGAAAATAGAAACTAAACCAAAAGGAAAAAATCAACTATAATTAGAACACTAAAAAGAAAAACACCTTCCCCCGCAAAAAAACAAAACAAGACTAATACCATTTTGATGTAAAGTCTTCATGCTTCTTATAAACACATAACTACAACATGCATAAATATTTCAATTGCAAATTAGGGCAAAATCTGCTTTCATATAACTCAATTGTCTATCATGAAGACTTTTTCATTCCTTGTTAATATAATTCATCATTAATAATAAATAGAATTCAAATATGTGGATTTATCAGGTTTTTTTACTCAAGTATCCATTAATGGATATTAGAGTTGTTCTCAATTTTCCCAAATAAAAGAACTCTACCATGATTATTTTCTTGAATACATCTTTGCCAACATGTGCAATTATTTCCTATGATAAAGTATTAGAAGCAGAATTTCTTGACCAAATTTTAAATATTTTATTGTTTATGCTGCTAAAAATTTTAGAAATTTTGTACCAACTTGAAAAGTTGACAGTAAGAAAATAAGACATCTTACAGATCTAGGACAAGCCAGAAGATCTAAAAGAAGTATCCATTCTCAAAACATTATGCATTTTGATGTATACTGTGCATTGAACCAATTCTTTTGTATTCAAACATGCAAAAGTTTACAGTTCTTTCAGACAACCTGGTCTCATTAACATTTGGCATAACAAGCAAATCCTCTTCAAATTTAAGAATGAAAAGGAAGAAGCAGAAAAACACTTTTCTAAAAACGATTACTTCAAAGAAGAAATCAGATTATATAAGACAAATTGCTCAGAAACTTATGAAAGAGAATATTTCAAAGAAAAAAATATAAAATGCATCTAAAACCATAGTTTAAAATATGTGAAGCATTCAATTTAACTGAGTTAGAAAAAATAACTATAAAATAAAATTTCAAAGGAATAGAGACAATGCATGTTTTTGCTCATAATTTTAAATTGAAAACCAATTAGAGAGTATGAATTCAATTATTTAATTTATATATAAATGAGAGTTAAAAGTAAGGAGTTAATAAAGCTAAAAGATGAAAATGAGGTATAAAAAATGAACTAAAAAAGCAAAACCAATAGCATTTTTAAAATTGACATTAATAGGAAGAGTTGTTAGATGATTTTTAAAGGGGGTTGGACTGTAAACATTTATTTTTGCTTATTTCCATGCTCTTTACTGTATTGCAGAAAACAAAGGTCTTTCTATGAGGTATAAAAGTTAGTGTCAAGAACTGGAAAGATATGAAATTTTACCCTTTTTACAAGCTAACAGATCAGTCTGCCACTGTTTCATGGAAGCTGGCAGAAGATAAGAGACTCTTGGGGTAGAGGTGAAGAACATTATTACTCAGAGCAGCAGCAACAGTATTTGCACTGGTTCTGCAAGACACAAATATCCAGGGTAATACAAAGAGGTCTTGGTGATACTGGTACACATAGTGAGGAGGGTCCAGTAAAGGAATTCTAAGCCTAGGATACCCGAACCTTTTTTTTTTTCTTTTTTCTTTTTGAGTTGGAGTCTCACTTTGTCACCCAGACTGGAGTGTAGTGGCCGCGCTACCGGCCATGGCAGCCTCGACCTGCTGGGCTCCGGCCATCCTTCCGCCTCAGCCTTCCAGGTAGCCAAAATTACAGGCGTGTGCTACCATACCTGGCTAATTTTTGATTTAAAGTAGAGACAAATGCTCACCAAGTTGCCTGGGTGGGTCTCGAACCCGCGGGCTCAGGCAATCCTCTTGCCTCGGCCTCCCAAAGTGCTGGGATTACAGGATGAGCCACCGAGCGGGGCCACCCGAATCTTTTAAAGTGAGCAATAATCCTATTTGGTCTTTGTCCTGGAGGGATACATTGCTGTCTTCTCCTAAGGGGATACATTATCTCTGCTATTTACTACATAAACATCCTTGAAAATATAATTTGAAATAAAGTCATTGAGCGCCTTTATTGCAAGATTTGTAGAAATGTGAGACCTATGGAAAGCTGTCTCCTAGTAAAAAGAAGAGGAGGCACCGTTATCGAATGAGGTTTGTAGGATTATGAAGAAACAGTTGTGATTTTGCCAGCATTTTCTGAATGTTCTCCTGTTGAATCACCCACTTTGATGCTGAAGGCTGCTGAGAAGTTTAGCAATGGTTTCTTATAATTCCTTGCTTCCTGATTTCTTGAATCTAACAGATCTTTGCTACCTCTTCCAATGCAGATTTTCAGACTGTTTTGTAAGGTTCTGCTTAGTGTGTCTTCTGTTTTGCTGACCAAATTCTGCCCAATACAATAGATAATATAAGAATGTGGTTCAGACTCTTACTGATGGGAACATGGAATTTGCTACTAGAAAGTCATAATGGCCTCATCATCAGAGGACTGATGGACTGGTAGTCAAAAGAACACAATGGCAAATCAATATTTGAAAGAAATAAAGTGTCTATTGAAGACAAGGCTTTGAAAAGCTTACCAAAAGAAAAATGTTACACTCAGGGCACAATCAGAGAACCAAAACATTTTATGACTGCTTTTAAAAATATATTTTTTAAGCCGGGCTCAGTGGCTCAGCCTGTAATCCCGCGCCTTTGGGAGGCTGAGGTGAGTGGATTGCCTGAGCCCAAGGGTTCGAGACCTCATCTCTACAATAAATCAAAAATCAGCCGGGCGTGGTAGCGCATGCCTGTAATTCCGGCTACTTGGAAGGCTGAGGCGGAAGGATCGCCGGAGCCCAGCAGGTAGAGGCTGCGGTGGCCGGGAGCGGCCACTGCACTCCAGTCTGGGCGACAGAGTGAGACTCCAACTCAAAAAAGAAACAAAACAAAACAAAACAAACAAACAAACAGACAAACCAAAATATATATATATATATATATATAAGTAACTTGTAGATACAGAGGAACAGATATTAAAACAAGAAATAAGATTTGATTATTAAGGTTGCAAACTTAAAAGAAAAATGGAATTCTCAGTTTTGCTAGGTCTCTTAAGTAAAAGTTTGAGTGTTGATTTAGAAGGAATAGAATTCTAAAAACTGAAATGAAAGCTTTTTGATGGACTCCAATAAGTCTGAGGATTTTAAACTGTACATATCAACTGATCCTCAATTTCCACCAGAAACAGCTCATCTTTCCTGTTCAAGGACATTAGCCTCCCTTTTCCTAAAAACTGTAAATGACTTCTATGAAATGTCCTTTGTAAGGCAATGCCAATTCTTTGTAAGACCCATCTCCACTACTTATTGCTTCCAGATATATAATTAAGGAATGAGCACAGGAGAAGTTGGAAATAATTATAAAGTCTAACCTAGGAGTAAGGCAGGGACCCCCTCCCCCACCAGCCTAATAAAATGAAGGCCTTCCTAGGATAGAGAAAGGCCCTCCTAGTACAGTAAGATATAAGCTTTCCCAGAATAATGAAAAAGTCCTTCTAGCACCATAAGATAAGAGCTTTCTTAGTGTGATTTATGTTAGAAAGGAACGTAGTACCCAATAGTGCACATATGTATCTCTGCTGCAATCTTGAGCTGTAAAATACTCGATTAGAATATATGTTACTAATATGAAAGCCTTATTGGGGGTCAAAAAAACTAAAAATGCAACAAAGACAATGGCCCCCTGCGCTCAGCCTTTGAATGGGAATCTGCTGAGCTGATGCCAATACGAATAAACACCACTTCCTGGCAAAGTAGCCTAGGTGTCCTGTCTCGCTCTTTAAAATTCTGCCACAAGAGAACCTAGGAGAGATAGTACACACACTGAAACAGAAGCAATATTTTCCAAATTTACATTCACAGAAACCAGGGAAGGAATGTAGGGAGAAATAACTCTAAAGTTTTATAGCAGGAAAAAAAGAGAGGGAAATACTATACTTTGTACCGGGCTAGATTATTGATATGGGTGCCTTTACTAGAGATTCTGGGATTACTTCATTACCTGAAGAAGCTGGGAGTGGCTTCAATAGTTTACACAGTCTGTTGAATTAAATCTGAACATAGCAGTGGGCTAAATTATGTAAGGTCAAGGTGCAAAAACTTCCTGTAGAATAAAGTATCTTAAAGAATCTAAAATATAATGTAGACTAAAGAATCTAAAATCTTAGAGTAATTGGAAAGTTGAAGGATATTTACCCTGGGAAACTCTCACTTACATCCCTTTGCTATAACCTGAGGAGAGTTCAACAAACACTTCCTTCGCCAAAGCTTTAAGCAATGCTGGTGAAGGGTAGAGCCAGTATTGTTGGAAAGCATCTTGGTGGCTCTTCTTTACAATCTGGGAAAGATTGTGACAGATTGTCCCACTTATACGGACTTCCTGATTTTAAAGGAATAAATTATCCAAGAATGGCAGAAACAAGTAATAGCACTGAATTACTGGAGATAGGGAGGTACAATTCCCATAAAGGGCAGAAAGGTAGAGCAGAGTGGCTTGACAGAGAGTTTAGATCTTGAGAGTTGAACAGCCTACTAAAATTGTACTTGATTTGTATAATATATACTTGATCTGTCTATTTGAATTCTTCAAAACTCTTAGTTTTGTTATTGGAGATCTGAACTAAATTGCTGCAATGAAGACTTACAGCCTCATACTCAAATCCCATATCCAATCAAATCCCATATTTAAAATTTTAACTTATTTGTTTTGTGCAAAAGACATACAGATCTTGTAGACTATCAGTTGATTATCATGAAATTAATCTGGTGGTGACTCTAATTTCACAAACTCTAAAGTTTGTGTCCCATAAGTGATATTTTTATTGGAGTAAATCAGTTTATCTTCTAATATTCAGTTTCCTATGATAAACATCCTCCAACATTCCAAGTCATAGGGCTAGATAAAGTATTTATCTGGAATATATATTTTTTCTATATAGTAATTAGTAAAGACCAACAGAAAGCAATTTGCCTTCATTTGGCAGGGACAGCAGTTTGCCTTCATCATTTTACCTCAGGACTACATAAATTCTTCCTCTGCCTCAAAACAATTTCTACACTGAACGGTTGCACAAGATATAAGATAGGAATCTTACTTAGTCTTAGGTGTCTGGGGAAAGTGTATGTGAATGCTCACAAAAGCAATCCAAGGGAGGCTTTCTGTGTGGTTGGACACAGCCCATTCTGTGCGTCAGTTTGCCTCCTTTCTTAGTCATTCCAGTGCTTGATCACATTCCAGTGCTTGATCCAGTGCTTGATCACATTCCAGTGCTTGGTCCAGTGCTTGAATAAAATGGTTGTAATATGAATGAAGTCTAAAAACTAAAGATTTTATTTTTCTCACAAAGCTCCTATGCCAACCACCACAGCTAAAGAATTAACCCACCAATAGTGCAGACCAATTCTGAGTTCCCCATACAGCCGTGTTTCCTAGTGGGACTAGTGAGCCATTCAGATGTGGAATGATTACCTTGGACCCCTGCCGTCCTAGAAGGGAAGAAAATTTTGCCTTTGGAAAACATACGGTGGATATGAATTTCTATTTCCTCCCCCACGATGCTTTTGCCAGCATCACCACCTGCGTACTTACTGAATACCTTATTCTTTATCTTGCTATCCCACGTAATATGGCTTCTGACCAAAGAGCTCATTTTACCGAAAAAGTAGTGACTCATACCCATGAGACTTACTGGTCTTACCATGTGCCACACCATCCAGAAGCTGCTCTCCTAATAAAATAGTACAAAGGTCTATCGAATAAATTATATGTAGAAAGATTAAAAAAACAGAAGCCAAAAATAAAAACTTGCAAGTCTGAGATGCCATATGACAAGATGTGGAATATGTTCTGCTTGTGGTTGATAGCAACAGCAAACAATATATGATGCAGTTTCTCCTATAGCCAGGGCACACAATTCTGAGAAGGAAGAGGTTGGAGGGTTAGTAGTACCTTCCCTGTTACCTCAAGGGTACATTTACTAAAAATTTTGTTTCTATACTGTAATACTGATCTCTGCTGAACTGATGAGTTTAATTCTCACAAAAGTAGTTCTGTTCAACTGAAAATTGAGAATGACATTGAACCATTTTGGATTCCTTATACCACTGACCAAGTGGACAAGGCAGGAATCAAATGTCTGCAATGACTGATCCTGATTATCAAGGGGAAATAGGGTTGCATTACTGGGGCATTGCTACTGTTTCTATTACTGCTGTTGCTACCGTTGCTGCTGCTAAAACTACTAGTAAAAATTCAAGAATAACATTTGGTCACCAACAAGGTAAAGAACAGCAGCCAAGAAAGAAGTACTGGTTGAGAGACAAGGAACAAGAACGGATATTGGAAGAAGGAAGTTATAAAACTCAACTACAACCTCATGACTTGTTGCTATGTGTATTTTATCATTGCTTTGTTGACATATGTACAAAATGGCAAATGCTGACTAAAACAAAAAGCTAAAGTTATGCTATTCAATATGCACAAAACAAATGACAAAGAAACTATGTAATTAAGCCTTCAGGCACTGTTGTTTTTAAAGTTTGCAGCATTTGCACTTCTGAAATTATTAAAGTTTAAACCTTCACTAAGACTTTGGAGCTAACCTGTATGTGTGTGCATGTATGCGTGTGTTTGAAAAAAATATATATATGCCAATTTTATTTTTCTCACAGATTATTGAATATAATCTGTGTTATTGTTGTTAATTATCCATATAATTTAGTGTTAAAATATAAAAGAGGGGTTTTATAGTAGGTATGCATGTTTTCTTCCTTACTTTGTTATGCATACATTTTTCTGTAAAAATTTTTTTGCTTCTTCCTTTTTTTTTCTTTGTCAGGGGAAATTAAAGTTATTGACATATTTCCAACTGCTACCAAAAGTCTTTGTTCATTTTTTTCTGAAGATCTACAGGAACAAATACAAACATTGGCTCCAAGAGAAGAAATATTCCACTCTGACTTGAGGGAGCAATAATCTGTTTTCCTGCTGCATCCTGCATTCTTTTTTTAAATGTTTTTCCAGGGAGTTGCAAAGCCCCAGAACCCTTGGCAATCTTGCCAAGAACAAATTGTGAAGTAGTTTCTGAACCCGTTACCTACTAAGATGTTATTGTTCATCTTTGACAAAATGTACATCTCTGTCAAAAATAATGCACTTCTTTCAATAAGGGGCTATGTAAGTAATTCTTAGAAGACTCAACTGCAATTATAGACTTTCTTTGGTCAAAGGAGTAAATACTGGATCGAGGTTTTGAAATATTCCTTTAAGAATTATTATTTATATGGAGAAATAAAGAGGGCACCAAATTTTTTGTACCAGTAGAGCCACTACTCTTCTGTGTTAAAATACTGTAGAATATCCAACCTGCTATGGATTTCTGGGAAGTCACAGGGCTAGATAAATTATCTCAGTGTTTGGGGTAAGTAAGCTTTTTCAAGAAAAGTCACCGAACAGATATGTGAGGAAAAATGCTCATGAAAGGCATCAGGCACTGCAAACAACAGCTGCAGCTGCAAATGAGAAAGAACTGTCTCTGTGTGACAGTTTGTTTCTCAGCCTTCCCAGGGTGTGCACACAAATGACACAGATAAGACCAGAAAGAGTGTTGTTTATATCCTCACAATGTTTGCATTTATGCATGCGAGTGAACAAAAGATGGCATAGAAACACATCTGAAACACTGCTCTGTGACTAAGAACTTCATCTTATCATCAAAAGTCATAAATGGTAGGAACTGACCTCGTTCATGCTCATCTCTCAGAGGCACCCTGGCAGCTCAGCTGTCGCTGCTAGACCACAGCACCTCGAAGACTGGGAATTCTGTTGATAACCCTTGAAGCCAAAAGCCAGGCCCGTTGGAGGGCATCAATTTTCAGGAGCCTCCTCTGGGACAGGGACGCAGGTTGTTCGGACATAAGTAAGGGACTATTGTGGAAAGCGTAAAAGAAGGAAGGGAACTCTAGAGAAGAGACTGCTGGCTACATATTCTTTACAATCACACATGTTCCTACTGCTACTGGCATCAGGAACAATCTTGCAGTTCTATTGCTATGTATCTAATACTTGCTTAGACACATGGAGTCTAATTTTTTAAAAATATGTTTTGCTATTTGATTTCTTTTTAAATCTAATGTTAAATAATGTCTATAATTTTGAGATTAAAATGTAAACTCATATAAAGGACTTCATAAACATCTATGGTTCTGTCTGTTTTATATCAAAATGATGTAAAACTCTAAAGTTTTTAAGCTTTAAACTCTAAAGCTTTTTAGCTTTTTTAGCTTTAAACTCTAAAGCTTTTATTAAGTGTATAGATTTCATTGTTTTGTAATATTATGTGCATTTTAGAGTACCCATCATAAGAACATGATAGATCATGTTGGAATAAATGATTTGTAAAAATTGACAGAATTTTTGATGAAAAACCAAACTCCATAAAATATTTAAAGAGGTTTATTCTGAACCAATTTGTGAGTGATTCAATCCCATGGCACTGTCCCAAAAGGTCCTGAGTATATGTTCCCCAAATGGTTGAATTACAACTTGGTTTGTGCACTTTCTTTTTTTTTTTTAGGGAGACAAATTACAGACAGAACATAAATTAATACATGTGAGGTTTACATTTGTTGGGCCCAGACAAACAGGACATCTTCGAGGGAGAGAATGCTTACAAGTTATAGGTAGAATCAAAAATTTTCTGATTGACAACTGGTAGAAAGAGTTAAGCTCTGTCTAACAAATTTGAAATCAGTACAAGCAATGCTTGGGTAAAGATAAAGGAAGCTGTGGAAGCCAAGCTTCTTGTTATATAAATGAGCCTCTAAGTAGAAGATTTCAGAGAGAGAAGATGGTATATGTCTTAAAAGGTGTTCTCCACATATGCAAATTTCCTCAAAAGCTGACTTTGGAGAGTCACTTCAAAATATGTCAAAGGCATATATTTTGGAGTAAAATATTTTTTTTTCTTTTATAGTCTGCTATTTGTCATGTGTCACTAACCAGAGTCAGGTTGGAATCTGGTATCTTATTGTCAATGTTTTGTCAGTCTTGTGATCTCTTTTCCTATTAATGCTAGTCAGCTGGGCCTAAAACACCACAAGAGAGAGTGCAACAAGGCACCTCCAATCGCCCGTCCCATCATGGTCTGCAATTTAGTTTTTCAGGTTTTCCTTAACCCAAAGGGGGCCTGTGTTAGTAGATTGGGAGGCTTAAAATTTTATTCTTGATTTACAGGATTTTCAGTTAAATATATTTCAGTCATATTGTATGGGTTTTTAAAATCCAAAATATTTTTTATTTTCTCTTTCACCTTAGTGAAAAATTATCAGCAGGAGATAACTATTGTAATTACAACAACCATGAAAACATTTCCAAATTAATGTCTTCAATCTCTTTAAAGGGCAAAGAACTTTCACATTTAAAATATTATGAAAAAAGATTGCTTAGTTTTAAGTGAAAAATTAACCATTTCAAGAGCAATAATCATATGGAATATGTTAGAAAAAACTTCTACTAAAAAGCAAATAATTTTGTCTTTTGGAATTAATGAATCAAAGTATAGGGAAATGGAGATTTTAGAAGAGAAAAATCACACTAATTATCTGCAATTGTAGGTTTCCTAGAATTTCACCTGGGAAATGTGTTTCACAGGCTTGAGAGTCTGAAACCATCTTTGCAAATTTAACAAGAAATTTTGACAGAAATATAGTTATAATTACGCATTAATCAGGCTGTACTTTGATCCACTTCCTTGTAACCTAAAGTCAGGAAGCACTATATACTGACTATTTGCATCCCCATTGTTCCCATAGATAGTATTTCTGACATTAGATAGATAGGATCTCTGATAGAATCACACGACATTTATTTAAGAATTGTTTAAGCAAGTCCTGAATTTCAGCAAAACAGCTGACATCAACTAGTTTAAACACCCCACAGAGAACCAAATCTGTATGAGAATATGCTTTCTTTGTTTCCCTGTTCCATGATACTTCACCCTGCACTCTTTGACTAGTTAATAATCTCCATACTCCATCCCACTAGTTATGAATTAACATTGTCACAATTGATCCTTACACATCATCTCGTGGAGATAAGTGGAGAGTTTTCGCACAGAAGAAAAAAATATTCCAGGTGCAAAAATGACCATGGGTTTAAAGCCTAACTTAATTAATTATATAAGTAAAAGAAAGATGTGCTTTGCTAAATTTTAAAATAAAACTATGATGTGTGTCTTAGTTCATTTTGTGTTACCATAAAGGGATACCTGAGGCTAGGTATCTTATAAAGAAAAGAGGTTTATCTGGCTCGTGGTCCTGCAGGCTATACAAGAAGCATGTTGCCAGCATCTGCTTCTAGTGAGAACCTCAGGAAGCTTTAATTTATGGTGGATGGTGGGGTGAAAGCACGAATGTCACATGGTAAGAAAGAAAACAAGCAAGAGGAGGGAGGTGCCAGGCTCTTTTCAATAAATCAGATTTCATCTCCACAAGATCGTGTGTAAGGGTCAATTATGACAATGTTAATTCATAACTAGTGGGATGAAGTGTAGAGGTTGTTGACTAGTCAAAGAGTGCAGGACAAAGTGTCATGGGACAGAGAAATGAAGAAACTGCATTCTCATGCTGATTTGGTTCCTCTGTGGGGTCTTTAAACTAGTTGATGGTCAGCTGCTGTGCTAGAATTCACAATTTGCCTAACAATTCTTAAATAAACATCTTATGATTCTATCAGAGATCCTATCTACCTAATGTCAGAAATCCTAACTATTGGAACAACAGTGATGCAAATAGTCAATATCTAGTGCTACTTGATTTCAGTTACAAGGAAGTGGGTCAAAGTGGAGCCTGATTCATGCATAATTATAATTATATTTCTGTCCAGAATTCTTGCTAATCTTGTGAGGAAGGTTTCAGACTCTCAAGCCTGGGAAATAAATTTCCCAAATGTAATTCAAGGAAACCTGCAATCAACAAATCAGAATTAATAGATCAAGAACTCACTAATTACCAAGCACCTCCCACCAGGCACAACCTCAAATTTTGGGTATCACATTTCGACATAAAATTCAGAAAAGACAAATATCCAAACAATATCAGTGTGTATTTCATTTTCCTTTCAAAATGTCAGTTACAGCTCTCTCCTTAAGAACACAGTGGTGAGAAAACACAACACTTCAAAACTCCACTGAGCACTACTCTGTAGAAATGGCAAGTTTCAGAGCAGAGTGGTTGACAAAGTTCTGGAAATCCTAAAGGAAAATTTCCAAATATATCATGAGAGTGAGAAATGATTCAGAGAGATGGATGTAGTCATAGTTTTCAACTGCAATTCAGCTCTATCAGTAGATTATGAGCATTCTAAAACAACAACAAAAACAGTTTATGATTAGAAACTGAAGTAGCACATTTTGTTTCCCTGGCTCCATATACAGTAAAAGTGTTGTAGATACACCAATGCCTTATTGAATTATTCATTACATCAGGTATTCTCATCAATGGGGCTAGCTAACATTATATAAATATATAATTCTATATAAAGTGTAGGTTACAGCCTATATGGAGATAATAGTCTCCTCTGGCTATATTTTCAGAGATAATTTTACTCCTGATTTCAATTCAACTGGATGAATATGGTTTTTGCCATTTTTGGAGGGAACCTATGAAACCCATTTTACCAATATCATTCTTTCAGTTACATAATCCATAATCCTTTTTATTTCTTCCTTTCCTTTTTCTTTCTTTCTTTCTCTCTCTCTCCCTCGCCCCCCCTTCTTTCTTTCTTTCTTTTGTCAGGGTCTCATTCTGTCACCCAAGCTGGAGTACAGTGGCACGATTACAGCTCACTACAGCCTCAACATTCTGGGCTCAAGTGATCCTTTTGCCTCTGTCTCCTGAGTAGCTGGGACTATTTTTCTTTTTTGTAGAGATGATGTCTTGCTGTGTTGCTCAGGATGTAGTTATATAATTTCTCATGTCCTAAAAGTGATTTGTCACTGGTTTCTCATAAGTATATAAAAGTAGATAAAAGCTAAACTATAGACTCTTAGGTGGGTTTGTCTGGTGGTGCTATCAACAGTGATGTTCTCACATTAAATACCAGTTTTTGGAAAGGTGTCTCACCGTAGCTCATGAGTGTGTGTGTGTGTGTGTGTGTGTGTGTGTGTGTGTGTGTGTGTGTGAGGTGAGGGCGGTGAAATTTGCTGAAATATATCTTCACCGAAACTATAAAGAGGATTCTTAGATAGTGAAATGTATCAAAACAGCTGAAAGAGAATTTTAAACATGCTTACTACAAAGGAATAATAAATATTTGAGGTGATGATTATGCTCATTAGACTGAATTAATCATTCTTTACAATTTACACATGTCAAAACACTACATATTACCCTGTAAACATATACAATTATTATCTGTCAATTAAAAATTAAATTTAAAAATTTTAAAAAACTAGAGCTATTTTAATGTAAAGAACATTTAGTGATTCCCTCCACTGAAATCTACTGTGTTCCAGAAACCAGGTCCTAAGGCAAATTGTTACAATATAAGCTATGCAGGTGGATATGCACACTGCTCACTGCCTTTGGTAGAAAATTTCAAATGAGTACAATTTGTAAAAAAAGTACATATTGTGGCATTGTATTATTCAAACTCAGTGTATTTATCATTCTTTCTGAGTGTGACAAGTTTAACTGTTTATATTTATAATGTTCCTATCTTCAAGGAAGTATCATGTACATTAATTATGTAGTCTTAATCTATGTACAATTTTAATTTAGTTACCTTGAGTTAATATATTTGTATTGTGACACTATAACACTGCAGAAGTGAGCTGTGGGTTAAGTGTTCAGAACAGAGTAACATAATATATAGTGACCTATGTAGACATTGCTAGTCTGTTGATAGAATAGCTTTGTTGATCAAATTACATGTAGCATATGTTGTAACATAAGAAAGACTCAGAATGCAATTCTTATAGTGAAAAGGACACCAGCCTCTGCAAAAACGTTAGCAAGTGTAAAAAGAACTTGAGTAGTTAAAATTCTGCCTTTCTATACCTCTGGGTGTCAATAAATAAGATGACACACATATATGATGAAGAAAGGAGGATACAGCAATTACAGCTTCTAGACAAAAAAGGAGAAAAGCAGTAACCAAAGGCATCCTATTGACATTTAAGGGATGATGAGATGGACATTCTTGTATTGCAGCATCGATGAAATTTTTGGCACAAATATATTCTATTTGGTGACTCAAAAGTTTTCCTTGCAATTGAAGGTGAGTGTAGCTTTATTTTGGTATGTGCACACCATGGGCTTCTTGGGCATTTCAACCATCAACAGGAAATCATTCTTGTACTGGGCACCTTTCTAGATCCCAGAATGCAGCAGTGTGTGTGTGTGTGTGTGTGTGTGTGTGTGTGTGTGTGTGTGTGTGTGTGTGTGTTGGGGAGGTGGGGAGACAGAGATACTCTCACTTCTTTCTGTTTCTTTTCACAGGCACCCAGACTTCTTCTTCAGAAATTACCTTGGAAATATCTTGGAAAGTACCTGATATATATTTTTTTTAATCTATAAAATTTCACATTCTTCTATTCTCTTTTTCTTCTAAAGTAAATACTGTCTTAATAAAAATACCAAAATTACTAAATAAATGAAAAAGAGGGTACTCTATTTTTATTTTATTTTATAATTTTCTCTCACAGAATAGATCTATGTTTTAAGCATTTTGTATGCCTTAGTTTCTACTAAATGGGGTCTTTTATATTTTTTTCTATGCTCTAAGAAGTTATTCAACTATTTTGAGCACAAAGTTTAAAGAATACATAGGAAGCATTAAAACTATGGGATTTGGGGTCAGAAAGAGGAGAGTGTGTTTCTCAAGTTTGATACTTGTTAGCTGTCGGAACATAGAAAAAGTCACTAAACCACCTGAAGATTTATTTTTTTCTGTAAAACTGATACTTCATATTATTAAAAATGTCCTACAAGTGCTCATTTTATATTTTTCTCTATTATTATTATTATATTATTATTATTCTCTGCCAAGGTGAAAACATTACTAGGAAAAATCAAAATGAGAAAAATTTGTGTAACTATAATAATTCTTCATTGTCATGTTTAATATTCCTAACATACTCTCATACACTATAAAAATAAAGGATTTGTAATATTTAGGTGAACTTAGCTCGTTTTCTTTCTGTCTTTTTCTACCTTGGAAATAAATCGGTAGTTAATTCAGACAGGCAAAAAGAGTGAAGGCAGAAACCTTGAAAATATATAAGTTAGATAGCATTTACTAAAAAATAATTGAAAGTTGACTACATATCATCTTTCATGATAATTAATTTATCTTCTGTTTCTCAAATAACTTCCTCAAAGCTTGAGGGATTCTTAATAAGCCAAAGAAACTTACTAGAAAAAAATTTTACAATGTACATAGGCTGTCTGAAAAGGACTGGTAAATGGTACAGATTTTAGGGGGCTATATTCACTAAATTCGTGTTATACTATAAATATGCTGATTTACTTTTGCTGAAACAGTGAAACTTTTATGAAAATAGTGCTGATTTTTTAAGTCAAATCTCATTTCAGGTATATATTTTTGATACACAATAAATGTATTTTGAATATCAAGTTTCTGTATACAATTTTAAAATAACAATGCAAAATAACTAATCGGCCTAGTAGGCAAGTACTTTGTTTCCCATTCAAAACATTTTTCCTCTTTACATATTTGAGATTGTTCACTTTATAACATTGTTACTACAAGGGAATAATAATGTATAAGCAAGAGTGATAAAAAAGTATTTCTGCCATTATTAATCACATTTGGGGGGATGGCAAAAGGAATTATGTTGTATATGGGATAACAGGTATGAGAGGAGACCTCCCCTAAAAAATGAAATTATTTTTTGGAGGGCGGACCTCATATAGTCAGGCTTCCACCACTAGGTAAGTGTTCTAGGAACCCATCTTCATCAGTGTACCAGCTAGCATTGTTGTGATAGGCTGCATTCAGTTTCAGTGATTGTTTTTGAATATTTTTTCCACAAGTTTGCACATTTAATGATAGGTGATTTACCAACACACCTGCCCAGACTGTGTTGAGTGTGCAGCAGTTTCTGGACAAAAACAGCATGACCTTCATACCCCATCCTCCCTGTTCACCAATCTCACCCCGAGAAACGTTTTTTTTTTTGTTCCTCTAGTTAAAAAAGTCCTCAAAGGAAAATGTTTTGCTGAAGTGGAAGAGGTGAAACGTAAAACAGCAGAAGCACTAAAAGTCACAAGTTCAAAAACTGTTTTGAGCAGTGAGAAAAGTGTCTCGATAGGTGTATTGCATCAAACGGAGAGTACTTTTAAGGTGACTAAAGTTTAAGCATGTGAGAATAAAATACAATTGTTTATACATAAATTCTGAAGTTTGTTGGTTCTCCCCAATTATTATTCAAGTTCCAATGAACAGATGAATTTTAAAAATCAGATTTATTGAATCACTGTATTTTACAAATAGAAACACATAATTCATTTAATTATGCTCTTTTACTTTATTAATGAGAAAATTGAGGAATAAAAGATTGACTTTCCCAAAGATCAACAGCTGATTTCCTTTATTTTAAAATTGAGTGAGTAGTTTTGGTTCCTAATATAGTGATGAGCTACAAAAATATGCACATTTATGTCATCTGTGCAATTGCAAACCATTCCTCTGCTTATTCATGGATCTATTTTTATGAACCTATTTATGAATATTATTTCTCTATTTTTTTATGACAATGATGGAAAAAGAATGAGAAGACATTAGATTGACAGTATAAGAATCAGCTTTGCTGATTCCAATAGATCCCCATTTCCTTTAGGACTTAATGTCTTCCATTAAGTGTCAATAACACAATTTTCACACTTGTATCAATGAGACACACTGTTCTCCCCAACTCTTTCCATCCCTACTACCAGTGTGTTACTGCTCAAAGTGCTGTCTGCACCAGTGTGACCTAGGAACTTGTGAGAAGGCAGATTTGTATGCTGTCTCTCAGATGTACTGATTCAGAATCTAGTACGAGATCTCCAGATCATTGGTGAGCACATGAGAGTTGTTCTACAGCAACTTCAATGAACCGCATGTGCTTCTCTAATGAGAAGTTTAATTGGTTAATGAGGTTTCTCTGGGTACAGACTTAAGAATGTAAATTCCTTTTTTTTTTTTTTTGGTTTCGGACAGGCACAGATCAATGCAATCCAGACTCTCTGGTGCTTCTACAACATTTTGATTGCTGAGCATTGAGGAATCTTAGACTGTCACATGTGAATTTGGTGGCAGCTGTATTAATGACCATTTCATGGCTATGTAGTACACACTACACTTTAGAAAGGAGATAGTGCATTTAACAGAAGTGGCTTTGCACTGCATAGCTGTTAAAACTTTTTCAGCAGTTAAATTATAAGGGTGAATTAAAGGGTGCCCTTTATAAATAGTTACAAAAGACCTCTGCCACTGATTATAGTGTGGGTGTAATTTGGAGAAAGGTTTTGGTAGGCATGAAATTATAGTGCCGCTATTGGAATATAGCCAAGAGCCTAGCCATTTCCAGTAGCTGTATCATCACCTGCTAGTACACATATTCAGATTTGACTTAGAGAGATGGGTGAAGTTTAGTGAGTCATCAAGTCTTCAACAGAAACACTTAATCTAGCTATTACTCTTCAAATGAGCCTTGTGTGAGCCAGACTCTTGCCTATGGGCTGACCAAAAGTTCTAAAACTAAAGGCTTTTTGCCAAATGAACAAACTGCTTAACACAGTTTTTGTTCTGAGTCAGCCTCAAAATTTTGTCTGGATTTCATTTCTCTTGGGGGTCCTCATACATGAAGACAAGTCTTAAAGAATCTTTAACTCTTCTAGGATGCTCGTTTCATTCTGCAGTCAAATGTTTACAGCACGAAGCCAGCCTAAATGTCATTGGTCTTCATTCCTTTCAACTCAGAATGACCCAGGAAATGCATATTTGTATCATTGCTGTTATTTAATGACAAGATGCTTGCCACTGTCTGCTATGCCTTGGAGACAGTTAGATAGAGAACAGTTCCCTCTGGCTAAAGCTTTCTTTCCTACTAAGTACCCTTCCCATGTCCTGTCTGGTTTGGACCAGGATTTTTGAAAAGTATACACGTGTGTGTCTGTGTGTGTGTGTGTGTGTGTGTGTGTGTGTGTGTGTGAAACATTTATGTACTTCCTATAGTAATAATAATAACTACATTTATATGGAACTCACTGTGTATATTGTACTGTTTTTAGCATGGTATATATATATATGTGTATATATATATATATATTCATACATATATGATCTCATTTAATTCTTATTATAACCATGACTTAAGCACTGTTATTATTAGTTGTATAGGTAGAAAAACTGAGGCACAGAAATGTTAAGTGCCTTGATCAAGTCCACAATGCTAAAAAGGAGAAGCCAAGATTTCAAGATTTGATTCTATCCCAGTCAGTGGAGATACTCATTTATATTGCAAGTATAGATTAGTTAATTAAAGTCAGTGCTCCTGACTTTAATGGAGAAATGAGGGGAGAGGAATAGAAGAAATCCTGAGAATAAGGACCTCTAATTAGGGCCTGGGAAGAAGAGAGTCTCTAGCTTTTACAGAGTCCTGACAAAAGGCACTTCCTCCTGTCTTCTCTGGTTGTGAAGTAAAGGGAGCAGAAGTCAGGGAGAACACGCTAGTAAGTAAAATAAAGAACAGGCCACAAATTCCTCATTCCAAGGAGCAGACGCCAACTCCTAGGCAGGACTGTGGCTATGCACTTAAGGCCTCAAGCAAACACATGCAAAGAGTTTTGCCATTGGTCTGCATTCTGTGAGCAGGGAAGAGCCAGGCTGATCCTAGGACAGTTGGCTAGAATGCCAGAAACTCAATGGAAGGATGTAGACGGATAGAAACAGATCTCAAAACTCCTGTTTAAGTTGTCCATCCCCAGATGGAGGAGGGAGGAGAAGGCACTTGTGGGCAGAACAGGGTGAGACCGGGTCAGCTGTAATTTGTTGGGGACTGGAAAGAACATAACTAAGCCAGTCCTACTCTCACCCTACTTTGTGCAAAATATTCCCAGCTGTATTCATTAGATTATATAATCTTGAACATTGAGAGGAAGATGGAATTTCTTAAATTCAACCATGCACAAAGAATTCTTCATTAAAAGTAATTTGGTATACTCTTAGAGATGGGAGACACAATCGTAAGAAAATATGCTACTGTATGAGAACATGCTTTTAATTAATACTGACATAGAGAGGACTCCTCCGGCATTGAGAACATTTAATATTAAAGCAAAATGTTGTTGTCTGCCATTTCCTTTTCCCTTCAGATCATTAGCATAGGATTAAAATTTTTTAAATGGGATTTCAAACCCATAGCAAGCAGCTGTGTCTTCTATTACAAAGGACAATACACTCATACATATGTATTATGCACTTAATTAAAACAGTTGGATTTTCATTTTTAAAAGTTCTGATGATGTCTTGAATTTTTATAGCTATTTGGATCTCTGGACTGTTACCAGTTTGCATATTTTAAGTGGAAAAAGAGGGTTTGGTGGGATAAACTTTCTAAAGTTTTTATAATCAAAGGGTCAGGGTCCACATTAGCTTTATCACTGGCTTAACATTGCAAAAAATAGATAAAAATTTCTTGTACTTATCAAGGGGTTATTCGCTCACCTGATTTTTTAAATTCACCTGATTTTAAAAAATCACCTGATTTTTTAAATAAATATGCATTTATTATAATGGTTTGAGAAAAATATAAAGAAGAAAATTAAAATTATCTATAATCTTGTTTTGAAGATGAACATTATAACTCTATTATATTTTTTTATAATTTATTGTGTTGAATCTATGTATTTTATAGAGTGAATTATAGCATATTCATAGATATAGGTTTTTTAGTTTTCACTTAATTTTAGGTGGTCAGTGTTTTTCATGTCAGTAACTTGTCTTCACAAATATTGTTTTTCATGACTATAATAATAATAATAATTATAGAATATTTGAGTCTTCCACTTATATGTAATTTGAATTACAGGGGAGCGAGATATGATAGAACTATATTGGAAAAAAGAGGTGAAAAGTAGTATAAGATAAATTCTTAGAGAGATTAAGGCAGAAAGTAAATTATGTGTAGAAATGATTTAAATAATAAAAAGAAATAACAGGGTAAGCAGCCAAAAGCTGGAAAATTTCAATCTGCTTCTAAAAAGAGAAACTGGAATTCAAATTGGCGACTGATGATTTTCACTATAAGTTCCTCTAAATTACTTGATTTTTAACCATCTGCATATATGCTTTGATTTTTTTAAAAAAGTGTAAATTCGCTCTGGCAAAGAGTTACACATTAAGATTACCCTCAGAGTCTCACACTGGAGGTGATGTGTGTGTGCGTGTATGAGCGTGTTTATATGGGAAACAGAGGCTGGGAATGCTCTATCAGGAGTGGTAGGAGAGGGAGAAACCACCAGAAAGTAGTTCCCTCTGGGACAGGATGAGGGGCTGGGCTGCTGACAGCAAGGAACAGAAATGGAGTGTAGAAGCAAGGAGCCTATACTCTCTCTGTCACATTTTTGCTTTAGGCTAACCTTGTCAAGAAGACCTCAGCAAGTAGGATGTGAGATCCCCAAAGCAAAGAGCATTATACTATGAAAAGGAATGTTTCTTCCAAATATTATCGTGACGCAAGGGAGCAGTGTTCGGAGCAACGTGTCTGTGCACCATTGATTGACACATAAAATTCCTTCATTGTAAACTTTATATGATGTCCAAGTCATTTTGCTGTGGTGTGATTATTTTAAACTTAAATATATAGCCAGAAATTATATTTTCAAGTTGAAATATTTGGGAAGGAAAAATACAAAATTGTAGCAAATTGTGAGCTAAAATAAAAAGAATTTTAAATCCAATGAGAAATAGGAGGTATCATGCCTTACATCACCCTTATCTCCTCCCTCTCTTTTTTTCTCTTCTGAATGGAGGAGTGCTATTGTTTTATTTGATTTATGTAATTGGACATTTAGCTAAGAGGTTAGAAGAAGACATCTAATTAATGTATTGACTTTATTTATATTTTGAGGTGTTTACGATGTGGCAGGAATTAAGTTAGCTGAGAGTTTAGAGTGATGAATAAAACATAGCCCTACTCTTATGAAACCGGTCATTTGGTTGAGGGAAGGAGGGAGCCATCATTGTCATAGCATAGTTGGTCACAGCAGTAGAACTCTGTAAACAGCTTAGACTAGCTGAAATTTCTTCCCACATATATTATAAAATGTTAAAATACAACCATTTTTGATGGAAAGTGTAAAGGAAGAATATGTTAAAAAAATTAATTTTTTTTTTTTTGAGTCAGAGTTTCACTCTGTTGCCCAGGCTAGAGTGCAGTGGCATGCTCATGGCCACCCCAGTCTCGACCTGCTAGGCTCAGGTGATCCTCCCTCCTTGTTCTTCCACCTCAGTCTTCCAAGTTGCTGGAATTACAGGTGTGTGCCAACGTGCATGGCTATATATTTTTTTTTATTTATTGTAGAGATGGGGTCTCGTCAAGTTGTCAAGGCTGGTCTTGAGGCCATTGGCTCAGGCAATCCTCTTGCCGTTGGTCTCCCAAAGTGATGGGATTACAGGTGTGAGTCACTGTGCCTGGCAAAATTATTTTTTATCATTAAAAATTCACGAGAATATGATACATCTAGTCCTGGGTCACTAGGTCAATTTTCTTTAACTAAAAAATTGAGAACATACATGGCATATTTACTTCCTGCTTTGGTTGAGGTTTTCAATAGAGATTTCTCTTATTTCTTCTTTCCTCCTCCAGGTAAACAGTATTTTCATAATTTTCTTCCTTACCTATCTTTTCTGTCTCCCTCACTCCTAATAGTTTCTCTACTCCTTCTTTTTTCTTTTTATACCTATTTGGATCCCTTTTCTTTCTTTGTTTCCCCCATTACTTTACTATAACCACTAGCCATTAAATCGTTATAAAATTACATGCTGTCAAATTAATCTTTAGAAGATAATGGGCATTGCAAACAAGACAAGACACTTGTCCCAGATGGGACTCTAAAATTAGTTTTAACTGCTTGGTGGTAAGTAAAATAAGGGCTCCATGAGATGTCCATGTCCTACTTTACAGAATCTGTGAGTATGTTAGATCACTTGGCAAAAGGGAATTAAGGTTGCTTATCAGTTGACCTTGAAACCAGGATATTATTCTAGAATATTGAGGTGTGTTCAATCTAATCACAAAGATCCTTAAAAGTGGAAGTATGAGGCAGAAGAAAGAGAACCAGAGAAATAGCGACATAGGAAGAACTCTACCCAACATTGCTGACTTTGAAGATGAAGGAAGAAAGTCATTAGCCAAGGAATGTGGGCAGCTTCCAGAAGCTGGAAAAGACAAAAAAAACAAAAACAAAACCCAAAATAACCCCAATTTATTCTCCCCTGCAGTCTCCAGGAAGGAGTAGAGTCTTGTCAATACTTTGATTCTAGTCCAGGAGGACCCGTGTTGGACTTCTAACCTCCAGAATTGAGAATAAGTTTGTTTTGCTTATGCTACTAAGTTTGTGATAATGTGTAAAAGAAGCTATGGAAATGAATACATATTCCCTCACTTTTCAAAGAGTCTGGCTAGAGGATGCAGTTAAGGTTTGTCTCTTGTCCAGTGACTCATAGATCCAGTAGATCAGAAGTGATTTAAGAGTTCGCTGACCATAGTGGTTTCTAATTTAGAGCCACAGTACCATTTAAGAGGGAACAGATCCAAAAAGGGGGCCCAAAGGGCATATACTTAAAGATACAGGTAGCCTTATGAAAAAAAACCACAATTCTGAAAACATATATGTGGTTTGTGTGTGCATACACATATATGTGTAATTCAGTTATATGTTGTTGCTGTTAGAATAATATAATAAAAATAACATAACATTATTAGTCCTTTTTTTCTTCTCATGTATTTTATTAATCAGCAAATTGTACTATTTTTATTAATTTCCTGTGGTGGTCTTTGAGATTTTTGTGCTATATAAGTCTATTCAGCATTCTAACTGCTTGATTTTTGAGAGGAAAAAACAAAAGCAAAAAACGAGAACTAGGGGCATGTAAGTACATTTACCTAAATAAGAACAGCTCATAGTTGCAGAGATGGAACAGAAACTGAATGTCTTGGTGCCTGAACTCCCCTCTTTTTTCGTGCTGCACTGCATTCAGCCCATAAAGGTTTTAGAGAGGCTTTGCCTACTCTACCTTCTCATGACTTAATAACAATATTACCTCAAGATGGGGAAACCAATCAGTGATTTTCCTGTTTAAAATAGGTGTGTCCTTGGGATTTAGCCCCTTTTTAATCTTTCCATATTTCCATTTGGGGGCTGGAAATAATTAACTTGTAAAATGTATTCCTAAATGATAGGGAATAAATGGGATATGTAAGTGCTCTCAGACATTCTTTTTCATATTTATACTGTCTACTTACTTTGGTTGAATGTCTCAGATTTGGGTAATGCTCAACATGCCTGTTTTGCTTTTACTTTTATTCCATGCACATATTTCAAGGGGTGTATATATTCTCTGACCCAGGTGTTTTGTTCTAATGAGCCAAGCTGGATGACAGTATTCCAGGACAATAACAGAAGCCATACTTGCTCAGGCCTAAACCAGCCAAAACTGTGAGTAACTCAGCTTTGAACTAGCTGGGTATTTGAACTTTTCCTAAATACTTGGATAAGGATAATAGAAAGGGAAATGGATGTGTCTTACTGTTCTTAATGTCTTTTGCATGTTCAGTGAGCTTAAATTTGGTGTTGACTTTAGGAGAAAGCATGAGATGAAGTGGGAAGTATGATTCCAGCTGCAGAATAAAACTTTATATCATAAAAACTGAAAACAGAAAAAAAAAAGAGAAAAAAAGGAAAACAAAAACCACAAAAATCCCCCAAACTGAACAGAGTGAGCCATGAAACTCAGACTGTATCTAAGACTATATCTACAATGATACAATCATAACATATTTAATGGCATGTAGGTAGTAATTGTTAAGTTCAAAAGAACACATATCCAAAATCATAATTCACTTACAAGAAGTGTCTACAAAACCAAAATTTACTTCCATGCCTTGTCTACATTTCCAGATGTCTGTAAAAACTTTTTGTAGAAGCAAGGTCTATAAGCATAATAGGTTAGGTGATCTAAACCAGTCTCACTATAGTTTCAATTTGTTCATGTTATTGTGTAGGGTTTCTTTTGATGTGGGAACTCTGAAATTCATACAAGCTCAACCCATTGAATTTAGATAGAAAAGTTGGGGCAGACTCAAGGAGCAAGCAATGTTAAGGTACAACTCTGTCTGATTTTTTAAATTCTTCATAAACTAGTCAGTATACCTATTTGTTGATTCAACAAATATTAGTCGAACTCTTACCATGTAAGACATTATTCTAGCAACTGGGCACATAGTAATGAATAAACAAAAATAATCCCCACTTTCTTGAGCAGAATTCTATTGATGGTCATAGACAATAAAAAAAGTAAATAAGTAGAGTATACTAGACAGTTTCTATGGAGAAATGAGCTAGCAAGAGAGATCATGTATAAGGAAGGAGGTAGATATTTTTGATAAAATCATCATGGAGAACTTTACTCAGAAGCTGTCACTTGAGGGAGGGACCAATAGAGATATCTAAAGGAAGAATTTTTTGAGCAAGGGAACAACCAGGGAAAGATCAGGAAGTAAGAGTGTGACAGCAAGGAAAACCAAGTGGTAGTGGCAGAAAGACGGGGGTGGGGATGTGGGTAGTTGGAAGAGGAATTGTGGATGAGGGAACTCTATTGTGTAAGTTCTTTTTAGATCATTATGAGGACTTTGGCTTTTACTCTGAGTGAAATGACAAGCTATTGGAGAGCTTATCAACCTACACAATGTAAAACTATATATTTAGAAGGTATGTGTTATATGAAATAGTGATCTTTGACCATTAGTGGTAATTTAAATTAAAATTACTTAAAAATAAATAAAAGAAAATTCTGTTCTTTATGCACACTAACCACATTCAAGTTTTAAATAGTCACATGTGACTGTTTACTACTAAATTGAGCAGCATAGACATAGAATAATTTCATTATTGCAAAAATGTCATGGATAGTGCTATTCTAGACCAGCTGTATCATTTATTTATTAATTCTATAGAAATGTATGCCCTTAAAAATTGTCAGATATTGTGCTGATATCTATATCTTTCATGTATAGCTATCGATATCTATATCTTTCATATGTATCTCTATACATTTTAAGAGATGTCATCTATGTACCACTTTTCAAAGTTGAATTAAATTATGGCAGTAATGTGTAGTATGACATTTGATAAACCGTGCTTTCACCATTTTCTTTGTACTGCCTGTTGTATGGTGATGCTAGCATTCATTTGATTGATGCCATCTTTTGAGTGACTGTCATACTTAAAATGTGTATACATTTTAAGATATATGCAGCGTATATTATATGTATATACATGTATGTGTACAAAAGACATATATGTATGTGGATAAAGGACATATGCATATACTACTATATATGTATATGGCCTTTTTCTTACAGATCTTTTAGTCTAGTAAGAGAACAAGACACAGAAATACACTCACAGAATTATTATTAAACAAGTTTGGGGTATAGCTTTCAAAGAAAAGTTCAGTTATTCTGGGGCAGAGAAGTTACCCTCAAAATAAGTTGAGAAAATGAGTTATAGGTCACAAAATGAGTAAGAGTATTTCAGGTGAAGAGATTAGATTGGTAGAGATAGTGGCACTCAGTAACTACCAGAATAAACCTTACATCTATAATTCCTTAGTTAATTCTTGCAAAAAAATTTATTAGAGAAGTATTAATATTTTATGTTTCAGACAAAGAAAACAGAAATCTAGAAGTGAAACAAACTGCCAAGATCACTTTTGATATATGGGGAAAAACAAACAAACAAAAAACTTGATACATGAAAATTTAAGGTAGTCAGAAATACAATGCTAATTTTAAAAGATGGTGATAGAATTTGAATTCAGATTGTCTGGCTTTAAAGGTCATGCTTTTATGTGTTTACTGTTCTATATTACTTTTCTAGAACAGAGTGTTATACAATACAAAAGAGAAAAGTATGATGAACCAAGATATATAATTAATGTGAATAATATACACAACAATATAACCTCAAATTGTATTAAACAACGAATAAGAATGCCAAGAGGTAAATCAATGATTAAGGTTGAAAATAATCAACATATACTTCTCAGGAAGTGCAAGAATAAAATAGACAAAAATTTAATGAAGATACTAGAAATCTCTTCAGTTAAAGATTTGAGTTATTATATATGCATATATATTCCACTCTCAAGCAGAATACACTTTATGTAAGCATACATTGAATATTTACTAAAATAGTACACTGGAAAATAGTGTCATGGAAAGATATCTCATATTCATGGATTGAAAGCCTTATTATTGTTACAACGGCAATTCTTTTCAAAGTGATCTACAGATTCAATGCAATATCTATCAAAATTCCAATGACCTTTTTTTCATAAAATAGAAAAGATAACCCTTAAGTATATACAGAGTTACAAAAAGCTTAAAATAACCAAATAATATTGAAAAAGAGAACCAATGTTGGAGGACTCAGACTTCAAAATTTCAAAATGTACTGCAAAGCTACATTAATCAGAAGAACGGTGTGATGCTGGCAAAATAATAGATGTGTCAACCAGTAGAATAGAGTTGAGAATTCAGAAATAAACCCAAATATCTCTGGCCAAGTAAATTTCGTCAAGAATGTTAAGAACTTTAATGAGGAAAAAAGAAAAAAAAAATCCTTCTGCAAATGATGCCGGGACAACTGGATAAGCACCTGCAAAATAACATGAACTTTTAACTCCATAAGCAAAAATAAACTCCAAATGATTCAACATAAGTATAAGAGTTAAAACTGTAAAATTAGAAGAAAATACAAGGGTAAATCTTGACCTCAGATTTGGCAATTAATTTTCAGATTTGGCAACAAAGGCACAAGCAATAAACAACAAATAGATAAATTTGAACTCATGAAAATTTAAAATTGTTGTGCAATCAAGAGACATTATCAAGAAAGTGGAAAGACAACCCACAGAATCAGAAAAAAATATTTGCAAATTATATATCTGATAAGGGTTTAATATGCAGAATATATAAAAACTCTCACAACTCAACAAGAAAAAGACAAACAACTAAATTAAAGAGATGAGTAAAGGATTTAAATAGACATTTTTTCAAAGAAGATGTACAAATGGGAAATAAACACAAAAAATATATTCAAGATTATTAGTCATTAATGTTATGCAAATAAACACCACAATGAGATATCACTTCACGCTACAATCATTCCTATACTCAAACCACTGAAAATAACAAGTATTGTGGAACACTTGGATCCCTTGTACATGGTTGGGAATGTAAAATGATGTAGCCACTGTAGAAAACATTTTGGTGGTAACTCAAAAAAGTTAAACATAGAATTTAAACATAGAATTACCAAATGATCCAGAAATTTCACTTGTAAGTATATGCCCAAGAGAAATGAAAACATACGTTCACACAGAAACTTTTATACATTATACATAATATCCAAAAGGTGGAAATGACTGAGATGTCCATTGACAGATGAATGGATAAATAAATTATAATACAAAAATGCAAAGAAATATTATTTGGTCTTAAAAGGCAATGGAATATTGATTCATGCTAAGTGAAAGAAGCCACATATGAAGTCACATATTGTATGATTCCTTTTATATGAAATATCCAGGACAGGCAAATCTACAGGGACAGCAAACTGATGAGTGGTTGACAGGGGATGGGAGAGGCGGCAATGAGAGTCTTTATATAATGGGTACTGGGAATTGTTCTGGAATGAAGAAAAATTTCAAAACTAGAGATGAGTGATCATTGTACAACATTGTGAATGCATTAAATGTCGCTGAATTTTACATTTTAAAATACTTGATTGCATGTTATGTGAATTTCATTTTTAAAAAATCTAGAAAGAGAAGACAAGGAAACAAAAGAATATCATGATAGTCTAAATAAATGCCACAGAATGACATTTTTTAATATATGCTCTCTAATCTAGTGTAGTAAAATTACAAATTAGAAAATAAAACCGTTACCAAAGTCCAACACATTTGAAAACTATATAGTATAATTTAAATAAACATTGTGCTAAAAATCATAAAGGTAACTAATACTTATAATTTACTTATATTATTTAACTCAGAATATTTATAATACTTAATCCACTACTTTATACTTAAAATATAAATATGTTATTATTTGAGAGACAAAGTTAAAATACTTCTTAGAGGGAAATTTATAGATTTAAATAGGCTTTTCTTTAAATAAGAACTAGATAAAACAAGTAAAACCAAAATTTAACATAAGAAGCTGGAAAACCATCAATAGAACATAGAAGTAAGAAAAAAGAAAGTAATACAAACGATAACAATAAAAATTATATAATAAAAAAGAGATAAAATATAGGAAAGCAACAAAAAATTGAGAAGTAAAACAAAACCAAAAATTCATCTTTGAAAAGTGAATGTTAGAGAAAAGCAAAATTTAGTCTCTGTGTTTCACTCAGTCTTCAGTGAAACCCCCTGTGTTTTCTAGTTCTACTTTTCCTGCCATTTCCTCACATCTTTCTTCTGCACTTGTGCTTCCAAATTGTGAGAAATTCTGGTAATTTTACACTTCTGAAAAATGTTCATAGGAAGGACACATCAGAGGCCATAGTATTTATTTATTTAGCCCATAATATTTATACCTGTTTCCACTCCTTCCTGTCATTTTCTCTCCATTCCTCTCTTTCTTCCTTCCTTCTTAAAAAAAAAATCAAACAAACAAAAACACCTGTATTTATGTTTTAATTTTTTTGTTATTTATGATGGACAACTTATTTTTCATCATGGGATGCTATATATCTCATAGATTTAGCTTCTATAGAAATAACATATAAAGCAATGAGTAAAATATATTTTTATTGCAAACATTTTGAACAAAGTCAGGTTATAAATCATGATTTTGATAGGAAAAGAAAAATGATCTTAAGCGTCACTGCCTTCATTAATGGGTGTGCACTTCAGTAAGTAAGACTTGACTGGTTTTATGATGCAGTTTGGAGTCAGATATGATTTGTAAGCAGATTTCTAATCTTTTTTCTTTCCTTTTATTTTTTAAGCCAGCCTTGCATAGGATAGTGTCTTCCAACTATGGATCAATTCCAATAGTCACACAATTGATATTATTTCTTAAAGATGGAAATCATAGCCCTTTTATAATAAGTAACCACTCTCATCTCTAGAGCAGGAGGAAAAAAAAAATCCCTGAGATAAAGCTAGGCTGAAACATTATGTGTATGTTTTGAGTAGCAATAAAAATTTTCAACTATTTATTCTTTCTTGAGCTGATTCAATAAATTGATTCAACAAATTGCCTGCTCATACAGATCTTAGTGGGAGCGAAAGCTCTCTTTCCTTGAATTGAATCAAATTCACATACCTCATCTTCTCATTCATTTACTATTTTTAAGATGTACCTAGCACTTTTTATTTTCCAGTAAATCTTTTATTCTCTTGAGGAGAGCAATAGATTCAACAAATTGTCTGCTCATTTGGATCTTAGAGGGAAGAAATAAATAAACAAATATATTACACAAGTTCTGGTGGATATAAGTATTATGAAGAAAAATGAAATAATAAACCCTCAAGGACTGAGGTCAATGGCGTCAGAGCAGATTGGAGAGGTGCAGAATGGGTGAGGTGGGCAAAGACCAGATTATGTAGGGTCATTTTAGGCTATGATGAAGAGTTCACATTTTATTATAATTGTGATGGGAAGCTAATGAATGGTTTTGAGCCAGGATTTGATTTTATCTTTCGTGTGTGTGTGTGTGTGTGTGTGTGTGTGTGTGTGTGTTTAAAGGAACGCTTCTACACTGCTGGTGGAAATGCAAACTAGTACAGACTCTTTGGAAGACAGTGTGACGATTTCTGAAAGAACTAGAAACTGACCTTCCATATGACTCAGCAAATCCCCTTTGGGAATATACCCAGAGGAACTCAAATTATTCTACAAAAAAGATATCTGCACATGTATGTTTGTTACAACTCTATTCACAATAGCAAAAGCACGGAACCGACCGTGTTGCCCATTGAAGCTGGACTGGATAAAAAACATGTAATACATATACACAATGGAATATTATGCAGCATAAAGAAGGACAAATACATGGACTTAGTAGCAACTTGGGTGAATTTGGAGTTGATCATACTCAGGGATTTATCACAGAAACAAAGAACAGAGCTCCATGTGTTCTTACTCATAAGCGGACCTTGAACAATTATAATGCTATAGGAAAGCAATTGGCAGTAGTGGGAAAATGTCGGGGGGTGGGGTGGAATTGGCAGTTGAGGGAAACTGCTAGGGGAGAGAGGAGCATACTTCATCAGCAAGGGTACCTACATGATTAATGTTTATATACCTAACCCTAAATTGTACCTCACATCTTTATAATAAAAAATAAAAAAAAACCTTTCCTATGTTTTAAAGGGGTCTTTCTGTATTATGAATGATAAACTGTAGCAGGACAAGAGTGGAAGCACAGAGACCAGTTAAATAGAAGGCAATTGCTGTGGTTAAGGGGAGAAATATCTGTGACTCAATGAAGGCATGATAAATGACCAGAATTTTAATATACTTATGAAAGGGACAGTACCTTGAAATCCTTGATCCCTGGACTTAAACACCACGGGGTAATTTGTGAAGCTGTTTGGGTTTGAACTCTCTGGTTGCCCTTGCCATTGTCAACTTTTCAACCTCATTAACCTCTGCCTACAAATACTCCCTAATTTTTCCTAGTGGCAAGAGTTGTCTATATTTAGACTTGAACTTGCAGCCTCTTTGATCCTGGACTACAACTGTCTAATACTTTTTATCTGTGAGGGAGTCTCTGCTTGGTCTCTATTCACCTTACATTTCCTCTGGCCTTGACTTTCAGAAGTCTTTGTGGGCCTCCCAATGAGCCTGTGAACTACAAAAACCATCTAAAATCTTGACCTATGTAAGCGTTGTAAAATAGTGACTAAATATAATAAAATAAACCTAGATTGGCTGTATTTTTTTCTTCTGCATGTTTAAAAATATTTCCTTTTCCCCTGCCCTTACATGACTTCCCTGTGTATGGAGTTTAATTCATTAGTCTCAGAAAAAATAAGCAGCTTGTCTAAAGAGAAGATACAATAATTAGACTCAAAACATAGTAGAAAAAAATAACAGGTAGAAATAAACTAACCTAAGATTCAGTTAGTACAAATGTTAGAAATATAAAAAATAATGTGTAAAATAATTCATATTCAAGGAATTAAAGTCAACATTGAGATTTTTGGCAGAAAATTTGATTCCACTAAAAAAGACCAAATGGAAATTATAGATTAAAAAAATACAAAATTACTGAAATTAAGAAATTAGTAGCCGGGCTCGGTGGCTCAGCCTGTAATCCCGCGCCTTTGGGAGGCTCAGGTGAGTGGATTGCCTGAGCCCGCGGGTTCGAGACCCACCTGGGCAGTGAGACCTCATCTCTACAATAAATCAAAAAATCAGCCAGGCGTGGTAGCACATGCCTGTAATTCCGGCTACTTGGAAGGCTGAGGCGGAAGGATCGCCGGAGCCCAGCAGGTCGAGGCTGCGGTCCGGGAGCAGCCACTGCACTCCAGTCTGGGCGACAGAGTGAGACTCCAACACAAAAAAAAAAAAAAAAAAAAAAAAGAAATTAGTAGATGAGTTTAACGCCATATTAGACCCAACTGAAGAAAACATAAGTAAATTGAAATATGGCCAAAAATCAGATCTATGAGCTCACGTTTTCTTGTCAAGAAATGGATTCTTAAAATAATTTTCTAATAAGTAGAAAAATATTCAAATCTAGATCCTCATACACACAAAGTTAAAGAATTTTTTTTGAATATTTCTTTTAAGAAATATTTTCCCTAATTCTTTGGAAGTTATTTGAATAAATGAAATAATAATCTCATTAAGTTTTCCTTCATTCAGACAAGCAATATGTCCATATGTATAATTATAATAATATAATAATTATTTCTAAATTAATGACATGAACTATTCACTCAAATGTTCCTGAATTTGTCCAGTTTTCCTTATCATCATTGGCAATACCATTTTTTTACGGTACTGACATTTCTCACATAAATCACTGCTACAAATTTATCTTTTCCTTCCTTTCAGACTTCCTTAATTCAAATCTTTCTTGATGTAGCTGCCAAAATGATGTTTCTAAACTATGAGTTTGATTATAACATTTTCCACTTAAATACTTTGCTAGATTCTGTCAGATTTATTTCTCTATAATTTCCTTCTTTCCTTCTCTCTTTCTCTCTCTCTCTTTCTTTTTGTTAGTCCGGGTCTTACTTTGTCACACAGGCTGGAGTGTGCAGTGGCACCATCATGGTTTACCACAGTCTCCAACTCCTGGACTCAAGCAATCCTCCCCTCCCCAGTCTCCTGAGTAGCTGGAATTCCAGGTGCATGCCACCATACCCAGCTAATTTTTAAAAAATTTTTTGTAGATGAAGTCTTGCTATATTTTCCAGGCTGGTCTTGATCTCCTGGGTTCAAGCAATCCTTCCATCTTTGCCTCCCAAAGTGTTGGCATTACGGGCATGAATCTCCAGACCCAGCCCATCTCTTCTTTTGTCTTGTCCTCCCTTCCCACTGCTATTACCATGATAGGTTCACTTATCCTCTATCTCAAGTCTTGCTATACTAGGTCACATAACTCCTGTTTTTCAACTCCTGACTTGATTTAAGCACATGAATTTATTTGTCAGATATACTTCTTGAGTGGAAAGCTGGGAGCCATGTTTGTGAAACCAAAACGCATTTAGGAATTATAGGGGTAGGCAACAATGGAGTCTCCCACTGCAATTCTAGGTCTGGGGAACAGCCACAAAACAGCAAAGTCCTAAAAATGTAGCCAAAATAGGAGAATATTGAAAAAAGACAGAAGGCAAACTGTTTATGGAGTAACTGCAATTTGAATTCAAATCTCAATAAGTCTCTACATGTAACTGGAAGTATAAAATAAGAAAATCAGTGGTCATATGCCCAATATTCATTATACTGTCTATAATTCAACCCAAATCACATTTATCCTAGATTACTAGAATAAAATGTTATAGTGTTAGTAATGTTAGCAAGACAAAAAGCTACCAATTAATTTTGAATTTAAATATGTTTCCAGCTTTTATTCTCAATATTCGGAAACTCTTTTAACTAAGTCACTAACAGATTTCCAACCAACAACTATGAGTCAACAATTAGTTCATTGGTCAGCTTAATTACTTTCAAACAGGATACCATTATGTCATGCAATTTTCAAAGCTGTGTTTTTCTTCTGTTCTAAAAAAAAGTACCCAGTTTCCTTATTGGAAGAGCAATTGGAATAGATGTATTCTGCATACCTTGGTAACAGATGTTATCTCACACCATGCAAATTCTTTGAATCATTCACAGTAAACATGGTGTCCAGGAAGGTAAAATATTTCAGCCAAACATCCATCCAAGTGCCAACTGTTTATACAGTTTCAAAAAAGATGCCATTCAGAGTCTTTTTTCAGTTACAGGATTCTGTAGCATGCTCTATAAACGCTACAAATATTTACTTTTCTTTCAGAATAGCAAACAAATTGCCCACAAATTTACTCAGCATTTTGTGTTTCTCTTTGCTTTTCTTTGATGAAGAATGAATGTTATTTGAATGGGATAAGAGTGAATCTTGGTAGGCTTTTGGACTTTGGAAAACTGTAAAGCAACCCTGTAGTGGCATGGAGACGGTAATATTTTTTTGGATACTTCTGTATAATTGCTTGGAATTTTCCCTGGAAGTTTGTTATTAGAACCCTCCTAAAGTTTCCTTGCATTCTGATTTCCCAGTTGGGTCTTCTGGTGAAGAGAATGAAATGCAGAAGTTGATTATATGTCATTTTGCCCAGAAATGTGACTTCTGCTACTCTAAAGAAATATATTTTAATTTTGTGTTTTTTCTTTTAGCAAAGTGAGTAGAACAGAAATAGAATAATACAGGACCAAGTGTCAACAATATGTTAATTTTCACTGACTGTTGGTGATATTGGCTTTTTTGTGTCATTCTGACTCACAAGAGCATTTTAAAATTTAATATAACTATTATAAATGTCTTAAAATATGTCATTTGGGCCATATGACTCAGAAAAGAATGACTTTGCAGGATTTATGCCAAGGATGAATGCCTGCATAAGAAAGAAAGCAAGTTAATAATCATGAAAATCATTAATACTTTTTTGAATTAAAATGAATATTTTCATTCAAACTACTGTTATCTTACATAAGAGCCTCATAATCTCTCATTTGACCATAATAATAACTCTGTGTTATTATTCTCCCTTCCTTTGTCTCCCTTCCTTTGTCATACATTCACCTTTTCCACCACCTAATTATCAATAGAGGAAACTCTAAACATAATATTCAGGTAAGAAAAATACTACCATGGGCCTATCCAGATTTGGTGGGCAATTCTGAGTGTTCTAGCGACCCCTCATCTTTTCCCTCCCTCTAAGGAAGAAAATAAGAATACAAACTAGTGAGAGAGTTACTATCCAGATAATTGCACTAAATGTTTTTGCTGTTAATTGGAGTTTCAAAAATCACTGAAGTATGATTTATATACAACAAAATTCACCAAATGTAAGGGTTAAAATTTTGTAAGTTATGACAAATATACACAGTTATACAAACACCACCACAATCCTGATATAAAACATTTCTATCTCTCTAAAAATTCTCCCAAGTCCCTTTGCCTTCCATCTTTTCATCCCAGTCTCTAGCCCCTGGAAAACACTGATTTTTCTCTCTATTATAATAGAGATGCCTTTTCTAGAATTCATAAAATAGATTCATAGAGCATTTATTTCTTTATATATGACTTCTTTCGCTTATACTGTAGAGATTCACCTAGTTTTTATTACTATTTCATTTTTTATATTGCTGAGTAATATTTTTTGAATAAATATATCACATTTTGTTTCTATATTTCAGTTGATGTCCTTTTTTGGTTATTATAAATACAACTGCTATGGATATTTAAGGACAAGTACTTCTGGGGAAAATGGATTTTTATATACCTCAGGTAAATACCTATAAGTGGAATTGTAGCTATTGGTAAATGAATGCTTAAGTTTATTATAGATTACAAATTGTTTTCAAAGTACTATTTTATATTCATACCAACAGGGCATGAGAGGTCAAATTTCCCAATCTTTATCAACACTTGTTTTTATATGACATTTTGATCATAGTCTTTCTAGTGGTTATGTAGTCATATTGCATTGCTTTAATTTGCAATTCCTTAGTGACAAATTATATTGAACATCTTTATGTGTTTATTTGTCATTCTTATTTATTTTTTGGTTAAGTATCTATCGATTGCACTCTGGGCCTCCACCCTCAGACTCCACCCTCAGAGATTTCCTTCCTTTTTCTTGAAGGATACCATATGGTTTTATCATTTTGTTTTCTGCCTATAGAATGTTTGTGCTCTGATAGCCTTCTTTGATTTTGTATTTATCCTCTCCCTGTCCTGTTCAGAACACCAGGTCCAAGTGTGGAGCCTGGAACCACAGAAGATTATTCACAAACTTTGAAATTAATAATTAATAGTTAGATTTTTATGTCTAAGTATTCAGTTCTCTTGTATAAGTTCTCTTAGATTTATTTCAAAAATTATGATTTTAAAAAATGATGCCTTGTAACAATTACTGTTTGAGTAAATAGCATGAGGTAAATTTTCCACTGAAAAGAATGTTATTAGTTGGGTTAAATTGTGGAGAACCAGAGAACCAGAGCTAAAACTGACATATTTCCATATTGGTCAAATTTATAATCTGTCTTTTAATCAAGTCCTCTCATTAAAAATTGGTTCTTTTCTTATTATTCACTCTCGGCAAGTCTGGCTGATAATCAAACAACATGGTATTAATGCTGGCTCCGGGCTATCCTTTTACTGATCATTAATTTGCTATGGATTTAATTAATACTCGAGAAAGTAAAAAAGAATTTCCTCTGTATATAAACTCTGAGAACTGTCTCCTGATGATCAACCATTTATACACAGAGTCAAGATTTCAGACTAATACTACTATTTCTACTAAGTAACTGATGTTTATCTGATACTCACTTGGCCAAGTGCATTATTATATTAGATGACTATACATCTTATGAGATTAATACAATTACACGATTTTAAAGACTAGAAAAATGAGGTTTCAAGAAAGTAAGCAATGAATTTATATAGCTGCTAAAAAATGGAGAAAATATTTCAGTTTATCAGGCTTCAGCGTCCACACTGCCATTCCTATGTGGTTTCGATGCCTTGAGTGGAATTCTCCATTGAATCAGTACATATTCATAATGTGCTGATTCTATGCCTGTCACTGAAAAGGACATTAAGAATGCGAAGGTAATTTTTTTTTGAGTTTGGGTCTCACTCTGTCACCCAGGCCAGAGTGCAGTGACAGGTGATACCATCATGACTCACCACAGCTTTGAGCTCTCAGGCTCAGGCATCCTTCCGCCTCCAGTGTTGCTGGGACCACAGATATATGCCACCATATCTGCCTTTTTTTTTAAGAGACACGGACTCCCTCTGTTGTCCAGGGTTGGTTTCGAGTTTTGGACTCAAGCAATCCTCTGGCCTTGGCCTCCCAAATTGTTAGGAATACAGGCATGAGCCACAGCACCAGGCACAAAGGTGATTCTAACAGATATGGTTCCTGTCTATGGCTAGTTGAATCTAGACATGAATAAACAACAGTGGAATGTTCCAATAAAATTTTTTTGAGTAAAGCATTGATTAAAATACTGGCAATTATACTTTTGAGAGCCATTTACACAAAAAAGCATCCTTAATGCTGAGATGGAAAAAAGGAAAGGAAAACAGTTCTGACTAATTGGTAGAAGTTTTTTTTTTTTTTCCTGTTAAAAAGCTCAGAGTTAAAGAGAAGGCAAGAAAATAACATTTTTAAAAAACCTCTTCCCGTGTCTAAATAAAACACTGCCACTATAGGTTGGAGTGTGGTATGTTATTGCCATTTAAAAGATTAGGAAACTGACTCTAAAGCATAAATAATAAGTGGTAGAATTGAAGTTGCAGATTACACTCTGTCTTAGCTTCATTAAAAAATCTTGCTAATACAATTTTTGTCAGTTTATGTCATCTTTCAATTTGTATACTGTATATGCATTTTTAAAAAATAGCCAGTTTAAAGTTTTTGTGTCACCTATGTGTCTAAGGTGAGTGATTCTTGGAAGCAGAATATGAGACAGGGATTTAGTGAATGTGATTTAGCTGGAAAGTGATCTTAGTGAACAGGAGTGAGGAAGACAAGAAAGTGCAAAGAAGAAAGGCTGATTGGAAATGTGGTCTCAGCTGGAGACACGTTTCAACTCTGATTGCATGGGACACTCAGGGGCACAGATTGCACCACGAAGTCAGTCCATCTTTGCACCAAGCGAGCAGTTTTGGTGCCCCTGTGCCAGTCTATCTCTGTTGGAGGTAAGTTTTATTCAAGGAAGGAGCAGTTGTGAGACATTAGCAGTCAACTCTCAAAGCAGCTGGGAGATAGGCGCACAAGCAGGTAAGGGAATTCTGGGCAGGAGACCCACGCCATCCACTATGCATTTATATTTTAGAACACCTGCAATCTATAACTCTGTGCTGAATACCATCAGTTGAGTTGCTCTGAATTCACATTAGTGTATTCCCCAGGCTCAGCTAAAAGCACATGGTGATTGCTAATAACTCAGTATAAGATTACCTAGAGGCTCAATACCTAGTAAGTTGGAAAGCCATTTTGTTAAAAGATAATGGTCAGTGACTTATTTGGAACTACACCCAACACCTTAATTCTCCAGTTCTTTAATTAAGTTTACTTACTATGAAAATGCTGCCTAATATCACTGCAATGATAAAGTCTATGTAAATAGTATTTTTGTTTGACTTGTCTACTTTCAATCATCGCGTAGTTTGGCAATGTGGAGTTATCAGATGGTGTGGGCAGTCATCTAGGGGATTTTCCATCTGAAAAAGATATCTTCAAGACTATAGTGTTTTAGATTCATCTGCCATTTTCTTTTGTTCATTATTGAAGCAAAAAATGAGGCTTACAAAAGTATATAGCACACCTTACTATAATAAGTCATTTACACAAACCTTTTTTCTAAGGACAGCATTTAGTAAATTTGGAGTGAATCAAACCTGTTGGGTTTGGATAAAAGACATTAAATCAAGAGACATGATCCTCTTATATAAATGCCACGTCACACATTCTTGATTATGTTGATACATTTAGAAAAGGTTTTTTAAAAAAATTTTTTAAGGCATTTTTGCTTGAGAAAACACAAAAACAGAAAATTTTGTTGTTTTCCTTCTGAATTGCTTCTCTCAGTTTGTACTGACTACAGAAATAACAGCGTTCAGTACCCAGACAACTGGTTAAATGTTAAATGCAGTGTATCTCTGCCACCCTTTTCTATATGAAGGGGTATCAGTATTTTATTTGAAGCAGTACGTCACTTGGGTTTTTATCCTATGATTATCTAAATTAGTGTCTATGTTTAGCTGAGACAATAACAGCCATAACAACCCACACTTTAGTAAAGCCCAGAATAACATTAAAAGTCACAGATGAAAGAGATCTGAGGTTCTTTCATATGTGTACTCTCGGACACTTTTGTTTACCAGCTACATTTTAGAGGAATATGAGTATTTCATCTAGAATAGAATACATGATTATAATTCAGCAGGAAAATTTGGAGTGAAAGTAAAAAAAAATGAGGAAGGCAGTTGAACATAAATCAGAATTTTAGTATAAAAATATTATAAGATGTTTGAAAAATACTTAAATCATTAAATTGATTCAATTTCTAACAAAGATAGCCTTTAACTAAGAAATAAGATACATAATAACAATAAATAAAGTTTTATTTCATGAACCTTTTAAGAAACCATAGTTTATTTATAGAGATTTGGAGACAGTAAGTATATGCTTTTGACCATAGGCAACATGTCTTAAAACCATTACATTTCTTTGAGTCCTAGGATTGACATTGACAACAGCGTTTCAGTGTGTTTTTAAAGATTAAGAATACTTTGAAAATATGAAACAAATGTTTATATTTTTAATATACCACTTGGGACTTAAACAACTGAAGAAATTATAGAGAAGTTTGCTTTGAAGGATAGTGGGATTATATCATACATTTACAATAAACAAAAAAGGTAAGAATCACTTTTATAATTTTATTCTTAGGAGTAATGGAAAATAATGTCTTAATATCTATGCAATCCATTGATTTTATTTTTCTCATAGAAATTAAAATGCAGCAAATTTGAGAAGATGATACATTGAAATGACATACTATATGCCATATAATAAAATATTTAGGATTTTGACATTGACTACATCTTTACTGACTTATAGAAATAAATATAGTTTTACCATGCTGTTTGGAATCATTAGGCCATGAGTGATTTGGACAACAAATATTTTTTAATTAGTTAAGGATGTATTCCTTTGCTTACTACAATATTTTTCTTATGTTTTAAATAATATTTTATAAAAATTTTTCTCTAAAAGATTGTGTGAGTGTATACACACAATAGAATACAGAGAGGGATAAACATAATTTGAGTATCATATTGAGAGCAAAAATCATGAGCTTTGGCATTGACTGGTGTTAGGATTCTAGTTTTATCATTTAGCAGCTTTTGGGAAAGTTGTTAACATTTTTGTGACTCAAGAGTTTTATTTGTTTTTGTTTGTTTTATTTCAGTCTGTGTTATAAGGATAATGATTTATTTTCTGAAATTGTTATAAAAATTAAGTTTGATTGAACTAAGACAAGGTTCCTCATTAGATGGCTCAGAATTACCACTGTGAACTTCAGTTTAGAGATTTGGATTGTTTGATCACTTACTGAGGGTTTTTTTAGTTCCTTCGTCTGATTTTTTTCTTTCTCCTTTTGTCATCTCTCCTCCAATTTGCTCCTTCTAATTTATTATAAACCTTGTAAAACAAATATAAAAATAAAAAGTTTAAAAAGCAACCAAAAAGCCAACTAAAAAAATATTTCAACCACTAAACTAATTTAGTACCGTAGGTTCTGTTCACATCTTAATTTTAATACAATGAGGAATTCAATTCTCTACTGTCACATTTCAAATGATACTGAGAACCACAGTAGCTAGTGGCTACTGTGCTGAATGGCGCAGAGAACATTTCTATCCGCTCAGCAGGTTCTGTTGGACAGTGCTGGTCTACAATGTCTAATGTTCTGAATTTGTGTTTTGGAATTCTGAAGATGAGTGGAATAGTGGCTCTTTTTTTACTCTGTCACCCAGGCTGGAGTGCAGTGGCACACTCATGGCCACGATAGCCTGGACCTGCTGGGCTTAGGTGATCTTTCCACCTTAACCTTCCAAGTAGCTGGAACTACAGGCATGTGCCACCATGCCCAGCTAATTGTTTGATTTATTGTAGACATGAGGTCTCACCAAGTTGCTCAGACTGGTCTTGAGCCCTTGGACTCAGGCAAACCTCTCACTTCCTTCTCCCAAAGTGCTGAGATTACAGGCTTGAGTCGCTATGCCCGGCTGCTTTCATGTATTTTAAGTCTGCAAAACACATAAAGTATTTTGGGGAAATGTCTGGAAAATGTAGAAAAAATTGTGATGTAACTGATGACTATTTGAAAAACACTGGGAGTTATTTTTTTATTTTTTATCTTTTTGAGTTGGAGTCTCACTCTGTCGCCCAGACTGGAATGCAGTGGTCGTCCCCGGCCACTGCAGCCTCAACCTGCTGGGCTCCGGCGATCCTTCTGCCTCAGCTTTCCATGTAGCTGGAACTACAGGTGCGCGCTACCAGGCCCAGCTAATTTTTTGATTTATTGTAGAGATGAGGTCTCGCCTGCCCAGGCAGGTCTCGAACCCGCGGGCTCAGGCAATCCACTCACCTCAGCCTCCCAAACGCGCGGGATTACAGGCTGAGCCACCAAGCGTGGCTCACTGGGAGTATTAAACAGTTCAGGATAATAGGAAGATAGATATGACTGAGCTGAAACCTAAAGCATGTTAATGACATTTCTGATCTTCCCAGTGTGTGAAGGATTACAGAATGTTCCAGTGTGGACCCACTTGCAAGAGGAAGCAAGGGGAGGGGACAATTCTACTTACAGACAGAATGTTGTATTTTTATTTTAAAACATTTCTTATCACAATTTTTACTATGGTTATGTATTATTTCAATAATATAGATTAAAATTTTATTTAGAAATAATCTTGACTTTTGTAAATTTAAGACTTTTTGGCCCTCTCCCCATCTCTGAAAAAAATTCCTGACATCCCTTTTCATTGTTATCTTTTAACTCTACCACACTGATAAGGCCATCTATCCTCCTGTCCATGCCTAATGTATTCTTTGGAGCCTAAATGCCCTTTCTTTCTATCTCAAGTATCACCTCATATTTTACTCTGTTCACCTCTGTCTTCAAGTAGACCTTCTCTACTGGTTTCCCTTCAGCCTATGCATATATGTAAAATTCCTGTATCAAATCCATTTGATCCTACTTTTCTTTCACTTTCCTTCTTTTTCTGAGAAATTTTCTAAAAGAGTGACTTCCATTTGGTGTCTCCAATTCCTCATTTATAATTTACTCTTCAACTCTGAAATTCAGATGTTTGCCTCACTATTAATTGCTATATCATTTACCAAAGTCTCCAAATATCGTTGTCAACAATTACTATTGTCAATTCTAGCAGACCTTTTACAGCCCATCTTTTTCTTGGTAAATATATTGACCTCTCCACTTACCTATGTTAATGAATCCAAAATCTGTCTCCAGCCCACATATATATGTATATATAGACAGGTGTCAGACCACATCTATAAATGACCCTTAAAGAAATATATTTACAAAGATTTGTCGTAAGCAATTCAAACTTTGCTTTAACATAAACTGATCATATCCCTAAAATTTCCTCCTATTCCTCTCATATTTTTTTCTCTTGACCAGTTTCACTGTTATCTACTTATTTTTCCAAGCTAGAAGCTTAGGAAAACTTCTTTTGTACCACAAACATATTTGGTTACAATTCCTCTAATCCTATTCATCCTTTCTACCCCCACCATCTTTGACTAATTCAAGAGTATCTTAGTCACAAAGTCTCTGACCTGCAATTCTTACGCATCTCCAGTTCATGTTTCACACTGCCTCCAGGGTAGCTTTCCTAAAATCAAATCAGCTATATCACTCTCCAGTTCATTTTCTGTTTTTTCTTTTTTCTTAGCATATTTTCTGCTAGAGTTGTCTGATTCTTTTACTGTTAAAAATAACTGTTGTCCAAATAAATCTTTCTTCTTGTTAAAAGAAAGCAATGAATTTTCAAGGTTTTAGCACTACATGGAGAAGCTCTTGAAGAGCATCCAAATATGACACTTTTCCTTCAGTTTCACCCTCCCTTTAGGATCTCTCACAATCACTACTGCCTCCTCCCACATGCTTGATCATGGAGATGACACTTCTCAGGTAAATTTTGGTTCCAGAAAATACTCATTCTCTTTTACATAATATTCAGAGAGTGGTTAAGTATAAATAAAATTATAACTAAATGTTATAAAATATAGCCTTAAAATTTTGGGGAGGACAATGAGAAAATTGGCAAGAAAAATGTTAAAACAGACTTATTGGTTGTCTTATGTTAAATCTTGCTGCCGTCTCTGTCTTGAACAAGCTGTACGGATCTCTTCAGTCAACATTCTACATGAAGAGAAAGTAGGCTTCTAGTTCAGCTGTTCTACTGCTTTGCTACCTTATGAATAAATAAGCTAAGAACAATTTCATGCTGAGGTTTCTATTGCCTTTCTATCGGCGATTGTCTGTGTAGAGGCTGATGTGAGGCTCTGGCAGAACTTTAATGTGGACTCACAGTTATAAATACATGACTCATGTCTAAAAATCCAATAAGAACCAGGATTGGCAAGAATGATCCTGACAGATTGGTAATTATTTTGATGAAGTGAAAGTTATGTTTTAACTTTTCTATAAAATGCATGTGAATGATTCAATACTGCTTTTAGAAGGATTCAGTGAATATTTCCTGGTTGTTGTGAATAGGAATGTCGATTATTTATCTATCTATTTATTTATTTATTTAGAGTCAGGGACTTACTCTGTTGTCCAGCCTCAAATTTCTGGGCTCAAGCAATCCTCCCTTCACAGCCTCCCAAGTAGCTGGAAAGTTGCTCTTGATAATGCAACCAGGACTAATCTCAAAGAGTTGGGTCACTGACCTAATTGCCTTTAATGACATCAGTGAGAAGGGTTTATTTATTATGTTACTCTCAAATTACTATCTCAAGAAAACAGTTTCCAATATTCCATCAGTTTATTTATGCCAAAGAACTCCACATAGATATTTGTTTCATTAAAAAACCTAAAGATAAGAGTTTGTAGCTAAGTTTGTAGCTAATTCCTGTGGGATGGAAGGAGGAACATGGGGATATGAGAGTACTACTTTAATAAAAACTACATGGCCATTAGCAATCCTATGTTTTGGAACATATTCATAAAAATATATTATGTCTTAATGAGATAAAATTTCCTTTTAAGAACTGTGTCTGATCCCATAAGAAGTATGTGACATGGCTTAATTTCTTTAGTTCACACGTGGATCAAATATTTTATGTCATAATCACATCTGCTAATTGGCTCTATGTTGTACCTATAATGGTATAATGTCCATAATAATGATCCTGAACCATTTCATAGAACATCCTTGTATTTTCAGACATTTGCTTCAGTGTAGATTCAATGTTAAGGTTAATTGCAACCTATTACAACTCTAACATGAGTGTGCTCTGAATTGTAACTTTCATCAACAATATATTTTATTGAATCACAGAGCTAAAAAGAACCTTTGAAATCACAAGGTTTTTTGATTTATAAGCCTGTTTAGGAATCTGCATCATCTGGGGAGTTGCGTTTTGTATGTTGTTTTTATTAATATTGGTCCCTAGTACTTACCTAAAACTATTTAATATCTGAGAATCAGGTGTTAAAGAAGTTCCTTAAATATTGCCAGTGCTAATAATCATTCTGTTTTGGAAATAAGAATCAATTTATCTTTTCAAGATTACAGAATACTGAGGCATGCCAAGGGCAGCAAAGTGACTTCACCAAATAACATAACAGATCTGAGACAAGATGCTAAGTCTCTTAACTCTTAAGTCAATGTAATTCCCATGAAAAAATACGGAACTTATTATCGAATTATCCAAAAGAAGTGAATTATTAGAAAGGAAAGATCTAGAAGAGTAGAAATATATAGTTCTTGTGATTTGTGTATTGTAGGTGTCAATAAGGAATAAGCTTGTTTGCTACTATCTTATGTGCTGTTGGACTAGATTCTGAGTAAGATATAGGTTTGCTTGAAATTTGCTTTTAGAAATCGAGGCCATACTAATAAAAGTATTGCTTGTGACAAGAGCAAAGGTATTAATGTAAATAATAATATGCATATTATAATAATACTTTACTTTCTTATATTTCTCTAAGAAACTCAGCATGATGTTTTCCTTCAACTTTTAACTTTGTGTTTTTATAAGCTGGATTTTCAAATGACATAGAGATTAAGCATTATGTTCTAAAAATATATTCACTTGTTCCATAATACAACATTCCTAAGACATGAGCAATCACTTTTTAATACTTCTGCAAAGCTATAATGATACTAAATTCTAACCAAGTCAATAGATTCAACTAGAGCAACTATTACATAAATCATAAATCATGGCAAAGGACCCATACAATGCCTTGTATTTTTTAAAATTTCTGAAGAACTATGCATTAATAAAGCAGCTAAAATATATGTTATCTCTATTGATTTCTGCCTGTTCATATACTTCAGTTTTACCTTAGACCTCACTTATGATAATAAGCACTCTGAAACATTTATATGTTTCAAAATTCAGCTTTAAGTGCTTTTAGTAGAACAGCATTCTGGGTCTTTAAAGAATGATTTGTTTATAACAGTAATTATTTATTCTTATGCTGAATTGAAATTGCAGCTTTCCATGGTAAACCATTGCTATTCTATTATTTACTGGTTCTAACAAGTACCATTAAACTTTGACAAAGCAGACAACACATTTATTTTTTCCAATGTAAATTGTCTTCTAAAATATACCAGTCAGTGACCCTTCCTACTCTTAAACAAAAGGCTGAGTAATATCTCTTTAACCATTCAGTTATCAGTGTGCTCTGAAGCTTTGCTATGAGGCTCATGAATCATGGCACATACCAGAAAATTAGAAACCTTTCACAGTATCATCTCTATTTCTAAGTAACACATTCCGATTCAGCACAACAGCTACCCAAAGAGGGGCAGAAATAGGACATCTCTTAAAAGACTGTAGCTCCAAAAGTCTCCATGATCTTATAAATGGGTGGTTGAACTACATCTGTACTGACTCTTATTGAACTGAAACTTCTAATATCAACCTCTTCTGTCATTTTTAGATGTCTTTAAAAGTGGAGATGATATCCTAATTAACTAATGTTTAATCTTAGTTAACTAGTAAAAAGAATAATTAATCAGAACACTGATTTGCTGAACATCCCATCTGATCTAGTGATATGACTCCCATCATTGCAACAAGTATGGAGATAATTGCCTAATGAAAATTATCCTTGTTCTACATGCCTTTTAAACCCACTCACATTCTCTTGTCTTGCCTACCATTCTTAGGGGAAAAAAATAGAGCAGACTTTCAACAGCTGAACTTTAGGTTTTTTTCCCTTCCATTTTTGCCGTATTGTCAGAAAGAAATGAGCAATAATAATCAGAGAAATAATCCAATCCAATTAAAGTTTGTTCTGAGATGTTTTATAGACATTATGGAGAATGACTTTGTTCCAAATGCTTTGGGGGTATCACATACTATTATTGGTTGTGTTTCTAACATAGAGTAAATTTGAAACATATAAAATGTGTGTAAGGTATAAGAAATGACAGTTCAAATGTATAATCTATCCAATATTTGATTTTATATTTCCCTTTGAAATCTCCTATATAATTCTGAATTCCATTTCCTTTTCTCTCAGTTCAGAGGAAATTAAATAATAAATTTTGTGTTTAACATCCCTTTGCTTTTTGACTTTTACTATATATCTTTCTTTGCCAAAACAATATATCGTTTAGTTTTTGCATTGTTCTAAATGTAAATTACATTGCATACTATTGTCTATAATATGGTTTTCAATTTTATTACAGTTATGTTTCTGAAATTCATTCTCGTTGTTTGAGGAGGCTATATTATGCTGACGCATAATATGAATATACCAAAATGTATTTACTTATTATTTTACTAATGTACATTTAGATCGTTTCCATAACTTCAATAGTATTATGAATACTAATGTTCAATGCACATATGCTGAAGTTCTCTGAGGCAAATGCTCACATGTTGAATAATTGAGTTACAGATTTCACTTTGTTAAAGAATGTAAATTTGTTTTCCAAAATGTCTGGAGCGATTGACATTCACATCATCATTTTACAAAAGCTTCATTCATATCACATCCTATTAACACTTGATATTGTCAGACTTTCATAATTGCCAATTTTGTGGGTATGAAAATGTTTTCTATGGTAATTTCAATTTTCATTTCCCTTATTTTTAAGGTGGATATAATTTCATTATGCTTATTAGTTGTTTATGTTTTCTCTTCTGTGATGTGCTTTTTCATGACTTTCACTGCTTTTTTTCTTCTGGGTTTTATGTTTTTGAAATAGACTCACAAGATTTCTTTATATATTTTGAGTGCTACCTCATCTTCGCCCAGTTTGTGATTTGTGTTTTACTTTCTCTATGGTATCCTTTGTTGTCATAAGATTTTATTATTCATTTCCTGCCTGTTTATGACTTTTTGCATCTTAAGATATTCTGCCCTAACTGAACACATAAAGATAAGCATTTAAATTATCTTTTAAGTTTTGCCGGGCTCGGTGGTTCAGCCTGTAATCCCGCGCCTTTGGGAGGCTGAGGTGAGTGGATTGCCTGAGCCCGCGGGTTCGAGACCCGCCTGGGCAGCAAGACCTCATCTCTACAATAAATCAAAACATCAGCCAGGTGTGGTAGTGCATGCCTGTAATTCCGGCTACTTGGAAGGCTGAGGCGGAAGGATCACCGGAGCCCAGCAGGTGGAGGCTGAGATGGTTGGGAGGGGCCACTGCACTCCAGTCTGGGCGACCAAGTGAGACTCCAACTCAAAAAAAAAAAAAAAATATCTTTTAAGTTTTATAGCTTATATTCCATACTTAAATCTTATACAACTAATATTTTTTGCATGTGATATGAGTTCAATTTTGTGTTTTCATAACAATAAACAGTAATCCCAGGACCATTTATGAGTGAGGACCCCTCAAAAACCGGAATTTATTTATAAAAAAAAATTGTGTTTAACTTTACATGTTTAAACTTTAGGCACCTTAAAGTACTCTCTGTTGGATATAATACACCTATTGAAACTGAAAACTGTTTTTGAACCCGGTATCTTAGTACTTCTGCCATTTTTTGTTTTACCTCTTCTGCATCAGCAAAAAGTTTCCCTTTGAGAACTTTTTTCATCCTGGGAAACAAAAAAAAGTTCTCAGGGTGAGATTAGGTGAATAGGGAGGTAAGGCGTGGGGGTTATCACATTTTTTGGTCAAAAGCTGCTGAACGCTCAGTGCGGTATAGGCAGGTGTGCTTGTAAATCGCCCATCATGAAATGGGCAAATGCATTGAAAAAACTTCCAAAAGAAAATTCACTGAAGGTGGACATAGCCTCTCACAGCAATACTAGCTGGTACACTGATGCTGGTGTGTTCTGAGAACTCTTACCTAGTGGGGTAAACCTGTACTACAAGGAGTCCACCCTCCAAAAAATAATTGTTTTTTGGGGGTCCCCCTTGTATTGAAAACTTTATTTTTTCCCATTAAATTATAATGTCCATTGTGCATAAATCAAGTTTGTAAATATGTGTTGGGTTTTTTTTTCCCAAGGGGTAAGGATAGGAGGACTCTTCATACTGTTTAATTGGTTTATACCTTCACCAATACCAGATTATCTTAAGTACTATATATTTATTATACTTGATATTTGGTAAGGTAATTCTTCCCACATCTTTATCTTCTTTAAGTAGATCGTACCTATTCTTGGATCTTTGTACTTCCCCATATGTTTTTTGTTTAGCCTTTTACATTCCACAAAAAATAGTTTTTTTGGGTTGTTGTCTCATACTGGTTTCAAACTACTGATTAATTTGGGAAGAATTAATATCCCTATAACATTAAAATTCTGGATTTTTTGTTTACTATGTTTTTTTTTTTTTTTTTGAGTTGGAGTCTCACTCAGTTGCCCAGACTGGAGTGCAGTGGCCGCTTCCGGCCACCGCAGCCTCGCCTGCTGGGCTGCGGCAATCCTTCCGCCTCAGCCTTCCAAGTAGCCAGACTTACAGGCATGCGCTACCATGCCCGGCTGATTTTTTTGATTTATTGTAGAGATGAGGTCTCGCTGCCCAGGCGGGTCTCGAACCCGCGGGCTCAGGCAATCCACTCACCTCAGCCTCCCAAAGGCGCGGGATTACAGGCTGAGCCACCGAGCCCGGCGTACTGTGTATTTTTTATAAGTCACTACCTAATGACATTTCCATCAACAATGAACCACATATACGATGATGATACCAAAAGATTATAATACCATATTTTTACTGTAGCTTTTCTATGTTTTTATACATTTAGATACACAAATACTTACCATTGTTTTACAATTGCCTACAATATTATGTTCAGCAACATGCTGTACAGGTTTGTAGTCTAGGAGCAATAGACTCTACCATGTAGCCTAGTTGTGGAGCAAGCTATACCATCTAGGGTTGTATAAGTACACTCTATGATATTTGCACATTGATGAATTTGCCTAATGACACATTTATCAGAATATATCCCTGTCTTTAAGTGATACATGATTGTATTTGTTTTTTAGATGCTTTTCAGAATATTATATATCTGTCAAGATTTTGTAATCTTTGTTAAACTTTTTTATGTATTTTGCATTTTTGATAATATAAGTGAAAATTACATTTTGAAGTTAATAGACTTTACTAACTTAATTTAGTTCTAGATTTACAGAAAAACTGAACAGATAATATTGGCAGTTTCCATGTTTGTCACCTCCACTCCACATAGTTTTCCCAGTTATTATTTATTAATAACATCTTACATTAATGAGGTAAATTTTCCATTAATGAATCAATATTGATATAGTAATATTAACTAAAGTTCATACCTTATTTAGATTTCATTAGTTTTTTTTACCTAATGTCCTTTTTCTGTTTCAGGATCTTGTCTAAGACACCATGTTACATGTAGTTATCAAGTCTTTGTAGATTCCTCTTGACTGTGACAGTTTCTCAGATTTTCCTTATTTTTGATTATCTTAACTATTTTAATCACTACTTACTTATCAGGTATTTTGCAGAATATTTCTCTGTTAGGATTTGTCTGATTTTTTTTCTCATGATAAGACTAGGGTTATGGGTTTTGGAGAGGAGGAAACAGAGGTAAAGTGCCATTTTTATCACATCACATCAGGTACTTACTGTTACAAGATTTACGACTGTTGTCATTGACCTTGACCATCTGACTGAAGTAGTGTTTGTCCTATTTCTCCTTTGTAAAATTACTCTTTCTCTGCTCCCCATGTTCATTCTGTATTTTTGTGCTTTGTACATTCAGAAGGAAGTAACTATGCACAACTCATAATTTAGGGTTGGATAGTTATGCTCCCTCCAAAATTATATTTCTAACTTTAATTTATGTTTTGCTAATGAATATAAATTAGTATATTGATTTTTTATAACCAGAAAACTTGCTACACTCTCTCATTACTCATATTTCTTTTTTTGTTTTTAAATATAGACAATAACATCCTTTGCAAATAGTATCAGTTTTGGTTCTTGCATTTTGATACTTATTTCTTTATATTGCCTTACTCTGTTGGCCATGTGCCCTAGTACAATTCTTAATAGAAATGTTGATACTGAATATCCTTATACTTTTCCTGATCTATCTATATATCTGCTTTAATTTATAGTGGACCCCTCCTGGTTGTGTCTTTAAAAACCTTGCAGAAGAATATTTAGAAGAGCAGATTTTTAAACCAAATGCAGTAGATCGTATTATCTTGCAGCAATTAAAAATTATTTCCTTTCAAAAATTGAGTCTTCGAAGCATCAAACTCTGATTAACTTGCTTAAACATAACCACAGATCAATTTTGTGACACAGCAAGGTAGGATATATCTTTGTTTTGGTGAAACTGTCACCTCTCTGGTCTCTTATGTGCCAAAATAACTATTTGATTGATTTATTTTTTTTCAATTTCTAATACCTCTACTAAGATTCAAAACTGCCTTAATTTAGTTTCCTCTCCTAAACAGATATTCTGTTTGTTATCATGTTAGGTCACAAAATCCCAGTGAGACATCCAAAATATTGGGTCAGACCAGATAGAGGGATGTCTGTGATCCAGTGCTGCTTGAAAGATGCAAAGAATTGCATAGCGGTTAGTTTGGAAAATATAGTTTATTTAGAAAGTAAAACAGGGGAGCGGAGAGGAAGGGGAGGGAGGAGACGAGATTCACCTACCCTAGGTAGGGGAGGAGGCCAAACTTTAGGAAATCTGGCCTTGCCATAGAGCAAAGAGTCAGAATTTAACAAAGCAATGGCGAATGGCTACTGGAGGTTGAATGCTTGTAAACATTCCCTTGATGGCAGGGCAGGTCGTTAAGGTGATTGGGTGGTGGTCTGTTTCACGTCATCACGAAGGGGGCAGGTAAGTACTGATGTCATGTGATGAACGGCAGGCAAATGAGTGGGTTAGTCACATGACTGCTGCCATGTTGATGGGGTCTGTGTTATGAAGGTCAGGAAAGGCTGATTAGGTTAATTTGTTTTACAAAACAAGCTGGGGAGGGTGTTGTAAAACAATAATCAATAGCTACATCTGAGAAACTGGTTCTGTCCTTGATTAGTGATTAGAGGGTAAATTAATGTGAACTGCTAGAAAAATATGACAGAACTAGGCAGTGTTAAAATGGCTGTTCATTGGATATATTAACTCCATTTTATATCCTTTTGATTTACATACTGGAAAATTGGCCTTTCTTGAAAAATTACAACCCTAGTAGTATTTCTATCATCTTAAACCGTCTTCATTGTGGTGCCTTAAAGTTCTAAACCTGACATTCAAAGCCCTTCTCAAAATGATGTCAATGCTTATTTTTTAAATGTGTATTATCATTGCCCTTTTAAACTTCCAGAAAATATATTTGTTAACTTCATAGTCAGTATGACTTGACAGTAAAATTGAATGTAAAATGAATTTTTACCTTATATAAGAAACATTTTTCAGAAAATAGGCAGAGAGGGTATCTGCCTTTTAGGTTTATCTTAAGTAATGCGTCAATCTGCACACAATGTTTAACACACTGAGCCAAGAAAGGGAAGTCAGAAAACTGTTTTTTTAACCTGCTTCTGACCTATTGTACTCTCATGGGAAAGTCTGCTTGTTCTTGTTTGCTTGCCTGTAAAACAGTGATCATAAAATATTTAATTCTTGACTATCAAGAGGTGAATTATATTTATTGTAGATTACCCTGATTTAGAATCCTTGTTGACTAAATTACAGAGTAGTAGAAACTATCCTCAGCTGAAATTATATACTAACTTTTGTTTACTTTTGCTCTTTCTCCAAGCAGTTTGCTTCCCAGAAAGAGCACTTTTATATGAAAAAACTAATATTTTCCCATTTTCAAAAATCTCTGAACAATTATTTTCTACTTATATTTTTAAGGTAATAAATTTTTATTACTCTGAGAGGCAATGCTAGTTATCTCTAGCTTAGAGTGACGATAAGGATGAGAGGTGGCAACAGCATCAACATAAAATGTTTTTTTCAAAGTTTTCAAACAAAGTTTATCATAGAAAGGAGGGAGAAAAGAAAGGGAGACATAGCAGAGTGGTGGCATGGGTGAGGTAAGATGCCAATATTTTTTTAAAAACAAAAATGCCTTGATGTTTAATGGTGAGCCTGTTGAAACACAGATATTTACCTGGGATAATTTCAGAATTTAATTTGAACATGCATATGCCTTTCCTATTTCTGTAACCTTGAGTATATTACTTAATGCCTCTTAGCCTCTGCATGCTAGTGTATGAAGTAGGCATTTTTAGTTTATGTACAAAGTGCCTGAGATAATAACTGTGGAGCACTTAGTATTGTTGGACAAACCTTGTGGAGACACCCCCTAAATGTCAACTGCTACTATTTGCTTGATAAATATAAATTCCAGACCATTAAACATACACATAATCTGACTTTTTTTTTTTGAGTTGGAGTCTCACTCTGTCACCCAGACTGGAGTGCAGTGGCCGCTCCCGGCCACCGCAGCCTCAACCTACTGGGTTCCGGCGATCCCTCCACCTCAGTCTTCCGAGTAGCCAGAATTACAGGCATGCGCAACCATGACCGGTTGATTTTTTGATTTATTGTAGAGATGAGGTCTCGCTGCCCAGGCGGGTCTCGAACCCATGGGCTCAGGCAATCCACTCACCTCAGCCTCCCAAAGACACAGGATTACAGGCTGAGCCACCGAGCCCAGCTGGCCATAATCTGATTTTTAAAAATACTCATTTTCTGTTGATTCTTTGAAGACACAAAGGATTAAGATCATTTCACATTTTCCATGGAAGGACTGGAAACCTCTGAGGCCTAGAAGATTTTTGTTTCTCACAAATAAACATACCCTATTTTATATAAGAAAGTCACTTTAAAAAAAATTTATGACTTGACATTTTTATAATTAAATGAGGTTTAATAAGTAGAAGATTTAACCATTAAAAATTTTTTTCTTATAAACTCACACTTTACTTAGAAGGTACATCAGACATATAGACTAACATTTGTAATGGTCAGAGACATAAAACGTTAGACCAGCAGTTCTCAAGTGTGGTTCCCTAACGTTAGCATCCTTATCACCGGGCCTTATTAGAAACACCAAATATTGGGCCCCACACTAGACCTACTAAATCTCTGTGTTGGGGCCATTCTGTATGTTTACTGATCTTCCAGGGATTTGAATGCTGCTGCATTCTGGGAACCACTGCATTAGGAGTATAAATAAATAAAAAACAACACTGGTGTAGGATTGTAAAGGGAAGAAGGGAATGATCATGTTTTATCTGAGGGAAATGTGAAACAGCCACTACTTTTGAGATGATCATTTATCCTTAATCTGAGAAGAAATGCAGAACAGATAAATTTAGTTTGAAAAAATTAGAAAGTTGCCTGAGCCTGCAGGTTTGTGACCCACCGGGGCAACTTGGCGAGACCTCATCTCTACAATAAATCAAAAACTAGCCGGGCGTGGTAGCGCGTGCCTGTAGTTCCAGCTACGTGCAAGACTGAGGCGGAAGGATTGCTGGAGTCCAGCAGGCGAGGCTGTGGTGGCCGGGAGCGGCCACTGCACTCCAGTCTGGGAGACAGAGTGAGACTCCAACTCAAAAAAAAAAAAAAAAAAAAATTAGAAAGTATTGTCCTGGAAAACAAGGTGAAAATGAGATTTAGGTTATATCCATGTCACATTTGATCCATGTTACATTAAAGAAGCTGGGAGTTCTTTAGAATTCATAGACTCCAACTCAAAAATAATAATAATAATAATAAAAAGTCAGCTTTTGGTTTACCCTATAATAAAGAATTTTCCAGCATCTGATGGTTCAGTGTTGGTAATACATCACCAAAAAGAAATGATAGAAATCTCAGGATGGGATGGGAAGTCTCTGTTCTCATGGTTTTAGGATACTTAAGTCCCTATTAAAATGAAATTAAGGTGGAAGGCTGAGGCGGAAGGATCGCCGGAGCCCAGCAGGTTGAGGCTGCGGTGGCCGAAAGCGGCCACTGCACTCCAGTCTGGGCGACAGAGTAAGACTCCAACTCAAAAAAAAAAAAACAAAAAAAAAAAATGAAATTAAGGAAAAGATGTCGTCTACATCCCTCAAATTAGGACAGGTGTGAATTCCTTAAACTCAGTAATTTACTGTTTCTATCTCCCAATCGCTAAGAAACAAGAAACATTTAAATATGTTTTCCAAACTGTGTGGATTGAGACTGACCAACTTTTGAAGTATTCCTTTCTTCAATGAATTACGTGAAAGTCAGAATTAAAAACAAACAAAACAAAACCTCTAAAAAACCCTACCAGTAAACAAATGTGTATATTTCAGCCAGAGTGTGCTGCTTGGCTTCTCTAAGCAAATAATTGCCCTGGGCAAAGCAATTCCCTTTTACTCCTGACCCTCTGCCTTGCCTGCTATGAGGTTTTTTGAATAGGGATATGTGATCCTAGATATATATTTGAAAATAATATTATTCTGACTTCTAGGCATAAATTCTGTTACTTAAATTGTCAACTTGTATGTGCATGTTAAGACAGAAAGGTTTAGGAACCATTCGAGGTCATTCAGCAGACTACTGGTCTTTTGTTTTAACACTATCCCCTTCTAAGGAAGAAAGAAATCCAGAGTTTTGCTTTGTTTTTTAAATAATTTTTAAAATCTTCTCCTTTTGTCTTTGGTAAGTATTCATCTTTCTTATCAGGCCAGGATAGTCACTAGGGTCATAAGACTGTTAAGATCTTTCTGTTATTATGTTTGAACTTAAAAATGTCTCAGATGACAACATCAAATATAGTCCCTGAGCTGCATTGATAAAATAATTTCCCCATCATCTTCGTACATCTACCTAAAAATAACGTTTGTCTGTTCATTTTTATTAACATGCTATTTCGTAAATCTGTTTTTAATACTCACACCGTTGTGTGATTCTTCCAAATTTTTCTCTCATTTCACTTTTGAATTGTAAGATACCTTTGGGCAAATTCAAGTTACCTGAATGAAACTCATTCTCTTGATTACACCTGCTCCTCAGGCCCAGCTTGTGGAGAATGCTCTTTCTCTCACCTTCCATGTGCCACAGGATCTTAAAACAAGGGTAGTGCTATGGTTTGAATGTGTTCCCTAGAGTTTATGTGCTAGAAATATAATCTCAAATGCTATAGTATTGAGAGGTGGGACCTTTAGGGGGTAAATATGTCATGAGGGCTCTTCCTTCATCAATGGATTAATGTCATTATTGAAAGAGTGAGTTTTTCAGCATGGGTGGAATCTTTTTTATGCAAGATGAATTTGGCCCTCTCTCTCATCCATGTGATGCCTTCTGCCCTGTTAATATGCAGCAAGAAGTTTCTCACAAAATGGTAATTATTTGATCTTGGGCTTCCCAGCCTTCAGACCATGAGCCAAATAAATTCCTGATTATTATAAATTGCCCAGTCTTGGGTATTCTGTTATAGCAATCGCAAAATGTAATAAGACAGATGATACCTCCTGTTCATCAAAGTGGCTTCCAAATCACTTGTTTTCTGACCTTATTTTAAACATTATTTTAAATTTAATTATTTTTTTTATAAAAGTGACACATGAATATACTTTAAAACTTTAAGTAGCTTACTAAGCTTACTATATATTAAAGCTTATTCTATATAATATATTAAATATGTATGCTTTAATAATTATAAATAATTTAATATAATTACATATTATATATATATATTTAAAAACCTAGTAGTCTTCCAAACACCAAATCCCATTGCACATTTAAAGAGATGACACTTTTTATTCTTAGCTGTTTCTTTTTAAATTTGCCCCAGATTGATAAATAGCATGCATATATTTTTCTCTTCTTTTTTTCAGTTTTGAATGTTAATTGATTTCCTAGAGAGAAAGAGGAAGACCTTACCACTTACATTAATTTATCCCATTTATCCAGTCACACTTCTCCAAATATAGCTACAGTTATTTATTATTTAGATTGAGATTTATTTATTATGATTGATTATATTCACAGCTGTCATGTAGTGTACTACACTTATATTTATTTCCTTGTATGATTTCTTGTATGATATTTCTTTCCCCATATTAATTGTTATTCTTCTCTCATTCTCTCTGTCTCTCTTCAGATTTCTATGTAACTCTCACTATGTAACTGCCCCCAAACTTCCTGTCTTAAGTGGAAGTCATATTGTATATCTCTGCTCAGTTAACTTTTTTATTTTCCACAGCTGTTATAAAACTTTCCTCACTTTTTCCTCAAGCGGTAACCTTGTATGGCCACAATCCTTTTGTCAAAAGATGACTTTTGACTTAATATCTGACCATACACAGAAAATCAAGGCGATCAGTCATAGTAACAAATTATAAACCTCTCTGTTGATCACCTTCTGTCTAGTTTCAGTAGACAAGCTTGCTCCTGCCTGATACATGATCATTCTCCTTTTTTTTTTTGTCTGCAGATCACATTCCTCCAGAAGGTGAGCAAATTGCATATACATAGTTTCAAGATCATTTCTTACTTTTTATTTCCTTTAGCTTAGTTCTTATCATTCTTGGCTTCATTACTGCAATGGTCTTCTAAGTGGTCTACTTATCTCATGACTCATGCCACTCCAATTCATATTAATGCCATCCCAGTGATTTCTTTGAACACATTTTGTGTCTCATGACGCCTTTGCTAAAATTTTTTGTAAGTTCCTGAATGTATGTATGATAAAATGCATATTCATTAGCTTGCCACCCAAAGTCAACTGTGATATGTCCTCTTGCTTTCTTTTCTACCTTTTTCTTTTAAAATTGGCAACCATTTTTTAAAAATTTGAGATGATATTTACATATGGAGGAATGTACAGTTAAGTATAGTTCAATGTGTTTTGATAAATATGTATACCTATAGTATACCATTTTATAACCTAAGCTTGTAGACTAGTGAAAGACTTGCATTTCCTTAACTATGTATGACTCTTTGGTACTTCTGCACACTTCTCTTGACCTAGAACACTTCATCCGTCATCTGTCCAAAGTATCTTCTAGAAAACATATTGACTCTCTTTTTTTTACTTTTATGCCTAATACAAAGTTGCCATGGTATCTGTAAAGCTTTATTGTCCTTATTAATCTCATGTCTGTATTCTCCACCAGATCATACAACTGCCAGGATGAAGTTCATTTTGAAATTTTTCTGTGAATATTTAATAATACCAAGTGGGCACTCAATAAATATTTGTTGATTAAAAGTCCAAAACAAACACTGAATACATACTTTTTAAAATAGATGCATGGAACAATGGTTAGGGTTGGTGGCTGGAGAATCTGACTACCCGGCTACAAATCATGGTTCAGCTTCATATTACCTGTGATATTTGGGGAAAGTTGTATAACCTGAATATGACTCAACTTTCTACTATGTAAAATGGGGATATTCATTGCACTTATTTCATAAGTTGTTTTAAATTTTTAAAATCTTTTTCTTAGTGCTAGGAACACTTTCTGGCACCAAGTGAACATTTAACATTGCTATTATTATTTATGTGATTAATTATTAATTTTGCATTAATAAAATGTATATTTAGTATATTTAAAATTTCAGCTAATCTAAGGATGACCAAATATTAGATCTTATAAAAGCCATTTATTTTATTAACCAGGAATTTATTTCATGACATTTGTTATAGAAGTTCAGAGGAAAGCAACGAAATATCAAAATCTTTATGCCACTGGAATGAGAATCATTACTGATTCCTAGAATCAGTTTGTTTATATATGTCATATGGACAATTATGTTTTACTGTTATCATTATTATTTTTATGGTTACTATTTCATTACTACCTAATATGTAAAAAATTAGTGTAACAAGCCAAATTTAAGCCTACATTGTCAGTACTGGAGATGACAAAGAAATCATATGAGCACATATGACAAAATGATTTAAGCACATATGGCAGAATGATTGGGTTTTGAAAAATAGAATAAAAGATTGGAAAGTGAGGAACAGAGAGTGTGCATGATTGAAATCAGGTGAGACTAATTTAGAATGCCTTCCAAAAGAAGATGCCGATTCGAAGGGAAATTCTTTTATAGTTCAGATCTTGTGGTAGCTTGTATTTAAAAATGATTCTTTAAAAAGTCAGCATAATCTAACTGATGGAAAAATAATGAATTGACAGCCTATTCAAATGGAAAATTATTGTTAATCAAATTAATTTTTTCCTATTTAACACAGCAGAATTTTGCTGCAATATATTTTTATGTCTGTTCAACTAAAAATAAAATCAGGATGGAGACTGCAGTTGGTTTTTTTCTGATATAATCTGAATCTTTGGATTCTAAAGCACTGTAGCTTTATTTCTGCCATCTGGTGGTTGAAAATATTGATGTTCTTGCAGTCTGTGAAGCTATATTAATTCTACATACACATATATTAATATACATTGCTTCCTAAGGAACAATTTGCCATACTGAAACTGGCATGCATTTTAGTACATTGCACATGGAAAAATGGAATATATTTTCCTTCTCTGAATTATTGTCAAAATTTATGATATATTTATTAACTTATTTGCACAGATATGTTTTATTGTGTTGAATTCTACAAATAGTATCTTTTGGAATGCAGTTTTAAAAAATTTACATGCTCTAAAGATATTTTTCTCCACATTCTTCAAATCAATGAATTTTCTGAATACCAAATAAATTTTAGATAATTTGATAGTAAATTATTAATTCTGGTTAATGTCTACTCCAGCATGGGCAAGTAAAATTGGATGCACAATGTAAATACAAAGTGCAATTGTCAGTGGAATCAAAGACAAATATCTGTTAGACTGCTTTTGAAAATTTGGACTTCATTCACTTCTGTGAAGTCCAGGTCACTGTACACCTTCTTAATCATGCAAGTTATATAATGCAGCAGGAGTGCAGATAGCAGGGGAGGGCGGAATGAGGAGACTACAGACATTTAAGTCTTTCAATGAAAATTAACTTAAGATATCCCAGGCTATAGAGTCAAACAAAAGGTCTCTTCTTCCCAGTCTGAGTCAAACCTAACTGGTTACCTCCTTTAAGATGCTGACTCTGAGCTCATGACTTGTTATCATAAACCTCTACTGTTCTGTGGCTATCAAAGAGGACTTTTCAATACTGTGAAAATTTCCTCCTGTTAGAATGGACCTAATCCAGTGTGACTTATTTTTGTGTTTAATCCTTTGTAACTGCATGTTCAAGAGGAGTGGTTTACTCTAGACAAGTACATTTTCCATATTGACTGAAGTTCAATTTGCTGTTTTATTTGAAGACTTAGGTTGTTTTTATTTTGGAGGGCAATAGGACATGCATTTTGTAGCAAACTATCTGGATTCTAGACCTAGTTTATTCTGTTAATTGATTTTACTGAAGTATTTGGATCTTAGCAGACTCCTCTGTAAAATGAAGACATTGATAACATATACTCTATCTGCACCAGACTTTTTTGTGATAATCAGTAAGTATGCTGATTATTAAAAATTTTTTAAAGTTAGATTTCCAAAAATGTAAGCAATATTATTCTTTGTCAACGTTGTTCAATTCTGCTTGTTTTTTTCTATTACTGGATCCAGTCAGTTCAAATAAGAAAGGAATAATAGTAATAGAGAAAGAGAATATTGTTGGAGAGAGAAAAATTGTCCACAAAGGATCACTTGATGATGTAACCTAAATGTTTGGGAAACTACAGAATGTGCTTTTAGAATAACAATGAGCTGGGCTCGGTGGCTCAGCCTATAATCCCGCGCCTTTGGGAGGCTGAGGTGAGTGGATTGCCTGAGCCCGTGGGTTCGAGACCCGCCTGGGCAGCAAAACCTCATCTCTACAATAAATTTAAAAAAAACAAAAAAAACAAAAAAAACAGCAGGGCGTGGTAGCGCATGCCTGTAATTCTGGCTACTCGGAAGGCTGAGGCGGAAGGATCACTGGAGCCCAGCAGGTCGAGGCTGCGGTGGCCGGGAGCGACCACTGCACTCGAGTCTGGGCGACAGAGTGAGACTCCAACTCAAAAAAAAAAAAAAAAGAATAACAATGAGACCCTGTCCAAGTAGCCACCACCATCTACAGCTGCCATATAAGTTGAAAATTTGTGATTAAAGATATATCCTTTCTAGGTCTAGACCTCCTCTTCAAAAGGTCCATACCAAAGTAAAAACACTTTATGGGGGGTCCAGAATTATTAGTTATCAAAAGCATCTTGAAAGAAATTAGGGGGAGACCTATGGGTTAGAGGCCAAGCAATGTGGGTAGGCAGGAAAAAGAGGAGGGACAATTTTTTCCATAACATTCACCTTTACCTTCTTTATGGATTTTCCAACGGCCAAGTCCTATTTGCATGATAATTTTTTTTCCAAAAAATTACATGGGTTTATTAAAATGTAATTAAAATAAGTATTCACCAGGGATATAAATACTCAGATTTGTTTTCCTTCAAAATTTTCTAAGATTTCCCTGAGTGAATTTGGTTTTTTTAGAGTGTTTTTGAATTTGTACTGTGTGCAGTTATCACTGTGGTAACCTTGCAAATAGAAATATCCCTGGCACATACAATATATCTAAAAACATTTCCGTGGATAACCTTGATATGTTGGTAATAGCAGAGAAAATTTTCCATTCTCATTTAAAAAATTAGGGTGATGATTTTTGTCTTTCTAAAATTATTCCCCACCAAATATATTTTGTTCACAATCATAAAAATAATGTTTAGGATGGTGACAGGTTGTGATCACAATTTTCTCTGTGCCAAGAATGAATTTTTAAAAATACCATTCTTGCAAGATTGCCAATCATCATTTTATATTCCTTTCTCGATACATTTTTGAGAACTAGGTCTATGAAATAGATAAGATAAAAAGGAAAAAAAAAAGGTTACATCTCAAATGATATTTTCTATGGAGTAAAATCTTCTTAGAACTTGAAATTAGAAGGGTATATAAATTACAAATATGATCCTTCATTAAATATTCTCAGAATATCTGTTCACTCATTCATTCATTGCTAGGTCTAAGCCAGGAAGCGTGCTAGGTGCTAAATATACACAGATGAACTATGTTAAATATAAAGATGCAAAGTGCTTGGATAATATGTGTAAATATTCAACATGGACCCTGCCTTGTAGGAGCTCATATGTTTCCAGAGAATTTAAGGGAGACAGTTTAGTATGTAGCATAATAAGAGCAATGTGACAGATACAGGGAGAGTACAGTCAGAATAAATGACAAATTCTTCTTGAGAATGAGAACGAAGAAGGCTCCACAAAATAGGAAAAGAAAAAGAAACTGAGACTTGAGAGATGAGAACAGATATTATACTTCTCAGATAGATGTGATGGGTAGAGATGTAGGTAGGAACTGGCATTCTGAATAGATGGGATGACACAAGTAAGAATTATATAGACACAAACTAATGTTTAAATAATTGATCCCCAAGAATAGAAATTAATTGACAAAACATGAAAAATCTAATGACCCGCTTAGAGTTTTTTATTCCCTCATTGAAGTAATAACAAATAAAAGAATGAAGTTATTGTAAAACATAATCTTTAACCATTTTACCTATTTGGCTTGGCTCCAATATTTTAAAGTATCAATACATTATACAGGGGTATATCATATGCAAAAATATGTTTGAATGCTAAGGAAGTATATGAGAACTTACGAATTTTATATTATTTCCCTGTCAACGGTTATAAAATTAACCTTGATTTGATTTTGCACAAGAACATCTGGATATTTTAGTGTTTCAAAAATTTTGAGGTGTGTTTTTATTTTTTACTGTCTTTCAATAGCTTTAGAAAGTGTGCATGGTTTTTGTTACATGAATGCATTGCCTAGTGGCAAAGAAGTCCGGGCTTTAAGTGTACCCCAAACTGCCGCCTGTGCACATTGTACCTGGTTGCGATTTTTTTACTCCCTCACCCCTTCAAACACTACTCCTCTGAGTCTCCAGTGTCCATTATACCATTCTATATGCCTTTGAAGATCTTTAGTTTAGCTCTTATTTATAAGTGGAAACATTCAGTGTTTGGCTTTCCTTTCCTGCATTAGTTCACTTAAGAGGTTCTCCAATTCGATCTCCCCCCCAAAGACATTATTTTATTCTTTTTTAATAACTGAATAGTATTCCATGGTGTGTGTGTGTGTGTGTGTGTGTGTGTGTGTGTGTGTGTGTGTGTGTGGTGTGTGTGTATGTGTGACATTTTCATTATTCACTGATCAGCTGATGGGCATTTATGTTGATGCCACATCTTTGTAACTGTGAATTAAGTTGTGATAAACAAATGAGTGCAGATATCTTTTTTTGTATAACAACCTTTGTTCCTTTGGGCAGATACAAGGTAATGGAATTGCTGCATCTCATGATAGATTTACTTTTTAAAAAAGAATTTGCATATATATTTTTATTTTAGAGTTGTGAGGTATGAAAGAAGATGTTCTATATAAGTAAATTGTATGCAGGTGGGGTTTGGAATTCTCTCCCCTGGTAGTGGACATAGTACCCAGTGGGTGATTGTGTGTTCTTTATCCCCCACCTCCCTCTGCTATCATTGTCCTGTGTTTGCTGTTCCTGCTTTTAGGATCATATGCCAGTGTTCAGGGACTGATTTTGTGTGAGAACATACAGCATTCGGTTTTTTCTTTCTGTAATAATTCACATAGAATGATCTCCAGCTGCATCCATGTTGCTGCAAAGGACATGATTATTTTCTTCTTCATAGCTTCATAGTATTCTATCATGTATATGTACCATGTTTTCTCTATCCAGTCTACTATCAATGAGCATCTGGGTTGGTTCCATGTTTTTACTATCATAAATAGTGCTGCAATGAACATACGTGTGCAGGTGGTTTTTTTTGTAGAACAATGTATGTTCTTCTGAGTATATTCCCAGAAGTGGGATGACTGAATCAAATGGTAACTCAATTTTTAGTTCTTTGAGAAAATACCTCACTGCTTTCCACAAAGGTTGAACTAGCAAACATTCCCACCAACAATGTCAAAGTCTTCTTTTTTCAGCATAGCCCCACCAACACCTGTTGTTTTTTGACTTTGCAATGATAGCCATTCTGACCGTGTGAGGTGGTACCTCATTGCAGTTTTGATTTACACTTCTTTGATAATTAATGAAGCTGAATATTTTTGCTATATTTGTTGGCTGCTTAAATGTCTTTTTTTCCGAGAAGGGTCTATTCATACCCTTGGCCCACTTTTTAATGGAGTTACTTGTTTTTTTCCTGTTGATTTGTTTGAGTTCCTTGTAGATCCTGGATGTTAGGCCTTTGTCAATTACATAGCTTGCAAATATTTTTTTACCATTCTGTGAATTGTCTCTTTACTCTCTTGATGGTTAGTTTTGCAGTGCAAGAGATTTTAAAGCTCATTAAGTTTCCACCTGTCAGTGTGGGATTTTGTTGCATTTCCCTTTGAGGATTCGGCCATAAATTCATTGCCTACTTCAAAGTCCAGGAGTATGTTACCTAGGTTTTCTTCTAAGATTCTTTTTTTTTTTTTTTTGAGTTGGAGTCTCACTCGGTCGCCCAGACTGGAGTGCAGTGGCCGCTCCCGGCCACCACAACCTCGACCTGCTGGGCTCCGCGATCCTTCCGCCTCAGCCTTCCGAGTAGCCGGAATTACAGGTGCGCACTACCACGCCCAGCTAATTTTTTGATTTATTGTAGAGATGAGGTCTCACTGCCCAGGCGGGTCTCGAACCCGCGGGCTCAGGCAATCCACTCACCTGAGCCTCCCAAAGGCGCGGGATTACAGGCTGAGCCACCGAGCCTGGCTCTTCTAAGATTCTTATAGTTTGAGGTTTCACATTTAAGTCCTTGATCTATTTTGTTTTTGTATATGGTGATAGGTAGGGGTCCAGTTTCACTCTTCTGCACGCGGTTAGCCAGTTTTCCCAGCACCATTTGCTAAGTATGAATTTCTCTCCCCAATATCTGTTTTTGTTGACTTTGTCAAAAATGAGTTGGTTAAGTGATAATGGTTTTATTTTTCATTCTTTGTCTTTCTCCATTGGTCTATGTGTCTATTTTTGTACTAGGACCATGCTGTCATGTTTTTTTTTTAGACATTAGCTTTTTTCTTTTTGCTTAGGATTGCTTTAACTATTTGGGCACTTTTTTGCTTCCATATGAGTTTCTGTATTGTCTTTTTTAGGCCTCTGTGAAAAATAATGCTAGCAATTTTATAGGGATTTCATTGAATCTGTGGACTGCTTTGGGTAGCATGGACATCTTGACCATACTGAGTCTTCCAGTTCATGAGCGTGGGATGTTCTTCTATTTGTTTGTGTCATCCTTGATTTATTTGAGTAGTGTTTTGTAATTCTCATTGTAAAGATCTTTCACCTCCTTGGTTAGATAAATGACAAGGTATTTTATTTTTTGTGTGTTGCTATTGGGAATGGAATTGTGTTTCTTATTTGGTTCTCAGCCTGCTTGTTGTTGTTGTATAGAAATGTAACATTAGCCGGGCTCGGTGGCTCAGCCTGTAATCCCGCGCCTTTGGGAGGCTGAGGTGATGGATTGCCTGAGTCCGCGGGTTCGAGACCCACTGGGCAGCGAGACCTCATCTCTACAATAAATCAAAAAATCAGCTGGGCTTGGTAGCACATGCCTGTAATTCCGGCTACTCGGAAGGCTGAGGCGGAAGGATCGCCGGAGCCCAGCAGGTTGAGGCTGCGGTGGCCGGGAGTAGCCACTGCACTCCAGTCTGGGCGACAGAGTGAGACTCCAACTCAAAAAAAGAAATGTAACATTTTTTGCACATTGATTTTGTATCCAAAGACTTTACCAAAGTTGTTTATCAGTGCAAGGATGTTTTTGTCAGACTCTCTAGGGTTTTCTAGGTATAAAATCATATTACCCTCAAAGAAGAATAATTAAACTTCCTCTGTTCCTATTTAGATACCTCTAATTTCTTTCTCCTGCCTGATTACTCTGCCTGATTACTTCTAGTACTATGTTAAATAGGAGGGGTAACTGAGAGTGGGCATCCTTATCTTGTTTCAGTTCTTAGGGGGAATTCTCTCAACTTCTGCCTGTTAAGTATAGCGTTGGTTGCAGGTTTGTCATAGATGTTTTTTATTTAGGACTGTTTCTCTAATCCCTAGATTTTCTAGTTTACTCATGTACAGTTGTTCTTAATAATCTCTGAATATGTTTTTACCTCTTCAAGGTTAGTTGTAACATCATCTTTTTCATTTCTAATTGTGTTTTTTTTGAATTCTCTTTTTCTTTTGTTAATCTGGTAGGTGTCTGTCAATCTTATTTATCATTTTAATAATCAGCATTTTGTTTCATTGATACTTTGTATGATTTTTTTCAGTCTATATTTTATTTAGCTATGACTTTACTTTAATGATTTTTTTTTCCCTTTAATTCTGGGATTGGATTTCCCTTGTCTTACCAACTCCCTTAAGTGTGATGTTAGACTGTTTATTTGAGATCCCTCTATTTTCTTACTACATGCATACAATACTACAAGCTTCTCTCTCAGCACCAATTTCCCAGCACCAGTATCCCAGAGATTTGTTGTGTTGTGTCTTTGTTTTTTTATTTGTTTCTAGGAATCTTTTTATTTCTGTCTTGATTTCTTTGTTAACCCAAATGTCATTGAGAATCATGTTGTTTAATTTCCACTTGTTTGTGTATTTTGAGGGTTTCTTTTTAATAATGATATTTATTTTTATGTCACTGTGGTCTAAGAAAATGCTTGGTATGATTTCAACCTTTTGAAATTTGTTCATGCTTGACTTATGCCCGAGTATATGGTTGATTTTGGAGTATGTTCCATGTGCTGATGAGAAAAATGTATATATGATGGTTGTTGGGTGAAGTATTCTGTAGATGTTTAGTAGGTCCAATTGGTCAAGTGTTGAGTTAAGGTTCTGGATGATGATTTGTCTATGGTTGTCAGCAGGATAGCAAAATCTCCAACTATGATTGTATGGCTGGCCATGCCATGTCCTCTCTTAGTTTAACTAGCTATTGTTTTACAAATCTGAGTGCTCCTATGTTGGGTGTGTATATATTCAAGATGGGTACTTATTGCTGGTGGTTGAGCCTTTTAACATTATGTAGTATCCTTCAGTGTCCTTTTAAACTTCTATTGGTTTAAAGTCAGTTTTGTCTGATATAAGGATAGCTGCTCCTATTCTTTTTTGTTTCCCATTTGTCTGGAAGATTTTTCTCCAGGCTTTTACCTTGAGACTGTGGGACATTTTCAGTGAGATGAGTTTCCTCAAGGAAGCAGAAGAATGAACCCTGCTTCATTACCCAGTTTGCTTCTCTATGCCTTTTGAGTGGCAGGGTCAATCTGTTCATGTTTAAGTTAATTATTATGTGTATTAATTATTGTTAATTATTGTTCTCATCATATTGCTATTAAAAAGATGCTTTTTTAAGGTTTTGTGTTGATTCATATGATCAGTAAACTCTGTGCTTGCATATGCTTTTATGATAGGTAGAACTGTTCTTTTAATTCTTGTTCTTAGAACTTTCTTAAGCATCTCCTGAAGAGCTGGTCTGGAGCATATTCTCTTAGGAATTGAATATCTGGGAAATATTTTAATCCTCTTTTATTCATGAAGCTTAGCTTTGTGTGGTAGGAAATTCATAACTGGAATTGCTTTTCCTTAAGAATGTTAAAAATGGGAACTCAGTCCCTTCTGGCTTGTAGTGGTTCTGCTGAGAAGTCTGCTGCTATTCTTATGAGTATTTCTTTGTTGGTGATCTGTCCCTTCTCTCTAGCTGCTTTTAGAATATTTTCTTTCATTGTCACCTTAAGTAGAATTATTATGTGCCTTGGGGATGGTCTTTTCATATAATACTGTTCAGGAATTCTCTGAATCTCTTGTATCTGCATGGCTGCCTCTCTAATGAGATAGGAACAATTTTCTTGGATGATATATTGAAAGACTTGTTCTAGGGTGTTCTCAGTTTCACCCTCTCTCTCAGTAATGCCAATCAACAGTATATTTAGTTTCTTTGCATAATCCTAAAACTTTCATAGGTTTTATTTATTTAGTTCTTAGTCTTTTCTCCTTGTTTTTGTCAGACTGGGTTAATTCCATAGTTTAATCCTTGAGTTCTGAGATTCTTTCCTCTGCCTGGTTAATTTTACTTTTGAGACTTGCTGTTGTGTATTCAAATTCCAGGAGAGAATTATTAATTTCCAGAAGTTCAGGCTGGTTTTTTTCTTTTAATGGCCAACCTAGTTTCCACTCCCTGTACCTGTTTTCATGGCCTGGATAATCCGTATGTTTACCTTCTCATGCATCTCACTGAGTGTCTTTGCCATCCATAGTCTGAATTCTGTGTATGTCATCAGATGCGGATCATTCTGGATGACTTCTATTGCTTGGGATCTAGGAAGTCCTTCTATGGATGTCAACTCATTAAGACTTTGGGGATTGCCAGTGTATCTTTGCTGGTTCTTTCTCATCTGGGGGGCAGCCTCTTCTCTTTGTATTTTTTGTTTTGTTGTTTTTTAATTAGATAAGATTACTAATGGAATGGCTGTTTGTGTTTTGTTTTGTTGTCTCACCTCCCTCCTCTAGTTTGCCTGTGGTAGGGTTGGTGATGGAAGGTAGGGTGGTGAACTAGAGGGAAACTGTCTGGAACTGATTCGTCAGTGCAGTCTGGCTGGAATGGGGTGAGAGCTGTCCTCTATTTCAGGAACTATCCTTTCCCTCCAGTACGGGCAACAGGAATCCTGGCTGGAGCTCTGGAGTCTTCTTCCCCAGACATCAGCAGGATTGACAATTGGCCATGTGGGTCCTACAGGTCTATTCTGGCACAGGAGCTCATGGAGGTGTGGAGTAGGCTTCTTCCATCTGGGCTGGACCACCCCTTTTACTGAGGGGTGGAAAGGAAGAAACTGGGATTTTTTATTTGACTTTCTGTCCATAGGTGGGTAGGGCTACTGACACCACCTCACTGTGCAGAGGCACCCCATCTCTTATATACTACCTTGTTCTGTGAGAGTGGCTATGGTAAAAATGACAGCTCCCTGAGGGCAAGCAGCATCTGCAGTCCTGGCCTGGTGGTGCAATGGCTTCTAGCACTGGAGAAAGTAGTTGTGTCACCTGTGCTAGGTGCCAGGGAGGGAGGAAGGGAGAGGGGGATACCCATGTGGCACAAACCAGCCCCACAGTGTTTTTATCTGAACTTTTCCATGAAAGGATTGTGGCCATGGCACTGAGTTCAGAGACCTGGGCTTCCCTAGCTCCATGTTTTTCCTGCTGGTGCCTCTGTCTCTACCAGTGGAAGAAGAGTTCCAGGAGGAAGAACCTGAACTGTGTCTCCCTTGGCTGAGACTGCAGAGGTTTATGTGAGGTGTGTAGAAAAAAAAAGCTGTAGTTTTCATTCATTTCTTCCATCTCCAAAGGTGCTCTCCCATTCTTGTATCAGAGTCCTTTCTAGGGGCATTCAGAACTGGAACTGTTCATCGTCCATGTCCCAAATGACCTTTTGATAGGTCTCAGTTTGGGATTTTAGGTTGACTCTCAAATTCATAAGTCTGGTCCTCCACATAGATTTTTTTTTTTTTTGCAGAGAGCTGCAATAGTGAAATGTCTTCAGCTGGCTGTCTTGACTCCACCACCTCATAAGTTTACTTTTAGTTCTTTGAGAAATCGCCATACAGGTTTTCATAAGGCTGTACTAATTTACACTTCCGCCAAAAGTATATGAGTTCCTTTTTCACTGTAGCCAAACAAAACAAAACAAAAAACTATTGCTTTTTATTTTTCTAAAATTCTGACTGGTGTAAGGTGGTATCTCACTGTGGCTTTAATTTGTATTTCCCTGTGATTAGTAATGTTGAACTTTTTTTTTTTTCATTTGTTTGTTGACTATTTGTCTATCTTCTTTTGAATGATGTTTGTTCATGTCATTTGCCCACTATTTAATGGAATTATTTTCTTTTTTCCTATTGATTTGTTTGAGTTCTTTGTAGATTCTGGATATTATTCCTTTGTCAAACATTTGGTTTAAAAATATCTTCTCCCAATGTATAGGCTACATATTTCTCTGCTGATTATTTCTTTTGCTGTGCAGAAGTTATCAGTTTAGTTAAGACCCATTTATTTTTTGATTGTTTTATTGTATATGTTTTTGGGGTTCTTAGCTATAATTGCTTTACTAAGTCAATGCTCAGAATAATTTTTCCTAGGTACTTTCTAGGATTTTTTTGTATTGTTTTAGATTTAACATTCAATCTCTAATTCAAGTTGAGTTCATTTTTGTATATGGAGACAGTTGGGGTCAAGTTGCACTTTTCTGTGTGTAGCTATCAAATTTTCCCAGCACTATTTGTTGAATAGAGTATCCTTTCCCCAGTGTATGTTTTTAACTGCTTTGTCAAAGATTAGTTGGTTATAGGTATTTGGGTTTATTTCTGTATTTTCTATCCTGTTCTATTGGTCCATGTGTTTGCTCTTGTACCAGTACCATGTGAGTTTGATTACTATGGCCTTGTAGTACAAATTGAAGTTGGGTAATAAGATTTTTCCAGCTTTGCTCTTTTCTCTTAGGATCGTTTTAGCTATTCTGACTCTTTTTGTTTCATATGAGTTTTAGGATTGCTTTTTCTAATTCTATGAAAAATGATGCTGGTAATTTGATAATGATTGCATTGAATTTGCAGATTACTTGGGGTAATGTGCTCATTTTAACAATGTTGATTCTTCCAGTTCACGAGAATGGTTGCATTTGCTTGTGTCCTCAAAATTTTCTTTTATTAGTGTTTTATAGTTCTCCTTGTAGTGAACGTCATCCTCCTTGATTAAATATATTCCTAGGTATTTTAATTTTTTGGCAGCTATTTAAGGGCATTAAGTTTTTGATTTGTTCTCAGCTTAATTACTCTAAATGTACAGTTATTCTACTGATTTGTGTGTGCCGAGTTTGTATTCTCAGGCTTTACTAAATTCATTTATTAAGTACAGGAGTCCTTTGTAGGAGTCTTTAGGATTTTCTAGATATAATATATCATCAGCATACAGATATAGTTTAATTTCTTATGTTCTAATTTGGAAAACATTTATTTTTTTCTCTTGCCTGATTTCTCTGGTGAAGATTTCTAGTCCTATGTGGAATAGTAATGGTGAAAATGAACATATTTGCCTTGTTTCAATTCTGAGGGAGAATGCTTTCAACTTTTCTCCCTTCTGGATAATGTTGGCTGTGAGTTTGTCATTTATGGGATTTTATTTATTTATTTATTTTTTGAGAACTGTGTATCTTTTATGCCTATTTTACTGAGGGTTTTTTAATCAGGAAGGGATGTGGAATTTTATCAAATACTTTGTTTGCATCTATTTAAATGATCATATAACTATTGTTAATGTTAATTCTGTGTATGTGGTGGATCTCATTTTTGACTTGCATATGTTGAACCACCCTTGCTTTCCTGGGATGAAATCCTCTTCATCGTAGTGTATTATTAATACTATTTTTGATGTGCTATTTGATTCGGTTTGAAAGTATTTTGTTGATGAGCTTTTGCATCAATTTACAATAAGGATATTGTTCTGTAGTACTCTTTTTTTATTGTGTCTTTTCCTGACCTTAGTATTAGGGTGAGAGTGGCATTATAGAATGAATTAGGGAAAATTCTCTCCTTTTGAATCTTACAAAATAGGGTCAGTAGAATTGGAACGACTTCTTCTTGCCTGGTATAATTTGACTGTGAGTTTGTCAGATCTTGGACATTTTGTGTTATTGTTGGTATACTTTTAATTACTGATTCAATCTTGCTACTTGTTATTTGTCTGGGTCTGGTTTGGGTTTCTATTTCTTCTTGAATCAAGGTTGGGGGTTGTATGTCTCTAAGAATTTATCCATTTCTTTTTGATTGTCTATATTGTTTATGTAGAGGTCTTCATAAAAATCTAGGATGGTTTTTATATTTCTGTGATATCAGTCAGAATATCTCTATTTACATTTCTTTTTTGTTTTTTGTTTTTTTTGTTTTTTTTTTGAGTCGGAGTCTCACTCTGTCACCCAGACTGGAGTGCAGTGGCCGCTCCCGGCCACCGCAGCCTCGACCTGCTGGGCTCTGGCGATCCTTCCCCCTCAGCCTTCCAAGTAGCCGGAATTACAGGCATGCGCTACCACGCCCAGCTGATTTTTTTGATTTATTGTGGAGATGAGGTCTCGCTGCCCAGGCGGGTCTCAAACCCACGGGCTCAGGCCATCCACTCACCTCAGCCTCCCAAGGCGCGGGATTACAGGCTGAGCCACCGAGCCCGGCTTAAATTTCTTTTTTAAGACAGGGCCTCACTCTGTTACCCAGGCTGAAGTGCTAGCACTATTCTGGCTCTCTGCAGCCTTGACTTCCTAGGCTAAAGCATCTCTTCTGCCTCAATCTCCCAAGAATACTGAGACTACAGACATACACCACCATGTTACCATGTCAGGATAATTTTTTAATTTTTTTTTAGAGATGAGGTCTCACTATATTGTCCAGGCTATTCACTTTCGTTTCTGATTGAGTTAATTTGTGTCTCCTCTTTTCATTATCAGTCTAGCTCATGGTCTATCAACATTGTTTATCTTTTCAAAGAATTAACTTTTGTTTTTACTGGTCCTTTTTATTATTTTTATTTGTTTGTTTTTTTCATTTTGTTTAGTTATGCCTGATTTTTGTTATTTGTTTCCTTCTGCTAGCTTTGGGTTTGGTTTAATCCTGTTTTTCTAGTTCCTTGAGTTATGATATTAGGTTGTCAATATGTGATCTTTAAGTCTTTTTCATGTAGGCCTTAAGTACTATAAATTTTCCCCTCAGCATAGCTTTGGCTATGTCCCAGAGACTTTGATAACTTGTGTAGTTGTTGTTATTTATTTTGAGAATTTTTAAATTTCCATCTTGGTTTTTTGTTGAACCACATAAGCAGTTTGTTTAATTTCTGTGTTTTTGTTTGGTTTTAAGAGTTCTTTTTGGAGTTGATTTCTAGTTTTATTCCACTGTGTTTTTAGAAGGTGCTTGTTATATTATAATATCTTTGAGTTTATTGAGACTTGGTTTGTGACCTATCATATGGTCTGTGCACGTTCCATGTGCTAATGAGAAAAATACGTATTTTGCAGTTTTGAAGTAGGATTTTTAGTATGTTAGGTTCATTTGCTCTTGGGTTCTGTTTAATTCCAGTGTTTCTTTGTTTACTTTATGCCTTGATGATCTGTTTTTTGCTGTCAGTAGAATGTTGAAGTCTTTCATTATTATTATATTGCTGTCTTCTCTTTTCTTAGGTGTAGTAGAATTTGTTCTATGAAACTGGGAGCACTAATGTTAGGTGCATATATAAATTGATGTACTTTCTTTTTGGATTGATTCCTTTATTGTTACATGATAGACTTTGTCTTTTTTCACTGTTATTAAATCAGAGTCTGTTTTATCTGATATAAAAATGACTACTCCTCATTGTTTTTGGTTTCTATGTGCATGAAACCCATTTTCCCACACTTTTACCTTGTGTTGACAGCAGTCTTTGTATGTTAAGTGAATTTCTTGAAGACAGTAGATATTTGGTTTTTAAAAATTCATCCTTCAACCTATAGGTTTTAAGTGGAGAATTGAGTACTTTTATATTTAGGGTTAATATTGATAAGTAGGGTAGTATTCCATTCATCATGTTAGTTGTTACCTGCTTTTTTGTTGTTTATTTCCTGCATTGTGTCATCTGTAATCTCCATAAGCTTTATAATTCCCATAAACTTTATTGTTTTTTTCTACTGGTGACCTTTTATTTCAATATTAAAACTATTTTGAGTATTTCTTGTAGAGTTGGTCTAGTGGCGACAGAATCCCTTAGTATTTACTTGTCTGAGAAATACTTTATTTCTTCTTCATTTATCAAACTTAGTTTTGTGGGTTAAAAAAAAATCCTTGACTGACCGATATTCTGTTCAAGGAGTTTGAAGATAGGGTCCCAATCTTTTCTGGCCTGTTGAATTTCTGCTAAAAAGTCTGCTGTCAGTTCGATAGATTTGCTTTTGTTTGCTATTTGATGCTTTTATTTCATTGCTCTTAGAATTCTTTCCTTCACATTAACTTTGCATAATCTGATGACCATATGCCTTATGGATAACCTTTGCTCAGTGGATCTTCCCAGAGTTCTTTGGGCTTCTTGTATCCAGATGTTTAAATCTCTGGCAAGACCAGGGAAGTTTTCCTCCTTTATTCTCTGAAATACATTTTCCATACTTGTTGCTTTCTCTTCTTCCTCAGGAACACCTATGATTCTTAGGTTTAGATGTTTTACATAATCCCACATTTCTTAGAGACTTTGCTTCATTCTCTTGTTTCTTTCTTTTTTTTTTCCTATTGTTTTCTGACTGGGTTAATTTGAAAATTTTGTCTTCAAGTTCCTAGACCTTTTCTTTCTACTTGTCCTAGTCTACTGCTAAAACTTTCCACAACATTTTGTACTTCCTTAAATGATTTTTTGATTTCCAGAACTTCAGTTTTTTAAAAAAAGTTTTGTTGATGTTTTTATTGTTTTTTAGGTGTCTTTCTGTTTGAAGAATTTTCTCATTCATATCATGCATAGTTTAAAAAAAATTCTTTATGTTGTTTTTTAACTTTCTCTCATTGAGAAATTTTACTATCAACCTTTGTAATTCTGTCTCTGGAATTTCCAATATTTCATTTTGATTAGGTTTCATTGCTGAAGAGCTAATAGTCTTTTTGAGGGCATTTAAAAACTGTTTTTTTCATATTGCCAGAGTTATGTTTCTGGTTCCTTCCCATTTGGGTAGACTATTTCTTTTTATTTGTGATCGGCAGAAGATAACATAGACACTGTAGGATTCCCTTGGCTGCATATAGCTTTAGTGTGGTGAGTTTCTCAATTGCCAGCTATGGTAGTACTATTCTGGATACATGCACAGTCTAAAGGTGTTTTGAGTGGCCAGGGTGACTTGGGTAGTGATGTTAGCTGAAGTCTGGGATCAGACTTTTCAAACAGCTAAGGTATTTTATGTGATATAATGGGTTGTGCCAGTTGACTTCCTGCCAGGATTCGTGCTTGCAGGAGAGAGCCAGCTGCAGTGGTGACTGTGGGCTTTTTGCTTGGTCTGTGTTACACCAAGAAAGTTCTCAGCTAACCCAGGCCTTGGATGGGGATGTGTTCTTTGTTCAATTTGAGCTTTTGAGAGATGTGCAGGGGCAAAAGCACCAAAGCTTTTCACTTGTGTGTACAATTGGTTACCCCAGTGGGGATTGGAAAGGAGCAACCCAACTGCTAGGGAAATGCTTCCACGTTGTACAGAGACTACATAAAAGTATTTTCTGCGAAATGAACTGAGGTTGCTGAGGCATCAAGTTCCACCCAGCTCTTCTGCCTTTACCTTAGGCAGTCTGCATTCAGAATGTAAAAGTACAACCACCTGCAGGTCTTCTCACAGCATCCCACTCCAGCCAGGAACTATTTGCTGCAGTAGAATTTGCTCTATTCTATGATAGTGTCAGGTCTTCCTGTTGCTTCTCAGGCTGGCTAGAAAATACCTGCATAGTATTTACAACTTATGGTTGGTGACTCCCAGCAAGGGTTGGGTTTCCAGGAAATGGCTTCCTGAACTGCTCAGGGTTTTTGTTGTTGTTGTTGTTGTATTTTACCTGCACTGCTTACATGGGTTTTAGTAGAGCACAGTTGTGCATAAGGCAATTTTCCTAGAGGGACCAGAGTCCCACGAGGATCAGGGGCCTTCTACATTTGTTGTAGGAATATAGAGATGAATTCTCCTCACTCACTGCCCCCATTGTGTCCAAAGGCTGCTCATAGTGCATGTATCGATTTGATTAAGTCTGCTTAGTTCCAACCCAGGATGTTCGATTTTTCTCTTCTTTGAATGCTGCATATCACTGTGTCACCTGCTTCTGTGGTGAGTTGTGGGGTGTGTTGCTGATCTTGTTCTTCTTTGAGTGCTGTGGCACTCTTTCTATTTTGGTTCACTCTGTGGGAGAGACTCGCACTAGCTGCTTCTCTTTGGCCATCTTGCTCTGAAATCTGAGCTGTATCCTTTTTCAATTTTATTTAGGTAACTATGGAAAATATGACAAAGATTTTGCAGTATAGTGACAATCAAATTAGTATAAATTTTATTGCACATAGGATTTTAAAAGTCTAATCATGAAAGAATTATTTATAATAGTAAAATACCAAAACCCACTGAAGTATTCAATAGTAGTAGAATACTAAATCAATCAAGGTTTCATTAGTTGTAAATACTATACAGCTACTAAATGCTGATTTTCAATAATAATTTTTGGCAAAATGCTCAGGGTTAAATATGAAGTATAAAAACAGCTAACTAGTTTTGAAATTTGTTGAAAAATTGCATGTAATATTTGAAGACACTAAAACACGAAAGGAGTCTCTAATAGCATTCTACAGAGCTGCGACTCAGATGACAGCTTGGCTCCAGGGAAGTACTCTTAGCCACTACCCAACAATGCCTTTCTGGCAAGTTACTAAAATGTTAGTGGTTATAAACTCTTAATGTGTAGTTATAGTTGCTTTTAACTTTTTCTTCTTGTTTCATATATTGTCTAAACTTGTAATTAGCATGTATTACTATAATATACCCCATTATTTTTTGAAATGACAAAAAAGTTGATACTAAATTAATCAACTAGAATAGTTGAAAAATTCTCTTCATATTTCTCACCCAAGTCAGTCACTCTTAGAATATGCATGAGTATTAATTGCTTCTATTCAAATAGATGAAGGTAAATGAAAGACATAACATTCATTCATTTATTTTGATAGCTAAAATTGTAACCATTGCATTTCCTATAGTTCTGTGGTAGATCATATAATTAGATTCTATCTTCAATGCATATTTTGTAAAGATGACAGGGTCTTTGTTCTTCATAGTATCATTTAGGAGTGTCACTATATTTTTAATTAATAGAGTTTAATATCTAAATATACAGTTGTGTTTGGAATAGTTAACTGCAATGTTAACCTAAGTATATGTCAATCACCAATCAATGATAGAAAATGATAAAACTAGGCCAAATTATGGAATGTTCGTTACAATTTAGAAATAATATGATTTATCTTTAAAACTATCTTTTTACAGATAAATAAGTTAAAACCCTAAGGTTTATGAGAAATAATTTTTCAAGTTAATCAGTAACAAAATTAAGATCAGATTCCATTTATATTTAATAATTTCCACATCGGTATTCTTTCTACTCCATAACAGTGCCCCAATTATTCTGATGTTTTACATATTTATATAAATATTTTAATAATTTATGTTTTCATCTTCTAATGAAAACATTACAACTCTAAATGCAAATGTGTTTATTAAGTTAAAGAGAAATTCTAATGAAACTTTTACTACTTTGGGTCATTTTGATGGAATATAATGTTTTGACAGCCTCCATTATTTATTACTATCTTGAGTTAATTTACAAAGTTTGTGATACAAACAGAGGTAATTTAACCTGCTTGTGTGAAAGAATATATAAAAATATATGCATAGTTCTTTAGATATTATTTTAAGACCATTAACAAGATACATCAAAGAGAATGTATTTCATGGGACATTTTAAAAAATGTAAACTTAGCAGCTATTATTTGAAAATTATATACCATTTCTTACCATCAACACCTTTAAATTAATGTAATGTGTGGCAAGTATCTTGGAACTGGTTCTAACACTATCTTTCAATATAGACAAGCAAATCGTGCAAAAGAATGTTTCACTAAAAGCAATTTGGGCAATAACATGTTATTAAAAAATCTATCTGAATCCTTAATGATCTAACTTAATCCACAGGTACATTTTTGAGCATTTATAGGAATATTACATACCCCTGGGTAATAGTCCATAAATATTGATTGCTCAACTAAACTCTGAAAAATGTTAAACAATGTTGGTTTGTTTTATTCTCCCTGAATAATACTTAGAGTACGACTTTATCAGCTACCACTTAGTTACTCCATTTCTACTAGCCTGGTCAACCAAGTAGAGAAGGGAAATAACAAACTGGGGCTCATTGTTTCATAGGTGCAATTACAACAGAGTTTGATGACATCATTCAGGGAAAGCATGGAGAATGCCAGAAAAATGATACTTGAAATATATTTAGTAGAAGTCAAAAGTCATATGGGCAGCAGGAACAATAGTGCTATGATTTTCAAAGGTGAAAATGTTTCAAGAACGAACTGGCCTCAAATATAAAATGTCAAAGAGGAATCAAATGGATTAAATTGAAGTATAACCCTCATTTGGGCAATTAGAATGTCAATACAGACATTGTCTTTGACAGATTAAGACTGACTTGCATTAAGCACTATGTGAGATGTCAGAAAGTTCTTAGTCTTCAAAGAAGTTTGAAAGAAAGATAGAGACTTTGTTTGATGCCAATCTAGGATAAATTTAAAATAAAAGAGCAGAAACATTTGCAGTCTTAAGGACTGGGTGTTATGAAGTTACAAAAGGCAGAGGAGATACTTGATGGAGCAAGTCCTAAGGAGGTGGAGGAGGAAGAAATCAAGGCAAGTGGAAGACAGAAGACATACCTTGGAAAATAGAAGACATACCTCTCTCAGTTAAATTTGAAGTTAGAAGAACAATGGCTAAATATAAAGGCAAGTCTGGAAGCAGAAGGAAAAGTTTTTGAAAGATCACCCTATAATACCACATATTAGAGGGAGGAAATTGTAGTAAGAATATAATAAAGATTTATAGATAGTGATCAAGATTTTGTGTAACTAATTTGAGAAAAGAGATGTGAGGCTAATTAGAGACAAGAAGTAGAATTCTAAACAGATTATGCGCTGACTCAAAAGAAAAACACTTATTAGTCATTATGCTGAGATGCAAGACTCAATTCTCCCTAGTAATGCTTAGCAGTCTAAAATTTGGAGTGGAGGAAGGAGATAGATGTTTGAGGACATGGGATTGTTAGAATAGTTGTGATAGAAAGACAAACAGATCAAAACATTATAATTGAACTAGAAAGCAAAACGACTGGGTAATCTAAATGAAACTTTAGGTATTGGGATGCCAAAATAAATCTTGATTCAGGAAAATTTTGGGGATTAGAGAGTGCTTCCAGTTTATTTTCTGTTTAGGTTTATCTATGGCCAAACTTAACATCACGACTAAGCTGAAAAATGTGACCTCGATTACTTCAATTCTAAATATTTGTTTTCTGTAAACACAGGCCAAAGACAGTGGGAAAATATCAAGCTCAAAATGACATCTGGTAGTCCAAAACATTTGGAATTCTATATATGTAGTTGATATAAAGTAATGATGCAAAAGGAATTGCCATGATGAAATATTCCAATTAGGAATACAAAGCTTAATGAAATTGCAATGAAACTTTATTAGAAAGTATAGTCTTACAAGAGCTGTAGTTACTTGATTAAAGATACAAAATTATATTTTATGTAGTTTATATTTCCACAGTGGATCTACTTTTTATTCAGAGATACAGAGAAGAATTGATGAGATAAGATGACCACTTCATATATTCAGCTTATTTTATCCTTGAATGTGACCTAAATCTAGCTGGAAATATTATTTTCTAACTTTAGTCATTCCTCTATTTTAATCAACAGTATTTATAAATGCATTGTTCCAAATAGATCAATATTATATATATATATATATATAGAGAGAGAGAGAGAGAGAGAGAGAGAGAGAAATCAGTTATTAATTTATTAACTTTTGGTTATCTCAAATTTATTTGGAACTATATTATGTTATTATCATATATTACAAATAGAAAAACCATGTTTATTTCTCTCCTTGAAAAGCTAACATTTGAAAGTTTGAATCTATGGCCTCTGAAGCTATTGTGAGAATTGAAGTTCAGGCCATAGTTGGCAAGGATAGGTTTGGGGTTTTTAAATATTCATCTTTATTAATTTTATTTTTAATGTACATGAGGTTCTCTGGTTATAAGAAATATTATGATTATTTCATTTAAGAAGCAAATAATAATTATGTAATTTCTCATGCTCTGACTCTTACAACTGGGCGATGTGATGAAACAGATATAGCATTCTATGAAGGTTAACTTCAAAGTCTATCCTAGGAGAAAAACGAATTTTCTTTGTTTATTTACAGGAGAAAGAGGCACCTGCCTCCTTCTACACTCCCAAAATAAGAAAGAAAAATCTTTGCTTCTTAGACATGGATAGTAATTTTCCTGTGTTCTCACTTTAATATTTTAAAATTTAAATCTATCTCTCCAAGGCCACTGGATTTTATGATATAATGATGTCTTCACAGTCTCAGGACTTATTTTTCCTTGAAATGTAAATTCATGCCTTCAGAATTAGGTCAAACTCTCTGGAGTTCTTTCACCATCTATCCAGTTGTAAATTAATGTCCCAAGTCTTGTAGAGGTTACGGCAACATTTATTTAGAATGCCCCACCTCCCAGAAACACAAAAATATTTTTCTTTCCACTAAATGGATAGTCTAGGGCTATCTTGGAAAGAGGTGATAGGAAAAATTGGTGAATCAAGTAGTAAGCAATATTCAGATACCACTATCCACTTAGCCAGGATGTAGACTAAAAGGACTACCTGACATGTGACATGTTTACAACATGACCCCAGGAGAATCCAGGGGCAGATCCTAGGCAAAATTTCTCAAGGGAAAGAGATCGATATTAGGTATAAAAACTTATAAGAGAAACTTTGATTCAGGGTTCAGAAAGATTTTTTTTGAAAAAAATAAAGTTAGTCAGGCTCGGTGGCTCAGCCTGTAATCCTGCGCCTTTGGGAGGCTGAGGTGAGTGGATTGTCTGAGCCCGCGGGTTCAGGACCCGCTTGGGCAAGGAGACCTCATCTCTACAATAAAATCAAAAAAATCAGCCGGGGTGGTAGCGCATGCCTGTAATTCCGGCTACTTGGAAGGCTGAGGTGGAAGGATCGCTAGAGCTCAGCAGGCAAAGCTATGGTGGCCGGAAGCAGCCATTGCACTCCAGTCTGGGTGACCGAGTGAGACTCCAACTCAAAAAAAAAAAAGAAAAAAAAGAAAAAAATAAAGTTGAAAGAAGCTATATAAAAAATAAAGAAGAGAAAAAGGATAACGTCCAGCAGTGAGCAGGTATATGAAAACCCGTCCCCCAAATCCCAGAATTTTTACATTTAAATCTTTAATCCATCTCGAATTAGTTTTTTTTGTATATGGGAGGAGACAGTGATCAAGTTTCATTCTTCTGTATGTAACTATATTCAATTTTCCCAGCACGATTTGTTGAATAGAGCGTCTTTTCACCAGTGTACGTTTTTTGCTGCTTTGAAAAAGATCAGTAGGATGTAAGTATTTGGGTTTATTTCTGGATTTTCTATTCTGTTTCATTGGTCCATGTGTCTGATCTTGGTCCAATACCATCTGTTTTGGTTACTATGGCCTTGTAGCATATTTTGAAGTCAGATAATGTGGTGCTTTCAGCTTTGTTTTTTGTTGTTGTTGTTGTTTGTTTTTTGTTGTTGTTTAGAATTGCTTTGGCTATTCTGGCTCTTTTTTGATTTCATATGAGTTTTAGGATTTATTTTTCTAATTCTGTGACAAATGACATTGATGTTTAATAGGGATTGCATTGAATCTGTAGATTACTTTGGGTAATAAGATCATTTTAACAATGTTGTTTCTTCCAATACATGAACATGACATGTTTCTCCATTTGTTTGTGTGCGCTACAGTTTCTTTTGTCAGAGTTTTGAAGTTCTCCTTGTAGAGATCTTTCACTTTCTTTGTTAAAATAGCCCTAGGTATGAGTTCTTGATTTCTCAGATTGGTTGTTATTGGTGTATAGCAGTACTACTGATTTGTGTGTGCTGATTTTGTATCCTAAAACTTCACTGAATTCATTTCTCTAGTTTGGGAATCTTTTGGAGATGTCTTTAGGATTTTCTAGGTAGAATATCTTATCATTTATATACAGAGATAGTTTGATTTTTTCTTTTTCATTTTGGATACCCTTTATTTATTTTTTCTTGTCTGATTGCTCAGGCTAGGACTTCAGTACCACATTGAATAGGAGTGGTGAAAGTGGGCATGCTTGCCTTGTTCCAGTTCTGAGAAGAAATGCATTCAGTTTTTATACATTTCAGACAACATTGGCTCTGGATTTGTCATATATGGTTTTTACTATTTTGAGGAATGTTTCCTCTATGTCTATTTTGCTGAGGGTTTTTTGTTTTTTAATCATGAAGAGGTGCTGGATTTTAGCAAATGCTTTTCTGTGTTGAAATGATCATGATTTTTAAAAATGTAGTGGATCGCATTTATTGACTTGCATATGTTGAACCACCCTTGCATCCCTGAAATAAAACCCACTTGGTTGTGATGAACTATTTTTTTATGTGCTGTTGAAGTTGATTTGCTATTTTTTGTTGTGGATTTTTACATATATGTTCATCAGAGTTTATTAGTCTGTAGTTTTCTTTCTTTTGTTGTATCTTTTCTGGGCTTTGGTATCATCTTCTTTGACTTTATGAAATAGCTTCAGTATAATTGATGCCAGTTTTTTGAATATCTGGTAGAATTCATCTGTGAGTCCATCAGGCCTGGACATTTTGTTGTTGTTGTTGTTGGGAGACTTTTAAAATTACTGTTTCAATCTCTCTATTCATTATTGGTCTGTTCTGGGTTTTTATTTCTTCCTAATTCAGGGCTGGGGGATTTGTGTTTCCAAGAATTCATCCAATTCCTCTAGATTGTCTCATTTGCTTGCATAGTTCATAATAGTCTTGGATAATCTTTTGAGTTTCTACTCTGTCAGTTGTAATGTCTCCATTTTCAATTCTGACTGATCTAATTTTAACCTTCTCTCTTCATTTCTTAATCTAGCTAGTGGTCTATCAATTCTGTGTATCTTTTCAAAGTAAGGACTTTTTTTTTTCTTTATTCTTTGTATTTTTTTACTTCAGTTTAATTTAGTTCTGCTCTGATCTTCATTATTTATTTTCTTTTCCTAGCTTTGGGTTTGGTTTGTTCATGGTTTTCTAGTTCCCTAAGGTGTGACATTAGATTGTCAGTATACAGTCATTTGGTCTTATTAATATAGGACTGAAGCACTATAAATTTTCCTCTGAGCTCAGATTTACCTGTATTCTAGAAGTCTTGATAATTTGTTTCATTATTGTCATTAATTTGGAGAAATTTTAAAATTTCCATTTTGACTTCTCTGTTGATTATTCAGGAGCAGATTATTTAACTTTCATGTTTTTGTATGGTTTTGTGAGTTTTTCTTGGAGTTAATTTCTAGGTTTATTTCACTATGGTATGAGAAGGTGTTTGATATTCTTGTAATTTTTAAAAATTTATTGAGGCTTGATTTATGACCTATCATATGGTCTATCTTGGGCATTATTCCATGTGCTGATGAGAAAAATGTATATTTGTAGTTTTGGAGTAGACTATTCTGTAGATGTCTATTAGTTCCATTTGCTCTAGGGTCTGGTATAAATCCAAGTTTCTTTGTTGACTTTCTGCCTTGATCTGTCTAGTAGAGTGTTGATATTTCCCACTGGTACTGTATTGCTGTCTATCTCCTCTTTTAGGTATAGTAGAATTTGTTTTATAAAGCTGGGGGCTTTGGTATATATATAAAAGAGTTATACCCTTTTGTTGAATTGATCCCTTTGTCATTAAATAATAACCCTCTTTGTCTCTCTTTTTTATTGTTGTTAATTTAAAGTCTGTTTTATTTGATATGAGAATGGCTACTTCTGCTTGTTTTTGGTTTCTATTTTCATGAAATATTTTTTACCCTGAGTCTATAGGAGTCTTTGTGTGTTAAGTTGGTCTCTTGAAGGCAGTAGATATTTGGGTTGTATTTTTTAATCCATTCTGTCAATCTATATATTTTTTGTGGGGCATTGAGACTATTTACGTGCAAAGTTAATAATGACATGTGCCGGGCTCAGTGGCTCAGCCTGTAATCCCACGCCTTTGGGAGGCTGAGGTGAGTGGATTGCCTGAGCCCATGGGTTTGAGACCCCCCAGGGCAACTTGACAAGACCTCATTTCTACAATAAATCAAAAAATTAGCCGGGCGTGGTAGCGCGCGCCTGTAGTTCTAGCTACTTGGAAGGCTGAGGTGGAAGGATTACTGGAGCCCCGCAAGGTGAGGCTGCAGTGGCCAGGAACAGCCACTGCACTCCAGTCTGGGCAACAGAGTGAGACTCCAACTCAAAATAATAATAATAATAATAATAATGACATGTAAAGCACTGTTCCATTCATTAAACTGGTTGTTATCTGGTTGCTTTGTTTGTTTATTTATTTATTTTTCTCTATTGTTCCATATGGCCCGTGAGTTTTATGCTTTCCAGCATTTTCCTACTGGTGTATTTTGACCTTTTATTTTAGTATTTAGAACTCCTTTGAATATTTCTCTTTTTTTGATATATATAGAATATTTTGTACACTTTCTTTTTTTTAATTAATTATAAAGATGTGGGGTACAATTCAGGGTTAGGTATACAAATGTTGACCATGCGTGTACCTTTGTTGATGAAGTATGTCCCTCCCTCCCCTAGCAGTTTCCCCCAGCTGCCAATCCCACCCCCCATCCCCTGACAGTTTCCCACTTTGGATTCCCAGTTTTCCAGTCCTTCTCTTGTAGTATTATAGTAATTGTTCAAGGTCTGCTTATGAGTGAAAACATATGGTACTCTGTCCTTTGTTTCTGTGATAGATCACTGAGTATGAACAACTCTAAATCCATCCAAGTTGCTGCGAAGTCCATATGTTTGTCCTTCTTTATGGCTACATAATATTCCATTGTGTATATGTACCACATTTTTTTTATCCAGTTCATCTTCAATGGGCAACATGGTTGATTCCATGTTTTTGCTATTATGAATAGAGCTGCAACAATCCTTTGAATATTTCTTAAAGAGTCAGTTTAGTGGTGACAAATTCCTTCAATGTTTGCTTGTCTGAGGCAGACTTAATTTCTCCTTCACTTATGAAACTTAATTTTTCAGTATACAAAATCCTTGGCTGACTGTCTACTTGAGGAGATTAAAGATAGTGTCCCAATCCCTTTTGGATTGTTAGTTCTTTTTCTGAGAAGTCTGCTGTTAATCTGATAGTTAAACTTTGTTAGTTATTTGATGCTTTTGTCTCACTGCTCTTAAAATTATTCTGTCATGTTAACTTTGCATAACGAGATGATTATATGCCTTGGGGATGACCTTCATGCATTTAATCTTCTGGGATTCTTTGGACTTCTTGTAACTGAATGTTTAAATCTCTGGCAGACCAGGGAAGTTTTCTTTCATAATTCCTGGATACAGGCTTTCCAAGCCTGTTGCTTTCTATTCTTCCTCAGTAATGCCTATGGTTCTTAGGTTGGGATGTTTAACATAATTTTACATTTCTTGGAAGTTTTGTTCCATTCTCTTGACTATTTTTTCTTTATTGTTGTTTGGGTTAATTCAAAAGCCTTGTCTTAAAGTTCTGATATTCTTTTGCTTGGTCTAGTCTACTGTTAAAATTTTCCACTGCATTTTATACTTTCCTGAATAATTTTTTTAATTTCCAGAATTTCAGCTTGGGTTTTTTTGCTTTTTTTTTTTTTTTTTCCGTGTGTGTGTGTGTGTGTGTGTGTCTATCTCTTTGGAGAATTTTTCATTCATGTTCTGACTGGTTTTAAAAATTTCTTTATGTTGATTTTAACTATCTCCTGAAGCTTACTGAGCAATTTTATCATCAACCTTTTGAATTCTATATCTGGAATTCAAATATATCATTTTACTTAGTCCATTGCTGAAAAGTAAATGTGGTCTTTTGGAGCTTTGGAAATCTCTGTTTTTTGATATTGCCAGAATTATTTTTCTGGTTCCATCTCATTTGGGTAGACTATTTCTTCTTATTGGAAGTTGGCAGATGGCAGATAGTATTCCCTTGGTTATATATAGCCTTGGTATGGTCAGCTTCGCAATTGACAGCATGCTAGTCCTATGCTGAGTACATTCAGTGACTCATGATGTCCTGAGTGACCAGAGTGGTTTGGAAAGGGGTGTTAGCTGGGCTCTAGGATCAGGCTTTCAACAAAGCTGAGGTATTATATCAGATGTGATGGGCTGTGCTGTTGACTTTTTTTCAGGTAGTGGCACTTGTGGGAGAAGGGCAGTTGTGATGGTAATTGTTGGGTTTCTCTTTGGTGACATATTGCTCCAAGTAAGTGCCCAACCAACCTAGGTGGAGGGCAGGGCTCTGGCGATTACTAAAGTTTTCTGTCTGTTTTGAGCCTTCAAGTAGAGTGCGGGGTAGAGAGGACCTTAAACTCCCCTCCTATGTGCACTCTTGGCTCCCCAGTGGGGATTAAGAGGGAGTTCCAAGCGCCTGGGATAACGTTGTACTGGGTGGGTACAGAGAGTTTATAAGGGGAGGAAGAGGTTGCCATGGCAATGAGTTCCACTCAGCTCCCCACCTTAGCCTCAGGCAGTATGGATCTGAATGTCAAATTGCAGCCAGTCTTAGGGTCTCAGGTGTTTTCACAACAGCTTGCCCCAGGTGGGATCTGTCTGCCACTGCGGAGGTTGCCATTGGAGTCTGTCCCCTATCAGACTTTCTAGAAATCAGCCACCAGCAAGGGCTGACTTTTTGGGATATGGCACACACCACTCCACATGGGTTTTGACAGAACATCGCTGTAGGTAAGGCATTTTCCCATGAGGGACTAGAGTCCCACAGACCCAGAGGACCCTCCATGTTTGTGGCAGAAGCACATTCCCCTCAGTCACCTTCCCGACTGCATCCAGAAACTGCTGTGGTCTGTGTTGTGATCCAGAGGATAGTCTGGCTAGTTCTAGCCCACATCATAGATTTTTCTCTTCTTTGCACTATGTGGGTATTTTCACTCCTTTGATGAGTTTTAGAGCATGCTTCTGGTCCTGTTCCTCTCTGGGAGTTGAGGAAACTGTATCTTGGTTTACTTTATAGGAGAAGCACTCTAGTTGCCTCAAGTCAGTCATCTTAATCCCTTCCTGGTGCTTGGTTTGCTGTTCCTGTGTTAGTTCACTTAGCATTGAGAGAGGAGGCAGCTAGAAAACAAGTAGGTAGGCCGATGGGGGGGCGGTCCAAAGTAACAAACTAAGAGGAGACAGCTAGTAAACAACTTCGCAGACAGAGGGGGCAGTTCCCCCATAACAAAGTAACAGACTTTCTGCTGCCAAGATTAAAAAACTACCAATCAGTTCACTGCTAATACTAGTCAATCAACTCTATCTTAGGGCTGTATAAGGACCAGGTTTTGGCCTCAGACTGGTAGCGCCTTCAGGTCCCCTCTCACTGGGGGAGCTTTTCTGTCCTCTCGGTAAATCCTGTTTTCTCACTTTCTGGCTGTCTGTTTCTCTCATTCTTCCTGGGCAAGAGACAAGAACCCCAACCTGAAGAACTGAAGAAGAGTTGAAGAGCAATGTACCCTGTAGGCTGGCTTGCCAGCCAAGAGAGTCAACTGAACTGGGAGAGCTGCTGGCAGAAAGTGAGACTTTAAAGCTAAGACATTTCAGAGGGCTGGTTTGCTAGCCCTTCGAATCAGCAACACTCTCAGGGTTTGGCTTGCCAGCCAATTAGAGCCAACACTCCTGCGGATAGATTTGCCAGCCCATCAAGCTGACACTCTGGGGCTCAGCTAGCCAATCCATTGAGCTGACACTCTCAAAGTCCAGGCTGACCTGAAAAATTCATATCAGCATGATGTTCTCCAGTCTCTTCCAAGTTGCTGCAGAAGATATTATTTCATTCTTGTTGATGGCTGAATAGTATTCCATATGTATGTATGTATGTATATATATATATATATATATATATATATATATATATATCACATTTCATATATGGATGAAAAGTATTCCATATATATATTATATATGTCACATTTTCATTATCCATTGATCAGGTGATGGGCATGCATTTAGGTTGATTCTACATCTTTGCAATAGTGAATTGTGCTGCAATGAATGAGTGTAGGTGGGATGGCCAGATCAAATGGTAGATCAACTTTAATTATTTGAGAAATCTCCATACCAGTTTCCATAGAGGTTGTACTATTTACACTCCCCAAAACAGTGTATAAATGTTCTCTTTTCATTGCATCAATTTTTAAATTTTTTTAGTAATGACCATACTGACTGGTATAATATGGTATTTCATTGTGGTTTTAATCTGCACTTCTCTGATGGTTAGCGATGTTGAGTATTTTTTCTTTTTTTTTTTTTTGAGTTGGAGTCTCACTCTGTCGGCCAGACTGGAGTGCAGTGGCCGCTCCTGGCCACCGCAGCCTCGCCTGCTGGGCTCTGGCGATCCTTCCACCTCAGCCTTCCAAGTAGCTGGAACTACAGGCGCGCGCTACCATGCCTGGCTAGTTTTTGATTTATTGTAGAGATGAGGTCTCGCCAAGTTGCCCAGGCGGTTCTCGAACCTGTGGGCTCTGGCAATCCACTCACCTCGGCCTCCCAAAGTGCGGGATTACAGGCTGAGCCACCGAGCCCGGCTGTATTTTTTCATATTTTCATTTACTTTTTGAACATTTGTATATCTCCTTTTGGGAGGTGTCTGGTCATGTCTTTTGTCCAATTTTTAATGGAGTCATTTGCTTTTTTATATTTATTTTTCTATTTTTTTGCTGATAGTGGATGAGAAGGGACCAAATATTAAATAATTAATTTTCAGTTAATATATGTGACTGCTTCACAGCTAAATACAAATGAGGCAGCCACCAAATATTATAAAATAATCTGTACTGTAGGGACATGTTTGCTATGAGAATCTTATAGATCATCCATTCTCCCTGGAAAGTAGTTATTCTGTGTTTTACAGGTGGATTTTGGTGATTATCCAGTTATTTTCTCTCTTAGTACACCAACAATTCCTTATAAATACCTATATGCTGCAACTGTTATTACTGATAATTTCATAGAATCGAATGAAAAAAAGCACAGTAATCAGAACCAGGATTGTCCTACATTTTAGAGGATCAATTTTTTCTAACACCTGTGAGAAATACTTAGATTAGGGTAGTGTTCTCATTATGATCAAAAATAAAAATAAGAACAACAAAATGTAATCAGTACTGATTTGAATGGACAGTAGATGATACATTTATGCATCGTGGGTATCAGCAATGAATGATTTGGTCCTCTGCATAATAAATCAATATGTACTTGGGATATGCGATTGTTACTACAAAAATAATACATCTGTAGTTTAGAAGTACTTTGTAATTAAATTTTCTGAAATGCTGTAATTAATATGAGTGGATTATTCTCTAATTGGGTGTATAAAGTAGAATGAAGTACTTTGCAAAATGAGTAATACTTAGGTCTATATATAAAAAACTTATTTAAAAAATTAAATAGCCATATCATTTAAAATCATAGTAATAAAATGATTATAATGAAGCTGTTTAGTAATTTAAAATAATAAATATGCATATCGTTTTAAAATTCATAAGACTCAAAAGTTTATATTAAAAAATACCCCCATGTTTCTCATTCCAATATCATTCCCCGATGACAATTAAGACGATAATACTGATGTACATTAAATTTTTATTTTACCTTAAAACACATATGGGCCTATTCTTTCCTTAATGAGATAGTATTAACATATCACACACTTCACCAATTTAAAGTGTACAATTCAGGGTTTTTAGTAGAATCACAAGTCTATCATAGGGTTCAATCATCATCATTATTTAATTCTAGAATATTTTCATCACCTACCTCACACCCCCAAAAAAATACTCATTATGTGTTCTGTCCCTATAGATTTGTCCTATCTGAACTCTTCATTTAAGTGGAATCACACAATATATGACCTTTTGTATCTGGTTTGTTTCACTTAGCAAAATGTTGTTTGGTTTTTTTTTAATTTTTATTATAAAGATGTGGGGTACAATTCAGGGTTAGGTACACAAACATTGATCCTGCAGGTACCCCTGTTAATGAGGTATGTCCCTCCCTCCCCTGTCAGTTTCCCTCAACTGCCAACACCCCCCACCAACAGTTTCCCTTTACTGCCAATCACTTTCTTATAGCATTATAATTGTTCAAGTTCCTCTTATGAGTGAGAACATATGGAACTCTGTTCTTTGTTTCTGTGATAAGTCACTGAGTATGATCAACTCCAAATCCATCCAGGTTGCTGCAAAGTCCATGCATGTGTCATTCTTTATGGCTGTAAGGACCCCTACCTATCACCATACACAAAAATTAACTCTAAATGGATCAAAGACCTAAACATAAAACCCCAAACTATAAGAATGTTAGAAAACATGGGAGACACCCTTATGGAAATTGGAACTGGGAACCAATTCCTACTCAGAACCCTAAAGGCCAATACTTTAAGAAATAAAATAGACAGGTAGAACCTCATCAAATTAATGCTTCTGCAAAGCAAAAGAAACCAGCAAAAGAGTAGGCAGACAGCCCACAGAATGGGAAAAAATATTTGCCAACTGTACATCTGACAAAGGTCTAACATCTAGCAAAATGTTTTTCAAGGCTCATCCATGCTGTAGCATGTATCAGAACTTCATTCCTTTTTATGACTAAATAGTATTCAATCATATAGATATACTGCATTTTGTTTACCTATTCATGAGTTGGTGAAATTTGGGTTGTTCCCACTTTTTGGTTACTAAAGACAATGTTGTTATGAACATCCATGTACAAGTTCTTATTTGAGTGTATATTTTTAATTCTCTTGAGTATCTACATGAGAGTAGAATTCAAGGAATCACTAAACTATTTTCTACAGTGGCTGCACCAGTTTGCATTTCTCCCAGCAGTATATGAAAGTTCACATTTTTATAGCCTTACTAATGGATGTCAAGTGATATCTTATTGTGGTTTTGAATTGTGTTTTTATATTAATTATATTGAGAGAATGTTTCACCTGCCTATTGGTCATTTGTGTCTCTTCTTTGGAGAAATGTCTGTTTAATTCCTTTGCCTATTAAAAAAATGTGATTACATGCATGTTTATTGCAGCATTATTCACAATAGCAAAAAACATGGAACCAACCACGTTGCCCATCAAAAGTAGACTAGATAAAGAAAATGTGGTACATTTACACAACGGAATATTATGCAGTCATAAAGAAAGACAAAATTAAGAACTTTGCAGCAAACTGGATGGAATTAATGTCTATAATAGTGATTGATCACAGAAACAAAAATCTGAGTACCACAGATACTCACTCATAAGTGGACCCTGAACATTTATCCTAATACTATAAGGAAGGGTTTGGCAGTAGTGGGACATTGCCTGGGGACGGGGGCACATAACATCAATAGGGGTTCCCACACTTTACCTGTATGATCAGCATGTATGTACCTAACCCTCATTTGTAACCCACATTTTAAAAATAAAATAAAATAATTATTAAAAAGTTTTAAAAATGGAATTATTTGTGTTATTGTTGACTTACAAAAACTCTTTATGCCATGATGTGCAAATATTTCTCCCATTTTGAGGGTTGTCTTTTCACTTTCTTAATAGTTTTCTTTGAGGCAGAAAAGTTTTTCATTTGATAAAGTAAAATTTATCTTTTCTTTGATTGCATTAATTTTCGCCACCATATTTAAGAGACTATTGTCTAGTTTAAACTCACAATGATTTCCACTAATTTTTTTCCTCTAAGAATTTATTTAATTTTAACTTTTATACTAAAGCATTTGGTCCATTCTGAGTTGATTTAATATGATGTGAGACAGGGATATAATTTTATTCTTTTAATTGCGGCTAACTAGTTGTCCTGACACCATTTGTTGAAAAGACTACTTAATCCATTTAATTTTATGGACCTCTTTGTCAAAAATTAATTCTGTATAAATTTGAAGGCATTGGTGTAGTATTTTATATTCTAGTAAAAACCTTCAGAAAGTTCACATCATTTTTACCCTCTATGTTTTATATTTGATTATTTGCTCCTTTCTAGAAATTTTTTTAAAAGATCTACCCTAAATGTTTTGAAATTTTGCTATTAATGAATTGGTATAGAACATTTTTTTTTATTCTTTATGCTATACCTTTATTCTGATGTTCGAGCTGTGACAGTTTTAAAACATGTTTGCAATCTTTGACACTACTTCACTCAAGTGGTGGGGGCCCTTGTTCCAGCTTCCTAGTTTTGAACTGGACTTAATGACTTCTTTATAGCCAATAGGATTAACTGGAAATAATATTGTGGCACCTTCCAAGGTTAGATCATTAAATGTAATGCATTTTCCATATTGTTTGCTAGAACACTCACACTAGTGGCTTGAGGTACCATGTAAAGAATTTGCCTGCCTTGTAATCTCAGTTTTGTATGGAAGACCAGGACACATGAGTCCAGATGCAGTCCATAGGACTTCAGCTGACATCACAGATGAAAATCAACATCAACTGCCAGATAGAAAAGTATGGATATTGGTAGATGATTTTAGAATCCTTCATTGAGTTGCCTTCAACCGTGGAGCATTCCTAGGGGAGAGCCCAAAAATTATGAAGCAGAGACAAGCCTTTCTTGCTGAGCCCTGTCTAAATTCTCAACCCCTGAAATCGTAAGCATGATATAATGAGTGTTTAAAGCAGTTGAAATTTAGAGTATTTTGTTACTTGGCAATAGTAACCAAAGAACCAGTCTCTTAATATTAAAGAATAACAACTTCTCCCTTCTCTTTTCCTGAAATTCTTTTTTACTTGGAAGTAGATTCACCTAAAATGATCCTTTAATGTTTTAATCTTTTTTTCTCCCCATGATCTGTTACTTTTTGCTGTTGTTTTCTGGTTGATGCGGATTTTTCAAGTCAACCTGGGCTTCCATAGTGTCAGTTCAATGGGTTGGCCAGCCAAGCCCCAAAGAGGGTCGTCATGGGACTGGTAAGCCTAACCCCAGATGTGTCAGCTCTAATGGACTGGCAAGCCAAGCCCTGAGAGTGTTGCTGGTTTGGTGGACTAGCAAGCCTAGCCCCTGAGGTGTCTCAGCTTTGTAGTTTCCCCTTCTTCTGTCAGCTCTCCTGGTTCAGCTGGCTCTGATGATCTTCTGCAGCTCTTCAGGGTCAAGATTCTTGTCACATGACCAGGAAGAATGAAGGACACAGCAGGAAAGTGAGTAAGCAGGATTTACCGAGAGGACAAAGAAGCTTCCATAGTGGGAGGGGACCCGAAGCCCATCTGGGGCAGAAAGCCTGGTGATTATACAGTCCTAAGTCTAAGCCGATTGGCTAGCTGTGAGCTGTAACTGTTCTGATTATTCAGTATTAAGGTAGGGACCTAATGGCGAGCTGATTGGTTGTTTTTCGATCCCAGTAGTGAGTACTTAGGCTCTAGTTTGAGAGGCTAGCAGGGAGCTTACTTACCAATGCTGAGCCTGAGTGGCCTGCCAGGAATTCACTACGTCCTTACCAGAGGACCCTCCTGTCTGTCAGCCTGCCTGCCTAGACTTTTTCTAGCTATCTCCTGTCTCATGGTCTGTGTGCATGTGTGTGTGTAGAGGAAAGATTTTCCTAAAGTTTTTCAAATTTTTTGGCGAATTAAAAAAATCCTATCAGGCTGGGCTCGGTGGCTCAGCCTGTAATCCTGCGCCTTTGGGAGGCTGAGGTGAGTGGATTGCCAGAGCCCGCGGGCTCGAGACCCACCTGGGCAGCGAGACCTCATCTCTACAATAAATCAAAAAATCAGCCGGGCGTGGTTGCGCATGCCTGTAATTCCGGCTACTAGGAAGGCTGAGGCGGAAGGATCGCCGGAGCCCAGCAGGTAGAGGCTGCGGTGGCCGGGAGCGGCCACTACACTCCAGTCTGGGCGACTGAGTGAGACTCCAACTCAAAAAAAGAAAAAAAATCATATCATAATATTAAATTACAATAATTTTTATCCTTCTGTTCTGTTACCTTTTTAATATATCCTACTTTTTGACAAGCATGCATTATCATATGTTTCTTCCCTGAATATATTAATTTTAGAGTTTTTGTATTATGGTTCTCTCATTCCTTTTCTTTTGTTGTTTGGTTTGGCTTTTTTTTTTTTCTATGTTGGAGGAACTCATTAAATACCTGGTGATCCTTTGCTATGTGTTCATATTTAAGTGATTTTGCAACTATATGTGCATATAAACATTTGCTGACTTCCAGGCTTCACCTTAAATAATGTCTTTATTTGGGTACTACCTAATTCCAATACTTAAAAAGCATATTTTGTGAGACCAATTTTTCTTGAGAATAATCTATGATCTGCCTGTGGAAGTGATTCAGGTAATGTACACTTGACAGTAGTTCATACTAGAACCGGTGTGCGGGCAGGGCCCCCAGAGTTTCAACATTCATTTAATCCTCTAGTCTTAGCCTCTTGTCTGCTGATACTCTCCTATTTAACCTATGCTAGTCAAGAACTGCACCTAATCTAAACAATAAGACCTTAGGTTCTTTTTGGGGTCAGTTGGAGGAAGGTAGACAGTTAGAGAACAGACCTAGAGGCTAACTACAAGTTACATAGCCCTTCAATAAATCTCCTGGTATCTGTTCTACATTTGAAGTTTCCTCCTCCAATACTTTAAACTCTCAATCTGTGTGTGTGTGTGTGTGTGTGTGTGTGTGTGTGTGTGTGTGTGTGTGTAGGATAGTTCTCTGCAGGTACCCATGTTGTAACTTTATTTGCTCTGAAATTTAGTTACTACTGTAATGCATGCTTTCAGTGTTCTAAAAACATATTAAAATATCTCTTTTGTTATCTCTTTTTATTTCCTTTTTGTAATTATAATTTTATTTTGTGATATAGTTTTATAGTGCTATTTTAGTGGAGTTTGGGAAGAAATAGTTTTAGCCATGTTGAACTAAAACTAAAAGGTTACAATTAATTTTTAAAGCTCTGTTAGTAAATTATCAGTTTTGTTAATGAATAAATATTCTATTTTATTTATTTTTTTCCTAAAATTACTTATTTTTAAAATAATAGATACAATTGTATATATTTATTGTGTACATCATGAGGTTTTGAAGTATATTATACAATGGTTTTATATATGTATGTTTATATATTGACATATATATATATATATATATATATATATACACACAACGATTAAATATATCTAACTAATATATATACATTACCTCACATAGTTGTCAGGTTTGTGGTACGAGCACTTATACATTCTCAGTATTTAAAAATAATACAACATATTATCATTATCTGTATCATTATCTGTAACCAAGCTGTACAATAGATCTCTTGAACTTATTCCTCCTATCTAACTGTAATTTTATATACTTTGACTAACAACTTCACAGACCCTTCTCCCCAACTCTCCTGGTTTCTGGCAACCTCCATTATACTCTCTATTTCTATGAGCTCAATTTTTTTTGATGCCTCGTGTGTGAGATCATGAGGTATTTGTCTCTCTGTATCTGGCCCATTGCACTTAATATAATGTCTTCCAGATTCATCCATGTTGTCAGAAGAGGCAGGATTTCTTTTTTTTTCTTTTGAGGTGGAGTCTCATTCTGTCATCCTGGCTAGAGTAAAGTGGCACACTCACAGCCAAGGCAGCCTCCACCTGCTGGGCTCAGGCTATCCTTCCACCTCAGCCTTCCAAGTAGCTGAAACTACAGGCACGTACCACCACGCCCTCCTTTTTTTTTTTTTGGTAGAGATGAGGTCTCACCAAGTTGCCCAGGCTGGTTTTGAACCCTTGGGCTCAGGCAATCCTCTTACCTCAGTCTCCCAAAGTGCTGGGATTATAGGCATGAGCCACCGCTCCCGGCCAAGATTTCTTTTTCTTTATACTGCATATTGGATTTTAGACCATAGCAAATGCAACGTAGTGGGGATAATATGATTGTTTACATTAGTATAAATAATGCTATCCTGATATTTAATATAACAGGTTTTGTGACTCCTGTAACTATACTATACCACATGAGTGCTTTTTGTTCTTTGCACTGTATTCTTTGGAAAAGTGTATATATATATATTCTACATTCAAAGTACATCTGTATATTTCAGGATGTGTGGAAGTAGTTGTTGTTATGGTGTTCTAGAGAGGTTGGCTTCTGGGAGTGGGAAAGGAGGAACTGGACAATTCTTTCACTCATAATGTGTTGGTCTTGACTGGAAAATTAATTACAATACCTTCTGTCTACAGTACACTTGGGGAATTTATTTAGATCTACTCTCAAGCTGACTTCCCAAGAGAATACAAGTCAATTATGGTTTGAGCTCTTCTTGTCTCATGAGCTACTTGAATAATAATATATTTGAATGATGGCCCAGGAGACTAGAATTAGGAAGTGCTTGTCTCAAGTCCCAAATGAGTTTCACAGATAGTCCTATGTTTGTTATTAGTTCAAGCAGTGCTATAGGACTGATGCAGGAGTGTTCTACTTACTTCCAGACAAACCAGTGGAATATAGTTTTAACTGTTTTTAACATATAAAGATCCAGTTGTACTAGACATCCATAGTTTGAGTTACTTTTTTTGTCATCGAAACTGTTTCTAAATCAAGAGAAAATCCAAGTAGTATGTCAGTTTTGCTTATTTCACTTGTAAAATAGATAAGTATTGTTTTCTAAAAAGAATTGTGTTAAAGATTTTTAAAAATGACTATTTTTTATGTATCCAGAAATCACACCCTAAAAAATTATCATAATATTCTCATGGCCAGTCATCTTTTGATGCATGAAATGAAAACAAGCTGCAGACCTGTCTATAAAATTCTGCAAATGATTATTACTTGATTCATTAAGAGAAGTTATTATTCTATAAAGTGTTTCCCAAATGCTCAAAAGAGAAAGGTTAAGTACAATAAATACAGTATAATTGAAGTCAGAATTTGTTCAAGAAAAACAAACCATATAGTAACAATACGAGCACCAGTTCAAGGAAAAAAATATGACTGTTTACAAGTTATATTTTAAGGTATCTGTATATGTCAAATTAAGAAACAAAGTTAATCAGTCTTTAAATTAATCTTTATAACACACTAGAGAAAATGAGAAAAAAGAGCAAAATTCAGTAGTGTTTTCCAGTCCCCAAGGAGAGGGTGTTTCCTATGTGATTAGTGCTTCATTTTGATAATGTATTTAGCTGACCTGAAGCTGTCATTTCTTACTTGTAGTTAGAGCTCATCTCTCGTCTTATGAAATCCTGATCCTCAGTATCTGGGTCATAAACCCTACTTCTCAGAAACCCCAGAACTTAGAGCTGAATACAGTATATAAAAATTTTATCTGAACATTAAATCTTTCGTATTGTGTGTTAATAAAAAAAACTTGTAGACATTAGTACTGGGAAGTTCTGGATTTCTTTTGAAGAGATTTCTCCTTACTTTTTGTCTAGAGAATTCATGAATGTTTTATAAATGTTCATGCATATTTTCATTCATAGTATTTTATACTGACTACATACTGGATTTTATGAGCTGATAGATTGTTCTTTGCATGTGCGATGACTAGATTATAGGTGAGTCAACTTTTCATATAGACTTCTTTGCTGATATATGAAGATTACTGAGGATTACCATACAAGCAGTTACCTGTGGTGGCTAACATTGATCAGCAAAGGAATTATGATATTTAGCATGCCTTTTGTAAGCTCACTCACCGACTAGAAACCTAACTTTAATTAACACGTTTCATTTACGCATACCGACTTCAACTAAAATGAGAATAAGATTATCTTACAGTAGATTAACATCATCCTTCTTTGATGACATATATGTAACTCATTTTGATGGATAATATGTGTAAACAAATTGAGTTTATTGCAATTATTATTATAGAATAAAAAATTATCTATAAATGTTTTAAGTAGATCCCTAATGGTAAACATTTCAACATAGCATATAGCACCCCTCTTTTAGTCTGTTTGTTAGTTTGAAAACAAATATGTTGGTCTATGTAGGTAATTTTTTTCTCATGCAAATACAAGTATCTAACATTCCCATTAAAGAAAGGAGCATGCCGGGAGGCGGAGACGAGAGGATTGCCTGAGCTCAGGGGTTCGAGACTAGCCTGGGCAATTTTTTGAGACGTTATCTCTACAATCAATCAAAAAAAATTAGCCGGGTGTGGTGGCACATGCCTGTAGTTACACCTACTTGGAAGGCTGAGGCAGAAGGATTGCCTGGCCCAGTTAGTCGAGGCTTCGGTGGCCATGAGCGTGCCATTGCACTCCTACCTGGGTGACAGAGTGAGAATCCAACTAAGAAAAACAGAAAAGAACATGCTGCATATATTATTATTCTTAGAATTCACCTTACTTGAGTACTCTGAAAACAAGCTGCCTGAACTTTAAAATACGACATTTCTCTCTAATTGGACTTCACAGTTGCTATGGGTTAAATTGTGTCACCACAAAATTCATATGAAGCCCTGACTCCCAATGTGGTGTCTGTATCTAGTTATAGGGTCTTTAGGAGGTAATTAAGGTCAAATGAGGTCATAAGGGTAGGGCCTTAATCTGAATAGTGAACTGGGTCTTAATTCATAGGACTGCTGAGACCTTATAAGAAGAGATCGCTTCTCTCCCTCCCTCTCCCTCACCCTTTCCCTCTCCCTTGCTCCCCTTCTTCTCCCTACCCCCTCTCTCCCCAACCCCCTTCCTCTCTCCCTCTTCCTCTTTCTATTTCTCTCTTTCTGCCATATGTGAAAACAGAAGGAAGTTGGCCATCTGCAAGCCAGGAAGACAGTGCTCACCAGAAAATTAATCCTGTTGGATCTTGACTGTGATGAAATAATTTCTTGTTTTTTAAGTCACCCCATCCATGGTATTTTATATGGTAGCTTGAGTTGACTAATGTAGCAATTTATAACTACTGTGTTTTGATTGAAGTTCTGTTGGCACAATGAACAAGCTGCATCACATATTTAAAAACAAACTGATTAGTTATGAATTATAATTAATTGGACAATAGCCAGAGAGAAAAATCAACTTTATTCTTATAATTGTAGGATGAAAAATGTCTTTTATAATGTCACTGCTGTATTTAACAAAGATTCTAAAAACCCATGCTTACTTTATTTGTTTCTATAAGAATCTTGAAATATTTGTAACAGCAGTTACAAATGCCTAAGTTCAATAACTATATAATAACAGCAAAAGATACATCATATTCATTTAATACTTATTATATACTAGGGGACATAGTTATCTTACATTATTTAAATTTCACACAATGAAATAGATATTGTTATTTTCCCATTTTACAGGTGATGAAATTGATCCCAGACATGCAAATAAGGAGAACACAGGGAATTCATCAGATAGTCTTCATGTCTTGTTAAACCATGGTGCCTAGTGCTGTATCCTCACCATAGAGATTTAATTGTCACATAAACCATAGGCTATTCTCCATGGGAAAAGGCTGCCCTGGATAATGCTGGAAATAACATGCCAGTCCTCTCACTTTTGTCTCCCTTTTTGCAGATGGTGTTTAGACTACTCTTTTTTTTCCTCATCAATACTTTTTTTTTTTTTTTACTTCAGATAGAGAAAAAAATTACTTAGAAAAAAGCTTCCTCATTTGCAATCACTTTCCGGCTTTTCATTCTTGAGTTTATACACAGGTTTCATTTGATTAAATTTAAGGTGTTTCCAAATACTTATGACATCTCTTAAAAGGCTAACTTATTCCTTACATAGTAAGTGAGCCTCTCTAACTTATTATCTAAGAATAATCACAATTTCAATTTCTGAAATGTCTTATTTTCATTTCTAGTTATAGAGAAAAAGCGTGTGTGTGTGTGTGTGTGTGTGTGTGTGTGTGTGGAGAGAGAGAGAGAGAGAGAGAGAGAGAGAGAGAGAGAGAGAGAGAGAGACTGAGAACAAACCATCTTTTTCTCTGTATCCAGGAAATTTCCAGAGCAAATCAACTATGTCTCCCCCTTTTTTTATATTCTATATTTTGCTGTGGGTCCAGGCCCAATAAAAGTTTCTCAAAAATTTTTAATGCCATTAAGTAAGTGCACCAATAATCCATAGAAATCCTTTTCTGGATAATGCCCTATTTCTTCAGCTTTTCCTAGACCATTTAAGTGAAGGAGAGAGAAGGGGGAGACATGCAGCAAGAGAGTTCTCCTATGGACCTAAGGAAAAGAGAAGAGAGTGAAACTGTGAATATATACAGCAGCAGGAAGCAAATGCATATACTTTCCTAAGTATCCTGCTGTGAATGTCTATGGGAAGGATTAGTAATACTTCCTGCCCCCTCATTATCTAGACATCAGTTTTCTAACCAAAGCAGGCTATTATTACAGTTTCCCATGGTCAATATTTATTATGTCACAGAACAGGCATTAAGCAAACACTAACAAACACAAGCTTGTCATGTAGAGAAATAAATGTATGGCATCCCAATACCAATATTTTAAGGTAATATTTGCAGAGAGTGAATACTTTTCTCTATGTGAAATAACTTGTTGTTCTTAAGAGTTGATTAAGGACTTGTTGGTTGGTTAAATATTTCTTGAAAATGCTAGCAAATTTATTTAGAGTCAAACAAGTGGCTGTGGAAATGGCTGAGTCAGAGAAGGTTTCTCAAGACTCTGGCTTGTGATGTAGATTTTATCTAAATGCCTAATACACGACCATAATTATTAGGACCATCATAAAACAATTTATATAATAAATTAAAATAGGTAAAAAAGAAAATATTAAAAATGGGTGTTCATTAATAAATTGAAAGCAGACCATTAAGAAGGGATTAAAAATGAGGGAAAAAGTTCAAAATAAATCAGTGTATTTTGTAAGTAATATATCATTTTTTAAAACTAGAAGATTATACCAGCAGCATTATTCTCGGACCTAGAAACAACATTATAGGAACTCATATGGAAACATAAACAACCAATAATAGCCAAAACAATCCTCAGCAAAAAAAAAAAAAAAAAAAAAGTAGGAGGTATCACATTCCCAGACTTTAAACTTTATTGTAAAGCTACAAGAATCAAAACAGCCTGGTATTCATACAAGAACAGGCATATAGACCAATGGAATAGAACTGAGTTTCCAGAAGCAAAACTTCAATTTCTCAACCAACTCATCTTCAACAAAGCTTCCACCACCTACCACTGGGGAGAGGAGAACCTAATCAGTAAATGGTGCTGGGAAAGCTGGCTGACCACATGCAGAAGATTGAAACAGGACCCCTTCCCCCATACACAAAAATCAACTCTAAATGAATCAGAGGCCTAAATGTAAAACCTCAAACTATAAAAACTTTAGAAAATGCAGGGGACACTCTTATGGAAATTGGAACTGGCAACCAATTCTTGATCAATACCATGAGGACCCATGCTATAAGAGATAAGATAGACAAGTGGGACCTCATCAAACTGACAAGCTTCTGCAAAGCCAAAGAAACCATCAAGAGCACAGGGAGACAGCCCACAGACTGGAAAAAAGTACTTGCCAATGCCATGTCTGGCAAAGGCCTAACATCTAGGATCTACAAGGAACTCAAATATGTTGAAAAGAAAAAAAAAAAACAAACAGCCCCATTACAAAGTGGGCAAAAGATATGAATAGACAGTTCATAAAAGAAGACATACAAACAGCCAACAGATACATGAAAAAGTGTTCAGCCTCACTAGTCATCAAGGAGATGCAAATTAAAACTACACTGAGATACCACCTAAATCCAGTCAGAATGGCCATCATCAGTAACTCAAAAAATAACAGATGCTGGAGAGGATATGGCGAAAAGGGACTCTATATTGTTGGTGGGAGTGTAAACTAGTATAGCCTCTGTGGAAAACAGTGTGGCAATTCCTAAAAGTTCTAAAACTTGACCTTCCATATGACCCCACAATCCCCCTACTGGGAATATACCCGAAAGAACTCAAATCACTCTATAAAAAAGATACGTGCATACGTGTGTTTATCGTGGCATTGTTCATGATAGCAAGAACATGAAACCAACCATGCTGCCATCAAAAGAGGACTGGGTAAAAAAAATGTGGTACATATACACAATGGAATATTACACAGCCATAAAGAAGAACAAAATCATGAACTTTGCAGCAACCTGAATGGAATTAGAGTCTATAATACTGAGTGATCTTTCACAGAAACAAAGACCTGAGTATCACATGTTCTCACTCATAAGTGGACCTTGAACAACTATGATAATACTATAAGAAAAGAATTGACAGTAATGAGAAACTGAAGGCAGGGGGTGTGGAGGTAGGATTGACAGTAGTCAAAATCTGCCTGGGGAAATGGGAAGCATACCTCATCAACAAGGGTAACTGCACAATGAATATTTGTATATCTAACCCTGAATTGTACCCCACAATTTCAAAATAAAAAAATTTAAAAGTTAAAAATAAATAATAAAATAGATTCAAAATCAAAAAAATAAAAATGCATGAGTAAAAAAATAGAGATACAATTGTATATAAGATAAAAGAGATAAAATGCTAAAAGGTGAAAAGTTTATAACATAAACATGTGCATGAAATATATCTCATAAAATTTTATAAACATATAAGGTATGATTGCACAATGAGAATAATGATTAAAAATATTGAGTACAGCCGGGCTCAGTGGCTCAGCCTGTAATCCCGCACCTTTGAGAGGTTGAGTGAGTGGATTGCCTGAGCCCGCGGGTTCGAGACCCGCCTGGGAAACTTGGAGAGACCTCATCTCTACAATAAATCAAAAAATGAGCAGGGCGTGGTAGCGCACGCCTGTAGTTCCAGCTACTTGGAAGGCTGAGGCGGAAGGATCACTGGAGCCCAGCAGGTCGATGCTGCGGTGACCGGGAGCGGCCGCTGCACTCCAGTCTGGGTGACAGAGTAAGACTCCAACTCAAAAAAAAAAAAAAAAGTATTGAGTACAGATTAAAATACAAAACCATGAAAACAAACAAGACCAAGAAAAACAAACACGAAAACAAAGGTAAAAATTATTAGACAGCTAGTTAATAGAATTTAGAAGTTATAAAAACCAATTAAAATATAAATCAAGGCAACAAAAACATATTAAGATATTAATTTGGATGGTACCAAGACGTGTGACACCTTGACTATGTTCTGAATCAGCAAATTTAATGGCATGAGCTTAATACAGCAATGAAAAAAATTTTAGAGTAAAAATTCCTAATTCCATGAAATAAGAAACTAGTTTACAACTATTTGAGTACACTTATCTGTCTATGGCCATACCACCCTGAACGCTCCCAATCTCTTTTGTTTTTAGTGGTTAACATTTTGGATTACTTAGAAGACAAAAACAAAAAACCTTTTAAACTTTTTCTGCTAGGTGGAAAAAAAAATATTTCTATTTTGTTATTTGAAGTACAAATGCATGACTACCTGTCAAAATACACCATCTTAGCTTAGTTTGGGCATATTTTTTGGTGATTCTGTTTTAAAAACCAAGAATAATCTTCAAGAACTAGAATAATAAACTGTGTGAGTCAAGCGGATGAGCATTTTTATTGAGATGACCTTTTAAAGCCTATTTGGTTCTGATACTGGTGTGATGTCCTTTCTGGGTGAGGAATAAATAAGTCAGCACAGTAATTTCTGAATTCCGTATTTAGCTTTACTTTTGTTTTGAGTTCAACAGTGGAGAGTGATGTGGCAAACAGCCTTGAAAGATAGGATAATGAGTCTGCTCAAGCTATTAATACCTACATTAGTTTATCCATCCAAGAGAGTCAAACTCAAAAACACTGCAAAGGAAGCAGTAGGTTGAGTCATAGGTAAAGAAGCTCTGGGCCACAGCTGAGGTCACAGAATAAGCAGATGTCTGAAGGTTAAGATGTGTAAATCTATGAATTGGTAATTGAGAAATTTCAATATTGTTCTACAGAAGATGAAGGAGTATAGATTTAAGTGCTTATTTTTACAACCCAGTTGTTTCCTCAAGAGCCTGTCCCGTAGAAAGACATCAGTAGGGGTCAGAGTTTGGCTCTGACTTTATCCTGGTTTTCACTGACTCAGACCTGTTTTTAGCTCTCTCCTTTCCCCTGCCTTAGTGCTCAGTGTCTTCTTACTGTTCAAAGTCTCCTGATGCACCAAGAGTCCACACACGACCACCTTCTCTGCTCCTGTTAAAGTGCTATGTGCTAAGCCTTTCATCTCCACACTGATTCCCGGTCACATACTGAATCTGATGTCAGTTGGATTTGAAATGATAGAAATTAGATTATATGAATTGAAGCCAGACTTTTGAATAGCTGATAACCCTACCTACTTCCAATCACTTTGAGACAAAGTTGTATTTTAAACGACACTTTAACCCCAATAACTATTTAATTGATGATTACTTAGTCACTAAGTGAAAGTGAAAAAATAGAATAAAATATGAGATTGTGAGAAAAGCCAAGAAAAGGGGTGCATTTAATAATGACTTTTAAGATATACAAGTGGCTATGAACTTTATCTCCAAATTCTATTCTTGAATGATAGAATTTACTTTTTAGTGCTTGGACAAATATTGTCTGTGTTTTTGTCCACTTTTCTATGTATTAATTAATGTAATGTTTTAGGACAAGTTTCATCGTGGTTACTTCCTTGATGAAAATTTTAGTGTTCTTTGGCAACACAAATTATGAGTGTAATCCTCTCCTGTTCCAGTTTTTTTCCAGGTCATAAGAATTAAGTTCTTGCTTATTAATGAGGTTTTTTGTCATAAGAATTAAGTTCTTGCTTATTAATGAGGCTTTTTGTTTGCTTGTTTTATTTTTATTTTGCAGAACAAATTACATTTTGTTAAAAAGACTGCTATAGATAGAGATGAAATAACCTTTGTAAATCAAACACAAAAAGAAACAAAAGCCAGCTGAAGAATTATCAGCATAGCAAGATACATGCTTGTGTATCTCCATTGACTGAAGGTTATAACGTACATATAGTTAATACATATTTATCCCTAGTCTTTTCTATAACCATTATCATCTTCCATTAAATTATGAAGAAACTCTATAATGCAGCAACAGTGAGACATAAGCCTCCTACATTTCCTGCTGGTATCTCTTGTTCTCCATGTTAATCTTTTGCTGGGAATAAAGGCATAGTCTAGAGTGTTACCTCCACGAAAATGAACATATCTGAGTTGGGAAGTTAACACAACTGAATTTGAATTGCATTGGGAAAGATACCATACCATATAGATAAAGGGTGAAACCAGGCAAACAGGTACAGAAGTAGTCTGAATAGAATCCTAGAAGCAATAAAGCTTTAAGTTCAAAGTGAATAATATACAATTTCTACTTTTTTCTTCCTGTTTGTATGAGTGCATTGAAGTAATAAAGTCTATTATCCATGAACTATAGACATGGGCCTGAATTTTAATTCTGTTCTTATTTGAATATGACTTTAGACAATTTTTTTTTTAGCTCTCTAGGATTTGATTTCCTAATATGTAGAAATAAGTTTAAATATGTTTAGTTGGATTAGTTTACATAATCCTTGGAAGAATCCAATAGGATAATAGATGTGAATGTTCTTTATACGAGTAACTTATTTAAACCCAAGTTTGTTATTTCTTCATAAAAATTATCTCAAGAAGCAAATACTAATCACAATATATGTAAATTATTAAATATTAATATCTGCTAAATGTATATCTATATTTGTAAGAATTGTCGACTCAAGAGAAGAGTGTTATAGAAAGACTATTCATTTTGTCAATATTTATGAAATAATCTATGTTTTACTGAATCTACATGGTAGACTAATATGTGAGTATTCAGTCAATGATACATTGATTTTATACTAAATAGAATATATTACAAATATAGTTTATAAAAATAGTTTGCAGAAAAGTATATGGTATTGTTATGGACTGAAAATGTGTGTGCCACCCCCAGTTTATATGTTAAAGCTCTCACCTCCAAAGCAATTTCATTTGAAGATGGGGTATTTGTCAGGCAATTAAGTTTAAGTGAGGTTGTGAGAGTAGGCCCTCATGATTCCTTAGTTCTCTATAGGAAGAAACGCCAGAGAGCTTGTTCGCTCTCTACCCGCCCACCCATATAATCACAAAGGCATCATGTGCACACACAGTAAGATGGCAGCTACTTACTACCTTGTAAGTACCTTGATTTTGGACTTTCCAGGCTCCAGTACTCTGATAAATAAATTTCTGTTGTCTATGGTATTTTGTTACAGCAACCTGAGCTAAGATACTTAAATAAACCTATTTTGCCCACATATCTTACATGTATATTAAGAGAAAAAATGGCAGAATGGATACCAAATACTTAACAGTGATTAGCATTAGTATTTAAGAATTTAGGGCTCTTCACATTTTGTCCTATAAATTTTTTAATTAGATTAATATTTTGATGTGTATGTAATACCCTTCTGATTGGAAAAAATAGTTATATTTAAGAAGGAAATACTAGAACTTTAAAAAGAAAAATTACTCAAGCTTCTTAAACCTCAATCCATTCATTTGAAAGTTATATGTAACATGCAGAAGATTGAAACAGGACCCCCACCTATCACCATACACAAAAATTAACTCTAAATGGATAAAGACATAAATGTAAAACCTCAAACTATAAAAATCTTAGAAAATGCATGGGACACCCTTATGGAAATTGGAACTGGTAACCAAACCCCAAGTGCCCTGATCAAAAACCCCAAGTGCCCATGCATAAGAGATATGATAGGCAAGTGGAATCTCATCGAACTGAAAAGCTTCTGCAAAGCAAAAGAAACCATCAAGAGAGCAGGAAGATAGTCCACTTGGGAAAACGTATTTGGGAAAATATATTTGTCAACTGTTTATCTGGCAAAGGCCTAACATCTAGGATCTACAAGGAACTCAAACAAGCAAAAAGGAAAAAAAACAAACAGTCCCATAAAAAGTGGGCAAAAGATATGAATAGGCACTTCTCAAAGGAAGATATAGGGGCAAGCACAGGCACGTGAAAAGTGCTCAGCCTCACTAATCATCAGAGAAATGCAAAACAAAACCACATTGAGATACCACCTAACCACTGTAAGAATGGCCATGATTAATAAAACAAACAACAACAGATGCTGGTGAGGAGGTAGAGAAAAAGGACTGCTTCTACACTGGTGGTGAGAATGCAAACTAGTGCAACCTCTTTGGAAGACAGTATGACGATTTCTGAAAGAACTAGAAATTGACCTTCCAAATGACCCAGCCATACCTCTATTGGGAACATAACCAGAGGAACTCAAATCATTCTGCAAAAAAGACACTTACACATGCATGTTTACTGCAGCACTATTCACAATAGCAAAAACACGAAACCAACTGTGCTGCCCATTGAAACTGGACTGGATTAAAAAAATGTGGTACATATACACAATGGAATACTATGCAGCCATAAAGAAGGACAAGATATGAACTTTGCAGTAACTTGGATGGATTTAGAGTCTATCACATTCAGTGATCTATCACAAAAACAAAGAACAGGGTACCATATGTTCCCACTCATAAGTGGACCTTGAACAATTATCATAATACTGTAAGAAAGGGATTGGCAGTAGTGGGAAATTGCCAGGGGAGGGGGTTGGGATTGGCATTTGAGGGAAACTGCCACAGGAGGGGTCATACCTCACCAACAAGGGTAGCTGCATGATGAACATTTGTATACCTAACCTTGAATTGTACCCCACATCTTTTTTTGAAAAAAGCAAAGAAAATTATATGTAACAATATTTTCCATACCCAAATTCTAAAACTTTTGTGGGGGAAACTGCGATAAAGCATAAGAAAGTTTTAGAAACCATAAATGAACTTTTCCGAACTCAAAAATAACTTACTTATCATAACTTCATAAATAAGTCATTAAATATGTTAAGAAAACATATTTCTGAATAAGAACATATCTTTAGACGTAAGAACATTAAGAGCTAGCTAGCAATACACCAAGATTCTTTTAAAAAATCCTATTCAACCATATGAAAGGGAATGAAAATTGAAAAGGTTGACATTTCCAACCATGTCTGGGAACAAAAAGCAGTATACTATTATTCTGAGATGTCACATATTTCCAATGATAAGATTCTTATCGTCTTTTTTAAAAAAAGCATTATTCAGATAGTCTCTCTCTGCTAAACTTTTCTTTTTTCCCCTTTTCAATTTCTCTGTATTTCTATCTTTGAATGTGTGTTTCAGAAATTGAGAGAGTTAACATCCTTAGCTCTGATAAGAATAGATTAATCAAAATCTGTGGTTCCTCATCACTTTCAATAAGACCTATTGACCAAAAACAATACTCTGAATTTTCTGTAAAAACTAATATGTAATATGTGCCATTTAAAAAGCCTATATCTGTCCTCTGTCTTGATAGATACCGAATTAACTTTAGCAGTGTATGCAGTAAGATATTAAAAACAAGCTAAGTTTGACATTGAGCAGCTTCACCATGTATTTGACAGATCATTCACTTCGAAAAAAGTAGTCCCATTTTCCTGTCACTTACCTTCATTTTATTGTGGGAGTAAAAAGCTTGGTGAAACAAAGGTCATATATGGTATTAAATTAAAAAAAAATACATTGCTTTCTTAGAGGACAAACTTTCTGTGGAATAAATGGTGCCCACTGCTAAAGATAAGTCTGTCCTTAGTATCATGTTTTCCTCAGTCCATAAGTATATCACCTTGTTAAACACATATGGATACTTTGTTATATTTATATGATTATAGACATCCAAAACTTCGTGTTTTCCATTTGAAAATTAGAATGTTAAAAAATTTTCAATAAAGAAAATTCAAGGTTATAAGTTGTCAATGTAGATTTTAGAAGACATATGCACCATTTCCACATTAAGTATAAAATCAACTTGGTATTCTATGAAATTTCTATAATCTGTGTTTTTTTAGGAAAAAGTAAAAAGGTAGAGTTCTCTTTCTAGGTTCTCTATGCTCAAAAAGTGCCAGATTAACTCAGTAAGAAGTAAATATTTATATAAAACTGAAAAATGTGGAAGTCAAAGTTGAGCATTTAGAAATGAAAATGGTGTTGATCCAGAGAAGTTACACTTTCATAATGAATGTTATTTTAAACAAAAACCATTTTCTAAAAGTTGATTTGGATGCTGATTATTAATTTATTTGTTTGTTTAATTTATTTTGATAATTTTACTGGGTGATAATTCACAAACTGTATACTACATTCACTTAAAGTATACAATTCAGTACTTTATGTTTATTTATTTATTTACCAATTTACTTATTTATTTCAATAGATTTAGGGGTTACCAATGGATTTTGGTTACATGAATGGATTTTTGCATGGCAAAAAGGTCTGGGCTTTCTTCTTTTTCTTTCTTCTTTATTTCAGTAGCTTTACGTAGTACAAATGATTTTTGGTCTGGACTTTAAGGGTACCCACCACCTTTACTTTTGCACATTTTACTGGATAGATGGTTTTCATTCCTTCACCTCCCTGGTCTTAGCCTCCTCCTTCTGAATCTCCAATGTCCATTATAGCATTCCATATGCCTTTGCAATTCCTTAGTGTAGCTCCCACTTATAAGTGAGAACATGTGATAGTTGGTTTTCTGATCCTGTGTCACTTCACTTGTGATGGTCTCCCTTCCATCCAAGTTGCTCCAAAGACATAATTTCATTATTTGTTATGACTGGATACTATTCCATGGTATACACATACCACATTTTTATTATCTACTGATCAGTTGATTGATATTTAGATTGATTCCACATCTTTGTGATTGCAAATTGTGCTGAATAAACATAAGAGTACAGGTGATTTTGTATAAAAACATCTGTTCCTTTGGGTAGGTACCAGGTAGTGGGACTGCTGGATGGAATGGTACATCTACTTTTAGTTGTTTGAAAAATCTTCATATCGATTTCCATAGAGCTTGTTCTATTTTTCACTCCCACCAACAGTGTGTAAGCATTTCCTTTTCTCTGTGTCCATATGCCAACATCTGTTTATTTTTATTTTTAACTTTTAATAATATCCATTCTGTTTGGTGTAAGGTGGTATCTCATTTTGGTTTTAACTTGCATTTTTCTGAAAATTAGTGATGTTGAACATTTTTATATGCTTGTTGGCCATTTATATATCATTTTGATAGATGTCTGTTCATGCCATTTGCCCACTTCTTAATGGGGTTATTTGCTTTTTTCTTGCTGATTTGTTTGAGTTATTTGTAGATTCTGGATATTAGTCCTTTGTCAGATATATGGTTTGCAAATATCTTCTCCCATTCTGTAGGTTGACTATTTGCTTTGTTTATTTTACTTTTGCTGTGCAGAAGCCCTTTAGTTTAATTAAGTCCCATTTGTTTAGTTTCTTAATTTTATTGCATTTACTTTTGGACTCTTAGCCATAAATTATTTGCCTAGGCCTGTGTCCATAAGAGCTTTTCCTCCAGACATGGTAGGTCACACCTGTAATCCCAGCACTTTGGGAGGGTTCAAGACAGCCTGGGCAACTTGGTGAGACTTCGTCTCTACAATAAATCAAAAAATTAGCTGGCATGGTGGCATGCACCTATAGTTCCAGCTACTTGGAAGGCTGAGGTGGAAGGATGGCCTGAACCCAGCAGGTCAAGGCTGCGGTGGCTGTGATTGTGCCACTGCACTCCACCCCGGGTGACAGAGTGAGACTCCAACTCAAAAAAAAAAAAGAAAAAAAAAAGAAAAAGTTTTTCCTAAGTTTCCTTCTATAATTTTTGTGGTCTTAGGTCTGACATTTATGTCTTTAATCCATCCTGAGTTAATTTTGTATATGGAAAGATAGGGATCAAGTTTCACTTTTCTTCATGTAGTTATGTAGTTTTCCTAGCACATCTGTTGAATAGGGTGTTTTTTCCTAGTGTATGTTTTTGTCTGCTTTGTCAAAGAGCAGTTGCTTGTAGGTATTTGGGTTTATTTCTGGATTATATATCTGTTTCATTGGTCCATGTGTCTGCTTTTGTGACAGTATCATGCTGCTTTTGGTTTTTATAGCCTTGTAGTATAATTTGAAGTCAAGTGATATGATGCCTCCAGCTGTATTCCTTTTGCCTAAGATTGTTTTGTCTATTCTGGCTTATTTTGATTTCATATTAATTTTAGGATTGTTTTTTCTAATTCTGTGAAAAGTGACATGAATAGTTTGATAGGGACTGCATTGAATCTGTATTAATTTGAGTAATATAGTTATGAGAGGGGATTCCCCCCCACACACACACAAGATAAACCCAGAATTATCTTTTGGAGGGCAATCCCCTTATAGTGTAGGTTTCCTCTGCTAGATAAATGTTCTAGAAAACCATCAGTATCAATGTACCAGCGAGCATTGCAGTGAGAGGTTGTATTCAACTTCAGAGAATTTGTTTTTTAGTTTTTTTCAATGACTATGCCCATTTCATGATGGGTGATTTATGAGGGTACCTGCCTACATGGTGCTGAGTGTTCAGCAGTTTTGACAAAAAATGGCATGACCCTCATATCTTACCTGCCCAATTCACCCGATCTCACCACGAGTGATTTTTTGTGTGTGTTTCCTGGGTGAAAAAAGTCCCCAAAGGGAAACCTTTTGCTGATATAAAAGAGGTAAAACAAAAAACAGCAGAAACACTAAAAGGCATCAAAATTGACACGTTCAAAAACTGTTTTGAGCAGTGGAAAAAGCATCTTAATAGGTATATTGCATCAAAGAGAGAGAACTTTGAAAGTGAAATTTAAAGATGTAAGAATAAATCCACAATTTTTTATGAATAAATGTTTGGGTTTTTTTGGTTTCCCGCCCCCTCATATTTTAACAATATTGATTTTTCCAAATCTTGCACATGGTTGTTTTTTTCTTTTTTTAAACTTTTAAATTATTTATTAAAATTCTGGAGTACAATTCAGGTTAGGTTTACAAATATTCATTGTGCAGGTACCCTTGCGTTGTTTTATCATTTGTTTGTGTCCTCAAAAATTTCTTTCATTAGTGTTTTGAAATTCTCATTGTAGAGATTTTTCACCTCCTTGGTTAAATATATTTCTGAGTATTTTAGTTTTTGGCAGCTATTGCAAAATGAAATTGGGTTCTTGATTTGATTCTCAGCTTGGTCACTATTGATGCTACTGATTTGTGTATGTTAATTTTGTATCCTGAAACTTTACTGAATTAATTTCTCAAGTCCAGGAGTCTTTCACTGAAGTTCTTAGGATTTTCTAGGTATAAGATTATACTATTGGCATACAAAGATAATTGGATTTCTTCTTGTCCAATTTGGATACCCTTTATTTCTTTCTCTTGCCTGATTGCTCTGACTAGAACTTCCTGTACTTTGTTGAGTAGGTGAAAGTGGTCATCCTTGCCTGTTCCAGTTCTGAGGGGGAATACTTTAAACTTTTTCCCGTTCAGAATTATGTTGGTTGAGGGCTTGTCATACATGTTTTTTATTATTTTGAGAAGTATTCCTTTTGTGCCTATTTTGCTAAGGGTTTTTATCACGAAATTATGCTGGATTTTATCAAGTGCTTTTTCTGCATCTATTGAAATGATAATATGTTTTGTTTTTAATTCTGTGTATGTAGTGGGTCATATTTACCGACTTGTGTGTGTTCAACCATTCTTGTGTCTCTGGGATAAAAACTTTCTTGATTGTGGTGGATTTTTTTTTTTTTTGATATGCTGTTGGATTTGGTTTGGTAGTATTTTGTGGTATACTTTTGCATTTGTGTTCATCAGGAATATTGGTAGTTTTCTTTTGTATTGTGTCTTTTCCTGACTTTGGTATTAGGGTTATATTGGCTTCACAGAAGGAATATTAATAATTTAGTCCTATGGAATAGCTTTTGTAAAATCAGTACAGTTCTTTGAAAGTTTTGTAAAATGTGACTGAGAGTCTGTCAGGTACTGGACTTTGTTGTTGTTGTTGTTGGGAGACTTTTAACTACTAATTTAATCTCACTATTTGTTATTGGTCTGGTCAGGAGTTTATTTCTTCCCTGATTCAAGGTTGGAGGATTGTTTTATAAATTTGTCCATTTCCTCTAGATTTTCTGGTTTGTTTGAAATGACGTATTTGTAATAATCTAGGATCATCTTTTGAATTTGTATTTCATCAGTTGTAATGTCTCATTTTCATATCTGATTGAGCTAATTTGAATCTTCTCTCTTATTTTCTTTTTTTTTTTTTTTTGAATTGAAGTCTTACTCTGTCACCCAGACTGGAGTGCAGTGGCCATTCCCGGCCACCGCGGCCTCGACCTGCAGGGCTTCAGCGATCCTTCCGCCTCAGCCTTCCAAGTAACCAGAATTACAGGCATGCGCTACCATGCCTGGCTGATTTTTTTTTATTTATTGTAGAGATGAGGTCTCGCTGCCCAAGTGGGTCTTGAACCCGCGGGCTCGGGCAATCCACTCACCTCAGCCTCCCTAAGGCGCGGGATTACAGGCTGAGCCACTGAGCCCGGTCTCTCGTATTTTCTTAGTTAATCTAGCTAGTGGTCTATCAATTTTGTTTATCTTTTCAAAGAACCAACCTTTTGTTTTCCTTGATATTTTGTATTGGCTTTTTAATTTCAATTTAATTTAATTTTCTCTGATCTTTATTATTTCTTTCCTTCTGCTAATTTTGGGTTTGGTTTGTTCCTGTTTTATTAGTTCCTTGAGGTGCAATGTTACATTGTTAATATGTGCTCTCTCAGTCTTTATAATGTAGGCCTTAAATGCTATATATTTTCCTCTGAGCACAAGGTTGTCTGTGGTCCAGAGGTTTTGATAATTTGTGTCATTATTGTCACTTATTTCAAGGAATTTTTAAATTTTCATCTGGATTTCATTGTTGACTCAAAGATCATTCAGGAGCAGATTGTTTTATTTCTATGTATTTGTTTGGGTTTGAGAGTTCCTCTTGGAGTTGATTTCTAGTTTTATTCCACTGCAGTCTAATAAAGTGATTTAAAAAAATTTTTTGAAGGCATAATTTTGATTTTTCTGAATTTATTGAGACCTGATTTGTGGCCTATCATATGGTCTATGCGGAGAATATTTCATGTCCTGAAGAGAAAAATGTATATTCTGTAGTTTGGGGGTAGAATGTTCTGTAGAGATTTGTTAAGTCCATTTCCTCTAGGGTTCAGGTTAACTTCATTGTTTCCATATTTACTTTCTGACCTCATGATCTGATGATTGCTGTCCATAGAGCATTGAAATCTCCCACTACTGTTGTATCACTTTTTATGCCTTCTCCTATGTCCAGTAGAATTTTTTTTTTTTTCCCTGAAGCTGGGAGCTCTGGTGTTAGGTGCTCTGATGTTAGGTACATCTTCTTGTTTGACTGATCCCTTCATTATTATATAATAGCCTTCTTTGTCTTTTTTCACTGCTGTTCATTTAAAATCTGTTTTATAGAATATAAGAATGGCTATTCCTGCTCATTTTTGGTTTCCATTAACATGGATAATTTTTAACTCCTTTATCTTGAGTCTATAGGAGTCTTTGTTGTTAAGAGCGTTTCTTTTAGGCAGATGATATTTGAATTGTTTGTGTGTTTTAATTAATTCTGCTAATCTATATCTTTTAAGGTGGGTACTGAGATTATTTACATTCAGGGTTAGTAAAGATATATAAAGTACTGTTTCATTTATCACATTGGTTGTTTCCAGGTTGCTTTTAATTTTCTTTATTGTGTTAGTGCTCTATATGCCCTGTTGAGATTTATAATTTGCAGTGTTTTTCTAGTGGTATATCTTGTTCTTTTGTTTCAACATTAGAATGCCTTTAAGTATTTTTTTATAGTGCTGGTCTAGTGGTGGCAAATTCCCTCAGAGTATGCTTGCCTGGGAAAGACTCTATTTCTCCTTCATTTATGAAACTTAGTTTGTGGGACACAGAATTTTTGGCTGATAGTTTTTCTATTTGAGGCAATTGAAGATAGGGCCCCAATCTCTCCTGGCTCATACGGTTTCTGCTGTTAGTCTGATAGGTTTATGATTATATGTTATTTGATGCTTTTGTTTTACTGCTTTTGAATCCTTTCCTTCATATTAAGTTTGTATAATCTGCTGACTATATGCCATGGGGATGACATTTTTGCAATAAATCTTTCAGGGAATTTTTTCTTTTTCTTTTTTTGGTTTTCTTGTGTGTGGATGTTTAAATTTTTGGCAAGGCCAGGGAAGTTTTCTGTAGTTATGTCCTCAAATAGGTTTTCCAAACCTGTTGCTTTCTCTTCTTCCTCAGGAACACCTATGATTCTTAGGTTTAGACACTTTACATAATCCCTCATTTATAGAAGACTTTGTTCTCTTTATTATTTTTGTGTTCTGACTGGGTTAATTTGAAAGACTTTTTTCATTTTCTGAGCTCCTTTCGTCTACTTGTTTTGGTTTACTGTTAAAATTTTTCACTGCATTTTGTACTTCTCTAAATGAGCCTTTAACTTCCAGAAGTTTATCTTAGTTTTTGTTGATGTTTGGTTGTTTATTTTTATTGTTGTTTTAAGTGTATATCACTTTGGGGAATTTTTTGTTTATGTCTAAACTTTTTTTCATTTTTGTTTTAAATTTTCCCTTGGCTGTCATTGAGCAATTTTATAATCAATCTTTTGAACTCTATCTCTGAAATTTCAAAAGTCAAATATTTTATTTTGGCTAGGGTCCATTGCTGAAGAATTAGTGTGGTCTTTTGAGGGGTGTTGAAAAATGTTTTTTTTCATATTACCAGGATTATTTTTCTTATTATTTTTGATACTATTTCTCATTTGGATAGACTATTCTTTTTTTTAAATGAATAATACATCTTTATTTGATACATTCTGAAAACACAATGTGCATTTAAGTATCAACTAATAGTTGATACAAAACTATACTTGCATATCAACTATTTGAGTATCAACTAAGTGTTAGAAGCTAAAAATACATTATCTTATTTTAATTATCCATTATTTATCTTTTCTTTTTTAAATCAATATTTTTTATTATGATATTGTGGGGTACAGTTAAGGGTTAGGTATACAAATATGTTTTGTTCAGGCACTCTTGTTGATAAGAGGTGTCTCCCCGTCCCCAGATAGATATTTACTGCCATTAATTTCATAGTTTCCCACCACTGTCAGTCATTTTCTTATGGTAGTGCATTGGATGATCAAGGTTCACTGTATGAGTGAGAACATGTGATACTCAGATCTTTGTTTCTGTGAGAGGTCACTCAGTATTATACATTCTAGTTCCATCCAGGTTACTGCAAAATTCATGATTTTGTTCTTTTTTATGGCTGCATAGTATTCCATCATGTATATGTACCACATTTTTTAATCCAGTCCTCTTTTGATGGAAAGCATGGTTGCTTCCAGGTTCTTGCTATTGTGAACAATGCTGCAGTAAACATATGTGTGCAGGTATCTTTTTGATAGAGTGATTTGAGTTCTTCAGGTATATTCCCAGTAGGGGGATTGCAGGGTCATATGAGAGTTTGATATTTAGAGCTTTTAGGAATCGCCACACTGCTTTCCCCAGAGGTTGCACTAGTTTACACTCCCACCAACAGTGTAGAAGAGTTCCCTTTTCACCACACCCTCGCCAACAACTGTTATTTTTTTGAGTTATTGATAATTGCCATTCTGACTGGAGTTAGGTGGTATCTCAGTGTGGTTTTGATTTGCATCTCCCTGATGATTAGTGAGTTTGAACATTTCTTCATGTGTCTGTTGGCTGCTCAGGTGTCTTCCTTTGAGAAGTATCTGTTCATATCTTTTGCCCATTTTATAATGGGGTTGTTTGTTTTTTTGTTTTCAGCACATTTGAGTTCCTTGTAGATCCAAGATGTTAAGCCTTTTAAAAACCTGGATTTGGCAAATACTTTTTCCCAGTCTGTAGGCTGTCTCACTGCTCTCTTGATGGTTTCTTTGGCTTTGCAGAAGCTTGTCAGTTTAATGAGGTCCCACTTGTCTATCTTATCTCTTATGGCCTATCGGTTTCGGGTTTTGTTCAGGAATTGGATGCCATTTCCAATTTCCATGAGGGTATATCCTTCATTTTCTAAGGTTCTTATGGTTTGAGGTTTTACATTTAGGTCTCTGATCTATTTGGAGTTAATTTTTGTGTATGGGGATAGATAGGGGTCCTGTTTCAATCTTCTGCATGTGGTAAGCCAGTTTTCCCAGCATCATTTACTGAATAGGTTCTCCTCTCCCCAGTGGTAGGTGGTGGAGGCTTTTTCGAAGATGAGTTCATTGAGAAATTGAGGTTTTGCTTCTGGAATCTCAATTCTATTCCATTGGTCTCTATGCCTGTTCCTATACCAATACCAAGCTGTTTTGATGATTGTAGCTTTACAGTAAAGTTTGAAGTCTGGTAATGTGATACCACCTGCTTTGTTTTTTTTTTGCTGAGGATTGTTCTGGCTATTCTTGGTTGTTTGTGTTTCCATATGCATTCCTGTGTTATTTTTTATAGATATGAGAAGAATGTTGCTGGTAATTTGATAGGTATTGCATTAAATCTGTAGATTGCCTAGGTAGGATGGACATCTTCACAATGTTGATTCTTCCATTCCATGAGCATGGGATATTTTTCCACTTGTTTGTGTCATCTTTGATTTCTTTAAGCAGAGTTTTGTAGTTTTCATTGTAAAGGTCTTTCATATCTTTGGTTAGGAAGATGCCAAGGTATTTCATTATTTTTGTGTGTGTGTGGCTATTATGAATGGAATTATGATTTTTATTTGGATTTCTGTTTGTTTATTACTGGTGTAAAGAAATGCAATTATCTTTTGCACATTTATTTTATATCCTGAGTCTTTGCCAAAGGCCTTTATCAGTGTAAGGAGGTTTTTGACAGATTCTCTTGGATTTTCAAGGTACACAATCATGTCATCTGCAAAGAGAGATAACTTGACTTCCTCTTTTCCTATTTGGATACACCTGATTGCCTTCTCTTCTCTGATTGCTCTAGCCAGGACTTCCAATACTATATTGAACAGGAGGAGTGAGAGTCGGCATCCTTGTCTTTTTCCAGTTTTCAGGGTAAATGGTTCCAATTTTTGTCTGTTTAGGAGTATGCTGGCTGTGGGTTTCTCGTAGATGGCTTTTACTATTTTGAAGTATGTTCCCCGTATACCTAGATGTTCGAGGGTTTTTATCAAGAGGGGGTGCTGGATTTTATCAAAAGCTTTTTCCTGCATCTAATGATATAATTGTGTGGTTTTTGATTTGACATCTGTTGATGTATTTAATTACATTTATGATTTTACGAATGTTGAACCAGTCTTGCATCCCAGGGATGAAGCCTACTTGGTCATGATGGATGATTTTTGAGATGTGTTGTTGAATCTGGTTTGCTAGGATCTTGTTGAGAATTTTCACATCTATGTTATCAAAGATATTGGTCTATAGTTGTTTCTTTGTTGGGTTTTTACCTGGCTTGGGTATCAATGTGATGTTAGCTTCGTGAAATGATTTGGGGAGAGTTCCATCTTTCTCAATCACCTGGCATACCTTCAGTAGGATTGGTATCAACTCCTCCTTAAATGTCTTATAGAATTCTGCTGGAAAGCCATCTGGTCCAGGTCTTTTTTTTATAGGTAGTTTTCTTATTATGTAGTCAATTTCCTTGATTGTTATTGGTCTATTTTGGGTCTCAATTTCTTCTAGTTTCAACCAAGGCAGGTTTTGTGATGACAGAAAGTCCTGTATTTCCTTAAGGTTTTCAAATTTGTTTCCACACAAGTGTACATAGTAGTCTCTAATGATCTTTTGTATCTCTTCAGGTCAGATGTGACTTCATCTTTTGTGTTTCTGATTGTGCTTATTTGGGTTTTTTCTCTCTTTTCCTTGCTCAGTCTAGCTAGGGGACCATCGATCTTGTTTATCCTTTGGAAGAACCAGCTTTTTGTTTCATTGATTTTTTGTATTCTCTTTTTGTCTTCTACATCCTGGATTTGGGCTTTTATTTTGGTGATCTGGATTCTTCTGCTGAAATTAGGGTTTTTGTGGTTTTGCTTTTCCAGCTTCCTTAGGTGGCTTGTTAGGTTGTTAATTTGTGATCCTTTCATTTTCCTCGTGTGTGTTTGTAGGGATATAAATTCCCCTCTTACTACAGCTTTATGGCGTCCCAGAGATTTTGGTAAGATGTTTCTTCATTTTCATTTGTTTCCAGGTATCTTTTGATCTTTGTTTTGATTTCACCATTGACCCAGGAGTTGTTTAGCATCATGCTGTTTAGTGTCCATGTCTTTGTGGGTTTGGGGGGGACCTTGTTGGTGTTAATGTTTGTTTTTATTCCACTGTGGTCCAAGAAGGTGCCTGGTAAAATTTAGGTCCTTTTAAATTTGCTTATGCTTCATTTATGGTCAAGTATGTGGTTGATCTTAGAATACATTCCATGCGATGATGAGTAGAATGCGTATTCTGTGGTCTTTTGAGGGAGTGTTCTGTAGGTATCACTTAAGTCTATTTGGTCAAGAGTCACATTGAGGTTCCGGATCTCATTGCTGATTTTTTTGTCCTGATGATTTGTCTAGGGTTGTGAGAGGGGTATTAAAGTCCCCAGTTATGATGGTGTTAGAGTCAATATCTTTCTTTAGTTTTCCTAGAAGCTGCTTTATGAAAGTTGGTGCTCCTATGTTGGGTGCATATATGTTTAGGATAGATATTTCTTGTTGATGGAGTAGACCTTTTATCATTATGTAGTGGCCCTCCATCTCTTTTTTAATTTTTTGAGAGCTTAAATGTTATTTTGTCTGAAATTAGGATCATGACTCCTCCTTTTTTGTGTGTTCCATTCACCTGAAAATTTATTTCCCATCCTCTTACTTTGAGTCTGTGCATGTCCCTTCTAGTGAGATGGGTCTCTTGAAAGCAGTATATTGTTGCCTGGTGATATTTTATCCATTTTGCCATTCTATGTCTTTTCAGTGATGCATTTAGTCCATTCACATTCAGGCTAATTATTGAAATGTGAGAGTTCATCCCTATCATAGAGTTCTTATAGAGTTGCTGTTCTTCCACTTGGTTTTTTGTCTTTCTTTTGGTTTTGGTTCATGTGTATTTTATTCTTTTTCCTGTACTCTTGTGAAGAACGTTGTTCTTTTTTCCTTTTCTTCTGTGTTTAGTACTTTCTTAAGTGTTTCATGTAGAGGTGGTCTGGTGGCAGCCTAAGTTCTTAGGGATTGGATATCTGGGAAAGATTTTAATTCTCCCTCGCTGATGAAGCTTAACTTGGCTGGGTAGGTTATTCTTGGTTGAAATTGTTTATCTTTTAGGACTTTGAAGATAGGGCTCCAAGCTCTCCTAGCCTGCAGTGTTTCTGTAGATAAATCTGCTGTTATTCTAATTGGTCTTCCATAGTAGGTGATCTGGCCTTTTTCTCTTGCTGCCTTTAGTATTTTTTCTTTTATACCTACTTGTTTAGGCAAATTATTATGTGTCTAGGAGTCTAGGAGTTGGTCTTCTCATTTGTTGTCTTAGAGGGATTCTCTGAATCTCTTGTGTTTGAATTTTTGCATCATTGATTAGATAAGGGAAGTTTTCTTGAATAATCTCATGGAAAGCTTGTTCCAGTGTTGGATAGACTATTCTTATTACTGTTAGATTTGTTTTTTGATTCTATTTTTCTACCCCTTAGAGGTGAGACTTTAATGTGTATGGTTTATACTTCTCTAACTTTGTCTCTGGTTCTTTCAGGCTCTGTGTGAATTCCTTGGTTGTAGAGACTCTTTGTGTAATAGCTTTCTCTGATGCTGCTTATGGTAGTAATTATTATGTATGTGTATGTGGGTTTACTGTTTCTGTGGGGTTAGAATGCCAGAAGGTTTACAAAGTTTATTTTGTTCCCCAGTGGTGTGGGATGTTCTCTTTCTATCCCTCCCCTCACCATAGTAGTTTTTCTCTGGTTTGAAACCATCAGTCTCTGATGTATCAGAATATGGACTAGTCTCTAGGCCATAAGGAGGCACACATGGGTGAGAACTGGTTGCATCTGGATATTACATATAACTTGTGGTATATTTATAACTTGTGGTTATATGTAATATCCCTATAATGGCATAAAGTCTCAACTGTGATGAAGCCAGTTGGGGGAGCTCTTAGAGACATGCACAGAGTTCTTTGCTAGGGTAGGGGAAGGGACCTCAGCTCCACTCCTAGGCTGGAAGAAAACCAGTGCACTTCTGTTAAGCCCCTGACCTGTTCCAAATTTTCAGATCAGACATGTAACCTCTGTCCATATGTTGGAACCCTGAAGTTCCATATAGGGAAAAACCCTCTAACCTGAATCTGAAGGGTCCACCTCCCATGGGTTTGCTGTTACCCCAGAATGCTGTAGAAAGGGTGCTGTCAGTTATACTTGCGCTGAGTTCCTTTGAGAGAAGAAACTGTCTGTGGTGATGGGTGTGGGTGTGGGAAAGTCCCTTCTCTACAACCTTTCATGGTAATCTGGACTACTCAACTGCTGGGGCAGAACTGCCACCATCCCCAGCTGAGTGCAGCACTGTTTCTATGTCTTGCTTAAGGAAATTTCTTTTGGGCATGGGGATCTGTGACACCATATCCTGCACGCCAGCTTTATTTGTTCCACAGAATATTCTACTGAAGTGTTGCAGTCATCTTTCACTTGGTATTATATAATGGCCTGATATCTGTCAGTTCTGCTATTTTTCTGGGTCTAGCTGCCCTGTGGAGCTGCTGCAATTCAGGTTAGTGCTGGGGAGTGGCTACAAGGAATGTGGTGGTGTGAGACCACAGGGGTTGAGTTCTGAGAATTGTTTACTGGTCTTTCTGAAGTACCCTCTGAAGAAGCTTTCTGATGCGTTAGACTGTGGACTAGTGTGCAAGATGTGCCGTGACTTGAGATTTGCTCTTATCTCCTGATGGTGGTGGGTAGTGATATTTGGTAAAACTGAATTGGGCTGACCTGTCCTCTGATTTCACAGCAGTGGGTGCAAGCACCATCTCTAATGATGTTAGCAGGGGATGGCACAAACTTTGTGGGGTTTCCTTGGTTGTATATAGCTTTGATGTAGTGAATTTCTCAATTGCCAGCTGTGGCCGAGCTGTGCTGGATACATGCACAGGCTCAAGGTGCCCTGAGTGGTTGGAATGGCTTGGATAATGGTGTTATTTGAAGTCTGGGATCAGAACTTCTCTAGAGTTAAGGTATCATATTAGATGTAACAGGTTGTGTCAGTTGACCTCTGACCAAAAGTGGTACTTGTAGGAGACAGCTAGTTGCAGTAATGGCTGTAGGCCTTCTGCTCAGCCTATGTTGTCCCAAGGAAGTATACAGATGACTTTAGTGATGGGCAGGACTGTGGGGAATGTCAAAGTCTACTGTCTGTATTGAGCTTTTGAAGGACATTGGGGAGAAAAGCACTCAAACTTCCCATCTGTATGCATAATTGGCTACACCAGTGGAAATTGAGAAGGAGTCTCTGGCCACTGGGGCAATGCTGCAGTATTGCACAGAGGCTGCACAAGGGTTCAAACAGGGTGTGAGGAGTTGATAGGGCAATGAGTCCCACCTAGTTCCCCTGCCTTTGTCTCAGGCAATCTGTGTTCAGAATATAAAAATGCAGTTGGCCCCAGGTCTTATCATAGTAGCTCACTTCAGACATAAAATATCTGTCACAGCAGAATTTGCCCTTTGGGTAAATAAAAGCATCAGGACTTCCCATTTCCACACAGGTCAACTAGAATGTAGCCACCAGCAAGGGGTGCATTCCTGGTAAATAGCAGCTTGAGCTACTTAGGGAATTTTTTGCCTGCTCCATTCTGCATGGGTCTCAGTAGAGGACAGTTGTGCATAAGGCAGTTTCCTGTTAAGGACTGGAGTTCTGAAAGATTCAAGGGGGTTCTATGTCTGTGGCAGGAAAAAAGAATCCCTGAATTCCCCTTACTCTTCTCTGCCTCCAGAGGTTGCCTGTGGTTTGTGCAGTGATCCAGACAAGTCTGCCTAGTTCCCACCTTAGTTTCAATCATTTTCTCTTTTCTTTGCACACTGTGGGACATGTCACTTATCTTTGAGTCAAAGAATATGCTAATGTTCTCATTGCTGTCTGTATACTGAGGCACTCTGTCTATTTTGGTTCACTTTGTGGAAGAGACTTACACTAGCTGCTTCTTGTTGGCCATCTTGCTCCTCCCATCTCCAATCCAGTATTTTTTTAGTATATTCATACTTGTGCAACCATCATCACAATATAATTTTAGAACATTTTCTTCCACCCTAAAAGAAAGTCTGCACTTATTAGCAGTTAGTCAGCATTATCACCCACTCGTAGTCTCTCACCCTGATCAATGTTAATCTACATTCTATCTATGTAGATTTGCCTATTCTGGATATTTTATAGAAAGAGAGTCATATGATTGGCTTCTTGCCATAATGTTTTCAAGATTCAACTCTTGACAATAAGGATTGTTCCATCTACCAATACTTCAATTTTTTTGTTTGCTAAATGATTCTCCATTGTACAAATATACCATATTTTATTTATCCGTTTATCAGTTGATGAATATTTGCATTGTTTCCACTCTTTGGTTATCATGAATAATGCTGCAATGAACATTTATGCACAAGTTCTTGTGTGAATGTGTGCTTTCTCTTCTCTTGGATAGAATAATAGGAATGGAATTGCTGGTTCATATGGCAGCTCTATATTTAATTACAGAGGATTGCCAAACCATTTTCCACAGTGGCTCTACCACTTTACATTCCCACTAGCAGGTTGTAAGGATTCCATTTTCTTTACTTCCTCACTAACACTTCTTATTGTCTATGTTTTTTATTGGATCCACTCTATTTAAGTGCTATCTCTTGGTAGTTTTGATTTTCATTCCTGTAATGATCAATGATGCTGAGCATTTTTTCTTATTTTGTTTATTGATCACTTGTATATATTTCCAAAAACATATCCTTGCCCATTTTAAAGTTGAGTTCTCTTTTTATTATTGAGTTTTAAATGTTCATTACATATTCTGGATACAAGTCCTAAATCAGATAAATGATTTGTAAATTATATCTCTCATTCTGTATGCTGTGTTTTTGGCTTTCTTTTCTTTTCTTTTCTTTTCTTTTTGAGTTGGAGTCTCACTCTGTCGCCCAGACTAGAGTGCAGTGGCCGGTCCTGGCCACTGCAGCCTTGACCTGCTGGGCTCCGGCGATCCTTCCACCTCAGCCTTCCAAATAGCTGGAACTACAGGCGCGTGCTACCATGTCCGGCTAATTTTTGATTTATTGTAGAGATGAGGTCTCGCCAAGTTGCCCAGGCAGATCTAAAAACCCGCAGGCTCAGGCATTCCATTAAATTAAATTAAATTAAAATTAAATTAAATTAAAAGACAAAACAAAACAAAATGGCCTGGTCATAGGTCAAAGAGCACATGGCTTAGCAAGGTAAGAGCAAAAAACAAAGCAAAAAACAAAACAAAAAAACAAAGACTGAGATCACCCAAATAGAAAGGAATTTTATATGAGGTTCCATTCCGCTTTGGGTCTCAAAAGTACAAGATCAACTCTCAGAAGTTTTAGGCTGCTAGCCTACTCTGGACTTGTCAGTCCTCATAATCATGTGAACCAATTTCTTAAAATAGTTCTTTCATCATATATATTTATGTCAATTTGGCTAGGCTGTGGTGCCCAGCCTACTCTGTGAAGTTTGGACTTGTCAGCCCTCATAATCATATGAACCAATTTCTTAAAATAAATCATATATATATATATTACATATATATATATGTAAATTTGACTAGCTATGGTGCCCAAATGTTTGGTCAAACATGGATCTAGATGTTTTTGTGAAGTATTAGTTAGAAATAGACCACATCCTATTAGTCTGTTTCTTTGGAATATTGTCTAATACAGCACATAATGTAAGACTGGAGGAGATGTGGTTTCAAACAAGACATCAAAGCTATAATAAAAAAAATAAAAAAGAATAAAACATATGTGGAATGATAAATCAATGTTTACATTACTAAACATTTGACCATGTGTTAATATGATATCCAATTTGCTGTGAAAATTGTACTTGTCATTTTCTGTGTAAATACAGAAAAAGAATAACACAAGTATTTTTTTTAATGGAAGAGACAGATGTAAAAACAGGAACTACATGTTTATATCATTAGATGCAGAAAAGCAGTTGATAAAACCCAACATCCCTTCTTCATAAAAGTCTTGAGCACCTAGGTAGGCATAGAAGGAACATGACTCAAAATGGTAAGCACCATCTACGATATACCCACAGCCAGCATATTGCTAAATGGACAGAAACTGGAAGCATTTCCCCTGAAAACCAGACAAGACAAGGCTGCCCACTCTCACTCCTCCTGTTCAATATTGTGTTGGAAGTCCTAGCAATAGAAATTAGACAAGAGAAGGAAATCAGGGGTACAGAGGTATCCAAATGGGAAAATAAGTTAAATTATTTCTTTGCTGATGATATGATCCTATATCTGAAAAATCCAAGAGAATCTGTCATAAACCTCCTTGCACTGATAAAGGAATTTGGTAAAGTTTCAGGGTATAAAATAAATGTGCAAAAGATGGTCACATTTTTATATACTAAAAACAAACAGGCAGAGAACCAAATAAAAACAAAAATCCCATTCACAATAGCAACAACAACAACAAAATGAAATACCTCGACATCTTCTTAATCAGAGAAATGAAGGATCTTTACAATGAAAACTACAAAACACTGCTCAAAGAAATCCAAGAAGACACAAACAAATGGAAAAATTTTTCAAGTTCATGAATAGGAAGAATCAACACTGTTAAGATGTCCATCCTTCTAAAGGCAGTATACAGTTTCATCGCAATACCCATTAAATTACCAACGTAATTCTTCTCAGACCTGGAAATGACAATGCAGAAATTCATATGGAAAGATAAACAACTGCAAAAAGTCAAACAATCCTTAGCAAAAGAAACAAAGTAGAAAGTATCAGACTTCCAGACATTAAACTTTACTATAAGTCTACAATAAACAAAACAGCCTGGTATTGGTACAAGAACAGCACATGGACCAATGGAACAGGGTAAAACCTCAGTTCCCCAACCAACTCATCTTTGACAAAGCCTCCAGCAACAACCACTGGGGAAAGGAGAACCTATTGAGTAAATGGTGCTAGGAAAACAGGTTGACAACATATAGAAGATTGAAAAAGGACCCTCTATCTCTCTACCTATTACCATACACAAAATCAACTCCAAATGGATCAAAGACCTCAACGTAAAACCTAAAATTATGAGAATCTTAGAAAAACACAGGATATACCCTTATGAAAATTGAAGTAAACAACCAATTCCTTATCAAAACCCCACATATCCATGCCATAAGAGACAGGCAAGTTGGACCTCATTAAACTAAAAAGATTCTGCAAAACAAAAGAAACCATCAAGAGAGTGGAGAGACAGCCCCCACCAAATGGGAAAAAAAATATTTGCCAAATATAAATCTGACAAAGGCCTAACGTACAGGATCTACAAGGAAATCAAATGTGCCTAAAGGAAAAAAAATAGCCCCATTAAAAAAGTGAACAAAAACATGAATAGACACTTCTCAGAAGAAGATATATGGGCAGCCAACTGGCACATGAAAAAATGCCCAGTTTTACTAATCATCAGAAAAATGCAAATCAAAGCCACATTGAGATACAACCTCTAAGCCTAGTAAGAATGGCCATCATTAATAAAACAATAACAGTCCCTGATGAGGATGTGGAGAAAAGGAAATCCTTCCATATTGCTGGTGGGAATGCAAATTAGTTAAACGTCTTTGGAAAACAGTTTGGCAATTTCAGAATGAACTAGAAATTGACCTTCCATATGACCCAGCATCTCCCTACTGGGAATGCACTCAGAGGAACTCAAAGTATTCTACACAAAAGATACCTGCACACACATGTTTATTGCAGCATTATTCACAATAGCAAAAACATGGAAATAACCGTGCTGCCCATGGAAACTGGACTGGATGAAAATAATGTGGTATGTGTACACAATGGAATAGTTCAAGGTCATAAAGAAGGACAAACATGTGAACTTCGCAATAACTTGAATGTATTTAGAGTCAATAATACTCAGTGATCTATCACAGCAAGAGAGAACAGAGTACCACATGTTCTCACTCATAAGTGGAACCTGAGCATTTACCATAATATTATAAGAAAGGGATTGACAGTAGCAGGATACTGCCAGGCTCAGAGAGGGAACAACAACAATAAGGGTACCTGATCTTAAACTAGGCAAAGTGGGGACCAAAGGGAGGCTCAAACTTTACCTGTACGATGCCTACTTGTCTACCTAATTCAGAATTGTACCCCACATCTTTAAAATAAAATATATATAATTAAAAAAGGAGGAGAGCCATGATGGGTATGTGCTATGTTTTCTTTCTCTGTCCTATTAAGATATTAGCATCTATTAATTATTTTCCATCCTAGACATTTGGGAATAAACACAATCAGACATGAACAGTATTGAACCAATATATTTTGACGTATAAAATGATTGTACCATATGTCAGTTCTATGAGTTTGGGTATAAGCACTTCATACAGATTGCCCAAAGCAGGAAGTCTGAGGTAGAAAATAAAGAGTGGCATACTGATAAAAGTAGGTACAAAGAGTGATCAATCACTTCTCTAATACTAATCTCACAAAGTTCTTCATTTACTTTATAGTGGCACAGATTCCCAAAACGTCCCAGGATTTGAATGTATTAGACATTGTGTTAGGCAATGTATTTGGCATCGCAATGATTATTCTCTAACAATTGCTGGAAGCTTGTCTACTAAAACAGTATATGTATGTACACATCAATACATAAGCACATTTAGTTTGAGTCTAGTGGGATTCTGGGAAGTACTAGTGGACCTGTTAAACATTTCTGGAAGTTACTAAGGAGTATAGATATATCATAGAAATAATAAAACTTAAAATATAAACCATGTAAATTACAATGTAACTATCAATAAATATTATTACATTCCTATTATGGGTAACACTTTGTGTTAGGTGTTTGGGACAGAAAGATATGCAAGACTAATAGCATCTCTCACAGATGTATAGGTCTCGTAGGCCAGAGCACAGAGATGTTTCGATTAAAATACTTTATTTGGCAAGTAGCAACACATCCAAATCACTTTGTGTTAGATGGAAAAGAAATATATCGCAATTTCAAATCCTGAGGTAGAGCGAATAAGGATGACTCAATCAACTAGACCCAACTCTGCTTCCCTTGATCTTTTGGTCTTTGTTTGTTCTTAGGTGGTAGTGGGACAGGCCTCATATCCAACGATTGCAATTTTTGAAGGAAAAAGAACCCAATAGTTTCAAGTTTTAGAATTCCAAGTCAGAACCTTTGACAGTACCTGTCCTCAAAACTAAAAACAGTCTCTCAAATCACAAAGTTGCTATCAATAAAAGAGAAGCACAAGTTGTTATTAAAAATCCTCAATTTTATTGACAAATATTAAATTATATGAATCAAATTTAAAAAAGAAAGCATAATTATTGCTGCAATAACTCAGAAGAAATAACATGATAGGAATTAATGGAAAGACTTAATGGAGGGTAGAAGACATATATGAGACTGCTAGAGTAAAGGTAAAATCTAAGAAAGTAAAAAAAAAAAAAATGAAATTATTCCATGCAAAAATAACATGAGAAGAGACACAGAGTTAGTCTTGTGCAGGTGTGTTTAAAAGCCAATAGATAGACCAGACTGACGTACTGAGTACCCTGTGTAGAAAGTTTTCTAGAACCCAGATTACAGAAGGTCTTATGTGCTGGTATAAGGGATTTATATTTATCCTGCTGACAGCAAATTATATAATTGCACAGAAAATTCCACTGATGCATATGAAGCCTAAATTCTAGTTTGCTACTGAATAGCTTTGCAACCTCTGGTAAACCATATAAATTGTTTAGGTCTAAGTTTCTTCATTAATAAAATGAGCTGGTAGGAATACATGATTCTTAACTTTTCCAAGCTTCATTTTCTTTTGACTCTATAAAACTCTGAAATGCCAGTAATGTGAAAGTTTTTAAGCAAAGGGCAAATATAGAAACAAGCATTAGGTTAGAAAGGTAGGGCTTATGAAATTGTTTGAATCACTTTGAATGAAGAGAATGTGCTTCAGGGAGTTCAGGTAGGAGACAGTTACTATTTGGGCATCACGTGTTAAGAATCCTACCTAGGATTGTAGCTATGGGAATAGAAACAGAAAAGGATTGCTTTAGAAAAGAAAACATTTTTCAAGGAGATTTAAGACTTTTGACAGACTGGATGATAGGGAATAGGAAGGTGAAATAAATCAAGATCAGTCTAGGAGTATGAGCCTGAGTAATGTATAAAATGTCAAAAATATGGAAATTAAGAGCAGGAGACAGTTTGAGGAAAAGATACCACTGAGCTCTCTAAATGAGGACCATCAGGTTCCAGAAAACATGGTGAAATGTAGTTGAGGATGGTGGGTATGAGATTCATTCACAGAGGTGCCATGGATGAACAGATGAAAATGAAGAGCAAAAACAGGGCAGAACAAAAAGGAAAGAGGTGAAATGATGATTCAAGGGTATGTTCATTTATAAAGAGGTCAATGTGAAGGTGAAATTTAAGATGAGAGGAAAACAGAGCTGTGTTATGAAACTGAAAAAGAAAACCATGTCAATGCTGCAAATAGCTCATGAAGAGCAAGAATAGAAACATGAATATTAAATGTAGCAAAAGTAGATCAAACAGTGGTGACCTTGAGAATAGTTTTGGTAGAGTGAGAAAAGCAGTACTATAAAATAAGGCATAGGGAACAGAGAAGCGGCCAATGCAGACATGTATTCACTTTGAAAAGAAAGACTGTGGTAGAGCCCTGCTCAAAATAGAAAAGTATGTTTGTGTGCTCAGAGAGAGAAAAATAAGTACAAAGAAAAGGAAGTTTTGTACCAAATCCTGAATTATATCCCACATCTTTAAAATTAAAGAAGAAAAAAAAAGGAAGTCTAAAGCAGATGGAATCATTAATCGAAAAAAGTAGCAGATTATATGAGTAAGTATAAGACAAAGAACACAAGTATGGGGTGGAAACTACAAAAACAAGACACCTTTCTTATAGATGCGTATGTTTGTGGGCTAGTTTGTAACTTGCTTTAATGTCTTGGAAAGTAGTCTAGGGTGGACATGAAATATGAAAGCTTAAGTTAAATATATCTTATTCCTAAATTCTTGAACAGACCTGAAAAACAATGAAGGCTTGTTGAGGTAATGAATTCATTGCTTTGCCCTTCTCCATTAGGGGGCAGCCCATGCCAACCTATCAACCATTTACTCTTGCAAACAACACATGTAAAAGAAAGACTTGAAGACTACACTGTAAGTAGTAAAAAAACTGAACCTTTGATAATTGGGTCCTGCTTTCAGAAAGCATTTAATGAAATATATAAATTACAGTTTTCTCCTTATTATACTACATATGCAGTAGATAAAAGAGCTCTGTTGTCAACGCTATTTGAGACTCATAAGAGAGCTTCTTAGAAATTGAACTGATTATAATCTCAAGAGCATTTTAACTTAATATCAAACATAATCCTTAAAATTCAGAAAAATAAGAGGAATTTTGCAAAATTAATAGCTGGAAATTTATGCGTTAAAAATTTTCCAGCATTTAAAACTTTGGCTTATAAATAAGAGAGTAATGTTTGTCATTAACTGTATGAAAGAGAACATGATATTACTTCAAGATGAAACTTACCTTTTGTGTTTAGAAGACTACTGTGTTATACCATATTATAGTTATAAATATGACACATCCTATGTTTTCAATTTTATCAGTTTGGTTAACATTACTGCTATTACATTCAATACTTTGTTTTCATTTTTTTGTTGTTTAAAGGTATAATTATTAACAAACAGAAGATATATCATGATTGTTTCTGAAGACAATCCTGTTCCTACTCTGAAGACACAGACTAGAAATGTAGAGATGGAAGATAAATTCAAAGCATCTAGTGACTAGGCTTTTTGGTTAAAAATAAGGAAATATTATGCTTCAAGGCAATCCTGAATTTTTTGTAAATAAACACAAAATTTAAAAATTAAATACATTAGTTCTAGCTTTAGCAAGTTCAAAGTTACCTATAAGAAATAAAATAAGATTTTCTGAGCAAAAAAACAGGAGTTTTATATATTATATAATTTAACTAATCAATATTATTATTTTACAGCTGAAAAATTAAGCTTTAATGTAGTATGTACTGTATCCAGTATCACATGGCTGGTAAAACTAGGATTCAAACACAAGCCTAATTAACTCCAGGTCTTATGATCTGTCCAAAATATTATACCATTTCACTCCAATGACCCTAATATAAGTATTTGAGTCCATTATATAGAATGCTTTCTTTGAGTTAATCCTAAAGGGATTAAGAGCAGGATGAATTAGAAGACTAATAACAAAGTAGAGTACTTTCTAAAAGTTTCTCTTTTTACTTCTCTATCATACACTTCAAAAAATAACCCCTCTAAAATTGAAATGATAAGGAAGGAGAGCTCTACATTCAGACAGTGTCTATCATGCGGAAAAATTATAAAGGAGCTGTGTCCTGAAGGAACCATCTCCTCCTTTTTATTCCTGTGTCACTCTCTTCTCTGTGACCACTCTCCTTTCATGAGGTAGCTAGTTTCCTAATTTTCTCTTTACCTGTATCACTTCCTTTGATGTGCTGGACTGGGATGTCTCTTCTGACTAGTAGCCCTTCCCTAATCTTTCAAAAAGGCTGCATCCCATCAAAATACAAGGTTCTTCATAGGAACTACTAACCAATTAGTGAACTACATTTAACAATGTCTATGCTTTCTAATAATGATTTAAAGTTTTTAAAATAACTTAACTGAGTTATAATTGAAATACAATAATCTGAACATATTTAAAGTATATAATGTAATTAGTTTTGATATTTGTCTATACCTGTATAGCTCATAACTCTGAAAAGTTTCCTTATGTCCCTTGCAATCAATCCCTCCTTCTACCCTGTCCTCAATTAACCACCGACTTGCTCTCTGTCATGATAACTTTATTTACAAGATTAGAATGAATAAATGGACTCGGACAGTATCTAGAAGTATATGAATAGTTAATAAGCAGATGAAAAGATGTTCAACATCTGTAATCATCTGGAAAGTTAAAATAATCATGATACTGCCATACACTTATTTGGATTAATAAAATTAAAATGAGTGATGACCATATCATGTGCTGGTCAGGTAAAGCAACTAAAATTTTCCTACACTGGAATAAGAATGTATAATGGGTACAGCCACTTTGAAAAACTGTTTGACTATATCTTCAAAAGTTAAAGTTAAACATCCATCTGCCACATGACCCACTCACCGCACTCCAAGGTATTTACCAAGATAAATAAAAGCCTAGGTCCACACAAACACTTGTGCAGGAGAAGAGAACAGAAGCAAACTAGCTGCCTTAGGAGGAGAAGTGTTCACATGGCAGAGATGAAGGAATAAAAGGAGGAGATAGTTCCTTCAGGGCAGAGCTCCTATATGATTCTCACAGCAGCTTTATTTGTGATGCCTCCAACTTAAAAAAACTCGAATGTCCATCAGTATGTGCATGGGTAAGCACATTATGGTATATTCATACAATGGAATATTACACAGTGATAAAAACAATGAACTATTGACACATGCAACAATATTGCCGAGTCTCAAGGGGTTTACCTTTTAAAAGCCACTGCCCAACCTTTAAGTCAGGAGTTCTCAGTAAGAGTGAGTGAGAAGCAAAAGAATAAGGGAGATCTGGGCTTATAATCATCTAAAGATATGCACAATCGATTCTGTGGAGTATATCAGACAGAGAATGAGAGAGAATACAAATATATTTGCAATATTTTTCCTGTCTCCCTTCCTCCCGGGAAACTTCAAACATGGCAGTAGGACAACTAAATGTAGTCAACTACACCTATATCACTTTCTTTGAGGTGCTAGGCTGGAGTGTCTCATCTGACTAGTAGCCCATCCCTAATCTTTCAAACAGGCAGCATCCCATCAAAATACAAGGTTCTGTATAGGAACTACTAACCAACAATAGCTTGGTATATCTTTAATCAAATTACACAGCTTTCAAACTCTTCACAGGCAGAGTTAACTTTAGCTATTGACAACATGAATACTTCCATCATTAAGTCTTTTCTTCAAAAAAGGAGAGATCCTTGATGAATAAAAGATAAGGAAACCTTCTAGAGCAGATAAAACTACTTGAATTTCCAGGGCCTAAGTAGAGATTGAGCAAACTTGGGAGCTAGAGTCCATTTTCTTTTGGGTAATATTTCAGAGTTGTTCTATTTTGAGGAAGCACATCATTAGTTAACACATAATACAAGCTATTTAAGGGGCATGCAAAATCGTTCTGTTCCTTTTTTAAAGACTTTTACTTCCCCATAGCCTAATTTTAAAAATAATTTGTTATCTTTTCATAAAGCTCTTCTAATTCCAGATGTACCCTTACTGTCTATTCAGTCACAAGTTCTCTTTTGGTTAATTATTCTGAATGAAATGATTGATCTTCATGTATTTTAAAAAGTTATTGATGATGGATTTTCGTGTGGTATGTTTGTCTAGGTGCTTTTGACTGGTTCGTGAGTACTGTGAGCTTTATTTGTTCTCATTAATAGCCATCCCCACTCCTCTCAGATTTGCAATTAGAGCCATCAAAAAAGCTTACTTTTCCTTACCCTTTCCATTTTCTCATTTAAATTTCATTTTGCATTGTTCCAATAAACAAATGTACATTCTTATTTTTCAAGTTGGTAATATGGCACATATTCAGTGAACTCCACATCTTTATGTACAACCTAGATGAAAGCCTCTACCCCTCAAACCGACCTTCCATATTTGCATGCATTCCATATGCACTGTTTCTATATTTTGTTTTCTCCAGATGTTTTATAATTGCTACTATTCTCTCTCTTACAAAAGAAAACTCCATAATACTAATTAAAAGCAATCTTTTTCTTGGATCAACTGGACCAACATATGACAAGCAAAAACCAATCAGATAATAACAGGACCAGAATCTTCCCCCAAACTTGGAGAAGGCAGATTATTGGGAAAATCATGATATGCATGTACCTGTCACAAACTTAAAGACATGTTAGAAATTGTAAAACTTTGACTAAAAGTAGAGGGAAAATAAATGACTCTATAAACATTGCAGCAAATAGGAAGATAATTAAATTTTGCAATTTTTAAATATATGAAGCATTTTAATCTGATTGAAGTATTTATTTCTGTAAAGAAATACTATTACAAAGTTATAATTTAGAGTTGGAAAATGTAATTATTAAGTTTTTAAATATCTCTAATCAAATCAAATAAAATGCACTGAAAAGTAAATGATTTCAATATGTATTAAATATTTACTATTAATTACTTTTAATATCCACAAAGACTCAATTAATCTTCCGTTACCACTAAAATTTTACACATCAGAAACTGAAGCCCAGAGAAGATAAAGTAAATTGGAAAATACACAAGTTAAGCCAAGGCCAGAAAGTCATTGTGAGGGTATACGGTGCAAGCAAATGCATAAGAAAACAAATCTGCTCCCAGGAGGGGAGAAAAATGTTTCCATCTTTTTTAAAAAAATTTATTTTTATTTTTATTTTTTTTGAGTTGGAGTCTCACTCTGTCGCCCAGACTGGAGTGCAGTGGCCGCTTCCGGCTACTGCAGCCTTGACCCGCTGGGCTCCGGCGATCCTTCCGCCTCAGCCTTCCAAGTAGCCGGAATTACAGGCATGCGTTACCATGGCCGGCTGAGTTTTTGATTTATTGTAGAGATGAGGTCTCACTGCCCAGGCGGGTCGAGAATCCGCGGGCTCAGGCAATCCACTCACCTCAGGCTCTCAAAGGCGCAGGATTACAGGCTGAGCCACCGAGCCCGGCTAAATGTTTCCATCTTTATTATTGTGGGGTGTCTCTGGGAAGAAAGATGTCTCTACCCATGGAAGCAATAAAATATATAAATTTTCTTTAGATGAAATCTTCATTATCTTTCTCTGACTCTGCTTATACAAGCATTCCTAAAACGATTCTTCTGGAGCAAATTGGCTGTTAATGCCCCAAAGGAAAAAACACAAAAGAATCATAGAAAATTGTCTCCCAACAACAACTGTTGGAATATTTCAATGTATCTATAAAGGGGATTGAGTTCAGAAAACTAAAAAAGTTTATAGAGTTTGGGTTATCTAAGACCTACATTTGAAAAATATACTGGACTCAAGATATTAGTTCTGAAAATTTAGCAGAGCTAGTGGCAAGACTTTGGAATATTAGAGATTAAAAAAAAGACCATTTCTGGTGGTACTAAGGATATTGCTAGTATTCTAGCAATGTAGGAGAGAAACAGAGAAAGAGAGAGAGAAGAAGGAAGTGGAGGAGGGAGGGAGAGAAAGCTGGCAGCATAAGGTTATTTGAAAGAAACTTCAACTAATTCTATTAGGGCCTTCCCTGCCTCCAACAGCACACACACTATTAAGAAACAATTGGCTTCGAACAATAGATATCTAGAAAGATGCTCAAGCAATGACAAAGACAGGAAGACTATCATATAAACTGTAGATGAAGAAGGACCTAGACATGTAAGATCCTTCCTGTTATACTGTTTTGTGATTATATGGCCTATAGTCCCAAATTCCTATTTGAAATTCTCAACCTGAGTGAATTTAGCTAAATTAAGTTTGGAACCACAAGGATTTCCTAGACTAAGTAGGCTTCAAAGTTCTTATTATTATTTTGCCCCTCCCACCACCTCCACCATGAGTAGGGAGCAACCTCAGACCTCTGAAAATATCAGCTGCTTAAATTTTTCCATAGACTTAATTTCAAAACTATCATGGTGAAAACTTACAATGGTACTCCCAAGAAAAGAGCTAAAGAAATAATAACTCAAACACATCAGAGATGTCTCATCTCTTCTCTCTTTGACTCAAAATCTATATCCCAGACCTGAGTTATTAGTTTTTTATTGATACAAATAAAAATCACCTTAATAACTTGAAACAACACAAATTCATTATCTATTTGTATGGATCAGGAGTCCAAGTATTGATTAGATGGCTTTTCTGCTTAGTGTCTTATCAAGCTGAAATCAAGGTGTTTGCTAGGGTTGCAGTCTCATCTGAGGTTCTGAGTCCTCTTCCAAACTCAAATAGTTTTTGACAGAATTAAGTTTCTAATAGCTTTGTGACTGATGTCCCCTTGACTGAAGCTTATTACACATATCAAATCATACCACCAGTCATCATGCTGCCTGTATACTGAGTTCGTCTTCTATTCATCACCTTGTGTCATTTCAGAGACCCTTTAAAAAACAGACTTTAATTTGTAGAACAGTTTTAGAGTCACAGCAAATTTGAGTATAAGGTACAGAGGTTTCCCATTTACTCCCTGCACACCCCCCTCCCCCGCCCACCTGTACAACCTCCCATATTGTCAACGTTCCCTACAAGAGTGTTACCTTTACTATAATTAATGTATCTACATTGACATATTATTATTAACCAAAGTCCATAATTTACATTAGGGCTCATTCTTGATGTTGTATATTCTATGAGTTTTGACAAATGTATAATGATATATGTCAACAATTATGACATTATATAGAGTAGTTCCACTACCCTGAAAATCATCTGTTCTCTGCCTGTCCATCCTTCTCTCCTTCACCCTCTGGTTTCACTTAGCTATATGGATTTTAGGTTCCTCCATGTCTTTTCATGATTTGATAGCCCATTTCTTTTTAGAGCTGAATAATATTAGATTATCTATATGTACCTTAGTTTACTTATCCATTCATCTACTGAAGGGAATCTTGATTGCTTCCAAGTTTTGGTAATGATGACTAAAATGGCCATAAATAGGACGATATAAGAACTCTGAGAAAAGAAATCAAAGAACTAAATAAATAGAGAGATTCATGGATAGGGAGACTCAATATTATCAAGATGTTGGTTCTTTCCAACTTACTCTGTAGATTAAACACAATTCCAATTTAAATCCCAACAAGTTATTTTGTAGATATCAGCAAACAGATTCTAAAATGTGTATAGAGAGGCAAAAGTCCCAGCATAGCCAACTCAAGATTTTTACTTGTTAAAATAGTGTCAAATCTCCTTCTTTGCCAGACTGGAAATTAGAAGTCTTTCAGGGACTTTTTAGTGTAGTTTTTGGCATGTCTGTAGTTTTTAAAAGGCTATAATCACAAAAATAACACATGGCATTCCCTTGGTGTTTAATATGTACCAGGCATTGTGCTATGTGCTTTATATATACTAGTATACTTCTTTATGAGTAATCAGTGGATAAGAAAACCATTGTTATGGCCACATTAACAATGATAAAACTGAAGCTCAGCAGTTAAATTACAGAGATAGAAAGTAGCAGAGCTGGGGTTTGAGCCCCTAGAGTCTGGCTCCAGATCCTGTATTTCTAGGAACACTGAACTGGGTTGACTGTAATCAAACAATATTATTTCTTTCAAAGGCAGCAGGTAAGGAGAAGGAAGGAATAACAAGAATTTCTTTCACTTAATAATGTCTGTGATTTCCCTCAGGGTTTCACTGAGTGTAGGTTTTTCTCTTACAGAAAGTTGCAGTTTATTAACCATAAACAGAACTTCATAACTATTTTTTTCTTATTCTTACTAGTGTCGTATTGTATTCATCATATTGACTATTAAAGTCACCTTCATTTATCACTGCAGCTCAATTTTTTTTTTCTGGAATTATTGCTTCCATTTTGGAAAATTTTCAACTTTATACCAAAACATAAATTAAAGAGATATTCTTTTAATTTCTATGTACTTTGATAGATCACCTCCTTTTAGTGTAGCTCTGAGATATCAAAGAAATATCAGTCATAGCAAAGCAAACTGTACACATTGTGTTTTTAATTCTTTCATGATGCTCCATTCTCCTTCAGTATAATGGCTCTTGGATTTTTCTCTTCTGCCATTCTTTTACTTCTTCATATGTAGGCCATCTTTTCCTTCTTTTTTAATTAGCTAACTCAAGGAAGTAAGTGGAAATTTTATATCCTTTCTTTTGTGAAGAATATTTTTGCCCATCTCTAATATTAAAAATAAAAGTGGCAGATTATTTAAAAGCTAATCACTCAAACTTTCAGTAAATAGTGATGGGGTGTTATCATTGCACATTACTTGAACAAGTCTATCTTCACCTAACTTGGATTAAAACAGCAAACCATGTATCTTTTTATAGTAATGTGACGGCATTCATTATACAGTTTAGAGCACTGAATCTTTATAATTTTGACCTAATCTGCATTAAATTGTTAATTTTCTCTTCAGCATTTTATATCATTCTTACTAATTTTTAATGTAGATACTGAGTGGAAACTGGATAAAGCACATCATGCCTAGATAAGTTGCATTTCAGTTTAACTGATAAACATTGAGAATTATGATATTCAGGAACTGCAAGGAACCCTTGAGATTCACTACTTCATTCAACTTTCATGGAACTCCATAAGCAAGATATACTCTTTCTCTTTAGTTGAGTCAACTCTGTTAACACAAAGTTAATCTACTGGAGGTTAAGTTGTTAACTAAACGGTAAAGCTACAGTGCTTCTTTTGGTGAAATAAAGCCACGTGCTTATTGGGTAAAGGGGAAAGAGGGTGCAGAGCAGAAGAGACAACTTCCAACCTGTGGTGGGAAGGGCCAGGACCTCTGAAGGCTTGGTAGAGAGGATGCATTAGAGCAAGATGGTTAGTTTCATTGACAGAGAGGCTCATTGTGTATTTAACAGATAATAAATAAATGTAAAAAGGTAAAAGAATGAGTAAGAAAGTAGTGATGATTGCGTTGTAAACTTGAGTTATAATGTATTTAAAATGTTTATTGTCTTTTGAAATGTTGTCTCATGTCTCCCCTCCAAAAAAAAAAAGTTGTCAGTTGGTAGTCACTAACACCATTATTCTCTTATTCTTTAACTTAATTAACTCATGAGTATCACTTTGTCATTACTGTAAGCTGCATTGTTTTGCCAAAACTTTTTCACTGGCATCTGTATTATAAATTTCAAGGGATCCTCTGACTAGATAACTGTTTACATATAGTGTACATATGAAATCATACCCATTGCTTTTATAACACATACTACTTTTTATACATACTATGTTACTGATTTCTGTAAAGGCTTTCTCTCTTATAGAAAGAGCCTGAAGATTCCATGACGGCAGAACTCATGCTTAGTTTTACTCAAACATGTAGCCTCCTAATTTGGTACAGTGTTTATTTGGTAATAGATGTGCAATATATGTTGTGTAAATGAATGAATAATGAATGACTTAATATAGACAAGGCTGGAAATATGACCTTTATCATATAATTCCTCTTGAATATATATCATATAATTCCTCTTGAGATATATACCATACATCCTTTGCGATAGACTATTTTGAAAAAAGACACTAGTTTTATCCTTTTACATTTCCCTCAAATGTCTAAGTTTGAATATAGTAAATGTTTTGTTCACTTTTAAACTGAAAAAAATGTAAGGGGAAATAAATCTTAATACAAATTGGAATTTTACTTAGATGCTTAAAGCAAGGTTTCACCTACTACCTAACAGTAAGAATTATGAATTCTTGGGTATTCTTCAGAACCATAGAATTAGAGTAGAAACCTGTGAAACTGTACTTTTAAGCAATCATCTTTGGTGTTAGAAAGGCGAGTTTGAGAAATGCCAGCTTAATACAGTTAAAATATTTATATTAATAATAGACATACTGATCACAAAAAAAATGATATTGTTCACGTGTCTTAAGGAAACTATGTTCTTCTTTTCTTCTTACCTTCTTTTCTTTCTTCTATCCATTAGTTAATATTGATACAGTCCAAAATAAAAATTAAGTTCATTTATGATAGACTTAAAAATGTTGCCTACTTTGCTCCTGATTCATAAGTACACTTTGAATTTTATCTGACCAATTTTTTGCTGAGGATAGAAATATGTTTGTTTTCCTATGTGATAAAGAAATTATTTATTACATCTTGAAGTAGGGGAATTACACTAGTTAAAGTTGATGTTTATAGTGTGGTTGTACCTAATAATATGTGATTTATCCTAATACACAATGGTACAATTGTGTCTAATACATTTTACTGCATATTCTTTTGGGAAATCTCAGCCTAAGTGCTAACATTTTTCTAGGTTCAACTATGTGGGTTAAATCGTATGTAAAATAGCTAGGCTGAGGAAGCCACGTTAAGATTATTATAACAGTATTTAAGTGAAAAATTAGTGTGTCAAGGAAGAAATTTGCTCAGATGAATAACCTCATATTGATTTTATACAAAGGGGTAAGTGGTTTCTTACAGAAAGAGAGACTTGTGTTCTGTTCGCCATTTAAAAATGATATTAAATCAGATTAATAAAATTTTTTTTTTTTTGAGTTGGAGTCTCACTCTGTCTCCCAGACTGGAGTGCAGTGGCCGTCCCGGCCACCACAGCCTCGAACTGCTGGGCTCCGGCGATCCTTCCGCCTCAGCCTTCCAAGTAGCTGGAATTACAAGCATGCATTACCACGCCCGGCTGATTTTTTTATTTATTGTAGAGATGAGGTTTCGCTGCCCAGGCGGGTCTCGAACCCGCGGGCTCAGGCAATCCACTCACCTCAGCCTCCCAAAGGCACGGGATTACAGGCTGAGCCACCCAGCCCGGCTAATAACATTTTAATGGTTCCAATTTTAGAATAATTAAGATTTGGGTAGGATTTGTATTTAAACATTGCAATTTCACATCTTAGATATAGCCATATTTATGATTTATAACTCAGAAATGACTATCTGTGTTTCATGTTCATTTTACCATATAGAGTCAGATTGAAAGTCAAGAGTCTGGAGAAGTCCAAGGGCCTCTCCTTACTCAGTACTTTTTGTTTTTTTATAAAGAAATTTCTGCACAAAATCTCTTCCCATAGTTTCTAAGTTGCATTCAGAAAAAACCAGTGCTGTCTGCTGGCACAAACCCATTATCTATAAGATGATCTGTCCAGGTCTAGAACAACACTCCTGGCACTTTTTTGCCAATTATCAAAGTTGCCCTTTACTGTGAGAAAGTCTATTTCTCATGTGTGTGGTCTATCTAAAGGAGTACAAGTAGTGCCCTATTTCACTGAAAAATTTTTTGACCATATTAATTAATGTTGAACAAAATTGAAAACTAGAAAGTAAGTAGAAAATGTTTTTTCCAAAAAGCTCCCACAAAGCCCATGCAATATTATTGCTGTTAGCTTACTATGTAATATTTTCCAGCTAAATTTTCTAAAATACTAGCTGTATAAGTAGAAGTTCCAAGAAGCTGTACATAGACTGAGTGTCACCTCAATATAAACTCATATTGAATACTAATCATTCCATAGTCATCTTTAAGGTGCCCATTCACATAGTTATTTGTTGAAAAATGAGATGAATAAATGGATAGATTAGTAGGATGGATAGATAGAGAACAAATTAACAAATAAATGAATTACAAATAATCCATAAACCTAAAACAATGAAATGTAACACAGAAAAGATGTAATAAGGGTTATTAAAATCAGATATTACTGGTAAGATAAACCACAATGTGCAATAGATATAAAATATCTTGTCACATCATCCTTTTAATCAACGCATTAACCTTTTCAGGACACTTCCAAATCTCTTGCCATTTTACTTTTACTTTATTCTTTAAATCTTTTTCTCTGCCTAACCAGGTCCTGTGCAATACTATAAACCCTCTTTATATTTCTGTCCTACAATATTACATGTTAACTTTTCTGCCCCCACCTTAGTAACTATTAATCTCTAACATGTACCAGGAACTCCTGCAAGCACTCCACAACACTGTCTCACTTATCTCTGGACTCCGAGCTGTAGCTGTTATTGTTTTCCTCATTGTATCAAGTGGTTAATCGTATCAAGAGGAGTTAAGGACTTCACTCCCGTCTACATGGCTAATAAGTAAGAGAGCTGAAATATCAGCCCAGATGTCTAACTGAAGAACCCTTAGAACGTAATGCTCTTCTCTATTTATACTATCTCTCCACTAGAGAAGCTGTTTCTCTTGTTTGTCTTTAAAGTCAAGGACTTTTTCTCCTGGTAACTCACATTTGCTGCTCACACATATAAGTTCCTATATCAGTGGATAAAATGAAACTCGTATACCTAAATTGAAACTTAGAGTATCATTATACTAAGATACAGTAATTATTGTTCATAATAATGACTATGAGACACCAAGAAAAGAATAAACTATGCTTATTCTCAGAAGACAGAATAGTCTATAACGTAGTTGAATTATTCATTATGATTTAAGATACTAAGGTTTGGAAAAAACAAATATTCTTCTATTCTGAAAATACCCTATTTAGTTAAAAAAAAAATCCCTCATATAGCCAGATGGTCAAAAATAAATAATGTCCTTTGAGATCTAGATGGCACAGTTTTATCATATTCTGCTTATACAACTTGCATATTAAACAGAGATTTTTCCTGTCAAAATTTATACTCAGCTATACTTTCCTTGCTTCATGACATTCCTTGTTGGAGTCTTAATAAAATATAACCCTATATGAGCTACTGATGCAGTGATTTAAAACTACAACATGCTTTCCATGCAACACTAACATCCTTAGTCAGCTGATGGCTGGAAATTAATGTCATAATTAGTATGTGGATATTTAATATGCCAGTCTCCTGGGTTTGGAGCACTCATAAAATGCTGTCGGTTCAGCTGGTCATTTTGTTTTCATAGATCACAGAGGTAATATAAACAGACATCTGCTTAACCACTGCTGAGAGATGAAGTTTGAAGATAGGCCTCTCATGGAGTAAGATTTTATTTGGGCTAAAAAAAAAAAAGACTTTGAAAGTAAAAGCATTGTTTTCAGCAGGTAAATATCACAATGCATCTTGTACACTATTATCTGATCACCAGAAAGTTGAATTGTGTACATTCACAGTTCACTTAATAAATTGCAGGCTGGTTGTAATTTGGTCTGGTTATTATGCATGAAGAAAAATTTGCCTCTTCACATTTTTTAAAAGATAAAAAGTGCTAAGATATATATTTTTGGAATTGAAACACAAATGAAAAACAACACAGACTGAGTTTATGAACAGTAGAGATTTATTGAATCTGTCAAAAATTTTTATTCCATTTTTCATTAAAGAATCTTATGAATTGTGTACAGAAAATGTACAACCTCAAGTAGTTGACCTTAAACTTGTGAGCTGAAGAAAGAGTAAATAAATGGTAGAGTTCACTTGTTATTTAAAAAAATTCTCTTTTTTAACTAAATTTAGCAATAGTGTTTTAGATTTCCACGAAGCATAAGATGATGTCATGGATTAGATTCAGCAATTCATTGCTTTGCAGCAAAACAAAACCCTTGTAAGTGCTAGGTTTGGGTTTATAAGTTTAAGGGAAGATAATAAGAGAAACTTGAAAATTTTAAGATGGCTTTCCTATGTTACACACACAAAGATAAATATATAATTTTATTTTATTATATTATTATATAAATATATAATTTTATGATTAACAAAATGATCATATTCCTCAGACATACAAATCTAAAAAATAGATAGACAAGAAATTCTTATTGAACTTGGTTTTTTTTACTTCTCTTAGAATAATATTCAGAATTTTAGTATTAAAGTTTGTAATTGCTAAACATCCTCAAGAGTCTACTGGTTTTCAAATGAACTCTCTCATAAACAAGTGAATATATTCTTATACATCTCAGTGAAATAAACTTTTTATATAGAGATATTTTAAAGTGTGAGAAATTTAAAGGAAAGCAAAATATATTCATATTGTAAAAACTATGAATGAGTTTGACTATCTACTTATATTTGTAGATATTAAAAGAGGTCATTCAACTATCATTAATTATCTAAGTTATATCACAAGTTTTAAAGTGAAAGAATTTTCCAAAGCTCTGATAGAACCTTAATTAGGTAAATGATTACCTTAATTGTAATCTCTTGGAATGTTACAGATAGTGGTCATTTACAGTAGAGGTTGTTACTAGATTTCAAAGGAACTGATATTTTGATGAAATATGTTTTAGGTTTGTGAAGTGGATGAGTATGCACTTCAGAATCTGTTCTGACATTAAGGAGACAAAAGCTGCTCTTGAAGCTGTTGAGAAAGAATAGGGGGAATATATCAAAAATATACTGAAACATTTAAGTAGGCTACCCTCTAAATATTGTAAACGTATTTTTTAAGTTATAAAACAAAATGTTTAAGAATTTTAAAGGTTGATTCCTATATTATTGTGTTTTGCTTCTCTAAGGGCAGTGCTCCGTATGGAGTGATTCTGCTTTACAGCAGTTAGACTAAAGAAATGCTCGTAGGGCCAGGCACAGTGGCTCAAGTCTGAAACCCCAGCACTTTGGGAGGCTGAACTGAGAGATTGCCTAAGCTCAGGGGTTCAAGACCAGCCTGGGCAACTTGGCGGAGACCATGTCTCTACAATAAATTAAAAAATAAACCAGACATGGTAGCACACGCTTTTAGTTCCAGTTACTTGGAAGGCTAAGACAGAAGAATCACCTGAGCCCAGCAGATTGAGGCTGGGGTGACCGTGAGCATGCCACTGCACTCCAGCCTGGGTGACAGAGTGAGACTCCAACTCAAGAAATGCTCCTAAGTACATTTCAAGGTTGATGCTTCTTATAAAATGGACTGATAAATGGCCTTTGTGATGTGCTGCAGTTATCAAAAGTCTCAAAATCCATTTAATTTGCATGTCTGCTCTGGGTTCAGCAATCTCTCAAGGCTTCTGAGACATAGAGTTGGATCTCAGTTTACAGAAACATCAGTCAGGTGGGAAATGCAGGAGTTACATCACTCTCTTCAAAATGGCTATAGGATTCTACTGTTATTTCTTTGGATAGTGAAAAGTTTGGTTTCTTTCCAGAAGCATATGTAATTCTTACTGACACTAATGGAATGTGGTAAATGGCTTTGGGCAAACAGAGATTGCTGACATCTTTATGTAGCTTCATTTGGAATATAAAATAAGTCTGTAAGGTTTACCAACTGGAAAATTGACCAAATACATTCAAGATTTTAAAAGTCTAAATTGGGTAGAAAAAAATAATGGATTTTTATTCATGATATATCAGTTTCTCTAGACATTTTTATTATTCCCCCTTTCCCTACCAATAACATTAATACAGACCTGGGAAACTTAAAACATACACACATATACACATACACACAGAGACACACAGACACACCAAGAAACACACAACTATATTTATCCTGAAGTGGGTTGTTTTGTATACTATTCACAGGGGTGAATGGGATTTACTTGACTTTGTTATCATGATAAAGCCTATGAAGAAGGAAATACAAGATGACCAGGAAGCATATAGGACAGATAGCCAGTCAAGAGCTGACAGAAAAGGGAAGCATTTCTAAAAAAAAGGAAGCCCAAAGGTTAAGTTAGTCAGTCAATGAATGGGGAGGAAAATGTTCTGGAAGAAAGGATGTTTGCTAGTGAATTTAGATTTCAGAATGGCAAATGATTGGTCTAAAAAGGCAATACAGTGCCAGATCATGGAGAACATTGAAATATTACAGCAGCTGGACATTATTCCATAGACACTGGTAAATATGGAATTATTTGAAATTATGGAGTGTGATTGTTCTGCATTTTCGAAAGATCTTTCTGGAATTTGGGTGAAAACAGATTGGAAGTGGAAAAATGCAGGCAGTGTAGACAGTTTAATAAGCTGTTCCAAGAAACTGTGCAAGAGAGACAAACTGGACAAGAGCATTGATGATGGAGAAAAGCAGATAATTAAACACTTAGAATGAGAATGTAGAATCAACAAAACTAGCTGAATAATTTGAGATGGGTAGCAGGTAAAAGAAAATAAGGGTAAAAATCTAATCTGACTTGAACAACTGGTAGAGATAACAAGAGGAGGAACATACTTCATGGAGGTAAAACATCAAAAATTTTATTTCGAAAATTTTGAGTTTTCTTTGTCTTCATATGTTCCAAGGAGTATTTGGGAGATCAAGAGCCTGATTTTGTTCAGGAAAAAAAATGAAGCAATGAAAGACTTAAGATGTCTCAGAATGTATAGAAAAAGAAAATGGTCTATTAAATATTTTTAGCAATACTAAAATATACAGGGTGATCAGAGAAGCTTGAGGAGAAGCAGCTTGAGAGATAAGACAAAAAAATAGGAAGTAAAGTATGGCATTCTGGAAGTCAAGAGAAAAGAAACTTTTCAAGAGAAATGGTAAACAATCATCAGTTCATTTGTTTATTAATTCACAGATATTCATTAAGTTTCCACTTTGTGTCAAGAGCAGTTATGGAAAACTCACATGTAAGCTTTGCTTTCAGGAAGTAAATAGTAGAATAGAGAAGCAAATATAAATCAAATAATTAAACATTTTTTTGTAAACGTTAATAAGTCACAAAGAGTAAAATTATGAAGACTTATGAAAATCCATATAGGTGAACTTCTGTTAGGTTTGAGACTCTATCTTAGGAAGTCAACTCCGATCTAAGATTTGAGGACTGAGTAGAAGCCAACAAAGTTTGGGGTGGGAGAAGGCAGTATGGTAGATGAACCTACAAGAGCAAAGGAGTCAATGTTTGAAGGTCAGGGCCATGTGTCCTGAGTACTAGTATCTCTAACACTTTATTTTATCATAGGAATAAACACAGGAATTTTAAAAAGTAAAATTTTGTTATTGCTTTTAGGCAACCAACCATGACGGTAGGGTAGACCTATATAAATAGGAACATTGAAACACTTCCATTTCAGACTGAGAGATTACTGCGTAACATATAGACTCATTATTTATTAATTTATGGAATGTTTTTAATTCCATTACATATATGAGACACTATGGGGAAAGAATGACTGCCATGTATTCTTAAAAATCAACTCTATTGTGATTATTAATTTTGTTGGCTCACTTGCACATTCATACATTTTGAATGTGCAATCCAATGATGCTTGGTAACTGTACCAAGTTTTCACATTATTCTTTAATATTTTCCCTGCATTGGATAGCAAGGGGTGATCTACCAGGATTAACAATTGAAATGTTAGCCGGGCTCGGTGGCTCAGCCTGTAATCCCGCGCCTTTGGGAGGCTAAGGTGAGTGGATTGCCTGAGCCCGCGGGTTCGAGACCCACCTGGGCAGCGAGACCTCATCTCTATAATAGATCAAAATGAGCCGGGCGTGGTCGCGCGCGCCTGTAGTTCCAGCGACTTGGAAGGCTGAGGCGGAAGCATCGCTGGAGCCCAGCAGGTCGAGGCTGCGGTGGCCGGGAGCGGGCACTCCAGTCTGGGTGACAAGAGTGAGACAACAACTCAAAAAAAAAAAAAAAAAAAAAAAACAATTGAAATGTTGCCCTTGTGAAATCTTTACTAGGAAATGTTAGGTTCTTTTTCCCAGGAATAAATAACACCTTTAAGCCCTCAATTTATACCTACAATGAAAAAAGGAAAGCTTATTTTTTAAACTTTAGATTCATGGGTACACATGCATGTTCGTTACATGGACGTATTGTGTAGTGGTGGAGATTGGGTCTCAGGTGGCCCATACCCCAGGGAATGAACATTGTGCCCCACAGGTGGTTTCTGAACTCTAACCCTTTTCCCTGCCTTCCCTCTTATTTGTGTCCCCGTCTACTATTTTTATCTTTATGACCATTTAGCTCCCACATATAAGTGAAAACATGTGGTTTGGGTTTTCTATTTCTGAGTTAGCTCACTTAGGTTGATGATCTTCAGCTCCATCCATGCTCTTTTTTATAGCTGTGTAGTATTTCATGGTATATATGTACCACATTTTCTTTATCCAGTCAATTGTTGGTAGGCACTTAGGCTGGTTCCATGATTTTGCTATTGTGAATATTGTTGCAATGAACATATGAGTACAGGCTTGTTTTTTATATTGATATTTTTTTCCTTTGGGCAGATCCTTAGTAGTGGGATCACTGGCTCAAATGGTAATTCAGTTTATTTCTTCAATAAATCTCCAGACTGTTTTTCATAGAGGTTGAACTGGTTTACAATCCCACCAACCGTGGATGAGTGTCCCTTTTTCTCTTCAACTGCATAACATCTGTTGTCCTTTGACTTTCTAATAATGATCACTCTGACTGGTGTGAGGTGATATCTCACTGTAATTTAAATTTGCATTTCTCTAAAGATTAGTGGTGTTGAACATTTTAAAATATATTTCTTGCCATTTGTGTCTTTTTTTGTAAAATGTCTATTCATGTCCTTTGCCCACTTTTTTGATATGGTTATTTGTTTTTTTCATGTCCAGTTGTTTTAGTTCCTTGTAGATTCTGAATATTTGTCCTTTGTCTGAGGTGTAATTTACAAATGTTTTCTCCCATTAAGCAGGTTTCTATTCACTCTGTTGATTATTTCTTTTGCTGTGCAGAAGCTTTTTAGATTTAGTGCCATTTGTTTATTTTAGTTTTTGTTGCAATTTATTTTGGGGGTTTTTGCCATAAATTCTTTCCCTAGGTCAATGTTTAGCAGAGTGTTTCCTAAGTTTTCTTTTAGCATTTTTATAGTTTCAGGTCTTATACTTAAGTCTTTGATTCATCTCGAGTTAATTTTTGTATATGTTGAGAGGCAAAGGTTCAGTTTCATTCTTTTGCATATAGCTAGCCAACTTTGCCAGCACAATTTATTGAATAGGGTGTTATTTCTCCATTGTTTGTTTCTTTTCTTTTCCTTTCTTTTTTTTGAGTTGGAGTCTCACTCTGTCACCCAGACTGGAGTGCAGTGGCTGCTCCCAGCCACTGCAACCTCGACCCACTGGGCTCCGGCGATCCTTCCACCTCAGCCTTCCAAGTAGCCAGAATTACAGGCATGCGCTACCATGCCCGGCTGATTTTTTGATTTATTGTAGAGATGAGGTCTCACCAAGTTGCCCAGGTGGGTCTCGAACCCGCAGGCTCAGTCAATCCACTCACCTCAGCCTCCCAAGGCGCGGGATTACAGGCTAAGCCACCAAGCCCAGCTCATTGTTTGTTTCTATAGGCTTTGTTAAAGGTCAATTGATTGTAGAAATGTGGTTTTATTTCTGGGTTCTCTTTTCTGTTCCATTAATCAATTTGTCTGTTCTTGTATCAGTACCATGATATTTAGTTACTACAGTTTTATAGTATATTTTGAAGTCAGGCAGTGTGATGCCTCCATAATTATTCAATTTACTTAGAATTACTTTGGCTCTTTGGGCTCTTTTTTGATTCCATATAAACTTTAGGATTGTTTTTTCTCGTTCTGTGAAGAATGAAGTTGGGATTTTGATTGGGAGTGCATTGAATCTGTAGAATACTTTGGGTAGTAGGGTCATTTTAACAATATTGATTCTTCCAATCCATGAACATGGAATGTTTTTCTGTTTGTTTGTGTCATCTATGTTTTCTTTCATCCATTATTGTAGTTCTCCTGGTAGAGGTATTTCACTTCCTTAGTTAGGTGTACTCATAGGTATTTTATTTATTTATTTGTGGCTACTGTGAATGAGATTAAACTCTTGATTAGGTTCTCAGCTTGAGCATAGTTAGGGTATAGAAATGCTACCCATTTTTGTACACTGATTTTGTATCCTAAGACTTTACTGAAGTCATTTATCAGGTCTAGAAGCTTCTTGGAGAAGTCTTTAGGGTTTTTTAGGTATACAAACATGTCACCTGTGACGGGATAGTTTGACTTCTTCCTTGCTGATTTGGATTTTTTGTTATTTCTTTCTGTTACTCGATTGCTCTTGCTAAAACTATCAATATGATGTTGAATAAGAGTGGTGAGAGTGGTGATTTCTGGTTCCTGTTCTGGGGAGGAATGTTTTCAACTTTTCCTAGTTAAGTAAGGTGTTGGTTGTTGGTTTGTCATATATGGCAAATTTATTTTGAGATATATATATTTTAACCAGAAGTAAAAGATTTTTGTTGTTCTACAGACACTTCTGAAAAGAGATCTTATTGAGAAAATATACAAAGCATTTAGGAGGTTCATCCCCAGAGAGCACTTGAGTCTGACTGGAGGCATCACAGCCCTCCTCTTCAAGGCTCAGGGCTGAGAACAGTTAGCATTTCCAATGATCAGTAAAAACATGCAAAAGTGAGAAGGAAAAGGAAAAAACAGTGCATTCCCCAAGGAGGGGGATGGAATTTCAGAAGAGGAGGCAGGGTGTGCAAGTAACACGTAGCTCTCTCCCATTCCTTCCATTTTATCTCTTAAAGCAGCAGCAAGCTTGGAGAAAGCAATGAACTCCACCTACTCCACAGAACCAACAGCTCATCTCCCGTGGACAGGCCTGAGAAGTGATCTTCATCTCACTTCTCTGTGGCCCACCCTGCTGCCCCAGCCTTGGCTGCAGGGACCCTACTTTCACTCCTTCTGGGGGTCAGGGCTGGGGGCCCTGGTTCTTTGCTTTTTTGGTTCCTCTCAGAGAACATTTGTGCTTGACTGACTTAGCTCCATCCCCCAAATTCCAAACTTCTGCTGGTGGGCTGAGGGCACTAACAGGAGACCTGAGGAGACCCCCAGGACAGCCACCTTCCCTTGTGTTCTGGTGGGTTCATCCCTGGGCACATCCCCTACATCCTTAGCCCAAATCCCAGGGCTAGGAAAGGGGACAGCGGAAGAAATGTACCATCCAAGGAAAAAGCCTTTGGGGACCTTCCCAACTGTGCGGATCTTCCTGAAGCCCATACCACCCCTCTCCCAACCTCTCCCATCCTCTCACCCAGGGTCCTCACGTGCAGCCACCCATCCCATGCTTCCCCTTGGGCTGCCAGTGCAGCTGTGGGCCTGAACCTCCATAGACCCAACTCCAAGACAATGGGTCACAGAAACCATCTTGAGGCATCCTCCTTCCCTCCCCCACACCCAGGAGGTCAGCAGAGGTGGGGGTCTCCAGAGGTCACAGCTCTGGTACAGGGAGGGGCTGGAAAGGAACAGAGAGAATGTCACATCTATAGAAAGGTTCCAAAGTACAAGCTAAGCAAGAGGAAGGAGAAGGGCCAGAGAGCAGCCAGAAGGAAGAAGAAAGGAAGACGGCAGGGTTGGGGCCTGGGAGGAGGAGGGCTTCACACTGCTCCGCAGATGAGTGTCTCCACCACGAAGGTGTTCTTGAAGTGCTGGATAGCACTGCAGTTCTTGGCTCCACGCTTGTGGAGCCGCCTATGCGTTGCCCGGCGTCGCAGCTGATAGGTGTCCTTCTCGTTAGGGCACAGGTGGTAGATGAAGGAGCCTAGGGACTCCTTGTCACTGACATGCTCCATGACCACCATCTCCTCCTGGACGATGTACATCTGTGGGAGGGAGTTCCCTCTGTTCATGAGGAGCTCCCAGAAGTTACGAAGGGGCAGCAAGATGGTGGTGCTGAGCTCGATGATGTAGCACTTGTCCGGGGAGATGTCGTGGTAGGCGACCAGACCCCGCTGGAAGTCATGGATGATGTCTGCAGGGTTGCCGCTGCCACCCTGGGGCACGGGGACTTTGATGCGTTCATAGTTCTCTTCAAGGTAGCTTTCCACGTCTTCCTCCAGTTCCATCTGAGTCCGGATTTGGGAGGACAGGTTGTCCTTGTAGAGCACGCCCCAGCGGAAGAATTTGTCTCGGGCCAACTGCGCAAGGAAGAAGTATCTGTAGATGTAGACCGAGGCAAACACCAGGCCTATGAGCAGCACGACCAAGTCCATCGACAGGTAACACACGCCACCCATTGAGCCCCCCTTCTTGGAGCGATGGGGGAGGGGCTGTTCCTTCCTAGCCGGCGTCGGCAGGATCTCAGTGGCCGGGGCGGGCACCTGGCCAGGACCCAGGCGCTTGTAGCCCTTTATGCCGGCCACCGCGGGCTGGAAACTGATCTTCACCATGGCTGCGCAAGTCTGAGCGTCGGCCCTGCAGCCTCTGAGTGTGCAGCCTCTGCCGGTGCAGTCTTTTGCTGTGCAGCCCGAAATATGTTTTTTCAATGCCCAGTTTGTTGAGGGTTTTTATCATGAAGGGATATTGGATTTTGTCGAATGTTTTTTCTGCATCTATTGATGTGATCATATGGTTTTTATTTTTGCTTTTGTTTGTGTAGTGTTTCAATGTGTATTGATATGTGAATATTGGACCATCCTTGCATCCTTGGAAAAAAAGCCACTTGGTCATGATGGATAGTTTTTCTAATATGTAGTTGAATTTACTTTGCTAGTATTTTGGCCTGTAGTTTTATTTTTTTCATTGTGTCCTTGCCTGGTTTTGGTACCACTGTGATACTGTTTCAGAGAATGAGTTAGGGAGGAATCTCTCCTCCTCAATTTTCTGAAATAGTTTCAGTGAAGTTTGTACCAGCTCTTCTTCGTACATCTGATAAAATTTGGCTGTGAATCTCGCATCCTGGGTTTTTTTGTTTGTTTGTTTGTTTGGAGATTTTTTTTTTTTTTTAATTACTGATTCAATTTTATTGCCTGCTATTGCTCTACTCAGGGTATCTATTTCTTCTTGGTTAAGTCTTGGGAGGTTGTATGTTTCCAGGGATCTATCCATTTCCTCTAGGTATTCCAGTTGTTTCCATAGAGGTGTTCATCGTAGTCCCTATGATCTTTTTTATTTCCGTGCTATCAGTTGTTATGTCTGTTCTGTTGTTTCTGATTGAATTTGAGTTTACTCTTTTTTCTTGATTTGTCTAGCTAGTGGACTGTCAATTGTGTTTATCCTTAAAAAAAACCCAACTTTTTGATTCATGGATTCTTTGAACCATTTTGTTAGTCTCAGTGTCCTTTAAGTTTTGGGCAATCTTTTTTATTTCTTTTCTTCTGCTAGCTTTAGGTTTAGTTTGCTTTGGTTTTTCTAGTTCTTTGAGGTGAAAAGTTAAGCTGTTAATTTCTAATATCTCTATCTTTTTGATGTAGACATTTAATGTCATAAACTTTTGAGGACTGTTTTGCTGTGTCCCAGAGGTTTTGGTATGTTGTATCACTTTTTCATTTGTTTCAACAATTGTATTTTTATTTGTTTTAATTTCATTGTTTACCCAAGGGTCATTCAACAGTAAGTTGTTCAGTTTCTATGCAGTGGTATAGTTTGGGGAACTCCTCTTAATGTTGATTTCGAATTTTATACCTCTGGGGTCTGAAGAGATGCTTAGTATAATTTTGATGTTTTCGAGTTTGTTGAAACTTGATGACGGCCTAATTTTTCAATATAGAATTTATATTTAAAATGTTCATTAAAAATTCTTTGCATGCAATTTCTCTTTCTGTTTTTAACGTTTGTTTCATTTTAATAATAATTAAGACAACCACCTCTAAAACTGGTTTTCTTTTTCTTTTCTTTTTTTTTTTTTTTGAGTTGCCCAGGCTGGAATGCAGTGGCATACTCACAGCAACCTCAGCCTCGACCTGCCGGGCTCACACAATTCTTCCACCTCAGCTTTTCAAGTAGCTGAAACTACAGGCATGTGACACCATACCCAGCTAATTTTTTGATTTATTGTAGAGATGAGGTCTCACCAAGTTGCCCAGGCTGGTCCCAAACCCTTGGGCTCAGACAGTCCTCTTGCCTTGCTGCTGGAATGACAGGCTTAAGTCACTGCACCCGGCCTCAAACTGGTTTCCAAAATAAATTGCTGACTCAGAAACTTACTCTACACTGGTCTGTGGTGGTTGTTTATTCTTTCATGGATAAAAAAAAAATTACCACCTAAAATAAATAAACTGTTCACTGTGCTGCAGGGGGTTGATGCTTGACCTGGAACTTAAAATCAAGTCCTCAAACACAGCCTAGGGTTCCCTACAGTGATTAAGTCTCCTGTTCCGGGGGGGAAATACAGTTTAGGAAAACTTTATATCACATATTTACAATGAAGTACCTGATTACTAATTTGCTGTTGAAATCTCACAGTTTAATGTAACCTTCAAAGAATGCAGAGCCCAAAATATAACTTTCCAGATACTTTGCTACTATTTTAAGGTAAAAACATCCCAGGAAAAGTATAGTGGAGCAGCATGGCTCATGCTTCAGGTTATCAAGCAATTGGGGGGGGCGTAATATATTTTCCTCACCCATCCTTAAGTTCAAGGCGAGACCTTTACAACAAATGACAAGTTAACAAAAGAAAGATGTACAAATTTAGTACACATTTTATGTGACACAGAACCTTTGGCAATGAAGACACAAGGAAGCAAGGGAAACTATATTTGTATGCTTAGATTTAAAGATGACTGACCAGTCACATAGAATTATGATGGAACAAAACAGGTTATGATCTAATTGTAACCCCGGGGGAGGGTGCTTAGTAAAGCTGGTTTGCTCAGATTCTTTTGGAATCTCTGTGACTTCATTTCTTTCCTTTTGATCTAGGAAGGCACCCTCTGGAAAGAGCGTTTTATGACCTGCTTTACAGGAAGGTCAGATAACTCTCTTATTGCCTGTTTCAAGGGAGAATGGTGAGAAAAGGTCAAGGAGACCTTCCTATTACTGCTGTTTTTTCAAATGCCAAGGTTCCACAATTTGGGATACTGAACACTGTCAAAGTATTCCTTTTCATATTTTCAAAAGAACATAGTTATGAAAAAAGAATAAGCATTTGTATCTATTTTTTTGTGTAATGTAAAAGGTTTATATAATAATGTTAATAATGAAACTCTCTAGTTTTTGTTTCAAATGGGAAAGATAAATATGCTACTGGCCACAGGTGTCACTGGAGGTGAATCAAAATGTTAAGTGACTGTTTCCTGAATCTAGTAGAGACTAAGCATTTGCAGCCTCATGTGGACTGACAGACTCACTGACCCCTAACTCCTAAGAAAATAAAATTGTTCCTTTTGCTGGTAAATGATTTTATATACCTTGTGTTTTATATAAATGTATACTTGTACACGATTTTTTTCTTTTAAAATGTGGTATTTGATCTTATCTTATTCTTTTAATTTTCTGCTTTGCGCATTTCATAATGCATACGGTGTAGGACAGGCATATAAATCATAAATATATATAATAAAGTTGTATCTTTGACAATATTTTACATATTCATGTATGTCTATATGTATAGGGAGGGCCAAAACAATGAAATTATTTTTTAGAGGGTGGTGCCCTTGTAGTACAAGCTTCCCAGTAGGTAAGCGTTTCAGGAATCCATTGGCATCAGTGTACCAGCTAGTGTTGTGAAAGGCTATGTTTGGTGTCAGTTATTTTTAATTTTGGGGGGAGAATCTTTCAACACATTTGCCCATTTCGTGATGGGTGATTTACGAGTACACTTGCCCACACTACGCTGAGTGTTCAGCAGTTTACCTGCCCTAGTCACCCAATCTCACCCCAAGCGAAATTTTATGTGGTAGACAAACAAAAGAACAAAAAAAGCCCTAAAAGGCATCAAAATTGATGAATTTACAAACTGATTTGAGCAGTTTGAGTAGAGGAAAAATTGTCTCGATAGATGTATTGCATCAAACGGGGACTACTTTGAAGGTGACAAGTTTAAACAAATAAGAATAGATACACAGTTTTTTACACATAAATTCTGGGATTTTTTGGAGTTCCCCTCATATTTTTTTACAAATAGAGATATTCAACAAAAATATTTTTATTTTTGGCAAATGATATTTTTGGGTCTCAACTTTTTAAAAACTCCTTTTTTGTATAGTTACCCAGTTCTACTTTACTGAATGATCAATGATTGGTTCAAAATACCAAGAATTATGCCACAAATCCAATAATTGATCAGAGATGATTTCACTAAAAATTAGGTACATTTTTCTAAACTAATCATTTTAAAGTAACATACAAAGAAGTTATAAATAAGCTTATTTTAAAGTATCATATAACTGTAATTTAAAATGTTCTTAGAAATTAAAACTCTTATTTTCTATTTATATTGTGTTTATTTCCTAGCAGTGAAATCTCAAGACAATAATCTATTTTATATATAAAATATATCAAATCACATAGCTGATTGGAATATTTATGTCTGTCAGATGCATAGATTATGAATATTTTCTCCCATCCCATATGTTGTTCTATTTACTCTGTTAATAGTTTCTTTAATAGTTTAATTTGCTGTGCATACCAATATTTTATCTGTAATAACATATTCAGAGTTTAAAGAGTATGATATTTGTAATGTAGATCATCTTTTTCCCTGGCACTCAGGATGGGAAGCTTTTTATGATAATTTCATTATGCTAACTCTAAGTGTAATAATTTTGTTCTTTTCTCCAGCATAAGGTTCTTAAAGTGTTAAATATAAATATTTTCCATTGGTGTTATTATTATAATTGGGATTAACGTTTGACCATTTTTCTTTTTTAAAAGAGAAAATTCATAGCAATATACTTTGAAAAAAATGATTTTCAGCTACATGTATGTGTTTGGTTTGGTTTCAATCTGACCACTTTGCAAAAAATGAATGTCTTTCACATAAAATAATGACTCTGCCTGTGTGTCTCATATATTATTCCTTATCTTTAAAGTGTAACAATTAGAGGATCATTACTGTTCCTATGAGGAAAATTAGGGTCTTTTTATTTCATTTTTCTTTCATTTGACTCTATTTATTACTTAACTGGTGTGACAAATATGGCTTCAAATAAAAATGGTGCTATTACTAAAGAAAAATGTGTTGGCAGCAGAAGTGGTGGTAAAGGGAAATGTCACAGAAAAATTGTAATAAGCAAGATAATGGAATGGTTAGTGTTTTAGAAGAATGGAATTTTACTTTGGTTTACTGAGAGGATACACATTAATAAGCAGTCAATTGATTACAACTCACAAAACACAATAGTTGTCAGGCATCAAATTATATTTCTTCTACTTTTCATTCTGAGCTAATCAAGATTTTAAACACCATACAGATTAATGGAAAGACACGGTTTACAAAATTCATGGTTACTTAGAATTAAACAACAGTTTGATAATGACAAAAAAATAACAAGAGCGTGAGAAGAAACTATATATCTGTGTAACATTCTGCAAATTCGGAGCTGTTTCAAGAGCTTTGTTATTCATGAGTTTGACTAAAATATTACATATTATAATTATCAGAAGATTAACACAAACTACTGAGCTAAAAGCAAAAAATGAACGATAATTCTTAATAGGATTTTAAAAATCCATTTTATTAAAGCTATTGATAATCCAAGTATATTATATTTTTAACATTTGGGTAGAAATCTCATGATGTAAGTGTGCCCCCATGTGGCTTTAGATTAATTTGTACAAGCAGAGAGTTACATTTTTAAGGTTAGTCTAAGATAGAAGATTCACAATTTTTCCCTATAATTCTTCCTAGTATTTTATTTTCAGTAGTTATAAATTTTAACCTATGTGTCTACCTCTAATTCTGAAGTGGTATAGATGACAGATCCAGTAAGGGATATTGTATAAGGACATGCCTATGTCCTGAAAAAATAGTTTGCCCACTTATATGATGTATGTGAAGACTATTATTTGCACAGATATTTTATTAACCAATCAAATATTGCATACTTCAAATAAATATTGAAGATTTCACAGAATTTGAAATTCCTTTTCCATAAAGCTTCTTTGTAGAGTTGACCACTTTCATAATATTTTGACACAAAGATATTGCTCAGCTAATATTCTTCATGTAACTTTATAGCCATTAGTCTCAGCATACAAAGTCTATTGATATTTCTGGAAAATCTCTGTGAGGACTGGCTGTTAATGACCCCATTGGATATAAGCCCACATCTTATCTCAGAAGTAGTGGTAGTGTGATGTGTCAGCATTGGACAAACTTTAGAAATGAATGAGTTGGGAGTGGTAAAACTTGAAACGCAGGACTGAAAAACATTTGGAGGCAGGAAGAGAAATGTCAAACAGAAGAGGACAATATCAGTATAATCACGTTTGAGTGGCAATCATTTTTTGCTTGTTTAAACATATTTCATTTGTTTGAACACGTGATGGAGCAGCAACAACAAAAGTTGCCTTTTAGGGTATTGTGAAAGCAAGGGCACTGACTGTACAGGTAGAAACCTGAATTTCTCTTGAAATATGTATTTTAATTTGAACCAACATTGCTGGTCTCAGTGGGAGTTTCTTTAGGTTAAAAGCAAATCTTCCCATATTTTCATTTTGTTACTTTTAAAAATTGGCCCCAATTGCTTTGCCTCTATTCCAACTTTTTACATTAAAAATTAAAAACAGAAATAGATTAAATTTTAAGGATTGAAATCATTACAAAATTAATACAAACATCAATTTCATTCTTTCTCTACTAATTCTCTCCTTAACTAAAAATGATTGTTTAGCATGGCAACATATCTGATTGTGAAGATTTTTTTGACATCAAATCATAGTATGGAAAGGCATTTAACAGTGTTTTTAATTTTTTTTGTTAGTAATCTAAACTAACTTTTGTTTTTAGTTTGGTCATTTAACATAATTTTTAAAGTTCTCAGATTGCAATATTTCATAAACAAATAGTTATGCCTTTCACTTTTGCTTAGGTCGACATGAGTTATATATTTTTTAAAGGCAAACAGAGACATTTCTGACTCTACCCTTTCCACCTACATCATCTAGAAAAGGAACTCTAAAGTTAAGTCAGATTAATTTTTCAAATAATATCACCTTCTTTTATGGAAAATTTTTCTCACACCTATGTAGATTAAACAGATATGTATGTATCTATGTATCTATATCTATATATGTATATCTATATATGTATATCTATATATGTATATACATATATATGTATATATGTATATCTATGTAGATAAAACAGATTAAAGTTGAGTAGGGGGAAAGATAAAGCAATGGATGAGGTTATAGTATTTGTAATCTTAACTTAAAATCTCATAGCATCCAATGTCTCATAGCAAAATGTTGGATTGTTGTCACATAGATATTGTTTTCAGTCATAGAACTTTATCGGGTACCTGAACTAAATGATTGCTCATGCTTTTATTTGTGCTTGATATCTTAGGGTCCTTAATAGTTTACATTTTACAAATAAATTTTAAATTAACTTTTTAATGATTTATTTTTTATTTGACCATACTTGTTGATAATTCTTTTGTGTTTTTGAAAAAATTTCATGGGTGCTCTAGTAAAGGTTACTTATTGAATTATAATCATTCTTGTGTGCTTTGAATGAAAATGTGTTATAGAACAATGATGTGACAACATTGAGAAGCAAAACGACCTCAATCCACCTGAACTGCAGATGAGCAAACTGATTAATTTATATTCCTAGCATCTCTCCTCACTTAAAACAACCTAATTAAATCTCCTTTAAGAATCATTATAAATCTTACACACTGACGCAATATTCTGACTACATATAATAACTCTTCTCAAGTGTAGAAGGATAATCTTGAGACATGCTTTAAGAATGTATTTAACAGATGATAGGTACTTTTTTAAAAAGAAAAAAGGTCACCTTTTTCTCTTCATACATAACATGATTTCGTTTGTAAAAGTATCAAGTTAGCTTTTAAAATGTAGATTTTGACCATTCAAATTCTAAATGATGAATGGACCATGCGGTACTAATAGAGGAGCTCAGTATTTTACTTCTAAAAATATTTCTACTTGTTCCGACTTACTATTTCTTAGACAAAAATTGCAAAACATACTAGTGTTAAAACATAAAATTGTTTTTCCTCTTGCAGTCTAAAATTGTTTTACCAATGCCCATGTGGCCATCAGATGTCATAATGTTCCATGCCACCGTGGAATAAAATGTGGGGAATGAGAACTCCATTGAAGACCATATTCAGCTGAGAAAGCCTTACATTGTGTGCTTGACCACATGCTTTCCCCTCTCTTCAACCGGGATGGTGCAAAAATGATATATTATTAAAATTTTCAACTCTAAGAGTAAATTCTTCTTTAATCATCTTTTAAGAAACCAATGCAACAGATAGAAGTGTGTATATGTATTTTCCATATATAATTTCATATCAACAAGAACATGTATAGTGAAAATTTCCTTTGTACCTGCCAAATAGATGGGTAATTGACCAATAAAATGCCTCATACTAATTTTAAATAGTTTGTAAAGTACAAGCACGGTTACATTATTGGCAAAAATGAATGTTGCTCAAAATCTGGTCAATGAAAATAGTATGGACTTATTAGTTCATATTTTTTCATTATTTCATGGTTTAAAATAGGCTACATGCAAAAGTTTATTTCCAAGAAAATTCAGTGTCACTAATATATACTTTTACTGTTACCAAATATATCAGTTTTTAGATGTGAAACCATCAAAGCCATCCCTCATTCTCTGTGTTTCAGAGAAATTTGAACTTATTCAGATACAAATAAAAACATATTAAAATTTTTGTGTGAAAACTTTTTTCTTTACAAAGCTGGTTATATTTTTATGTAAGTTAATATCTACTCAAACTAAACACATCACAGAGCACCTTTTCTTTTATATCTTGAAAAACATTCATGAGCAAGAGTGGAAGAGAAAATGATTGATTAGAAAAGCCCACAGTCTTTCAGATTCTCTTTGATTATTATATCTGTAACAGCATCAAATACAAACTTGACATTTTGGGTATCAGTAGCACAGGTCATGTGGGTATAAATTTCTTTATCTTCTTTTTTTAAATTCAGGTCAAGAAACTGGTTCTTGATGTAGTTCCCCGCATCTTCAAATGTGTTTGGTCCTTGTTAAACAAACATTTTAAAGAGGTAAACGTTGATAGCATGTTAAAGGGAATCAAATTATAAATAATATCAGTAAACTTTGGGATTTTGCTTTGACATGCTAAGCACTGCAAACTCATAGAGATGAGGGTCAATCATCAGGGATTTATGAAGCATCAACTTGGTGTTGGGAACTATGCTTATCACACTGGAGCCTCCTGGTGGCTAAAGAGTAACTTTTGCATAAAAAAACTCACAATGCAGTAGAAATACCAAAATATCTATACAAAAAAGTAAATAACACGAACTTATATGCACATCAAATGCTGTGCATGTTTGTGTTTATGGGTGTGTGTGGGTGTGTGTGTGTGTGTTTTAATGAAAACCAAAAGAGAAAAATAATATGGATGATAGATGACTAGAGTGCAGAAGGAGGTGGTGTTTGAGCTGCACCTTGAGAGGTAGCTACGAGAGTGAAAAGTACAAGTGAAAGCAACAAATAAATAAACAAACAAATATATTAATTAATTGATCGATTGATTTTTTAAAAGCGAAAGTGAGTATGGCCTGTATCAGGAAACTTGAGAATAGAGTTGAGAAATAGATTGATCTTTGAAGAATTAAGATTTTTGTACAGGAATTATAGGAAAAGAGGGAGAATAGATGTTGTGGTATAGACTATAGATTATGCTACTAACTAAACAAAGGATCTGAGATAAAGTCTGTAGAGAGCTATTCTTGATTGATGTTTTAGCACATTAGTTATATGATAAAGACTGTGCTTTAAAAAGTGTAGATTAGTAGCAGGACCTACAATGAAGCAATGGCAAAAAGACAGAAACAAAATAGGTAGACCAACAAATATAGGACAGCTGCAAATAATCTATTGACTGACTTTACCATAGAGTATACTTTGTGGGGACTTGACAGTAGCATAAAGCAGTAGCATACAGATTTTCCAAGGAGATAAGATTTCCCCCCCAATTTATTGTTACTAGAACAAACATTCTGTGATGGGAAATCTTTAAAATCATGCAACATGGCTAAAATCCAAAACCCTGGCAATACCAAATGCTGGCAAGGATATGGAATCACTGGAGTTCATTGCTTGTGGGAATGCAAAATGGTACAGTCACTTTGGAAGGCAGTTTGGCAGTCTCTTACAAAACTATTGATAATCTTGCCATACAATCCAGCAAGATAATCTTACCATACAATCCAGTAATCATACTTCTAGGTATTTACCTAAAAACTTATGTTCACACAAAAGCCTGCAAATGGATGTTTATAGCAGCTCTTTCATAACTGTCAAAAATTGGGAGCCACCAACATGTCCCTCAATGGGTGAAAGGATAAACAAACTGTGGTTTGCTTATAGAATGAAATACCATGCAAGAATAAAAAGAAAAGCATTACCAAGCCATAAAAAGACACACAGTACACCAAATGTGTATTGCTGAGTGAAAGAAGCCAGTGAGAAAATGCTACATAGTGTATGATTCTAGCTATATGACATTCTAGAAAAGACAACATTATAAAAGCAATAAAAAGATCAGTCATTGCCAGCAGTCGTATGGGAGGGAGAAGACATGACTAGGCAGAATATAAAAAATTTGAACAGTGAGACTATTCTGTATAATACCATAAATTGTGTATACATGACCTGCAATTGGCATAAACACAGAATTACACAACACTGAGAGTGAACCCTAATTAAACCGTGGACTTTAGTTAATAACTATCAATATCAGTTCATTGATTGTAACACATATACCACACCAATGTAAGATGTTAAATAATAAGGATACTGTGTGAGGGAATGGGAAAGGAAGTACATGGAACTTTTTGGTTTTTGAGTCAGGGTCTCCCTCTGTTGTCCAGGCTGGAGTGTAGTGGCATGATCATGGCAATCCCAGCTCACCACAGCTCGATCTCCTGAGCTCAGGTCATCCTTCTGCATCAGCATCCCAAGTAGCTGGGAATATGGGTGCATGCTATCACCACACCCATCTAAATTTTTGATTCTTTTTTTATAGAGACAAAATTTCACTATGTTGCCCAGGGCTGGTCTTGAACTCCAGGGCTCAAGCAATCTGCCTGCCTCATCTTCTCAGTTTGCTAGGATTACAGGTGTGAGCCACTGCACTTAGCCTAAACTCTTTGTGCTTTGTGTCCAAACAGTTCATTTCTTGGTAAAATAAAATATGCTCTAAGAAACAAATCCTAATATATATCTCTGAATTTTGAGTCAATATTTAATTTTTAATATTCAGTGTAGAATCATGCTTATATTTAATCACATGACGAATGTTTAAACATAGTATAAATGTTTATAATTATGGAAGAAAAATATAAGCATTAATTATAGATTAACTAACATAAATATCTATTTTGACAGAATGCAATGTTCCTATTAACATCTGGGCTATCCCACATACCAAGGGGTAAAACTGAATTTGACATTTTGTTTAAATCATAAATATTTCCTTCTTACATAATTTTATTAACAACAAAGAATCCCACGATTTACCAAAAATTTTTTTCTGAAGGGAAAAAACAACTGTCTATGGAACTTGACATTTATAATCAGTGACTAATGGGATCAGCATTAAATTCCTAAGACTCAGGAAAACCAAAACAAGATAAAATGCCAATATTTGTCAGCTCATTCATGCTATCCCTCTGGAAACAATTAAGACATTGAAGAGCTAATGTGATCTAATATAGTATTACAAGATTTCATTAGGAAATACATAAAAAATGTCAATTTGGAATAAAATTTACATTTCTATTATAATGTTGATGACAATACATTTGATTGTTGATGCAATATCATTTGATACATTATATAGAGTAGTAACTCTGGTTCGGATCTGACCTCTTCCTGTTTACTCACTAGAGCCTTGCTTTAGTGTAAGCAGTGTGGAAAGGGTTCCTCTTTATTTGTAAGATTCTTTCCAATTTAGATCATATACTTGACTCAAAAAATAGTTATAACCTTCACCCTCATAAATACTAAGTATCAAGATTTGGATAGGAAAAGATATGTTTATACAAAAATTTATTACTATGGAACTAAAAAAGAAAAAAAAAGAAGAATCTTACCAGTGTATTCTGGAAAGCAGATGCTAAGATGTACCTTGGATACTTTTTCTTGAAAGAGATCTTTTTTATTGAGGAACAGGACAATGGAGGTAGTTGCAAAATATTTGTGATTACAGATACTGTTGAACAGGTGAAGGCTTTCATGCATTCTGTTCTGTTAGGTGTAAGAAATGAGAGTATGTAGAGTTATCCTTTGCAAAATGTGAATATTGGGCATCACAAACAAGAATCTAGAAATAGCATCCGGCTTTGGAAGGCTTTCATTGAGTTGGACAATGTGGTAATTTTTTACCTTTTTAATTTTTGACTTACCACTTGTTCATCTTCCACTAGGACCATGTCATAGGCACTGAGTGCGGCACAAAATATAATGCACGTAACTCCTTCAAAGCAATGAATCCACTTTTTTCTCTCTGATCTCTGTCCACCTACATCAAACATTCTTTAAGAAAACATCAATGAATAATAAATCTTACAAACACTCATCAAAATTTGCACTGAGCTTATCGTTTAGAGTTATAAATGGATGCTCCCATATCTTTAAACGGTTACTTCTCTGATTTTTATTGATTATAAAATAAGTCTTAGTTGGTCAATTTATAATTTAAGAACTATAGAAAAATATAACATTAACTTATAAAATTGTCTTCATATAGACTTTAGTAAAATGATTCCCACATTGACTTTGAGAAACTGAGAAGTCTAAAGAAATTTGGAGTTTTGATAAAAAAATTAGCCTTAGAAGGTTTGGATCAAGGTTTATACATATTCTTTTGAATGAACAGAAACTGCAAGAAGATTGGACATTACTATCATTCTAATACTATGATTCTTCCTTGTTCTCTTAGGTCTTTCTACATTCATTTGTTTATCCAAACAATTACTCTTTGCATTCTATGACGAGACAGTGCTAGCTCTACTGACACAACGATGAAAAGACATAGTCACTATCTTAAAATAATTTTCTTTCTGATAGGAAGAAAAACAATTAAGTTATCTTAATATTGTGTAATAAATATTCTAATATACGAGGTGAAATGTGAACACACAGGAAGATTTAAGTCAGCCAGGGGGATTGCGAAACTTAGAGAAGAGAAAGTGTTCGAAAACTCAGGCTTCCCTCTATTTCTTATGTTTTAGTAAAAGGCACCATTGTGGAGAGAGGAACATAGTAAAAAACTAGAAGTCATTCTTAATACCTTGTTTTCCATTATCTATATATACTAGACATCCAAAATACATTTCTTCTTTTTTTAACTACTGTGACAGATTTTTTAAAATGCAGTTTCTAACTTTTCTATTTCTTTCCTTATCCTCTCCTCTTGTCCAGGCCACCAACATTTCTCACCAGGGCCACTGCAAGTGTCTCAACTGGTCTCTTGTTTCTACTTTTACAGCCTCAACATTGACTTTCATACCACTAAGAAGTTCATTTTAATGTATTTAATCTAATGTTTAATGCATTTAATACATTTTGTATTTTACAATTCTCTGACTTACAACTATTAAATGGGTTCTGTTTCCCTTAGAATAAAATACACACTTGTTGTGATGACCTGTGAGGCTCTAGCTGTTCTGGTTCCTGCCTATTTCCCAAGTTTATTTCATACCACTTTTCTCTTTTTAATATAGTCTAATAAAAAGGCCATTCTTTTCACTCTTTTGATATAAACCTTTTTGCTATCTCAGGACTTTTACGCAGGCCTTTTCATTTTCCTGTAATGCCAATTTTTTTTCTTGCATGACTGTTTAAGACTTTCAAGTCTTAGCATCTGTATCTTCTCCAAAAAGGAGACTCCTTGAGCATCAATGTAAATTGTGTCTCCCTCTGTCCTCCATTTGCCTTCTACGGTATTTCTTTCCTTTATAGTAATTATCACAATGAATAATTAACTGTTTTTTTTTTTTACTTTTTACTTTTTTTTTTTTGAGTTGGAGTCTCACTCTGTCGCCCAGACTGGAGTGCAATGGCCGCTCTTCGCCACTGCAACCTCGACCTGCTGGGCTCCGGCAATCCTTCTGCCTCAGTCTTCCAAGTAGCCGGAATTACAGGCACGCGCTACCATGCCCAGCTGATTTTTTTATTTATTGTAGAGATGAGGTCTCGCCAAGTTGCCCAGGCGGGTCTCGAACCCACAGGCTCAGGCATTCCATTCACCTCAGCCTCCCATAGCACGGGATTACAGGCTGAGCCACCGAGCCCGGCTTTTTTACATGTTTAACAGCTATCATCTCCCTAATGAAACAGCAATCTCAAGAGGGGAGGAATATTGTCTGTATTCGCATCTGCCATATTTCCAGTGCTTGCCATCATGCCCAACATGTAACAGACATGTAATGAATATTTGCTAAATATGTGAATAGATTCCATGTTAACTGAATGGAGAGGCAAGAATTTATATAAAGAGCATGTACCAATAATGAAGGCATGAGAGAAAATGGTATGTTTGGGTTAAGCAAGTAATTTATATTTTTGGAAACATGAAACGTAAGATAAAAACATTGAGATATATGGCCTAATAAGTATCCATTTACCAAGTCATTCAACATTTATTTAACAAATATTTCTTGAGCAATTATTATATGCCAGGTATCAAAGATTTAGCCTCAAGAAGCTTCTAGTGGGCTGGTGGTTTTGGTGATGTGGTGTATATGTGTAAAAATAGACTTAAGAGCCCATATAGGATAGGGAGTGTAGGGGATGGATTGTAATTTGAAATGGAGTGAGCAGAAACTGTAGAAGATGACAGATGTGTAAAAACCTAAGGAGATGAGAAATTGAGCCAAGTAGATGTCTGGGGCAATAAGTGTTCCCGGCAAAGACAACAGAAGAAACAGCAAAAGCAAAGGATTTAAGGAGGCAGGATTAAACATCAAGAGACCAGCTAGCAACAGATTCACTTGGTCTTTCATGTTACTCAAGAAACTTGGACTTTATGTTGCAAACAATAGGGAACCATGGGAGATTTTTAGGTAGGGAATTGACATTTTTGTTGATTGTTGTACTACATCACTTTGATGCAAGTTCAGAAGGTAGATTTAATGAAGAAGAGATTAGAAGCAAAGAAAAAATTATGAAGCTATCATAGTAGTTAAAGCCGAAGGTATTAAGTACCAAAAAGCATCCAAGTTGTACAAATTTCAAGGGTAATAAATATACTTGGAGTAATACATGTCAACCAGTCTACTTATTGAAAATAATCAAAGGTAAAAACACATTATACTTCATATTTCGCATATGAACAAGTAGAGAAATAGAACTAAAATTCCTCAAATATGTACAATGTATGTATGTATACATGCACATCTATATACCAATGCAAAATCACTCCATTTAGTAGTAGATTAAAAGAGAATATGCCAAGAGAATATTTATATAATGGTTAAGAGTTCAATAGTCAGTGGCTTGGAAATTTAAATCCAGAGTCAATGAAGAATATTACCAAAACCTCTGCAGTTTCAGACTTGCAAAATAAATGGAGGAAACACAAAGAATTTTGACATCAAGGTTACATGATGTACAAATTAACCAACAAATTTAATTTTTAAAAGTCAATCAACATTCTTATGGAAGCAAGGATAATAAGTGTGTACTCAGACATTTAGATTTTTAGTCAAATGCTTTAATACATGAAAACATTCGTGTTTTTTCAGACTTTGCAAAATAGTTTTATCTATTCCTTTATTGAAATACCTAAACTATAAAAAGTGGGATACATAGAAATAGTTTAGATAATGACTTTTATTTCCTCCTTAAATTTCATTTCACCAATTGTAATGGATTGATCTTAACACACCTAATACAGGCTTACTGTTTGCCAAGCATTACATGAATGCACTTTATATTTCATACATTTAAACCTCACTATGAACACTATGGATACAGTTATTATTTTTATTTTTCAGATGAACCTTTAAGCAGTTTTCCTAAGGTTTATTAATCGACTGATATTTGTTGAGGTTGCTATGTACCAGACACCATGACTAGGTATAAGCCTATTTACTTAGACCAGAGGTGTACACCTAGTACCAGTGCCTATAGTTAGCTCTCAAATTCTTGCGACCAAATTGAAATTATCTTCACTGTGGAGCATACCCTTCTTCCCCCAGCCCAGGCAGTAGTTCTATCTTGTCAAACACATCACTATGCAAAAAATTATACAATTTAAACAAATCGCCTCTTCTGGGTGATATTTTTCATTCTTTTAATTAATATAAAATTACTTGCCACATCCTAGATATAATATCCTCCATTTGATCATATGTGAATGCATTACGGATCATTTGTTGGCAAAGAAATGTGATACTGTGGTTGGACAAAGATACATTAATTTGTGGATTTTGGTGAGTTGAGAGTGAGCTTTTCTAATTAAAACCAAACCTCTTATTCCCACCCACTAGATTTTTAACATGGGAGAAGCTCCATAGTCCTAGCTTCCTTTTGTGCTGAGCACTTTCCATTGCTTAAGGGAAAACTAATCATGGAACCAGTACAAAGGTAATTAGATGAATGGAACATATGTACTAAAAGAGACTAAATATTTTATTTCAATTGTAGGAATGGTAATGCTGTAGATATCAACTTCTAGGACAACTTAGTTACATTTTGTCTTCTAATCAGTTCTTGAATTAGCCTTGTGAGCATTTGTGGTTAGTTTCCTTTTGTCTGCTTTTATGCCCAACTATCCCATTTCCCTTAATTCTTATTGATACTTTCTTTTATTAATTACTTTTATATTTTCAGTTAGAGTATACTCAAATATTAAAAGTCTGAGATAATCCTTTTCTCCATACAATGACTTTGTATAATTGCTCAGATTCCCTGCACAGTGGCCAAATATTTTACCTTAGGGAAAATAATATTAGTTTGCTCATGTTAATAGTTTTGTTTTGTTTTTGGCAGGGGATTTATAATAATACAAACAATAACAAACATTATCAAGATAAGGGAATTCTAGTTTGTGGGTTCTAGGGAGGACATAAACTCCCCAAGAGAAGGGGGGAAAAGAACTTCATAGACTTCCTATATATTTATTTTCTACAACATAATATTCTCAAATGGCTTTTCCCTAAATTTGAAACATCGGAAGAATTTCTGTGATGAATATCAGATTCGGTAAGCCCAGCAAACTCACTGGCTATGTCTTGACTTTCTCTGATGGTTCAGCTTCTTTGCATCCTACTGGCAGTATATTAATGCCAGGTGTAAGAGGTAGTTATTCTCCTTTTCTGGTGAATATATACAACTGATAAATAAAAATCATGAAAATAATACCTTACAGTTGTATATAAGTCACTTTTGAGTTGTGTGCTCTTACTAAAAAATAAACTCTCATCTATGGTTTTATTTTATCCTCATAACAATTCTTTATGTCAAAGGGGAAAATAGTATTATACCCATTTTTTCCCCAAGTGAAAAAAACAAAGGCTTTGAGAGTCTAAGTGGTTTATTCCCAAACTCATGATTAGTAGAACTTATGTAATATGACCCTTAGCCCAGTGTTCTTTCAGCATATCATGCAGCTTCCAATAAACATGTTTTAATAGGCATAGCTTTCTTTCAAGGAAGAGAGGACAAAGATTACTCAGTGTTTTATTCACATTGATAAGATGACTTCCAAAAGTCTATCTTAGATTGAATGCTTATAATCTTCTCATTTTATGACTCACTTGATAAACAATATTTTTTTCTGTGCAGATTGACGTAGGAGACATAGGTCCAGAGAACATTGAATATTTCTCTAATGCCATCTGCTATTATTGAATTGAAATGTTCATTAGAAATCAGGCCAATGGCCAGAGTTTTGCTTTTATATTGATTATCCTGGACATTGTGCTAGCTCTAAGAATAGTTACATTTTGTTTTGCTATTATTGTAGAAATTTGTTTTTCATATATCTCTTTTTAATTTTGGCTTTTCCTCTATTTCAGTTTAGGTCATATTTTACAGAGGTATAAACTATTACAAACAACTAAAATAATTTAGAAATTTCCGAAGTATTTATGTTTTTGACCAATGAAGTATTATTCTGTATGCTAAAAAAACAAAACCCCGAAAAACTCCATTATGAACATTCTGTAAAAATCAAAACTAAAATCAGAGAAGAACATGTATATTTGTTGACTGAAAAGCGGGATTGGTCAAATATAATGGATAATTAATGAAGGGAATCCACGTGCTTTAATACCTTTAATTCCCTGAATAGTTAAAGTAACCAGAGACTTAATGATGTTGAATGGAACTTACAGTTCTCATTTTTTGGTTTTATTTATTTAATTTGTAATACATATGCATTTGTTAAGTATGATATTAAAGTTAGGATTCTTAAAGTTAAAAAATGTCTTAAAATAATGAATATTTATCATGTAGCTAAAAATTGACAGGCCAGGCTTTTAAATGCCAGCTGAACATTGATTATTTGTTAAATTGCCCATGACATTAATATAGGGTAAGCCACTGGCGTTTTATGGCTTTATACCTACCAGCTGACTGAAAAGTTGAGTTTTATACTTCTATTTTAGGCAATTGGCAAAGCTTTGAGTTTTATGGGATTATGTTAAACAGTAGGCTAAATATTTGACCACACAGGATTATTCACACTTCATATCAGAATAGATTATTATGACATAATTGCCCTTTATAATTCTTGCAACATTATTACATAATCTAGGATAGCTAAAAATCAGTATTGCTACTGCAGCTAATTTACTATTTGTTAACTGTCTTTGCTAATTCTATAAACATGTGGTTATCTTTGAAAAATCAGTTTCTGACATCTGCTATATGTTTAACTACATAAAAATAGAATTTAATCTGAGTAGAAATTTATTTAGACTATTCTGTTGAATGAGATTTATTCAAGATGTTTGACTCTATCACAGTTGGTTAACTTTTTCAGATAGCTATATCTGAGGGTCACCAGGTGGATCTGTGTCATCACTACACATCTATAGCAAAATGGTCTAACCAAGTCTTTCCCTCATGTCTAGTTTCAAAAATTGAGAAAGGTTGATTATTGCAGACATGAATATGCATAGAAGTCTCTCAGAATTCCTTAATTGCTTATGGTCAAGAAACAGAATCAACAGAATTTATAGCCATAAGGGAGTCATGATCTTCAAATTCTCAGAATTATTAATACCATTATATTTTCTACTAAATATGTGTGTGTGTGCAATTGAAAATTTAAATGCCAATTAGATATTTATGGTTATTGAATAGTATAATTCATAAAGCCAATAAAATGAATTCTGTCATTAAAATCAATTAGATATCATATTATATAACATTATTTTGGTAATATTAATCAAGAACATACCTGAAACAAATATATAGAATACACGAGTTCTTTCTCTATGAGATCTAATAAAAAAATAACAAAGCTAAATTGAGATATAACTGCTGGGTGGACAACCAGACTCACTTCTAAGCTGTGAGGACTTATACTCCACATAAATGAACACATTGTACACAGTTCAACTTCATATCTTAAGGAAACTGTAATTAGTTTTATACCATAGGTCTGTTAAACATTCTTGAAAATAGTTATGTTAAATTTACAAAATCTAAATCTCAATGTTATATTAGTTGTTAATCATTTTCCTTGGCTCCCATATAGTTTTATATCTGTTTTTAAATCATGGAACAAATAGGGAGAAAGTTTCTTCTTTTTAATTGTTGGTAAGTCCTTATAAGTCTATTTCTAAGTCACTTGCTCCGAGGAACTGTTATATGACAATAGAAGCGTTCACAATTTCATTGCATTTCATTTTCCACTTACATAGTACTTTAATGTCTGTAAAATAATTTATTTTATCAGTTTGACAGTTGAAGTGCTGGTTGGAGAAGAACTCTGGAGTAATTTCCATTAAATTAGATGATACACAAAGATGATCCAGAACATTGGCAGAGATAATTTTTCATTTTGATGTTACTGTTTAAAAATCTAGAGTTCTCTAATTTAATATGTAAATTAAGCCTTTAGTTTTAAATAGTCATAGGATGATTTATGCTATGTGAATACAAATCAATGCTAATGTAATATATTTTATTAGCTGAAATGAAGTAGGAAGATACATTATTTTTATACTTCCTATCTTGAAATACTACAGAATTTTACACTACAAAAGCCTGTGCACTTTTAGGCAATCGTATTTAGCAATTGAAAGAAAAGTGATTCAACTATGAGGATTTATTAAAATAATAATATCTCAATTGTGACTAAACTTAAAATTTTATTTAAATGATTTTATATAGCTCCTTAAGAGAAAAATCTTATTTTAAAACACTTTGTAGCAAAATTTAAATATTTTAAGAATTTCATTGTTTAAATAAAGATTTGTTGTTAAAGAAATTCCTTGCATTTGAATGAGAAGCTAGTGTATTTTTCATCCTCTTCCTCATCAAAAATACCTTTAATGACAAGTTGTCCTGACTCAGAGAGAAAACAAAAATTCTTAAGAAAACGAAACAGCTCAATACCTGTCTTAGTGGATGGCAAAGAGGTGGTAGTTGCACAATAGAGATAATGTTATATCAAAATAATTCCTGACTGGGTTTCACAATTCAGTTCACAAACACCTTATATTTTAGCATTGATACTGATATTTTAATAGAGAATTAACAAGACTCGCTTCATTCTCTCTTAAGGGTCAGCAATATATGAAAGTAGAACAGATTACTTTCCTCAATGACTTAATTAAGATAAATACTTCACAGAATTAACCATAGAACTACAAAAGGACTGAGGAAAATGATCATGTGCCAATAGCAGTCTGGAGGCCTATTACTAGAAAAAATGTATCTTTCAAGAAATATTTTACTTAAAAAAATTAATGCAAATGCTGCATTCTGCTCAAAATATACTTACGTTTTAAAAATGTATGACTCTATCACTTGGTACTGAATGAAACAGATGTTTCAGGAAATGAACATAATTTTCTGAGGGTTTGTGTTTTTATTGGCAATTGTCTTGTACCCTGGTTTTAGAAGCCCTAACTTGTGAAGTACAGGGATGCTGCTAACTCAAATATATCTTTCCAACATGCTGTCATTTTATCCTTTTCCCCCCATTCTCTCCAAAAGGGAATTATAAATGACCGACAACACTTTAAAAAAAAAACACTTACTCTACAGAAAAAGGATGATTTCCACCTCAAATTATGTAATCAGTGCTATACATTGTAAGGAGTGTTGTCGTTGAAGACAGAAAGATGTATATTTTAATCCCATTTCTAGCACTTCTGGTAAGTGTGATTTTCCTTGGGGAAACTGCTCATCTCATTTTAGCCTCCATTTCTTAATTTTTATTCTACATAAGGATAGCAATACCCAGCTCATCATGTTGCTATGAATGTGTAAAGACTGTGTACATGGAGTGCTTGCAATAGTACATTTACTCCTTCAGTAAAATTAGTTATATTCTTACTCCATTGCTAGCCACTATAAGCGGTAGAGTTGTAAACAGCCATGGTCCCTGGCCTCCTGGAGCGCAAGGCATGGGAGCCAGAAACAAAAACAAAAGAGCAAAGTAATATAGAAACAAGTGATTTCCTATATTGGTCATTTTAAACAAAGAGGAAAGTAGCGTGATGTTTCAATATTGTAATGGAGATGGCATGGCCAGTGAAGGCTGTTTATTTGCATTTGTCCTCAACTCTGCATTTAGTGCCATAAACTTTGGTGAATTGAATTTGGCCACAATGAGTGAATTTATACCAGAAAAATCATCAAGGGCTGCAAATCACTCCCCACCATCATCTCACTGCCCCATAAATCTTGTTGTGAATGTTTATCAGCGCGCTGCTGGGTGTAATAGTGGCAGGGACATGCAGCGGTGGTAAATAGGTAGGATGGCCAAGGCTCCGTGAGGAGATGGCATATGGTTTGGGGACGATAGGAAGGGAAATGTTACTTGCAGAGATCCAGGGGCAGAGTACTTTAGTCAAAAAGATGAGCAGGTGCGAAGGCCCTAAGGCTTGACACGTTAGAGAACAGGTAACGTTAATGGCCAAAACTGACTTTTGATCCAGACCAACTAGGATCCAGAAAATTCCGTTGGCTTATAAAAGGTAAGCTACATCAAGCTATAACTCTCTGCTAGGACTTCATTTTATCTAATCTTTACCACAGACTTACCAGGCAAATAAATGAAAAGTAACTCTTGTTACTCCTGCTGCTAATTCTTGGAGAAACTGAAATTGGAACTTTGGTCTGAGCAGTCTTAAGACCACATTCAGATCTAGTCTGTTTCAGCGAGATATTTGGAGGAAAGAAAAAAAGAGTGAGACAGTAAAAAGACTGTCAAAAATCCTTTTACTGGGGTAGGAGGATCAGAGGAGAAAAGCACTTGAACTCGGGCTCCCAAAGGAAAATGCAGAAACGGAGTCAAAGATCAGGAGTCCAAAGAAAGTAACTGCCAAAGAGGAACTGTAAAATAGTGAAGCCAAGATTGACGACAAACTTTTCTGACATTTGCCAAGAGAGGATGTTGATCCCAATCTGCGCAGTCCCTTCCCCCTAGTTGAATCTTTGGCTCATCTTCCAAAAAATTAACTATTTGTGGGCCTGAAATTTAGGTGTGAATTTTGAAGCAATTTCTTTCATATTAATTGAAAATATTCTATCTACCTAGCAGCTATTTTAAATGAGATATTATGTATATCTCATACTTTAAAACTTTAAAAGCATTTATTCTACTAAAACAAATTTTGTGATGTTGACTAATTACCATTCTCTTAGTTTTTTCCCCACAAATGGATATGAATAATACATGTCACGTTTTCTCTAGTTTTTCTACCCTTTAAAAATGTTCATGTTGGATTGTACAAATTATCAGATTAATCATATTTTTATTGATTTGTTTAATTACTAAAGGAATACAGCTAGAACCCGATATTATGTTTAATATTCTGTCTTGCCCATAATCCATAGGGAAAGATGCTTAAGTTCCAAAGGATATTTTCTAACATAATGGGTTTCCATGTCTTGGTGCAGTAAAGGAGTATTTTGCATAGAACTTATAGGAAACTCTTGAGAATGCAACAGCAGTGAAAAATAATGACTCATTTTCATACTCAAAACATGCTTATAAAATATGCTTTGTTATTATAGTAAATAGCATCTCATTCAAATAATTCTCTTCTTAAGTATTTGCATTTCTTTAAGTTAAGGAAACATGAATTAGGATTACTTCAAACAAATAGGAAGCTAGACAGGCAAAGGAAATAGGATCTGGGCACCTATTGCTTAAATAGTGTTTAAATATATTTTCTCTCCCCTGCCTGCAATTTCCAAAGTATGATGTAAGGTTTAAATATGAGGAAAGAAAATCTGGCCCCACCTGCTTAAACCAGAGGAATTTTCACCTGGAAAGAGTGGTGAGGGACTGCAGGAGGGCAACAAAGGACAGCAGCAGCATTGAAAGTAAAATAGGCCTAGTGAGCACGTTCAAACATTACTGCACCTGAGCATGGATTAGAGCGTTTCTCCATGAAGAAATATCAAGCCCAATACATTCTTTTGTCCATAATTAGAAGAGACATTTGATCATACCTGAACTGCAAGTCTTTAAAGGAGAATTGAGTTTCAATGATTCCAGTTGTTTTCACTCGAGAATGTAGAACATCTTGCTCATTTGGCACATATGCAGGAGCTGTTATTCTATCTAAATCATTAAGATAGCTAATAAGAAAAAAAAATACAAAACTTAGAATAACCTTTTTTTTTAACTTTGCATTTGAAGACATTAGGATGCAGTACAAATGAGTTTTTAGTTTAGTGTCTATTAAAAATAATAAAATCCAGACTGGTGTTTTTCAAACTCTGCTCATTGGAATGAGCAAATTTGGAAGCTGGGATGTGGCAGATCTGCAGAGTGCTAACTATGGCACACAGCTGACCCCAGGGAGCCTCTTCAAAAGGCAGCTAAGTCAATGCTGCCTTAGCCTGTATTTTATGTCTTCTGTGATAAATTTGCTAGTAGAGGGATAGGAGAATGAACGAACATTTCTCTTTATAGGGCTTAGATCATTTAAAAAAAAGCTTCCTTATAAGTTGTTGCTAGACTATTCTCTAAATTCTGTAGTTTGAACTTAGGCACTGTGGATTTTAAGAGAATTATTTGTTTAATGTCATAATTTGAAAGTTGTTTGTTATTTTTGCATGGATTACCTAGTTACGACTCAGGCATTTGCATTAAAGGCCATGGTGCTGTCTAGTTAGCTCAGTAAAAGAACTGTCCTTTTTCTCTCTTGCTGGCATGCTGGAACTAACTCATGAAACTGCAGACTCACTCCTAACCGAGGCTGAATTTACTCAGTATTCCCACTCCCACCTCTTCTTCTATCAGCTCATTGATGTACCCTAAACTCTTCCAGGAAGTCATATCAAAAAATTCTATTTTATCAGGTTGAATACTGTCTTCTCTCTAGCAGAATCTAAGGCTAGGAATCAGCAGGAGTAAGTCTAATAAAGCTGTGTGCTCTATACGTCTGTTAGATAAAGAACTTCTTCTTAGCTTCTTCATCTTTGAAACTAGATAATGTCCTTAGACTAAAAGGGTTTTGTTTCCTAATCTTTTTTTTTTTTTGAAAACCACTGCTCTAGACATTTGATACTAAGACTTAAGTAGGTTAGTAATATAACAACTTCTGAAAAAATTTTAAATACAAAATAGATAAGAGGGGAGCACTTCTATTAAGACAGAATTTGAGAGGTAGAATCCAGATGAATGTTAGAATGTTAGTCAGTGTTCAAAAGTTGAAGTTGTCTAGGAATAGTATTGAGGAGCTATTGTGCCTTAGCATCCAGCACAGTGCCCTAACAAAGTTATTTTATCATTTAAAAAATAAATTCAATAGTTATAGGAAATTTATTGTTGGAGAATCTTTTTACTTTTAAGCTAAAACAAATTAAAGGTAGGCAAATGTTCCAAAGGGATTTTGGTCAAGAGTAAAAAGAAAATCATCACACCGCTGAAACACAGATTAGGTACAATATGAAAATGTATTACCATTGTTTTATTCTATCAAAGATCATGTTTTTTAAATGAATGATAAATCAAGACATAAATATATTGAAGAAAGTACTGACATAATTTGTGAGTTTATTTATTTTCTATTTTCGCAAGCAAATCCCTTTTGAATTTCCTATTGATTAAATCTGCATATGTGATAAATATACTATTGACCAGTTGATTCATGCAGGAGTAAAAACAAAACAAAACAAAATCTACCAAAATAAAGCTTGAATCCATTTTAATGAGAGCTAATGAAAGCCTTGGTAAAGACACATTTTAATGTACTTTTATTTGCATGTATAAATGATTTTAAGCAAAGCAGAGGCAATAGCAGACTGACAAATTTGCATTCAAAATGCTTGTTTAAATAAACAAATATAGAATTTGAATGATATGATCAAACCTGTACTCGAAAGCTTAGAGCAAACAGATGCTCTTAGTACATGTGAGGGGAGATTCCCAAAAAACACAGAATTTAGAGCAAACAGATGCTCTTAGTACATATGAGGGAAGATCCCCCCCCAAAATCAGATTTTATTTATAAAAAAAATATATATATTTATTCTTAAATGTTTAAACTTCAGTCACCCTCAAAGCATTCTCCATTTGATGCAATATACCTATTGAGATGCTTTTTCCAATGCTCAAAACAGTTTTTGAACTTGTCAATTTTGATGCCTTTCAGTGCTTCTGCCATTTTTTGTTTCACCTCTTCTGCATTGCCAAAATATTTCCTTTTGAGGAATTTTTTTCATCAGGGAAACAGACAAAAAGTACCAGGGTGAGATCCAGCAGTAGAGAGGGTGGGGCACAGGAGTCATGCCGTTTTTGGTTGAAAATTGCTGAGCACTCAGTACAATGTGGGAAGGTGTGCTCAAATCATCCATCATGAAGTGGATAAGCATGTTGAAATAATCTCCAGCCCCCAAAATTCACTTAAGCCAAATGTGGCCCCTCACAATGCTAGCTAGTCCACTGATGCAGTTGGGTTCCTGGAACACTTACCTAGTGAGAAAAGTCTGTACTACCAGGGCCCCACCCTCCAAAAGATAATCCCATTTTTGGAGGGTTCCCCCTCCTATGCCTCAAATCACCTAAAAATACTCAATTCTTTTCCAAGTCATTTAAATAATAGTATTTTTCCTGATGAAGTCTTATTAATTCTTAAAGCATACGGAATTTAAATGACACATTAAATGGCCAAAACCAGTAAACCATAGAGTTTTAACTAAAATCTTTCCTCTGGTTGCCACTGTCATGCCACCCCCTCTCCCTTTTTGTTCAGTTTGCTAAAACGGATGGAATTGTTATGTTGCCAACTGCAGCATTTCTTTCCTTTATTCTAATTACATTTATTTTTTTGTTAGCCTCAAATTAAAAGATCTCTAGATTTGAGAAAATAGCAAATACCTTACTTTCACCAAAAAAAAAAAGAAAGAAAGAAAAGAAATGTTAGAGACCTTGCAATCTGATTTTATATTCATTTAAACAATGTCATTCGTTATATTTTTTTAAATGCTGCTCTTAATTTCTGGAAGAAAGCAATGGTCTTTTAACTATCTTTCTTAGCAAGCTTTTATTTAACTTTTCTTCTAAAGACACCTAAGAGCAGAAAAAGAAATAAGATTGTTTGTTTATTTGTTTGTTTGTTTATATTTGAAATTTTCCTGAAACATAGGGAAAATTTGACTTTCCTGTTATTCTACTGCCCTGCAAATTAATCTGGGTAGTCAAAAACTATTACGATGTGGGCCACTCGCAAAATGAATGCAGTTTAATATTGTTTTATTGTATTTAACTTGAACACATAAAAAATTAATATGAATCTATAATGAGGTAGATAGTCCCAGTGTAAAATATTTTTAAGTATTTAAGGAAAGAAAAAGCTAAAATCAAAAATTGGAAAGTATAATAAAATGTCATTTATTTGCCTATTTTAACTATGTGTTTGGTATATAGCTTAATACTAACAAAGAACTAATAATTTTAGTAAACGCAATAATAATATAATTGCAAGTAAATTTCTTTTAATATTAAAAATAACATTTAATCAATATCATGTATCCAAGACTAAATATATTAATGACGGCTCACCTTTATCTGTCTTTCTCTCTCATTCTCTCCCCAGAACTTTATTAAGCAACACTTTTTTAATGGAAATACTCCATAATTTAGTTTCTTACTCATTGTGACCATCTTTACCAATGATTAGTGTAGGAAAGCAATGTTTTACTACACTACAGAGATTCCTTTTACTAATAAAATGTGGTAGGCACTGAGACACTTATGAAAGCAGTTTTTCAAGTTTATGTAATCACAAAATGACACCCATTCTCTCCTTCATCAGAGAGATAAGAGCACCTTTTTCCTCCAAAGGCAACATACCCTTTGAAATTGAGATATAAAATAAAGATAAATGAACAATTACAGAAGACTTTTTCCCCTAGAATTTATATGGTTTATTTTCACTCCATAATATGCTGTCTATCACTGGTTAAAAATCTGATCTGTGCCAGACTTGGTCGGGCTCAGCCTATATAATCCCAGCACTTTGGGAGACCGAAGCAAGTGGATTGCCTGAGCCCACAGGTTTGAGACCAGCCTGGGCAACTTGGTGAGACCTCGTCTCTACAATAAATTTTTTTTTTAAAAAATAGCCAGGCGTGGTAGCGTGTGTCTGTATTTCCAGCTACTGGGAAGGCTGAGGTGGAAGGATCGCCTGAGCTCAGCAGGTCGACGCTGAGCATGCATGCCACTGCACTTCAGCCTGGGTGAAGAAGTGAGACTCCCACTCAAAAAAAAAGAAAAAAAAATCTGATCTGTCAATCATCAGAGAAATGCAAATTAAAACCACAATGAAACATCACCTTACACCAGTCAGAATAGCTATTATAAAAACTCAAAGACCAATAGATGTTGGCATGAATGTGGAGAAAAGGGACACTGTTACTGGGAATGTAAGCCAGTTCAACCTTTATGGAAAACAGCATGGTGATTTCTCGAAAAAAAAATAGATCTACCATTCAACTTAGAAGTCCTACTGCTGGATATCTACCCAAAGAAAAATAATTCATTATATAAAAAGGACACCTGCACTCCTATGTTCATTACGGGACTATTCACTATAGCAAAGTCATGGAACCAACATAAGTTTCCATCAGCAATTGGTTGGATAAATACAATATGGTATATATACCCCATGGGATATTATGCAGTCATAAAAAAGAATGAAATCCTGTCCTTGACAGCATCATGGATGGAGCTAGAGAGCATTATTTTAAGTGAACTAACTCAGAAATAGAAAACCAAACACCACATGTTCTCACTTACATGTCGGAGTTAAATGATCATAAAGATGGAAATATTAGACACTGGGAACACTAAAAGTGGGGAGGTAGGGAAGGATGTTAGGGTTCAGAAGTTACCTGTTGGGTATAATGTTCACTATCTGGGTAGTGGGGTCACCTGAAACCCAATCCCTGCCAGTATACAATATGCCCATGTAAAAAACATGCATTGTACCCAACCTAAAATTTAAAAAAAAATTTAATCTGAAGTGTTGTGCATGCTTCATTGTGCTATCCTCAAATGATCTTTCATTTACTTTACTTTTACTTTTTTTTTTTTTTTTTTTGCTTTTGTTTAAGTAAGCGCTGTTAGCATGTTCCGTTAAGGGGTTATTAAAAGAACCATATACATTTTCACACATATGCATGAATGGAAATATAAAATGAAGCCGGGCTCGGTGGTTCAGCCTGTAATCTCACACCTTGGGAGGCTGAGGTGAGTGGATTGCCTAAGCCCGCGGGTTCGAGACCCGCCTGGGCAACTTGGAGAGACCTCATCTCTACAATAAATCAAAAATTAGCCGGGCGTGGTTTCGCATACTTGTAGTTCCAGCTACTTGGAAGGCTGAGGCGGAAGCATCGCCGGAGGCCAGCAGGTCGAGGCTGCGGTGGCCGGGAGCGGCCACTGCACTCCAGTCTGGGCGACAAGAGTGAGATTCCAACTCAAAAAAATAAATAAATAAAATGAGTAATTAGATTTTATTTACATACATGCACACACATTCTTGCTGGAATATAATGGTGAGTTAAGTTAAATCCCTTTGATAATGAAATTAGAAAGTGTCACAAATTCCTAATTTCCATATGGTTTTTTAATACTAAGTGAATGATATCAGCAGTGAAAATTGTATAATCTTTCTAGAGACTCCAAAAGAATTCCAGGGTGTACAAATGTCTTGGAAACCAATATATTGTTTTCTTCTAGAATTTTGTGTCATGGCTATCAATCTAATCAGACTAGGATTGTATCATTAATAAAATTATTCTAAGAGATGATTTCAGTAACACGAATATGGATGAAATGAATAACCCAAAACCTCAGTATTTAGGGCACCAGTTTTGTGCTAGTGTTGAGCCCTATGCATAATGCCTAATTCTTTTCATGAAGAGAAAATATTTGCAACGTATGTATCTTCTCAGGTGAAGAGTTTCAAACCCAGTTATATAAAATTTCCCATGGTTTTATATGTATATAAATATTCCGTCTGTCTCATTTTTATTACCCTGTTCTTTTCAGTTGGTTGCTTTTAATTTTGCTACAATAAAATGTAAAACCATTTACTTTCCTCATTTGTGTTTACAAGTGCACAGTATGCAGATTATAGTTCTTAATTTTAAATGTTTTAATTACAATTTCTGTTTTAAAATAAATTCACTTACTAAGCTGCTGAATCGTTGAGCTGATATTCAGATGCCCTTTCAAAGCAGGCCTGAATTCCTGGATCTCTCCACAGTCTTTTTATTACCTCTACCAGCTGAGGTGTCATGACACCATCTTCCAGAGTATTTGCTGTCTCACAAAGTTGTTGTTGGTCTTCCTATGACGTTTTGGTGAGAAGGGTAAAAATGTGTTATTTGGAATCACATGCTCTGTTTTAATAAAGTATTTTAATTTGGTAATGTTTATCTTATTCCTTTAGCTAATGATTCTGTGGAACAGCTTTTCAAAATATATTAAGGTCAATCAAAATAAACATAAGACTGGCTAATGCCCAGAAGAATTCTCTTTTGCAAAAAACTATAACATAATATATAGAGAAATTAGAATATTCTGGCTTGTATCACTGACCTCTGAATATGATATCAAAATGAATAATACTTTGGTATACACTCACTGAGTTTGTGGAGGGTCAACATAATAAAAGAGTAATTAATCTGATCTAATCTGGTATTTTTTCTTATTTTGATCACAGTCATATATTTTTCAAGAAAAAAAAAAGCCAAGTAAGAATTAAATTATAAGTGGTAAATCAATTTTTAAATCTAAAATTGTATTGTATATAAATAAATTGTATTGTATATACATTATATATATATATACACACACACATATTATAGGTATAAAATATTGTTTGCCATCAGCTGCCTCTTTGTAATCATATAATAGGCCTGGTAAACATTTATATCCACACAAAGTTTTTTTTTTTATTGTTTTGAGTTAGAGTCTCACTCTTGTCACCCAGGCTGGAGTGCAGTGGCCATAAGCATGCCACTGCATCCTCAACCTGCTGGGCTTAGGTAATCCTTCCACCTCAACCTTCCAAGTAGCTGGAACTACAGATGCATGCCACCATGCCTGACTAGTTTTTTTTTTTTTTTAATTGTAGAGACGAGGTCTCACCAAGTTGCCCAGGCTGATCTCAAACCCCTGGACTCAGGTAATCTTGCCTCAGCCTCCCAAAATGCTGGGATTATAGGCTGAGCCACCACACCTGGACTCACACGAAGTTTTTTTTAACATCCCTACAGGTGTTGATTGCATCCCTTTGGAGTACACCAATAGGGCAGAGGCGAGAATTCACTAAGCAAAGCAAAGAGGAAGTATTACGTTAACGCTTTTGAGCTATTTGGAGGTTACAAGAGAAGAAGGAAATTGTTGAATAAACTCTGTAGTACACAATTTATTTACACCAATAGTCAAAACTGTTTTTATGATAAAACACCTTTTTAAAAGACTAAGAATTTGAGTTTCAGAGTGATTAAATGGACTGTGATAATAGTTCAGGTAATTGGGAAGTCTGGGCTAAGCCTTGTTATCAGCCTTCAAAGCTCATATTCTTTCTAACTCATATCCTTCTAGAGCATATTATTACAGCATTTTACAAGGTAGCAACACAGTATATCACACTGTTCTCACAACGGTGAGATTGACACTATATTTTCTCCATTTTACATTGAGGACTCTACAGCTCTCAAAGTTTAATTTGTCAAACCAGTGAATACAGTAAGTGTTAGAAGAGGTGTTAAGCCCAAGTACATTTTGTGCAGTGTCAGACCACTACTGATGAAATCTGTCCAAGAAGAACCTGCTGCTTTTCTGATGAGATTCAGTTTATTATTATTTTAAATTGACTATGGTCTTTTTTTTTTCACCATTTTATCAAGATGTGTTCTTTGTATGAACAATTAAGGACCTGTCACTTATTGGTAGAGATTCTATTAAGACTAAAAAATCTTGTTCCATCTTTCTTCTTAATCAGATATTCTTGTTGAAACCAATTGATCAGATGACCATTGGGCATTTGTTAAGGGGCCTAATCAAGACTCCATTTGTTTTGAATCAACACAGGATAAATTTTTAAAATCCTGCGCTATTAAATGAATGTGAGAGAAAACTACGAACCCAGTGAAAAATGATAGGCCCACTGTTGCTGAACCCTATTTGGCAGCATCCTATTTGGCTCCTTCCACTATTAAAGTACCATTTAGAACAAACATTGCAATGAAACAATTGCTACACAGTTTTATACATAAAGGGGAAAAATACATGTCAGCATATCTTTATAAACCAAACTAAAACACTGTTTCATTTCTTTGAAATGATTCCATTTTTAACTTAAATACTATTTATTTGTATAGATTTCATGAATATAATATCACTTTAAACATATAGATGCTACAAAGTCTTCCTGGGCCACCTCTTAAATCTTAGTGCTTCCTCAAAGGCAAGTCATCCTGTCAGGTTGGTTTTGTTTCTCCAGACTTTTTGCTTTTTAGATAAGTGTATGTACAAGTAGAGCCCATGGTGATGATCTGCAATCTAGACTGTATAAGCATGTCATGGAGCACCTAAAAAAAATACCGATAACAGAGTCCTAACCCACACAAAATGAGTCAGAATGTCTGGGTGTCATGCTCTGCAAAAGTTTTTTTTTTTTTAAGTGTCCATATGACTCAACTGTTCTGCCTGAGTTAAAAAAATCTCTGACAATATACAGTTGTTAATTTTTAATAATAAACAACCTTTTATTGTTGCTTTTCAAAACCATAAATAATATTTTACTAAATATAGTGTATCTCAATTCTTGATGTTATTCTGTACTTATTGCAAAGCTAATGTAAGTTAAAGAATTAAAGTTCAGGTTTTTAAAGGATTAGACCTACCAATCAAATTTGAATTTTTAAAATATGTGGCACCGACATTTACAGGTATTATAAAACTTTATCTTCCTCGTAGCAGCCAAATTGATTGAAAACTTAACTTCTATTGATTATTTACTCTTATATTTTAAAAACTCCAGTTACTTCCCATTAAACTCAAAACACATATCCCTTATCCTTTAGTCCATGTCAAGGCTCTGCATGTTTTGATGCTTCTCTCCTAACACCTCCTCAAAACTCTAAATTCATCGGACCAAACCTCATGTTAGAGTATTTGAATGATTGTGCCCAACATGTCCTTCCTGTGGTTCATTTCCTATTTTGCTCAAAATAGGACCACCCTTTCTAAATTAACCACCCTTTCTCCCACATTTTAAAATAGCACCTTGTGGGTTTGAGTGGCATCCCAAATACATTTTATTTTATTTTATGTATTTGGAAAAGCATGGAATTACAGTGGTCCTGGAATGGCTCATTCTCTCAAGGTTATATAGCTCTGGAAATCTATTGCAGAGAAAAAAAAATGTGTTTTCTTTACAAATTACTCAGACCTTATTCATGAGTATTAGGGATCTCAGGTGGTTTTAGAAATGTGTGGAACTCATTCTGAACCCTGGAGTCAAATTTCCAAAGATCATGGAAAAACATCAAAGGAAGGAAAGGATATATAGTCTAGTAATTTTGAGAAATGCTAGATTAAAAATGCCATGTATTGTTGATACTGGATTTTCAGAATATTTGAGTACTAATATTGGTTGAAAATTTCCACGCTGTTGTAGTACACAATATCCCAAACTTATTGATGACAGAACTTTAATTGTGGAACATCTTGAAGAATCAGTGTTTTTTGGTTCATATTGTTGACTTCATTATTTTTTTTTTTTTTTTGAGTTGGAGTCTCACTCTGTCACCCAGACTGGAGTGCAGTGGCCGCTCCCGGCCACCGCAACCTCGACCTGCTGGGCTCCGGCGATTCTTCCGCCTCAGCCTTCCGAGTAGCCGGAATTACAGGCATGCACTACCACGCCCGGCTGATTTTGTGATTTTATTGCGGAGATGAGGTCTCGCTGCCCAGGCGGGTCTCGAACCCGCAGGCTCAGGCAATCCACTCACCTCAGCCTCCCAAAGGTGCGGGATTACAGGCTGAGCCACCAAGCCCGGCTGTTGACTTCATTTTATGGGGTTCTATGTCAATGATGGTTACAACAACACACAAATCATGTAGTAAAAGTGCTATAATTTTCAACGTTTTTTGTGTCAGTTTAGTGATTTATATATGCTCTAAAATTCAATATAATAATATTCAGAGAAAATCAGTAGCAATTTACTAAATAACTTTAATTTTCCCTCTTCCTGTTTCTTTATTTTAACTCTCTTTACAAATTCAATACTCATGAAATTATAGTCTTTTATGCCCTATAGTCTATCATATACTAACCAAAACAAAAAATGCCCCATATAGCTGCTTCCCACTTTAACTATGAGGGGGAATCCTGCAGTAACTGGAATTATCTTTTGGAGGGCAGGCTCCTTGTAGTATACTCAGAATTTGTTCCTTCAGTTCATATGGTCAAGCAAAGTTTTTAGCTAGAAGTTTTTTTTTTTTTAATGTTAACTGTGAACTTTATTTAATAATAATGTATTTTTAAATATATATTTTTTTTAATTTTTGAAGATGTAGGGTACAACTCAAGATTAGGTATACGAGTGGTCATTGTACAGGTAAAGTTTGGGCCTCCCTTTGGTCCCCACCTCGCCTAGTTTGAGATCAGTTACTCTATTATGTTGTATCCCCTCCTCACTCCTGGACAGTTTCCTACTACTGCCAATCCCTTTCTTACAATATTATGGTACATATTCAGGGTCCACTTATCTGGAAGTTTTGAGAAGGTTGTTTCATGATTTGTGGAAAAAACATTGTGAGTTGTGACAAATAGGTGACTGGTTCTTCCACCATGACGATGCACCTGCCCACACTGTGCTCAGTGTTCAGCAGTGTTTGAACAAAAATGGCATTACCCCATGCCCTACTCTCCCTATTCACCCAATCTTAACTTGAGCTATGTTTTTCCCCCCAAATGAAAACTGTCCTCCAAAGGAAAAGTTTTGCAGATGTGGAGGAGGTGAAACAAAAAATGGCAGAAGCACTAAAAGGTATCAAAATCGATGAGTTCGAAAGCTGTTTTGAGCAGTGGAAAAAGGATCTTAGTAGGTGTGTTGCATCAAACGGAGAATACTTTGAAGGTGACTGACGTTTAAACATGTACAAATAAATACACAATTTTTTATAAGCAAATTCTGGTTTTGGTGGGGAGTCGCCTCTTATATAGATCACATCTGTATCCTACCCATTAGCAATAGTTCTCCAAAATGATGTCTTTAATATTACCATGGTCTCGTCTCATTTCTCTGCATACCTCATTGGCGAGTCTACCACTCTTCTGAAACTTCTCTCATTATATCCCCCTGTAACTCCATTATTGCTAAAGCCAATAGATTCTCTTTATTCTTCTTCTTTCTTGACCTCTTAAGATCTTTCAATCTGGATAATCTTTCTCTGGAGCACTTCACTCAATTTCTGTGATTTCAATATCTCTAATTTGCCTTTTACTTCCACCCTCTCCTCTGAAGTTTCCTTTCCTTAACAAATGACCAGACACTGTTAGAGTTTTTTTTTCTTTAACACTCTTCCCTAGGCTTTATTATCTTTACTACCTTTCTCTTCTCAATCTAAGCACTTGACTTATTCCATCCTATTCACTTTCTTATTGTAAATTATTTGCCATAGTGTAATAGTATGTCAATAACACCTGGATTTAGATCTCTATCACAAGTATCGCTTTCTAGCATCTTTTGAGCAATTTTCAATTGCTTACATACGTAGGTAGTCCCACAGAACTTAAAAACTCAGCATTTCCAAAACCAAACTAATTAGTTCCTCTGCAACCCCATTTTAATATGTGTTCCCTTTCTTAGTAATCCTTTCTACAAATGAGGATTAATAAGGATCTAGCTCACATTCAGCTTTTGAGACCCAAGATGCTTTATAATTATTTGTTCAACATCAGGCTTTCCTCTCCTGACGACAAATGTTATTTCCATCTCAGTTACTACTGAGTCCTCCACATAGCCCAGTATCTGACCAAACATCTTCCACATAGATCATAGTTTAATAAAAATATTTTTTCAAATAATATTGAACATACAGATTTCAATACTCACATTTTAGTGAGCCTATATTCAAAATGATTATTGAGAAACAAAAATATCTAACATTTACTGGAAACTTACATTCTACAATATTCTCTGTATTGCAGTGAATTACTTATGTTTTGGCTTTCTTTTTTAGTAGTCGTCGTAATTCACAGAGGAAAGCACTAAACACTATGGATGAAGACACACTGAAACGTAGAGAGGTTAAGTAACTTGTCCAAACTTACAGACCCAGTGACGAATAAGGCTTCCACAAATTTTCATCAGAAATTTCTCTCTTTGAGTGGCAGTCTGTGTGATGACGTGCAATGGTTATGTAAAATTATGTACACTTGTATAAATAAACAACTGAGAGCTAATCAGAAATCTATAAGCCATACATAGAAAGTGTTTAGCAATTAATCTGTTAAATAAACAGTTTAAACCAGGTAGAGATTATATTAATCTTAAAACAAAATACTGAAATGTGGTTGAAACTGCTGGAGTTTACATCAGTTAAAATCAAAATTTGAACGTGTAGTTCCTGACAACCATGACAATATGATATTTAAGGGCACAAACACTCCTGAGATGCTATGGCAATAGCTTAGGCTGCTCAAGTTGCTCGATTTATACCATTCCATGTACAGCTTGAATAAATTGTACTTTTTATTTTTAGTCAGCATAATGGCAACCATGTGTAGAGGCTATTATTTTCACTCCACCTGTATGTTGCATCATGATGACTCTTGCTAATAGATCTCAGATCTTTAATGATGACTGGCATCACCGATTGGCAGACACTGGGCTGTATGAAGCCCACCGTATACTTAAATAAATAGCAATAGGCAAGGTTGAGATTTCCAACGTCTTCCAACAATATAGGATTCCATGACACAAATACATGGAATCTTATATTGTACATACACATTCAAACATCATTAAATCATTCTCAAGGGAATTCAGATGGTACACCTGTTTCCGTTACTATTATAGCCTAAAAGAAAAATAAAGTAAGTATTTCTATTCGTTAAATCCCTGCAGAGGGAAAAGCACCACAATGAAAGCCAGGGGAAGTGGGGTTTGCCCCAAACTTTAGCTACTTAGCATAAAATAATCATGCTTGGGCCTTAATTTTCTCATCTTTAATTTAAGGGGCTTTTATACTAGTTTGTCTCAAAAGAGCCAATTTAAAATCCTATGTCCTTAGCCAGGGTCAGAGAGATATCTGAACTACACTCAAATAAGGTCACAATCACTAAGTCATAGAACAGCGAAGAATGAAAGAATCTTGTAGTTCAACTCCTTCAGATTCCTTTTTTCACATGAGAGGGAAATTGGAGCCAGGGAAGTAGACTGGAGCCAAGTTGTGGGGAGGCTGGAAATGGAAGGAGTCAGTGGAACCCCTGACTCTCTGCTTTACAAACTATCTGCCTAAAGGCATACTTTGCATTCATTTTTCCTTGGAAAAAAATGACAGAAGGAAATATTTACCCTTTTCTTTAAAATTAACAGCATGGAAAAGCTATTTTTTTCTTTCAAGCTAATGATCTCCAGTGACCATTTACATAGTCTAACCCTAAACTGGGTGAGGGAGTACAGATGCCATTTTCTTTTTCCATCCTAACTATCCTATTCCTTTCTATTTTTATCGTCCCTATAGCAAGGCATCTAAGAATCATGTTGGGACGAGTTCAATTGACATCCTCTGGAGCTAACCAGCTGCTCAGCTGCTCCTGGAGGGAGCATATGGAAATAGATGAGTTCTTACTGTGGTCTGTACTGTTACTCTTTTTTGGGGTGGGGTCAACTGTGGTCCTTTGGATAATGCTATAAGTTTCATTTGCCACCTGAAATAGTTTTATATGTTTGCATATAAATTGTTTTAAAGCAAGTGGATTTATAATATGTTTTAGTCAATCATAATATTACAAAATATAAAATAGAGAAAAAATAAAATTTAGAAGCTACATTATAAACAAAACTATGCCTACTTAAATATATTTAGTATATAAACATTTTACTTATACAATCTGTATTATATTTTTAAAAAGCTAACATTAACATTATAAAATAATCACCTTTCTGTTGCCACAGAGTTTTTGTAATTATCATCAACCATTAGCTATAATTTCAGTGATATTATTAAAAACTTTTTTGTTTCTGTTAAATAACTTATAAAGTAAAAAAGTAGTGATATTAGATTGTGTTTATGCAATATACTCTTTTGTATTTAGCAATCATAAACAATATTTTCTTTATTATAGTGTATTATTTAATATCAAGTTTGATACTTAGGAAAACAATTGATATTGAAGAATAATGCAACACACAGTAAAACAAAGGTTTCACTAAAGAAAAATAAGAACTCTTATGCTAAGCTGAATTTATTTTTCCAAAATTCAAACTTTATATTCTAAATTTTTGTTATAAATTAGTTTTAAAGACTCATGAATTCTGCTATTTTATGGCTCAAACTCTATTGTTGAACCTAAAATTATCATTATTCACATACTTACTGTACTTCTTGGATTTACATAATCAATCCCAAGGGTAGCCATGGCTTTCACAATAGCTAGGATGGATTGCAATGTATTACTGTAAATTACTGCTTTGAACTCCATGCATTCTTGCTCACTGTAACCATTCTTATGGATGATCCTATAATTTAAACATGAAAAGCTTTTGTGAGTTGAATAATTGATTATAACACTAAAGCAATTCAAAATAATTGCTTGAATAAAATTACAGTATATATTCGTTAATAAAGGAAGGATTTTTATTACACACATATGCCAAATCTGAACTTCTGTGCCTTTAATGTTTATTATCATTGTCGTTTATATTATATTTTCTTCCTGGGCTACCCATAATAAATATAAAAGAACATAGAAATTATTCTAAATGAAATACTTTTAAAAATGAAAAAATCATGAGCATTTTACTTAGAAAGCTGATCCCTTTTCAAGAGAAAAATTCCCAGATTCCCAGCATAAAGATATATACACAGTTCTGAAACTTGGTGTTGTGTTTACAATCTGATGTCTAGAGGAAGTTAAGTAATTTTGTAGAGCAGTCATGACTTTTCCTATTATTGAAGACATGCTGGAAAATAGGAGTGCCTACCTTCTATTTACAGCATTAACAAAGGCAACATTTTTAAAATGTAGGTAATTGCACTCTGTTAAATCCCTTGTCACTTCTCCATCTGTGTACGTGCGACTAAGTCCTCCCGGTTGAAATGTCCAGACATTGTATTTGGCTGAACTCTTCTCTTCCTTCCACTCATTCAGTCAGAAGTCAAGGTTTTACTAACAGTTTTAGAATAATAGCTTAAAATAGACTTACTTATGAAAGCTAAAATCTTTGCGTGTGCTAATTACCTATTTTTGCATTTTTGTTACATAATATGTTTTTGTTCCTTTCTGTTGTTTTTTTCTAGAGCTTTTGAAGTGTTTTGGGCTCGTTAGGCATTTTTTTGGATGTCATATTACTAAAGATTTATGCTGTGCCTGTACTCATACAGTCATAAAGCCTCTTTAATACCTTTGATATTAGAATATTGAAGCACAAGGATTCTGAACTAAAAGGATTAAAGACAGTGCCTGTATTTGTTATTTTTAAATATTTGATTACCAGCAATTGCTGCAGTTCTACTTTAAACGTTTTTCTTGTAGCATTAAGCAAATAATTTAGATAAGTAAATAAAATAGAAAACGACTGTAGAAAAAAATGCATTAAAATATATATTTTTATGAATAGATCAGAAATGAGACCATTAAAGAAGTCACAGTTTTCTTTCAAAATTGAAATTGGAAAATTATTTAATTATGAAATTTAAATGGTAATTATGAATAAATTTGGGCCACTTAGATTTTAAACCCATTACACGGGTCCCTCCTTCCTGAAAACCTGTAGGCTAGAGCTCCACTGTAAAATATAGTAGTCACTAGCCAATTATTTAAAATGAATTAAAATAAAAAGTTTAATTTCTTAATCACACTGTATACATGTCAAGTGACCTAAGATACATGTTGCTGGTAGCTACCATATTGGAGAGCACAGTTAGAAAAATTTTCTGCCATCACACTTCAAGAGTATAGTGTTATAGGAAGGAAGAGCTTATACACAGATATTTGAACAGTTTGGTAATTTATGGGATGTAATGTATGAGAACAATACCTGTATGTGTATGATGCACCAGGAAAGAAAAAGGGATAAACTCTGTTGGGAGTGGGTATAAGGTATCAGGGAATACTTCCCAGAAGTTGTGCTGATTTTTCAAGGGTAGTTATTTCTAGATGGTGAAAAGGAAAGAGAATATTCTACACAGAAAGATTAGTATGTGAAAATAGATGCTTATCATTAGCAAATAGATGCCTTCAATGTGCCAAGCACTGTATATAAGCACTTTTTATGTTTTATCTTATTTCTTACAATAAGCCCTCTAAAGTAGGTTAATTATCATCTACATTTTACAAGTAAGAAATGTAGGCATAGATATATTAAGCAAATACCCCCAACTTATTCAATTAGTGTGTAGTAGAGCTAGGGAACAAACGCAATCTGATTTAGAGCCCTTGATCTTGGCCAATAAGCTATATAGCTTTCCCTAGTCTGCTAGCTATGCACACCATGCATACAAACTCATCATGACTGAAGCAGAACATAGAAAAGGGAGAAAATATGGCGTAAGAGGTTGAAGAGGCAGGCCATAACTGGATTCTGAAGTGTCTTGTGTGTCATGACAAGAAGATTGATCTTGGTAGCACAGGTGAAGAGTTCAATTCAGGAAGGGGATACAATAAATTTTAAAGGGATCGGTTGGTGGCAGTGCGGATAATGCAATGAAAAAAAGAGTAGGGAGGAAGGAACTATTTGGAAAGATACTGAATTAACCAAAGCAGCAATGATGAGGTTTTGAACTAAAGCAATGGAGATAAATGATGTTTTGGGGGAGAAATTGTTTAGATGTGGCATGACTGGTAAGATTGTGAGGGCTCAACATAGCTACCTTGAGATTTATTGCTTGGGAGGCTGGTGTTGCTGCAATTAATTTTAGGTAAATAAAGGTCAGATGGGAGAAAAGTTTAACGTTGTTTATTCTGATTCAAACATGGTCATAAAATATAAAGGTAGATTTATCTGTCTCCCTAGTTTAGACAAAATCGATTTGAAATAAATATTCTGATACAGTCAGCTTGAAGGTGCAAGTTAAAATCATTGTACTATAGCAGTTTTCATTCGATGAAGGTGCAGAGTCAGTCAAGAAGAATTAAAGACTAATGGAGATAGAGCTAGGAGGAGAACTGGGAAAGAGAGTTCTAGAAGCCAAAGGAAAAGTTTTAAGAGGGAAAAGTGGTATCATGTGGAACTAAGATAGAAACTTAAGATTTAAGACGTTGAACATTGCCTATTAGGAGATCATAAGTGATCTTTGTGAGGACGAATTCTGTGACATGCCAGAGGCAGAAGTGTGATGGAAATGACTGAAGGGTAAATAGAAAGTGACAATTAAGGAGAGCTAGTGCTGATTATTCTTTATAGAAATTATTCTGAGAAAAAGGAGGATGGATAAAGAGAGACTCATTGTTTTTAAGTAATTAAAACAATAAATGCTCATTATAGAAAATGTGAAAAGCCTAGCAATATTCAAAGCAAAGGTGCTTTGAATTTTAAATCCCACTATCGAGAGCAAAGTTTTTTGAACACAGTATATGTACTTCCATTTTAAAATTTATCTATTTTGTCATAGTTGAGATAAAGGTGTTCATGTAATTTTGTATCCTGGTTTTCAGTTAACATAGTATTTTCTCATATTAAAATATTCTCATATATATACAAATAGTTTGTAATGATTGTATAGAATTATAATTGAAGAAAGAATAGTTCTGCAATTTTACAACCTATTTTTTAAATGGAATTTTAATTTATGGTATTTTTTCCATCCTATATATAATTACTTTAATTATATATGATTAATTATATCATTTAAATAGTAATATAAATTCTTTTGTACATACATTTTCATATTTTATACATTCAAATTATTTTATTTTCACTTTTTTATATTTTAAATTGTTTTGTCATCAAAAAAGTCTCAGAACCATATTTAGAAGATCAGTAATTATCGTTTTCCTAGCTTACTATGTATATTGAAAAAATATTTCTTACAAATTTTCTGTAATATATAATTTTACAGGTAGTGATGAGAAATATTCTTTTCTCAAAACCTCATTTTTATTGGATAATGTTTTTAAATGTTTGGTAATTTTTTACAGTGAAAAAACACCTTATTTATTTAATTTTTTACTTTGTAATTAGTGAGATTAAAATACACTGTTTATCTATTCATTTAATTTTTTCATTGTGAACTGTCTGTTTATAGTCTCTCCCCATTTATTTATACTGGGCACTTAATGTTTTACTTAACAACGAATAGATCTTTATATATTAGTCAATTATTTACCTGCCATATTTATTATGAATTATCTTCTGGTTTTCTATTTGGGCTTAATTTTAATAATTTGCTATATTTAAAAGTTTTTTATTTTTATGTAGCTGAATAATTGGTCTTTTTTTTTTTTTGCATTTAACCTCATAGAGAATGGGGAGATAAAGCAGATAAAAGAGGCTCTTGCATGATTATAATCTGAAAAATAAAGCAATTCAAAACAGCAGGCAGACATTGTATTAATGCTATAAATGAATGTGAGATGACTTGGATGCAAGGATGACCTAAGAATTCCAAAGTAGTATGATGAAGGAAGAAGATAAAGAATCCCTGTTCTTCAGAGACAGAAGGAAAGGTCAACATCTGGCTGAAAATAATTGAAGCTTAAATATCAGTTTATTTGGAACTTACATGACGTTATCACACAGAAGAAAAATACAGTGGTTTATATTGAAACCAATTTCATCTGGGACTACTCCTGCATATAATATGCCCCAAATGACAAGATCCTGTAACATATAATAAAAAAATAGGCTCAAAAATTGTTCTTCTTCATCTTCTTCCTGTTCCTTTTCTTCTTTTTTTCCTTCTTCACAACAGTTATCCATTAAAATTCTCTAACAATGAGAAAGTCATGCTGTTTCACTCTTCACCTCTACTTACTGATCCCCGAATTATAGCTCTTTTGAGTTCATTATTTTCTGATTAAGGAATTATAGTCTAGTTATTTCGGTACAAAAAGAAAAAATTAGAGAAAATAAAGGCAAAAATACACCACAATTTATGATAGTAACGATTGTGTTTATTTATTTTTTTAGTTGTTTTTTTTGAGTTGAAGTCTCACTCTTGTCGCCCAGGCTGGAGTGCAGTGGTACACTCACGGCCACTGCAGCCTCAACCCACTGGACTTAGGTGATTCTTTTACCTCAGACTGGAACTACAGATACACACCACCATGCCTGGCTTGTGTGTGTGTGTGTGTGTGTGTGTGTGTGTGTGTGTGTGTGTGTGTGTGTGTGTGTGTGTGTGTGGTGTGTGTGAGAGAGATTTATTGTAGAGACACGGTCTCACCAAGTTGCCCAGGATGGTCTAGAACCACTGGGCTCAGGCAATCCTCTTGCCTTGGCCTCCCAAAGTGCTGGGATTACAGGCTGAGCCACTGCACCCAGCCATATAATAATGATTTTAAATATGCATTTTTATTCCCAGATAGGCAAAATAACAATGAAGTTGAAAATATCATTTCCTCAAAAATTTAAATGGATCATGGTCTGACTTATTTTGAAATGTTTGATAAATTATGCCTACAATTTTAAAACCCTCGATCATCTCCAAATTATATAATTCAAATATATTTTCTTTAATCATTTGTCTTGTCGAAAGACAAAGTTTTTCAAAAAGGGAAATGATAATATTACTCATCTGTGATGCTTTCTGCTAAAGAATAGAAATAATATTTGCACAGGAACTGTCACCACTGTGCCATGACCTGTGATTTAGAAAAACAACTATCAACCAATATTTGCAAAAGCAATTTTTAAAGAATGGTCAAATACATAAACAGACATCAAATATTAGACTCTTGAAATAGGTATGTACCTACTTCATTTGTTTAACGATAGTACTTTTTCCAGATTCTCCTGCTCCTGCAATAGAAAGAGGGAGATGTTATTAACTGGCAAACCAAATTTATATGGATACTAAAACTTGGCTATCATCTTTTCATGGGAAAAATTTTAACAGATACCTCTTCTAGTATAACATCTGAAACAAGCATTGTATACTATCAGAGAAAAAATTTATTGCATTTGAACACAATTTGGAAAGCTGTATCTCCTGGCTTTGAAACTACCCCCCACCCCACCAAATGGTCCCCAACTTCATAGTCTTGAGATCACTCTCATTTTCCTGGAATGTCTCTTTACATACGCTCTATGGTTAAATTGCAAGAGAAATGAAGCAAAAAGAAAAATCAACTGGATAACAACCCTTTTTCCCTCAGCACAGTTCAAAGACTACTGAAGAATGCGTTCTTGTCCCCAGCATCACATTTATCTTGATGTACAGGTATAACACTCTTCTGTTTTGACAAAATACGGTTGCTAACAACACTAAGACATCTTAAGGAGTCTGTGGGTAAGAACAGACATGGGAGTGTCTCAAAATGGGTTCCACATTCCTGGGAGAGGAGCTGGGCCTGGGCAAAGGGGGAGCTGGCTGTATAATAGAGGGAAACCTGTTGCATTTTTCTGGAAAGCTGTTTTAGTGGATGTTTTACAATGTAACACTTTATTTTAGTATCTGGTCAACTCTGTAAACATTATGTAGGGTAGTGCCAAATGTACATAAATATTAAAAGGAAAATCACTAGTGGTTGTTTCAGGCTGTCTCAAGTCCTTTGAGAATATTTAGAGTCTCCATTGATATTAAGGAGAATTTTTTTTTAATTTTTATTTTTGGAAAATGAATACCAAGAAGTACTAAAGTATAATGACCTAGATTTGAGATTTTTTTTTTTGCTGTCCCTGTACGTGTGTATGTGTGTGTGTAAAACATCTTTAGTACTTTTTTTTGACTTCTTAATTTCCTCATCTAAAAACTGAGAACACTTCACAAGATTATTATAAGACACTTGTGACATAATAAGCATGACATTGTTTACAAACCACAGTGAAAAATTAATCATAAAGCAATGTTATCTGAGAATCCAATGCCTTAAAACTTTGCAGTCTTTCATAAAGAGAAATCATGTTATGGTAGATAATATGTATTTTTCAAATGTTGCTGAAGAAATTGGATGTCTGTACAGAAAAAAATTGACGCATACTTATACTAAAAACTAATTTGAAATAGTTTATAAACTTTTATATAAAAAGTAAAACTAAAAAAGTTCTAGGGAAATACATGGTCAAAAAATCCTTGCAACCTTAAATTTGGCAAAATTATTTTTAGATAGATATAAAGAAATAAACCAACAAAAAGTAAAAATTTGATAAACTGGACTTGATCAAAGCAAAGTAAATAAAAAGTGACAAGACACTGACTAGGAGGAAACATTCACAACATGTGTATCAGACATAGAATAGGTATCTAGCAGCATAAATGCAAGTTTTCAGGGAGATTAATATAAGGTTGTTTAAAATTATTTGAGTATAGAGCTGCCATATAAAAAGATACTGAAGTGATTATGACTTATGAGAGTGAAAATGAGGGAATTTGATGAAAATCATTGCAATATATAGGGTTTGGATAGAATATAAAAAAATTTAAAATTTATATTTATCTATGAATCTTAGACCTATAGGTGATAGGGAAGGAGAAGGAGAGAATTTAGGCAACTTCTTGAAGTTTGATTGTTTTAATTTTATAGATGGAAGAAAAACAGTCATCAAAAGTCGGTAAAGTCTGGTGATACAAATTCATGAAATTTTTTAATAAAATCACTAATGAACAGTAAGCGTGTTGAGAAAAATGCAGCATTTTATACTTGATATGAAATCATATATTTTAGAATGTGTCCTCTGACTACAACCAACATTTATCAGTACAAATAGATTTTGAACTACATGAACCAAGGGCCTTAATTAAAATGTCAATTAGTAGATTTTAGACTTCAGATACTACTTCATGTCTCTAGGACAAGCAAAGGCTTTAATAGATTACTGGCAGTTCCAAACTTGGGTCATAAGACATTTTCAAAGTACCAGTGTGCCTGTTAATTTTGGACAGATTTCAAAGCAGCACAACTAAGACAATTTTGAGATTTCTTAGGAAAAATCAAAATTTAGCCAAACTGATAAACATAGATATATCTGTTATCAGTAGTGCAGTCAATGGCCCTATTTTACTAAAACTAGCATGATTTTATGTAAGCAAAAGTAATATAAATTTTTGTAACCCAAATTTTTATTCAAATTTTATTTAAATGTATATTGAATCACAGGACCTTGGCCACCCTATTTAAATTTCTAACTCAACTCTCACCCACTCAATCTTTCTTTCCCCACTCTATTTCACTTTTATCCTGGCACTTTTCTTCTTCTACATGCTTACAATTTGTTCCTATATTGGTTTTATTTTCTCTGTCTGTCTTCCATCAGTGCAAGGTAAATTTCACATAGGCAAGGATCTTTGTTTCATTCACTGATTTATTCAAAGCACTCAGAGCAATAGCTAATTCAGTAGGATCTCAATTAAATACATACTTCAAAAATAAAATTTGTTATTTGTATTATATGTCTTTTTTTCTCATTGAAATGTTTCTGCATAATTTACAATGCTTTCTTAAGCCTTGATGAACAGATAGAGTGACACCTAAATTTAATTCTATTCACAGCAAATTTATTTTTATCCCAGGCATTTCTGTGTGTATCCAGTTTCTACAGTTGCCTGAAACAGCTGCCCACCTTATGTGATAGTGAGGAAACTAGAGTGGTAAGAGTAGGGGAAATAATGTTTTTTATTGCCTGGTGATTGAATATAGAATCTTCCTCTTGGGTAAACCTCTAGAATATTTCTCTTTATGATTTTATGCCAATGTGTTCTACCCCACAAAGAGTAAAATATGACAACAAAGTTAATAAATGCAAAAATCAACCAAAGTAATTTGTTAATATTCACAGATTTACTTAACAATCAAACACAAACTGATAGATCAGGCATAGCCATCTGATTTAATAGAAGCTACAATGCCCAGGAATAAAACAGTTGAGAATAAAGTAAAATCACATTAGAATAGTATTCCACTCTTTTGCATTGGACAACTGACTATATTATTTTACATGACTGAGAGTTATTCGTTTGTGAGAGTGTCAAGAGTAAATAAATGAGCTTTACATAATATTCTGGTTTTCAGGCTTTCAGTAATTTACTGTTTTCCTGTAGAAAGTGAATCACTTTGAATGAACTCATCCTAAAAGACTATAAAACTGTCTTTGATAGGCTTTGTTTTAAAATATCTAACAAGAGAAGTAGGAATTAGAAATCGTAGCATCATCCTAAACAGGTGACAGTTTTGAAGATTGTCTCACTTTTCTAAATACATTTGTTTTAACTGTCTTGAAAATTATAGAGTTATGGAGATGTGGGAGAATAGCCAATGGTCTCAGTAGGAACTCTAGTCCTTGTTCTTGCAGGTAGATTTAGTGACTTATTTTGTTCAACAAGAGTGGAAATACTTGGGGGTGGGTGAGCCAACTTTAGAGAAAATCTGAAACTGAGGAAAAGCGTTCTCTCTGAAAGTCAATTATATTTCTTTAAACAATGATGTAATATGTCATATCTATAATTTCTACAATGAAGTGAAAATAACTTGGACAATTTCATTTAAATGAATTATCTACCTTGATAATAATAAGAAAAAAAATGTCAAGAATTTTCTGGAATTGTACCAGCATGTGTATTGTGAACAAATATTGTATCCATTAAGAACCACTTTTGTACAGATGAAAAAAAACACAAGCAAATTTCAGTTTATCACTCTGTAGTATTGACAAGCCAAACTTTATCATAAATTTGGAAAAAATGACTTATAGACTATGTCAGAGAGCTAGTACACATTCAGAATGGCCTTCTATACTTCATAAATTAGAACATTTGATAATCATACTGATGACACTCAGAACTGGCATTTCCAAAGTTATTTCTAAGGCTAGAGGGCTTGTTTACAATATGACAATCCTTTGTAGCTTAGCTGCTAATTCATGATGTATCTAAGGTAAGCAGAATAATCAATCACCTTTAAAAAATAGCATGTACTTTTAAATGAAGCTATATGTTAAAAATTAATATTTTCCACATTGTGTGGTAGCTTTTACCTCCAATCCCTGCACCTTCGGAGGCTGAGTCAGGAGGACTGCTTGAGCCCAGGGGTTTGAGACCAGTCTGAGCAACATAGCAAGACCCTGTCTCTACAAAAGAAAAAACAAACAAGCAAAAGAACAAAAATAATTAACACTTTTCCTTGAAAGTCTTGTAAAAAGATTCCTTGGCCATCCTTGCTCTATGTAGTTACTTCTGTATTCTATACAAAGGTATAGAATAGTCAACTACAGAATTAGGTAAATTCCCAAAGAAAAGCCAATCTATCTAAAATCTCATCTATTAACTCCATTGCAAAGTTATTTCAGAAATAAATGATTGACTCTCACTCTCACAATGATTCTAGGTCTTAGTTCACAATAACATTCCATTCTTGTAAGATTAGATCATATTACAAAGCAAAGTATACACATAACAGCATGTTCACATATGCTGAGGGTGTCCTGAAATAATCTCTTCCTTTCATATTGTGGACATCACTAAAATTATTTTCTGGGTCAAGGGGTACCAAGGGAATTTTAAAAAATAGACAGTATTTCAAATAATTAAATATTTGCATTTATGCTTCATACTTTGTATCTCATAAATTATCTTATTTTTAATAAGAATAACCAGGAATTCTGTTCCACATTTTCATTTGCAAATATCAAAAGCAATGTTAATGCTACCCTGTATATCTATGCCTGTAACTGAACTTCAGCTGAACTCACACAAGCTTGCTTTCTCATTTGGTACAACTTGTTAAACGGGCAAAGTGAGATTAAACACTTCAGCTTACAATCATAAGATTTTTTTGTAGGTGATCCTAAAAGTCACATAATTGTGCAGTAGAAACCTTAGAAATTATACATCTATGTACATCTCTTCATTCTTTGTATTAGAAAGATGAATTCAGTAGAGATTATTATAATCATCCAAAGTTCAGATCTTCCTTAAAACAAAGAAATTGCCTTCTGATTCCCATATTAATGCTATGTCGTATTACTTTCCTTTTAGGTGCTTGCCAATAAAATCAATGTCAAAATTATTTCATCACTTATAAAGTAAATTATTCTAATGCATTTATTGTAAATTATTATAAAAAGCAGTGTAATTTCATAGGCATATTGATATTACAGTGTCAGTTTGTCATCTATTGGTAGACTGTTAGTTCTTTTTTGAGTTAACTTAATTTTGTACCATTCATTATTCTTCTTTCTTGTGAAGAAACATCAAAATTATCTGTCTCTTCTACATGACAGTCCTTCAGATAGTCTGAACTTAAGGTAAAAAAGTGGAACAGGCATAGCACCTTTTGTAATTAAATAAATACCAACTTGCACTTATTTCTGACTCTGACTAGGTGTCTTGGTCAAATTTAATCTCTCTGAGAGCCAATTTCCTCTATATACAATTGAAATTATTAATATCCACCTCTTAAGGCTTGGGGAAATTATGGATATAAATTATCTAGAACATATTCTAGTGTATAGTGAGCACTCAACATTTTCTCTTATTTGAAGAATATGCTCACAGACAAAATCATGGGCTTCTCAGCAAATTGTATGGAATTGGAGACAATCATTCTTAGCGATCTATCACAGAAACTAAGAAACAAGTACCGCATGTTCTCATTCATAAGTGGGACCTGAACATTAATCACAAAAGCACAAGGGAGGGATCCACTATCCTGGGACACTGCCAGGAGAGAGAGGAAAGGTAGGGCACATAACACAAGGGGTATATGATCCTAAACCAAGCAAAGTGAGGATCAGTTGGAGGCCCAAACTTCACCTGCATGCACGTTACTTATGAACTTAATCCTGACTTGTACCCAACATCTTTATAGTTAAATAAAGTAAATACATAAATTTTTAAAAAGTTGTTTCCAGTATAAAATGTTCCATTTTTTTGGTACATGATTGTTAATTCCCTTACCCTCTGAAATGTACTCCCTGCAAGAGCCAATGTCCTTCTTAAATGCTGGTACTAAAAGCCATGCTGTAGATATCAGATTTATGAACAGCACTGATATTCTGATGCAGTAGGAGAGGGATGCAACCTAGATGTGTCTCACTCTTGGTGCTTGTATTTAAATAAAATACTTTTCTTAATCAGATCCATGAATAGTCTGCCGCCTTTTTTTTTCTTTATAGGTTTATCAGATTCTTCACTTATATTGAGTTTGTAATAAAGTTTTTCAACTTTTTTATATCAACTCTTAATACAAAAATTCTTCCACAAACCACATGTATGCAGTTGATTTTGAAATTCTGTAAGCATATCTATTAAATTCAGTTTTCTTAGCATTGTTGCTAGTTGAGATCATTTGGAATTCTGACTTTGTTTTGTCAGAATATCCTTCCAAACTGGTTCTCACTCAAGTTTGAAATGCCTGCCTTATCCACCTTCACCCAAATCCCTGGTAGAAGTTTTGAAGAGGAGAAGGTCAAGAGCAGGAAACTGTGTCATACCTTCAAGTCTATTTTGTTAACAGGAAACTCATTAATCATCATAAGTCCTTGTCTACTCTCTAATTAACAACGCTAAATGTTTACTTTTAAATATGATAATTACTGAAGGTTTTACACATATTATTTGTCTAGCTTAGGACATTCCCTTCCTTTCCTAGTTTGAGAAATTTTTTTTAATTGAGAATTGAAGAATTGTATTTAATTAACATTCTTTGCATTTCCTGACATGTTACAATTTTTTCTTTTGATTTGATAATGTGAATAATATTAACTGATGTTCTGACAGTATTTCACACATTCATTCTCGGGATGATTCCCACCCTCCAACTTTTTTCCCTTCTTTTTTTCATTTTATACATTGCTGACATCAGTTGTTAATATTATGCTTTGGGTTTTGTTTCTATATCTGTGAGGATGATTGACCTATCATTGTCTTTGTTAAATTTTGTTGTCAAAATTGTCAAATAATAAATAGAAAATTTAGAAATTCCCAAAAAACATTTACGTACTTTTGAAATGATCTGTCCATGGGCCATTTGGTAAAATTCACTTACAAAGAACATGAATAAATTTTTAGATAAATTTGTATTTGCTATTTTGTCAAATAAAATTATAGCACAATGTTTATTTTTCCCAAACTTTTTATTTTGATAATTTGAAAATCTACAACAGTTCAAGAAAATATTACTTTAGTAGTCTGTATTTAATAGCTTCACTTTTACCAATTATTAATGCTTTGTTATATTTACCTTCTTTCTCATACATGAACATATATGTATATATTTACATATACATATATATGTACATTGTATATCCTTTGTTTTCTAGTCTTTATTGGATACTTTATCCATAAGTATTTCTGAATGCATCTTCCAAGAATAAGGCTGCTCTTCTGCACAACCAAAATGCAATTTTCATGTTTAAGAAAATTTGTATTCAAAATGTTATCTAATAATATATACTCTAGATTAATCAAAATTATCTGACTGTTCCAAAAAATGTTTTCCATACATTTTCTATTTCTTGGATTCAAGATCCAATCAAGTTTCATCCTTTTTTTGGTTGTTATACTATTTAAAGTCTTTTAATTTAGAACATTTCCCTTGTAATATTGTTGTTTCATTTTCCTGACATTTTTCTAAAGTCTAGGACAATTTTATTATATTCTTATACTGTCCAATATTCTATATTGTCTGATAATTAGACTCAACATAAATATTTTAGCATAACTCTTATATAAATAATATTGTAGATTTCAGTAAACATATGGTGTCAAATATATTTGTATGACTATTAGTATGTCTGGGAACCTATTTTTATGATATAGAAAAAATAAGCATCATGAATCTGTAAAATTCATTATCAACCAAACTATCTAAGTATGTTTTATTTTTTAGAAGGAATATTGTGGCTATGTGTTATCTTTTCTTTTTAATGAACTTTTATTTGAATACTCCAATTTTATACTTGTTTTAAAAATATCTGATAATATTTTTAGTGTCTATAGTTAGCAATACTGTACTATGTACTTAAAAATTTGCTAAGGGGATAGATTTTATGTTGTGTTCTTACATAATAATAATAATTATTATTATAAATAAGAAGTTTGGAAGAAATTTTTAGAGGTAGTGGGAAGAATTATCACATGGATTGCAATAATAGTTTTACAGGTTTATACTTATCTTCAAACTCATCAAGTTATGTACATTAAATATGCTTAGCATTTAAATGTCACTCATTCTTCAATAAAGCAGATTAAAAGGTTATACGAGCTTTCTTGGATTTTGAGAAGTATTTTAACAAACATATCACCTTAATTTTCTTATTAATTTACCTTGCGGGCTAAAAAGTGACACTAAAATGCAGAAATATATAATTTTTTCCCACACTGGCCTATTTTAGATAGATATTTGTCTAAGTGTGTTCATTAACTGCAAGAATAGCCATGTATGCAATCTTTTATAAATTAATGTTTCCACAACAACAAAAGTCCTTGATTAATCACATTGTTGGCTTATTCACACCAGATATCTGGAAAACAGAAAATATCAATAAGGAAAATTGAAGATTGGCTATATCAAGTAGATAGCTCTCAATTGATTTATGCCCCCTAATTTCCAGACCCATACATTGATCTAATAGATATCTCCATTTGGTCCTGCTGAAAAAGACACAAAACAGATTGGAATACTCCAAATTATTCTCTTCCTTGCCTTTTCCCCCAAGGTTCGTATTTTCCTGCATTTCACATACTAATGAATAACATAATCACTATACCCAATTCTACCCCCATCACTCCTCTCACTGGCTCCATACAGTCATCGAGTTCTGTTGCTTTTGTCTTCTAAGTCCTCCTAAATCTTATTTTCAGACTTGTAACTTCTGCCATATCTCAGAGTCACAAGTGTTTGCATAGTAGAAAGGTTTCCTCATTTTTCTACCTACCTCTATACTCCTCATTAAATTTTTGTGCCGTAGTATAGTAAGGGTAGTCTTTGCCAAAAAAGAGGCCAAGTATTATTATTTTACTTACATACTTAAAATAAAATTGTCGATATCTTCCTATTAGCTACAGATACAAATCAAACTTCTTATGTGATAACATGTCTATGGCTCTTTTCTAGCTCTTTCCAAAGGTATATCTAGCCACTGTGAACAACTCACAGGAGTATTTTATATTCCGATTCTGTCATTTCTGCATTCATCATGCATGCACATGTTTTTGTGCTAAGCTATAGGAATTCAATGAAAAGCAAAAGCAAAAGCAAACATGTGCTCTGTTCTCCTGGAATGTAGAATGCAGACATTTACTTAAAACTGACACATAAAAATATAAAACTTTTCTCTGCTGTAAACTAATTTTTGACCTTAAGAAACCAAATTACCTTCTCAAGTTCCCATTTTCTTCTTATTTATATCAAGAATGTAATATGTATTTCACAGAATTTTCTTGTAGATTAAAGCAGTAACAGCAGTGGAAAAAAAGAAAAATATGCAATTTATGCCATTGACAGGTTAAAGTGAGACCTTGTGACAACACTGATGTTTGCACAGTTGTTAAGGAACAGTCACAAAGAAAAGAGCTAAAGAGGACTGAAAAATCAAGTTGATATTGTGGACAAAAGCATAACAAGGGATCTTAGGGGGAACATAAACTTTGTGGATAAATGGGAAGTAAAATAAACTTAGGAAATTTTTTTGAGGTCTCCCAAAGTGTGATCAGGTCACTGACAGATACAAGAAATTTGCAAATATGGGTCAACAAATTGAGTAAAGGAAATAATTTTATATGAAGTCCCCAAGAGATTACAGACTAAATTCCATAAAGGTATAAGTACAAACCTTGACGAGTGAATCAACTTTTGGATGGAAATAAGAAGGAAGCTTCAATTAAGTGAGGAATGAAGGAATATAAAAAAAATGAGAAGGTATTTTCAGTTCAGACAGAGAGAGAAAGAGAAACGGGTGGGGTATTGCAGTATTATGGGAGCCAAGAGCCAAGAGAGGAGAGCGATTCAAAGTCACTGAGGTGTGAGTTTTGTGAATTGGGCAGTATTAGCAGGACTCTGTGAAAGACAATTTTTTAGCAGAGAAGAGGATATACCAGTTAGATTTCACTGAAGAGATTGCAAAGGATAAGAAAATAGAAGCAGTAAGCATAGACTTATTTGAAAAGTATTTTACTATAAGATATTTTAAAAGATATTAGAGGACTGGATAAAAAATGTGGCATATATACATGATGGAATATTATGCAGCCATAAAGAAGGACAAAATTATAAACTTTGCAGCAACCTGAATGGACTTAGAGACTATAATACTGAGTGATGTATCACAGAAACAAAAAACTGAGTACCACATGTTCTCACTCATAAGCAGACCTTGAACAATTATCATAATACTATAAGCAAGGGATTGGCAGTAGTGGGGAAACTGCTGGGGGGAGCATATCTCATCAACAAGGGTACCTGCTCAATGAACATTTGTATACCTAACCCTGAATTATACCCCACACCCTTAAGATAAAAAATAAATAACAACAACAAAAGATAGTCAATATAGAGTGAATTCAAGGAGGTTATAAAGTAAAATTTTATTAGATTAAATGAAAGAAAATTCCTTATTTGCTAAGAAGAAAAAAACCAGTAGAGAATTTTGAAGGTGGCAAAGAGACAAAATAATTGTTAGAGTTAAAATTTTAAGATCTGAAAGGTGACATAATTTATAGCACAAAAGCTCAAACTAACCTTAAATGAAATGGAATACCACTTCTTTAAGACTAGTGAAAATAGAAGAGAATAAATAAATATTCAGTGAAATTCAGAGAAGACTGATCTCTATTGTACATTAGGGGTTATCTAGGGTAACATAAAGGAAGGGAGTGTGAGATGAAACATGCTGGGAATGTAGGAGCAGCTGCCTTTTGGGGTATTTTAGGAGAAAACAAGGAATAAGTAAAATAATTATTAATCCAGGTAAAGTTAAAACATAAATTTGTCAGCCAGAAGACTGAAAAATGATACATGTATTTTTCTGCAATGCCTGAGAATGAAGGAAATTGAGTTTACAGAGGGATCAGGGTTAGGTCAACACTAAGGGCTGAAAAAAGATATTAAACAGCATTACTTTGAAGGAAATCAGTTGGGAGCAGTATATAAGAACAGTGGTAAATGGGGAACTTTGAGGGATAATTCAGGATCGAGGGTTCGAACATCAAAACAGAAGATTGAGAAGAAAGAATATTCCACAATTTTAGGAGAAAAACAGATGAAATAGCTGCCTCTGGTTGATGGGAAGTTTGATGGAATCAAAAGTAACTCAGTAAATATGAAAAAGTATGAGAATATAAAATGGTGGTTACATAGTGAAATTTCTAGATATTTTCTAGAATAAAGCAGTTCTAAGTATTAAATTTATTCATTGGTGTAAAAAATATTGATGCAGAAATCAACCCATGACTTCTACTTTATTACCAATGGAAATCTAATATTTAAACAAAATGGAGTTTTAAAAATATATTTTGGATGATTAAATTTAGTTTCACCTTGAATTCTACTTCTTTAGGTTGCATTGATATAGTTGGGCATCAGTATTTAGAGGAAAATTAAAAAGTGGATGAATTCTGAACTTGAGTCTAATATCTTAAATAGAGGTATATTTTATTTTATGTAAACTATATCAGGGAGTTCTTACACTATTAGATGTTTCATTACCCTTCTTCCTAACAGCATAAAGGCGTAAATTACTTTTGTTAATTTCTCATGTTGCTTATTCAATTTTTTTTTAAAAAAATGCAACAGTGTTGCTATGGAGTCAATAATTCAGACTTGAATAAAAAAAGTGAACATGAAAAATTCTGTGATATTACTAGAGAGGATCTATTTAATTGTTATCAGAGTCATTGTCAGCAAGACTGGATTTCCAATCTAATTAACAGATATCAAAAAATAAAAACAAAGAAACCAAAGATCACCATTTGACTAAATACATAATGTTTTACTTAATGATTTGAATCTTTATGTGAGCACCTGGTGAATCTATATTTAAGGTGTACTAATCAATTGAGATAAATAAATCTAGAACACCCAACCAAATATATTCAAATGATTTGTCTAAGTGTTTTTTGCCTGTTGGAAAAGAGGGACTTTATATAAAGCTATTGGATGCTACCATCCACCATTCTTTATAAATAAATGCAACATCGCAAATATTTGGTTTTGCCCATGGAACTTATACATTTTTGTGGCACAAATAGTCCATTGCATTTTGGAGAAAATTCGAAACTCTCCAAGGAGATCATTTCTGCCTAATGCTTTCTCTCTACTCTACTGAAAAGCAATTTTAAACATTTGCATTAAGAATATTCATGCATTGACAAGATTGAATACTTCTAGAAATACAAAATAATATAAATAAGTTTATTTATTTACCTAATTCAACAGACATGACGGTATGTGTTTGTTGTATACAACATGAATATGAGTATAAAGTATATAAATACTGTGAAATAGTTCAATTTAATTAACATGTGCATTATATTGCATAGTTATCATTCCTGTAGTGAGAATACTTACATCCACTCTCTTCTCAGTTTTCAAGAATACAGTATTGTGTCATTGATTATGGTGACCATGCTGCACAAAAATAATTTTATAATATTTTTAAATAAAAATATATTATTGTTGGAGGAAGACAAGAATGATTTTAATTTGTATAAATAAAACAAAACAAAAATTGGAAACGCTACTTGAAATGTGTTTTACATGTTGTTAGCAAGATTCTTATCACTGATGGTCAGAAAGAGATCTATTGGCTGATCCTAACACAATTATTTTACAGAATCTGTTTGATCACATCTATAGACAGGCATTGACTATGTTGATGTAATAAAATTTCAAAATAGAATTTCTTAGATTTGATGAATTTGCAATCTAACCAGAAACACCCCCAGTTTCCTGCAATCTCTTCTACTGATACCTAGAGGTGCTTTTAAAAAATAAAAATAAAGACCTATTCAAAAATCACACACAAGGTAAAAATAATAACTTTGAGTTAATCTGAGTCTTGTACCCACACTTGTCTAAGTTGTACATAAAAGGAAGATAAGAAGGAGAAAAATTGTACACATTTATTGATATTTGATTTATTTCAGGTTTGGGAATCCATTGAGCAAAGGAATAAACCACATTTGTCTAGATTTTCACAGTTTACAAAATAATTTGACATTCATCATTTCTCTGAGGTTATGTTGCTAGCCCAATGTCACTCTGCAAAGTAAAAAACTTAATAATAGTAAGTGAAAATATTAATGATTTAATCTTATCTCAGATGGCTTAAAAGTACAATCTGTTCTACTAGTATGCTATATGGTTAAACCTATTTAGCTAATTCTGCCATGTACATTTATTTTAACAATTATTTTGTAACAAGCCTTTAGATAGTTTCAAAATTATTATAATTCTCCTACTACATAGCTTCCAAAATATGCATTTGTTGAATAAATGAAACCATTTTCAAAATTTGAAAACATTAATTAGCTACAATAAATATAATTGCATTTAAAGTAGATATTGTTTCATCTCTAGACTCCAATAAGAGTCAAGTTTCTTAGAGCCAGATAATTGCAATAATATTTTAAAACAATACCACTCAAATGGCACCATTAAAACAATAATAATATGATAATTGCAATATAGCACAAAGAAAAATTAAAAAAATAAAGGTTTCAGAACTAAAGGAAAGAATACTCATGGAGAATTTCCCATAGTAGTGCTGAAAATCCTGACTAAAAACTAATTATAATACATAACTGAAAATTGTAGCATAAATGTTAATTATATATAAAATGTGGCAGAGAGTGTTTTGAATATGAAGAAAAAAGAAAGCCAATTGTTTCCCTATACTTTCCATGGAGTTCTAAATCTAACCAGCTCATGTGATGGAAACTTGTAAATACCAAGTAAAGTAATGCAGCAAAATACATTCAAACTAGAATTTGAAGTAATAAATGTAAAGAGAGAAAAAAGTAAAAATGAAAACATGATTCATGTTGAGTTTACAATTAAATAGTAGGTATTTATTTTGAATAAAAATACCATTTGATCAAACACATACATAAATCTTAAACTAACTTAGACTACAAAAGAGAACACTTTATTCATTAGAATTTGTTTTTGCTTATTAAAATATAGTTTTTCTGGGATATCCTTAGGGGTTAATTTTTTTTTAAAGTTCCTGACATTACTGTCTTGATTGCATTTATCAGTGTTTCCTAAAAGCCTGCTTTGTGCAACAACAACAACAACAAAATCCACAGATTTGGTATCTTCTGTAATTTAACTGAAGGTCTGAAAGATGTAATAAAAAAGGCATCTGTCTGCAAGGTGATCCTTTAAAGCAGCACTTTGAAAGCTCTTCAGATTCAGTGAAATCTTGTGTTTAATAATGCCAAATGGTGACACCTACTTTACAGTACATGCTGAATTTGGAAAGTTGGTGTTATGTGTTTGAGCACTTAGAAATTCACCAAATTATGAGGCAGCATAGAGAATACATTCTGTGAAAAGTATTTTTCAGATTTCTCATTTTTGTAAATGTAGATTTAGACTCTGGATCCGCTCACGATTAAGGTTAAACTGATTAGTCCCACGTGACACACACTCATGGCTAGCTTAAAAGTGTTGTTCAGACCACACTGATGAATGAGAATATTGTTTCAATGATGGGACAAGTTAAATGGACGTCATTGGTGAGGAGATTTGAGGGTGGGAGAGTGGGACGTTTTAGTTTAGTTTTACTGAACACTTTGATTATGTCTTAGTGAGGACGAATTGAATATAAAAATATAGCTTAGAGAATTTGAATTCATTTCAAACATGAGAATAAAGGGGAATTATTGCAAGACTTTGTTGTATTGAATTTGGCAATTGAATCCATAGAATTCAAATAGAGTCCAGAAGGGAAACTTTGTCAAATGTTTGGAATATAATTGAAATAGAAACAACTTAAGAAAATTTGATTTATTTTGTAGAAATAAAATGTGACTGAGAAGTTCGATGTACATATTATTGCAGCCAAATAAATACAAGCATAGTACCACTAATGATTAGTTTATACTTCTAGTGCAAAGGTTACTTTTCTTAATTATGTAACCTACCACTTAAGTCTAAAAGTAATTGATATAATTTCTTTTTTGTTTGAAATCATTGTTTATAATAAGTTGGACCCTAATCAATAGCTCTGTGGAGCCGTGAAACGTGGAAGCCCATGTATATCAGTGATCTACTGATTTTGTCTAAAACTAAAAAATTTTCCATTTTCTCTATAATTACACTGTATTTTTTCACTCATTTTTCAGTAATTTATTTTCAGTGATTTATTATCTGTATATTTTTTAATATTAAAATTTACTTTTCAAAATTGATAGAGAACATTGCATGCATTTATTGTGTGTAACACGATAATGTTTTAAAGTACATATACATTGGAGAATAAGTAAATCTAACTAAATAACAAATGCATTACCTCACAGTTTTCATTGTTGTGGTAAGCACACATAACACAATAGAGTTCTTGAAATTTATTCCTTCTGACTTGTACTTTGTATCCTTTGATCAGCATCTTCCCTTCATCTCCTTATCCCTAACCATCCCAGCCCTAGGGAACCACTATTCTACCTTACTCACACCAGCTCCAGGGAGTCCCTCTTCTATCTTTTTCTTTTATTTCACAAGTGAATCTTTAGTTTTGCTCTAATATGCTTATCTCAAGAGTCATTGCTTTGGCACATTTAATAGAATTTACCTTTGTCTAAATTGTGGCATTAGCATTTCATTTTTTGACTTTCCCCTTTTTAAAATAAAATAATAAAATTAATAGTAAAAAAATTTAAAATGGGATATTAAAAACATGTCAATTCTTGTAAATTGTTATTCAAACACAAGGATTTTTGATGCATTTTATCATGACTCTTACACTATTGTTCTTAGAATAAGAGGAATATAAAATGTTTCTTTCAGGAATGCTTGGGATTTTCTCCCATCTTTATTTGCTTTTTCTAGGTCCATATTACTTTCACTCTTAATCAGTGCCTCAGAGAATTCTCTGCAGTATTAGGGAAAGTATATTTCCTGGTCTCATAAGCACGTACCCCACATCTTTCTAAGTCACCAATCTTTGGGTGGTTACTGGCAAGTGCTATGGGTCTGCGTGTAACCTCAGGACTTGCACATAAAGGGAAAGAACGCTTCCTCTCCATTGAGGAGCGAGGGCTTGAGATCACACTTGGCTTCTGAAACACTCTTGCCACTGGGAGCAAATTTGACACAGTAAAGGAACATTTAAAAAATGAGGAAATAAAAAATGAGGAAATGTATCTGTTCATCTGTTTATAGATCACTTTATGTACCTGATCCTGACTTGTACCCCACATCTTTAAAATAAAATAAAGAGGAAAAAAATGAGGAAATTTGTCATGTGAAAGATTCAGTTCTGAAATAAAATGAAGCCGTTTTGTGTATAACCAACATCACGGAACGATACAACTCTGATTAAATTAAATCTCTTCTTTTGCATTCTTCTTTAGATAGGTCTTTATTTTTACTTTAGAAGCATATTTCTATTTTAGTGACCACTGCATGGTAATGTTTCATGTTTTATAAAATGTGTGGCATGCAGATTATTTTCATTCTTTGAATTAATTGAACATTTATTTAACTTACTGTCATGGGAAAACATTGTGTTGAGTTTTGAGGGAATGAAAAAATAGAAGAGACATCATTCCTGACCTTAATTAATATATAAATGTTCTAAAAGGATTTAGATGGAGTATTTTTCAATACAGGCAATATTCAGGAGCGTAAATAATATTATTAATATAAAGTGTCTTATCATTACTCTCTAAATAACATGAGACTAATTAATTTTAAAAGCACAAGTAAATAAATAGCATATTAATTCTGATGTCAAACAACTCAACATATTTCTGTTCAAACAAAATAATATATCTTTTTATAACTATAATTAAAGGATTGTTTTCAGTATTAAAAAGCTGACATTAGAAAATAATTAAGGTGTAATAAAATAATAAATGTATGATTTTTCTTTTAATAAGAGTAAATCATATTATTGACATAAAGAAATTGAGTTATCTGATAAATATTTACCTCTTTGCTGAACAAAAACATGTAATAAAATACTAAACAGAAAAAGATTATTAAATATTTAGAGAGTGCAAATAAATTCTGCTTAAGCTTCCAAACACATCTTCATATAAATTTTCCATATGGTAATACACTTGAAATTAAAGTTTGAGAAAAGTAAATGAAACACATTTTTAAAAATTAGGTTTTTGAAAGCAAAAAGGAAAAAATATTACCTAATAGTAGTAACTTCACAGTTCTAGCATCTCGCTCAGCATCCTCCTGAAGCTTTTTCTCCAGTTCTTTTGATCTTTTGGCTGACTCCTTGTTTTCTGAACTAATACGGCTGCCCATCTTGTGGTGTTGGATACTTGTCAGTTTATTTGTTCCAACTTTTCAATCGTAGAGCACAGCTCTAGCTTGGACATAGGATGCAAGAGCAATGCTCTGCTAAAGTATCCGACAACCCATTTCCTCACACCCTAAGATTCTACTTTGACTAAGGAGTTGCTTTCTAATCTGTCACCTGATCAAGGGGTAAAACCATACAACCCTAATGGAAGCTAAAGTGGAAATTCATTGTTCTTTCAAATTAAATAACCACTTCTGGCACATCTTTGAAAACCTGCTTATCTGCCTTAAATAATGATATAAAATAACACAGAAAGTTGCCACAATCTATACACAAAGATAATCTACAATGAGCAATTCAAATGCAATGTTTGTCACTAACAGGAAATTTTTATTATTATGGTTAAAAGTTATTATTAGTAGTTAACACTGCAATCATATATTCAGATATTTGGTTCTTCAAATTCTTCATAATCATTCTTATGTCACAATCAGAATATATATTAAGTTATTCAAATTTTATGGTCTCCTTATACTTAAATTATTACTTAAGACAACTGGACATCTGTTAGTATTTGTCAGTGAACAAGAAAACATCTTTCTCTAAGACAATGAAAACAAATACATATAGTTTTTATATTTATACATATTGTATTGCTATAAATACAAAATTCTACACATAGTTTTCTTAAATTATTAATTTTAGTCTCATGGGATCCATTTTTATAAATTGAGCTTTTACTGCCTGTGAGAAAGTCAATCTATCAACACTAATTGAAGGCCCACTTGGTGTAGACACTGAACTGTGATCAATTTAGGAAGCACATTAACTCTTTAGGGCCATTAAGCAACAGCTGCTGTGCTGGAGGAACTTTTATTGATTTGGTACCAAGGGAATAAAAACCAATGTTCTTTGAAACAGTAGGTAGTTTGTTCTTTTCTGAAAATAAAAATAGCAATTACATCTACATATATTTCATATATTTCAGCTACCCCAACAGATAATGTATTTTTGAAAATCTACAGGCTTGAGGGCAGAGATTTTGTTGCATAATTTTTGACATATGAAGCAGAATTCACTTGGTAGGTAGTCTGTTTTCCTTATAGAGTTGGTTGCCTGTGGCAGTAGGTAAGCCTTCCAATGTGCAATTTGATTTGTGAATGTGCTTGATCACAGCCAGTCCATCAAACTGTCAGTGCTGTTCCTCTTGTGGAATCATGTGCAAAGTTTGAACAGGTGCGTTTTTGCATATTCATACAACAAGAAAATAAGCTTCCAGAGTGAATATATGTTCCTGCTTTGTTTACTTTTTCACATTAAAACGATTAGGCCGAAGATATGTAAACATAGTCAAAACTTCTTGAATTTAATCCCTCCATATTATGATAGTGTAAAGATGTGGAATGGTAGGTATGCAAGGATTTGTGTAAATAATGTGATATTGCTTTTACAATGCAAATGGCCTGTCCCAAAGGAAGAAGATTTGCAATGCCTAATGCTCACCCATGAGCACAAACTCCACACTGAAAGCAACACTTAGCACAACACTTTTGTTAAGTGTTGCTAATCTCCTTTTGCCTGTTGATTTTATCGTAAAAATGGAATATACATTGTACCCCAAGTAGACAGGATTCTTGCATGTTCCATGACAGCAATGAGCTTACAGGTTACACTGTAAGATTTGCACTCAAGAATAACTATAGCCCATAGCTTTCGAGCAGAGATATGCCTTGGTTTTAAGAGGAGATGCATTTAATTAATTGGATTACCAATTAAAACTAACCAACTCTTTCAAGAGTAAAAGTGGACATTTCCTGGACTGTATAAAATAATGAACTTCCACTTTTCTGTTCTAACCAATAATGTTCAGTCATCAACTTTATGAGATTGCTATTTTTTCATCAATGATTAAAATATAAAATTTTTTTAATCAGTATTTTTTATTATGGTTTTGTGGAGTACAGTTAAGGGTTAGGTGTACAATTACGTTTTATTCAGGCACCCTGTTGATAAGAGGTGTTTTCCCATCCCCCAACAGATATTTGCTACTGTTAATCCCATCCCCCTCCCCCCCATAGTTTCCCAGTACTGTCAGTCATTTTCTTATAGTATTGCATTGGATGTTCAAGGTCCATTATATGAGTGAGAACATGTGATATTAGGATCTTTGTTTCTGTGAGAGGTCACTCAGTATTATAGACTCTAGTTCCATCCAGGTTGCAGCGAAATTCATGATTTTGTTCTTTTTTATGGCTGCGTAGTATTCCATCGTGTATATGTACCACATTTTTTTAATCCAGTCCTCTTTTGATGGGCAGCATGGTTGTTTCCAGGTTCTTGCTATTGTGAACAACGCTGCGATAAACATACGTGTGCAGGTATCTTTTTTATAGAGTGATTTGTGTTCTTCAGGGTATATTCCCAGTAGGGGGATTGCAGGGTCATATGGAAGGTCAATTTTTAGAGCTTTTAGGAATCGCCACACTGCTTTCCACAGAGGTTGTACTAGTTTACCCTCCCACCAACAGTGTAGAAGTGTTCCCTTTTCACCACACCCTCTCCAGCAGCTGTTATTTTTTGAGTTGTTGATAATTGCCATTCTGACTGGAGTTAGGTGGTATCTCAGTGTGGTTTTGATTTGCATCTCCCTGATGATTAGTGAAGGAAATACTCTCATGGAAATCGGAACTGGCATCCAATTCCTGTACAAAACCCGAAACCCACAGGACTTAAGAGAGAAGATAGACAAATGGGACCTTATTAAACTGACAAGCCAAAGAAACCATCAAGAGAGCAGGGAGACAGCCTACAGACTGGGAAAAAGTATTTGCCAACTCTAGGTCTGACAAAGGCTTAACATCCTGGATCTACAAGGAACTGAAACGTACTGAAAAGAAGAAAACAAACAACCCCATTATAAAATGGGCAAAAGATATGAACAGACACTTCACAAAAGAAGACATTAGAGCAGCCAACAAACACATGAAGAAATACTCAACCTCACTAAAATATTCTTGACGTAAAATTGTTAGTGGTATCTGTGTTATGGATAAGGAGGGTGGGGAGAGGCAGAAAGAAGAGAAAGGCTCCTCTCAGCTTTTTCCCTGAGTGCCTGGGACATGGCATCACTAATTAGTTGGAGTAGTTAATATAGGTATTAGCTCATGTTGCTTCACTTAGAGACATAGCTTTCTGTACCTTAAGAAATGATAAAATTCAAAATATTAAATTCCATAGAGTGATAATATCTTACCGGTTTAAATGTCCTTCACAGTATTTGGCACAGTACTAACCATAAGAAACATTCAAACTGTGTTCTGGATTTAAAAAGTGTGGTACATATATACCAAAGAAAACTACGCAGCTATAAACAAGAACAAAATCATGTCCTTTGCAAAAACATAGATACAGCTGGAGATCATCATTCTAAGTGAATGTTTATAGGAACAGAAAACTGAATACTGCATATTCTCACTTATAAGTGGGAGCCAAACGCTGAGTACACATGGACATAAGGACTGGAACACCAGACATGGGTACTTCTAAAGGGGAGTGTGATGGATGAGGGTAATGGGTTGAAAACCACCATTGGATAACATGCTCACCACCTGAGTGATGGGGTCATAAAAGCCAAAACCTCACCGTCACGCAGTACACCTGTTTAACAAACCTGCACGTATACTCCTTTAATTCAAAATAAAATAATTAAAAATTGTTTATTTCTGACAAATTGATGGAGACCTGGAGCTCTCTTCTTTCTTGTGCTTAGTGACAGTATGGTTAGACTGTTTTTACTGAAATTGTAGAATGACTCAAAAACTCAATAAAAAAGCCCAATTTTAGTTTCAAATGGTGTCAGTATACAATTGCAACTATTAATCCACTGTTCACATTTTTTCCCCTTAGCTTCAAAAATAATAGCAACATGCTCCCTTTAAATGGTCTAACCCTGCTCCACAGTGAAAGAAATCAGTAGACGATAGTAGAAAAAGAAAACTAAATTATATATATGCCATGACCATAAATTGTGTTTGCTCTTGAAAACAAGAAACATGAAAGTAGCCAACATCAGGTTAGTTATATATAGGTGTGTGTATATATGTGTGGAGAGAGAGAGAGAGAGAGAGAGAGAGAGAGAGAGGCCAATTAACACATGAACACTGAGTGTACTGGGGTGCACACATATACACAAGCTAATGCACACTCACAATAGCAAGAGGAATTGTGTTGGAGTGCTATTGTCCTTTGGAATAATCACTGATATTAATTTATAAATGCATTGTTTCTTTTCTTTTTGCATCATAGTAAAACTGACTCAGGAACGAATAAAAGGTGTGAACCTCCCTTGAGCTCTAGAAGTCACTGAAATATCACAAGTCTGGACAATGTGAATAAGTTTTCTCTTGATGTTTTTGGTTAGGGTCTGTGGAATCTTTAACAGGGATCATTAGCTTTAAAACATATGAGTAATCCCTATTTCACGTTTATTATTAAACATAACTTGAGGGTGACAAGTAATTACTTGCTACTTGCTTTTAATAACCAGATTTCAACCTTTGCTTTTGTTTGTTTGTTTGTGTTTTTGTTTTTTGAGACTACTCTTTTACCTGGATTGCTTTAGTCACAAAGCTGAATTTCTCTTTGTGATGTTCCATGTGACTGACTTCAATGAATAGCTTTAATGGCTCATGCTGAAAATTGTTGAAAACAGGTTGGCATCAGTGATATTCTTTATTTTGTTTCTTTATTGTATAGGAGGTGTTGATTTCAGGCATTGAGTCCCTGGGTGGTTTGAGTCCTGGCTGTCTTAGCAATAACCTTTTATCCTTGTATATTCCCATGAAATTTGAGGCAGACTATCCCTCCTTTGCTAATGGTAATCAAATGTACACTTTTGGGAGCTGTAAGCATGGTATTCCCTTCAGAGATTTCATGCCTTTTGAGACTTCCTAAGAGCAATCTTTTGATCTTGAAGGAATAAAGCAAAACTTACTATTTCAAGTTAGTACATTTGAATGGTTCAATAAATTTGCATTGCCAGTATTAAATAGATCTTATTTATTGATAGGTAATACAACTATGCATTTTTATTCATTGCAGTTGATTTCTGCCTTTGTTTCCATAATCTTTTTATTTTTATTTTTTTATTTTTTGAGTTAGAGTCTCACTCGGTCTCCCAGACTGGAGTGCAGTAGCCGCTCCCGGCCACTGCAGCCTCGCCTGCTGGGCTCCAGCGAACCTTCCGCCTCAGCCTTCGGAGTAGCCAAATTACAGGCATGTGCTACCACGCCCGGTTGATTTTATTGTAGAGATGAGGTCTCGCTGCCCAGGCGGGTCTCGAATCCGCGGGCTCAGGCAATCCACTCACTTCAGCCTCCCAAAGGCGCGGGATTACAGGCTGAGCCACCGAGTCCGGCTCATAATCTTTTTAATGAATTAGGATAGATTTTGGGGTGAGGACCACAGTTGTTTTTCCAGGTGCCACTTTCTGTCCCAAATTCTCTTTTGAGATTTTTAAAACAAATATCTTTAACATATTTCCATTGTTGTTCCAACTCTCAAAATCTTATTTCTTAGTAACCTTAGCCCTGATCATCACAACAGTCTCTCCCTTAGGTTTCCTGATTCTAGACTCGTTTTTAATCCAATCAAATATATCTGATTGTGCCATGCTAAATTCCATCAAACTCAAGTTTCACTATTAGTCTTTTCTTGCGAAAAAATAAATGGTTCTGTATTTATTACTGCCTTCTGTCTTACTCCTGCTGCCATTCACTCACAATATAGTTAGCACTACCCAACTATCCAAATGCGTCTCCAATACAGGTAGGCCTCAGGGATATTGCAGGTTTGGTTTAAGGCCACCATAAAGTGAATATCATAAAAATAGTGAGTCATATTTTTTTTTCAGTGCGTATAAATGTTATATTTATACAATATTGTAGTCTATTAAGTATTCAGTAGCATTATGTCTACAAAATGATGTACATACCTTAACTAATACTTTATAGCGATAATCTGAGCCTTCAGCAATTCATAATCTTTTGTAAATCATTTTAAATTTAAAAACAAATGTTTATAGACAAACATGATATTAAACATCAAGAAGTTCAATGTCGTTGGCCATCGGACATAACTTAAATACTTTTTAAACTTAAAACATAGGAAGATTGATCACTTGGAAAACAACACAAACTTGGTTTTTAAATAAAGCCGTGAGGACCAATAGGAAGCCCAAATTTCACTTGTTCAATGACCACTTATGTACCTAACCCTGAGTTGTACCCCACATCTTTAAAATAAAAAAATTAAAATATAAACTATTTAAAACTAAATAGAAAGCCTAGCTACTTTAAGAAAATAGTTGCTACATTTTGTTTTCCTTGTTTTATAACGTCTTAAGAGTATTTTTATAGTAGTATATACATAGTAATCTTCTTGTACATTGCCATCAGAGCTCTGGGTGATCAGGTGCATTGTCAATGAGCAGTGATATTTTGAAAGAACTTTTTCTTTCTGAGCAATAGAACTTAGTCTTTAGCTTAAAATATTCAATAAGCCATGCTGTAAACAGATGAGATGTCATCAGGGCTTTGTTGCCATTTATAGAGCATTGACAGAGTAAACAATATTAAGGGCCCTAGGATTTTGAGGATGGTAAACGAGCATTGGCTTCAACTTAAAGTCACCAGCTACCTTATCCCCTAACAAGAGAGCCTAACCTTTGAAGCTCTGAAGCCCAAACTTCTCCTCTCCTGTTCTGAAAGTACTAGATGGCATTATCTTATAATATAAGACTTATTTCATCTAAACTGAAAATCTGTTGTTTAGTATAGCCACTTTCATCAATTATCTCAGCTAGATTTTCTGAATATCTTGATGCTTTACCTCGCACTTTTATGCTATGAAGATGGCTTCTTTAATTTCACAAACCAACTTTTGTGCTAGCTTCAGACTTTATTTCTTTTATAGCTTCCTTACCTCTCTTAGCCTTCATAGAATTGATGAGAGTTGGGGCCTTGCTCTAGGTTAGGCTTTATCTTGAAGGGATGTTGTAGCTGATTTGATATTTTATGAAACCACTAGAACTTTCTTCAAAAGGCTGTTTAACTTTCTTATCATTTGTATGTTTACTGGAGTGGCACTTTTAATTCCCTTCATGAACTTTTCCTTTGCTTTCATGTCTTGGTTAACTATTTGGCACTAAAAATCTACCTTTCAGTCTATCTCAGCTTTCAACATGCCTTCCTCACTAACCTTAATCATTTCTGGTTTTTGATTTAAGGTGAAAGACCTTTCACTTAAACACTTAGAGACCATTGTAGGGTTATTAATTGACCCATGCTGTGTCTCAGGGAATAGGGATATCTAAGGAGAGGGAGAGAGATGGAGAAACAGCTAGTTGGTGGAGCAATCAGAACACATGTAGCATTTATCAATTACATTTGCAGTCTTATATTGGCCAGTTCATGGTACCCCAAACCCATTACAATAGTAAAATCAAAGATCACTGATTGCATATCACCATAACAGATATAACAACAACAATAAGTTTGAAATGTGAGAATTACTAATGTGTGAAACAGAGACACAAAGTGAGCACGTGTTGTTGGAAAAATGGTCGTGATAGACTTGCTCAATGCAGGGTTGCTACAAATCTTTGATTTGTAAAAAAACTCACTATCTGTGAAGCACAGTAAATGAAGCTTAATAAAAAGAGATATGCATGTACTTCTCATAATACATTCTCTAGTATCACTGGGCTTTTATCTTTCCTAATTAGGAGTCCCATCTCAGTGTTCACTCATTCCTTTTTTCCTCACTAGGAGTGTCTTGCTCCTCCACAGATGATTCTTTCCCATAGTACTCATTCTTTATTATTATTATTATTTTAAAGATGAGGGATACAAGTCAGGATTAGGTACATAAGTGGTTTATATACAGGTAAAGTTAGGGTCTCCTATTGGACCTCACTTCACCTAGATTAGGATAAGACACACTTATTGATGTTATGTGCTCCCCGCCCCTCCCTTGGCAGTGTCCCACTACTGCCAATCCCTTTCTTGCAGTATTATGCTGAATGTGAGAACATGTGGTACTCAGTTATTTGTTTCTGTGATAGATCACTGAGTATGTTAGACTCTAAATCCATCCAAGTTGCTGTGAAGTCCATAATTATGTCCTTCTTTATGGCTGCATAATTTTCCATTGTATATATGTACTACATTTATTTAATCCAGTTATTTTTCAATAGACAGCACAGTTGGTCCCATGTTTTTGCTTTTGTGAATAGTGCTGCCATAAACATGCATACACAGGTATCATTTTTGTAGAAAGATTTGAGTTCTTCCAGGTATATTCCCAGAAGGGGGATTGTAGGGTCATATGGAAGGTCAGTTTCTAGTTCTTTTAGAAATCACCACACTGTTTTCCATAAAGGTTGAACTAGTTCGTGCTACCAATAGCAGTATAGAAGCGTTCCCTTTTCTCCACATCCTTGCCAGCATCTGTTGGGTTTTGTTTTATTAATGATGGCTATTCTTACAGCAGTTAGGTGGTATCTTAATGTGGTTTTTATTTGCATTTCTCTGATATTAGTGAAGCTGAGCATTTTTTCATGTGTCTGTTGGCTGTTCATATGTCTTCTTTGAGATGTGTCTATTAATGTCTTTTGTCCACCTTTTTTTTTTTTTGAGTTGGAGTCTCACTCTGTTACCCAGACTGGAGTGCAGTGGCCGCTCCCGGCCACCGCAGCCTCGACCTGCTGGGCTCCGGCGATCCTTCCGCCTCAGCCTTCCAAGTAGCCGGAATTACAGGCATGCGCCACCATGCCCGGCTGATTTTTTGATTTATTGTAGAGATGAGGTCTTGCTGCCCAGGCGGGTCTCGAACCCACGGGCTCAGGCAATCCACTCACCTCAGCCTCCCAAAGGCGCGGGATTACAGGCTGAGCCACCGAGCCCGGCTTTTTGTCCACCTTTTAATGGGACTTTTTTTTTTTGGCATGTTTGAGTTCCGTGTAGATCCTGGATGTTAGGCCTTTATCAGATATATAGCTGACAAATCTTTTTTCCAATTCTGTGTGCTCTCTCCCCTCTCTTTGGATTTTTTTTTTTTTTTTTTTTGCTTTTCAGAAACTTTTCAGTTTAATGAGGTCCCACTTGCCTATCTTACCTCTTAAGATAGGATAGCATGGTCTTTTGGGGTTTTGATAAGGAACTGGTTGCCTATTCCAATTTCTGTAAGGTTGTTTCCTGCATTTTCTAAGATTCTTACAGTTTTAGGTTTTATTGTTTAGATCTTTGATCTATTTAGAGTTGATTTTTGTGTATGGTGATTGGTAGGGGTCCTGTTTCTGCATGTGATCACCAGTTTTCCCAGAATAGATTCTTCCTCTCCCCAGTGGTTGTTGGTGGAAGCTTGGTCAAAGATGAGTTGGTTGAGGAATTGAGATTTTGCTTTGGAATCTATCCTTTTCCACTGGTCTATATGCCTGTGCTTGTACCAATACCAGGCTGTTTTGATTATTGTAGCCTTATAATAAAGTTTAAAGTCTGGGAGTGTGATACCTTCCACTTTGTTTATTTTGTTGAGGGTTGTTTTGGCTATTCGTAGCCATTTATGTTTCCATATGAATTTCTGTATTGTTGTTACCAGGTCTGAGAAGAATGATGATGGTAATTTAATGGGTATTGCATTGTATCTGTAGATTGCCTTGGGTTAGTACCCATTCTTTAAGAAAGAACCCACCTCATATGCTCTCCATTATACTTCACATCTACTACCACCAATTTGGTGGTTCTCTACTTCTCACATTTCTAAAACAGGAATCTGCTGTTAGTTTGTTCTTCCTCATTAACCAGACAATACATTTTTCAGTGATCATGCCCTCCAGTTTTTCTCTTTTGTTTGCAGGTTCTAAGCTGATAGTACATAGAGGCAAATTTTGTTTATTGAAATGATTGGTAAATTGTGGGTAATCAATAGATATATGATATTTAATAACTCTTTACTCCATCTTGGAATTGTATGATTCTCCTTCCTAAATGATTTCAAGTATGAACTATTAACTCTAAAACTACAGGAATTTATGTATCGAATAATTAGTATATTATGTGCCAAACATGAGAGTATCAACAGATACATATCCTCATAGAGTTTAAATGTGTATGTGAGCCAGGCTTGATGGCTCAGCCTGTAATCCCGTGCCTTGGGAGGCCTAGGTGAGTGGATTGCCAGAGCCCGCGGGTTTGAGACCCACCTGGGCAACTTGGCAAGACCTCATCTCTACAATAAATCAAAAAGTTGACCGGGTGTGGTAGCGCATGCCTGTAGTTTCAGCTACTTGGAAGACTGAGGTGAAAGGATCGCCAGAGCCCAGCAGGTCGAGGCTGCAGTGGCTGGGAGCGGCCACTGCACTCCAGTCTGAGTAACAGAGTGAGACTCCAACTCAAAAAAAAAAAAAAAAAAAAAAATCGTATGCGTGTAGAATTCGCACAGACAATAAACAACTTATATAAAGTATACAGAATTATAGATAGGTGACAATGATAAAAAAATCAAACAAAAGGAGAATAGAGATAAGGAATAGTGAAGATGAAGGGTTAGAATTTTAGCTAATATGTTCAGGAACGACTTCACTAAAAAGGTAATTGTATTAGACTAGATTCTCTGGAAATTGACTTGAATATGAAAACATACATACAGAAATTTTATTGGTAAGTGTCCTCTGGAACAATCCATGCAATTCAGTGAGGGAAGCAGTTGCAACAGAGAACTCAGTCAGTCCTTTGGGGAGCTCTGAAGCTCAGATAGTCCTTAAGATTTATACTAAAATGAGGCAAGATGACTGGACCAGACATTGAAGGGGTGTTTGCCATAGGGAGTGGGCATTATTTTGTGTGAGACAGATCCTTTTGGCTGACAGTGATTTTGGAGTAAGGACTAAGCTGTGACTGATTTCTTGGTCTAGAAGGGGAAATCTAGGTGAAATGCCCAAACTTCCATTATAGTTCACCTCCTGTACCACTTTGATGTAAGCAAGCTTAGTACATTCACTAGTCAGGCTTCTAAGTACTCCTTTTCCTCTGGAAACATACATGAAGTTTAGCAAAACAAACTGCAGCCCGTGTCAGTGCTGCTGGTCTTAAAACTGCAACTGCTAATCATCATCTCCTTATTCTGCTCCCATTCTAGGTTTTCCTTACCCAGGTTAGCACCTACATGACTATTTCTCCAAGCTTTCCTAGGACTGAGGTGTCCCAGGAATTTGGGACTTTTCCTTTTAAAACTGAGACAGTGATGGACAAACCAAACCAGTTTGCCTGGGACTATGAAGTTTCTCAGAATGCGAAAATTTTAGTGCTAAAACTGAGAAAGCCATGGAACACTGGGACGAGTTGGACATCTTACTTGTGTAGGTCGATTATCTGTTGAGGTAATGCAGACTGTTACTATGAAGATCACTAAGCCCCTTGTCATCACACCCTTCTCAGAACTGGCTGCTGCCCTTGCTATTTACTATTAAAATAGAGCAGAAGAATATTGATAAACATACAATCATATCACCTGGGTGCCAAGTCCATTCTTGTCTGATTGTAATGTGTAACAGTAGTTATACATGCTCATGATGACTAGGGTCAATTGTCCTACCTGATTGGTAACCCCTTTACTTGCCTGCTGGTCGCTTGACACAAAGAAGCCTGAAGTGATGACAAGAAAGCTATTACTTACAGTTGATTGGGATTCTTATTGTGCCCCTAGTGGAAGCATTTCCCCTCAGGAATCCAGAACAACTAGACCCCACAGACTCTAATTCTGTAGAAATAGAAAGCACAAAGGTCTGAGTATCACATGTTCTCACTCATATAATGGACCTTGAACATCCAGCCTAATACTATATGAAAATGACTGACAGTAGTGGGAAACTGGGGTGGGGGAGGGAGATGGGATTAACGGTAGCAAATATCTGTCTGGGATGGGGAAGTACCTCTTATCAATAGGGTGCCTGAATGAAACATATTTGTATACCTAACCCTTAATTGTACCCCACAACATCATAATAAGAAATATTGATTATATAAAAAAAAAAAAGAAAGCACAAATTCCCCACGAGGGACACTGGGAAAGATGGTAAGTGAGGCCACTTCTACTTTTATTCCATAATTCTCAGATCTATGTTCTCCATTTTAGGAACATAAGCACCATATTATTTTAATAATTTTTTTTTTTGAGTTGGAGTCTCACTCTGTCACCCAGACTGGAGTGCAGTGGCCGCTCCCGGCCACCGCAGCCTCGACCTGCTGGGCTCCGGCAATCCTTCCACCTCAGCCTTCCAAGTAGCCGGAATTACAGGCATGCGCTACCACACCCAGCTGATTTTTTGATTTATTGTAGAGATGAGGTCTCGCTGCCCAGGTGGGTCTCGAACCCGCGGGCTCAGGCAATCCACTCACTTCAGCCTCCCAAAGGCGCGGGATTACAGGCTGAGTCACTGAGCCTGGCTAATAGATGTTTTTAGGGTGTATGCTGTATCCTAAGGATGGCTGTCATCTCCAAGCTGACAGATTCTGAGTAGTGTCACATGCAATAGGACAAATAGATTCCATGGTCATAGGTTCACTGCTATGCCTCCTTTTCTGTTAAGAGAGTCCATTGGTCCAATGTGTTCTGGGCCAGTGAATCATATATTCTATAGACCCTAGGATAGTGGCACTGACCAAGGTCCTCAGTCAGGAAAGATAAGTCCATAGTTAGAGTATGTGTTGATTCCAGTCAAAGTGAATGTCTGCCCTTTCCAGGTTAGAGATAGTCCATTGTAGTCAACTTGCTAGCAAATAACTGGTTGGTCTTCTTTTTTTTTTTTTTTTTTTTTTTTTGAGTTGGAGTTTCACTCTGTCGCCCAGACTGGAGTGCAGTGGCCACTCCCGGCCACTGCAGACTTGACCTGCTGGGCTTCGGCGATCCTTCCGCCTCAGCCTTCCAAGTCGCTGAAACTACAGGCGCGCGCTACCACGCCCGGCTAATTTTTTTGATTTATTGTAGAGATGAGATCTCACCTGCCCAGGTGGGTCTCAAACCCGCAGGCTCAGGCAATCCACTCACCTCAGCCTCCCAAAGGTGCGGGATTACAGGCTGAGCCACCGAGCCCGGTTTGGTTGATCTTCTAAATAAACTGTTCTGCATCAGGGAGTCAGTTGATTTTAGTTGCTGGCAATTAGAACATCTGGCAGAGACAGATATTAACCTTGGTGAAGTCATGCTGTCAGGCCTATGCATAGCCTCTATTCCCACCACCATTGCTACTCCATTCCTAAACCCACTAATCTAGCCTTAGGGAATCTCCTTACAGAAGCTTTTTTGATATCAGCTGGCCAAGTGTTTCTGCCATTAGTTACGTAAAGCCTCTTGAACATTCATTACTGCTATTAACCTATGACACAAATCTTCAACAGTTTTACTTATCTTCTTCACCAGATCTCTTTGTCCCTGACCTAATCATTTTATTTTCAGGTCCCAGGGTATCCAGTCAATTTATTCAGATATCCATAAATACAATGAATTTCAGATAAGCCTATGCAAGTTAATGACTTGGTGGTTCTTTTAGCACTCATCTCATGATAGGTAGCTCTGGCCACATGGTAACTTGATATCCATTGACACTCCATTTCTACTGCGGCTCAATAGCATAAAAATAGTTCTTTTCAAATAGTATAAATCTCTTCTATAGATGACATTACTTTGCTACCCATGAGTCTGTGTTATGATTCTCCTATTAAGGTTTTCATGAACTCTACAAGGCATCTTTTCTCACTGTAATGCAGTGGTTTTCAACTGCAGGTGATTATTCCCTTCAGAACAAAATTGTCAATGTCTGGAGACAATTTTTGTCATCACAAATGGGAGGAAGAATTACTACCAACATCTAGTGGAATCTGCTAAATATTCTACAGTGCACAGGGCAGCTATCCCCGCTCCCTCCCCCCTTTTGGGTTTGAATCATCTAACACAAAATATCAATAGTACTGAAGTTGAAAAATCCTGCTTAGTACTGTGAGTCTATTGGGATATGTTTTCTCACATCCAGAGCTCCTTATATGACTTCCTAAACCTCCGTGCAAATCCCTTTGTTGTTCTGGCAGCCTTTTGTGTCACTTTACAAATAAGTTGGAGCTGGAATATGCTCTTAGCCCAAAGAAACCTACCAGGTGTTGTGATTCCTTCTTAGTGATTAGGTACAAGAGACAATAGATTGTCCTTTATTTAGAGAGAGGTCCTTGGCATGTTTCAGGCTACTGGACTCCTGAAAACTTCATGGATCTGTCAGGGCCTTGACTCTTTGTGTGACTTTTGCCCATCTTCTACAGTTCATATGTCTTTCCAAGGCCTCCAGATATAATTGCCACTACCTGCTCATTTAGTCTAAAAGACATGATGCCATCAATATGGTGGATCTATGCAATGCTCTGAGGAATCAGCTCAGGTTTCTTTCTTTGGAATATTTATGACAGAGTACAAAAGAGATAACATAGTCATGTCCTTGGACCCACATGGATGTGAATTGTTTCTGTTTCTCCTTCCAGATAGTAATGGGGAAAAAAAATACTTTCACTAAATCAGTGGCCACATATTATATACTTCAGGCTATGCTACTTTGTTCCAGCAAAGATACCACAATGGACACGTTTTTGCTGCAATTAGAGCTACTACCTAGCTCAGTTTGTAACAGCACACTGTCATCTACAAGGATCCATTTGGTTTGTATAGCTAGATTTCGAAATTAAATAAGATCTGATGAGGCCTACCATCCCTGAATCCTTTATATATTTAAGCTGACAACAATGTCTGCCACTACCTCTAGGGTGCAACAATGGTTTCATTTATCTTGTTGGCTGGTATATTAGTCTCTTCAAGCTCATAACAAAATACTGCAGACTGGGTGGCTCAAACAACAAAAATTTATTTTTCACAGTTCTGGCAGCTTGAAGTCAAGATAAAGGTTCTGGGAGGACTGGTTTTTGGGGAAACCTTGCATCCTGGCTTGCAGATGGCTTGCATTTTGTAGATTGGCTACCCTTAGCCTCCTTATGATTACCCTTGACTCTTCTGATTATCTAAACTGAACAATATTCATATTGGCTGCTGAGTTATTTTGGCTCTAAAAACACTGTGCTCTATTAACCATTTGCATAGATCTCTGAATGTCAGGATCTCCTGGCTGACACTTTGACCTTGACTTTCATTACAATATTATATTTATTTTGGTTTTCATAATTAAATGCTGACTCCCGGCCTGTATTATTTTGCGATCTTATGTTTTGAGGGAATGTGTAAGCTTTGAGGAAGGCTAGGTGGTTTGTAATTGCTTTCTCTATTATGAACACCTCCCTGTAAGGGACATTCTCAATGATGAAATCCCTCTCACTAGTGGATTTCCTTTAATTTTAGAACATGAAAAGCTTTCTGGCAACTCCTTGAAGTCTGATTGATTTTCCAGCCTTATGTATTATTCATTCCAGCATGTCAACTCCTCCGAGTCTTTTGTTGCCTTCCTCTGCCATTTGTCATGGGACAGACCTATATCCAGGTTCATCCTAGAAAACATTAATGCCATCTCCTGGGGTGCTAATTTTGATGTAACAGAAAATGGCTCCCATTTGATACTTCTTCATACAACTTTATGTTCTGTATCAGCACCCTTGGAATCCAGTCATACATACACAAACACACTTAAACAGAGGGTGCCAAAAATGTATACAAATGAATTAAGAAAGGAAAAAAACTGTATTAAAATTGAAATACTCATTAAGATAAATACAAATCACATTTGGTTTCTGCAGTTACAGGAGGTGCTCAAAGTGGTTACCATCAGCATCCAGACACTTCTGATTATGCCAAACATCTCTTAAAATGTGTATACTTTTTTTGACACCTCAGTACACATACACATTCTCTCTCTCTCTCTCTCTCTCTCTCTCTCTCCCTCTCTCGCTCTCCCCCCTCCCGCCTCACTCTCTCTCCCTCTCTCACTCTCCCCCCTCCCCTTTGTACCTCCCCCCATCCTTTGCTCCCTCCTATCCTCCCTCCCTTCCTTGCTCCCTCCTTCTCTCCCTCCTTGCTTCTGCAATTACATATTGGCAAGATTCTGCAGCTCTTTTGATATATGGTTTCTATCTTCTGTTTACAGAGTCGGAACTTCCCTGGCCAGTTATGGTGTAAGTAGATTATAGCTATTAACTTAGTCTCCAGGAAGAGAAGAAAATATAAATCCTCACTAAGGTGCAAGGTGCATGTTATTTTATACGACAAAACCCTCTGCATTGTCTTCATGCCATGGAGATTGCTAGCCTTTAAAAATGAAGAATGCCACTCCTTCTAGCCCAGATGGTCCAGAGGATCCTCATATTCCTAAGTTATCCAAGTCATTGGATGTATGCAGCTTTCAGGTAAGATTGTAACTTTGGCCAGGAAAGCTCCTTTTGAACAAGGCCAATTCTTGAAGAGGAATTCAGCAGCCAATATTCTCACTATCTGAAAGAATTGAGTGTTTTAATCATGAAAGAATTTGTAGGTGATACAGCCAAAAGTCAACTCCAGTAACATTTGGGCAAATACATTAAAGAAATGAGAAAATGAAAAATGCAGACATCTGGAGAAAGAAAAGACAACTCTGAGCAAAGGGAATAAGTGTATAGGCTTCAAGACAGGTACTTGCCTAGTATGTTTGAAAAACTGCGCGGAACCAGGGTGGCAGGAGTAGAGTGGGTATAGGAAGATTAGAACAAGAGGAAAGCAGAGCGTTAATCAGACATGGGAGTAGTATCCAGTCCTCTTAGATTAGGCCAGGACTTTTGCTTTTCCTCTGTGAGAGATCGAAAAACATTGCAGGGTTTTAAGCAATGGAGTAAACTCATATAAACAACATGTTAACAGGACCATTCTGGATAACATGTTGAAAATATACTGAAGCATTCTCAGGTAGAAGCAGGAAAATTAATTAGAAAAGCACTTGCAGTAATCCAGGTGAAGGCAATATAAATTAGGGCAAATTATAACAAGGGTAACAAATGGTCAGATTCTGGAAACATTTTACAGGTAGAACTGGCAGGATTTGCTAAAGGATCTGATATGGGGTTTGAGAGAAAGAGGGAAACCTATGTAATTATAAGAATAAATATGCTATAGATTGAGATAAGAGTTGCTAGACAGCAGCAAGATGGTGGATTAGGATTTTCTAGTTCTCATCCTTTCACACAATCATCAATTTGAATAACTATCCATGAGCGAAAATACCGTCATAAGAGCTAAGGAAACCAGGTAAGAGATTACAGCACCTGAATATACCACAGAAATAAGAAAGGACATGTTGAATAACAAGACAGTTATACATTACCCAACACTACCCTTCCCCTAACCCCAGGCAGCACAGAGTGGAGAAATTCCCTCTGTGTGGGTGAAGAAGAGGAAAGCGAGCACCAGGCTTATCTTCAGATCTCATAACTGGGCCCACCTCAGTAAAATCCAGAACTGGCTAGACCCCTAAAGCCTGACTCTATGCTAGTACTTGCAGACTGAGCGCCCTGGCCTCTCCCATCACCAGTCCAACTCAGTAGCCTCAGGATCTGGACCAGCCAGGCTACCGACTACTCCCTGCACCAGGCCAACACTTGCAGTCCTAGTCATAGCCTGCACATATTGTCTCTAGGCTTAACCAGCATCAGGTCAGCTCCTGTAGCCCTAAACTTCAGGACCACTCTGGAGCCCAGACCAGCCACAGGTTTCAGGCCTGTGCCAGAGTCAGGCTGGTAGTTTTGGCCTCAGTCACTAGACTGGCATTCACAGACATGGGCTCCAGGCCTGTCCAGTTACAGGTTAGTCCCTTGGCCCCATGTTCCAGCAAACCCTGGGTCCAGGTCTATTCCATCAGATACCAGGACTGAACTGACCCCCATAAAACCTGGCTCTCGAACTGCCCCTGCAGACTTAGTTTCCAGGCCACTCCTCCAACCTCAGACCCAGGAAAGCTCTCACAAATTTAGCCTCCAGGCCAGCACCCACATACTTGGCTTCCAAGCTGGCCCCTACATGGTCTGCTCAGAATCTCTTGATGAGCTCACTAGTGAAGAGCTTTCCAAGGCAAAGCCAGTCTGCAAAGGCTGTAAGATTATCTGTTTGTTCAAATGCACAGGCACCAACACACAGCCACGAGGATTGATAAAAATCAGGGAAACATTGCACAAAAAACAAAACAAACACACACACACACATCATTAGGTAACCAACCCTAAAGAAATGGAGATTTTTGAGCTGACTGAAAGAAATTCAAAATAATTGAAATGGGAAAGAAATGCAAAATAATTGAAATGGGAAAGACTGCAGTAATTAGATTTGGAGGAGAAAATTTGCAATGGCCTAAATGTGTCCCTCAAAAATTCACTGTTGGAAACGTAATCCCTCTGCACTCATGAGTAGATTCATGTAGCTATCATGGGAGTGGCTTTGTTATAAAAATGAGCTTTTTCTGACTCTCTTGCTCTTGTCTTCTAAAATGTGATGCTCTTTCTATGTTATTATTCAGCAGAAAGTCCTTTACCTGATGCTGGTTCCATGCCCTTAGTGTTTCCAGCCTCTAGAAGTATGAGCTCAGTAAACACCTTGTTTTTATAAATTGCTCAATCTGTGGTATTTTGTTATTGCAACATAAAATGAACCAATACAGAAAATCAAGACCTTTATTTTGGAAACCATATGTTTAAATAATTATGAGATAGCTAGATTAAGTGTTCAAGCATGCCATTCCATATATGAGACTGAGTTTAGAATTATGACTCAAAATATAATTTTGGCGTCATTCATAACTGATGGCCTTTATAGCCACAAAAGTAGATTAGATAATCAAAGGAATATATAAAGATAGAGAAGAAAAGAGGCCAAAGGACTGTATCCAAGATCACTTAAAGGAGATTTAGGAGGTTGTTTCTAATGTATGAATGAAAAAAAATGGAAGAATATATTAGCTGTCCAGAAGCCAAGTAGAAAAAGGGGTGGAAAGTGACTCTGACAAATACTACTCATTGGTCAATTAAAAATTATGTTGAAAATTAACCCTTGAATTCAGACAGGCCTACATATAACATTTTCAGGGCCAGATTATTGTTTGAGGCACAAATACTACATACCCAAATATTTATGCTATCAATCAAGTTAACAAACTATTAATGAAATACTTCATTTTTCTTACTTAAAAAAGGTAACTTCATAATTCTCTGAAAAACGATGTTGAAATTTAGCACACTTTGACTTTTAGAGACTTAACCCTGAAATGTGAAACTGCAAAGAGCCCATTTTCCTCCCAGAGGAATTGACAACAGTAGGAGTATTAATGGAGCTTGAACAGACTTGCCTCTGCAGGAGTTCAGTCATGGCCAAGCACAGAGCCGATAGGGGACTCTGCCTACTGTTTGAACTGAAATATTAATCTTTGCCTGCTCTCAGTGATTCTGGTTCTCAGGCCTTCAGATTAGTACTGGAATCTACACCATTGGCTCTCTGGCGCTCATGCCTTCATACTATACCACTGACTTTTCTGGGTTTCCAGCTTCCAGTTTTCAACAGATGTGGGACCTCTCAGTCTCCATAATCATGTGATTCAATAAATCTTTTAAAGAACTTATTGAAGTTGATTTAAATTATTTATAGTACTATATTTAGTTTATCAACCATACCAGTTGGTAAACTGTGACCTTAGAGCCATCTGAACTGTAGTTCTGACTTCATCATTACTTATAAATGTCTTAATAAATATTCACTCCATGCTATGATTGTAATGTGTTCCCTCCAAATTTAAGGTGTTGCTAAAGTGAGAAGATTAAGAGGTAGGGCTTTTAAAAGGTAATTAGGCTGTGAGAGCTCCCCACTTCTAAAGGAGATTAAGCCCCTTATAAAAGAAACGTCATGTACTATTCACCTGACTGCCCTTCAACTTTCCACCATGTGGAGACACAGCAGTGTTCCTCTCTAGAGGATGTAGACCTCACCAAACAACTAAACCTGCCAACACCTTGATCATAGGCTTCCCGGCCTTCAGCATTATGAGAAAATAAATTTCTTTTATTTATCATTTATCCAGTCTTGGTTATTTTGTAATAGAAGCACAAACAAACTATATTTATGTTTGATGCTTTTGTGAATTTCCTTAGGTAATAAAATGGGCAGAGTATTTTGAGAACACACAGTTCATACTTTTTTCAGCAATACTGGGAATATTTGGACTGTAGGACAGGTACATTTGCCAAAAAGTAATGTTAATATGTTCAATTTCTGGTTATTATGTGGAGAAGTGAATAATCTAAATATGCTTGGTGGAAATCTAAATTGAGATATTTGGGTAAGTTTAATCTGTTAATATTAAAAATCTAGCTTAAATAAATAAAAATATTGCTATATAACTGTAATAGTTTGCTAGGGTTGCCATAACAAAATACCACAGACTTGGTAGCTTAAACAACAATTTATTTTCTCACAGTACTGGAGGTTGGAGGTCCAAGATCAAAGTGTTGACTAGTTTGGTTTCCTCTTAGGCTCTCACCATGGCTGCTTTCTTGTTGTGTCTTTGCATGGTCTTTCCTCTTTGTGCATCCCTGATGTCTCCCTCTATGTGTCAAATATCCTCTTATAAGGTAAGATTAAATTAGACTCACCATGACAGTCTCATTTTAACTTAATCTTCTCATGAAAGGCCTTAAGTCTGAATACAGTCAACTTCTGAGAGACTGGGGATTGCAACTTGAACATCTGAATTTTCAGTGAAACACAATTCAGATGATAATAAGGTACAAGATTGTTTTTGAAACAGTTTCAAGCTGGAAATAAACCTAAGTAGAAGAATGAATTAATTATGATAGATCCATACAATATAATCATATTCTGTTATTAAAAATAAGGATTTATATCTATAGATCTCAATATGGGAGGTTGTCTGTCTCATATTGTTAGGTGAGAAGAACAAACTGTAAGAAAATATAAATAGTATGATACTATTATTTTAAACAACCCACAAAACGTATCTCCTCTTCATATGTGTATTTGTTTGTATATGTTTGCATGAGCACAGAAATTGTTAGTGAAAATATATATCAGATTAATGTTGTTTACCAGGGGAGAGAAGGTGAAGGGAGAGGAAGAATAGAGGAGTGTGAGTATGGGATAATATTATTAACTTTTAAAACCGGATGCAATGGCTCATGCTTATGATCCCAGTACTTTGGGAGGCTGAGGTGAGAGGATTGCCTGAGCCCACAGGTTTGAGACCAGCCCAGGCAACTTGGTGAGACCTCATCTCTACAATAAATAAATAAAAATTAGCTGGGCATGGTGTCACGTGTCTGTAGTTCCAGCTACTTGGAAGGCTAAGGCAGAAGGACCACCTGAGCCCAGCAGGTTGAGGCTATGGTGGCCAAGAGCATGCCATTGAACTTCAGCCTGAGTGACAGAGTGACACTCCAACTCAAGAAATAAAAATAAAAAACATAAAATTATTCACTTTTAAAAGTTGTAGCTTTGAATAGTTTTACTTGATATAACAAGATGTGTTTATTTGGAATTACGTTTGAAAACTCTAATAAAAATAAAACTATAAAAATAAATATTTTAATCACCAGAAAAATCCCACATGTTGCTTGTGTTTTAGTCAGAGCTGCGCAATAGACCCTTCTGCGATGATGACAATTCCCCATCTGCAAATTCCAGTACAGTATCCACTAGCTACATGTAGCTACTGAGTACTTCAAAAGTGACTAATACAACCGAAGAGATAGATTTTAAGTTTTATTTAATTTCAATGATTTTAAATTTAAATAGCCACAAATAACTAGTGTCATTTAGATATTATGTGTTGGGCTTGCATATATATACTGTGGTTTCCTTGGTAACCTTCATCTGTGAAAATCTACTCATCTTGCCAAATGAAAGCCCTTGCTGCGAATCCTGCTACAAGATTGAAACCTGACCTTTAATCCATACACTGCAGAACTTCACTGCATGTGCCAGCTTTGCCTCTCTTTCTATGACTCATACTACATGAACCCTAATCTAGCTATTTTCCCCTTTCTTCTCGTACTGTTCAAAATGCATGAAAATCTGTAATAAGTCACAAAGTCATTACTCTCTTGACACTAACCCACATTCCAATGTCTTTATTCTCACCTGACATAGTTTCATTTTCTATCCATTTATGGGTTAGAGAATCATTACTAGTTCCTTAAAGATAGCAAAAAGAAAAATTAATCTGTTTCAATAACTATATTTCCTCTTCTTTTATTGTGCTGGCTAAAGAATAATTTCATATTTTTTGGAACTATCTTTTCTCCAGTAAATTCTCAATTGACTGATCTGCCTATTCAGCCCTGTTTATAGATCTATTGAAGTTTTGAACTGTAGTCGTACTAGAGAATGATACTATTGAAGAATGTATAGTTAGGGCATTAATACATGTACACAAAAAAAGAGAACTGTGTTATAAGAGGTTTTGGTAAATATCAAGTGAATTGTGAACTAACACACACACACACACACACACACACACACACACACACACACACACACACAAGCTTCAAGAAATGTAAGGAGAGATCTATTACCTTTATGTGGAGATCAAGAAATGTTATATGAAGAAGTTGTGACTTTGACTAGACTTTGAATTATGAGTACAATTTCAAATGGATAAAAAGATGGGAATTCAGAATACAGTACACACTAATATACAGAATAGATCTTCTTGTCATGAGATTTGCAAGCTACACACCAAGCAGACGCACTATTCTCTTGGTAGTTATGTCACCTTGCACAAATTTCATGACCTATTTTCCTTCGTTGTAAAATAAAAGACATATAAAATTCTTTTGAAGATTAGAAATAATGTCTACAAAACTCCTACCACAGTGCCTGGATTATTGATACAGAGCAACACTTATAACTTTTCCCAATAAAGGAAACTACACATCCTGCAATCTGGAAGCAGGAATTTCTATAGACACAGGTGAGGTTGAGAGACAGTGTGGTGAGTTTCCTTGAACAAACTGCTATAGTTTTATGACTGTGTATATAGAGGAGCAATAGAAAACAAATGAATATAGAAAAATAGATTCAATTATGGAGAACAACAAATTCCAAAGCAAGAGATATGGTATAAGCTGGAAGGAGCTAATAGATACTTTTGGGTAAGAATGTGACTAAGTAGAAGCAGCATTTTAAGAAATGAAATCTACCAGTGTCATGGCAGATGGGTTGACAGAAAGAGGAATTGAAATAGAGAATCAAGAAAAAAAATCCTACTATGATAATTAAAATGTTAGAAATAAGGATGAAAAGATACCAAATGTGGGAAAGTAATTTAAAAAATAATGTACAAATGTCAGAAAAAAATATAAAGAAAAAGATAATAGATTCTTGATGTGATGAGGAACAGGGAATGAAAATTTGGTGCAGTGAAAAGATCTTTCGTGGAGTCACACTGAGTCTTGGGCTCAGATTCTATCTCCCTTAGTTCTGTGACTTTAATTATATACTCAGTGCATCTGCAAAATTAAAGTAATGATATCAGTTAATTTGCTGTGGGATTGTAATATGATAAAATAGAAAGGCATTTTTTTATTCTGAATTGGGATAATATATAAATGAACAAGACTGATGGTAAGGAAATATATTTGGAATAGAAGATAAGACTAACATTTTATTTGATTTGATGGCAGAAGGGAATCTCCATGAGGAAACATATAATTGGCATTTGAAAATTAATGACTAGTACTCAAGGGAGAGAACCTCTTATGTTGGAACCTCTTATGTTAAAAATGGAGGATATTTTAGAAGTATGGGGAAGAAATCCAGGGCTGGGATTGAGAGAGGAAATAGTCAGAAACTGGTTAGGAGGACAGGGTCTTGCGGACTTACCACCTGTGGGAATGCCCCCTGCACCACTCCCATTATATAGTTGTGGCTGGAAATGTGATTAATGTGGTTAAGAATACCCTTTCAACCCAGGATGCACTGCTAAAAGGGACTTTTTGCTGCTTAAACACAGGCAAACTAAATGTTCTAACTTGATCTTGGCTTATTATAATGTCATTAGCATAGTATTTGCATTGTGGATCCCCCCCACCCCCGAGTGGGCTTTTCTGTGGTACTTATGGGTAATATTCAAGATGGAGTAACTTTGGTCAAGGACCTGCACGTGCAATAAGAATTGGGTCTCAGGAAGTAAGGGGTAGATGAGCTGTAAATGAGAGAAATGCCCCCAGAAAAGATAAGATAAAAACCACAAAAAGAAAAAAAAAAAACAACTTCTAGGACCAGGTAACCCATTTTGGGACCCTCTCTTCTCTGAAGAGAGTTTTGTTGCTTAATAAGCTCTTTCTGTCACTCATCCTTTTGGTGTCCACATTCTTTAATCTTCTTGGTCATGGAATAAGAACCTGAGGTTGCTGGTTTAAACTGACAGTGGAGTTCAACACTGCTGCAACAGGATGACACCAAATTGTGAAGTTTATAAATATGCAATTCTTCATCTCTGAGTTCAGACCATGATGAGCTCTATTTCTCTTATGGTAATAGGTTTCCTAACTGATTGCTCTCACCTCTCCCATTCAGTCTTCATATGACTAAGTATACATTCCTAAGCACCATTCAAAAACCTCCATTTGTTTTGGAGGCTTGACAGTCTCATCTATACTTATATGGCTCCATTATATCCTTCTAGTCTTATATCTCACCACATTTCTGCACATTCTTTGCTATTCCAGGTAAAATCTCCTGGGACTTTTCATTGTTTGTCAAAACACCTCTTTTCCCTGAAATGTGAAATGCCATTATAAATCTCATATATGTCCAGGATATAAGGATGTATTTATTTTAAAACTGAAAATTTGTGCTATATAATACAGAATATTTTCTTTAGGTAACCATGAATCTAGCAGTCAGGCCTTTAGATGTACCCAATATTATATACTGATTCAAACAATTGGGGTTAGATTCAAAATAAGTAAGAAGTAGATGGATCTTTCTTTGTCTTAGGTTATCTTAGCTTTAGCAAGCATTGCAAACTCAATCTTTTCCCATTACGCACAATAATAAACGATAGGTATAATGTAGAGAAAGTCTTTGTTATCTCCTTGGTGTTTGCTTAGAATGGCAGCTGACATTACTATGTATAATCATTTGTTTTATTATAACAAATGATTTTATTTATCTGAAACCAACCCCTTTATTTTTTATTTTTTTAATTTTGTATTTTAAAGATGTGGGATACAATTCAGGATTCGGTATACAAATGCTCATTATGCGGGTATCCTTGTTTATGAGGTATGTCCCCCTAACCCCTTTAAAAAGAGAGTTACCCTAATATGAAGTAAATGAAATCATTTGCACCCTCCTACTGTCCTTTTGAGAGTCTATTTTTCTCTTTCTTGATACATTTTTCATTAAAAGTTGAGAGTCCTCCCAGAACTTCCTGTTTTCCAAATAGCATACTTCACCTTCTCACCAAACAGAGTTCAGATCCATCATAATTGAGACCTATTCTACCCCCTGAAGATCAAAATTATCAAAGTTTCCTTAGTAAGCAACACAGGCGGAATGGAAAGTCTAGCAGAACTCACTGAGCTTAAGTCTTCTATTTCCTTAACTGTGACTCTTGGCTTATCTTGCTAATAGTATTCACCAATATATAAAATTGAGTGATTTGATTTTTAACTCTTCAAATGCAGGTTCCAAAAGAACTAGGGTGGATGCTGAATATTATTCATCATTGTAGCATTGGATCTTGACGTGGTGCCTGACATACCATGGGCATTCAAAATTTGTTAAAAGAATGAACGATTTCTGTGTCGAAATGAGTAATATTTTGACTGCCTTGAAAAAAATCCAATTGTTTTGCATCCCTTATTCCCCCTCCCTCCTTCTTCTCTCTTTTAGCAGCTCTTAGTGTCTGTTATTCCCATCCTTATACCTATGTATGTGACCAGTGTTTAGTACACACTTATGAGTGAAAACATGTGGCATTCAGTTTCTGTTTCGGTGATAATTCGCTTAGAACGATGGCTTCCCATTGTATCCATTTTGCTGCAAATGACATGATTTTGTTAAGACAAAATTTTTTCTGTATTTTAGTATAATTTTATAGGATGATAATAATTTCTGTCTATTTCTGCTGCACGTAAATGTATTTATACCCACCTATATGAACAAAAGTAAAGTTAAAAATTGGATGTTTAAAAATTTTAAAAAATTAGATATTTGAGCTATTGCCACTAATAAAATTTTTCTGTGAAAATGAATCATTTGTCCTTTTAATTTTAATGACTGTTTTCTCTAGAGAAGTGATTATTTATTCTTTAAAACTCCAATAATTATCTAGAATAAACCCATATGAAAAGATCTATTTTTATGTACAGACAAATTAGTGAAAATGAAAATTTTCTCACCGAAGGCATTGATGACAGTTTGCATACCTAGCCCTGAATTGTACCCCACATCTTTAAAAACAAAGAAATAAAATAGATGACCTAAATAGTACTATAACACTCGCTGAAGTTATATTCATAATTAAAAGGACATTTCCAGGCCCAGACAGATTAACTGGGAAATTCACACAACCATTTAAAGAATGAATATTATCAGCCGGGCTCGGTGGCTCAGCCTGTAATTCCGCGCCTTTGGGAGGCTGAGGTGAGTGGATTGCCTGAGCCCGCGGGTTCGAGACCCGCCTGGGCAGCGAGACCTGATCTCTACAATAAATCAAAAAATCAGTCGGGCGTGGTAGCACATGCCTGTAATTCCGGCTACTCGGAAGGCTGAGGCGGAAGGATGGCCGGAGCCCAGCAGGTCGAGGTTGCGGTGGCTGGGAGCGGCCACTACACTCCAGTCTGGGTGACAGAGTGAGACTCCAACTCAAAAAAAAAGAATAAATATTATCAACCCTACACCATTTCTTTCAGAAAACAAAAGAGGATGAAACATTTGCTTACTCATTATGTGAAACCATCATGACCCTGATATCAAAACCAAAAAAAAAATCCTCTCCCTTTAAAAAAAAACTATGACTCAATATCCATCTGAACACAGAAGCAAAAATGTATAACGAAATATTAACATTTTAAACCCAGCAAAATGTAAAATGAGGAACACACTACAGTAGAGGGATGCGATGGTTACTTTTCTGTGCAAAGTTGTCTGTGTTAAGGGAAAATCAGGTAGGTGGTAAAACATTATTTTGGGGTGTGTTTGCAAAGGGGTTTCTGAAAGAAATTAGCATTTGAGTCAGTAGACTGAATAAAAAAGATCATCTTGGAGGCATCTGGAGGCATCTTCCAATTTGTTGAGGACCCTGTCAAAAATAAAGTTAAAAAGGGCTTCTTCAAAATTTTTAACAAAAAGTTTTAAAAAGGAAGCTACTGTATTTCAGGTTTTATGTTTTAGGTTAGTTATAATCAAATTCTAAGACATTATTTCTATGTTTTCTTTGAAATGTTTAATTATTAGCATTTATTCCAGATATTTGGGGAATTTTTGTTTTCCTAACTGATGTGCTAATATTCTTTGGCTATTTCTTACAAGCGGAGAGGATGTCTTACTTTCAGAATTTTATTTTTTCATGCTTTTTACTACTAATGATGCAGATTGTAGCATTTTGTTAAATTATAATATGTATCACCTACTACTATTTTTTTTTTTTTTCCTAACTTATGCCACGCTGACTTTCCCCTTCTGTAGGCAATATTCTCTACACGGGACCAATCCTGCTAATGAATAGAATTGATAAATGTCTGATAAATGTAAATGATATCAAATTTCTCCAGAAACCAGTACCAGTGTCTTACATGGCCACATTTTAAAAAGTATTTTTACACTTTTATAAAACTATCTCATTAATGTATTCATCTGATTTATTTGTGTTTCCTTGGCATTTCATTTCTCAGAGTTTTAAAGAACAGTGTGAAATCGTTGTCACAGGCCAGAAACTATTAGTGCAGCTCAAATCAATCACTCTGTTTCTTGCTCCATAACAATTACTGCTCTAGGGGTGATCGCAAAGGGTCAAAAAAAGCTATTCTTCTTTCCCTGACTTGGAAATACGTCTTTTCTCCTATGAAGGAGGTAATGTTGTGTGTGTGTGTGTGTGTGTGTGTGTGTGTGTGTGTGTGTGTGTATTATTCATTCTATTCACTTATTTCAAAACCATCCAATAATTCATCTCTCTAATTAAGAAGAAAGGCAAATGGTAGTAGAAGTCACTCAATTCTATTATAATTATTGCCACATAGCTTGGGCAAGATTGTGTATCTCTTGAACTGACCTGAGAGCTCCCTGAATGATTCAATATATATATATTTTAATGTTCATAGTACCTGGCACATCAAGGCCTTCAATAAATCTTAGTAGAGTAATGAATGAATATATGAATAGATGAGTATACTTTAAAATATTATTTAATTATTAAAGAGATTTATGGAAGATAAGTATAGAAAGGTCTATTCTTTTGAGCTGTTTTAAAGATTTAACATAGATTTCCCAATAAGCATATAGTTCAAATATCAGGTAAATTCACAAAATTTTTGTGAGTAATAAATAAAGTAATAATGTCAACAAATAAGTTTTAAAAATTTATGAATACATTTTAAAATGTGGGTCAACAAAACATCCCTTTGTGAAGGATACAAGGTATTCAGTAATGAACTATTTTTTAAAAATGTGTTTTCCAGGGTCCTTTTGACAAGTAAACCATGATGTACCGGCCATCAAGGGCAGAAAATCTGCTGGCCAGTTCCATCAAACCAACCACATCTGTATCATTCCAATTAGCTAATGATAGGGGCTTGAAAAAATCTCATCTGGGGAGCTTACTTGCATTGTTTTTGAAAATCTCTTGGGATTTTCTTTTCTGAAGGGTCAACAGTAGCCTCAGAATTCCTATGATCTATTAGTTTCCTACTAAATCCACCTTAAATAAGCCATGTTTCTTAATTTGCTTTTTATCTTCTGTCCAATTCTTCTTCTTTTTTTTTTTTTTACATGACTGTATCTACTTTTAATTGTCCTGGATCTAACAACTATGGGGGCCCTTAAACATGGTTGAAATTATCTTCATAAATGAATGCAAAAATATTTGTGAACATACTTTTTAGCCTTTCTTCAAAAGCATTAAAAAAACCAAAAAAACCAAAAAAAACCTCTTAGTATGCAGATTAGTATCAGACCTACCTGAGAAAAATGCAAAGGAATCACATAAAAAAGAAAACTAAATTAAAATTTCATTCATTTGCCATGCTATTATGTAATATAAGTAGTTTTGGACTTTTTGCAAAGAAGTCCTCAATCATTCATTTATATCCTTTTGAATATCCTTAAAATAAACTTTCTTGAATTTTATTCTCTTACTAGGAATTGTAAGTGCAGAGAATTAGTGGACTGACAAAAATCCCTAAAATTTTTTTTCCTTGACTAAATCTGCAATTTGCTATAGCCTGGGTTCCTTATGACCTGTTGACTCATCTTAATAACCAGCCAAAAAGAATTTCAAGACAAACACAAAGTAAAAAGTCACAGTCAGCTCTTTATGCATTCCTGGGAAAGTCTTTCTTGGTACAGAGTTATTCTAGATGTTCTTCTAGTCAAAAATTCCACCTAGAAAAGCTTATGGAATTGAAAATGTGGGAGTCTGGGTTTTGAATTTTTTAAAAACCCATTATATCTTCCAAAGGCTCTAATTCCTGTTAGAACCTTCCTTTTCTTCACCTCCTCCTCTACTTCCTAAACAAAATGCTGTGGAAGTCAGGGAACTTTACTGGAAGATCCTTTTGAACAGGAAGCATACTTTATTAATCTTTTAAATCTTTGTTTCCTTTAGAGTCCCTGAGGGATATGAGACCCTCAAATATATATATATATATATATATATATATATATATATATACACACATATGTGTGTGTGTGTGTGTGTGTTTGTGTGTGTATGTCTGACTGCCTTGCTAACTAAATGTCCACATCAATGAAAAAATAAATGAATGAATAAACATAGTTGTGTTGTCACAGAAAATTTCCTTCCTTGCCCTCTCCTATATGATTGCAATATCATCTCCTATTTAAAGTCACTGTATTAGCTATTTGCTTATTTTTTCACTGTTTTTTAAATCCTTAAAAAGGGAGCCCCAAACTTTACCTGTACAATAACCACTTTTATACATATTTCTGAATTGTACCCCATATCATTAAAATAAAAAATTTAAAAATATAATTCTTAATATTATTTTTGTTTATAGTCTAATAATATATATTAATTTAAATGCTTTAAGTTTAAGGCAAAGTAAATAAAGTTGCTGTGCCCCAGTAATATTTGAAACCAACATTATTTTCTCTTATTTTTATTCTTTCATTTTCTTTGTATTTTGAAAATACCGATTATTCAGGCCAAGAAGATATTTTTTTCACAGGGAATAGAGTTCACTTTTTAATGTTTCTGTATCTGTCCCTATAAAACTTTCAAGCAGCAATGTGCAGAACTATCCTTAAGGGTAATTGAGTAATGTTTTATTTTTCTTTCTGTTTCATGAATTTTATGATAATAAGACCAAATGAAAGAAGAGATAATATACCTGTCACAAATGCAAATAATAATAATAAAATAAACCTGTAGGACATTTTGTTAAGTGAAACAAACCAGTTACAGAAAGACAAATACCACATGATTTCACAAATATATAGAATCTAAAAAAGTTGATGTTATAGAAGGAGAGGGCAGAAAAGTAGTGTTTTCCAGGGACTGGGGCAGTTGAGGGGGAAGGAGATTGGAGAGATGTTGATCAAAGAATACAAAATTTCAGTTCATACAGGAGGAATCAGTTCAAGAGTTCTTTGTACAATATGATAACTACAGTGAATAATATATAGAATTATTGAAAAATGTAAGACAGTGGAAGTAAGATGTTCTCACCACAAAAATTATAATTATGTAAGGTAATGCATATGTTAATTGACTAGATTTAGTCATAGCACAACGTATATATGCCTCAAAACATGCTGCTCACCCGGGCAACTTGGCGAGACCTCGTCTCTCCAATAAATAAAAAAATTAACCGGGCATGGTAGTGCACGCCTGTAGTTCTGGCTACTTGAAAGGCTGAGGTGGAAGGATCGCCGGAGCTCAGCAGGTCGAGACTGTGGTGGCTGGGAGCATGCCACTGCGCTACAGCCTGGGTGACAGAGTGGGACTCGAACTCAAAAAAAAAAGAAAAAAATGTTGCTCATGACAAATACAATTTTATCTAACAATAAAAATTTTTTGAAATGAAAAAGTAATAAACTGGAACTCATGATAAAGAGAATAAGAAAAATGCAAATAAAGAGTATGTGAAAATATATTAATAAATTAATGACAAATATCAGAAAAAAACCTGGAAGCTTATGACATATGCAAAAAACTGGAGTTTGGAATTTTGTGACTTGGTAATATTTAGAGATTACATAAAAGTTTTTATAACATACATCAAAAACCTGGATATTTTTCTTATAAACCAACCAGTTTACAGCCAAGACAAAAGTAGAATCTGGGTTTTCCTACTTCAATTCTAGTTGAGGATAACATAAAGATCTTTCATGCCTTTAATATAAGCTCTGAGTACAAAGATTTTGCCTTCTTTATTGTGGTATCCCTAGTGTCTAGAATTAGGCTTGCCCCTTGTACTGGACATTCAGCTAATATTTGTGGGATACATGAATATGCACTAAAGACATTGATTCATTAAGACCTAATTTTTGAAGGGATTATGATACAGTTCACATGTTAAATAATCAAGGTTCAAGGTATGAAAGCCCTATTACATGTGATGTTATTTTCTTTAAATACTTGTGAATTTTTAATAACTGAATTAAAACATATGTTAACTACTATGATTTTAACATTTTGACCTATACAAATGAAAATTCATGTTTTAATTTAAAAATCACTGACATAACTTTAATAACAAATAATTCTAAGAGTATGACGACCATAATAATGTTATTTTATGTTGGAAAAATAATCTCTCAACTATGCTGATGATTTCTAATAATGGCAAAGGTTGTTTTTTTTTTATAATTTGTGTAGGCTGGATGGTTTAGTATATGAATCATCCTGGGAGCTTGTTAAAATGGATATTTCTGAATCAATTTAGATTTCCGAACCAATTGAGTTTCTGGCTAGAGAATCAGGTCTAACTTCTTGGCCTGGCATTCAAGGACCTTTGTATCGGTCTTGTCTTTTCTGTCCAGCATCATCTCCTCTCTAGCTCCCTCTCTTCTCTGTACTCCCAAACATATATTATGCATTCTGAAATCTCCTTACCTTTGCTAATTATATCTGTCTTATGAATACACTTATAAGCCCTTCCGCATATATTTATTTTTAAAATTTATTATCTCTCTCCCCCACTAGTTAGTAAAGCCCCCAGCAGCTGGACCATTCCTGGCATTTGCCAAGTCCTTGGTACGGTTATTCTTATAAATAGAATGTGATCAATACATATTGATATTTATTGATTGATATACATATGTGTAATTAAATGACATGTGTTTGCTTTGCTATAATAGAAAGTCAAATAATATAAATATGAAGCAGAACAACATTTTTCTTGCAGAGGAACTGCAGACGGTGGCTTTATTAGTTCTATTTGGGTGAGAGGTTGTTTTAGGAAAAGCTTCACTGAATTGGTGGCAAATCAGGGTTGAGCTTATGACTGAAGGCTAGGGATTTTATCCATTGGCAAAGACTGATTGGGGTTCTTAGTTTTAGTTCGCTCTCTCTCCCTCTCTCACATTTGTTCTCACAATGTTGCACATCATAAATATGTATTTTAAAATTAACTTCCAAACTGTTTATTTTCATCTACCTGTTATCATTGTTCAAGGGCTCAATGTTCTCTTAATTAGTAGTTCTGTCTTTTGTTTGCTTATTTCTTTAATACAATTAGCTTACTGTTATGAGTGTTCTTCTCCTTTATGGTGAATTCCTATTAGTTGTCCATAATTGTCTTGGAATTCATGATCAGTGTAAAAGGGAGTTGTCTTTTGGAAGCATCCCAGAACCTTTGGCCCTGATTTATAACATTTACTTAATGACACAAAAGAAAACAAACAAAAGAACATTTTGAATGACCCTGAAGACTTTCCCCATTAACATCTAATTTTAGATTGTTTCAGTTCCTGCTACTGTATGACTTGGAAGCTACCAGTTCACACAGTGTTTTCAGTTTTCAGAAGGCAATGAGAGCAGATGACACCAAGGTTCTGTTTTTCATATTCTCCATTTTAACATTTCCTTTTGAAATTTAATCAGCATGAAAGGAAATAAACACTTTTTGCCTTCATTTTACAATGGGAGTGTTATCCTCCTCCATTTCCCCAATGATAGGTTCCTGATGGCTGCCTCAAACTGCAACTTGGCAAGTATTTTTACAAAGCTGAGGACAACTGTTTGTTTCTAAGGTAGAGCCATGGGGCCAAATACTAAGACTAATCATAGGACTTACAATTCGACTTTGAAGTAAAGTAGTTGTGTCGAAGGACTATTTGTTCTTTCTTCTACACTGTAAGCCAGAAGGGAAAATTAATTTCAAGAGGAAGATTTAGAATTCATGGAACATTATCTAGGTATCAAAAAATTGGGATTTGTATTTCAGAATATTCTTTGAACAGATATGAAGATGTAAAGTTAGAAAGTTAAATAAACAGAATATTAGAAACCCATGTAGCGGTTTCTCCTGCTTTATGGGAAAAAAAAAATAAAGAAGTACTTATAAAAATCCACAGATCTGAAGAATTGTACCTATTTCTTTTGGTTTGTTATAAAAGAAAAATCAAAAATTACTAAATATTAATTTCTTCATCCTGATTATGTGTGAAATAATATTTATACTTAATGTTTGTACATTTTATTGGCATGAGAATTAAAAACAAAAGTTGTAATTATTTAACCTAAGAAGGGACAGATATTCTAAAGTTAAAAGAAGGAAGTTTTAAATTATATTTTTTAAGAAAATGATTTAGATTCAGGGAGTGTATGTGCATATTCAGTACATAGATGTATTGTACAGTGGTGGGGATTGAGTCTCAGGTGGCCCATTCCACAGATAGTGAACACTGTGCCCCTCAGGTAGTTTCTGAATCCTAGCCCTTCTCCTCACCTCCCTCCCTTATTGGGACCCCAGTGTCTATTATTTCCAAAAATAAGGAAGTTTTGCCCTTCAATTATTCTATTGTTTTGGTAGATTAATTGAGTCTCTCTCTTTGTTGATGCTGTTTTTTCCAGGATCACTTCACAAATTTATATTATTTCTTAGTTCAATAAATCTAAAGTAGATATAATTATTATTTTCCTTAATTATTTTTTGAGTTTTTTTATGCCCCAAATTTTTGTCACTGGTTTCATTCTCTTTCCAGATATTTTCAGCAATTAGATTAATGCATATTTAAGAAACTTTTTCCCTCCACAGAAACTTTCCCCTCAGACTCAGGTATCTCTTTATAGTAATGTAAAACAGACTAACACATAAATAAATTACATGGGTATCATTTTAAGTAGCAATTGTTCTTATTTATTGAGCTCCACTTGGGTATGCTAAGAACTTTGCATATGTTATCCTCAACTTAGAGTTTTCTCATATATAAAAGGGGGGTATTAATGATATTTACCTACTTGTTTTTGGGTGAAATAAAGAATTGGTAAGTGAAGCTCTTTGTATAATACTGGCTACATAGTAACCTTTATGCATTAAATATTACTTAATATAATACATGAATATGTCACTTAACAGAATTGTCCCATAAAGTAGACAAGTTTTTAATATTTAAGAATTGAGGAAAGTTGAGGAAATTGAGGCTTAGGAGTTTAAGAACTTGCTCAATTTTTTTTTTTTTTTTTTGAGTTGGAGTCTCACTCTGTCGCCCAGACTGGAGTGTAGCGGCCGCTCCTGACCACCGCAGCCTTGACCTGCTGGGCTCCAGCGATCTTTCCGCTTCAGCCTTCTGAATAGCGAAATTACAGACATGTGCTACCACGCTCGGCTGATTTTTTGATTTATTGTAGAGATGAAGTCTCGCCAAGTTGCTCAGGCGAGTCTCGAACCCGCGGGCTCAGTCAATCCACTCACCTCGGCCTCCCAAAGGCGCGGGATTACAGGCTGAGCCACCGTGCCCGGCTGCTCAATTTCACAGAGAAGATAGAGGAGCCAAAATCAGAATTTATAGCTCTCTTACTCCAAAGCCCAAATTTGTAATCTGCCTCCCTGTTGCTCCAGTATTCCTCCACCCTACATGCTATCTCCTGGCAGGTACAACATCAGTGTGAGTGAGGCACTGCATCCAACAAGTGTCTTCAATTATGGAAATGCTGCTTAGAGGAACCTTAATTATGCTCTGCACACAGGAGATTTAATTTTATTTTATAGTTTATTGGCTACTACTCTTCAAGAATCATTTCTGTTTTAGGTTTGTTGTTTTCTGGCTCTTTTGCTCTGTTTTCCCTCTTGTGTTTTTCTGCAAGTTTAGAGGAGAAAGGTTATTGTTTTATAGTGAAAATCAGAAAGCTTTCCCCCTTTCGCTTTGCAGTAGTCAATAAGTATGGCACAATGTTTGTTTCATTTAGTCTCAAAACCGTTTCTTGATTTTAGTTTGTAATTTTAAGGGAGGACAGGGATGCCTCAAATGCCTCTAGAAGATAAAGAAAGCCTTGCTTAAGCTGCTACGTAAATTTATGTTGAAAAAATGAGACACCAAGGCATTTTTAGTGAATCAAATGACATGATTACTGTGAAAGAGAAACCTTACCCCTCTAGAGAATGGCTAAAAGTATTTTGTTTCACTTTTTGATATATCACATAAACTCTGTAAAAGTAAAACTAGCCAGAAAGAAGTATTTCATAGGTAAACATCTACAAATCAAGAAGTTTTTTGAGAAGACTTCCTTTGAGTATTAATTTTCATCTTTAATGGTATAGAAATGCATGCTTATTTAGGTCAAGAGACATTCCTGCGTCTTTAATTAAAACCTGTAAACATGTAATTACTGGGATAAAAATCAAGAGGAAAAGTCACCCTGTTACTTCCTGCCTTTCAATCAGGAATACAGGCAGACCTTCTGTTTCTCTTCCTGTTCTCTTAGAATTAGCCTCTATCCCATTGGCCTGAAGATAACCTCTCCTGATAATATGTTTATCCAGCAAGAATAAATCAATAATAATTTCTTCTGCAGAAACCGAGTTGCTGTGGAAATAAGGGCTGCGTATACTAATATTTCTCAAGAAACTATTCTAAAATGATTACTTTGAATAGTTTAATTCCTTAAATGTGCTAAGTAATCTATCAGGATGTATATTTATAATCCAGAAATAATATGATTCTATAGTATAGTGTCTGTTTTTCTTGCTTTTACCAAATCTGTGCTACAAATCTTTGAATGAATTAATCAGGTCAAAATGACACAAAATGGCTAAATTGAAGGAGTCAGTTATTTTTTCAGGATGACTGAACACTTACCTTGAAATAAGAATTAATTTAGGAATAAGAACTAACTTGGGGATGCTTTTCATGCATACCAAAACACTATAACGAGAGTTCTAATTCAACTTCCAAGCACTCATCTTTCAGTGATAACTTTAATTTGAGACCATATATATTCTTGTGTAACTTAGCAATTCATCTAATCATTTATTTTCCTATGCATCTATGTCTCTTCTGTTCAGCCAACTTCCACATCTTCGATAAACACATCTTTTATTTTGCTCAATTTACTAAATGTTTTGACCTTCAATTCTCTGCATATGACTCAGAGTCCTGAGACACGCACATGTTTAAACGTGTGATCTGGATGACTATGGCATTTGGGAATAAATGAATGTTGATACTTGGTTAAAAACTCAGATTCAAGTCTCAATAAATACTTTTTGGATGTAAAAAGTAATCTGGTAGGAAACAATGTTAAATGCTAGCATTTCTTCAATTCTCTAGGAAATTATCAATAATTTATAGAGAATCTTTATTTTCCTTTCCAAATTTTTCACTAGTTTCTTATGTTGGAAATTATTTCCTGATAGTGTTTTGTTTCTTCTCTTACTGTTGTCTGCTAATTTTTAATTTTTTTCCTAATTCTTTATGATGCCAATTTCACTCACAGACATGTGCTAGATAGGTTTATCTCTTTTAATTCAATTAAATATACAAAGTTATTAGGGTTTAATTATCTGAAGACTTTTTGTGTGTGTGTTGTTTGCCTACATGGATGAGTGAGGCATGTACTAAGTTGCTTATAAGCTAGTAAGAAAAATCAGTATATATACATATATATATATATATATATATATATATGCCAAAAATTAGGATGTAGTCTATGAGCCACATCCCAGTTGATAAGTAGAAAAGAAAAAAAAAGAAAGATCTCCAGCTCAGGAAGTTGTTTTACCCTTGAGGAACAAATTGAATTTCTTTAAAAATATTTTTTAGTCGGCCATGGTGGCATGTGCCTGTAGTTCCAGCTACTTGGAAAGCTGAGGTGGGAGGGCCACCTGAGCCTAGCAGGTCGAGGATATGGTGGCCATGAGTGTACCACTGCAGTCCAGCCTGTGTGACAGAGTGAGATTCCAACTCAAACAAAGAATATATATATAGTTATTATTCAAATTTCAAAAATGCAGAAAATACAGTGAAACCCATATACCCAACTCCTTATATTCAGCTATTGTTAGCATTTTTCCATAATTACTTCAAAAATTAAATTTGATTGTGGAAAATTTGGGGTGGACAATCCATTTTTTTTTTTTTTTTTTTTTGAGTTGGAATCTCACTCTGTCGCCCAGACTGGAGTGCAGTGGCCGCTCCCGGCCACCGCAGCCTCGACCTGCTGGGGATCCGGTGATCCTTCCGCCTCAGCCTTCCAAGTAGCCAGAATTACAGGCGTGCGCTACCACGTCCAGCAGATTTTTTTGATTTATTGTAGAGATGAGGTCTCGCCAAGTTACACAGGCGGGTCTCGAACCCGCGGGCTCAGGCAATCCACTCACCTAGCCTCCCAAAGTGCTGGGATTACAGACTGAGCCACCGAGCCCGGCTGGACAATCCATTTAAAGGAACCATTATAAGAAATGCACCAGGGTAAGATTATTCAGGGATTTTTAAGGAACAAGATATTTAGGAGGATAGGGAACAGAAAGGAAACCTAGGTTATTATGTAGCTGGTACTGCATTATGTGAATACCAAGCTCAAGAATGTGTACATAGTGGTATGATGGGAAGAGAAGGAATCTAACTTTTTTTGTGTATAACACCATACTGCATCTCCTCATCTGTCTTATTTTATATAAGATGTTTTTGAACTTTTTCTGCAGGTGATGGATCTTTGTCATCAGAGTTTCTCTTTGAAAATTCAGCATATAGAATACACCCAGTATTTATTAAATGGATGAAAGTGTAAATGATGAGTGGAATGGACCAGCCCACATAATACTAACAGAGCATCTCATTTTCAGTTACATACATTGAATTGGAGTGAAAGTTTGATATACATACACACACAAATATGGAGTCATACACTGATATAGTTTGGATATTGTTCCCTTCAAATCTCATGTTGGAATGTGATCCCCAATGGGGAGGTGGGGCTTAGTGGGAGTGCTAGTGCTTTGGCCATGGGGGTGGATCCCTCACGAATGGCTTGGTGCTATTCTCCAGGTAATAAGTGAGTTTTCGCTCTAATATTTCACAGCCAGAGCTGTTGTTTTTTGTTTTTTTTTTAAAGAGCATGGCACCTCCCTTCTCTCTCTTGCTTCCATTCTCACCACGTGGTACGTCAACTCCTCTTCTTCTTCTGCTATGCTTGTAAACTTCCTGAGGCCTCACCAGAAACAAATGTTAACACTATGCTTCTTGTGCAACCTGTAGAACTGTGAGACAAAATAAACCTATTTTTTAAAAATAAATTACTCATACTCAGGTATCCCTTTATAGTAATGTAAAACAGACTAACACATACATAAAAATATATGTTTCTGTGTACATATACATGCAAGCTAATAAGAAAAGTAATAGTGATGATAATTGTAGTTAACATATACTCAACACTTTTCAGGTTCTAAACACGGTGCTGGGCACCATGCAACTTTCTGTTCAATAATCATATAGTTTTATAAATTATAAAATTTTTATACACGTATTATTAGAAAAATGAAAGTGAACATATTACATAGTTAGTGGTAGTGCAAAATTTGAACCCATATATACTTGACATCATAATCAACACTCTTAACCCATGTGCATATGGTATTTATAAAGGTGTCTAAAAGAACAAAAGAACAACCATATTTTATTGCCTCTTCCCCGCCTCTAACAAGATATTTTGCTTTGCACTTCTTTATGTTAGTCACATATACATGCAAAGAATTTTTTAAACGTGTCTTTTTCACTATCACAGTTATGATTTTTTTTTTGTTTTTAGTATATTAGTTTAAAGGGGTAAACCACATTGATGAAGTCATGTACCTATGAATGTGTTCAGGGTAAATCAAACATTACTTACTATTTTTTAACAAATCTGGGATTTGGTCCATAGTTGTATTTCATTGCCTAAAGTTTATTTTATTTTATTTCCATAGCTTTAGGTGGTATGAAGCGTTTTTTGTTACATGGTTGCATTGTATAGTGCAATTACCTAAATCTATAAAAGCAGGGAAGAGAGTACTATATAAAATATTAATGTGTCACTATACAAAATGTGAAATTAAAATTATTTTTATCCCTACGTCTACGATCTGGAGTCATAAATTTGACTTTTTTTTTTTTTTAGTTGGAGTCTCACTCTGTCACTCAGGCTGGAGTACAGTGGCATGCTCACAGCTACTGCAACCTCGACCTGCTGGGTTGAGGTGATCCTTCCGCATCAGCCTTCCAAGTTACTGGATCTATAGGCACATACCACCACGCTCAGCTAATTTTTTGATCGAACCCGTGGGCTCAGACAATCCTCTCACTTCGGCTTCCCAAAGTAATGGCATTATAGGTGTGAGCCACTGTGCCCGATCTAGATTTAACTTCTGAAGTGAAATTCTTAGCAAGTTTCTCAGGTCTTAGCCTTGGCATCCTTCAGAGTTTTCTCCTGTTCTGGACTCTATTTGAAACTGGTAACCTTCCAGTATATATGACTTGAAAGAGTATTCTCAAAAGTCAGAAATGCTGCTTCCAAAATCCAAAAAGGCAAATTTTATGTTTTTTTCTTAGAGGTAGCGTGTGCAAGATGTAATAACTTGCCCATTACCTTCAAGGAGATATCCTATAAATTAACAAGACATTGAACTCTTAACACGCTCTCTGGGCTGACCCATGAAACTCTATAGGTTTATCTTTCAACTTCCAGCTCAAGTGTGTCATTAAAAAAATCAAAACAAAACAAAACAAAATTTTTCCCATATTCACACTTCGAGAGCACTTCATTTCTGATGCCAGATGTGTGGAGATTTTCCCACACCAAGCAATTCTTTAATTTTCTGTGGACAATGATTGGGTGTCTTATAATTTAACTCAATTCCTTAAACCATCTACCTGGAGATAGTGTTAGATTCCACATATTAGGGACTCAGGTCCAAAGGACTCTCGCAACTTTCTATACTAATTGCAAGTCACCTGTTCTTCTGACGGACTGACTATAAATTGGAGGTTTCCAATGACCCCCCTTTGGATTCCAATATTTGCTAGAACATCTCACAGAATATCTCACAGAATGTCTCACAGAATTTGCTAGAATGTCTCACAGGATTATCACCTTAATACAAAGTACATATTAAAAGATAAAATGGATCACCAGGAGAGATATATAGAGTGAGATATAGAAAGGTCTCAAGAACTGGAGGTTCTGTGTACCTGGAGTTTTAGATTATGCCACCTTTCTGGCACATGGATGCATTTTTGTTCACTAACCTGGAAGCTCTCCAAACCCATCCTTTTGAATTTTTGAAAGATATTAATATATATGCATAACTGATTAAATTTTCAGTCATTGGTGATTAAGTCAATCTTCAGTTTTTCTTCTTCTCCTGGAGGTCAGGAAGTAAGTTTGAAAGTTCCAACTTTCTGAAAAAATGGTTGGCTTTCTTGGCAACCAGCCCCATCCTATGGTTATTCAGGGGTTTCCCAAAAGTTAGCTCATTAACATAAACTCAGATGTAGTTAAAAGGGCCTTATTTTGAATAACAGAAAGTATTCCCTTGATGGAAATTCCAATAGTTTTAGGAACTCTGCTAGAAATAGGAAAAAGACAAAATACATATTTATTATTAAAAATCACAATGTCACAGTGTCTAGGCTATCTCGTATACTTATGCTTTATACTCACCTTGTCAAAGTTGCATAATGTCATATTCTCTCTCCCTATGGGAACAGAGTGATATGCTGCGGAATATAAAGATGATTAATCATCCTGTATGCTTTTTTATGACAGAGATAGAGAGCAAGCAATTTAACATAGCCTGGATCAGAACTATGAATACCTACTGCTGCCCTTCCCATGTAAACACAGACTGATTTATTATTATTCTTATTGATGGGCTTAAAAATATATATTTGCCATATCAATAGAGAATACTAAGTGCCAGATGTTGTGTAAATGTGTTCACATGAAAATAATATCCACATTGTCCCATAAGTGGGTTACTTGGTTAAGTCTCTGACAAATCATTGCCATCCATAGAGTTTGTGTAAGAGCCCTTAAAATGAATGAAGTGAATGAATGAATATAATGATAACCACCACACATATATTCTTAAGTTTTTGAGGATGGTACTAATTCCTGCAATTCTACCCAGAATATGATTTTGCTACTGAAGTTTAAGGAGTGAAAAATTCTGTGGGCATTCACTTGTTTTTCCTTATGCTCCCCTAACTGCTCTTACTCCACAGGTTGAAAAGCCAACATAGACTGGGCTCGATGGCTCAACCTGTACTCCCAGTGCTTTGGGAGGCCGAGGTGTGTGGATTGCCTGAGCCCGTGGGTTTGAGACCCGCCTGGGCAACTTGGCGAGACTTCATCTCTACAATAAATCAAAAATTAGCCAGATGTGGTAGTGCGTGCCTGTAGTTCCAGCTACTTGGAAGGATGAGGTGGAAGGATCACTGGAGCCCAGCAGGTCGAGGCTGCAGTGGCCTCCAGTCTGGGTAACAGAGTGAGACTCCAACTCAAAAAAAAAAAAGAAAAGAAAAACCAATATAAAGGTTTTGCCACTCTTAAAATATACCCACCAAATTCAGCACTTGGGGGAAAAAAAAACAAAAAACAAAAACACAAGTCTGATTACCACAAGGGTGTAAAAGTCTTTGGACTTGGGCTCCCGACTCTTATTATTATCTGGTCTACTTTAGACCACACCCAAGCCAGGGAGCCATGCTTGCTTTCATGTCTTCCAGCATCAATATTAAATTATATCACAAGATCCTGAAAATGTGTGGGCATTCTCCAGTCCCTTTTTGGCTGCTCTTCTTGTAAATGGCTTGAAGTTCACTGGTGAAAGATTATTGGAGTATTTTGTTGTATACGCTTGCAGTGGTGTTGCAGAACTTTCCCTTACACATAGTCACCTCTGAGAAATGCGTCAAGTCCAGCCCCCCACACAAGCGGAGAATTAAGACCCACTTCTTGAAGGCAAAGGTATTTAAAAAACAAAAAACAAACTTGTGAACATATTTTAAACCACTGCAATGTCTGATTTTAGTTGTTTCTGAATATATCTCAAGGGTATTCGTTAATGTATTCACTCTCCATTTACCCTGTTTGTTGTTTGATTTCTCTTAGAATTGATGGGAAAAACAAGAACAGAGTGAACTCCTGACCTTGAGTATCTTTTAATTCTTTTTGGCTAGAAATTACATGTTTTGTATGTTCAGGATAGATTATTCCCAGCAGAATCACCAGATTATTACAGATGGAAATAATCTATGTTAAAAATAGATATTCTATTAACTAAGGTCAGTGTTTTTAAATTTTAGCTGTTGAGGTGTTTTTGTTATTTTATTCTTTTTTTGGCCAATATCTCTATACCACATTTGGACTATTAAATAAAATTTCCAAGCAATGGGCCCAACCATCAATATACATATTTCTTAAATGTCATAACTGATATTTGTGTACTTGGTTGAAAACTGTTGGAATTGATTAATTTTTTCATTGTTTTAAATGTGGTATCACTTTCAAAGTTTTGTTGCGATTATATTTTCCTGGTTCACTAAAACTCATGAAGTATACGTTGAAATGGTGGCTTAGGGGATAAGAAAATAATATTAACTTCCACTTAATTACTATTTATATTGCATAGTTATTGTCTCTAGGACTCTGTGGCCTTTACATAGTAAGGTAATAAATTTCTGGCATTGATTATACTACATAAGACACTTTATTCTAAATTTTGTTTTCAGAATCTAAGTTTCTGTAGAAAAATAGGTAAATCTTAGGCTTTAAATTGTACTGACTACCTGCAGTTTTAAAGTTATGGGTCTTTAGGCCTAAGCTTTTCATCTTGTGCATACTTTTAAATATTACAGAAGATGGGCATAACAATATTTGAAGATTGTAAATATGAAACTCTTTAAAAGTTTAATTTTTTAAATTTAATCTTTATTATTCTAGAGTGGCAGCTTTGAAAAAGGAAGAAAACTCTTCATGTGCTCTGTGTTAAGCCAATCTGAATACATCCATATAGTATCATTCGGTGCTTTTAACATCTCAAGGTTTATTTCTTCTTTATTATGTTTGTTGTTTAATTATAAGTAATATTTGCAATGGTTTAAAAAAGATAGCAAAATAAATAAATAAATAGAAAAGAAATACATAAAAATATAAACAACACAACATAAAATCTCTAAAAGGAAAGATAGAATCCATGTCTTATCTTTGCCTACACCTACTTCCATTTCCCTAAAGTAGTCTCTTTTAACTATTTCCAGTTTTGTTTTTTACTGTAGTTACCTTCATAATTGAATATACAAATAGAATAATGTGATAGCTAATAGTGTGGAATCTGGAACTGAACTATTGGATTCAAATTCTGGCTTAACCATTATTAGCTTTACAACCTTGATCCTAACCTTCTGTGCTCCCATTTCCTCACCTATAAAATAGATATGAATGTATCAACTTTAAAAGTTCTAATATATTAACATATTTTAGAGTAGTGTTTTGCGTGTAAAATAGGTGGTACCTATTCTTAATACTTCCAGATTTCTAAGTAGAATGGTTGCATCACTATTTTAAAAAATACCTCCAGAATTCTAAGTAGGATAGTTGCATCACTATTTTTTTAAAAATATCAATTTAGATTTTTTCTAGGAGTAGAATGTTTTATATTGATGAAATGAAGATTTAATACAAGATTTAAACCAGCTTGTCTGACTGCTTCACTGTAACCATTTGCGTGTGTATTTCAGGACATGATTTTCCTGATTCTACTTTTTCTGTAATTTCCCATCCCTTTAACACTTTCCAAAAATCTTTCATAAACCGAAGGTTCTTCTCCCATTCATTTTATTAGGTGTATGCATTTATTATATTTTTACTATTATTTGATTGATTTTGGAGTTAAGGTAATAATATTAAATATTGAAAGACTGTCCAGCATCTTGAGTTTAAAATATAAATATTTTCTTAATAAATCAAGAGTGAAGTTGAAGAAGGGTAAGTGATATGTGCATTTGAAAATATTTTTTGTTGATTCTAGCAAATCGTATCCAAGGACACATCCCAAATATCATCAACCATGACTAAGTAGTCTTCATCTCAGGGATGCAGGACTGGTTCAATATTCACAAAACCATAAATGTAATTAAATATATCAACAGATGTAAAAACGAGAACCACATCTTTATACCATTATATGCAGAAAAACTTTCAATAAAATCCAGCATACCTTCTTGATAAAAATCCTTGAACACCTAGGCATAGAGCTAACATACCTCAAAATAGTAAGAGCCATCTAGTGACAGCCAACATATTGCTAAATGGACAGAAATTGGAAGCATTTCCACTGAAAACTGAAATAAGAAAAGGTTTCCCACTCTCATCCCTCCTGTTCAACATAGTGTTGGAGGTCCAATCAGACAACAGAAGGAAATTAGGGGTATCCAAATAGGAAAAGAGGAATTTAAGTTATCCCTATTTGCTAATGATATGATCCTGTACCTAAAAAATCCAAGGGGATCTATCTGTCAACCTTCTTGCACTGATAAAAGACTTTGGCAAAGTCTCAGGGTACAAAGTAAATGTGCAAAAGACAGTTACATTCTTATACACCAATGACAAACAGCCAGAGAAACAAATAAAAAGCATAATACCATTTACAATAGTCACACACACAAAAAATGAAATACCTTGACATCTTCCTAACCAAAGAAATCAAAAACCTTTATAATGAAAACTATGAAACACTACTCAAAGAAGACACAAACAAATGGGAAAATATTCCATGTTCATGGATAGGAAGAATCAACATTGTTAAGATGTCTGTCCTACCAAAGAAAATCTACAGATTTAATGCAATACCCATTAAATTACCAACATCATTCTTCTCAGACCTGGAGATGACAATTAGAAATTCATATGGAAACATAAATAACCATGAATAGCTAAACAATCCTTAGCAAAAGAAAGAAGGCTGGAGGTATCACACTTCCAGGCTTTAAACTTTATTATAAGGCTACAATAATCAAAACAGACTGGTATTGGCACAAGAATAGGCAAGAGAGTCTGGAAGCAAAACCTCAATTTCTCAAACAACTCATCTTCAACAAAACCTCCATTAACAACCATTGGAAAGAGGAAAACTCGTTCAGAAAATGTTGCCAGAAAAACTGACTGACCACATGCAGAAGATTGAAACAGGACCCCTACTTATCACCATACACAAAGATCAACTCTAAATGGTCAAATACCTACACATAAAACCTCAAACTATAAGAATCCTAGAAAATACAGGAGACACCCTGATAAGAATCAGAATAGGCAACCAATTCCTGATCAAAATTCCAGATTCCCATGCAATAAGGGCTAAGATAGAAAAGTGGGACTTCATCAAATTGGAAAACTTCTGCAAAGCAAAAGAAACCATCGAGAGAGTGGGGAGACAGCCCACAGAATGAGGGGAAAAAATATTTGCTACCTGCATATCTGACAAAGGTCTAATATCTAGGATCTACAAAGAACTCAAAAGTGCCAAAAAGAAAAAACAAGCAACATTATTCAAAAGTGGGGAAAAATATGAATAGACACTTCTCAGAGAAGACATACAAAGAGCCAACAGATACATGAAAGAACTGCTCTTCCTCACTACTCATCAAAGAAATGCAAATTTAAAACACACTGAGATACCACCTAATTCCAGTCAGGACAACCATCATCAATAACTCAAAAAACAGTAGATGCTGGAGAGGATGTGGGGAAATGGGAACACTTTACACTGTTGGTGAAAGTGTAAACTAGTACAACCTCTGTGGAAAACAGCGTGGTGTTTTTTTAAAAGATCTAAAAATCAACTTTCCATGTGGCCCAGTAATCCTCCTTCTGGGAATATACCCAGAGGAACTCAAATCACTCTATAAAAAGATACTTGCATATGCATGTTTATTGCCACATTATTCACAATAGCATAAATATGGAACCAATCATGCTGCCCATCGAAAATGGACTAGATAAAAAAATGTGGTACATATACATGATGGACCATTATGCAGCCATAAAGAAGGACAAAATTATAGACTTTGTAGCAACTTGGATGGAGTTAGAGTTAGAAATAAAGATCTGAGTACCACATATACTCACTCAAGTGAACTCTAAACATTTATCATAACAGTATAAGAAAGGAATTGACTGTAGGAGAACACTCCCAGGGAGGTAGGAGGGCACATATCATTAATAAGGGAACTTGATCTCAAACCAGGAGAAGTGGGGACCAAAGGAAAGTTCAAACTTTATCTGACTGATGACTACTTATGTACCTAACCTTGAGTTGGACCCCACATCTTTAAAATAATAAATGAAATAAAAAATCTGAACTAAAAAAAAAAGAAAATATCTTTTACTGATACATAATATGTATAAATTTTTATGGGGTACATATTATATTCCATGTTATTTGCATGGAATATATACGATCAAGTCAGGGTATTTAGGCTATCACCTTGAGTATCATTTCTATGCACTGGGAACATTTCAAGTCCTCTCTTCAAGCTACTTTAAAATACAAAGTAAATTGTTCAACTGTAGTCACTCTACTCTGCTATTGAATTAAATTTCTTCCTTCTCTCTAAGTGTATGTTTGCACCAATTAACCAGCTTTTCTTCATTTCTCTCCACCTGTCCACCACATACACACACCATTGCCAACCTCTGGTAACTGTCATTCTATTCTCTATCTTCTTTTTTTTTTTTTTTTGAGTTGGTGTCTCACTCTCACCCAGACTGGAGTGCAGTGGCTGCTCCCGGCTACCGCAGCCTCACCTACTGGGCTCCGGCGATCCTGCCGCCTCAGCCTTCCAAGTAGCTGGAATTACAGGCATGCACTACCACGCCTGGCTGATTTTTTGATTAATTGTAGAGATGAGGTCTCGCTGCCCAGGCGGGTCTCGAACCTGTGGGCTTAGGCAATCCACTCACCTCAGCCTCCCAAAGGCATGGGATTACAGGCTGAGCCACCGAGCCTGGCTTTCTCTATCTTCTTGATACCAACTTTTTTAGCTTCCTTATGAGTATGAACATGCAACATTTGTCTTTCTGTGCCTGGCTTATTTCACATAACATAATAATCTCAGTTTCGTCTTGTTGCTACAAATGACAGTATTTAATTCTTTTTTATGACTGAGTAGTATTCAATTTTGTATATATATCACATTTCCCTTATTCACTCATATGCTGATGGACACGTAGTTTGATTCCCAATCTTTGCTATTGTGAATAGTCCTGCAATAAATATATATGGAAATGCATGTATTTCCTTGATATACTGATTTCTTTTCCCTAAATTAATACCCAGTAGTTTGATTGCTGCATCAAATGGTAGTTCTATTTTTAATTTTTTGAGAATTCTCTATACTGTTTTCCATAATGACTCTACATAATTTACTTCTCTCCAACATTGGATAAGAGTTCCCTTTTCTCATTACACTTGGCAGTATCTGTTATTTATTGCATTTTTAATAATTGCCATTCTAACTGGGGTAGATAATCGCTTATTATGATTTTGATTTGCATTTTGCTGATAATTAGTGATGTTGAGAGTTTTTTTCATATCCCTGTTGGCCATTTGTGTGTCTTCTTTTGAGAAACATCCATTCATGTCCTTTGACCATTTTTAATGGGATTATTATTATTATTTGCTGTTAAGTAGTTTGAGCTCTTTGTATTTTTGGATATTAGTCTTGTCAGATAAATAGTTTGCGAATATTTTCTTCCATTTGACATATTGTCTCCTCACTCTATTGTTTCCTTGTTGTACAGAAGCTTTTTAGTTTAATAGAGTTCCATTGGCCCATTGGGCCTATTTTTGCTTTTCTTGCCCGTGCTTTTGAAATCTTAGCCATAAAATCTTTCCCTATACCAATGTCATATAATTTGTTTTCTTTATGTTTTCTTCTGGAAGTTTTATAGTTAACTTTGAGTTAGCTTTGAATTTGCTGCAGCTCTCCAAGTGGATGTGAGACGATGTCAGTTAGGCTCCAGGGATGTTGAGATATAGGTGATGTTGAGATATAGGTGTTCTTGAGGTCTCTGGCAAAATGCCATCTGTTGGAGGCTCGCCTCTCAAAACGGCATATGTGGCAACTGATTAGGACTTGGGGTGTGTGAAATCCAACATGTGCTCCCTCTCCAAAGTAATGCTGTTGTGTAATCTCCAGCCACCTCCTTATGCTAATCTTACGGCCCTGAGGATTAAGGGCATCTCACATGTCTAGGATTGCAGAAGTCTACAGCAGGAATGTAGATTCCCAGGATCTTCCACTTACCCTTTTTCCATGCTGGGGAACATCTTTGGTCTCCCAGTCAATCCAGGATAAGCTGTCTGCCTCTCTTTCCTCTCTTTTCATGCTTCATGTTTCCTGTTATTTCTGTGTTGAATTCCTATGTACTCTCTTAAATGCTGTCTTGGAAGTGTGATTATCTACTTGCTATTTTGCTTCTTTTTTGTGGAGGAGGCAAATGCCAGATGCTTCTAGTCAGCCATCTTGAAGCCCCTCTGATATGTACTTTTATGTAAATAAGGAAGATAGAGAAACTTATCCAAAATAACTTTAAAAAGTACCTAACATTTCTGGTGCTTTCCAACTGTAAAATAAAGTGGTTGAACAAGATGATTTATAAGACACTTCTAACCAGACAATCTATTATTATAGAGTGTATGGATTTTATTCACCTTATAAATCTCAAGTTTTCTTTTTATTGAACTATGCCAACCTAATCAGTTTTAATATAGCACAGTCTACACATACTGCTTTTCCTTTTGTTTCCTTGCCAGTGTTCATGTCTGCATACTAAATTTGAAAGAAAATACAGTCTCCTGCCCTAGTGTCCTAACTGGTTCCCTTTCACTCTTTCTCTAACATTGCCCTACTTTGAAATTACTTCCAAACACTCATTGGATATATCAAAACTCTTCCATGGTCTATAAACCTTTTCTAATCTGGCTTGTCTTCCTCCTACTTCATTTCCTATAAATCTCTTCTCCTTTAGTACATTTCCACACTGCTGGACTTTGTATGTTAAATCTTTTTCACTCTTCTAGGTATTAGCACTTGTGACATCCTCAGCCTAGAATGGTCTCCCAGATATTTCTATTTCCCTGCTGTATTACCATGACTTATTAAGTATTAAGGCAGATGATTTACTTTGGGTTAAAAAAAATTCTTAAGAAATTTCTAGAAAACATGCTCAATTATAATTTTATGTATTAATAATTAAAGGTAAAACAAATATTTGGTTTTTGGATTAGCAAACCATATATTCAGTGATGTCACCACTCAACCATGTTCTCTTATGCATCACATACATACTAGTTTGCTATTCCAATTATGCTTTTACTTCTTTAAATACTTCTATTCTGCTAGCCAGTTTTAGTTTTTTTCTCTGTAACTACAAGTTCATCAACGTTCACTTAGAACTCAAATTTCAAAGGTAGGACAATGAATATGATTAACAGTGTCACTAAAGGATTTCCTTTATAAGGATTTATTTTTTTAATCACTAATATTTCAGTATCATTCTGGTTGTTTTTAGAAATAACAAAAACACTGGTGATATGCTCCTGAGTTTCACCAGGAGCTTAGCAGCAGACAGAAATAGATGTGATAGGTTCCATATTACGATTAGAGAGATATATTTCATATTAAAACAAAAGTTAATAACAACATATTGCATTATTGAAAAACGCAAGAGAGTGATTAAGTTTTCTCACCAAACATCTAAAATAATCATTATGTGAGGTAATTCATATGTGAATTAGCTAATTTAGTTATTCCACTGTGTGTGTGTGTGTGTGTGTGTGTGTGTGTGTGTGTGTATACTTCAAAACATCATGTTGGACACAGTAAAAATATACACTATTATCTGTCAAATTGAAAATATCAAAATGTGAAAATATTTTAAAATAACATCAACAAAACCTATGCCACTGTTACTGTTTTCTTCATATTTTTAAAGTGGGCTTTGGTTTTACAGTCATCTATTAAGCTGAAAAAATTCTCATGTCACATTGAATAACAGGCAATATCAGAATATTAGGCAAAGTGGTTATTCAGCTATAGTTTCAAAGTTTAGAGTACAAAACAGGCATTATGCTGCAGGTCAGTGGCCAGGAGATCAGGTTGAGTCAAGAGTACAACAGAAAAGGCTAGGGAAAGTGTGAATCAGAATCACAGTGTTCTCTCTAGGGATAAGGCAAGAAATAAAAATGAACATCCTGGCAACATGTTAGATTTCAAGGGGACTCTATATTCACTGAGGAATGGAGCCTGAGTTCAAAAGGAGAAGAAAGCAGAAACACTTGAGTTATGATTGACTGGTGATCACTTCATTACTCTCTGGGAAGTTCATTGCTGATCCCTTATCTCCTAACCCCTTTGTAGTAATAGTCAATGCATTAGGGTTCAGGGTAGGCACCTTCAACATTCCCGGGTATGACTGTAGTAAACATGGTATTACAGTCACAAAATGAAGACTGCAAAGTTGGTCACATCTCTATGCCTTCTTTATATTAACTCTAATTAAATTCTGAGTATCCAACTGGGCTGAAGGTTAATTCAATCTCTGATGTCATAAAAGTTCTCTTCCTTCCTCTTCAGGTCATGGATAAGTACTGGAGTTTTAATCTGCACTAAAGCCCCAAGAGAATGCTCTTATCTTTGGTTCTTACTGATGATTACTAAAATGTTCAGTTACCAAGTCTTCACGGTATCCTAAGTTTCTCGGAATCTGTTGCTTTTATGTGATACCAAGGGTGTTTTCTCTTTGAGGCAGAGCAGTGTTCCTTCTTGCTGAAACCTTTCTCAGCCAGGTTCCTTATTCGATCCACAGAACAATGCTCCTGCAGATGGTAAGAATAGAGCATAAGAAATTCCATTTTAGATGCATAAGAGAGAAGCTACTTTAATGCACACAATGGATAACTGAGGGGATTAGGACTTGATTTTCTTGTGGAACCATGGGTGAAAAGACTAAAGAATTTGGTGCTTTCCTCTTTTAAATCATACTGTCTGCACACAAGCCCACACCCCACCCACATTGATAGCATACACAGGACCATGCTTTTAGGTTTTGAATTTCTATCATCTTGGTAACTTGCTCCCAGTGAATCTGCAATAGTGTGTTATCACTCAGTTTCCAAAAGTCTTCAATCACATTCAGCCCAAGTGACAGGGCCTGAGACTAGGATTATAAAATAATTTCCAACTATGCCTGACTCTCTCTACACATCAGTGTGAGCCACCACTACCTGCTTCTGTGTTTCTTTTATCTTTCATTCCCTCTATAACATGTCTACCTTTATCAGTGTGAACACTGGACTTCTGTCATCTTATCAATCTAATGTCTCCATCCTAGAACCTGAACATCTTCCTCACAGTTTTCATTCTTAAAAATATTCCATCCTTTCTCCATTTTTCTCCAGGTGATAAATTTTTAGTGAGCATTGGCTTATACAAAAGATAGTGAGAGCAGTTGGCTTCAAGCAGTTTTTGGTTTTAGCCTGGAAAAATGAATATCTGTGACAAGAAAATGGAAAGACCTTAGCATCTACTTGGAAGAGGGATGGAAGGAGATGCAGAAGAAACAAATACAAATCAATAGCTCAGAAAAATTTTCTGCCTCAAAATGTGTATCTTCATATGCCCAAGGAATGGAGAAAATATCGTATTCTCTGACCTAGTGGGAGACCAGGTCAGGCAAGGGCCCAGCTTCTTGAGTTTGTGATGACAGTGCAGAGTTCTAATAGTTCTTACATCACTGTGCCTGGTGCCAGAGGGCAAATATTAGAAATCAGCCAAGGTGACAATACAAGGCTAATGTATTATAGTGTGCCTGATTCCAAGGATTAAAGCCTGTGCTCTTCAGAGAAGTATTTTGAGTTTAGGAGCCAAGTGAAACAGATGTCACAATATTGACAGTATGTAGTCGAGTGGGTCAAGTAAACTCCAGAAATATAGGTTAATGGTCAAGTCCAGAATAAATGTGCTTTCTAATCTGTCCCAGTAATCCTGATGGAGGCAGTAATTTCATTTTTCATTTGTGTTGTATAAAAAGAAAAGATCCCAAGAAGAGAGCCTAGTGTGCATTTGTGTCCTGATTTCAGAGAGTTCAGAAAAGCAAATGAACCTATTTGATTGAAATGTAGATCCCCGGCACCAGTCATATCAGATGGTTGTCCTCATGGGGTAGGGCTTCTACTTTCTGATAAGCCTCATGCTCATCTGACATCCCACACCAGGACAGGGTGGCTGTGTTGATAGAGTACAGACTTGCCATAGGTATACTCAGTACTGATGACTGAATTTGGAAATAATATAGTGGACATCAACCATCTAGGTGTTAATGGAATTATAAACCCATAATAGGACATACCAAAGTGTAAGGAGGAGATCTTGTAGATATCAGTCTCTAGTCTTGCTTTCTCATATGTGAGTCTGACACCGGCTCCCACAGCCAACTGCCATAAGAAATACTCACGAGGGCTTTTTTTTAAACATATTTCTTTATTTTAAAATTGTGGGGTACAGTTAAGGGCTAGATATACAAATACACTTTGTGCAGGTACCCTTGTTGATGAGGTGTGCCCCCCATCCCCAGAAAGATATTGACTACCGTTAATCCCACCTCCCTTCTCCTCACTGCCCCCCCATGAGGGCTTTGAATGATATTCATTGGACCAAATAAAATATTATAAATGAAATAGTTCATGCAAAGCCTTCATATCTGGTACACATAGTTCATCAATATGCTAACATAAGGCACAAGAATATATTGGTGAGTGTGCATAGCAGTTACCCATGGCCCAATCAGGAGGAAAGAAGTTAAGGAACTTTAATTCATTCAAAGTGATTTTTCTAGTAAAGAATCTAATCTCTAGAGGAATTTCTAAAGAAAAAATATGGACCTGACTACTCAAAATTAGGACACCAAGATAAGAACTACAACAGCAAGGTCTACCGCAGAGGCAGTATTATTGCTGCCTGATGCACGAACTGGAGTCATGAGCCAGCCATTCCAGAGAGAATTAGCCTCTGATGCAATAAGTGGTCCCACCTATAACTTCCAAGGAACACGGTGTCTGAGAACCAGGGTAACCAATCTAGTCACATAGTTATTTCAGAGAGAATGGAAACTATCACTTGGAGCCTAACAGTGTTGATATGCCAATTAAAAATAGGTTTGTCTTATACCAAAAATATCTGGATTCCAAAAGGAATGTATTTTACTTCTAATCAGAAAAACTTGGCAGCAAAGAGAAACACACGTGTACTCACATACACAATGGTAGCTATGCTTTTGATAATAAATTCCTCAAAACTTTTTTTGTTCCTAACTACAAAGGAAGTTGATAACCTTACTCTTTGTAAACAGAAGCTTTGAAAAGTAAAGCATTTTGTCAGAATTAAGATTTTTAAATAAAAGCAAACTGTGATTCCAAGAGATGGCCTCATTCATATCATTACGTTCAAGTCAGTTCTTTAATCAGATTTGTTATTGTTATTAAATGTGTACTGCTCTTGGAACTATTTTTAGAATAGTTTTTGTTGAGACATCTTAAATGGGTATTTTGCATTTATTAGTCTTTGTTTCTAATGTGAGGAGTGGTAGGAAAGAGTGACATCATACAGAGTATCATTCAGAATTTACTACAAAGAATGGGTTTTGGTGAGAATTTTGAACATTGGACATCTGAACTGATAAATAAGAGATTCGAGACTGTTTCCAGCATATGAAAAAAAAAAAACCAAAAAACTACTGATCCTAGAGCCAGAAAAAAGTTAATATAGTGACATATAAAAAAGTTTAAAAAACAGGGCTATAGAAGAGAAATGATTAAAATGGGATGTAATAAACAAGAAACTTTTATTTAATTTGTTTAAAAAGAAAAATTTAGAGGGTGAATTTAATTGTATTGATTTGAAAAATACATGATTTAATTGCTTCTGATATTTTTTCAATATTAAATATTCTATAATTTTAGTAAGTATGTGTTTTATATATTTTAACTACATTTGATTGTTGAATTGGGCTCTTAGAGACCCTTTGTTTTCTAAGGAATAATTTATGTTTTATCATTTTTAATTTGGAATACTTAAAACAGCATCTACTATGGTTTATTTTACATAATAACTATCAATGAATATTTGTTGTATGAAGGGACTTGAATTTTCTATTACTGAAAAAAAGAATGTAAGTGTGCTTGATATTTTGCTGTTCTCTACAAATAATTCTTTGATGTGAAAAGGAATCTTTAGTTCCCTGACTTTAACCCTACTCACACTGTTAGACTCAACTCAAGTGTTACTTCTAAAAGATGCCTTCCTGGACATCTAAAACTGCGATATCCCCATCCTTATTGTTTCCTGTGCATATCTGTTCCTACAGTTGTCATTTTATTTTCAATTAATGCTGCTCTCTCTCTATTTTTTTTTTCAACATACCGTGAACTTCTTAAAGGCCAGAAATATAGATTATAACTCTCCCATCTTCCATGCCTGCAATATGAAATGTGCTGAATAAATATTTCTAGAATAAATGAAGATAATGCAGATTTTGCTAGATGACTATCTATACTATCAGAGCTATATGAAAGAACAAATGTGGCTGTGTACGAGTTAAAATACTTTACAAGATTGAGTCATTACTCCCTAATTTGAATGTAGTCATCTACTTATGTACTCACATTTCTTTTTCTTTTTTTTTTTTTAAGTTGTGGGGTACAATTCAGGATTAGGTATACAAATGTTCATTAGGTAGGTACCCTTGTAGAGGAGGTGTGCCCCTCCCTCCCCTGGCAGTTTTCCTCAACTGCCAATCCCACCCGCCCCCGACTGGCAATTTCCCACTACTGACAATCCCTTTCTTACAGCATTATGATAATTTTTCAAGGTCCACTTATGAGTGGGAACATATGGTACTCTTTGTTTCTGTGATAGTTCACTACTCCAAAACCATTCAAGTTGCTGCGAAGTTCATACAGTTGTCCTTCTTTATGACTGCATAATGTTCCACTGTATATATGTACCACATTTTTTTATCCAGTCAAGCTTCAATGGGCAATGTGGTTGGTTCCATGTTTTTGCTATTGTGAATAGAGCTGCAACAAACATCTGTGTGCAGGTATCTTTTTTGTAGAATGATTTGAGTTCCTCTGGGTATATTCCCAATAGGGGGTTTGCAGGGTCATTTGGAAGGTCAATTTCTTATTTTTTCAGAAATTGCCATACTGTCTTCCAAAGAGGTTGCACTAGTTTGCATTCCCACCAGCAGCGTTGAAGTATTCCTTTTTCTGTGCATCCTCGCCAGCATCTATTGTTGTTTGTTTTATTAATGATGGTCATTTTTACTGGAGTTAGGTGGTATCTCAATGTGGCCTTGATTTGCATTTCTCTGATGACGAATGAGGCTGGGCACCTTTTCATGTGTTTGTTGGCTGCTCATATATCTTCTTTTGAGAAGTGTCTGTTCATGTCTTTTGCCTACTTTTTAATGGGGCTGTTTTTGTTCTTTTTTTTCCTTTCAGCACGCTTGAGTTCCTTGTAGATCCTAGATGTTAGGCCTTTGTCAGATATACAGTTGGAAAATATTTTTTCTGATTCTGTGGGCTGTCTCCCTGCTCTCTTAATGGTTTCTATTGCTTTGCAGAAGCTCGTCAGATTGATGAGGTCCCACTTGTCTATCTTATTTTTTAAGGTATGGGCCCTTAGGGATTTGATCAGGAATTGGTTGCCAGTTACAATTTCCATAAGGGTGTCTCCTGCATTTTCTAATATTCTTATAGTTTAAGGTTTTATGTGTAGGTCTTTGATTCATTTAGAGTTAATTTTTGTGTGTAGTGAAGGGGTCATGTTTCAATCTTCTGCATGTGGTCAGCCAGTTTTCCCAGCAGCATTACTGAATAGGTTCCTCTTTCTCCAGTAGTTGTTGTTGGAGGCTTTGTCAAAGATGAGTTGGTTGAGAAATTGAGGCTTTGCTTCCAGAATCTCTTTCCTGTTCCATTGGTCTATAAGCCTGTTCTTGTACCAATACCAGGCTGTTTTGATTACTGTAGCCTTATTGTAAAGTTTGAAGTCTGGAATTGTGATACCACCTACTTTCTTTTGCTAAGGATCATTTTGGCTATTCGTGGTCGTTTATGTTTCCATATGAATTTCTGTATTGTCATTTCCAGGTTTGAGAAGAATGATGTTTGTAATTTAATGGGTATTGCATTGAATCTGTAGATTGCCTTGTGTAGAATGGACTTCTTAACAATGTTGACTCTTTGTATCCATGAGCATGGAATATTTTTCCACTTGTTTGTGTCTTCTTGGATCTCTTAGAGCAGTGTTTTGTAGTTTTCATTATAAAGTTCTTTCACTTCTCTAGTTAGGAAGATGCTGAGGTATTTCATTTCTTATGTGTGTGACTATTTTGAATGGGATTATCTTTTTATTTGGCTCCCCGACTGCTTGTTGTTGGTGTATAAGAATGCAACTCTCTTTTGTACATTTATTTTGTACCCCACGACTTTGCCAAAGTCCTTTATCAGTGCAAACAGGTTTTTGACAGATTCTTTTGGATTTTCAAGGTATAGGATCATATTGCCAGCAAAGAGGAATAACTTGACTTCCTCTTTTCCTATTTGGATATCCCTGATTTCCTTATCTTGTCTAATTGCCCTAGCTAGGACTTCCAACACAATGTTGGATAAGAGGGGTTGTTCCATTTTTCAGGGCAAATGTTTGCAGTTTCTGTCCATTTAGCAATATGTTAGCAGTGTGTTTATCGTACATGGCACTTCTATTCTGAGGTATTTTCCTTCTGTGCCTAGGTGTTAGAGGGTTTTTATCAAGAAGGGATGCTGGATTTTATCAAAAGCTTTTTCTGCATCTAATGAGATAATCATGTGGTTCTTGTTTTTGCAACTGTTGATGAATTTAATTACACCTATGGCCTTGCGAGTGTTTAACCAGCCCTGCATCCTGGGGATGAAGCCTACTTGATTATGGTGGATGATTTTTAGATGTGTTTTTTAATCCAGTTTGCTAGCATCTTATTGAGGACTTTTGCGTCTCTGTTCATAAGGAATATTGGCCTGTAGTTCTCTTTTTTAGTTGGATCTTTACCCAGTTTGGGTATCAGTGTGATGTTAGCATCGTAAAATTATCTGGGGAGAATTTCATCTTTCTCAATTGCCTAGAATACTTTCAATAGGATTTGTATCAGCTCCTCCATGTAGGTTTTGTAGAATTCTGCTGGAAAGCCATCTGGTCCAGGGCTTTTTTGGTATGTAGTTTTCTTATGAAAGAATCAATTTTCTGGGTTGTTATTGATCTATTTAGTGTCTCAATGTCCTCTTGTTTCAACCTGGGGAGGTTGTGTGATGTCAGAAAGTCCTCTATTTCATTTAGGTTATTAAGTTTGTGTTCATATAGGTGTACATAGTAATCTCTGATAATCTTTTGTATTTCTTCAGGGTCAGCTGTGATTAGACCTTTTGTATTTCTTATTGCATTTATTTGGGTTTTTTTCTCTCCTTTTCTTGGTCATTCTAACTAGGGGTTCATCAATCTTGTTAATTCTTTCAAAGAACCAACTTTGTGTTTTGTTGATGTTTTCTATGATATTTTTTGTATTTTGTGTCCTGTATTTGGACTCTTATTTTGGTGATTTGGATTCTTCTGTTAAAGTTATGGTTTTGGTGCTCTTCTCTTTCCAGCTCCCTTAGATGATTTATTAGGCTCTCAACTTGTGATCTTTCCATTTTCTTGATGTGTGCTCTTAGAGATATAAATTTCCCTCTTAGAAATGTTTTCATATATGACCTAACATTTCTATTCAACAATTTTTTCTGAAGATAAATCTATTCAATATAACTGTCTTAGGAGATAATTTATAAGAACTTTTTGTTAGAGAATTTGCTGTTGTATTCACTTATCTTGTTTAACTACTTTAAAATTTTTCAGTTTAAAAGCTAAAAATTGAGGTTATATGCATCATAATCTAAAGACTTTGAAAGAACCTCATTGAGTAATGAAGTTAAAGTTATTTTCTATGACTTTAGTGAAAAATAAACCTACAGATAAAAAATAACATAATTTCCAAGTTTTTCCAAATAAATAGAATACTTCATCCACCCATGATGAGCATCTGGTTTCTTAAAACAACTAGTTTCCATTAAAAGAGAAAGTACTCTAAAATGTACGGTCTTTGGGTATTATGGGTTAAAATAATTAACATATAAATATGTTTTTGTTTTCTATTCATTTTATCTTATTTTAAAGATATGGGGTACAATTCAGGGTTAGGTATACAAAATATGTTACTCTCAAATGATTACTGAATCTCGATTAACAGAAAATAATTAGAATAAAATTTAAACTATACCAATTTATTACCTTCAAATCAAGGATATGTAATTTGCATTATGTTTTAAAAAATAAAAAGGCAAATATATAATTTTTATTGAACATATCCTTCTTACCCTTGCTCCTGCCTTGCCTCATTCCCACTGGACCTTAAAATAAGTTTACTGAATTTGGGCCTGGACTTTGGCTATTAAACAGTTCAGGCTTTGGCTATTAAACAATTCAAGAAAACCTGACTGCAGAGGGTAGAGTGACATTGAGTCTTCTGTGTGCCTATTTTCCTTCTCTGTGCTGTAACCCAGCTATTTAGACTTTCCTGCTTTCAAATCTTATCTTCCCAGCCTCTTCCATACAGCTCTCTTTGACCACTTCTCTTTGCCATCAATACCTAATCTTATTCCCTTTTGTATTGTTTTGAATTGAACAGCCTAGTGCTAATTTTAAAAATGGCCTTAGCTATGAAATAAAAAGAGCCTTTTCACCTGACAAAACTGAGTCTTAAAATACTAATATCCTATGGCCGCATGATTAATTTTTGCCTACTGTAAATATTAAATAAGCAGTGTAAGTCTATTTTTTTCAAAAGTGGGGACAAATGGATATGACTCAGGAGCTTTTGGTAATGGGTGAGAGGAAATAGCAATTCTAACCTAGCGATATATCATAAGAATGGGAGACCAGAAAATCAAAATAGACTTTTACTTCAGATTTTTGCCTAGAAAATGCCCTGGGTGTTTCAGTCTTACAAGGGTTTCAACCTGTGTGTTCACAGCTGTGTTGAGCTTCTGCTTGATCCTAGACTTTGTTACAGGCACTGTGCTATGTCACAGTAAATGACAAGGTTACAAGCTTAGCATGCCACATGTTTATTTACATTTAACAGAAGGGAGAACCGAGGCCCAGAAAGCTTGCCCAAGTGAGATTACTGGGGACAGTCTTAGCAGAACTGCATCAGGAAGGAGCCTATCACTTTTGACAACATGGATAAACCTGGAGGACATTATATTATCTGAAATACACCAGACAGAATGAGAAATGCAGCGTGATCTCACTTATATGTAGAACCTAAAAAGGTTTAACTTAGACATAGATAGTGGAATGGTGGTTACTAGGGTCCAGTTGGGGGAAGAGTTTGGAGAGCTGTTGGTTAAGGGGTACAAGGTTTCAATTAGACAGAAGTAATACATTTGAGAGATCTATTGCACAGCATGAGGACTACAGTTAATAAAAATGTATATTTGAAAAAATCTTAAGTAGCATGTTCTCACCACAAAAAAATGATAACCATGTGAAGTGATGGATATGTTAACTAGCTTGATTTAATAATTCCTCAATTAATATAACAAAATTTCACATTATGCCCTATAAATATACACAATTAAAAAACCACTTCATGAAAAAAAAAAGAAAAAAATAATACAGATCTCCTCATTGCTCTTTGTGGGCCATAACTATAATTTAGACTTTAGGTATATGATTCTCATAAGACACTATCATAGTTTCTTCTTTCCTATACTCTTTTTTAAAAATTTTATTTTAAAGATGTGGGGCACAATTCAAGATTAGGTAGATAAGTGGTCATTGTACAGGTAAAAAGTTTGGGCCTCCTCTTTTTTTCTTTACTTAAGTTACTGAAGTATTGTTCTTCATCACTTTTCTCTGTCCTTTACTCTATTTCTAAAGCACCTTTTATATTTTGTCATCGATATTTTATATATTGCTCCATCATTTTGGTTATGTAGATCCAGTCAGAAATTCCCATGATAATCTCTACCCTAAGCGTGTTGACCAAGATGCCAGGAAGGCGGGAGCTGTGTCAGCACATTGCATAAGTGTCACGTGTCTCGAACTTGTAATCAGATACTGTGGCACAGAACAAAGTGAACAGGAACAGGGGAAGCCAAAGGAATAGGAAAAGTAAAGGAGAAAAGAAGAAAATCACAGAACTGCTACCATATTGCTCTAGAAATAGAAGAGGGTGGTAGGCTCTTATGCAATCATGCTGTCCTAAAGAGTTTGCTGATAGAAAGAGATTTCAATAAAACTCAGAATTGAATTATTTGAGAAGTTATTAGGTCACTTGATACAAGAGAAAAGGCAAGAAAAAGACATGTTTTTGCAACGTAGAGCATGCATACTCAGCTTAAGATCACCATGGAAGAGCTGGAATACACAAAGCTACAGTGAGAGGACTGATACTGCTTGTATCATTTATCTCTGAAATTTTTGCAAGTTCTTTTCTGAAGCCTTACTAGATAATTGAGAAAAGCCTTAGAATGTTCTTTCATGCAATCTCTAAAATGTCACTTGTTTAAAAATTTGAAAGGAAAGGAGTTCACTTTCATATTGGACTTTTCCTGTTTCAGGCACCATTGTCTTCTGTTCACTTTGAAATCACTTTCAATTTTTCTTTACATATTTGGCAAAAAATGAGTAATCAGTGCACTCTGATTTTAGATATTGCAAACATTAGAAAATGATTGTGGTAAGGGATACTTAAGAAATATAAATAATGTCTCTACCTGTCTCTTGTAAAAGTGCATCAAAATTATGATATATATGTGTGTATATATATATATATATATATATATATATATATATATATATAATTTTTATTTTAGATTCAAGGAGTACAAGTGTATATTTGCTACATGGGTATATCTACTGTACTCATTGCCCCAATAGTGAACATTGTATGCGATAAGTAATCTTTCAACACTTGTCCCTCCCCACTTTCATCCTGCCCCCTTTTGGAATTCCCAGTGTCTATTATTTCCACTTTTATGTCTACATGTATCCATTGTTTAGTTCCCTCTTATAAGTGAGAATTTGTGGAATTTGGTTTTCTGAGTTAGAAAGTTAGTTCACTTAGGATGATGTTGTCCAGTTCCATTCATGTTGCTGCAAAGAACATGATTTCATACTTCTTTATGACAGGAAGATTATGAAATTTAAAAAAAATCACTATGCTAGCCTTTGTTGTCAGAAACTTTAATGTTATCAGCTATCTGAACCCAGGACATTCAGTGTTAGTATTACAAAAGAAACTTTCTGGGAGCTGGGTCTATAAAAGCTGTCTGAATGTCAGGGAATTTAGGATATGAGCTCATTCTGTTTATTTACAGGTTTATTTTTCTTGGGAGAAAATATATCCCCTTTTCATTAATAGGACCTTCCAAGTAGAAAACAATTGCTCTTAAGGCATTCTACTTGCTCTTTCAATAAAGTTCTTGGGTTTGAAAACTGTTTTTCCTTCAAGGTTGAATAAATTTTGTAGTTTGTAGATGATTTTGGAGAAGAATGTACAGGAAAGAAAAATGGAGATAAAGGCAATGGTTTGAAGTGCTATGTTTGAATAAGTCCTTAAAGACTCTTCAATTACTTGATCAACTTCCCCTACATCAAATAAATCTTAATTTTAAACTAAATTAATACTCATAAAATAGTTGTAAAAAAATAGATTGTTGTTTGTAAGACAATGTCAATTCTATTTCTTATACTAATATAAGTAAATAAACATTTGTAGTTTATTGTTTATACTCTTATATAAATTAAGATGGCAGGTAACCTAAAGTAATATTTCCTAGAAAAATATTCAACCTATAGTATTCATTTTGTGCTTCTTATAATAATTTTAAATTTTTAAAAATCTTTTTTTTTTGCTTTTTCTGTATAAAAGTTAACATGCTTCTTATATATAACTAGGGAGATAATTAAAAATGAAAAACATATATGTTATTTATTATATTATCTAAGGATGACCATTCAATACACCTTTATGTATTTCCTTCCAGTGAAAAAGTTATTTTCTATTGCTTGAGAGTGGCACTTAATGAAGAACAACTATTACATGGCACTAAAAAATTAAGAGTTTAATGTTACTGAAATTTTAAAGGAGTGATAGAATTAGTACACCCATAATTACTAAGTGCATCAAGACAGTCTAATCCTTCCCATTCATTTAGGCTTTGCCATTATGGAATTCACTATTTTTGTTGTTGTTAGGACAACATTTTTCTGATGATCTAAATACTTTATACCATATTACATTTTGTCTACTTTTAGATATTAGGAAACTTCTACAGAGCATAGTAAAAAACATTTTTTGGATTTTAGGCCTTTTGTGCATCCCAATTTCAAATTAATATAGTGATGAGTCCAAGGCCGAGTTTAGAATTCATATACCTACAATCTATCTTTCAAGGGCCTAAGATTCTGACACCTTTTGTTCACAGATGAGAAAATGTGGTACTTGGCACTAAAAAGGTTGCTGAGTATTGGAAGTCATTAGTGACAGTGTTTGGAAAATATAAATTCAGGGTGATCTATTAGACAATTATTTTTGACTCATGAAACAACTGAAGTTGTAAAGTAAAAACAACTGGCTATCAGGTTAAGGAAGAATCCTATAATCCAACTAAATTTTGGTATTTGAAGTCGCTTGGTCTGGCAACAATAATAAAGAATAATGCCCAGGTGATAAATAAGAGAGCTTCCTCATTCAATCGATAATAGGTACCATAGTGTTGTTTACATGAGAGAGTTAATGAGGCTTAAATGAGATGGTTGATATGTTAGCTCTCTGACTGCTGAATAACTGTAAGGTGGAAAGTAGATATAGGAGTAGTAGTAGTAAAAGAGTAGGTACATGCTGCACATTAAGGGAACACAAGACCTCAGCTGCACTTTGGAGATATAAACTCAGTGAGGTGCAAAGATCAGGAATCTGATGGAGTTGGCATCTATTGGCTGTGAAACCTTGAGCAAAGCTCTTAGCTATTCTCATCTTCCTCATGTATGACTTGAGGTAGCTCTATTAATTTGCATTCCTCTTAATCAATCCTTTATGCACATGTGTCAGTCTGTTTTTCACAATTCCAATTCATTAGAAATTTTTCCTAAAAGTTACCCTTACTCTAGAGTCTGAACCCAAGAAATTACAAAAAATAACTTGACATTGAAGAGAATGCTGAGTCCTGAGGGAAAACATAGTTTACCTTGATTTAAAATTATTCCAAATGAACTAGAAGTTAGTCTCCAAACCAAATTAGAGTCTCTGTATGGAGCTTTAATCTATGCAGTAAAATAAGATAAACTAAGACATCTGAGGATGTGTAGTAGAAAATCTTTGTACAATGTAGATTCACTGCTGATGATTCTGATAGTATAGACAGCCAGGATTCAATCAAACTATCCATTAATGATTGTTTATTCCATTGAAATGTTAGTGAATTCATGAACTAAAAAATGTTGAGCACCTACTATGATCTAAACATCATGATGACTGCAAAACCATACTCACTTCCCTCCAGAAGCTTCTAATTTAGTGAATGATGATAATTAATAACATAAGCCAGTATTTGTTAACTTCTAAATGAGTGTGACTGACAGTAAACTCTCTAAGAGTTCATGAAAATAAATAATGCCTCTGAACAGAGGTATTCATATAGTTTCTATGTTTTCTGACAGTAATCTGTCCATCTTGCATGAATAACTCAATGCTCAACTAAATGTAGGTTCTTCATCAAGGAGAATACGCTGTTATGTAGAATTACTTGTTGATCAATTTTTGCCATAAGTAACTTATTCATTGTTTGTGTTTTATAACGTGGCTGAGAGCAACAAAAATATAAATGGGGACACAAGCAATATTATTTTCTGAAGATATTTTATTTATACTTTTTAAAAACAAATATTTTCAAAGTCATGCTGTAAAATTACTAGAAGTCTAAACATGGCTGTAAACATTTAAGAACTTTATTTACTTTGATGATCTGGATTCTTCTGCTGAAGAAGAAGAAGATCAATGGTGATCTTGTTTTTCCAGCTCCCTTAGGTGACTTGTTAGGCTGTTAACTTGTAATCTTTTCATTTTCTTGGTATGTGTTCTTAAAGAGACAACTTCCCCTCTCAGTACAGTTTACATGGCATTCCAGAGGTTTTGGTAAGATGCGTCTTTATTTACATTTGTTTCTAGAAGTATTTTAATTTCTGTTTTGATTTGTGTGTTAACCCAGGAGTTGTTCAGCATCATGCTGTTTAGTGTCCAAGTCTTTGTGGGTTTGGGGGGAGCTTTGTTGGTGTTGATATTTATTTTTATTCACCTGTAGACTATGAAGGTGCATGGCAGTATTTCCATCTTATGGAATTTGATTATGCTTCACTTATGGCCAAGGAAGTGGTTGATTTTGGAATATGTTCCATGTGGTGATGAGTCAAATATATATTCCATGGTTATGTGGAGTGTTCTGAAGTTATCTATTAAATCCATTTGGTCAAGCATCAGGCTGAGGTTCCAAATCTTTTTGTTGATTTTTTTGCCTTGATGATATATCTAGGGTTGCTAGTAGGGTATTTAAGTTCCCTGCTATGATAATGTTAGAGTTAATATCTTTTCTTAGTTTACCTAGAAGCTGCTTTACAAAAATTGGCACTCCTATGTTGGGTGTATATATGTTTGGGATAGATATTTCTCATTGATTGATAGAACTTTTTACCTTTTTGTAGTGACCTATTGTATCTTTTAAAAATTTTGATAGCTTAAAGAATATTTTGTGTATTAAGATCACAACTCCTACTTTGTTTTGTTCTGTTTGCCTGAAAATTAGTTTTCCATCCTCTAACTTTGAGTCTGTGAGTGTCCATTCTGGCAAGATGAGTCTCCCAAAGACAGTATATTGTTGAATCATGTTTTTAAATCCAGTTTGCCGTTGTATGTCTTTTGAGTGGTACATTCAGTTCATTCATATTCAGACTAATTATTTAGATATGAAAGTTTATCCTGTGTTTGTTGGCTGCTCGATGCAATACTACGCAGCCATAAAAAAGAACAAAATCATGAATTTCGCAGCAACCTGGAAGGAACTAGAGTCTATAATACTGAGTGACCTCTCACAGAAACAAAGATCCGAGTATCACATGTTCTCACTCATATAATGGACCTTGAACATCCAATGTAATACTATAAGAAAATGACTGACAGTACTGGGAAACTATGGGGGGGAAGGCGATGGGATTAACAGTAGCAAATATCTGTCTGGGGATGAGGAAACACCTCTTATCAACAGGGTGCCTGAATGAAATGTAATTGTATACCTAACCCTTAACTGTACCCCACAAAACCATAATTAAAAATATTTTTTTTAAAAAAAGAAAGTTTATCCTTGTCATGAGGATCTTATAGAGTTTGTTATTGTTATTTGTTTATTTTGTTTGTTGGTTTTCTTTTTATTTGGGGGTTGATATATGTGTGTATTTTCAAGCTTTTTCCTGCATTCTTGGGAAGAGGGTGGTTTTTCTTTTTTTCTTTCATCTGTGCTTAATACTTTCTTAAATATCTCTTGTAGAGTTGGACTAGAGGTGGCATAAACTCTTAGGGATTGAATGTCTGGAAAAGATTTTAATTATTCATTGCTGATGAAGCTTAGTTTAGCTGGGTAGGAAATTCTTGGTTGGAATTGTTTATCTGTGATAACTTTGAAGACTGCACTCCAGTCTCTTCTAGTCTGTAGAGTTTCTGTAGATAAGTCTGCTGCTCTTCTAATTGGTCTTCCCTGGTAAGTAGTCTGATCTTTCTCTCATGCTACCTTTAGGATTTTTTCTTTTATACTTTATTGTGTAAGTGAATTACTATGCTTCTAGGAGTTGGTCTTCTCATTCGATGTCTTGATGTGGTTCTCTAAAACTCTTGTGTTTGAATGGCAATGCCTCTGATGAGATGAGGGAAGTTTTTTTGGATGATTTCATGGAATGTTTGTTCTAAAACATAGAAAATAAAAATATCATAGAAAATAATCAATGAAACAAAAAGCTTATTCTTTGAAAGGATAAACAAGATTGATAGACCCGTAGCCAGATTGACCAAGAAAAAAGAGAGAAAAAGCCAACATAAACACAATCAGAAAGGCAAACGATCAAATCACAATGGACCCTGAAGAGATACAAAAAAAATTATTAGAAATTACTATGCACACCTGTATGGAAACAAACTAGAAGATGTAAATGAAATGGCAACCACCCAAGTTTGAAACAGGAAGAAATTGAGATATTATGCAGACAATAACAACTCTGGAAATTGACTCTGTCATAAGAAAACTACAAAAAAAAGTCATGGACCAGATGATTTTCCAGCAGAGTTCTATGAAACATACAAAGAGGATATGATGCCAATCCTGTTGAAAGTATTCCGAGTAATCAAGAAAGACAGAACTCTCTCCAAATCCTTGTATGAAGCAAACATCACATTGATTGATACCAAAACTGAGTAAGAAATCCAACAAAGAAAGAGAACTATAGGGTAATATCCCTGATGAACATAGATACAAAATGCTCAACAAGATCTTAGCAAATTGGACCAAATGACACATCTCAGAAACCATCTACCATGACCAAGGAGGCTTCATCCCTAGGATGCCAGGCTGGTTCAACATCTACAGGACCATAAATGTAATTCAATACATCAACAGAGGTAAAAATATGAATCACATGATTATATAATTAGATGCAGAAAAAGTTTTCTACAAAATCTATTATCCCTTCTTAATAAAAACTCTGGAACACCTAGGCATAGAGGGAATGTGCCTCAAAATAGCAGAAGCCATCTATGATAAATCCACATCAACATATGGCTAAATGGACAAAAATTGAAAACATTTATCCTGAAAACCAGAAAAAGAAAGGGTGCCCACTTTCACCCCTCCTGTTCAACATAGTGTTGGAAAACCTAACTAGAAACATAAGACAAGAGAAGGAAATCAGGAGTATCCATATAGGAAAAGAAGAAGTCAACTTATCCCTCTTTGCTGATGATATGATTCTATACCTCAAAATGCAAGAGAATCTGTCAAAAACCTTCCTGCACTGATAAAGGACTTTGGCAAATCCCAGGGTACAAAATAAATGTGCAAAAGACAGTTGCATTCTTATTCACCAGCAATTAACAGATAACCAAATAAAAAGCACAATTCCATTCACAATAGCCACAAAAAAAGTGAAATACCTGGGTATCTTCCTAATCAGAGAAATGAAAGACCTTTACAATAAAAACTACAAAACACTGCTCAAAGAAATAAAAGATGACCCAAACAAATGGAAAAATATTCCTTGCTCATGGATTGGAAGAATCAATATTATTAGGATATCCATCTTACCAAAGGCAATCTACAGATTTAACACAATACCCATTAAATGACTAACATTATTCTTCTCAGACTTAGAAATGACCATACAGAAATTCATATGGAAACATAAATGGCCAAGAACAGTCAAAACAATCCTCAGCAAAATAAACACAGCAGGAGACATCGCACTTCCAGACTTTAAACTTTACTATAAGGCTACAATCATCAAAACAGCCTGATATTGGTACAAAACAGCCTGATATTGGTACAAAGCAACCTGATATTGGTATAGACCAATGGAACAGGATAGAGATTCCAGAAGCAAAACCTCAATTTCTCAACCAACTCATCTTGGACAAAACCTCCATTAACAACCACCGGGGAGAGGAGAACTTATTCAGTAAATGGTGCTGGGAAAGTTAACTGGCTGATCACACTCAGAAGGTTAAAATAGGACCCCTACTCATCACCATAACGAAAACTCAACTCTTAAAACCAACTCTAGAAGCCGGGCTCGGTGGCTCAGCCTGTAATCCCGCGCCTTTGGGAGGCTGAGGTGAGTGGATTGCCTGAGCCCGCGGGTTCGAGACCCACCTGGGCAGCGAGACCTCATCTCTACAATAGATCAAAAAATCAGCCGGGCGTGGTAGCATATGCCTGTAATTCCGGCTACTCGGAAGGCTGAGGCGGAAGGATCACGGAGCCCAGCAGGTCGAGGCTGCGGTGGGCGGGAGCGGCCACTGCACTCCAGTCTGGGCGACAGAGTGAGACTCCAACTCAAAAAAAAAAAAAATCAACTCTAGGATTAAAGGCCTAAACATAAAACCTCAAACTATAAGAAACTTAGAAATGTAGGAGATACCCTTATGGAAATTGAAAGTAGAAACCGATTCCTGATCAAAACTCCAAAAGTCCATGCCTTAAGAGATAAGATAGAAAAGTGGGACCTCATCAAACTGAAAACCTTCTGAGAAGCAAAAGAAACCATCAAGAGATTGGGGAGACAACTCACAAAATATGTAAAAAGAATTTGCCAACTGTATATCTGTCAAAGACCTAACATCTAGGATCTACAAAGAACTCAAATGTGCTGAAGATAAAAAAACAAACAGCTATATTTAAAAGTACACAAAAACATGAATAGTTACTTCTCAAAAGAAAATATATGAGCAACCAACAGATACATGAAAAAAAATCCTCAGTCTCATTAATCATCAAAGAAATGCAAATTAAATCCACATTGAGATACCACCTAACTCCAGTCAGGATGGCCATCACCAATAACTCAAAAAACAACAGATACTGGAGAAGATATGGGGAAAAGAGAACACTTCTACACTGTTGTTGGGAGTATATACTAGGACAACCTCTGTGGAAAACAGTGTGGCAATTTCTATAAGATCTAAAAATTGACCTTCCATATGACCCAGCAATTCTCCTTCTGTAAATATACTTGGAGTAACTCAAATCACTCTATTAAAAGGATATCTACACACAGATGTTTATTGCAGCATTATTTACAAAAGCAAAAGCATGGAACCAACCATGCTGTCTATCAAATTTGAACTGTATAAAAAATGTGGTACATATACACAATGGAATATTATGTAGTCACAAGAAAGAACAAAATTATGAACTTCACAGCAACTTGGATGGACTTGGAGTCTATAATATTCACTGTTTTATCACCAAAACAAAGTACTGAGTACCACATGTTCTCACTCATAAGCAGACCCTGAACTATTGTCATATATCTATAAAAAAGGGATTGGCAATAGTGAGAAACTGCCAGGGGAGGAGGGGGACATACTTCATCAATAAGTGTAGCTGATCTCAAACCAGGCAAAGTGGAGACCAAAGTGAGGTCAAAATTTTTCCTGTACAATGACCATTTGTATATCAAATCCTGAATTGTACTCCACATTCTCAAATAAAAAAAACAAAATAAAGAAATATAAAAAATAAGAAATTTCTTAAAATGGAAACTTCTGAGACTCAAAAAAGTAGAAAAACATCAATCCTACTGATAAACTAAATCAAGTAGATGCTTATTTATCTTGAATTGATTCTTGGTTAAGGAAAAAGGAAATTGCTTTAAAATATGTCTTAATTCAATCCATTATACCACAGTTGTGTAAGTAAATTCTAAAATTTATTGTCATTGAAATATATAACTTAACTGCTCCCTTCCTAAAAAAAAAATAACCAAATTGTAGGTGTGGCGTATTGTTTGTCAAGAAGATATTCAAAGACTGTCAAAGTTGATGGACTCATAAAATTATCAATGGAAAGTTAGATGACTGCATCAATTTTTGTGGATGGCATGAAACTGTTCAAAAGCACACATCAAGACATGTCATATAATATAGTGATGAAAATATTTTTTCTGATTCTTATGCACCCTATCTAAATACTTCTTAGGTACTAGAGAAGAATTAGAGATGCTCTAAGTGTTTCTTACTAATTTAAGCAGATGAGTCCATTGTTGATACTAACCTCAAGTTATAGTCAAGCTTTTTCAGGTCAGATTGGTGCACAACTGACTTACAATAATTCATTCCTATGAACAAAATTCTCAGCATTGCTGAAAGAAGTAGGGGAACATGGAAACTATATTTAGTTGTTTAATCTGGAAATCTGTTCAAAGATGGGAAGGAAAGCGAGGTTTCACTAGGAAGAAAAGGAGCATAGAGAGTCACTGGTCACATGAAGCTTCGGTTTTAGGAAATCTTTGGTGTTCATTGATGTGTGGGAAGAGTTGCAGTTGTCACAGGGTAAGCTAAACTAGTTCTCTCATATCCCCAGTGATGACATGGCTCAAGAACTGTAAAGTGGGTCTCTAACATACCCAGAGCATTACCAACCCTCCTTATAAAGATTCTTTGTCACCCTGGTAGCACACCTATCTCTCTCTTTTCTCCCCCTCCTCCTCCTCTTCTTCCTCTTCCTCTTCCTCCTCCTACTCCTCCTATTCTTCCTCCTTCTTCTTATTCTGAATATATATGACCAGTTCTCTGGGCTTAAAAAAAACTTTTATGATGTTTACATCTTTATGTATTATTTTAGATGGATAGATAACATTGCATTTTTTAATGTTCAACATTACATTTTTTAATGTACAACATTTTGAAGTATGTATACATTGTGGACTATTTAAAGTGTGTATTTGAAGTATGTATACATTGTGGACTATTTAAACCTAGCTAATTAAGAAATCCATTACCTCACATAGTTACCATTTTTTTTTGCTGAGAACATATAACATCCACTCTGTACTGTCCTCATTAACTGTAGTTATCTTGCTACATGATAGAGTGCTTGAAATTTGCTCATCATATTTAATTGCAATTATATGTTATTTGATGAATGCCTTGTCATCCTCCCCTCTTCTCCTACCTACCTCTGGTAATCACCATTCTACTATCTTCTTCTATGACATCAACTTTTTTTGGTTCAACATATGAGTGAGATCATGCCTTCCTTTTCCATCTGTATTCTACTTACTTCACTTAACACAATATATCCAGGTTTATCTCTATGTTGTCATAAATGACAGGATTTTATCCTTTTTAATACAGTAATGGTAGGGAATTTTAACAGCCTACTTTCAACAATGGACAGATCATCCACACAGAAAATCAACAAAGAAATGTGAGATTTAGATTGCTCTCTAGGCCAAATGAACCTACCAAACATTCCATCAAACAGCTGCAGAATACACATTCTTGTAAACTGCACATGAAACATTCTCCTACATAGATAATTTATTAGACCACAAAACAAATCTTAACAAATGTAAGAAGATCAAAATCATATCAAGTGTCTTTTCTGACTACATGTGTAGAACTAGAAATCAATAACAGGAGGAACTTCATAAACTTTGCAAATACATGAAAATTAAACTACATGCTTACGAACAACCAATGGTTCTAGGAAGAAATTAAAAGCGAAATTAAAAAAAAATTTGAGCAAATAAAAATGGAAACACAACATACCAGAATGGAAACTTTTGTTATGGAATACAACAAAGGGAGTTCTAAGAGGGAAGTTTACAACAATAAACACCTACACCAAAAAAAGAAGATCTCAAATAAACAATCTAATAATGTACCACCAGAAACAAAAAAAAAACAAGAAAAAACAAAACCCTAAATTAGTAGAAAAGTAATAATAAAAGTCAGAGAAGAAATAAATGATATAAAGACTACAAAAAATACAAAAGTTCAACAAACTGAAGAATTTTTTTGAAAAGAACAAAATCTACACATCTTAACTAGACTTACTGAGAAAAAGAGAAATAAGTAAAACCAGAGATGGACAAGGAGACATTGCAACTTATAACCACAGAAATACAAAAAATCATAAAAGACTATTATCAATAATTATATGCCTACAAATGGAAAACCTACACAAAATGGATAAATTACTGGATACATGCAACCTACCAAGCTGGAATTATGAGGAAACAGAAAATCTGAGCACATCTATCTGTTCTGGTTCCCAGAAACATGTTCCACTGAACTGTTTATTAAGACAATTAATCCAATAAATTTCCTCGAAAGTCTTCAATATGATAGGCCCTGTACTGAACAAAGATAATCTCATTAACACTGATTTGTGACCAGCAAATTAGTACATCAAATCTCTAAGGGAATGTACAATGTAATGCAACAAAGCTTCTATCTGACATTAAGGCAAGGGTTCAGTGTTCTCATTTGAGGTATCGTCAAGAAAAATAGAGGTAACGTTTTAGGACTCAGTAATTTATATGATCTCTTTGATCTTACAGATATCTTAACACTATAACTAGCATAGATAGCTAAATAAATTAAATCAGTTTCTTTTGGGTTATGAATAGACATGTATATGAAACAAAATTTTCGTGTCACGGATGGAGATGAGGGAAGTTTTCTTGAATGATTTCATGGAATGGCCATCATCAATAACTCAAAAAATAACAGATGCTGGAGAGGATGTGGAGAAAAGGGAACACTTCTACACTGTTGGTGGGAGTGTAAACTAGTACAGCCTCTGTGGAAATCAGTGTGGTGATTCCTAAAACTCCTAAAAATTGACCTCCCATATGATCCCACAATCCCCGTACTGGGAATATACCTGGAAGAACTCCCTAAAAAAGATACCTGCATACATATGTTTATCGCAGTATTGTTCAAAAGTGCGAGAACATGGAACCAACCGTGCTGCCCATCAAAAGAGGACTGGATTTTTAAAATGTGGTACATACATACAATGGAATATTACGCAGCCATAAAGAAGAACAAAATCATGAATGTGGTTGAATTAGAGCTTATAATACTGAGTGATCTCTCACAGAAACAAAGAGTATCACATATTCTCACTCATAAATGGACCTTGAACAACTACCGTATTACTGTAGGAAAGGGATTGAAAGAGTGGGAAACTGCGGGAAGAGGGGCGGGGGGGTAGGTAGCTGAGACTGACAGTAGTGGATATCAACCTGGGGAAGGGGGGCATGCCTTATCAATAAGGGTACCTGCACAATGAACATTTGTATACCTAACCCCGAATTGTACTCTACAATTTCAAAATTAAAATTAAAAGAGGAAAACAAACAAACATAAAACTTAGTGACTGTTTTTTCTAGCGATTCCTGATATTGGTCTTTGCAAATCTAATCTAATCTCTGATTTAGCATCCAACTTCCAGTATTCAAATATCTGTTTATTTTGTGTGTGTCTTTCATGCTTCCTTTCCTATTCATTAAGGCCTTTTGAACTTAATATCTAAATGCAATTTTCCTCCCAAGTGGTAAAATATTGGCAAACATTGAAGTTGGGATATGGTCATAAAGGATTATTATGCCATTATTCTCACTTTCAAAATCCTTATAATATGAAGTCAAAAGACAATAAAAACATAATAAAACAGGTTTGCAGATACTATCTTTATGAACAAGATGAGTGTGAAGTTGACTTTTAATTTTACAAGAAAGACTGAGCAGGACTGTGCTGTTTCCGTCCATTAAAAAACACATATATGTTCAATTAAAACACATGTATCACAAATATTTTCTGCTTTATAAATTTTGCATGCAATTAAGCCAATACATGAAAGACAATCAGTCTCCTATGTTTCTAAGTTTCTAAAGAGCCATGTCATCTAGACCTTGATCAAGAGTTAGACCTTGAAATCTTAACTGCTCAATTCACCATTTCCATATTGTGGACATTGTTGTTAACTTAAATTTCAAATTCCTCAGGTCTGAGTCTATTTTTAGCATACCAGATGTTTCCTTTATACTAGGTTAGGGCTTGTTATTTCCTTCCTTTTATTTCTTTCAAAATACATATCTACCAATATCTTCCATGTAGTTGTTTGTGGGACGTTATGGTGTGAAGTCCTTGAGCTAGAAGTTTGGAATAATGTCTCAAGGACAAGGAAGGAAGCTCTAAGGAAAAAGTGTAGGAAGGAAAAGAAAAGGAGACAAACACAATCTATGACTATACCAGATAAGTCTGTGAAAAAAATAGACCTCACTGTCCCCAGTTTGCTTAATTGTGATCTTAATGAGGAAGAAAAAAGTCTTATGGGGAATCAGTCCAATTTACATTGTAAGTGTAGTTTGCTTAATATTCAGATAAACTTGTAATAAGTGTCTTTCAGAATATGGCTATTTCCATGGCTTAATATCCTACTCTATAATTAAATTTTTCTGTTAGGTATCATTTAAGGGAAAGAACAAAAATGCTGACGATGTTATTCTCTGTTTCTTTTAATGTAACTTTTATTCCATAAGTCTAAGTGGAGAAAATATGTACCAACAAAAGACACTCAGGATTTGACAGGTACTCTAAAAAAAGTTCTATCAATTTATTATCTTTACACTGCATTTTCAAAACAATAAAAGTTTAGAGAGATTAAGTGGTCTTTCTATGATTATGCACCTCCTAAGTAGGAGAATCAACATTTAGCTTGCTTCTTCTAGAAAAGAATTGTTTTATTTTCAAGTGCTTTCATTACATGAGACACACCATTTTTTCTAATAAAATAAAAATAGCATTTTAAAAGACTTTGTTTTCAATTTTTAAGTCATCTACACAAGACACATAAATCTCAACCAAGGTGTCTTTAATTTTAAAGTATATGTTGTTGAGTTCTATATTTCATTAAAAACTTTTTGCAAGCAGTTATATAATTTTTGTTTGTTGGTTTGCTTGTTTGTTTGTTTTTGAGTTGGAGTATCACTTTGTTGCCCAGGCTAGAGTGCAGTGGCACATTCAAGGCCACCCCAGCATTAACCAGCTAGGCTTCAGCGATCCTTCCGCCTCAGCCTTCCAAGTAGCCGGAACTGCAGGTGCAGGTTACCACGATTGACTAATTTTTTTATTTATTGTAGAGATGAAGTCTTGCCAACTTGCCCAGGCTGGTCTGGAACCCGCAGGTCAGGCAATCCACTTGCCTCGGCCTCCCAAAGTGCTGGGATTACAGGCTAAACTACCAAGCCTGGCCTAATGTTTTTGCCTGAAAACTACACTTTTAATCAAGATCTTGTTATGTTATATCTACCAATATCAAAGAACAAAAGTGACAAGACAAAGCAAATTAAAAGCAAATTAAAGCAAGCACTATAATTTAGGGATTAAAGCCAAGGTTTTCGAAGTGTTTTCAAAATTGGTAGTATCAAATAACTATCTATAGAAATGTACATAGTATACAAATAAATTTTAAATGCCTTAATTTTAATTTAAATTTTTTAAATGCCTTTAAACTCTCAAATGTCTCTTTTTAAATGCATTTTAATAGGTAACAAATGAATTCAAGGGGTCTAAATAGACTTCAATCTAAAATCTCAAACTGTTAAACATAGGCTGGTCATCTTGGGCACTATCTGAATTTCTAGGGAAAGAGAATTGATTTTTCCATGGTCTGAGACCTCACTGGAAACTATTTATTCAAGACCCAAAGAAACTCTAATTGATGGTGGAATGGATCCAAGCAAAGATCATAAGATAAAGCTGACATCCACAATCCAGGCAGAGAACCTGTGAACACCAAGTCCGATGGTGAAGCTTGAGGTTAAAAAGAAAGAAGTGTTCACAGCGAGGTGAGAGTTAAGAATGTGTTGGACACAGATGAGAAATGAGCAGACAGATTTATATTTCATAAGCTCTGGGCTGAGCAGCAGAGTTCAGGAGTGAGCGGATAGGGACTGATTTCTCACATATTCTTGATGGAAACCAATGTCAGTAGATAGATAAAATGATTTAGGAATGTTCTCTTTCCTTCCTGCTGGATTTATCTTCATCAAGAATAATAACCTATGCTCTCAGTGTGGGCCTCCCGCCTCCTAATTCCACCCTGCATGTATGTGTGTATACAGGGTATTTGAAATGGAAGTAAAAGGAAAGAAGCTACATACTTGCATGTTCAGCAATTTCTTGGCATCTGCCTACTGACAGTTTTATGGCACTTATACCAGGCACATCACATAACATTTATAATTTCTGGAATCTTCCTTCACTGAAAAATGCATGGTAGTTTTCCATCCAGAGTATTGTCACTCCCTCTGGCAACTGTTGAAATATTTGGAGGAACATTAATGAAAAAATGTCCTCAAGTTCCACAGTCATGATATATCTCAGAACAAAAGGTTATCTAAGGGTGAGTTGCAGGGACCCAGGGTTAAAATCATAATAGTGACCAACATCACATGCACTACTGAATGAGCAATTCTAAAATTAGTACATTAACAAGACAGGTGATATTAGTTTTTTTATAAAAAGGTGGGTTTATTTTGGTTTTGTTTGGTTTAATTCCGTGGCTAGAGTTTTTAATACAATTTTCAGATCCTTAATCTTTGTTCAAATAATGACCTAGCTAGTCTTCTGTACCTTGACCTTATATTTTTGGACTGATGACATGTAGTAAATCTACAGTCTTTTCTTAATTGTTTCCATTTAATTCTGTGCATTTTCAAATAGAATTTGAGGTACCCTACACTGTCAGAATTATCACAGATTCATTATCTCATAAAACCATTAGCAATAATAGACAATTTTCCATGAATGCTACATATAATTTTACTCCATCTATGTTACTTATTTGTGTCTCAGAAGGCAAGCAAAACAAAACACAGTGATTCTAGAAAAAAAGAAAAAATATCAGTGAAAATCCCCAACACTAATATTTAGGAAATTCCAGAATGCTTACAAGTGTATTCTATAAATCAAGATTAGAATTTAGAAGCTAGAATTTAGAAGTGAGAATAATAAATTTGAATAAAACCAAATATTAGTATATATAGTTTAAATATTAATTTTGGTTAGAAAAACTCCATCAAAGATCAAAATTCTGTATCATATTTATAAACAAAAAGACAAAAGTTAATATCAATTAATTTAGCTCACTTCTTTCAACAATCTGTGACTTCAGTCCCTAACTTTGATAGTATATCAATTAACACAAACATCAAATGTATAGGTTTTATTTATCATCTAATAATAAACTATAGTATTGAGTTATGAAATAATTATTTGAAATGTATCTCACACACAAATATAAAAACATCTTATTATATAATATTATGATTATATCTTTAGGCTTTATGCCAAAAATGTTTCAATTTTGATAGATATAAAATATCTTCTGCTGTACTTTCATATTTATGACTGATTTCTGGCTCTTTGTTGAGTCACCTGCTCTTTGTTGAGTCACCTGCTAATCATGGACATGATCACTGGTTATCTAAACTCAGTAATCAGATACATGGACTTGACATAGGCCTCATTTATTTTCCTCTAGTTGTAAATTGTTATAGACAATAAAAAATTTATTAAAATAAAAGTACTTTTTAGAGGTGCCTTGATGATACCCAAAAATGGTATGATAAAAAATATTCAATTTATAAACTTAGAGTTCCAAGATAAAGTGCACATGTCTGGTAATTTAATGCTAACTTGTGAATAAGAGAGTGGAAGATCATGGAATATAAGGGCTTGCAAAAGTTTAAAATAAAATAATAGTAACATCAGGGCAAAAGATAGCACAAATATCTTGCATATCATTCTAAGCTGCTTTTCTACAAATCTGAGACACTTAAATTTTCACGAAGAGTTGAAAAGAACAAAGCAAAGAGAAATTATGAATCAAGATATGTCAAACATGAAGATAATATATTGTACCAGCTTTCATGAATTAAAGTTTAATGTCTCCTCAATCCCTACTGCATGGATACCTTGGTCAAACATCCAATTCCTGTGATAGTTCTCCAATTTTCTTTCCCTTTCCCTCTACTTCAAAAACTATTTCTACTTCTTGAGTTGGCAGTACTTGAAGCAAATTAAAAGACTTTCTATTTTCTGTACTTATCCCATATTTTCAGGGACTCCAATTCTTTTTTAATTCTGTTTGCTCTGCCTAGAAGCCCATTTCTTTCCCTTTTCCACATGTTCAAATGCTACTGATTTTTCAAAGCTTTTCATGATATTCTGTTATCTTTGCATTTCATTTCTCTCTGAAGTCTCAAAGAAAATTATTTATGCATAAACTTCAAATAGCAATTAATGGAAAAGTATTATTATGAACAAAATAATTATTTTTTCCTTACTTTTCACTATATATTGGTACTAAAACACAATAAATTAAGGTTTTAAATTTATGTTATGGACAAATTATGCTTTGTATTACCTAATTAATTGAAAGTAAAGTTTCTTTGTCAGTAGTAAAATATCCAGTTTAGTTACCTATTGATATATGATCCTTAATCATTTACTAATATAATTAAAATCTAACTTTATTCCATAATATTAAAAATGAATAATCAGCCAGTCTCGGTGGCTCAGCCTGTAATCCCGTGATTTGGGAGGCTGAGGTTAGTGGATTGCCTGAGCCTGCGGGTTCGAGACCTGCCTGGGCAACTTGGCGAGACTTCATCTCTACAATAAATCAAAAAATTAGCCGGGTGTGGTGCGCGCATCTGTAGTTCCAGCTACTTGGAAGGCTGAAGTGGAAGGATTGCCGGAGCCCAGCAGGTCAAGGCTGCAGTGGCCGGGAGCGGCCACTGCACTCCAGTCCAGGCGACAGAGTGAGACTACAACTCAAAAAAAAAAAAAAAAAAAGAATAATCTTTTGAAGCACTGGAGGATTTATATGTAACTATTAAAATGGGTCACAGGTTAGAATATTCTTGAAAATACCAGTTGATGATAAAATAACAACTAAACATAATAATTAAATACTTCACATTTTCTCAGAAATTTAATATATCGATCAATAAATAAATGAGTAAATACATAAGGCTGATGGAATAGGGAATAGCCTCCGAGATCAGCCTCTACAAGCTGAGGACAATATCTGGCCAATAGGAATCTTAGTCCTATAACTGCGAGGAACTCAATAAGGTCAATAATCACATGAGATTAGAAGAGGCCTCAGACCTCAATTGAGAAGTCATTTTAGCCAAAACTTTGATTTTAGCCTTGTAAGATACTGGGAAGAGAATCCAGCCACTCCATGCCCAACTTGTGATGCACAAAATGGTGAGGCAATAATGGATGTTGCTTTAAGCCACTAAATTTATGATAACTTGTTATGCTGCAATAAAAAACTAATACGGATGGTGCCGTGGCTCAAGCCTGTAATCCCAGCAATTACAGGAGGCTGAGGTGAGAGGATCGTCTGAGCTCAGGGGTTCTAAACCAGCCTGGGCAACTTGGTGAGACCGCATCTCTACAATAAATTAAAAAAATAAGCCGGGCATGGTAATGCATACCTGTAGTTCCAGCTACTTGCATAGTTGAGGAGGAAGGATCACATGAGCCCAGCAGGTCAAGGCTGCAGTGGCCATGAGCATGCCACTGCACTCTAGCCTAGGCAATAGAGTGAGACTCTGCCTCAAATAAACAACAAACAAACAAAGCTAATATATAAGGGGTGTTCATTTTTGCTATTAATTCCTATCATTTTCTATATCAAGACAAATAATCTAAGAGCTATATATTGGACTATAGATTTTTAATTCCTCACAGATATTCTTTCATGGGATTAAGGTTCATTGTTAAACTCTCAGTGTTTTTGATAAATATATGACAAATAGTTTTTTCATAGTGGAAGTGAAATATAGATATTATGCAGTGATAGATATTAAAGATTCAAAAATGCCAAACACACTAATATGTGATAAAATCAGGCAGCATAATTAATGCAATAAAGTGGGATTCGAGGATAGAGTATGCTAGGAGATTATTTTAAATAGTGGCCTCTGGAGAGAAACTGAATGAAGACAGGGAGCAGAACCAGCACACAATGTCTGGGGGAAAAGGTTTTTAAGTAGATGGAACAGCCAGTGGTAGGTCCAGAGATGGGATGCAATTTGGCTTATTCACGAAAGGCCAGTGTAGTTTGGCAGAGTACATGAAGTGGCACATAGTGAGATAAGGATAAAAAGATAATCAAGGGCCAGAACATATGAGGTCTTTCAGATTCTGAATCTTTAAAGATAATCTTTATTTCTGAACCCTTTAATAGAACGCTTTGAAAACACTGCCTATTTTAATGCTTGCCTTTTATAAGATCTACTTAATCACAGTATCTTACAGTTCAGTGCCTGAAGAAATTTGAGTTCTTCTGAAGGACTGCTAAATTTTCTTTTATCTGATGAGAATTTTGAAACACAATGCAGATCCTCTGTGGTCCCGGCTGCCAGGAGACAGCAAGCTTGAACTCCAGGGAACTAATAACAGTCCTTAACTAACATTATGGAGTAAATTCATCTTCCCACCTTCATGATTATTTTCTTTGTTATTTGTTTCATGTCACCACTGATTTTATGTTGTCCACTACTGTTTTAGATGCCTTTGAAAATAAGTATAATTTTAAAAATCAATAAAATCACCTGAGATATTTGTCATTTGTCAACCTTAGATATTTCTTTCTAAAACTATGATTCATATCAAATCCATTTGTTAAACAAGTGTTTATTACCAAGGGGACTGTATATTATATTAAATGAATAAGCAGTGGCTTATATTCCACAAATAAGGTTAAATATGTATGCTAAATATGATAAAATAAGATTTAAATTGACAGGTAAAATAAAACATGATATACAATACGATGGGAGGTCAATACAGGAAGACCTCAGCTGGCTAAGGGGAACTGAAGAAAACGGCACAGGAAGGAGATGATTTCACTGAACATTAAAGTAAGACCACCATGTGCTGTTGATTATAGTCAAGCTTGCTGTACACGGCACAATACGACAGGATGCCATTCCCACTATATATGTGCTTATATATATAATGCCTTGTGCATGATGTATTTTATATATATGTTAGAAATATAATATATGTGTATATATATTATGGCAATTTTCTTGCAGAGTGCAGTAAAGTGTCTTGAAGAAGTGGCTTCTTACATTTGCACAAAGTTATCCTATGGGCTAATGGTCTCACTGGCAGTAATTTTGAAGCATGGAAGTACCCATTAATTCAAATTCAGTTTGACTAGGGTAGAGATTGGACATGTTTTTTTTAAAGTCTCAGGTTTACACATCTTGTTAAAAATCACTGAATTTGGAGAGTAACATTTAGATAGAAAACAGGGAATTCTTGATATAAGAATTACTTGAAGAAGCAGAAATGCAAGGTGAGAATGCAGGGACTATTTCACTGAACAGACTTGATTCAGGCATAGAAGCCATAGATGAGTGCATTAAATATTGGTCAAAGGAGGTCAAAGGCATTATCTAGGTCATGATGATTATTAATATTTCATTTTGAATAAATAAATCATAACATTATTTGCATATTAGGAATATTAATCTGATAAATGAGAGAGGAGCAAATCTGCATGCCAGAAGGACAGTTAGGAAGGAATGGCAATAGTCAAAGTGAGTGGTAATTGAAGCCTGACAGATAGGGACAGTTAACAGGAGACAAATAGAAAATATATGATAAAGGTAAACAAGTTGTTAGGAATTGGAATATGATTGGATATATGGGTGTCAGTTTCCAGTTGGGTAAACAGGAAGTATAGTGATGACATTTATGGAGATCAAGGATACAAACTTAGTAATAGGGAAGGGGGGAATGTGTTTAAGGCTCCTGGGTAGAGATGGCCACCGAAGGTTAATATGCAGTTATACCACAGCGAGTCAATCACGCCAGAGTGTCTAAGAGTTCAAGACCCAGGCTCATGATCTGGGCCCGTCTGGCTATGTGAAGCATTGTGACAGTGGAGTAAGTTACTTAACTTTTCTAAACCTCTATCTGAAGTTGCAAAAAGGTAAATGTTAATATTATCTCAGGAGTTTAAAAAAATTAAGTGAAGTAATAGACACTACTAGAGAATTCTTTAAAATGCTAATTTTACTATTAGAAAAGAGTTTAAAGGTCAAAAATATATTTTTGAAATTAATTGTGCAGAGGTGCTAAATTAGGCCCAGAGAGAAAAATGCATCACCAAAGAAAAGAAGATGTAGAAAGAAAAGAGAAAATATAGCCTATACCCTGATAGATATCGACATTTAGAGTGCAGGTAGAGCAATGGGAGCCCGAAAAGTAGACATGGAAAGGACAGTCAAGAAGGTATCTATCTTTATATCAGAAAATAAGCAAGATGGAGGAATCATACATGAAGTATGATGTAAGTGCTGGAGTTCTCAATTCCAGAGCTTTGCCAGAACTTTTTTATCTACCTCAGGGTTGTTGTACTCAATCCTCCCATATTTTTCTCAAAGAAAAGAGAATAGAGCTACAGTTCACTAGATACTGCCTTATACAATTTCTCATCAAGAAAGTACAGAAGGATTGTTTGATTCTTTCTGATGATTATCTGGCAACATCAAAACAAAGTTTTATAAACATAAAGTGCTACAGCATGAAAGCAATAATGATAATAAACCAAGTCTCTGTGTCTGATTTAAAAACCAGTGGGACATCTGCTTGGCTGCTACCATAATTGGCCACCAGCCTGTTGTTTTGTTGTGCTGGAAGAGAAACTTTATGTCCTGTGGATATTATTTGCTCTTGGTCCAGGGGGACCCAAGTTTCCATTAGATTACAAGCTCTATACACATAGCCAGATGTGTGCAAGACTCTTGCATAATTTCTGTAAATTATGTTTAGTGTTTTTCCTTTTTTCATTGAGTTTCTTTTAGTTTCCTTTGGTTCTTTTTCTGTGAAAATTAAGTATCTCCCTGAACTCATAGTATTTAAGGTATCACTTGGTGTGTGTGACTCTCCCCATCATAGCCTCCTGTGATAACTCTCCCCATGAAAACCTCCTGTGATAACCATACTAAACATATATTAATGATGCAATATCACTCTTCATGAATATTCACATTGGATTTGTTTCTATTCACTCACTCATTCATTTTTTTCATTCTTTCATTCAGGAAATATTTTTTCACCATCTGCTGTTTGTCAATCACTTAAGTAGATATGTTTTCATATGCTATCTAAAGAATGAGTGTTCATGTTAGGGTATAGAATGATTTTTAGAATAGCTTTAATTTAAAGCCTTCTTCATTTAATCACATTCTTTTCTCACACACCCTCTCCACAACTTGTTGATTTCACATTCTAGTAGTTCTTTTTTTTTTTTTTTTTTGAGTTCCAACTCAGTCTCACTCTGTCACCCAGACTGGAGTGCAGTGGCCGCTCCTGGCCACCGCAGCCTCGACCTGCTGTGCTCCGGCGATCCTTCCACCTCAGTCTTCCGAGGAGCTGGAACTACAGGCGCGCGCTACCACTCCCAGCTGATATTTTGATTTATTGTAGAGATGAGGTCTTGCTGCCCAGGCGGGTCTCGAACCCGCGGGCTCAGGCAATCCACTCACCTCAGCCACCCAAAGCGCAGGATTGCAGGCTGAGCCACCGAGCCGGCTCTAATAGTTTTTTTTTTTTTTTAATATTATACAATGGTTTTATATGCTTTATAATAGAGAATGAATAAAGAAATTCTTCAAAAATTTTCTTATTTTACAGTTTAAATATGTGTTTTTCTCTTCACTTTTCCTGTATCCATCTTAGGCTAAGTTACCATTATAGTCAGTAACAATTGCCTTGCTGGTTTCCCCACATCAATTCTTACCCTTCTTCAATCCATTATCCACACTGCCATCAGAGACTTTGTCTTTTAAATGTAATTCAGATTCAATTATGTGTCTTTCCAAATAAAATACTTCAAGGGCTTCTTCCTGTTTCTAGGATACATCCTTACAAATGCCTATGACATCTGACCCATCCCTAACCCTCTGCATCATCTCTCATTTTCTCTCTGTCCTCTGTCTTCCAATCACACTGGCCTTCTGCTTTCTGCTTTTAATTACAATACTTGAATCTATGATGCTTCTCCCAGTCCATGGTAGGCTCATTGCAGTTGCTGCTCCCCTATTTTTTAATGCTTACCTAATTCTTTGCCAGTTAAAAACTGCTCAGTAGTAGATTTTAGCTCATTTAGCTAAAAAAAAAATACATATACACATGAACATACACCCCCATAGGTGTCACTTGGTATGTGTGACTCTCCCTGTCATGACCTTCTAAAAGCTTCCTGTGATAACCAAACTAAACAGATATATTAATATTGCAATATCATTGTTCATTTGTGTTCACATTGGATTCAGTTCTATTCACTCATTCATTTGTTCATTCTTTCATTCAGGAAATATATGTATATTATATATTCACATACACATATACAAGTATGTATATATATACACATATACATGTATTTATGCATATATATACATATACACACACATATATGTATATAGTTAGAAAAGTCTCTCTGATCTCTCAACTTAGCTTATCACATTGCAACTTTGCTTGTTTTCCTTCACTAAACAATAGTATACTGCATTTTTTTCAAAATAGTAGTACAATGCATATGTATAAATAGCATCTCAGTATACCCTGCTGTTGAATGAATAAATGATTCACTCACCATCCATCCATCTTAAAAGGGAAGAATGCTGCTTTAGGTCTATATTTTTTCATGCAAATTATTGATAAAGCTTTTATAATTCATGAAGATGATATTGGAAGAGAGGAAAACATAAGGATATGAAGTTTACCAACTTTAGGCTTCAAAGACTTAAAAACTCTACTGCATTAAATTATTTTTAGTAGTGTATATTTTCCTCAATACTCATTATTTTTGAACAAATACATGGTAAACAATCTTTTCTAAATTGAGTTTTGTCAAACATATATATTGCTACTTTATTTTTAAATTAGCATATATATTGTATGTATTTATTGTGTACAACCTGATGTTTTGAAGTGTATATACATCATGGAATGACTAAACCTAGCTAATTACCATATGTATTACCTCACATAATTATCATTTTTATATCCACTCAGCATTTTTCAAGAAAACAATATAGTTAAATAAGTTATCAGAGGCAATGCCAATAAAAAAATTCATCATAAGCTGATGTTTAAAATAAGGACATTTCACATATGAGATTTGAGAAGATTAAGTTAAGCAGAGAAGATTAATATTAAATCTCTTTCACTCCAGTCTTGTAGGAAAATGCTCCTTATGAAGGATGTGTTTGGGTAAAATTGCTTATTCCATGCTAAAAACAAACGGAAAACCCTGGTGAGAAGAGTGTGCTAGTAGACTCTACAAATTCGCTCTCAAGTGTCTTCCAGATTCTGAATTTATATTTTAGGCATGCTGAAAATTATACAAGTGTGTTTTTCAGTGTGTTTTTCCGAAACATGAGTTAGCAAGACTAAGGTATATATATCTCAGTGAATAATACTGTTTTCAAGTAGGCAGAGGGGTTTAAAGTAGGCAGAGGGGTTTATGCCAAAATTTTCCTCGAAGGTCACAAACTGTTCCTTTTCAGTTATGTTACAGGGCCAGAGGTTCAAGAACAATTCAGTTAACTCAAGCACAATGAACTGAAGTATACAAATAAGGAGCAAATCGTTTATTTACAATTTTGCTTATTTAGGATTTTTTTTTTTTTTTTGAGTTGGAGTCACCCAGACTGAAGTGCAGTGGCTGCTCCCGGCCACCGCAGTCTTGACCTGCTGGGCTCCGGTGATCCTTCCGCCTCAGCTTTCCAAGTAGCCGGAACTACAGGCATGTGCCACCACGCCCGGCTGATTTTTATTTAAATTTACTGTAGAGATGAGGTGTCACTGCCCAGGCGGGTCTCAAACCCATGGGCTCAGGCAATCCACTCACCTCAGCCTCCCAAAGGTGCGGGATTACAGGCTGAGCCACCGAGCCTGGCTAGGATGATTTTTTAAAAGCATCATACCATTAATTTAAAAGCCCTAAACACATTCAGTGTGACATACTTAAAAATGAAGTGTCATTAATAATAACTTGATGAAGTACAATGGATGATGGTGGTTGAATGGAGAAGAAAACATATCTGGAAGAGGATAGCACCCAAAAGTCATCAGAGAAACAGAACAAGGGAGGTGTTAGGTAGAAGAGAAAATATGAACACTACTACTGCCTCTATATTTTCCAAGTACAGATAAAATTAATTGCTTGTTTTGAGAAAAAGATTTTCACACAGAATTGAGAAATTCCACGGTAATGGCTTTTGAGGAACATTTAATCAACAGCTGGCAGCAGCTGCTGTTAGCAGCAGGATTGTTAGTTCAACTTTAATTGCTTAAAGTTAGGCCAGACAACCAATTGGAAGAAGATAGATAGATAGATAGATAGATAGATAGATAGATAGATAGATAGATAGATAGATAGATAGATAGATAATAGATAAAAGAAGTCATATGTTCTACTGAGATTCTATGATTAAACATTCAATTTTGAAGACAGTTGGTGAAGAAAACTCCTGGTGATTCTTTGAAGGGAGAGGGGTCATTTGTCTTTTCCCAGTGAGTTACCACAGAGTCATAGTCCTTTTTAGCTCAATCCAGCACTACTTTTTCCTTCTTTCACCATCTACCCTTATAAACTGATGTCCAATGGGGAGTAAGCAAGTTAATGGTAATGTATGAAAAGGAAATTTGGGATTTCCTATTTTTACTTATAGGTCATAATCCATGTTTGGAGATGTACTTAGTACTTAGGATGTCAGAAGCATTCTATGACATTACTGTGTTCATAGAAAATATGCATAGCTGTGTTCACTGCTTTTTTAACATGACTTCCCACTTCGATAAAATAATTTAATACTTCCTAGTTCAAGTAATAGAAAAATGTTTTGAACACATAGAATAACATTTTTTTTTCCATTATGAGAAAGGTCACATTCTATGATATTTGTCAATATATAGTCCTGCTGTTCATGCAAAGATCTTAGCTCTGATCACTTGACCTGAATGACTAACTTCTTGCAACCTGGTTATCCCTCTGTGTCATATATCAGACCTCTAATTGATTGAGAAGTGAGCATCAGGATTGGGCCTCCAGGCTCTGGATGATCAAAGTCTACTTTTACAACCGGTAAAGATCATTTGAAAAATGTAAATATAAGAGATGAGGGATCTTCCTGCTGGAGCTGTGATTTATAGATCTTCTCCCTTTTCCTGTATTAGGAACATAATGCTTCTGTAGATTTCCTCCTGTCATAGTAATAACGCTCTGAAGGGGCCATTTCAGTGCTTCCCCTAACTTTGTTAAAAAATAATGAAATTTTAAAAGACTTGGAGTTGCTTAAAGAATAGCTAATCTGGTACAGATATAGGGTGTATGAAACTCATTTTTTAACTCTTGACTACACTGTAGGAAGGAGAAGAAAACTTGCTTGCAAACCTGTGAATTAGACTCTCAAATGAATCACTTATTAGCCATGTGTCCATTGTCAAAACTTACCCTTTGAGTTTTAGTGGTTTTTTTTTTTCTAGAAAGTAAGACTAAAGATATTAACTTAATTTGAAATGCTTTTTTGGGGATTTGAAAAAGAGAATGAAATTTCAAAGTGTCAGGCACATTAATGGTGCTCAAGAACATGGGACCTATTATAGAATATGATGAAAATACTAGTTTTGGTAATTTGACAAAACAATAATATTTTTTTTGGAGGGGCAGGATGGTGAATACTACACAGTAGTTTTATTTTAAAAGTAGTAACTCTAACGTCTGTCATTTTCCTTTAAGCCTTTCTGTAAAAGAAATATTAACTGAAAGTATTTAACACCTCAACATATCAGGAGAGCAATATGAATCTTTTCTGTTCACTTTAATATAGAATTAGATATTCTTAATATATAAATCCCACAGAGTGTTTTATTTGTTAGAAATCTTGTCACTATATCTATAGAGTAATAACTTTGATCCCAGGGTGTGTTCAGGTTGAGGGTAGAGCCTTATGCATATGTTTACCAACAGTTCTAAGCAAAATCCATTCTAAATCAATGACATTATATAACCATTCCAAAATATTAAATAATAATTTAAACCAAAGCACACTGGCAATGCATGGTACTTTTTGTCTCATTAATTGAGGCAAACAAAAAAGATCAATTTATTGCAGAAACATATAGGAGAAAAAATACTTAAAAAGTTTACCAAGTAGATATTCGTATTTCAGGGACTCACCTGCAAAAGTTACTAAAACAAAAATGTGTTTACTGATGAAATCACACTTAATATTCACTATTATGTTGCTTTTATACTTAATTGAGGAAAAAACCCTGTGCCTATCTCTATACTATCAGAATAAATAATAATCTTGATGGGAAGCAAATAGATTATTAATGATAAATTATTTGAATTTCCATAATTTATTTGAGTTTCCACAGAAACTGTCTGTTAAGAGGCATAACAGGTTTTAGCAGGAAAAGGATTAAGAGTTTTATTTTCCTCAACTGAGGCACACAATGAGTGAGATTTTTCAAGTTAACTTTCATTTCATTTGGCTCAGGTGGCTGGGATCTATATTTATCTTGTGTTAGGCGTGCATCTGAAGGGCTGGAAGTCTCGGGATGTCAATGGCTTTCAGATGTCAGGATAACCTTGAGATAAATGAAGGGTTGGGACCCTGCGCCTCATCTCTGAGTTCTCAGAGACTGTGCTGTGAAAATCATGTGTTTACTTTCTGTCTCCTCTTGCGACGGTCTCTCTGAAGCCAGTCTTGAGGTCCCACATCTGGGAAAGCAAGCTCTTCTAGAAGTTGGTGAGCACAATTCTTTTTGTTTAGGAGTATGGCTATAAATGTCTTTGTACTTGATGCACTATCCTCTAGTAAGTAGTAGTTAGATAATGACTAACTGGGTATAATTAGTCTGTGATGCTTCTTTTAACATATTTATTAATTTTCAACGAGATGGTTAAAGAAACTTGATTTTTAACCTTTAAAGTTTACATTTCCACAAGTCTCAAAATTCATTCTATGGAATTTCCATTTGCACATTTTATGCCTTTTATTTAAAAGCACCTGAAAATTTTAACTTTTCCTGGTTTAAGAAAGTATAATTCTACTTGACATTTTTATTCGTTTAGATTCTCTATCTTGATCTGGCATGTCCTAATTTAGACAGATTTCTTATTTTATTTAAATTTTCATTTACCTTTTCTTATAAGCTTTTTAGAATATGAATCTTTTTAAAAGGATACTCTAAAAATCTGATCAATTAAATTTTTCTCTTCCAGTTAGTAAAAATATTTCTTTAAAAAGACGAGGTGTTCATTCGTGGGACCCTAAAAATGTTTTTAGGCTTGTTGTCACTACTGACAAATATATTTAAGAAATAATCTTAAAGATCAGTCTTCTTAACAATTTAGCTCCTAGAAAGAAGAAAACAAGAGTCTTTACACACTTAAAACTTATTAGTCATTAGGACTTATAGACATTTTATTGACTGTGGATACCAGATATGTATGGGGTTGGAGGAGATTTTGTCACACAGCATAATTTTTGTTATCTGGTGTGTTTCGTAATACAGCTATAATAAGAACAGGAAACACTTCAAAGAATGGAGTAGTGATTTATACAGAAAAGAAAGACAACTTAAGGGCACATACTTAAAGACAAAATTAAATGCTTTTTTTTTTTTAAAAAAGCAATTCTCTTTTTCTCTCCATGCAAAAAAAGCAATTCTCTTTTTCTCTCCATGCTGTTCTATAAAGCCTGGAGTTGAATTAGATAGGCTTCTCTGCCTTTAAAGGTCACTTTCCTACATTCTTTGAGGAATGGTTGCTTGTTGCTATGCTGAATTCTGGGGAACCATTGTAGGCTGATACCTATAAAAACATAAACTTATTCACACTCTGTGAGAGCTCAGAACTCAGGTGGGATCTGTAAATGAAGAGAAATAGGCAACCTGTCTTGTTCTCAGGTATACATGACCAAATAATAAACGTGGAATTGTGTGGCAATATATTAGACTCCTATAATCCTGACAAGAGGAAAAGAAAAATATTTTCAAATAATGTACTACACAAATACTAATTATTTGGAATCTGATCCTTTTGTAAAGGACAATGACAACTTTATAATGAACTATTCTGAGTTTAAGAAAGAAAGCAAACACCTGAGGATAATAAAATCATTTTCACCTGGGAAAAAAAGATAAGCTCTTGAATGCAGAAGACTCATTGTGGGGGGGAAGGGCAAAAGAAAAGGCTGTAAAGTGCTGATAAATCAGTGACAAAGGCTGTTTAAGGCTGCAGAATGAATAATTAAATTGAAGAAATATTTCTATTAGATAAAAGAAATATATAATATAATGCTGTTGATATGACTATGACTCACTTTGCGTTTGGCACAAATCGCTGATTAAGACTACTATTAAAGGAACTTAATCTGATATTCTTAGTATTTATAAACTAATAAACATTTACAGTTAAATTCTTGGAAAAAATTACAAAATTTTAAAATTAAGAAGAAATGTGTTGAAGAGGGAGAATGTATTGGTTAGATGTTTGCATGTTTTTTCTTAAGGATTGCTTTTTGAATGAAAATTGTAAAGTATGTTACCTCTTTATTGCAACCCAGAAGTGGTCCAGAATGAGGAGCAGGAGGACCTGGAGGAGGGAGAATGTGACTGTTTCTGTGATGGCCAGAATCCTAAATATTATCTAATCCAAAGTGAATCTCTCCATCACAAACAATGGACTGTTCATCAGGAAAAGGAAATCATCTAAAACTAGTACAAGTGTACAGGGACTCTAAAAAGAATATAATTCAGTAAATAAAGTAATTGTACTGTTTTGTTTATCGTATGTAGAAGTACAGAAATTGACTAAGTCACTGGAAACTTTTTTCTTCCTAAAAAGGGCAGTTAGTATGCCACTGGCTCCATGATTCCACAATAAGCCTTCTAGTCACTTCTTTATGGAGAAGGGTGAGGTGAATTCTATTTAGTGTCTTCTGTCAAATTAAACCATGTGAAGAATACATAATGCTTTTTTGATAGGTACTTGGTGGTACCCTGCTAGATAATTGAAGATGTTTTGAAATATACTCAGAGACCTTTGTCACACAAACACTGTGGTATAAAGAAGGAAATGACAGAACATTGGCAAGCATTATAGAGGGAACACAGAAGACAGCTTGGCTACATTCACCAAGAACTCTGGGGTGTGCTCAAATGGGAAAGCATTGTTTGTCCTTCAGTGCTTGTGATGTTAAAAGTGAAATAAGGATAATTTTTAAAAAAAAATTATTATTACTAGTTTCATCTCTTAATGTTGTTTCTTCTCATTAATTCTTCCTAAAATAATCTTACTCCTTTCCCATTTTAATTTTTAGGACATCTAATAGGATACATGTTTGAAGATATGGTAACAAAACACCTCTTACTAATTTGACATTCATTTGTTCTTCTCTGGAATTTCATTATAATTCTATTCAAAATGTAGTAAGTGCCATTACAAGGTCTAGTTCATGTATCTTATTCTGGAAAATTTTAAAAATAATAATACAAATGCTTATATTTAGTACAGTGATCCTATAACATAGAACCCTAAGAATGTATCTTTTCAGAGCAGCCATATGTTTTTAGTAGGTTAACTGGTTATTTTCAACAAGTATTCTTACTTTAAGACTGAACCTTAAGACACCAAAAAACTATTTTGGTTGAATGCATGATGGTGTGGCTATCTTTCAAATTCACTTATTCACTGACACATGTATTCAAATATATTTAATGAACATCTACTGAACTCTAGGGCAGAAGTCCCCAGTATTTTTGGCATTAGGGACCGGTTTTGTGGAAGACAATTTTTTCATGGACTGGGATGAGGGGATGGGGGATGATTCAAGCACATAACATTTATCATGCACTTCATTTCTATTATTATTACATTGCAATATGTAATGACATAATTACACAACTCGCCATAAAAAAAAAAAGAGGCATGGATAGAAGTGGCAAATAAAAACATGCAGACTAAATGTTGGATTCTAACTTAAAGCCTGCCACCAGATGCAGCTGTACAATTGAAGTACATCAATTCACTTGCCACTCACTGAGAGGGTTTTGATATGAGTCTGCAAGCAATTGACTTATTATGGTTTCTGTGCAGTCAAACCTCACTGCTAATGTTAATCTGTATTTGCAGTGATTCCCTAGCACTACCATCACTGCCTCAGCTCCACGTCAGACCATCATAAGGCACATGCAGTTTAGATCCCTCACATGCGCAGTTCACAATAGGGAATGAGAATCTAATGCTGAGAATCTAATGTTGCTGCTGATCTGACAGGAAGTGCAGCTCAGGTGGTAATGTGAACTATGTGGAGGGGCTATAAATACAGATAAGGTTTGACTGGCCAGTCCATGGCTCACTTCCTGCTGTGTGACCCAATTCCTAAAAGGCCATGGACTGGTACTAGTCTGTGGCATGGGGAATGAAGACCCCTGCTCTAGGGAACATTATTAGAAACAATATTGTGCTAAATGTTTATGAGGATCCAAGATCATTTTACAGGTAAGTGTACTAAATTTTGTTCATATGGAATGAAACTTTTTGATGAAGTTTAAAAAACAAAAACAGTTTACTCAGTAAATGATGTAAGCATATTCACCATTTGTGGACACCTTATGACTCTACAAATCAGACCCCTTATTGCTTATTGAGTTATCAATCTCCTGGAAAATACAAATGACCAAACAGGTGACAGTTGTATTTCCAGAAGGAGTAGAAGGAAGATACTGGCAAAGGTGTTTCCCTGGCTTACTCTAAGCTTTTGTTATTGCCTTTTCAAATACATGATTTACTCTTAAAATGCTAAATAACTTCACATAGCATATGGAAACCCCTCGAGGAAAAAAATAACTGCAATATGAACTCTGAGCCTTAGGTCTGATAACTTCCTAAATTTACTTCTTGTTCATCTGCTTTATCTGAAATGGGAAACAAACACTAAATTTTAGCCACATTTTACTTTTAGTTTCTATGGAAATCTCTAGTTTTTATGAGCTTCATCTTCTTAAGAGCTGCTTGGGCAATAGATACATCTAAGCAGACACGTAGATGGGAAATTCTGATGCAATAATATAAGAACTGCGATAAGGGTAATATACAGTAATAAGGACACTGCTTACAGACCTTTGTTATGGCTTAGAGTCAGAGCTTTGCTCTCATATATAAATTCCAGAAAGTTCTCTGTCTTTTGTAACATCTTGTGTTAGTATCAGCACATCCCAGTGCCTGATTCACATAAGAACTCAATAGATTTTATTCATTTATTTAAAATTATTATGTCAAAATCTTTTCTATTCCAAAATGTTCATTATCTACTAAAGACTATGACTACACTTTTAAAAAAATCAAATCATTTAAACAATTAAAAAATATGCTTCTATATTTCATGCTTAGTATGTCTTTTAGAAATATCCAAATTGAGATAGATCTCAACCAGAAAATACATAGATCTGTGCAATTTTAATGTGTAAAATTCTCAGAATGGTAGATTTGTGGAATGTTATACCTCTTTTTTTTCCAAGTGGAGGAATCACTACCCATATCTGGCAGGGTTGGTTTGTTTTTGCAATATTGGATAGGTCCTCTACTCTTAAAACTAATTATAAAATTTAATTTTAAGAATCCTATAATTTACATTATACTAAATAGATAGACACACAGATGCTGAGAATTTCTCAGTGAATTGGTCATGAGCCTATTCATTTCATCTAATGCCACTCACTTATGTCTTTGTTTTTTTGTTTGTTTGTTTGGTTTTCTTAATCTGTATGCAAAACTTAGATGTGTTCCCTTTGGTGTTCAGAAGACATCTCTCAAATGTCTTTGCTGCATGTACTGAATTTTGGCTAAAACCAGAGAGAAACATTCAGCTCAGTCAGTTTTATCCTGGGTCCAGTGGTCTTCTTGGAGATTTTCTAACCTTGCCTCCAGATCCAGGTAGTGATTTCTCCACTTTTCATTCTGTGAACAGCCACAACATGTACAGTAGCTGTTCTTTGTTAACCTAATCTTATATTCCCCTAAAGCCCTTTCTGGGTTTGGCGGTGGTGGTCAGCTGGTGATAAATTTGCAGTCATCACCTCTTTCTTTCTCCATCCCTTAGTTCCTTTGTGATCTCATGGAGAGCCTCTTAAAAGTTTCTTTAACTTCAGTCTTTGAAACTCCTGTGTATTGCATCCTTGTACTGCACCCCTGTTACAATAGTTCAGAATTACATATGCTTTACCTGATGAAATCAGAAAATACAGGATTAAGCAAGGGAAAAAGCAAATGTTAGTATTGAGGCAAACAGAAAGAAAGCTTACTAATATTATTCCCATTATCTTCTCGACCCTATTAATATTCCTCTTGAGTGTTAAAGTAGCCATTTTGTTCTCTCAAATCTCCCATACAAAACTTCTGTACACAGTAACAGGGAGATAGTTTCTGAAGCTGAAATCCTGTAGAATAAATAAAAGCAATTGAAACCATCTGAATGGACTTCTGTAAAAAAGAAAATTGCATAATAATTATTTACCATGGCAAAGCAACAGCTATGAAGCTTGACTTTTTTTCTGAGGTTTAGGGATGGAAATCTACTTTCAGCTGTCCTCCCAATGTTTACATTTTTTTCATAGCCAAGACTGCAAACATTAGAAGAGGGATAGTTCTTAGCACACTCTTAAACTAAGATCTACTGATTTTTACAAAAAAGGATTGGAAGCTCATAGAAGCTATGTGAACTTTTGAACCCTTGCCTAGTTGTATTGCCTTTTCTAATTTCAAATTTTGAAGATTTTCTAGGCTGTCCCTTAATCTCCTAACCCCTACCTCCTAAATGATATTATCCATGTTCATGACTTCTCCTGTAATCTATATGTTGAAGAGACCCAAATCTATATCTCATGACCCCAGTCAATCTCCTAAGCTTCTGACTCATATTATCTCTGTGTCTACAGGTCAAGTTCTAGATGTGGGCACTTCACAGCTTGAGCTGAAATATACAACACATAAACTTGTCATTGTGTTCTATGTACATTTTTATGTTTATAATTAAACTATACAAAATTACAAAATGAGTGTCTCTTACTATGCTAGACTCTATCCTAGTGTTCAGTAAAATGTATACATAACACATGTATACTGCAAATTCTTTTAAAATAAATGAGTTAACTTTTAATAGCTATTTATTACCTATTCAATGCAAAATACTCTAATGATAATTAATGCAAAGTGCCTAGTATTTAATGAGAAGCATTATAAATTATTATTATTTTTTTTTGAGTTGGAGTCTCACTCTGTCGCCCAGACTGGAGTGCAGTGGCCGCTCCCGGCCACCGCAGCCTCGACCTGCTGGGCTCCAGTGATCCTTCCGCCTCAGCCTTCCGAGTAGCCGGAATTACAGGCATGCGCTACCACGCCCGGCTGATTTTTTGATTGATTGTAGAGATGAGGTCTCGCTGCCCAGGCGGGTCTCGAACCCGCGGGCTCAGGCCATCCACTCACCTCAGCCTCCCAAAGGCGCGGGATTACAGGCTGAGCCACCGAGCCCGGCTTATAAATTATTTTAAAGCATATTCTCTATTGTCAGATTGTATACATTTGAACTTTAGATCTGCCATTTACCAGCTCCATGACCTTGGGCATATTAGTAAACCTCTTTGTATCACTGTTTTCCTATCTGTAAAATACAAATAATAAAAATACCTGCCTCATGAAGTAATTGCTCAAAATAAGCAAGTTAATACATATAAAATGCACAAGTGCCTAGCATGTGTTAAGTGGTATAGAAGGGTTAACCATTATTATTTAACATTTACAAGAATTTTAAAGTGTTATTCTCATTTTACCAATGAGTAAACAGACTTGGAGAGATTAAGAAACTGGCTTGAGCCAGGCTCGGTGACTCAGCCTGTAATCCCGCGCCTTTGGGAGGCTGAGATGAGTGGATTGCCTGAGCCCGCGGGTTCAAGACCCGCCTGGGCAGGCAAGACCTAATCTCTACAATAAATCAAAAAATTAGCCCGGCGTGGTAGCGCGCACCTGTAATTCCGGCTACTCGGAAGGCTGAGGCGGAAGGATTGCCGTAGCCCAGCAGGTTGAGGCTGCAGTGACCGGGAGCGGCCATTGCACTCCAGTCTGGGCGACAGAGTGAGACTCCAACTCAAAAAAAAAAAAAAAAAAAAAAGAAAGAAAGAAACTGGCTTGAGATCTTGTAGCTAGTTAGTCAAATACCAATATTAAAACCAGGTAGGACTGACCCCATCCCCAAAGCTGATCCTATTTGTGCTCTTCACATTATTCTGTGGCTCAAGTCTAAAACTTGGGAAGAACTCATTCTTGATTTTATTTTTCCTTCCCTACCTAGCTGATTACTCGTCAAGGATTAGCTTATTCATGCTGCCTTGTGTATATCTTCCCAGGGGCACTAAATGTTTCTGAAATTTTCCCCAACCTCTCTCTCCCATAGTCACATTTATTTATTTATTTATTTATTTATTTATTTATTTATTTATTGAGTTGGAGACTACTCTGTCGCCCAGACTGGAGTGCAGTGGCCACTCCCGGCCACCACAGCCTCGACCTGCTGGGCTACAGCGATCCTTCCTACTCAGCCTTCCAAGTAGCTGGAACTACAGGCGGGTGCTACCACTGCCCGGCTAATTTTTTAATTTATTGTGGAGATGAGGTCTCGCTGAGTTGCCCAGGCGGGTCTCGAATTCGCGGGCTCCCAAAGCACGGGATTACAGGCTGAGCCACTGAGCCCGGCTCCCATAGTCACTTCTAAAGTCAAACTCTAGAATTTCCTGCTTAGATTATTTCAGTAGGCTTCCTCTGGCCTTTTTTCCAATCTATTCTCCACTCTCCTTGCTAATGACAGAGTCACCTCCTAAACCCAAATTCTATCATGCACTCCTTCCCTGCAATCCTTGTGTAGTCCTATACTGCTTTAAGATACTTTTCAAAGAGAATGAATTCCTAGGTATTCGAGGCACATTCTTCACTTTGCTATGTTGTATGTTCTATTAGGGCTTCATGATTGCTTGTGCTCACCTTTCTAGTATCTTGTCTTTTTCTTCTAAATTGGTCATGCGCTTTACCCAAGTCTTACTAAGAATTCTATTTTCCCAGTTGTTTACTACGCTGTACATTTTCTTATGGATCTTATCTGGGGGGATACCTTTGATCCCCTATGTCTTCTCCCATGCTCTTTATCTAGACTTATATACTACAGTCTTCATGTAAGGTACCATTTCCTCCACGAACTGTCCGTTAACATCATTCTCCCCTTCCAACTCTGGCTATTCACTCCCTGCGTGAGTACAGGTGTCACAATCTGTTATTGTCTGTTTATAAATCTTCCTTCCTAGATATTCTGGGTGCTGCTTGAGGAGGGTGTCATATTTTTGTTTTGTTGATTCTCGGTTTATCTCAATTAAAACTCCAGAATAATAATGCTTAAGGAATGTATTTCAGCTTACTAGTGCAAGGGTTACTGATTAATAAAAGATTTGCCAATGCCACTTGGGGAGTAAAAACATACATACATAAATAAATAAAGTTAAAAATTCAAACAATGATAGGAAAGTAATTTCAAATTTAATCTGAACACATCAGCAACAAGAAAGAGTCTGACGGGAGAAATAATACAGCATTGGAACCAGAAAAAAAATAGTGGCAAAAAGACTGGAGCTAGAGTTAGCCTATCTTCTGGATTGTAATGCCCTGGTGAAGAGCCAGACTAGAACTTGGCTCAGGTTACAGCATGGTCACCCAGCAGCTGCTTGCTATGTAGGCAAAGGGTTGAGGGCAAGACAAGATTAGGAAAGGACATGCACTGCGAAGGGAGAGTCAAGCTCACAGTCTGATCTAGTTTTAAATCCTTCCTCCTCTTGGGAAACATGGACTGGCAAGTGAATGTGGAAACTGAAGAGTGAGAAGTATGTCAAAGCACACGGCTCAGTTTTAACAGCTGATTAAATGAGACCAGGCTTAGCACAGTAGTTCTCAAAAATTGGTGTGCATGAGAATAATAAAAGATGTTTAAACTGAAACTTGCAATGCATACTTTAAAGAAGTTATTTTTTGCTATATTTTTCCTGTAATTATCATTGTCATTACTCTTGTTTTCCTAATCTACATCTATACCCATACTTCCCACCTCACTGATTGTCTAAGGTTTCAGCCCTTCTTGACACAGTTTGTCTTAATCCCTTCTAAGAAGTTATTTAAAATTCACCCACAATTACTTTGAGAACCATTTAATGGGAGAGTCATCAGTGTCCTAATAATAGTATGCTAGTCTTATGGCCTTGTTAGTAGATATAAGAAAAGTATATCTTCGTTGCTAGTGACTGAGACTTATTCCCTTTAGTAAAATTTAAGTCATATAGACTTAGAACTCTCATATATATATATAACACACACACACACACACACATATATTTTTTTTAACAAAATTATAATAAAACTCTAGCGTGTTTCATGGCCCTTCTGTTATGACCTGGCTATGTTTCTTATCTTGGTCTGCTTTATTCTTCCACATTTGACACAGAGACTCTTAGCCTTAAAATCTTTGCCCTGTGTCATTTTGCACACTCATAATAATCTCTCCTGTTCCTCAGTACTATGGCATCTTTTTATTTTCCTTCTTTGAAGTTCTATTTAGTTTTCTCAAAAATTCTGAGAAACTGTGTTACTAAATATATCAGAGCCTCCTGATAAACACTAGTATCAGGAGCCAAGCTTCTTAGGGGCCTTACTACTGCCAGTATTCTTTAACCAAAGACCACCAGGAACACACCTGTAGTTGAACAAGTCAAATTCATTACAGAGAGAGAGAATTGAACCACAGTGAACTGAGAGTAACCTAGTAAGAAGGTGTTAGAAAAAAAACCATTGTAGAATTTGGACATTGGTTGGTTGATTGGGGTGGGAGGAGACATTGAAGAAAGTAGAGATTTTCTCTGAGTTGGATATTGTCAGGAGGCAGGATAGTACTATGGCTGGGTGTCTTAATTTTTTTTTTTTTGAGTTGGAGTCTCACTCGGTTGCCCAGACTGGAGTGCAGTGGCCGCTCCCGGCCACTGCAGCCTCTCCTGCTGGGCTCCGGCGATCCTTCCGCCTCAGCCTTCTGAATAGCGGGAATTACAGGTGTGTGCTACCACACCCGGCTAATTTTTTTTTTTTTTTTTTTTGATTTGAGGTAGAGATGAAGTCTCGCTGCCCAGGCGGGTCTCGAACCCGCGGGCTCAGGCAATCCACTCACCTCAGCCTCCCAAAGGTGCGGGATTACAGGCTGAGCCACCAAACCTGGCAAGGGTGTCTTAATTTTATCTTGGAAGAGAGAATACTAAACTGAGGCTAATTTTTTTGTAATTGATAACAAAGCAAAGTCACTTATATTAGGTGGGAAAGGGAATGTGGGCAGTGTTCATCATTGGTCTATGTTCAGACATGATTATAGAGTAGTCTTGTTTTGCCTTGATTCATCATGATCACAGATTAACCTTATCTAAAGTTAAAGTCCTATGAGTTGTTTATGTTCAACAGGAGAACAACAAGAACAGTGTCCAGGAAAAACAAAACCTAACTAATAGTAACCACTCAGATCCTGGATGCTGGGTTGTTTCTTTTTCTCATGACAAGGTTCTTAATTATTTCAGTACTTATACCTGAGGGTAACCCAGTGAGGAGGTGTTAGAAAAAAAAACCCATTATAGAATTTGAACGTTGGCTGGTTGGTTGCGGTGTGTGTGTGGGGGGGGGGGGGTTGACTGAAATCCAATTTCCACTACTTTGGTGACTGTTACAGTAATGCAATATTTAAGACATTTGGAAAATTGTTAAGTTACCACTTTCTTTAATTTATACATATATGCTTTTTAAACATGAACTTCACAAAAAATCCAATGCTACATGTAAGTTTCTCTATCCTTTTTTGTTGTTGTTGTTGCTTTTTTTTTTTTTTTTTTTTAAGATAGGGGCTCATTCTGTTACCCAGGCTGGGGTACAGTGGCCTCAAATCCTTAGTAGCCTCAAATCCTTAGTAGCCTCAAATCCTTAGGCTCAAGTGAGCCTCTTTCCTTAGCCTTCCAAGTCGCTGTGACTACAGTTGCACATCCCCACACCTGGCTAATTTATTTATTTTTTTGTAGAGACAGGGTCTTGCTTTGGTACCCAGGCTTGTTTTGAACTCCTGGCCTCAGACAATCCTTCTACTTTGGCCTCCCAAAGCACTGGGATTATAAAAATGAGCCACTGTTCCCAGCCTGGTTAGTCTTAAAATATGATAAAGGCAATATAAAAGAGATAGTGTTATGTTTTCTACATCTGCTCTATCATATGATCTTCCTAATAAGCTATTTTGATTGAACTTCATAAAGTTTTCCCTGTAGTTACTTGGATATATCATCTAAACAAAAAAAGATGCTCATTCTTACTGAAGGGTTTTATTTCATCTCTCTTGTTTTCTGTAAATAGTAATTTACTTTTGTGTTTCTGTAAATAGCAAATCACAGATACTCTTAAACTTGCTGTGTTGAATATGCCAGAATAAACTGGACATCATTCTTTTTTTGCTTGCATCTGATCCTTGTTTCTCTAGAGCATATCAGCCTTCAGGCAAACAATGGAAATAGTTTTTAATTGCAAATGCTACCCAGATTATATCTTAGAAGGCCGCCTCATTTTTCACTGGGTTTTAGGCACAGGCTTTCTTTTTCTCTTTATGATCTTGCAAGTTTAAACTGCAATAATGCATTTACATTTTATATACCCACTGCACAAGAAAATAATCTAAAAATATGTTCACCAATTGGTTTTTCTTTTTGAGAAACTTGTCCATGGCAGGCCTTTTTTGCCATGAATCTTCCTTTTTCCTTCTCTTCTTCTTGTTAATAAACTCTCTTTTAAAACTTAAATAAATAAGTAATTCATCAAATAGCAGGTTCATATACTCATTTTATTTATTGATTTGTTTTCTTTTCTGATGAGAGTCTTCTTTATCTGAGACTAGTTCCTGACTTTATACTATGCAAATTAAATTGTCAGGGTCTCTTGCCTATTGGTCTATGGTCTTTTACAAGAGAGCTCTAGTCTTTGGACCTTTACTCTTCACTCTTATTTCCTCAATGTTCCCCTCACATTCCCTCCCACCTCCATAACACTGAAGTGCTCCGGATTCAGCACTCCCTTGGAAACCAAATCTGGGAACCAAACCCCAACCCCAGGACACCAGCCTGTAATATGAAGTGACGAAAAATTGATATTAGGAGGTTAAATACTTCTTAAAATATCAATTGAAAACTATGGGTACCCTTGTTATCTTCTCTGCTGCTTGTTAGCTCTATACCAAACCAAGCACTAAGCCCCTTGGTTCTTTCAACCTGTAGTATTTTTCCCCCCTCTGCTTTTATTGGGATTACTGCTTCAATTCATATCGAGACTATTACTCAATTCAGTTCTTCAATTGTGTTTTCATTACTTCTCTTCTTTCTACCCTTGCTGTTATGTCCCAGAATAATATCAAAAAAGTTTTAACCAGGAGTGTTCTACTGCTGGTGATGATGACTCTTAGGGCTTGTTTTTCAATTTTACAGCCCTCTTTGCCATGGCTGCTTCTATAAACTGTAAGCACATTCCCTGTTAATACAAACACTGTCTCGAATGGCTCCACCTTCTTTTCATTAAACTGAATACAAGTTTTAGTTCAGGGCCTTATGTCTTTCCAGCATTAGTTTATTAGTCGTCTAGCTGGACTTCGCAGTCCACTTTACTGCTTTTTGTGTGACCTTTTAAAAATGCAAACTCTTATCCTGTAACTCACTCCACTTACAATTACTCAATGGTTCTATTCTACTTATAGAATAAAGTCCAAGCTCCTTAGAATATCATGCAAGGGGGCTTCAAAGTCTGTCCTCTGCCCATTTTTTTCCACTTCGCTGAAAACAAATTTTGAGTTTTCCAAACATACCACGCCTATAAATTTATGCATCCCATTCTTTCTCCTTCTATGCCTTTCTCCATCTTCTGTGAGATATTTATTCACCCACTGAAGCTCTTTTATTATTTTACGATCTATATCCTGTCAACAAAACCGCAACCTATTCAAGACCATATTTTATTCATCTTTGTATCCCAGTGCCAAGCTGAAAGTCTGGAATTAACTAACAGCCAATAAGTGTGTTTGAATGAATATATTAATTCTATGGCACCTTTCCTCCCTCTTAACTTAAAGCTTGGGATTGTATTTTTTCTTTATTCTTTATAATACCTCCCAAAAGACCTTAGAGGGAAAGCATCATGAAAACTCTTGGGGTTTTCTCCAATAGTCTTGCTACAACAAATGGAAGACCCTTTCCTGGATATCATGCTGACTTTTCTTAGTTTCAGTTCATTAATTTTATAGTTCACATTTTGTCAGGATAGGTAATTCTGTTTCCTGGAATGATAGAAATCTGGACTTAATTTTTATTTTGAATTTTGGTTTGATTTTGAAGCCTTAATAGGTAACATTGTCTCCCTTCAAAGAAATATATCCATTTACGTGACAGGAGGTTTTGTGGCATTGCTTTATTTTTTATTTTGAGTTGATTGTACAGATATCTCTTGATCTATGATAGGGTTATGTCCTGATTCTGATAAACTCATTTTAAGTTGAAAATATCATAAGTCAAAAATGCATTTAACACACCAAATCTACCAAACATCATAGCTTAGTTTGGCCTGTATTAAATGTACTCAGAACACTTAAATTATTAGCCTACAGTTGGGCAAAAATCATCCAATATGAAGCATATCTTATAACAAAGTGTTGAATATATTATGTAATGTATTGATTCTTGTACTGAAGTCAGTTTCTACTAAATGTGTATTGTTTTTGCACCATTGTAAGACTGAAAGATTAGAAGTTAGCCAGGCTCGGTGGCTCAGCCTGTAATCCCGCACTTTGGGTGTCTGAGGTGAGTGGATTGCCTGAGCCCATGGGTTTGAGACCCGCCTGGGCAACTTGGCGAGCCCTCATCTCTACAATAAATAAAAAAATCAGCTGAACATGGTAGCGCACGCCTGTAATTCTGGCTACTCGGAAGGCTGAGGCGGAAGGATAGCTGGAGCCCAGTGGGTAGAGGCTGCAGTGGCCAAGAGGGGCCACTGCACTCCAGTCTGGGTGACAGAGTGAGACTCCAACTCAAAAAAAAAAAATATTGGAAGTTGAGTCATCATAAGTCAGAGACCATCTGTATACACACATGCACACAATACAATTTGAGCAAATAATTGTTATCAAGATGGTATGACAGCCCAATATCTTTCTGGAAGATGATAATTATTCCCTAATATTTATCTGATAAACACTATGAAAATAAATATTAACAAATATTTTCTAAGGCCCATGGTTGTATCAGATGGAATGCTTTTGTCTGCAAGTAACAAAATACTCCAATAAAAGTAGCTCAAAATACTGGGAACACTTTTTTTAATGCAAGGAGTTAATAGACAGCCAGGCTTGGTGGCTCAGCCTGTAATCCTGCACTTTGGGAGGCTGAGGTGAGTGGATTGCCTGAGCCCGCGGGTTCGAGACCTGCCTGGGCAACTTGGTAAGACTTCATCTCTATAATAATTCAAAAATTAGCCGGGCATGGTAGCACGCGCCTGTAGTTCCAGCTACTTGGAAGGCTGAGGTGGAAGGATCGCTGGAGCCCAGCAGGTTGAGGCTTCGGTGGCCAGGAGCGGCCACTGCACTCTAGTCTGGGTGACAGAGTGAGACTCCAACTCAAAAAAACAAAAGGAGTTAATAGACATGATGACTCCAAGTTGGTTAACAATGCCTAAAGGAAGTGAGAAGCAAATCTCTGTCTTAGGTATATTTGGAAACCAAGAAAGACTGTCACTAAGCTCTCTAGCTGACATTCCTTTAAGCCACAATGTCAGCAGTTTATTATATGCTTGCTAGAGCTCTCTTATTGTCCAGGAGAAATGTGGCATAGACTAATCAATATTCAATCTTGGTAGCTTGGGAGGAGTGTTGAAATTTTGTGGACTTACAAAATATCTATAATGCAAAATCAGTGCCTTGTTAGAAGAGATGAGATGGGAAAAAATGACAGTGAATTCTGTCATAGCAGGTTCTATCTCAGTTGAAATGACTTCAGTTTTTGAAAATTAAAATATATTTGTCGGGCAACACCCTAGGTTCCCCTTCCACTCTGGGAGTTTTTTTGCTCTCTCAATAAATCTTGCTTTCTCAACTTAAAATATATATATATATATATGTATATATATATATATATATATATACATATATATATATATATATATATATATATATATATTTGTCCTCAAAATAACTTTTTAAAATTTATTTTATTTTTTGAGTTGGAGTCTCTGTTGCCCAGGCTGGAGTACAGTGGCATACTCACGGCCACCACAACCTCGATCTGCTGGGCTCAGGTGATCCTTCTGCATCAGCCTTCCAAGCAGCTGGAACTATAGGCATGCACCACCACAACCAGCACATTTTAAAAAAAATTATTGTAGAGATGAGATCTTGCCAAGTTTCCCAGTCTGGTCTCAAACCCATAAGCTCGGGCTATTCTCTTACCTTGGCCTCCCAAAGTGCTGAGATTATAAGGCATGAGCCACCGCTTCCAACTGAAATAATTTTTAAAAAGTAAAATAGTAGTGAGAAAGTTCTAATTTTCAAGTATATATTAGACACTATGAAGTTTTCTTTCTCATATGATTAAGATATTCTTTCTGATTATATCTGTACTGCTGTCTCTTAGGGTAGTGCCACTGGACAAAGACAAGGCTGATAAGTCATCAAAGTGCCAAAACTTGTCAGTCTTACCTTAGTTGCAAAAATGACTTAGATTTGGACAGAATTTTATTGTCTTTATGTAAATATGATTACTATTTTCTGTCATGTATAATACTTATTCTCATAATATTAAGAAAAATTGTTCAAATTTCATAAATGATTTTTGTTTTTTTACATTGTTTCATATGGATAGAAATAGAAGTATGTTATAATAATGGGCTGAAAAAGCAGGGTCCGAAGGCAGGAACCCGTTTTTAATTCCTAGTACAGCACTGGTCGACCTTGGGCAAATTCTCCAGCCTCTCAGAGCATTACTTTTACCACTTGCAATATTGGGGGAATAGTAGTGCTTAACCCAATGGGTTGTTGTGAAGATTAATTCAAATGGTCCTGAAACATATTTGGAATAGTGTTAGGATTGCAGTAAGCACTGTCTGCTCTGCAGTCAGCACTCTCAGCATTAGCCACTAGTGTGACAGGATACAACTTGAGTTTTTCAATGAATGCGCTTCTGAAAAGAATATTACTATTTCTAAATTAAATATAAAGTGATATTACAAGGAATAAAAATAGTGATGTGATAATTTAAAAAGTCAGTCAACACACAAAACTCTCATCTGTACTTCAACCACATTCTTTAGCTCTAAAGTTATCAAATAACAAAGATGCTTATAAGATGCATCAAGTATGTTCTTGTTAGCATTAAGTAACATTTTTGTGCTCTGAAGCAGAATGTTTAGTTTCTTTGGCTCACAGTTCTGCAGAATGTACAAGAAGTATGGCACTAACACCTGCTTCTGGTTAGCACTTCAGGAAGACTCCACTCACGGTAGAAAGGGAAAATGAAGCAGGCATTGCATGATAAGAAGAAATATAATAAGAAGAGAAATTGATGAGGAAGATGCCAGGCTATTTTTAACAATCAGACTTAGAGGGAGCTAACAGAAAACCCATTTCTTGCGTAAGGACATCACCACACCATTTATGAGGGATTCACTCCCATGACCCAAAACCTCCCATCAGACCCCACCTCCAACACAGGAGATCAAATTTCAAGATGAGCTTTGGAGTGGACAATTATCTAAACTATGCCGTATCCTTATGTTTTTCTATTAATCTTTCTTATTACTGGCCAACTAGATGCATAAACTCAAGGTCACTTACTTTGTAGTACAGGAATACCTCATTTTATTGTGCTGAACTTTATTGTACTTTGTAGACAGTACAAAGTACAATTTTTTTTAATTTTACAAATTTGAAGGTCTGTGGCAACCCTGCCTCAATCAATTTTATTGACACCATTTTTTAAAACAGTATGTGTTCAACTTCATGTCTCTGTGTCACAATTTTAGTAATTTTTACAGTATTTCAAAATTTTATTGTTATTATTATACATGGAAGGCATGTTAAAAGCCAAGAAGGGTGAAAGCTAGGCCCCTTGTACCAGTTATCCAGGTTGTGAATGAAAAAAAAATGTTCTTGAAGGGAATTAAAAATGCTTCTCTGGTGAACACACAAATGATAAGAAACTAAATGGCCTTACGGCTGATATGGAGAAAGTTTGAGTGGACAATATAGATCAAACCAGCTGCTATATTTCCACAGGTCAGTGCCTAATCCAGAGCAAGGCTCTACTTCTCTCTATTCCTGTGATGGCTGAGAGAGGTAAGGAAGCTGCAGAAGAAAAGTCTGAAGCTAGCAAGAGTTGATTCATGAGGTTGAAGGAAAAAAGCTGTCTTCACAACATAAAAGTTCAAAGTGAAGCAGCAAATACTGACTTCTTAAGAATATGCAAATAAAGTGATTTTTTTTTAGAGGAACTCTACTGCTCATGAGATGAAATCTACTTCTCTGAAGAAGCTGTGGACAATGTTGACACAAACAACAAAGGATTTAGAATATTACATAAACTTTGTTGATAAAGCAACAGCAGTATTTGATAGAATTGTCTCCAGTTTCGAAAGAAGTTCTACTGTGGGTAAAATGCTATCAAACTGTATTGCAGGCTACAGAGAAATTGTTTGTGAAAGGAAGAGTCATGTCATAAGGCAAATTTCATTGTTGATTCGTTTTAAGAAACTGCTAAAGCCACCCTGACCTTCAGCAACTGCCACCCTGAGTAGTCAGCAGCCGTCAACATCGAGGCAAGATGGCAACCAGCAAAATGATTATGACTTGCTGAAAGCTCAGATGATCATTAACATATTTGAGCAATAAAGCATTTTAAAATTAAGATATGTACTTTTTTAGACATAAAGTTATTGCACCCCTAATAGAATACAGCATAGTATAAGCATGACTTTTATATCTGCTGGGAAACAAAATAATTCCTATGGCTTACCTTATTGCAATATTCACTTTATTACAGTGATCTGGAACCAAATTCACAATATTTCCAAAGGATGCCTATAATTCTGGACATGTTTGCATTTATCTAATTTTCTTCACTTTCTCCTGTGTCAGTTATCTCGTCTGTTAAAAAATGTGGGATTTGAGACAAATAATAACACATGTAACACAAATAATAACAAAATCACTTTATTTGCATATTCTTAAGAAGTCGGTATTTGCTGCTTCACTTTGAACTTTTATGTTGTGAAGACAGCTTTTTTCCTTCAACCTCATGAATCAAACCTTTAACATGACACTTGACCCATAATAATATGTGAACAAATATTTATCCCCTTCTTTATCCTTTGATAGAATTTTTCAAGTTGTCCTGCATGAGAAGGAAAAAATAGATTATATTAATTAAACTTGACACAATTTATTATATTTAATAATTTAAATGATTTAAAAGTTAATTAAAATAATACTTTAGAAATCCAAACAACACTACAATCAGAATAGATTTTAAAAATTAGTTTTATATGAGTAACAGTGTATGAAAATTAAAAAGAGGTATAAATTGTTCTAGTTACCAGGAGCCTAATATTAAGTTGACTAGCATTGCCGAAGAAGAACAAAGAAGAATAATGATATATCCAAAAATATTAAAGTAATACTTTATTAAATATTAGGGCAAAACTTGAGGGAAGAGATATGAAAGGTAACAAGTGGAGAAAATAGAAAAATGAGAAAATAAAAGTAATATACTCTTTAAGGTCATTTTGTGGGTAGGGGCTTGATAAATATTAGGATGATTTAGAACAAGTATTACTAACTCCCTGGATCTCTGAATCTTCATCTGTTAAATGATCAGAACTAATAATTCCTAAGATTTTCTTAACTTCTGCAATATGAAGCTCATTAGGCAAAGAGAAAAAATGCTTTATACATAGAAGTAGTTGAAAGTTCTTTGAACTATGACTCACAGCTATTTATATCTGGACAAATGTGGATTTCCTATTAATCCAAGAGACTTTGTGATCTTTTACCCATAGATCTGCATGTGGAATTGTCTTCTGTGCATAAGCTGCATTTCTAGAATGTAAGCTTGAAATTGTGTTGCTAAATGACCTAGGTCAATTGGAACAGTCACTATTATCAGGTCATTTTGGCAAATATTGGTAACTTCAGTAAATATGTTCTTCTGAGGCTACACATAATATGCTAACCACAGAATTTAGCTAATCATCCAGTCACTGGCAATCAAAAATACTCTAAAATCAACAGTTAAACAGGCCATTTCTGAACTAAGCTTTAGACAACTCTCCTTAGTAGATTTTTTTTAACTCTGTTATGTAAGAGTAAGGAGTTAGGCAGTAATAATTCTAGCCAATTCATAAATCTTAGTTCTCATTCATTTCTTTAGTAAAAATCTCCTTTATAATATATATTATGCCAATTTCTTGTTCTAAGGAGATAAATATAACTCACTTGTGGACTTCTATTAAATGCTAGGTAGCCAGCTCTAGAGTGAATGTTTTCAACGAGGGTAACTGCATACTTTATGAACATTAAAAGTGTCGCACGTTCATATACACACTATAATTTATATCAAAGTATTTAAAGTATATTATAGCAAACCTCACAGTAGGGATGTTTGGTCATTTTTGTGGCAGAGTTCTGAACACATAGTGTCCACATGATAAATATTCATTTAGCATATGAGTATATGAGAATGTATGTCATCAGCATTAATTCCCAGAGAATTATATACTTAAGAGATCTGGGAAAAAGTCATATTTTTGTCTCATTTAGCATATGATGGGGATCCCCCAAAACAGAATTTATTTATGAAAAAGTGTGAACTTATTCTTAATGTTTATACTTCAGTCTCCTACAAAGTACTCTCCATTTGATGCAATATGTCTATCAAAATGCTTTTTCCACTGCTGAAAACTTTTTTAACTCATCAATTTTGATGGCTTTTAGTGCTTCTGCCATTTTTGTTTCACCTTTTCCGCATCAGAAAAATGTTTCCCTTTGAGGACTTTTTTTAATCTGGGGAAACACAAAAGGTCATTTGGGGCAAGAGAGGGTGAAGAGGGAGGGTGGGGCACGGGGGTTATTTCTTTTTTGGTCAAAAGTTGCTAGACTCGCAGTGAGGTATAGGCAGGTGTGTTTGTAAATCACCCATCATGAAATGAGCAAGTTCATTGAAAGAATCCAAAAAAATAATAATCCCTGAAGCTGAACACAACCTCTCACAACAACTCTAGCTGGAACACCGATGCCAATGGGTTCCCAGAACACCCACTCAGTGGAGGAAGCCTGTACTACAAGAGGCCTGCCCTCCAAAAAATAATTCCATTTTTTTGCCGAGGTTCCCCCCCATATACTGTAATGACCGTATTTTTCACAGTGTCTTTATTTTTGTTTAAAATTATATGATTGTTATGTGTTGTATATATTATAATATACACACCAAATATTGCTTAGTTCTCTCATATTGCAAAGAAAGCTATTATAAGCCTGAATTAGTTTTGTAGGGCCCTACACTGTGTTGCCCTCATCTCCGGCTTTCCACAAACCAGAATATTCATAAGTACTTTGTTTCTTTTCCCAAGACCAGTGTACATGTTGTTATGTGGTTCCTAGGAGAATGGTAAAGTCCTATAACAAAGACACAGGATGAAGAACATCAGGGGAATTGCTATGAGAAAGTAAGTAGGGATATCCCTGGAGAGGGAACCGCTTCTGTGTTCTTTTAAACGTCACAGAGTAATTGTTTCTTTTTTTTAAAGGAAAGAGCCAGAGTGAAGAGCAGCTCATTTTTAAGCAAGAGAGGTTAACAAACTCTCGCTGCAGGATTTACTTTGGTTTAGGAATCCGCCTGCCTCACTCAAGTGTCAATCAAAATTCCAAAGTCATTCTTGGATACCAGGAGGTGGGGCTGATTGATGTACTGCAGTGATCTGACCCAGCACTTGGGACAAACACAACCAGAGTCATCGGTGTTAATTCCGTGATCTTCCAACCAGCATTTTGAAATTGAGTTAGCATTTGTGGCCTCGCAATCTTTCGTCGGACTTCTAACTGGTAATTACTCCTGTGTAATCACTGTAAAGTTATCTAGCCTACAGAAGTATGATTTCACAATTGTGCTTGCAATACTTAAAATCCACTTCGGTCTGAATTTTGCTTTTTTCTTGTCCGGTTTAAGTACACTTGCATTTCTCACCCCTCAGGAGGTAGAACATATGGGGTATCATTGGCATTCAGGCAGACTGTTTCAAACTTTTAGATAAGAAGTTGCTTCTAAAAGACAATCTAGGGAGTGGGTCAAGTGTTGTAATTTTTCTATGCATTGTAATTAATGATTACATTAATAGGTGATAGGAGGACATTAAAACATATTTGAAATTATCAAAGCCCTTCAATAGACATATGTTTATATGTATATAAAGGTGGAGGAATATATTGATAGAGCAACATTCTATAAGGGTAAATTCATGTGCAGCTATCTTTTGCTCTTAAGAATATATATGTCCCTGGAAGATTATTAAATCCTAGATGGTCACTTTTTACCCAAAGATGCATTATAATGAACATCATTATGAAAAATGTAGAATCTCCTATATTAATATTATAGGACAGAGTAGTTGTTTTCTCACTCTTGGAGAAAGAAGAATCTATCCTCCCCTACCTCTGCTGGTCAGCAGTAACAAGTAGAGGTCACAGCAGTCTCTACCACTGGCAACCCTGGTGTGGCTCTAGTCAATAGGTGACTATTGTAACTTGTTGGAGAGAGGTGATTTTGCAACTTTATTTTGCTCTCAGATTAGAGAATTCAGTCATTGTATTGTATTATAGTCTATTGACTTGGGCTACTGAATCTTTGATGAAACAGTTAATAGGATGTATGAAGTACTATTAAAAAAAATTAACCGTTAAAGCCAGTCTTCAATGTGCAAACTATTCCCAAGATGTTTTTCGTGGTAAAAATTAGTTACATAGAATGATAATGGGAAGTATAGAAAAGCAGGTACTGGAACTAGGTAAAATTTTACAGATTATAGGCATAATTGTTTTACAGGTCATAAATGATTATTTCTATTAATGACATTTCATTGGATTTGCATTGAGATACAATGTTCTGTAGGAACATACTATTTGTATACCTTATCTTTATTTATTGTAATTATCTAAAACAGCTGGAAACAGAGTCTAATGAGTTAAAAGAGAATGCAGGAGGCAATGGTTTGCCTCAGTGGGCACTGAATGAAGACAGGGGACTTGAAGAAGGTATTTATAGACAGGGACAGAAAATGCTAATACATGCACATTCAAAAAATTATAAATGCTTGCACTGCATGCGTATCTATGCAATTATCTTTGTCATTTGAGTGGCTAATATGATATTAAAGTATTCTAGACAAGCTACGATTAAATATTTCAACATAAGATCTCAAGAAGTTTCTGATTCATTTACCTACGTTACCTATGATACAATAATTAGAAACAAAAAAGATGAAGTGACACACTACATAGTAATGCTATTAAACATATGTTTTATATTAAAAGGCAAGGAATTTATGAATGCTCACTTTATGGAAATGACTTTGTCTCTAGAAATTATGTATTGCATCTTGTTTATTCACTCTACATATATTTGGCAGCACAATACATTCCAGGTACTGACCATTTTCTGTACCTAATTTCATCCACTTAGCACTGTGAATGATCCAATAATTACCCTGTATGCATATTATTACTTAATAAATTAAATGACTGTTAATACGGGGGCATTTTATAGTGGTCACTATTAGACTCAATAATAAGGGAATCCTCCATCAAGTTAGGTACCACAACTTTTCATATTTCTTCCTTAAGGGTGATGAAAGATCAGTGCATTCCTAAGTATCTGCAGCTTGTGGAGTCTCAGGTTGCTTAGAAACTCAGTGACTATGGGCTTGCTATGGCAACCTGGTTTATCAGTGAATGCAAAACTAACTTAGCTGGCATTGTGGCAAATCTTCATATTTTTCTGGTAAGAATATTCAGTTAAGTTCTCCTAGCATACTTGTATTTTTATTATTTATATAATTGAGATAAATAATATAATTTACCAAATTTTGGAAATAAATTATAAAGTATAATAGATTGCAACTGCATAAAAATTAAGCTTAAATGTTGTATGGTTTTAGTTATTTCAGATCTACAATGTCTGCCAGTTACTAGGTTATTGCCTAAGTTTATATATACAGTATATGATTTGCACTAAATTAGAAGCATGAGAAAGCAAAACTAATTTAGTATATCATCTATGTGCTAATAAAAAGTCTCTGTAAATTTGACTTCTATTAATAGTTCTATAAAATAATTTATAAATATATCTGTATATGTAGTATATTTTCATGATATTTCCTGATAAAATAATTTATAAATATATCTGTATATGTAGTATATAGTCATTTTATATTACTAATTCCTTATTCATAAATCATATAAGTGTAAGGGATGTTACTGTACTTTTTCTCTTTGAAAATATGTGCCTTAAGTAATGTTCCATATAATCTGAAGCACAAATTATTAGAAAACGAATGTACTTGACAAGTATATTTTTGCAATTATGAGAAAGACATCAGGGAGCATATTCTCATTCTTAGTTTAAGTATTTCTTCCCTACAGTACATTTACAAAGATTTTTCCCTTACTGATTTTAGGCATGCTTTTAGATTTTAATAACAGTTTCTATTGTTTTATACTACACATAAACTGCAGTTTTCTCTGTACCTCTTCATAGGTAAGTGTTGTATTTAGCTTATCTTCCTATTGATTCCAACGTTTGTGTTTGTCATAGTCAATAGCAGTGATAGAGCCAGCAGGCTCTCCTGGGAAAAGACTAGAAAGTTCTATTTACTTCCTTTTCTCCTGGGTTTTGTCATTTATGCATTTTGTTTTGATATTTAAGAGCTCATCATATTAAACGTTCTCTTGAGAGTGAAAGAATCAATCTGACTCAGGTTTTCACAGGACAATGCTATACTTGTTGATAATCTAAATTTTCCTTATACTTTATAGGTTGCAGAATTATGTGAAAATGAATACATTTATTTTTTAATTCTCCAGTACATTAGTTCAACTAGACAGTGCCCCTGTGGATGATAATATACTTTATCTCACAGAAAGAAACAAATACAAACACAGAATTTAGGCCATTTTCTTGGAATTAATGGTCATTGGAACAAAAAAAATGATAATTCCCAGGGGTCCTTGTCTAAAGCTTTAATGAGTAGGCCATACTGACTCCCTTATTAACAAAGGTACAGTTTTTTAGACTAAAGTCTCACTGTTTTTTAACAAGATAAATGAGCAGTCCAGAACACTAAAGAATCCAAAGGAATCAAACTCTCATCAAGGGTTATACATGTTAGTCTATAAGGAAGTGGCAGATTGGCAAATTAAAAATTGAATGGTAGGGTATAAATATTCAGAGGACTTGGAGAGAATTTTTAATAGAAAATAAACTAAAACAATACAACTATTTATTAATGTTCCACATTTAATATTTAATCTTGCTTTTTGGTGTGATTACACTATTTTAATAAATTTTAGAAAGTTTCATCTTAATCAATATATCTATTCCTACCAATGGATAGATAAACACAATTGGTACATTGGATCATTTAAGATTTTTTGGGAAAATTTTATTGTGTAGAAACATGTCTCTCATCTTTGTATTACAGTTATTCAGTAAATATCTGTGAAAGGGAAGGATTAGAGCCCCTCCTAAGAATATTTTTTCTGTATGGGATATTCAAACTAATTACTTGTTTAATGCATTGAGATTTTTGCTTAGAGCAGACTTCATCTGGTATTTATTCCATTACATGAATGATGCTTATTAAACATATAATATGTACATCTGGAAAATCACCAGGACGTTTTAACTTGATATCAGATACTTGGATAATTAAAGGCACCCCCTCTTCATACCAAATTATTTAACATATCCATGTCTTTTTAATCTATGGTGTGATAATTATAATATAGTTTATTCAACATCCATTAAACAAATATTTCAGCACTCATTATGTATCCAGTACTATTTTAAATTCTGGAGTGTAATAGTAAACACTATCAACATTGTTCTCAGTGAATGCATTATAGGGAGTTTCATTGTGACTTACTCTCTTGCTACTCAAGAATAAATATGTGATGAGTTGAGTTGTTTTGGAACAATTTCTGTGGGTGATAGAAATATATAGATAAATAAGTTATAGTCATATGGTATTTTATATGCATTTAGTGTCATATTAATATTTTTGCTGTAGTATTGAAAACCATATTACAGAAATATTTTTCTTTCTCCCCTTTTTAAAGAGATCTAGTTATTCAGCCATGTTCCTTGACCATACATAATGAGCTAGATCTTTGATTAGATGTTTTAGTTGTTTAAAACTGTATGTCCTCATCATATGCAGGCCCGAAACATTGAGTAAGCAAGCACAAAGGTGGGAGCAATTGATGCTGGACACTACTAGTAGGGGAAGAGAAGGAGGGGGGATACAGGGAACACAACTACCTATTTGGTACCGTGTCCAATACCTGGGAAGAGGGAACTTGCCAGAAGCTCAAACCCCATCTGCAGCCAATTTTCTTATTCTCACATACACCCCACAGTTCTCACATACACCCCACAGCCCTAAAATTAAAATAATTTTTAAAAAATATGTGTGATCCCTGCACCTTTGGGAGGCTGAGGTGAGTGGATTGCCTGAGCCCGCGGGTTCGAGACCTACCTGCACAACTTGGCGAGACCTCATCTCTACAATAAGTCAAAAAATTAGCCGGGCGTGGTAGCACGCGCCTGTAGTTTCAGCTACTTGGAAGGCTGAGGTGGAAGGATCGCTGGAGCCCAGCAGGTCGAGGCTGTGGTGACCAGGAGCAGCCACTGCTCCAGTCTGGGCGACAGAGTAAGACTCCAACTCAAAAAAAATTTAAAAATTAAAAAAAAAAAAAAGTGTGATCTAAAGCCCATGTTTTATGTAAAATCTCATAGTACTAGTTTGTGTGCTTTCAACCTAACCTGACTGAATCAATGAGAGGATTTGTTGGTCCATATAATTGAAAACTCTAGTGTTAGCACTCTTCAGGAGCAGTTTGATTAAACTTCTGACCCTTTCTTCTTAACTTTCTCTGTTGTTTCCTTTATTTGGGTGTTGGATTTCACCCGGCTCAGCTTTCCAGGAGCATATCACCCTGTCACCATGTTTCCTTATTCTTATACACAGGGGATGGGGACTGGAATAAATAATAGATGGCAGTAGAAAATTCAATTCTCACCAATGTTGGGAAAAAAATATATATATATTTTGTGAGTCCTGAGGGAAAAGTATGTTCTTACAACATGATCAATTTAATTAAAAGAGAATATTACATAAAACATTGGCATTTTTAGAATCAATACCATGTTATTATCTGCATACTAAAATATGGAGACAACTTTTAATCTTATGAACTCAGTGGTAAAGGGTATCTCTGGAAACTAGCACAGTCTAGCTTACAAAGTGCTCCTCACTATTTAAGATACAATAAGGATCTGAAGTTAAGTCCATTACTACTTTTCTTTCCTTTGAAAAATTCTTAAGCATATTGAATTTCTTTAGAAATTATGATTTAGTTGATTTAGATGGCTGAGTTTAGTGTTATTCATTGTGCTTCATCTATACAAATTGTAGCAAATTATTCAAAACACATATTGATACTCATGTATTGGAATTCTAAAACAAATATTGCCTATAAGTTTCAGCTTTATGCAACTAAGATTGGATGAAGGTTGTCTGAAAGACTGACATAGTCAATGGTAGTAGACATTGTATCATGGAGAAAAAAAGGTTTTCTGATAAGTTGATTTATAACAAAAGACTTAAAAATAAAATCCCCATAGTATTTTTTTCCTAATCTAAATGACATTGCAAGTAAGCCAGGAAAAGATCTTAAAAATCTTAGCTGACACACATTTTAATTTAATCTCTAATTTTACATTTTTGATCAATTGAAGAGTTAAAATATTTTCTAGTACATAAGTTGGTAAATATAGGGCTAAAAGAATAAGTGGCAAAATAAGGTTCAGTTTTGATTAAAGCTCAGTTTTGATAATATTTGGTGATCCATTATTGTATGTTGAAATTTCAGGAAGTATGCCCATCAAAACAGAAATATCTGTTAAATGGATACAGTGAACGTATCCATAAAAGGAGTGGAAGATCAAATAAACTTATGTGTTTGTTTGTTTTTTCCTAATTTAGGGATATCTCTGTTTTTGCTTGTGGAATTGCATTAAGTTAATTTGGAGGCAATTGCAATTTACATAACTAAAACCAGGTATCATTTTGAAAAAAAAATGAATAAAAATAGGATGTAAAATAGTCAAAAATCGACCAGAACAGATGAACATAGTATAACCAAAGAAGGAAAAATTAAATGAGAGACATCCATACTGATAGCTTATATAGCTTACTATAAAACCTGTCTTTTGAGATATACTTCTTTATAACATAGAATATATTTACTGGTTTTTAATCTAGAGTTGCAGAGGTGGTATGGTTCTCATGTTTTATGGATTGTTTCATCTCAAATTTTTGCTCACTACAGTCTCTTTTCCTCCAACCTATTGTGATTACCCAATTTTCCTTCAGGAATTGTTGAAAATGAGAGGAAAAATAGTCCTAGCAGTGATCTTGGATCATGGCCGGAAAATGTTTTCAGTTCTTGGAATACATGGAGGATATAACTCCAGGTCTTGTAAATGCAGCTTTGGAAAATAAATGACATTCTTAGAGTATTCACTCAGAAAATGAAAGTGCTGTGTGATTAACAAAAGGGCTATTGCAGAGTACACTGAAACATATTCAGACAACATAAACATCTCAATTCACATTTGTATCTTTACCCATAAACTGGGGCCAGTGTGGTGTAGGACATTTTGCTTACCTAAACGTGACACCTGAAAGGGCTTGGGCTCAAAAGCCAAAAAACAAACAAACAAACATAGCTAAGTCCTAGAGGACTCTGAAGATCTGGGTATTAATTCAAATAGTGCAACATTAGCAGGACTAGTGGAGTAATTTTAGGGTGACATTCTACAGCAATTAAGGTTCCATACCTACTGTTGTTTACTTAAATCACACCTCAAGAACAAAAGAGAAAAGGGACATTTAGAATCTGGTAGGGGATTGTTACAATAAACATATTTTGAGCCCTCGGTTGCTTGTTGAACAATGAGGATGATAGACACTTGCATAAAGACAGGGTCCAAACTTTAAACTAGTAGAGTTAGAAGGATGAAAGATTTCTTTCTACTCAGCCATAAGAGAAGCATATACTTTATCAAGTCCATTGTCATTGCGTCTTTATGAGAAGCAAACGTTAATGCTGTTACTAAAAATGTCAGGGATAAAATTAAGTCTAATAGGTAAGTTAAACTTCTCTGTTGTTCAAAATTCGAATGTCAAAATTCCAAAGTGAAAGTTTTACTCTACCCTGGTAAGTGTGTAATTTCTTTCATTCAAGAAGTTAACCAGTGATCACAAAGATACATGCAAGAGTGTTAAGGATTTCAATGTTTTAGAATGATTCTGAATTTCTAAGATATCTGGCTCATGTATTATAGAAAGGTAGTCTACCATGTTTATTCTGTATGAATGCTAATGATTTCTAGAATATGCTCAGGGAAATATGAGCATTTCCAGAAAAAACATTTATTTCTGGGAGTTTTACCACATATATTTACATATTTATATTTTTTAGCAAGTTATTATATGAGGCTTGGTTAAAGCTTAAAAATATGTTTAGCATAAGTTGCACCCACTTTTTTTTATTTATTTATTTATTTTATTTTTTTTGAGTTGGAGTCTCACTCTGTCACCCAGACTGCAGTGAAGTGGCCGCTCCCGGCCACCGCAGCCTCGACCTGCTGGGCTCCCGCGATCCTTCGCCTCAGCCTTCCGAGTAGCCGGGAATTACAGGCATGCGCTACCACGCCCAGCTGATTTTTTGATTTATTGTAGAGATGAGGTCTCGCTGCCCAGGCGGGTCTCGAACCCGCGGGCTCAAGCAATCCTCTCACCTCAGCCTCCCAAAGGCACGGGATTACAGGCTGAGCCACCGAGCCCAGCTCCCACTTTTAATGTATAGATTGTTGGCAATCTTTTTTTTTTGAGTTGGAGTCTCACTCAGTCGCCCAGACTGGAGTGCAGTAGCCGCTCCCGGCCACCGCAGCCTCGACCTGCTGGGCTCCCACGATCCTTGATTGTTGGCATTCTTAAGAATGTGTTTCAAGTTACTTCAAGGTGTTTATTTGAGAAGTAGCACTCCAAACCAAACCCACTGGTCTCTTGGAAGACAGAAACCTTCCTGTAAGCCCATTGAGAACCGACTTGGAAAATGATGTTTTGATTTCACTGTAGGGTTTGATAAGTTGTTTTATAATCCTTTAAAACTACTGGCAGAAGCTTCTGTATCACTCTACCACAGGATTTGTGCCAAATGGTTCTTTGAAATGTCAGAGCAGAATGAGCACACTTCTCCATTCCAAAAAAAAAAAAGTCATATTACTTCCTGTGTGGTGTTATTTTAAAATAAATTATCATTATATAACATGCTTCTTAGAAACATTTTCCTTTAGCTTTAAAAGGAAATCTAATTTGGTATTCTACCATGTCACTGAAAAATGTGTGTGTGTGTGTGTGTGTGTGTGTGTGTGTGTGTGTGTGTGTGTGTATACACAGGTGTATACAGTCTTTAAAGAAGCTAATGCCCAAATGTTGAATATCTTTAAACTTAAGGTAACAGATGATCAGATGGTTCAGATGTCAGTAAAATTAGGTTTTTTAAAGACAGACTTGTCAGTGTGTTTGACATGTTTATTTATTAAATGAAACAAAATTACTTTGTCTCATCATTCATCTCTTTATATAATTTTTTCAGTTTTAATACATTCATCATGCTGTTCAACTTTATTCGTATTTAAGCAAATGTTTTAAAAAACCTAATATTTTAGTATTTTAAAATACATCATTTTGGCTAAGCCAAGAGCCAATTTCTCTAACCTGTCTTAAAATTATTTTATTAGCCAGGCTCGGGGGCTCAGCCTGTAATCCCGTGCTTTGGGAGGCCGAGGTGAGTGAATTACCTGAGCCCGCGGGTTCAAGACCCACCTGGGCAACTTGGCGAGACTTCATTTCTACAATAAATCAAAAATATTAGCCGGGCGTGGTAGCGCATGCCTGTAATTCCACTACCTGGAAGGCTGAGGCGGAAGGATCGCCGGAGCCGGGCAGGTCGAGGTTGCGGTGGCCGGCAGCAGCCTCTGCACTCCAGCCTGGGTGACAGAGTGAGACTCCAACTCAAAATATATATATATATATATATATAAAATTAACTATTTTTTATTTTTTTGAGTTGGAAAATATACACATATATTATTAATATTTTTATTTTTTTATCTTTTTGAGTTGGAATATATATATTTTTTATTAACTTTTTTTTATTTCTTATTTTTTTGAGTTGGAGTCTCACTCTGTCACCCAGGCTGGAGTGCAGAGGCCGCTGCCGGCCACACAACCTCGACCTGCCGGCTCCGGCGATCCTTCCGCCTCAGCCTTCCAGCTAGTGGAATTACAGGCATGCGCTACCACGCCCGGCTGATTTTTTTTTTTGATTTATTGTAGAGATGAGGTCTCGCTTCACAGGCGGGTCTCAAACCCGCGGGCTCAGGCAATCCACTCACCTCAGCCTCCCAAAGCGCGGGATTACAGGCTGAGCCACCGAGCCCAGTTTATTTTTATTTTTTTTGAGTTGGAGTCTCACTCTGTCACCCAAGCTGGAGTAAAGAGGCCGCTCCGGCCACCGCAACCTAGACCTGCCGGGCTCCGGTGATCCTTCTGCCTCAGCCTTCCAGGTAGTGGAACTACAGGCGCGTTACCACGTCCGGCTAATTTTTTTTTTTTTTTTTTTTGACTTATTGTAGAGATGAGGTCTCGCCAAGTTGCCCAGTAAACTTTATTTTTAAGAATTCACTTTAGGGACTATCTCTTTAGGTTAGGGTCATTATAATATTTCTCAGAAACTAGAATTTGTACTGTCAGTTACAATTAATTTTCTATCTTTCTGCTCTGTGAAATTTCAAATTAATTATATGACTATTTTTTCTCAACCTTTTAAAAAAATTTGGTATTCATCAACTAAATGCTTGTTTTGGCTATCAGTTATTGACTTTTTTCTGCTATTTCATCACACCATGCTTTGAGGCTTAGTTATTCCTTTACCTGATTTTTTTTTAGCCGCTAATAATTTCCTATCTACTATATGAACACAACTTACTTGACAAACTATGCTGATTATAACATTCTGTTATATTTCTTAGCATCATTTAAACGTTGACTGTGTTTTTTTCTCTCCTTAGAGAGTTATCGCTGCAAACTGTTCACTTGAGAATTAGGTCTACAACATTTTTAGATGACCTGTGAAATTTACATATTGATCTGGTCATGTCCACATGAGCACTATCTACATATACAGAGGTTCTCTGTCTTTTATCTCTCTTTTAAGCATAGCTCCTACCATAACTTTCATTACACATATAGGTAAGATTACCTTTAAGGCATATGTTTGCTTTTACCTTGTCTTTTTATTCATCAGGTTGTGGGATTTCAGTTTAAACTGACATTATCCTAACATTCTGCATTTTATTTTTAATATTTTTGAAATTTTATTTTAAAGGTGATATCAGAAATGTTCATTTTAGTCTCTTAATACTTCACTGACATTACACCATACTTTTCTCTTTTACAATTTAATAATATATTTTAAATTATGTAAGTATATTTTAATTTTATTTCTGCATGTGAACTCCTTCCTCATTATATAAAGCAGGTAGAACATGCTATTGGTTTAATACTTCTGTGAATGAACAAGTTAGCACCTGAAAAATATAGATGTCTGCATATAGCATATATATAAGTATTTGTGTGGATATATGTTCACACATATGAATGTGTGAATATAAGCATATATATGATTATATGTGACTCTTCATTATCGGAATTCCTGAAGGAATAGACAAATGTTGCCTTAGTTTTACGTTTGTAACTAATCTTATGAGACAGTTTATAGATCATTAAAATGAAATTTTGTTTTATTTAATCTAAAATAATGTTAATTGTCATCTATGGGATAAGTTTACTGTTCATTGCTTGTTTGTTGTATCTAGATATCATTTTCTCTGTATGTAATATCAGGTTATTTAAAGTTGTTATTCAATTTGTATAAACATTTTGGGAAGAATGTATAAAGTTAGATATTGATCAAGAACATATTTATCATTTTTGTTTCAGAAAGAGTAAGGCTCTTCAGTCAGTCTGCTTGGGTTTTTACTCTTGTTCTGGCAAGTACTAGCTGTGTGACGTCAGTTTTTTAAAGAGCCTAGTAAGATAGTATGATTTGTCAACAAGTTAACACATGTGAATTACTTAGCTCAACACCTGGTAGATAGTTAAGCTCTTAGTATGTGTTAACTCTTATTGTATCATCATCATATTCATAATTTATGAGTCTTTGCTTACCCATACATTCTAGAATTACAACACAAATTATGCTGGAATTCTTATTTTGTGAACTGAAAAAAATATTACAAATTAAAAAAATCATCTGCTATTGTAACCTACCAGTACCTATCTGCATATAAGTTTACATTATAAAGCTTAAATCTACCATTTGATTCGATCTTCAGCTTGAAGTTGGAGGTAGACTTTATGGTTATTTTCTTTGATTAGAACAGAATCAGCAAGACAATGACTATGTCTTGTCTACATCACAAATATTATTACTAATAAAGCTGTGTTTAGAACTGGGCCATGTGATTCCTCTTTAGAACTCTCATAATGCATCTGTCATTTGTTTCTCATATCTGTTGCAATATTACTCAACTTAATGTACTCTTCCTCTTTTACTTCACGTGTTAAATTCCATGAATCAGCTTGTCTGAAATACTGTTACAGGGGATTTTTAAAACCACAAAAATGCTCTAAGGAAATTTAGTATTTATTCATATTCTCAAAGTGGATCAAACCTTTTGAAGCATGATACAATCCTTAAAAGGAAACAACTAAAAGTTCATGGACTAAAAATTTAAAACATTCTTTAATTTTAACATACAGCAAAAATTAAAACTTGCTACCTTAAAAAAAGTCAGAGGTTAAAAAAAACCTATTTTTTTACTTATTAATAAGGAAAGGACAAGCCAACCCAAGGGAAAAAAGATGGACAAGAAATTGTTCAAATGTCTTAAAATAAAAACGGCTAATGTACCTTAGAAAATTGGTTTAACTTCACTCAATTAAATATTTACAAAATAACCCCAACATACTTACTAAAAAGTTAAAGTTCAGCATAAACCAGTGTAGCTGATGTACGAAGATAGGTATTCTCACATATTTTTGTGTGCATGTATGAACAGAAATTTATAAAATTCTCCCTACCAAACAGTACACAGTTTTGTCTCAGAAGTTTTACTTCTCATTTTTATTCGTATAGTAGAACAGGTCAATACAGCAGTATGAACAAGAATTTTTTGCATTGTTTTTGTAGAAGAAAAGCACCAGAAACAATAATAATAATGCCTATTTAAAGAAGACTGGCCATTTAAAACATATTACATTATTCACTATGGAATATTTTGCAATAATAAAGTGTTTACCATATTCATGATATGGGAATATCTCCAAGGCACATACTATATGGAAAGGCAACTTTCACAAAATATGACTCATTATAGGTATTATGCCATATACATAGGCATATAAATTTAAAAACATAAGGTTACTGGGGGAATATTAACACATATACATCTAACATTGGTTGTTTCTGAGAAATAGAATTGGGGGTTGAGAGAAACTTCACATTTTATATCTGTGTATAATTTTCTTTTTTTTTTTTTTTTTTGAGTTGGAGTCTCACTCTGTCGCCCAGACTGGAGTGCAGTGGCCGCTCCCAGCCACTGCAGCCTCGACCTGCTGGGCTCCGGCGATCCTTCCACCTCACCCTTCCAAGTAGCCGGAATTACAGGCATGCGCTACCACACCCGGCTGATTTTTTGATTTATTGTAGAGATGAGGTCTCGCTGCCCAGGCGGGTCTCGAACCTGCAGGCTCAGGCAATCCACTCACCTCAGCCTCCCAAAGGCGCGGGATTACAGGCTGAGCCACTGAGCCCGGCTTTGTATAATTTTCAATATTTCTTACTCACTTATATTTAATAAATCCTCTAAAATAAAATTTTGTCTAATAGCCAATGATAACCATAGTAATTGTTAAACAAAACTCTGTGTCAGGCTCTACGCTAAGTTCTTCATATTATCACACTTAATCATTACAACAATTTTGTTAGGGAGATATTTCCACTGTGGCTAAGTGAGAGGCTAGGTTAGCAACAAGTTATAAACTTAGGAAATGATGAATTCCAAATTCATACTCAGGTCAGTTCACTCTTAGCAGATATTCTTAACCCAACCAAACCATTGCTTATCCATGGTGTGAACAAGGAGCATAATAGCCTCTCATTTCCGTTCATTCTCACCAGTTTAAAAATATTATTATGGTTATAATAGTCACTGTGTGTGTCCATTTACTCAACAGATTGCCAATTGTTCGCCTGTTTTGTGCTACGGGGGTTCAGCAGTGAACTAAACAGGCAAGTGTCCCCATCCTCATGAACCCAAAGTTTTAGCAGACACAAAGACAGGACAAAAACGAAAGTCAATTGTGGAGGTGGTCCAATGGTGATAAATGATCCAGAAGAAAACAAAGCAGAGAAGGGAAAGGAGACTTACAGGAAGCGGGGCCAAGGGAAGAGGCGCATTGTTTATGTACCTAGTAGTTGTCAGGCTCCGGTCAAGTGTTGTGTACTACTCCACTTTTAGTTCTTATCACACTTTTGTTTAGTTGTCTCCATTTTTTGATTAAGAATATAAAAGCGATGGATATGCTAATTAGCTTGATTGTGGCAATCATTTTGCAATGTTTATGCATATCAAAATGTCACATACACCTTGAATTTTTAAATGTCTATTTATTCTTCAATAACTGGTGCCTGGTAGCACAGAATTTATATTTATGTCTGTCTGATGTCTAACCCTATATGCTTTCTCACAAAAGAGTTTCCAAAGAATTGTGCGTAAGCTGGCTAAGTATTGAAAATTTTTATCCTGTCATTCTAATAATTTATCTACTTCTATAGTAGATTTACATAAGGCAATCTGTACCCTCATATATAGCACATTCCTTGAAAATATTGTGGGTTCATGCTTCCTATAAAAAAGAAAATCTCAGCATTCTTTACTCTAAAATGGGTACAGCATTTTGCTGCCTTGTTGTTCAAGGTATATATTTTCCTCAAAAGTCATGGTTGCAGATTTGAGTGAGCTGTGTGCTTTCTGAGTCTTGTGTCTAAGCTGCTCAGGAGCTGTTGTCTATGCCATTGAACACTTAACAGCTGCCTCTGGGAATGTAAATTTGATTCTTTGGACTGCTCATGGGACTGTGTGACATTTTCCTCTCCAGTGACAGTCAGAAGATTTGGATGGCATTAGGCTACTGATTAAATAATGGTCCATGTAAGTTCAGTGTCAATTTAGGTTTCTATTTTGCATGTATTTTTTTCTGAAATATCTTTCTCTAATAGTGTTCATATTTTCATTATAATTTACTATTTTTTCAATGTGGTTAAAATATGCTCTTTAATGTAGGCCTTATCTGAACTCTTGTGTTGGAAAGCTATTTCTGAATTGTCATATTGGTGTGTGTAGTGTGAGAATTAAGGCTGAGAAAAAATGTTTACCTCAAAGTAGCTTAAATACAAAATAAATATCTACAAGATATATATTCTTAATCAAATATGCATTAATGTTTATATTATAATTCTATATCATACAACCAAAATAAAGTTCACAGTTATTTAAAAGAATTACCTAAGTTTCCCAAAATCTGTGTTTTTCTTTTATAATGAAAAGTATAAATCATAATGAAATCCCACAAGGCCATTTCTACATTATCCTAATTAAGGGATCTGAAACTTGGAAAAAAAATTTAATATACTTAAAGTATTTTTATGACTTCTTATTACTTTTAAGTAAATGTGTCAGTAAAATACCCTAGAAAAAGAAAGCAATGCTTGAGGAGAAGAGAATGTTTTGGGTTCTTTTTCAGTTGTAATGCTTGCAAATGAAAGGATTTATATGTGCCTCATATACCCAGAAAAAGCACAAGCAATCTAATGATAAGAACTGGTTTCAATATGATCTAATGAACTAAATATATTTCTGCCTGTTATTCTTAGGCCACTTTATTTCAAGGTTGATTGAAGGCATTTATCCAACTATCCTGTCGGATATATGCCAGTTCAATCTTCTGAGGAATTTTCCTCTATGATTCTGATAATGTCTTTGGAACAATGGGGTCCTAATATTGAGAGTCCTTCTTTCCTCAAAGTACAAGGATTTCTATTTTGATTCAATACAAAAATAATGCCTTTTTTTGAAAGTGGCTTAAGTATATGCTTTTTTTTTTACATTAAAAGATCATCCTCAATAGCAATTTTATTTAAATGGTATTTAATACATGTATTTTGGCTGAAGAAATTTTAAGAGATTTATTTTATGTAGGAGGACTGTGCTGTGCTCATGAAACTTTTGAAAAAAAAAAAAATGATAAACATTTAAGAAATTCCAGCTAGAACAATGGGCTATTTCCTTTTTCGAAGTCTGTTTGTCATCCTTGCTGATTGACAGTCTCCAATTGTTTTCAAAATTGTTGGTCTCAAAGTATTTCAGATTTGGGTTATATAAAAAATACATTTTATTTAAACTTAATGAAATAAGTTTTGCAAGCTCAGTCATGATAGGGAAGTGATAATATGACTGCTCTCCCCAAATTAACTCCTTCCACCCCCGGGTCTCAGTTTCGTATCTTGAATAATGATTGCGTTATACAGAGTACATTAGGCGAAGCTCAGCAAGTCAGTTCCTTTTGTTTCTCTGGCCTCTGACTTACTTGGTTGGGAAAATGGCCAAAAGAAAAAAAAAAGAAAAAAAAAAAAGCACTGCTGAGTATCTCAGATATAGGTAATGGATCTTCACCAGAACATGGAAATAGACTCTTATGAACCATACTAATAGTGCTGTGTATGGGTTTCTTCTCTCTCGCTCTCTCTCTCTCTTTTTTTTTTCAATTCCTCTGGCAACAAACCACACATTGGGTTCTGACGTTGTAGGGTTTCTTAGTGTTGGTTTTTTTTAAAGCATATTTAAACTCTCACACACTTATGTAATGAGGATTTCAGTGTAGGACTTTTCTGCAGAATACCATTTAGTTATATTAAGATTTGTCTGTTCAAATGTTGGAGCATTTGATTGAAAAATCCTTCCTAGCCTTTTTAAAGGTAAGTCATTTTTTTTTTTCAGTAAAAGAGATTAAGGGATTTTTTATCTCCCAGATGATGGGGGATGACACTACTTTATAAATACTCCTAAGAAGATATATCATAAGGACAACAAAAAGTACTAACTGTTTTCTTTATTTAAAAGTCAGGTTTGTATTGTTTTCTGAGTTATCAATCTTCCTATATTTTATGTTTAAAAAGTAGTAAAACCATGTCCAATAACCATTGACTTTTCCCTTTATGCTTAATGTCTTATACTTACCTATAAACATTTATTTTGTTCATATTAAAATTGATTCACAATCTGATATAGATTATTATAGACTTTAATTTTATACTGAGGCTTTTTATGCATGATGTTTAATTTAAATTAAGATTGTAGTCATTATAAAAGATGGTCAAATAATGAGATTAGTTGTTATAAATGACTTTCCACTCTTATGTCAATATGTTCTTTAGTATACAATTGTTAACTACTTATTACTTTATTCATTAGCTTATTTAGTTTTCTATCTGAATTGCACAATTTTTGGTGGAAATGACTTTGTCTACATGGTTGAATGCAATGTGTATTTGTATATGTACTTATGAACATTTAAAAAATATATAAAGATGTTCTAATTGCCACTGGGAATGGTAAATTATATTAATTTTAAATAATCTGAAATGTAATTAGTCTAAGTTGACAGAATAAAAATAAATAAAAATTACTGTTTTTTGAAAGTCAGGAAGCTTATTATGAATATTACTTAATTTTTTTCTTTTTTGTTATAAAGATGTGCAGTACAATTCAGGGTTGAGTATACAAACGTTGATTATGCAGGTACCCTTGTTGATGAGGTATGCCCCTTCCTCCCCTAGCAGTTTCCCTCAACTGCCAATCCCACCACCCTCCCTTACAATTTCCCACTACTGCCAACTATTTTCTTAATTGATGATACCAAGTTTAAGTAAAGGATCAATCTTCTGGAGAGATTAAAAGTATCAATTTAATTATATTATGTAAATGTATAAATAACTGTAAATGGCATAGATTATCTAGAATAAATCACAGTTTCTGGAATCATCAAGTAGCATATTGAGAGATGTTTTGTAAAGATATGCATGTACTGTTCAGTCCTTTCCTATGTGGTTTTAAGTTAATAATGTCTTTTGAAGTTAAGAAAACATTGCTTTAAATATTGATTCACAAGGTAACCAATATGAAATATTTTTTAAAAAATTGTTACATGAAGAATCCAATGGTCCTTTGGAGTTTATTAGAAGACAAATAAAGTACAAATGATTTAACTTACCAGAATCATTACTGAGTCAGAACAATAAGCCAAATAGAGAACCATCAGATAACAGGTTAGCCTGGGAAGAACATTAAAATTATATAATCGGAGGTGCTTGCACAGAGTGTACTGAAAATTTTGGAATTTCTCTTGGAAGTTATAGTCGCCTCCCTTGTTTTTTATGAAATTATTTTGGCCACATTCACTCCAGCATAAGATTTGAATCATGTGTGTATATGTGTGTCTGTGTTTCTTGAAGGAATTAATTTGATAACTATTTTCTGATTTAATCAGAAGTTGGTTTAGTTCACTGACCCAAGATGTGGCTAAAACTTTCAAGTAGCATTGTTCTAAACTAGTAGCTGCCTTTCCATTTACATGGTATTTTAATTTCACATATATGCAATCAGATTTTATTATAATGTAAATGTCTTTCAAATAATATTTCTATTTGTTTAAATATGTGCGTTTATTCAATTTTTAAAATACTTGGCCAATATGAAGTAACATTTTAGTATTATGATATGGTTGTTTACAATAACATTTCAAAATAACACATTTTCTATGATAGAAATGTTTATATCTTATTTAATTTTATTTAATATTTGGAACCTTATTTGATATATGATAAACTCATTTTGGAGAAAATTGAGTCAAAGACAAACTAAAACCCAGAACTGAATCTACCTTTCCTGACTTCAAAGCCCAGAAGCTTAGCCCCTATAACCTTATAGTATCTTTTTGTTTATAGTATAATTTAGGGTAGAAGGAAAAGATATTAGCATTTCTGTCTAAGGTTCAAAGTTTAAGAATGGTCTTATATAATCCTCTTTGACTCTACATGATTCCAAGAGAATCAATTCAAAACTGTAGTAATCCCTGGTTCATAAGTCTCTGCAAGACAGGCTTGTTTCTAAAAGGGTCTTGAGTATATTATATAAAGTCCAATGTATTTATTGCATTAATTTCTAAGGCTAACATTGAAACAAGTTTTAAATTACAATATTTGATATGTATAATTTAGTGAAGTACATATGTCACAATTTTTTCTATTGTATATTTTTACCTTCACATATTCTGATAGAATGGGAATGGTCATTTGATAACTTCATTAAGATAAAATGTTGGAGATCTAATCCAGTTATTTAAAAATTATCTGCAGAGCTGTTGGGTTCTTTGGAGATGACTCAGAGCCCAAGTGAGGTGTGATTGGGAAAGGGAAAAAGCACAGTTCCTGACCTCTTTCTCTTACCAAAAAGCTCTTCTTTGAACTGTTTTTATATATTATGATTGTGTATGAAATTTGACTTGAAAGAATAATTCTATCTCTAAAAGAAGTTTATAAATCTGACCTAATGACCCATTTCCACATAATGAAACATACTCATATTTAGATGATTGATTTGTACCAATTTCTACTAGCTTGGATTTGAATATACATCTTACTCATGTCTAGGGAACCAACACTTTGTAAGCACACATAGTAATAGTGTATGTAAGAATAAAAAAAACTAATTAATTTTGAAAGCAAACCTCTATACTGAGATTCAAAATATCATTGCATTAATCACCCTCACAACTCCAAAAACTGGGTTTTATGGGCAGTTGCTGTATTTTTTTTAGGTGAGGAAAACTATATATCCCAAGAATGGAAAATGCAGGTGAGGTGTGTGGTCTGGTTTTCTATTGTAAGAAAAAGTGTAAGGAAAGTTTTTAGAAGAATAGGAAATTTTAGATAAACTACTGCCTAGTAAGATAATATCATTCAGGTCTGACATTCATTTATGGTACAAATATCCTAGATATCTAAAACTTTTGCCAACTTCACAGTTCACATCCCAGCAAATGTTCCCTCTATGCCTTGCCTTTTTTAGGTGGAGTTTCCCAGGGAAAACAGCTTTCCACACATAGAAATAATTACAGATTCTCTGGGGACTTTCTATAATGTTCTAGTCTATTTACTGGACAAGCTCAGCCTACTGTAGGCTTTGCAAAAAACTCCATTTCTGTTTCTACCAGGTTCTCAATTTAGTGGAAGGGTACTTTACTTAAAAGTTCATTATAGAAACACTCCATTGATTTGACAGTCAAATATTAAAAAATAAGATTAAAAAGTTATATTTTATTCCTTCTTTCAAAGACAACCCAAAGGAATGGGCTCCATTTGTGAATTCTATAAAAGAAATAGGATTTATAATCTATAAATTGGATAGGAGACTGTTGATTTACCTATGGAATTAAAAAAAAGTGATGTAATTAATAGCATCTTAAAACATACTTTTTAATTTTCCCTCTTGTCTTTATACAAGTCTCAATAATTAGTTTTTTTCTGCATCTGTGATTATTCTTGGCTTTCTAAACTTAAGTACTTTAAGCAAGAAGTAAATTACTGCAATTGATGTCTTGTCTGTTTCTTATAAAGGAATGTAACAATAAAGACTAACATTTAATCCAAAATTAGCAAATGAAATTAATCACTTATTTTAATATACATGGGGTTGTGTTATTTTAAAAAAATGAATGTTCAAGCCCTACATTTTGCATGCAATAAATAGCTAAATTTGATAGAAGTGTGGAGACAAACTACACTTTTTCTCCGAGGATAAATAAGGGTGGAAAAGCTGCTGAATAGGTTATGCTGTATAAACTGAACTTTTATATACTCAGTGCATGTCTCACATAATATGTTTGGCCCTCCTTTGTTTCAGGCAATTAAAACCAATAATAATTTTGTAGTATGCAGCACAAGGAGAAAGTACAATTGTAATAACAATACTTCATTACTCATGGAGTCAAGGCACTGAGTGATAATAAATGAACCCAAGTAACTTCAAGTGTCTTTCCTATTCTTAGAAAAAGTGGAAACTTACATCAAGGTAATAAAATTCAATCTGCTGATTTTTTTTTTTTTTTTTTGAGTTGGAGTCTCACTGTGTCACCCAGGCTAGAGTGCAGTGGCACTCTCACGGCCACCGCAGTCTCGACTTGCTGGGCTCAGGCAATTCCTCCACCTCAGCCCTCCAAGTAGCTGGAACTACAGGTGCGCACTACCACGCCCGGCTAATTTATTTATTGTAGAGACGAGGTCTCGCCAAATTGCTTGGGCTGGTCTCAAACCCCAGGGTTCAGGCAATCCTCTTACCTCAGCCTCCCAAAGTACTGGGATTACAGGCTTGAGCCACCATGCCAGCTAGTTGAAAATTTAAACAAGTAAACAAATGCTGGTGCTTGATCTTTCTTTCCCTCCCCATGCCCGTACCCCTTTCCCTCCCCTTCTCCCCTATCAGAACAGAAATGGAATGTTAGATTAATACTTGTATCTGCCTATATATCATCAAGACCAATGTTAGACTAATAACTGTCTAACCACATGATTCAACAGAATGAATTACTAGATACTTCTGTTTTCTAATGAACTAGACTCAGTAGCTGTGGGATGTGTACATTATCTCACTTCAGTTTTAAATTCAAAGCACACAGAGCTAGACAGTACCTAAGCCTGTCCATTGCTCAATATATCTGGGATCAAAGTTCATAGAAGTAATAAAAAACAGTTTTAAATCTAGTGAGAGAGGCATTAGAGAGAATTCGTTATTCCCTGGGTTGTCCAGTGGGCACTATTGAAACTCTGCACCCTGTAGAAACTCTCCCATGTCGCATGGAGCTACTTGAATAAAGTAGACTGATTTTTTAAACAGACAGGTATGTCGGGGCATAGACTCTGCAAAAGGGCAAATGTATGCACATATATGTATTCTAACAGCAATAGATTTATAATTTTTAAGTTATTTTGTATTTTATCTGTCATATTTGCAAATGACATTAATATGGAATAATTTTTGGTGTAGTTCCTACAGGGCATAAAATAACTTACCAAAACAGACAATCTTTGCATTTTACATTTTTAATAGACTCATACTATATGAACAAAACTGGGATTTGACACAGGAGATTTTCTGCTGCATTTTTTTGAATGGGCTTACAAAGTCATAGGTTTCTACAGTGGTTCTCCTAGAGCATCCTAAAATTGAGGGAAAAAAGTGGATCAGGCAGGATGGGGAGAAAGTTAAGACTGAGAGTCTTTGGGTTCCAACCACTGCTCTATAATACTCATTTTGTCTAATGGTCTTCCATGTGAGCACTGACATGAAGAACCAGTTCACCTGCTTATATTAAAAACTGCTGATTTCATTTTAGTATCTCATTTTACACATAAGGAAATTGAAGTATAGAGAGATTAAGTGGCTTGTCCATTGTTACCTAGAAGAGAGCGGCAAATCAATCTTTTGGCTTAATCTCTAGTTTCCAAATAACAATTGCATCCGTTTGCATCCCTGCATTTTGATTGTTTCCTTTTTTAAAAATCATCGACAGCCATTTTAAAAAATTTTATTTTATTTAAGATGGAGAGTACAAGTCAGGATTAGTTCATAAGTGGTTTATGTACAGTGTAACTTTGGGCCTCCCACTGGTCCTCACTGCGCCTGCTTTAGGATCAGGTACCCTTACTGATGTTATGTGCAACCCCATCTCTGGCAGTGTCCTGCTACTGCCAACCCCCCATTCTTATAGTATTATGATAAATGCCCAGGGCCCACTTATGAGTGAGAACATGTGGTATTCAGTTCTTTGTTTCTGTGGTAGATCACTGAGTATGATAGACTCTAAATCCATCCAAGTTGCTGTGAAGTTCATAATCTTGTCCTTCTTTGTGACTGTATAATATTCTACCATATATGTACCACATTTAAAAAATCTAGTCCACTTAAATGGGCAGCATGGTCGGTTCCATGTTTTTGCTATTGTAAATAGTGCTGCAATAACCATTCATGTGCAGGTACTGTTTTGTAGAATGATTTGAGTTCCTCTGGGTATATTCCCAGAAGAGGAGTTGCTGAGTCACATGAAAGGTCAATTTCTAGATCTTACAGAAATTGCCAAAATGTTGTCCACAGAAGTTGTTGCTTGTTTCCTTAAGTATAATCTGCAGAGAAGAGTTGAGTGGTGGTCTATGAAATGGGCATCCGATGAAATATATACTTGATTAACTAACATTTATGTGATTGTTGGCTCACGTGATATAGAATACCAGAATATATGCTCTATATAGCAATAAGTATGGTTACTTAAAAGATTACAATTCAAGAAAAGCTTAAAGTGCTTTACAGTTATACTTTGTGAAGGAAATTCTATTTGATAATATACAGCCCTTATTGTCAGACTTAAATAACTTGTTCCATTGCATAATGACAACTGTGGCCATATGACATAATGACAACTGTGGAGGCAGCATATCACATGATTTGGGAGGGTAGGTAAAGTTATTTTTCCCACTCCATTCCCAAACAATTAATAGAAAGCCAGCCCCACTTGCTCAGTGAGATATAAAATTCCACAGGAAAAATAAATTACTTGTTTAGACCTATGTGTTTTCCTTTTACATTGGAAGAAATCATCATACTGACTAACTTTTCAGGCTTCTTAGTCATCAAGACCTTGATGTGAATGATTTTTTTGTATCCTATGGTTCATAGTGAAAGTAACCTAGGCATAAGGCTGTAGGTAAAGAGAAATCCCAAATGATAAGAAGAAGTAACTAATAAATAATTACAATTGCCAGGAAAACACTTTGTTACCTTTATCTGTCTTCATTTTAGGTAAACAGTCTTATTTTCTTACCATTATTCTCTTAACTATGTTCGTACTATTATTTTAAAAATTTAAATGGTTCCTCAAGTGGAAATACATACTAGTAAAATCATAAGAGTGGTATCTCTGTTGCAACAGAACTGTGGAGGGAAAACCAGAAAACATAACACACCGTAATTATTACCATTATACTTACAATGTTAATAAAAATATTCTGCATGTACTTCTTTTTTGTCTATAGTCTTCATTCTGTTTGCATGTATGATTTCCTTAGGATTTTGAAGTACAGGATATTTGTTTTTAAGCTACAAAGCACATTCTGTGTATCAAGGACTGGTCAACCTCTTATTGAAAAAATGGTATTATAAGCAAAAACAGATCAAATGAATATGTTTTAAAATATTAGTCAGCAGAAATAAATTCTTATTCGTTTTATTACAACAGGATTCACTCATTTCATAAATTGCATTCTTCCAATATTTTATAATCACTACATACTATAAGAAGACACTAAAAATAAAATGGACTGAAATGCATACTAGCACAAACTAGTTGATTAACAAAATTGGCATTAACTGCACGTGAGAAAATAAACAATAGTGTGGAATATGTAAAAACAATGAGATTAGTAAGAAAGTAATGCCTATAATTGAAATAAGACATCCTCTATATTATATATTTTTTCAAGTTATTTTCACCTATAGTCTATCAAAAGGTCATTAACAATAAAACTGAAAATGACATATACTTTAACATAATTCAGTGTTCTAAACAGGTTATAGGACAAACAATCCTTCATAAACTCAGTATTCCTGAAAATTAGACTTTCTCTTAGCGGTTATTATAATTATGGTGATATCACAAAGTATCCTGGTATCAATTTTTTGACAATTTTTTATTTACTCATGCTTATTTGTTTTAACAGATAGCTTTCAAATGATTAGAAGAAATTGATTCTTTCTGAGACTCATCAGTTCATTCCCTGTAAAATACAGGTCTTGCTGTCTATGCGTGAATAAGGTATAGTAAAGAAAACATCTGAAATCATACTTGCTTAGCGTTTAAATGGAGAAGACAACAGACCACGCAGTCAGTTTACAGGAGAACTTCAGGCAGGGTGTGGATAGTTGTATTTGGGTGGAGAAGCCAGATAAGGATGTATCTAAGTTGCCCAGGGTAAGGATGTATCTAAGTTGCCCAGGCTGAGGAAAGAGAGATGAGGGTGAGAGTTCTCCTTAGATTAGATTTCAGTTTGTTAATCATCCATAGGAAGAAAATTAAAAAGAGAATTTTGAAGAAATTCAACTGTGACATTATTATTTCTACTGCTGCTATGTAGTTCAAAGCAAGAAAGGGGATATGAACCTAGGAGGTCAGTTTGGTAAAACAAAAAGTATTTGTTTATTTATAACTGACAAAGTGATCTGTTCAGTTGCGTGTTTTCTTTGTACTTTGATCTTTTTGTACTGATATTTAAGCTTCTGTTTTATGATCTCTTTCTAATGATAGAACCAGATCTCACAGAAAGCACCATAAGCACTCATATATAGGAGTTTGAAAGAAAGAGGTGCTTAACCTTAATTCGTCTCCTGCACAAGAAAAATGGGTTGTGATCGTAACTGTGGGCTCATTGCTGGGGCTGTCATTGGTGCTGTCCTGGCTGTGTTTGGAGGCATTCTCATGCCAGTTGGAGACATGCTCATTGAGAAGACAATTAAAAAGGTACACATAATCTAAAGATACTACTTGTCATTCTGATTCTTTCTATGTTCCTTTTTTTGCTTTGTATTTGCCTGCTTCATATTTTGTAGTAATTGGTGATTTTGTGACTTTGACACAAAGGTAATTATGAATCACTGCAACTGTACTTCACAGAGATGTGATCATGTGTGAAATGTTACAAGTGTAATGTATATTTAACAGAATACATTGCTATCTTAAATATAAATATCCGAATTCTGATAAAAAGCTGCTTACAGGTATGCAGGTTAGTAGAAATGGTTGTTTTAAATTATGTGCAAAGAGTATTTTGGCATGCCTTTGAATCAGAAATTAGTGAGTGTATTTTGTAAAATGATATAGGAGTAGTAGCATTTTAGTTAATACTGAGAAAAGTAAAATCTGTGTGTGTGTGTGTGTGTGTGTGTGTGCGTGTGTGTGTGTGTGTAAAATGTGTTTAATATTGAAGCAGAGATATATTGTAAACAAGTAAATTCTTTTTGGTTTGGTGATCCACTGCTTTTTATAATATGTGTGAGAATCTGATTAAGTCCTAAATCAGTCCTATTTACAGAGCTTTATATGTTACTCTTAGAGAATACTTTTAGAAATACATAAGATATAACTCAGTATGGAACAAATTGACTGTGATGTGAAGAAATAGAATGATTGAATACATAGACTTTGCACACCAATCTAAGATTCATCTTCAATCCTAGTTCATTCTAATTAGCTACACACTCATCAGAAATTTTAGTTGTTGGAGGAGAGAAGTGTATAAGGGGAAATAGATCTGCTGAGGTCCCAAGTCAGGAATGGCAAATTCAAATGGTTTTAAGAGTTTGGAGACAGGAGTTAAAATTTAAGGTGCCAAGAACAAGATGAAATGAAGAACAGGAATGACTGTGAACTCGAGAGTGTGTTTCCTGCCTGAGCATGAATGTTCGCTTTTTAAACATAATGTTAGCCAAATAAAACATATCTGAGTACTGCCTTCACCTTTCTGCCTAGTTAGGATGGCAATACCTAAACAAAGGGTTAGTAAGTATGGTGCACACTAGAGAACAGCAGACGCTCAATTTTATTAAAATATTTTATTGTTGTATTGTCATTTTTATTTTTTGAATTATTTTGATTCAGTGACTTGAGTTAGCAGATGCAGAATCCACAGATACAGAGGGCTGACTGTATAGGCCTATCTCTTTTACGCCTGCAGATCTTCAGCCTCATGCATTTATCTGAAAATGTATATAAATTGAATGGTATCCCTGGCCTTGTAATTCCCAGTTTTCTTGATAGAATTTTTGGTACAGGCTAGTGGAGACAGACAAGGAGTAGAAAGGTGGGGCTTGTCTATTAGTGAGATGGAATTGCCATTACTGCAACATCCTTCCTGCTCTATAAACTGTGCTTTCCACCTGAATCTGTTTCAGAGAAAGGACAAGATTAGTAAGACTATAACTTATCTCTTGGAAAAGTTTTCTAAGTTAAAAAGTCATAGGCCGAGCATGGTGGCTCATACCTGTAATTCCAGGACATTGGGAGACAGAGGCCATAGGATTGCCTGGGCCCAGTGGTATGAGACAAGCCTGGGCTGCTTGGTGAGACCTCATCTCTATAATAAATCAAAAAAATTAGCCAGGTGAGGTGGCATATGCCTGTAGTTCCAGCTACTTGGAAGGTTGAGGTGGAAGGATCACCAGAGCACAGCAGGTAGAGGCTGCAGTAGCTGTGAGCATGCCACTGCACCCAGCCTGGGTGATAGGGTGAGACTCCAACTCAAAAAACAAACAAAAACAACAAAAACCAAAAAATAATGTCCCAACACAAAGCAATTTAGACTGAGACTTTTTCTGATACATAATTAATGATCAATAGCTGAATGTTGGTCATCTAATCTTTGTTGTGCAACAAAATTAGTATATGTAGATTCACTTGGATGGCATGTGAGGTGCTAGCACCTATTTTAATTCATTAATATTTATCTTTATGCCCATAATAGTTAGTCATGAAAAATAATTTTGTGACACCAAAATGTATATGATGACTAAGAAAGAATAAAATAAATAATCTCAATAATGTCAGTGGGTTTCAATGGGAAAGCAATTGGAATTCACCAGTACCAAAACTTAAATATATTCTCAAAAAAATATAAAGACCTATGAAGCCCTATAATTGAATTGAAAAAAATTAGATGTTATTTAGAAAGAGAAATATCTTGAAGTATTCAAGATACCTCAGGAAAAATAAAGGGCTTGAGTTGGATTTTAAAGAGGTATAGAATTTTGAAAATTCCAAAAGAACTGCAGTAACAGTGTCAAGGGACTGATTGCTAATTATGAAAAAAAGTTGTGGAAATGAAACTGGTCAAGGCACATGGCTTAACTAGTAGATAGCTTTTAAAAAGGGAGCTAAAGAAAAATACTTATGTAATATAGTTTTCTCTATTATAGCAACAAATATATATATATATGTATATATATATATGAAACTAAAGATAATGAAGAAAGAAGGAAGAAGGTAGAAAATGTTCTAACAACACTGGATTAACAAAATAAATTATTAGAGGGCAACAATGAAGTTGATTTAGGCAACTTAGAGTATCAGACAGAAGAATACTTCATTGATGACTGGCATACAATAATAGTATGTTTTTCAGTGAGCATAAGATATAATAAAAGCTGCATTTAGGATTACATGACTAACATTTATTTAGTGCTCACTAAGAGCACTAGTTCACTTAATCTTCAAAAATATCTATGCAAAAGAACTATTATTTTACCCATTTTACACACAAGGGACAAGTTCGTAAATCAACTTAGCAACTCATCTATTTTGCAGAAAAATGAGTCAGTTTCCAGTTTCCAAACATAGGTAATCTGAAGGGAGTGCCTAGATGATATGTAGTCTTGTACACTATGCTTCTACAATTGACAGTGTTGGAAAATGAGGAGACCAAAGATAGTAAATCAAAATGAAATTATGTTGTACATGATCACTTTCAAGGAGAATTTGATTCTCTTTTAGAAAGATCTTTGCATAATCTGCACATTATTATATCAAAAGGTACTCTGGTCTAGTTTGGTAGAGTACATAGAAAAAAACTGATAGATAATGGGATGCAATGGAAATTTAGAGGTATGAAATTATGAGAGAGAGGAGTCCCGCTGTGTTACTGATAGAAATGTATATCTTAGGAAGAAAAAGGCAGAGAATTTTTATAAGTGGTTTGATATAAATATCAGTCAGAGTTCAAAGAGATTTGATTATCGCTATAGAGATTACGGATGAAAACTAAACAGTTGATTTGCTTTTAGAGGGTTTGAATGTAGAGAGAAAAAGGCAGAAAGATTGTTGTAGGATTTGTACATTAAAAAGGCAGAGGCAGAAAAATAAAAGTAGAAAAGGAAAATAATGATCTTAGAAGAAGAAACAGAAAGAATGTTTTCTTGGAAGCTCATAGGAGGCCAGAACGCAAAGGAAGGAAAAGAAAATGTTCTCAGGCAGTTGAAAATTAAGAAAATGGTGGTTTGAACTTGGCCATTGATTGTGAAAATTTAACTTAAGTAGGGTCGAGTAATAAAGGAGGAGTGATGAAATAAGAAAAAATGCTTTCTTTGTTTTTGAAATAAGAGTTATTTGTGCAATCTTTTAAAAGACAAAAGGGAGAAGTCTGGATTCAAACTCAAGAAGGAGAAGGTACAAAACTGAAGTTTGTAAAATGTTAAATGACAGTTTACATTGTGCCAATTGGGCATCCATAGACTAAGACACATCATCAGTATATCTACAGTGGTCAATGTCTATGGTACATATAAGACTAAGCTTGATATAATCATGTTGACCATGTCAATTTTAGTCATAAAGGAAACTGGAATTTTTTATTTATTTGCATAAGATTGCTTTTTTTTAATTCACAAAACTATTTTAAAAATTATATTAGCATATATCTATCTTTGGCCTGTATGAGGAGTCAAATCTCTGAATTACACGTAAAACTCGAGAGCCAAATGTCTTACCACTGCCTCAGAAACTATTGGGATAAGGCTATTTTACAAACATATTTAAGTTTTGGTACTGGTGAATTCCAATTGCTTTACCATTGAAACCCACTGACATTACCGTATTTAATTGACTTATGGTAAATTGAGAAAGCTATTACTTGTATAGAAGTACTATTTTTAAAAAAGAATATAAATGCCTACTTCAAAAAGATCAGAAAATCATATTATTTTCTCATTTATAAAATATAGTGTTGGAGCACTATGATACCTTCCAAAGATGATACTCTGACACTATCATTTGAAATAGTTTAAAATAGCTCAGAAATCTTACCTACATTTTATCTTTGGTTTTTATTTCCAAGAGATGTTTTCTGGTATCTTCTTGCTTTTTATGGATTATAGCTACAATCTTTCTTACCAAAATTAGTTACTGTAACTCTTAATAGATTTATGTGTGGCCAGCAAGCTTATGTAATCTTTCTAGACAGACTAAAAGTCAACAGTAAGAGCTTCCATGAGTGTAGAAACTACCAAAGCACTTTGAAAAAAGGTCAAAGTTTTACCACTACTTACAAATGAAAATTTATCACTCGATATTGTTAATATCACTTGAAAAAATGTTTAGTGAATACCATATAATATAGGTAATTTTAAATAAACTCCCCAAAGGAATAAAGATTTATTTTATTCTTGTTAAAAGACTCTATTCAATTTTATCATCATTTAATTATACCATTAATTCCTTACCCCATTCTTGAAACAAAAGATTTTTAGTATCTTTAATAAATGCTTTCTGACAAAATAAAATGGGTTTTTAAATTAAAAGAATTTTACTTTTGAATCATTCATTAATATTTTAATAATATAAATTAATTTATGTTTATGTTAAGTTTATAATACATGTTTATTATATTTCCAGATAGAAAATAATTTGTACATTTTCATAGAATCTAAAAATTTCAAAAAGAAATGCCTGAAGTATTAGTTGTAATATTTGTTTTATGTTTAATGATGTAAGACTAAGAAACAATCCCCAAACTTTTAAAATTAGAGTATCAATACCCCAAAATAAATTTAACAGCGTATATATTTGCATATAACTGTAATAACAAATGTCACTTAAAAACAATGTTTCAATAAATAGCAGGTAAGCATATATAATTTTCTTCCTTCACCCAGTTTGATATCAACATAGCTTATTTTTCATGCTAAATTCAAAATCTCCCATTTTAGTCATTTTAGTTTTTTCATTTTGTTGTGTTTTTGTTTTTGTTTTTTTGAATTGGAGTCTCACTTCATCACCCAGGCTGGAGTGCAGTGGTACTCCAGCGTCGACCTGATGGGTTCAGGCAATCCTTCCGCCTCAACCTTCTAAGATAGAACTACAGGTGTGTGCTACCATGCCCGGCTAATTTTTTGATTTACTGTGGAGACCAGGTATTACCAAGTTGCCCATGGGCTCAGGCAATCCACTCGCCTCAGTCTCCCAAAGTGTTGGGATTATAGGCTGAGCCACTGAGCCCAGCCCCATTTTAGGTTTTTAACATAAATTATCGGAGAGTAATTTCTGGATTTCAGAAACATTTTAAAGCCTGCTTCTCCTATACATTTTACTAAATTTTATTCTGTGTTTTAGTTATGGTGATCTGAGACTAAAGCTATTTTCTTATTCTCAGCACAACTGTCACTAATATTCCAATTTATTCTCCTTTTCTCAACATACACATACATCCATAATGCAAAAACTTATGACAATTTTTGTTTTAACATGGGGAAATTGCTTTCTTTAGGACCAGTTACAAGCAAATTGTAGTAGTGGGTGGAAAGAATGGAGGCTATTTTCGGTATTCTTCTGCTTTTTTAAGAAAGTTTTTATTTTACTGGAGAGATAATAAATATAAAAATGATTAAATAGCCAAAAAAAGAAGTACCACATAATGTTCTAAATGCTCATTATTAATCCTCATAAGCAATGAGAATACATATTTAAACCATAGGAAAATATCAAAACACAACTTTTTTGACTTTCAAAAATACTAAGTTAATATGGCTTAACCTACTGTTACTATTATTATCATCATTTCACAGATAAGGAAACTCAGGTAAAAAGAAATTAAATAATCTGCTCAAACTTGAATGATTATTAAATTACCAAACTGATGATCAAACTCTTAGCATCTCTCATTGACACTGCTTCACTGTATGCAGCCTATGCTTTAGAAAGGAAGCCACTACACTTTGTCAGGGTGGAGATAGGGGAAAATAATCTAATTCACAGATTAAAATCTGCTATCCATGATTCTGTCTCTTAGTAATACTTAATAAAGTTATTGAAAAACAAGGCAATATATTTTCTACATTTGTACTTTACCTACTCCATGCACAGGACGATATCAATGACATTTTCATTACTGCACTAAATTTTCCAGTCACATGGATGAGTACTGTTTTCATGCAACAGCATTAAAGTGAGTATATGATTATATGGAAGTCATTACTGTCATAAGCATCTGTTTTCAAATTAACACAGCAGAGTAGAAGTTTTTAGGCCAATGCCTTTCAACTCCACTGTAGATTATGCTGAAAATCACTAGGTTGAAATCTAGATAGGAAGGAAGGGAGGAGGGGGAGGGGAGGGAGTAAGGGAAGGGGGGAGGGAGGGAGGAAGGGAACGGGAAGGGGGAAGGGTGGAGAGGAGTGTGTGTGTGTGTGTGTGTGTGTGTGTGTGTGTGAGAGAGAGAGAGAGAGAGAGAGAGAGAGATTGAGAGATTGAGAGATTGAGAGAAATGAGAAATCCAGATGGTATTAGGGCTGTTAGCCTGCATACTTAAGTTCAGGGACAAATACTGACCTACACATTAGCCAAGTGAGAGGATTTTACATTGGATTACTTTTTCTGTGCATGTAATTATCAACTTAGTATTTCAAAATTAGTGAAATATTTGCAAAATAGGCTAGATAATTCAAATCCATTTTAAAATCAAGCCATTCTAAATTCACAAAAGACATAAACTCCTTTAGTTCTTTAAAAATTAGAAGAACTTGTGGCATATTTAATCTTGGTACACAGGAGGAGTAGCTATAAAATTTTCTAATACATATTGTTGTTTTAGATCAGAAGAACTGCATTCCTATTTTGATTACTTTTCTCTTTGTTTCTGAACAAATCATAGCATTATGGAAAGTATACAAAATTTAAGTGAAAAACCCTGATTTCTGTATTATTTGCTGCTAGATTTGTCTTGTAATATTGAAGCAGACATCTCTTTTTTTCTAGAACTCATTTTCTACCTCTGAAAAAATGTGGGGTTAGATGGTCCTCACCCTAGCACTTGATAATTCAATGGATTCCTTTCAATTTTTTGTTTTTCACCTTTGACTTATTTGTTGCTAGCTTTTTTTAATGGAAAGTGAGTTATGGGATTTAAAAAAGGCATAATACACTTACCATGTACTTTGTATTTAGAAACATGCATTAGCCTAGACACTGTCTTAAAAACACATTCTGTCTCAAACTCTTTTCAATTATATAAAAACATATTGAGTTCCTTTCATTAAGAACTAAAATAAAATATGTATCTTGAGAGGCATTTGATAAATCACAGATATTTCGTTGAACTTTAAAGTTCTAATAGTGTGAGAATAATATAATGTATGCGTGTATGTGTTTGTGTGCTTTCCTTTCATAAAGTCTCTTGAAATGGGTACAATAATAGTTTTCAGTTTCTATACAGCTTTCAGCTTTAACATCCTCACCAAATTCTTTACATTTAGGAGAATACCCATAATACTTTAAGCAATTTTGTCTTAATATTGAACTTGTTAGTGTGGAAATAAGCCTTTGGGGGAGCAAATAAAAGGTTTTTCAAGAATAATTTGTTGTAAAATGTCATAGAGATTCCAACATCACTCTAGTACGTCCAGTGTGTACAAGTGTAAATGAATTGCAACAACACAGGATTTTGTAATTCCATTTTAACTTGGTGCCCCGTTTTTCTCTAATGAAGTTTCTTATTGTCTGCATTAAGCAATACATAAAATCCCCTGAAGATATTAAATAAATTTGACTTCTACCAACTAAGTGCAAAGGGTGACAGAAAAAAAAAGACAGTAATAACATGGTGTAAAAGAGGATTAGTCTAAGGTCAGAGGCGAAGAGTTTCATCATGGTGTCCCTACTCTTTGCCTCGGCTACCCTTTGGCCAGCCAGCTGGTTTCTCAGTCTCAGTGTGCTCTCCTAGAAAATGTGAAGATGCTCATTGTCCTTTCTTGATCTATCGTTCTGTGACGTGAGGCTTCCAGTTGAAGGAAGTAAATAGGTCAGCTTGTTCCTGTAGTCATGGGTCTCTTTAGGCTCATTTTCTGTGAAATAGTTTTCTTCCTCTTCCTCTAGCACACTAAGGTTAAGTTGGAGCTCTTTAACCTGGGCATTCTTCCCAATGTACTTAACTGGAAAAATTACCTGCTACAAAATCACCTTTGTGTGCCCTAGTTACTACATAGACTTCCAGCTCAGAGTGTGAAAGCAGTGGTTGAAAGCTGGGAGAGCATCTGTGGTAACTCCTGATTTTACAGATAGTGGAATTGACCCCGAGGGGTTTGTTGACTTTCCATTGGGTTCCAAAGCTCTTAAAGTAAGGAATCAGATTTCGCTTATAGGGTTTTTAATTCTGTCATTGGTTTATTTTCCTGTTGTCTGTTTCCAGTACAAGAGGAATCAGTGATTTTTAATAAATTCACAATGGAATAATAGGACAGCTGCCTTATCTTGTTTTTTTTTCCTTCAAAAAGCAGTAACCCAATAATGATGAATTAGGCTGTCATAATTTTGGAAGACATACTAATGGGTTGTTGCAAATATACTGAAAATTAGGGAAGCCATATTGAGCAGGATTTTGAGGAGGGAAAGTCAAATTTGCATTTTCATCCAGAAGCATTTATTTTCTTAAAGTAATAAATGTTGTCATTGTGCCCTAAAGTGTTGAACACACACACAAAAGGGAAAAATCTTCCAATACAACTAGATTTTCACTCAGTTTTTCTGTTTTGTCTCATCAACCCAACCCACTTGGGACAGAAGATAGGTTAGTGTTTGACCTGATATGAACTTTTTGGAACAACTTTAATAAAATTTGCTTCATAACTTGGGTTACTGACTGTTGCAATATTGCCAAAGGGCCACTCTAAAGCTTGCCAATGGTTTGCCTTAAAAATCAACAGTCATGTCTTCAGTATTACACACTGATTCTCTTTGTAAAAGGTTAACTAAAAAGTATTGTTATAATAATTTATCGAAAACATTTCTCAAGGTTGTAACGTTTCTCATGAATGAGATATTTTAAGCTTGGTCTTTCTATTCTGTCTGACTAAATGTTATAAAAAATTTCCCAGAAGTTTCTGTATTTACTATAAATAAATATAACTCTTTTTTTTTATAGGAAGTTGTCCTTGAAGAAGGTACAATTGCTTTTCAAAATTGGGTTAAAACAGGCACAGAAGTCTACAGACAGTTTTGGATCTTTGATGTGCAAAATCCACAGGAAGTGATAGTGAACAGTAGCAACATTAAAGTCAAGCAAAGAGGTCCTTACACATACAGGTGAGTGAGTCCTCAAAAGTAAGTGGCACTCTTATCTGGAACATATGTGTTTCCGAGAAGACTTGTGCTTGACAAGGGCCACTGTATTGAAATGTACTTATTCTTTTCTTACCAATGACATCGTACCTTGAAATATTTTTCCTCCCTGTATAGAATCCTAATCTAAGGGTATAATGATTATAAGATGTTTATTTTGAATAAGATGTAAAGATATATAAACTACTCCAATGTTTATCAGACAGTGTACAGAGAAGAAATACAGATTTGGTTATAAATTTATTAGCATTAAATAACTTCCCTAGGTTTAACAAGTTATACGTGTTTTGTACTTGTGGAATATACTTTTGACAACACCAACATATGCATACTGAGCAGGAAAAAAATTATCCATCTTTAGCATCTTCAGATTAAATGTACACATTATATCACTGGTCCTTAAAGTGTGGTTCCTAAACCAGCAGCATCAGTGTCACCAGGGAACTTGGTGGACATGCAAATTCTCAGACCTCATCCCAGGCCAAATGAGTTGGAGAATCCACCTAGGCCCCACTAATGAGTTTCACAAACCCTTTGGGTGACACACATTCAGTTTTGAGAACTCCATGGCACAAAATTTATATCCACATAACTACAGCACCTAAAGTTTTATATTCAGAATAACTTTCACATCACATAGATGTTTACAATTATCTGATAGTTTCGTTCTTATATTTTCTCTAGTTCTGAGACTAAATATTCATTGCCCTTAGCCTGTATTCCCTAAGAGTTTAACACACTTTTGAATAGAATCTTAGGCTCTTAGAACTAAAAGAAATGAGTAGCCAGAATCTCTCGTTTTGTAACTTAAAAAAGAAGAAAAATCCTGACACTTGACACTAGTGGATGCTAGGTTACTTGTCCATGTTCACACAGATGTAGGAATTGGTAACTCCTAGATTTTTGTACATATTTTTTGGCCTGTCTAAATTATAGACTATGTGTCTTTTCCACTAAAAAAAGGGCAAAAGAAGGAGAGTGAGGTACTAAAAGCACAACCTTAACCAAGGATTAGAGATATATTTATGATGTCCATATGGGAACACAGTTAACTTCTACTTATACCATTTGTTATACAAATTTTCTCTCACAGATAATTGTACCCAGCTATAAACCATGATTAATTCTTACTCCAAAATTTTATATTTGTAATGATTTATTATAACTCATATTTCTAGTATCTTATCTCTTTGGGATATTCTATGATTGTATAATTTTCCTTCCTCTCCAATTTCTAGATTGATAAATTCATACCCAGAATATAATGAAATAACAGTAGTCATGGTGAAGGTGGTGCCTGCTACCATAGTACATGACATATAAGATGCAGAGGGTCTTGGTTCCTATCCGGTCTTAGCAATTTTCCCTGTCTCCTGTCTCTATGCACATGTGTGTGACTACTCACAACTTTATCAATAAAGACTTGTTTCTAATTGTTATAAGAAAAATCTTACCTTGGAAAATATTTTCATGGCCTTACAGTTCTCAGGCTATTAGCAAAAACCTATACAAATATCTTGTTTCAAAGGAATGGTATACAGTTATGTACCTATATATACCTGTTAGGTACCTATGAAAATCTGGAATCCACATGTGATCTAATGAGAGTCTAAACATAACTCTTTTAAAAGTACATCATGAATAAACTGAATAAGTGAGAAGAAAAAATAACAATTAGAATTTGAGAACTTACTATGTTTAATGTTTTGTTTTTTACTTGTTTGGGGAGGTTATGTTTTTCACTTTTAAAGGTATTATTCGGGTTATGAGGGATATAAATATAATATTGGGCACTATATTACTCCACATTTCCCCTTACAGGGAAATAATGCCAAATCTTTGGCATAGGGGCGAAGGCCTCATCATCTGTAAGCTGATTCATGCTGAATACCGGCATGGTGCTGGCCCTATCTAGGATTGTTGGTCTTTCCAGGGACCCTGTGGGTTATTGTTTTGAATTGTGGAATTTAGGATATGGAAAAAAGACTCATCAGAAAGAAGACTGTTAAGGCAACCCTGGTTTCCAGCTGAATCCATGGGAGATTTGTAAGGAATAGGCATCACTGGGGAGAGGCTGACATCTTTGGTCACAGTATCAGTTGACTGTGAAATTGTTGAATTCTAGAGGAGATAAATTTGACAAGTAAATTAAATAAGCAAGGGCTGAAAAGAAGAAGCAATAAAATAAATGCAACATTCTTCTAAAGCAAACGCCTTCTTGAGCAGGTTTAGGCCATACCAGTTTTGGAGAACAACTGCTGTTAGAGAGAGCGACCTGAGTTTGGAGGACTTCTAAAGAGTCAGAAATATGTTTGAGTTCTGTGGCGAGCTTGGCTAAGAGGATGTAAATTGGGTAAACTATATTGAGTAAGGCAATCTTGAAATGAAATGATGACAAACCTCCGGCAGGTCCATGAGTGACTTACAATCAAGGTCAAGCATCAACCAATCAGAGCTGACTCATTTGCATGGCAGGAATCCAACTGCATGATGGGAACCAGAAAATTCACCCTATCCAAAGACAGGGTCACACTTCTCTGGGAAAAATCTCAGGCAATGTTTTACCGGTGGTAGACAGTCACGGTGCTATATTGCTTGTTGTGCTCTTCACAGTGTGTTTTCTCTTTTAACAAAGCTACCGTAATATTGTCGAATGTAGCTCTCTGATAGTTGACAGCTAATAAACGTATTATTGTCAGTTTGTGGTCGGTTTTTTTGCTTCCCTGATCCTTTAAATGATGAGAAAGCAACTGATTACTTTTTGTAAAAAAGTTAATACTTTGAAAGTTCTTGACATGTTAGACTAGACATTTTTCCCCATGGTTAGTTGAACCCTAAATCCAGTTGACATTGAAAGTGTAGCAGGAGGTTTCTTCTCAACCAGAACCACAGACTTTATGCAGCCAATGGCTGCTAAAGTTTCATAGAGGCTTTGATTGGAAAACTATGACGTGAGTCAAAACATCAAATTGTTTGGATTGAGGTCTATATGTATATTCCTACCTGCACGATCTCTATAAAGACACTAATTCCTTCAGAATAGTCTCAGACCATAATTCACTTTTGTAAGTTATTTTGCTTTGGCAGGAATACAAAGAAAGCAATCTTGGGGGAAAATCTAAAGCAAATTTCTTCCCTTGACATTATAGATCAACACTTTACAAAATTTGTATATAATCTAATTTTCAAACCAAAAAATTGAGTTATTATTTTCTCTTTTTACAAGTACAAGGATTTTTTCTTAGTGGGTGCCATCTACTGGTGTAATGTTGTTAGTACAACTTAAGTAATCGACGTCACAATTTTTGCCATTAATATAAATATTTCTAAAAATTAAACTTCAATTAAAAATGTTAGTAATAGTCACTCCAATTTTAAAATACAGTATTTGAGAGAGAAGATATTGCTGGTAATGACTGCCATGAGTGCTGTTTCGGATTTTTATACACTTTGCAGGTCTACAGTACTCTAAGGAAAATAAATAATAAACTTTTGGTGAAATTATATTAAAAATCGGTCAGGAGTGGTGTTTCATACCTATAATCCCAGCACTTTGGGAGGCCAGGTAGAAGAATCACTTGACTCCAGGAGTTCGAGGCCAGCCCGGGCAACATAGTGAGACCCAAAACTGAAAACATTAAGCTGGTCATGGTGGCATGCACCTGTAGTCCCAGTTACTTGGGAGGCTAAGGTGGAAGGGTCACCTGACCCCAGGAGGTCAAAGCTGCAGTGAGCCAAGGTCATGCCACTGCACTCCAGCCTGGGACAGAGATCCCGACTTAAAATATAGATATAGATATAGATAGATAGATATAGCTAGTTTTGAATTATCTTTTTAAAGAATATTAGTTATTACTTTTTTGTTAAAATATTTAGTAAGAACTCACTTTGCAGTAGGCACTATGTACGTAGAAAAAAAGCACTTATAACCCCTACCATATAGGGATTTACATTTTAATGGGATCGTTGAATGAAATGTGTTTTTCGTTAAATTTTGGTCCAGTTTTTAAAGTTCTTTATCTTAGTAATCTATTCACCTTGCATAATCAAATATATGATAGTGCAGTGCTGATGTATATCGTATTCCTTATTTCTTCTTGGTGAATATCTTGTACTTCCAAAATATGTTTCCCATAATAATCACCTTTCACTCCTTTCCTAAAATGTGGTTGGTACTTTGCAGCCTACAGATGTTAGAGCCAGGTGCTTAGAACTAGTAAGTATGTGGTGGGTGGGGGAGATCTGTAGTCCTTAAAAATGGAATTATACTTACTAGTTTTCTCTAAATCTCATTAAAGTTCTAAATAAGATGAAAAGACCAGTGTTGGATGGGCTAAGTACTTTAAAACTTCTTTCTAATATGAGAAATTGTTCCCTTAGTCTTTCTCTGTTTAAGCTTCTCTACTGCCTCCTTTTTTCCCCAGGATCAAGTCTGTCATTTCAGTATGGGATGCAACCCTTTATGTGTGAGATCTTCTTATTTCACTGACTGTACTTCCCACCACTCTCCTTGCCTCTCACTCTGTGATTCAATCACACTCAAACATCTACATTTCCCAAAATATCTTATGTTCTTTCTTATCTTATATATGCCACTGTCCACCCTGCTTTACTTAACTAACCTTCTATTTGTTATTTAGCCCACTTATGGGAAATTGCTACCAAAATGTGTCTTGACCCTCACCCCAACCCTATTCACCCCAAATCTGGATTTGTATCTTTTCTGTTGTTTGTTCCCCATACCCCCATGGACTCTGTAAACTTCCATTATAACACATATTTCTTTTCCCTGCTATTTTGATTTCCTGTTTGCAAGTTTAAAACCCTTGCTGATTAGTTTGCTAGAGACCCAACACTGGCTGAAGTTTCATTATAACCTCATTGTTTAGGATAATTTCTCGCATATTCCAAGTGTTCAGAAATTACTTGTTGAATGAATGGCATTTGAGATCTGATAAGACACATTTTTTGAATTTTGCTTACTTCTTCCTTTTTTATTTTTTTAAGAGTTCGTTATCTAGCCAAGGAAAATGTAACCCAGGACCCTGAGAACCACACAGTCTCTTTCTTGCAGCCTAATGGTGCTATCTTTGAACCTTCACTATCAGTTGGAACAGAGAATGATACTTTCACCATTCTCAATCTGGCTGTAGCAGTGAGTAGACAAACAACAAAGTTATTGCTTTAAAAATACTCTAAGATTCAGTATAATTAACCTCTTATTAGAATTCTGTTTTATTTATTCTGCAATCTTTACAAAAATGTGTTCCTATGTCACTATTTTTAATAGAGTTATAGTCATTTGGAAACTTGAAAACAATCATAGTAACCAGTCAAATGACAGTATCTTTTTAAGTGTTTCACTAAAAAAATATAGCTTAACTTGGAATGTCTTCTTGTGGCTGGTATTGAGGCAAAGAAGTGTAACATTCATGGATTAGATGAATCAGAGTTTTAGTTTCGGGAGGATCTTGGAGTGATTTTAAAGATATAGTTTCAAAAAGTTTTATTAAGCTTAGTTTCAGTATGTAGTCTCTATATATGTTAAAATTTGATATTATTTTGGTGTTTTAAAAAGCTTTTTTTGTTTTGTAGGCTGCACCCCATATCTATCAAAATGCATTTGTTCAAGTAGTACTCAATTCACTTATCAAGAAGTCAAAATCTTCTATGTTCCAAAACAGAACTGTGAAAGAATTATTATGGGGCTATAAGGACCCATTCTTGAGTCTGGTTCCATACCCTATTTCTACCACAGTTGGTGTGTTTTATCCTGTAAGTACCAAATATGAATGGCAATATTATATTTTAATTAAATAAATACTGTGGCATTGGCAAGACATAATTTTATAATTCAGTGTATTAGCCCTGTGGCTGATCTGGAGCTATAAATCCTAAGAAAAGTTTTCCCATCTCATACTGCTTCAGCGTTCCTAGTTGGGAAACTCATCTGAATTTAACAATTAAATTTAAAATTTAAAAACTGGTTTTGACTTCCCTTCTCACATAGTCAAGTTCAATATCATATTTCATTTGTGTTCAATGTATTCAACCTATCAGTTCTTCTTCTCTAGACCCCTTATAAATTTATTTTCATTTAAATCAGAAAGTTAGCCGGGCTCCATGGCTCAGCCTGTAGTCCCGCGCCTTTGGGAGGCTGAGGTGAGTGGATTGCCTGAACCCACAGGTTCGAGACCCGCCTGGGCAGCGAGACCTCATCTCTACAATAAATTTTTAAAAAATCACCCGGGCGTGGTAGCTCATGCCTGTAATTCCAGCTACTCCGAAGGCTGAGGCGGAAGGATCACCGGAGCCCAGCAGGTCGAGGCTGCGATGGCCGGGAGCGGCCACTGCACTCCAGTCTGGGTGACAGAGTGAGACTCCAACTCAAAAAAAAAAAATTAGAAAGTTAGCATACATTGCATATCTTAATGAGATTTATAAATCAATGGACCTTATTTTAATGGGACTATGAAATGAGACGTCCTAGTAGTCCACAATGTCATGGAAGGGCAGTTTGAAGATTAAGAAAAATATGGACATGATGGTGCACTTAGTTACAGCTTAATGTCTTGAATTACAAACAGGACAAGAGGACTATTGAATTAGAATTTTTATTATAAACCGGGCTCGGTGGCTCAGCCTGTAATCCCGCGCCTTTGGGAGGCTGAGGTGAGTGGATTGCCTGAGCCCGCGGGTTCGAGACCTGCCTGGGCAGCGAGACCTCATCTCTACAATAAATCAAAAAAATCAGCCAGGCGTGGTAGCGCATGCCTGTAATTCCGGCTACTTGGAAGGCTGAGGCAGAGGGATCGCCGGAGCCCAGCGGGTGGAGGCTGTGGTGGCCGGGAGCTGCCACCGCACTCCAGTCTGAGCGACCGAGTGAGACTCCAACTCAAAAAAAAAAAAGAATTTTTATTATGATTTCATTTAGTACTATATGTGAATATTAATTATATTATCCAGTTCATTGTTGTTTTATTTTTAGGTAGTGTCCAGGATTGCAAAGTTATATAACCATGAAATGTGAATGTAGAAAGTCACATACAATCAGAGATTCCATTAGTATTTTAACTCAATACTCATAACCCTTTCTCTGGCTAATTCTTTTCAATGTGTATACCTAATTTTTATCATTTTAATAATCCTCTGTTAAAGATAACATTTAGAATACTCTAGAAATTATTATTCTTGTAAATTTGTCAATGTCCCCTCACCTCAAACAATAGGAATAGTGATCAAACTGACCCAATTAGCTGGGCTCGGTGGCTGAGACTGTAATCCCACATCTTTGGGAGGCTGAGGTGAGTGAATTGCCTGAGTGCGCGGGTTCGAGACCCGCCTGGGCAACTTGGAGAGACCTCATCTCTACAATAAATCAAAAAATTAGCCGGGCGTGTAGCGCATGTCTGTAATTCCGGCTACTTGGAAGGCTGAGGTGGAAGGATCGCCGGAGCCCAGCAGGTCGAGGCTGGGCTCTGGGCGACAGAGTGAGACTCTAGTCTGGGCGACAGAGTGAGACTCCAACTCAAAAAAAAAATAAAAAGGCCCAATTGGCTTAATTATGACAAAAGTGCTAGAATTTGGATCATGTCAACTTCTGATATTTATTTTTGGCTTTGTCTCAGCATCTAGAACTCATTTTTGGGCACCATTTACATTTTATTGTTTAAATAATTTTCAAGGTCAATAATTTAAAAACCTTATTGCATATATATTTCAAGTCATACAAAATAATTATGAATAACCAGTGCCTGAGAAAGTAAACATGAGTTAATTATATGTTTTATAACTTGAAAATATGACTTGTTCTAGAAGTAATTTTTTATTGTTCATATCTTTTCAGTACAACAATACTGTTGATGGAGTTTATAAAGTTTTCAATGGAAAAGATAATATAAGCAAAGTTGCCATAATTGACACTTATAAAGGTAAAAGGTAAGCATTGGGTAAAGTGTTTGTGTTTGTATACTGTGTGTTACTAGGGTATTTTAAGGCAGGAGTGGTATTTGTTTAACAACTGGTAAGGCACTCACCAATCTATGGAACAGACCTGGCTAAACAAGTATCTCAGACATTAACCCTTTAGTTGTTGCAACCAGAATGCTCACACTAGTGCGTAGCTGCTGAATATCAACTCCACTCTAGGGTCTGGTCTATCTTTCTACACAGGTTCTCTTACATAAAGAAATCCAAAGTGATTATTTAAAAAAAAAATCTCTGATGCATATCCAGCATTGAAGTACACATATACAATTAGATAATCACACATGAAGAGGAAGAATATCAGTACATTAAATGAATAATATAGTATATAGAAACATACATTGTATTGTCTTTTTTAACTTTTTAAATTGAACATATACAATAAAATTGTGTATTCCAGTGACATTACCTAAAGGTGTCTACAAAGATAAAAGCTTAATAAATCCATGCGAACACTTTCATGCTTTTTCCCTTGAAAATGGTCTTAAAATAACTTACTATATTGATAACTCAGCTTTTCTTACCTTTATCAATGCAAAAATGAAATTACTATTTCAAGTATAGTTCTAAAATTTAAATAGTAAATGTGAAAGACTATGCCCTCCTTGAAGTGGTAAAAGAGTAAGATAGCTTCATGAAATTATTTATTTCTTTCCTAGCTCTGCCTGTTCATCTGAAGGATTTATAATTGATCATATATATAAAATAGGAAGAACTGTTATAAATATCAGGGGAGAAAACCTTATTTTTTTCTCCTTAAAGTTAACACTTGTGATTAATACCAGTTATTTACTAAAAAAGAATAAAGTAATCAAAACAGAAAGAGATCAAATGTTTTATTAATATAAATAACCACTGCCTCAAACAGAATTCTTATCTATTATTGCATTTAACAGTTAAATATTTATTAGTGGAGTACCTTTCCTTCTAAGGAGTCCATTGTTCCATAGTTACATATTCTTCTAAAAAAGCCAAGTGGAAGAAAACAAACACTTCTAAGTGTTCATTTCAAAAGAAATCACATCAGTTTTTTATATTGAGGAGCAATGAGCATTTCACTCCATTTCAGTGTTATAAAAATAGAGAATTGAGAGGAATTTTTAAACATTCCAAATTAAAGAATTTCATATCATGTTAAGATTATGATAAGGTTGATTTAACTCCTTATAGTAAGATCAGACATGATTAACAGCTTATTCTGTTTAAAAAATAAGCAACAGCTTGCATCGACATCTCACTGCATAATGTTAGAAGTGGAAATAAACTGTTTTTTCCATCTTCAAAAAGTAGCTGAGGATGGAGGCAAACTATCACAATTGTTTATTTCACTTCCAGATATATAGCTTATTTAGACACTAAAGTATAAGTTAGTAAACTCTGTCCTACTTTAATGACAGTTCTTGCAAGAATTAAGGGGGTGGAAACTATAAACTGATTAACTACATGCTCTGAATTTTTATTAATTCAAAGATCTGCTTCTTTCTATCTTACCTCAGTTACCCATTTAATGCTTTCCTTCTATTTAGTCTGAACACTTACACTAATAGTTCATTTCTCCCACTGGAAAAAATTTTTTCCTAAGTAGAAATCTAAATTTGTTATCAACATTTTTAAATTTTCTTATTCTAAGTTGTTCCTAAATTAGCACTTGAGAGTTTTTGCGTTATGATCTAGGTACTTTGTGTGCCTAGGATGAGGCATTTAACTTACTGCAATAAGATAAAATGTTCAAATACGACATGAACCAAATGCCTCAAACATTTCTCAAACATAGCACTTTGCACATCTAATCTTCATTATTTAAGCAGAAGTTTTTAATCATAATAGAAAAAGTAATGTGAGAAAGGTATTCTTGAAATGTTTGCTAATTTTCTTCCTTTTTATTTCTAAGGAACCTCTCCTATTGGGAAAGTTATTGTGACATGGTCAATGGCACAGGTAAGGACATTAGTTTTGTGATAATAATCACAATGAACTCACCTCAGCTTCTCCCACAAATCTACCATCATAATGCCAGTGTTGTGTTAGTTGAGAACATGTGTTTACCTGTCTTTATATCCCCACAACATGATTCAGAGTCCCTATTTTTATACAGACTTAGTAAATGTCTGTTTAATATGATAGGATTTCTGAAGATTAACTATTAAGAATTTGCCTTGACTTCATTACTAGGAAAAGGTTGATCTTGTAGAAACTTTACTTAAGCTGCCATCCTAGCAACAGAAGTGAATGATTAAAAAAGAAAGAAACCTAAAGTAGTTACTATATAGATCTTTTGTGATTATTATACAGAAAACAAAACAAATTATAACTGAAAGGATAAAAAAAGATAATTACAAAGGGGAGAAAATACTTCTATGTAAGGTTTAAAGCCAAAGTAGAGTTAGTGAAGTTGCAAGACAATACCGTCTATTTTGAATAAGATGGTCAGAATGAAAGAGAGAGAGAGAAGAAAAAACAAACAAGCAATAACATTTAAATACTATTGACTGATTAAATTGAGAAATGAGCTTTCAACTACTAAGAAACAGTTGGTAAGGGACTACGCCACAGGAAAATTATGTGATAAAGATGGAGAGAGTTAAATAAAAAATAATCCCCAAGAATGTTTACTTTTCCAAAGGTATGCTTAAATTTTACATGCTTAATTCTGTCACTGTCTTGTAGAAAGAAAACAGCAAAAACAATGCTGGGTTTGCTTTGTGAGATTTTGATCCATGGGAATAGATGAAAAAAATTCATTTCTGAGTAAAACATTTCTGCAAATAAATCCTCAATAATACTAAAACTAGTGGTTGCATAGCTTAATACTTAGTCTTTAGATACAAAGAGAAATATAATGTGCTGTTCTAAATAGTAAAGGATTCATTATAGGCTTAAGGGAAAAAATCATTAAATAATTCTGTCTAAAGCTAAGAAGTAGATAGATTTAACAAGAAGATTCATTAATGACAATAATATAAATGTATGGGCATCAGGTACGAAGTTAAAAGTATCTTGAGGGGGAGATAGAAATAAAATAAAGCAAGAACAGAGGGAGGGTGGACCAAGCAGGGCATGATATCTGTGTGATATTTTTGGTTATGGCACTAAGGAAAAGAAAGTAAGAAACAGAAAGGTTCTAATGTGTTTTCATCATGATTTAGGAGTGCATCCTGTACCTTCTTCAATAAGTTTGAAAAGACATAAAAGGAAATATTGGTATATATTTAGTATGTTTATTTGGGAGGGGAAACAAAGCCCTTCTAATGTTAGCTATCTTGAGGTCATAGCCCATGGTAATTTTGGGGTATAATTAAAACATAATCTTCAGTGTTTTTAGATAATGATTTTCTAAAGTTTTTCAGTGTATTTTCAACAAGTCAAAACTTGTTAAGGTCCTGGGAAGTCAATTGTAGGCAACACCTATACAAGGACCTATGTGGGAAATTTAGACTCTAACATCCAATTCTCTCAATAGCAGGGTCAAGCAGTGATCACAAGATCAATATAACCACAAGATCAATGTGATCTTGTGGTCATATTTCACTTATCACAAGAGTGTAAATGAAAGATAACAAAGTCACAAAGTTGAAACACTTGCCAGAAAAAGAACCTGGTTTGTATAACTGATAGATGTGGCTTACCATCTTAAGCAAGCACATTCAGTCATTGCTCATTTTAATGACATTCATTTGAGGAGCAAATAGAGGAGTTAACTAATTATTTCTGTATATATCTAACATATGCCATGGGTCATAACTATAGCAGAAATTCTGTAAATTTAATAAATGACTTTTTTACATTTGATAGATATGTTTTCAAAGCACTCTGTTTAGTGACAGAACTTCAGTAAGTAGTTTTTAAAAGTTAGCCATTAGGACAGATAAATGAAGTGTTATTAAAAACAAAAAAAGGTAGATATAGCAGGAGCTGTAAATGAACATCATGGTAAGAAAAGTACCATTCTACTGATGAGGGGAACAAACACAATTAGTTTTAACAACTTCTGATTTTATCATTTTTTAAAGTTTATTTATACTAATAAATTTGTATAATATACACATTTATTGTTCAATGTAGTAAGTGCTAACCACATGTAGTCATCAAACACTCATAATGTGGCTAGTATGAACTGAAATGTGCTGTAAGTATAAAGTATACATTGGAGTTTGAAATTGAAATGTAAAATAACATCAATTTTTAATTGATCATATGTTGAAATGATAGTATTTTAGATAAATTAGGTTTAAAAATATAGCTGTTTCTTTTTACTTTTTTTTTTTTTTTTTGAGTTGGAGTCTCACTCTGTTGCCCAGACTGGAGTGCAGTGTCCACTCCTGGCCACTGCTGGGCTCCAGCGATCCTTCCGCCTCAGCTTTCCAAGTCGCTGGAACTACAGGCGCGCACTACCACACCTGGCTAATTTTGAGGTCTCGCCAAGTTGCCCAGGCAGGTCTCGAACCCGCAGGCTTAGGCAATTCACTCACCTCAGCCTCCCAAAGCGCGGGATTACAGGATGAGCTACCGAGCCCGGCTCTTTTTACTTTTTAAAAAATGTGGCTGCTAGATAATTTTTAAATTACATATGTGGTGTACATTATATTTCTATTGACTTCTATGGAGGAGAGATTTCTAGATTTTTCTATAATGCACTGTTTCTAATTACTTGCCAATGGTTTGATTTTTAAACAGATGCAGCCTCATTCCCACCTTTTGTTGAGAAGACCCGGGTATTACAATTCTTTTCCTCTGATATTTGCAGGTAAGAGAAAGACAGTGATGTATGTCTCCGAATCAGACCTTTCCCCCTAAGTGACAAAATGCAGACCATGGAAATTCATACTTAATACTCATACTCAGGGAAATTTCTTGATTTCATAAGAATAAATATAAAGATATGGAATTCATAATTTTTATTAATTCTTTTTCAGCATTCATTTTTTTATAATACAAATTGTTTTCTTTGTCATTTCTAAGTTTGAACTATTTTATCTTTCTTTTAGTAGTCTATTTACTGATAATCAGGTCTAGGAGGGCATACCCAGTCTTTTAAAAATGTCCAGAGAAGATGATGCAACTGTCACAGAACTGTGCTAATTAATATGCTCCTCTGAAACTGGTGGGTTCTGTTAGATACCACATAAGCACTGGAACCTTCACCACTACCCTTGAGCCCCTGCCCTCTTCCTAAAGACTGTGGTGGTGGCCAAGCAGTTAACATCTCTCAGTTTTTTTCTGTATCTGTCACATAGGAAAAGAATGGTGTTTCTTCATACAGGGTTATTGGAGTATTAGAAAGAATGTGTATAGAATCACAGCACATGGCCTAGGTCATGGTGGACACTTGGTAAATAATGGAGATGTCTGAGGTATATATGCCAAGCACACATACGTATCAGCAACTGAGTGGCCTTTTCTCTCCAGGGTTAAGGCAGGAACTATTTCCTTTGAACGATTCTGAAGAGGCATATAAATATTTAATATATAGGGGAAATTAACTATGAGAAGTGCCTTTGATATAACTATTGCATGACAGTTGACAAACAAAAATATATCATAAACGTAGAAGCTTTGGGGAGCAAAGGTAAGAATACTTCATACACGAGTATCAAATTCTGTTGTTTCTTAAAATTTCCCAGGATCTTTTTCCCTAAGAAATAACCAAGTACTTAAAATTCTAACAAGAGAATCCAGTTTTTCTAAGTTAAAGGAGAATATAAACTAAAAATCAGAAATAAACAAATTAACAAAACGAATCTACAGAATGTAATTCAGGTTGTTGAAATGCAGTTGTTGTTTTTTTTTTTAATCTGTGTTTAGGTCCATCTATGCTATATTTGAATCCAACATTAATCTGAAAGGAATCCCTGTATATAGATTTGTACTTCCACCCAAGGCCTTTGCATCTCCACTTCAAAACCCAGACAATCATTGTTTCTGTACAGAGAAAGTTATCTCACAAAACTGTACATTATATGGTGTGCTGGACATCAGCAAATGCAAAGAAGGTGGGTAAATATTCTCAGTAGATGGTTCACAATTTAATTTGTAGCATTCTTTAAAATGCATCCTGGACCCAGAATCTTGTTCCACTCACAATTTAAAATTAAAATAAGAAAACAATAAGGGCAAAAAGGGTGGTGGCAGAAAATATTAGTGTTGATTTTTATTGTTTTTGAGGTTCTAGTTGTTTTTCAATATTGCAGGTTTTACTTATCATTAGGTAAAACCACACCAGTATTTCCCTGTGCTGCTTTTAGAATTAGAGTGAATGAAAATAATTCCTAGAACACTTTGAACATCCAGAATTATCCATCTGCCATTGTTCTAACTTTTCTGCTAGAAAATGGTAAAAAAATAAAAAAGTAGTTATATTTTCAGTATGTCTCTTAAACAAGAATTGACTTCAAAACAAAACTTAGCATCTGTCTTATCTTGCTCATATTGTCACACTGAAGTGAGTGTCATAAAGAAAGAAATTCTTAGTCCATAGACATACTATTGCCTAAAATATGAACACATATAGTTGAAATTTTGTGGGCAGCAGATATATTTTACATATTGAAAATAAACACCTAGGAAATATACAACAGATAACAACAACTGACTGGTTAGTAGGATAATACAAAATTTCATATTTTATTTTTGTACAATGAGTATCCTGATGTTAAAGTTCCCCTTCCCCTTATCCTCCAATCACTGTTCAAACCTTATTGTATATTTTGTTAATTTGAAAAGCTTTATTTTCTAAGAAATATATTCTAAGTGGTATATGAAATGAGGAAAATTATTTATTTCAGTTGACTCTTAAAACTTGTCTTCAGGAAAACCTGTGTATATTTCACTTCCTCATTTTCTGCATGCAAGTCCTGATGTTTCAGAACCTATTGAAGGCTTAAATCCAAATGAAGAAGAACATAGGACATACTTGGATGTTGAACCTGTAAGCAAATATATTATTGATTGGATTTAGTTGACGTTGTTTGTAAAAATGAAAGTGAAAGAAAAAAGTAATCTTGTCAGTCATACTTATCATATTTATTGTTTCACGTTCTTAATAAGTTACTGAAAATTTATGTCAGCAAAAATTACATTGGTTTCTTCTGGTTATTGCTTATGGAATTGTAAAAAATATTAATTTTAGTTTTAGCACATGGAATTCTATAAGCCTTTTTAATGTTTTCCAGGTCAGTTATAGACATGATAGAAATGATTCTAATTGGCTTAAAATAATTTTTTGTAAATTACTACCCTATACTTACATTACACTTAGTTGTAAGTATTGGTTTTATGAGTATATGTGAATGTGGGACAAAGTCTATTATACTTATTGTCAATAAGAATCTATAAAGATTGTTATAGCATAATTTTAATTTTTAAATTATTTTAATTTCCTTTTTAAAAGATAAAATTTCACATATTTAGTAGTCATTTTTCAGTTTAAATAATGATAACTTGAAGTGGTATTATAACGAATTATACATGGATTCTGACTGAATATATATTTGACCATGTATAGTTCAGCAATTAAATTATCTAAGCTCTTATATTTTGTTATTGCTGTTGTGTTGGTTTTCTTAAAAACCATTTTGAGTAAATCATAAATCTAACTAAAATCTTCACATTAGCTTGGGAAAAGAAACTATGCATGATATTCTGTTATCCTGATGTATTGCAAGCATATACCTACATAGGTATGTGTATACATAACACATATATGCATATACTGTAATTGTGTAGAGTTATATATGTAATATATTTAATAGGTTCAATTATCTAATAACTTTTACAAGTTAAAAGAAATCTTGTTTCACCTTAAGTTCTATATTCTCTTTCTTTTCTGTTATAACAATTAAAAAGTTTTGGCTATTATAAAAAACATTTTAAAAAGAAGTTGGTAATTATTTATTCTCTTTTAGATAACTGGATTTACTTTACAATTTGCAAAAAGGCTTCAGATCAACATATTGGTCAAACCAGCAAAAAAAATAGAGTGAGTTTTTTGGACCAGATTATCTTGATATGACTTACAGTTTGTTTTTGTTTTTTGTAAGAATGTGAGTAAATCTATACAAGTAAGTGGGAATAGTAAAAAATCAACTTCTTTTTAGCTTATTTTCATTAAGTAATCTTTATTAAATGCTTCTGATACCTTTCATCTGTAACTTAGAATTATATCTAATGTTTATTGAAATGGCATTTGCATATATATTGGAATGGTTTGTATTTGAGCATTTGGTGGCATCTCTCATATTGTTAGCTCCCTAAATATTTCTATGACAATTTTTAAAATTCCTATTTTACTCTTCTAGGTAGATTTGTTGAGAAGTCTGAAAAACAGCTATATTAACATTTAAATGACTCATTACAGGGAACAAAATCAAGGAACTTAATTAACTTGCAAGAACAACTAATTTCTGAATATTTGCTTAAACTAGTAATTATTAAAGTGATATATATCTATATTCATTGTATTGGTATAATTATTTTTTATATATATTTCAGAGCATTAAAGAATCTGAAGAGGAACTATCTTGTGCCTATTCTTTGGCTTAATGAGGTTAGTATTAGTCATAAAGACAATAAACTTTGTATATAAAAGAGTTTTTGATGTTTTAAAAGAATGTATAGTATTTGAAGTAGTATTTCCATTACCCATGTGGACAAGTTTACTTATTATTGACCATACCTATTTGAGAGAACCTGGTTGCACAGAGATAGCAAGCTTGTGTTAATTTTCATTTTAAAAGCATCTCCTATTATGTAAGATTATCTTCAAAATGTATCTATTAAACACTTGTTCTTGTAACCCTTGTCTTAGAGAAGAGGCACGTGTGCAGCTGCCACTAAATCAAGACTCAATGAATATTATGGGGTTAAAAAAGCAAACTATAAATATAAATGCCAAGTTAAAGTAGGTGTAGCCAGTCTATCCTATTGCCTGACAAGATCTTTTTTTATGTAAATCATTGCATTGATTAGCCACAAATATAGGCAATGCATTGAATAAATCTTCAGAGACAGTGAAACTACTGAAACTATATCCCTGTGTCACTGAGAAACAGTCTTTGGAAAGTTGTGAAATGGTTCAGAGACAGTTCTGGGATCAATTGAGTTCTAGTACATTGAAGAATGTTAATAAAGCATGTTTAAATGGAAGAAATCTGTATTTTACTCTCTAAATACTCTATGTGGCACTTACTGCTTTTTTGTCGATACAGTTGACTAACACATCTATACAGGGGTTAAAGAAAACGGTGACACATAATTGGAGAGTGAACATTTTGCTTTCCTAGTCTGCTCAAATAATGCTAACTATAAACTTGATTACAGACTGGGACCATTGGTGATGAAAAGGCAAAAATGTTCAGAAATCAAGTGACTGGAAAAATAAAACTCCTTGGAATGGTAGAAATGATCTTACTCAGTGTTGGTGTGGTGATGTTTGTTGCTTTTATGATTTCATATTGTGCATGCAGATCAAAAAGAGTAAAATAAGTAAGTATATACAAAAACATATATTGCTTAAGTAACATTGGTGTGTATGTTGTTTTCATTTTATCAAGAGGGGTTATGCATTAGCTGTAAATACCTCTAGACATATCTAGCCAGTGATAGTTTTATAATACATCCTACACTTTTGGGATACTTAATGTCAATTGAGACACAAATGTGCTAGGTGCAGTAGCTCGTGCCTATAATCCCAGGATTTTGGGAGACTGAGGTGGGAGGATTGCTTGAGCCCAGGAGTTTGAGACCAGCCTAGGCAAAATAGTGAGACCCTATCCCACAAAAAAAAAATTTTTTTAATTAGCTGGTGTGGTCACACATGCCTAGAGTCCCAGCTACTTGGACGGCTAAAGCAGAAGGATTGTCTGAGCCCAGGAGTTGGAGGCTGTGGTAAGCCTTTATTGTGCTACTGTGCATAAGTCTAGGAGACAAAGAAATACCCTGACTCAGGAAAAAAAAAAAGTACAAATGAAGACTGAATGAGTAAGTAGGACCTATGACTATCAAGCAGATTAAAATTACATCTTTCATTCTAAGAGGAATGAGACAAAAGATGTAATTTGACCATTGCAATGTTAACACAAATATAGCTTTTGACCAAAATTTTGACTTATTCAAATCCTTCTCTGTGAAATTGAGAACTGTGTCTGGGGAAGCAACCAAATTTTTTGTTCTTATCATTTCTACCCCTTTATTCATGAACATAATTTTTTTCAAAATGCTAATCTCACATATTCACATTATAATAAATAAAGGAAATATTTCATTACCTTCAATACTTGTCATTAGCCCACTTACAAACAAGTTATAATTAAACAAAGACCCTCATATGACCATTTCTATAATAAATTAGACAAGATTATTCACCTTGGAAGTAGAACAAAATAACAAAAAATTGTTCTAATAGAAAAGCATGCTTTATAATAAGAAATATAAAAGTTATAAATTTTTTGTCAATATTTTACATTTAAATTGTGTGATAAATTTTATCAATGCTAGTGAACACAGGATGTCAAATTCCTTAGGTCCATGTAGAGCTAAATTATTATGAAGAATTTAAAGCTTTCTTAATCAACAAATACTAGTTTTAATTAACATTTTACTTTTATAAGGAAAAATTACTGCAATTTTTTACAAGTAGAGCAGACAATTTTTCTTTGTTGACTACTTGATTTGCTAGTATTTAGAAGAATCACAGAAGATGTTGATTTGTCTTAAGCATCCATTTATAATATCTTAAAAATTATATCTTTGGTCATATTTGTGGACATTTGAAACACAGAGGTGTACAAGAGGGAACAAAGTATAAGGTGGCTATGAGGTAGCAGAGCTAATGTGTGGTTTTACTCAGTGGATCACAATGGTAATATGTCCATGGTCCTTTGGAAGGTGGTATATACACCATTAAATGGAAGATGGTTGGAAGGGTGTGAAAATGCTGGTTCAGAGCTGATTTAATTAGCTACCCTTTTTTGTCTGATATGTGCCACTCTGGAGAGTTGGACAGCAGCCTTCCTAGAATGGGACTATGCATTGCCTTATGTGAGGTTCACTGGAGAGCTCTCTGTAACTTGAGAAATTGGGATGGATAATACAATGTATGATATCTTAGATATATAGAATTTAATGATCATCTATTATATTATTCTGATAAGCCTTCTGACAGACAATAACATTTCTTCTACTATGCAGGTAGCAAAGGAATCTCTACATTGATGCACCAGCTACATCAGGACCTTTCGTAATATCGATCTGCAAAATGAAGATTTAATAAGCTTTAATTTTACAAAACCCACTTTTATCTTTCAGTTGAAGAAATGGTGGCACTATGTTTTTGCATTAAGCAGCAGCACATTTCAAAAGGATTATGAAGATATCATTAAAATCCATACTTTGAACAACAACAAAAAGAGAACCTTTAAAAATGTATTTCCATACTTGAATTGATTTCAGTTTCTACAGACCTGGTTCAAGCATGATTTTTTTTTTTTTTTTTTGTCTTTTTTGGTTCCCATTCACTAATCCTGGTAGGAAATTCAGCAGAGGAGTGGATGTTCTAAACAAATCCTAGGTCCTGCGCTCTGGTCTTCCTCAAGGGGAAAGCATCATCACCCTAGTAGCATCTCTATTCAGTTACAACAGACAGTTTCCAGGACTGTTGGCATATTGCAATTCATGAGCACTAAATATTTTGAAAGACATTTAATAGTGAAAAATAAATGATTGGCTTATGAACCATCTATTATATACTACTTAATTTTATTTCTCTATGGAATCCTTTGTACAGCCATAGCAGAAATCATAACCATTATTTTTTTTAAAATGTAGGCTTATATTTTTGTCACAGATAATGTAAATTGAACATCATTTGTAGCACATTTTAGCCCTCTTTATTTTATGGACTTTGTCATTTTCTACATTCTGCAACTCTTGAAAATATGAAATTTTGGTCTTTTTTACTCAGCTGCAACTTGAGCTTGACAACCTCAGAATGCTGTTCTAGCATTAAGAAATGTAAATGATAATAAAGGAATTATGGTATGAAATATTACAAAGAGTAGAATATGCATTAATAAATGTTTGTAATATTTCTTGCTTTCATAGTCACTTCAGAAAGACTTGTTTCAAACATTAAAAAACGTCTTTCTTTAAAAAATTCCTGTGTTTTGTCCAGTTCCTGTGGTGTCACAAACTATTTATTCTAATTTTCTGTCTGAAGTATTTTATCTGAAGCCATATTTCTTTATAAACCCATAGTCCTTTCTGAAACATTTTTCTAAATTTAATTGTGACCACTTTGTTCTGGGCTAATTTTTAAAGGAAAAACAAAGCGACTTTTGGTTTCATCCTTCACAGCAGCAAGACTTGAGTTCAGGAGTGTATAGGATTTCTTGTTGTTTGAGGAGACATTAATAGGTAATCTTGCCTTCTTTAGTAAGACTTCACTTTTTACTTCTTGCAGAGAGCACTAGTTTTCCTATAAAACTCCAATATAAAAAGGGAAGGCAAATCAAATTCTGTTTTGTGTTTTACACGTAGAGGGATACAGGACAAAGGAGCCACACACCAATATAACCCCTCTTTGGAGGAGTCTTTTGAATTGCTGAAGACACCTAAAGCATGCTGATTAGTGCCTTTCCTTTTAACTGTGAGGGAAAAAATTTATTCCTCTGAGATATTAATGTATAGATAAGATTTTATTCATGCTCAGATGATTAAAACTTCATTTTCTTTATATTAGATTATTTGTAGACATACTCATATAAAAAGTTATTTAATTCCTGAAATATGTAGGACTGAGTTACATAAAGTAGAAACTGTTCGAAAGAACTATATGAAAATGCATAATGACCTCCTCTATGTCCTTATTGTAATCATGACTCAGAACTTAACTTTATTCAAGAATGATCTCATGGCATTATAGATACCACAAAAGATCCTTACCTACATATTCCATTAGTATTGTTTAATGAAATACATGCATACTGTAACTTTTATCATGCCTCAGAATTTCCTCAGAATATAAGAGGAAGAACAATTCATACACGAAGCCAAGTATATTACATTTAAAATATCAAGTAGGAAAAGTAAATCTTTAAAGAATGAGAAATATATTTTTTGATATGGAAAACTGGGGTTTGGATTTAAGTGTGCACATGAATCTATGTACCCTGGTAGAAAGTGGGGCTATTTGGGGAACATATTAAATGTGCGCCTTTATGTTTTGCCCTGGTGAAAGTGCACAATGTGCAGAGGGTGTTAGCACTGATTGTTCATGGATGAACTTTTATGCTTTAGTCATACAAAAATTGGTAGAAAGGCATTTGGTAGAAAGGCATATTTCCATTCCAAATTGTGTTCATTAGCCACAGAAACTATACCTGCTAATCATAACTTAAGCTTAAAAAGCTATAGCATCTACAAGTGTGTTAACATGTTAGAGAATCAACAGCATCTGAAAATAGGTTAATGAATATTACTCCTTACAAGTATATGAAGAAATGGAATAAGCTATGTAGCTTTCAGCTCTGACAAAGGGGGATAAAAGGCTATGATTTCAGCAAAAAAAAATGTAGTTATTTACATATTGGTTATCTCTAACCATTCACTCTGAAAATGCTGAATATTTGTATTAAGATTCATACATGTGCCTTAATATGTAAATATTTTAACCCATTATCAATTCTGAGCAAAACATTATCTTTCTAGATAGAGTTTATTTTAGGTGTGTTCCAGCTGACAGTTCACTTTTCCTGTTTGAAGTCCAATGTATTAGTGACACTGTGGCTGCTCTCCTCCCCTGCTTCTTTTGGCCTATCTACCATTCTGAATGGATTTTGAACTCAAATAATACTGTGCTCTATGGTTTTCTGCATGTATCAACAGCATTGCCTATGACTGGTTTTTCCTGAGGTATTTGCACTGAGCTGAGCTGATAATCTAAAAGTGTGTTATGTTTTATAGTTGTATTAAATATATATAGGGACACTCTGCTTTTTTCTTTTGTGTGGTTCAAAGTTTGTGTTTTTCAATATTTGTGAAAATAAATATTTTGTTATCAGAAAAAAATGTTTTTGCTTCTTATTTTTTATTTTTGAATGTATTTGATTTCCGTGCTTGGTATTGCTACTATAATGTCAAATTACCTGTTATCTATTCATGAGTTATTTACATATTACTTCTTTTTTCTTCTTCCAACTATTCTCAGGTGTTACTAAGCTTACGTTTACACTTTTCACAAATGTTCCATTCTATGTACTTATGATGGGGACTGTATAACATAGCTAGGACAATATAAATGTCTCAAAATTGTGATTTAATTATGTGAAACCTGGGCCAAAAGCCTCAATACCACCTGAAAACTTACATGAGTGTAAGTTTACATTATCTTAAATGAACTAACTCTGAAAGAAAGTCAAATACTGCTTGTTCCTGCTTATAACTGGGTGTTAACCAATGTGTATGCATGGACACAGAGATGGGTTAATAGACAGTGGAGACATGGAAGAGGAGGAGGATGAGTGGGGAGTGAGGCATGGGAAATTATATGATGGGTACTATGTGCATTATTCAGGTGATTATTGTTTGGGTGAAGCCCAGACTTCACCACTATGCAATTTATGCATGTAACAAAACCGCACTTGTGCCCCCTAAATTTGTACAAAAAAAAGAAAATACAGAATCTTAGGTCCTACCTCAGACCTACTGAATTAGAACCCACAGTTTAACTGGATCTTTGATTCATAGACACTCCTGATTTACATAATATTGAAGTTTGACTGGCTATAAGAGTTTTATTTGACCTGTTGCTGGTATTACTTTGATTTACTAACAGAAGGACATAAGAGTGCAAAACTATATAAGCGTATTGAGATGACAGGAAATTCATCAGACTTTTAAAGTGTTGCTATGATTATTCCACTAAGTTTTGTCATTTGCCCTGTTGAACTGGTAAATATTTTCAAAGTAATAAAGCTAATATATATGTCAGAGGAGACAGTGAAATGGTATTAACTTTACACTCCCTGCATTTGCTGGAATGTTTTATTTGATGTACTTGACAATATTCATGACACATTCATATTTACAACATGTAAAGTAGGGTCTAGGTTAGGGACAAGTAAGAAATACAAAATTGAAGATATTTCCTAGAATTTATCCGCCTAAAAAACAAAGTCTTCTGAGTCCAGTCATTTTATATAATATGTAAATTATTATGAATATAATAATAGCTACAGAATTTTACTATGGGCAAAAAAACTGGGTTAGACTGCTTCTTGCTTGCTTAATGTCTGAAGTGGAGTAGGGAGCAGAGCCAAGAGAGGATATAAAGAGAAGAAAAAAGAAGTATTTGTTTATGATGGAGAAAGTCTACACAATTACATGAGTGAACAAGGCCAATGTAGAAGAGAGAGCTGAATTTGGAACTATTTAGGCTCAAAGTACAGAGTTGACAGCTGTTGCTCTGCCCTAATCCTGTCTTCTATCGAGGAGGATGACATTTTTGGAAAGATGGGTCTACATAACAGAGAAGGGCCTGAAGTGATTGCTGGGAAATTTTATATACTCCACCTCCTAAGAGTTAAGAGAATGTAGATATTAGAGACTTCCATGAAATCATTTGAGAATGGAAATACAAATTACGAGAAAAATTTAAATATCTTCATCTTTTGATATAAACTGGGGAGCAGGACTTTGAAAACTCTTTTGTGAAATCTGTTTGAAATATCAATGTATGTTCATCCTGCATATTTTCTCATAGACATCTTAATAATAATTTAGAAATAACGGTTCTATGAGTTTGTGAAACTATATCTGTGCTGGTTACTAAGAATTTTCCTTTATCTACCCACAATTGCCTTTTCATCTTAGTCCTCCACCAGTATATGCGCAGCCTTTTAGTAGAGGAATTAGTCAGTCACAGGAGCATCAATCATGTAACCAGCTAAATGAACATATGGTCACTTGGCTTCAGATATCTCTCTTGTAGATAACCACTTGCTGGAATGTGTTGTTTTTCTGTGTTACTTATGTTTTCTGTATTATTTTAGAGCATTCAGCTCTGCTAACAAAGGAAAAAGTCAAGGATACATGAACAAAGTTTATGGAAGTAGTGTAATATGTTAGAGATCAAGTAGCGCATTTGTTGGAAATAGGAAGAGTTGGGATTCCCGAAAATACACGAGTCACTAAATGTACCCAACACATTACATTTATATTAGTTATAGAGGTATTCCACTTGTTATCTTGCTGACAACATGCAGAAAACAAACAAGCATGGCTATTCAGCAGGTCACTTATTCTCTACAGCTACGACCAGGTACTTTTGCCCCCATGTCTCTCCAATATAACAAGGATGAGTTCTGATAGTAGTCATCTTTTGTATTTTGGACTCCCTTGCACATACTCCAAATCTGGTTGTAATACCCTCACCATTTAAAGGAAGGTTGATGCAAGAGAGAGAGAGAGAGAGACTGAGAGAGAGAGAGAGAGAGAGACAGGTCATGTGAATATGATGTACTTCAGTAGTCAGATATAGTGGGACTTCCATCCTGCTTTGTACCCTGTCCTAAGTTTGTAAACCTACTCCTTCTCTTTGCCCTAGCTTCTTCTTGTCTTTTTGAAGTTGATTGATAAGTTAAGCTATTTTATCATCTTTTGTTGTTTTCTGAGATTTTCTGTTTTACAAGCTCTAGGATAGGCCCTAGTAGTAGGAGGCCCTACTAGTAGTAGGAATATATCATTTCAGCAAGGTAATTTCCCACACAACACTATGGTTTTTATATTGGGCTTAAAAACAAGTTTGTTCATTTAGAATAATTCAATATACAAAATATAAAAAAATTAAACAGGTTTGCTAAATAAATAATAAATCATAAATATATGCAGTATAAGGCCCAAGTGTTTATTTTAGCAATTATTTTATAATAGTTGCCTAAAATCATTTAGTTAATAATGATTTGAATTGGCTTAAAAAGATATATAGAAGGGTCTAATATCTGTATGGGTAAAAAGGTCATAAAGCATTAGCAGGGTCTATCATGGAAAATGTAAGAGAGAAAATCCTGGAGTTCTTAGGGGAAGGGAAGGTCTATGAAATGGGCAAATTGATGTGTGGATTTAATCAAGCATTAAATGGAATACACTCTAATTAATCACCACATTGTAGAAATATTTACAAACAAGAACTCTCAGTGTATGTTAACAACACAGTTCACATCTAAATATTAAAACTACATTTGATTCAGTTTCATTTACATGCTAAATAAGATACTTACTATCGATGAAAATGTGATTAAGTTACTAAAACAGGTATCGGTACACTTTTTATGTAAAGGACCAGAAAGAAAATATTTCAGACTTTATAGGCCACAAATGCTCTGTGGCAAATACTCAGCCCTGTCATTATGGCACAACAGCAGTCATAGACAATACACAACAAATGGTCTTGGCTGTGTCCCAATAAAACTTTATTTAGAAAAATACAAAATAAGCTGGATTTGGATTATAGGCCACAGTTTGTTGATCCCTAGATCAGAAAGTGCTTAAGCTTTGTAGATCATGATATGATGGATACTTTTTTTAATGACTTGGTTAATCTGAAAGTTTTATATAACATTAAGATTTTACTAGCCTATCATAGATATACAAAGTATATGTAATTCAGGATTGGGGCAACAGAGAATAGGCATTCTTTAGTTGATTGAGTTTCTTTGCCTCAACAAAAATTGGAACTCTTCATTTTTGGAGTTAGAGACCCGGGTTACCATCTGAATGAGCTGCTTTGTGTTATCTTAATGATTAAGAACTACTGAAATCCTGAATAAGTGGTACCCTCCCACCTAGTTCAAAATGATTTTGCTTTCTCCTCAAATATTCTTTATAATTGTCAGACATTAAAATTTTTATTTAGAAAAAATTTATAGAAGACATTTGCAAGTTCAAAATGTTTTTATATTTCAAAAATATTTCTTCATTTAGGTCTTTTATTACTACCTTTGTTACAATTGTTCTGATTTCTACTGTGACTAAATGTGAAATTCCTAGATTTTTCTCTTTGTGTGATAGAAATTTGGTTCTTATTCCTGGGTTTGAATTCCAGGTCCACCACTCACTAAGTAATTTTGAGAAAATCAATTAAACCCCTGTTCCTTACTTTTCTAATCTGTGAGATGAAGACATGAATACCTTCATCATGGAGTGGCTTTGAGGATTAGAGTAGTTAGTAAATTTAAAGCGTTTTAACAGTGAATGCAATAGAGTAATCACTCAAATGTTAAGACCTTTTAACTTAGTAGATACTAGCAACTGTGAACTAACAGTTCAATAGCTCATGTATATCCTCTGTCAAATAAAATCAGTAGCCCAGGAAAAATTCCTTGAAGTAACCAACCTTCAGAAAATTTTAAAAGCTGAATTATTACCATGTTGTACTGTCATGTCTTGGTTTTGAATTTACTCTACTTATAAAGTAATAAGTTAGCCTGTACTGTCATGGATACTCCTGGGACAGAAACAAAAGACTTTGTTACCTATAGCACAGCAAAAAGCATGAGCATCAGCGTATTTTTCATCAGTTCCACTTGACCCCAAGTCTCACAGGAGCCATGCAATATGGCCCAGGTGGATGGATACTTTACACATTGTGAATTTGTAGCACAGCTGGGGAACAGTGAATTTCAAAAATCCAAGACTTTCAGAAAAAGCAGTAAGGAAATTCTCTTTTTTTTTTTGAGTCAGAGTGTCACTCTGTTGCCCAGACTGGAGTGCAGTGGCCGCTCCCGGCCACTGCAGCCTCGACCTGCTGGGCTCCGGCGATCCTTCCACCTCAGCCTTCCAAGTAGCTGGAATTACAGGCATGCGCTACCACGCCCGGCTGATTTTTTTATTTGTTGTAGAGATGAGGTCTCACTGCCCAGGCGGGTCTCGAACCCGCGGGCTCAGGCAATCCACTCACCTCAGCCTCCCAAAGGCGCGGGATTACAGGCGGAGCCACCGAGCCCGGCTAAATTCTCTTTTTGTTTGAGGGCAGATGTGAGACATTGCTTCATCCCTCCCCATTGACCACTAGGGACATACACCTACGAAAAGATCCAGGTAAGGAGTAGCTAGGGCCTTTCTTTCTTGGCACACCCACAAAGACATAGAAAAACCAGAAGCCCAGGGATAACTGTCTGTTCCAGTAATACTCCAGGCTGGATAATCTTTCGTTTTCTTTTCTTTGTTCTTTTTTTTTTCCTTTCTAGCTCTATGATAAAAGTTTGGTAAGTTCGGTAAACAATATTAAACTGATTTCTTCACAGAAGACTTTTCAGAGCCTTTAATTTGCTTTAAGTCTCAATTAGTGTTCAGTGTTTATTAAAGTTTTGTGATCATAGATTCCTTTTACTTAAGAATAATTACTTAGGAATGCAGAGTACTTTTTTTTAAAGAAAACAATTCTGGTTGTTGCTATTTTGCTTGCTTCTTATATTTATTTTCCGACTTTCCTTTTTAATCACTGTAAGCTAGTCATATATTTATCTACGCATGATTATAAAGTATGTAGGACAGAAAAGAATACATATAAAGTACTCCATATCTGGTGGTTGTGTTCCCTAATCTGTGGCTTTCACTGATGTGTTTATCTTAATCATCTGACCATAGTTGTAACTGCATTGTTTTAACTTGGTGTACCACATGATAAGTTTCTGAACTCCATAGCTACCATTTGTAAGCAGAATGTCAAACATTCCTTCAACTGTCTGCTAACATTCTAAAATTCGTCTCTCACTCTTAAATGTCAGATAGCTTACTAATTATTTAATCTTCCTTTATATTCAATAGTTCATTCTGACAATCTTTGTTTACCATCTCATAATATTTGTGTTAATCTGTCACTACTTATAGGAGTCATCAATCTGTTAATGCCATAGAAACTTTGTTTATAAAAAGAAATTAAGGAGCATTGCTAGCCGTGGCAGAGATAGCGATGGTCCCTAAACATTTCATCTGCCCTCCCCAAATCTTTCATACCTCTAGAATTAGAAGGAATAATGGAATAAATTCTGGCCAATTGTCTGTGGATTCAAGTGTTGGGAGATGTGCCTCAGACACATTGAAGAGCTTTCACATCTTTGCCAAATGTTGCTATAACTGACAATACCAAACAGATGGTGGGCTGTCATTGGCTTCCTGAGTGACTGTAGAGTACACACTCACCTCGCAAGTTTGAGGTATGTGATATGAGAAAGAAACATTATATCATGGAGATAATGTTAACTTACACTATGGTAAAAAGTGTATTCATTTTGCCATATTTTTATAAGACCCCCCCAAAAAAACTGAAAGGTTTTCAAGTTGCCTTTGGAGCCATCAACAGCTTATGTAAAATTAGTGTTAATAAGTTTTAAAACCTTGTGGATTCTGATATTTGAGAATTAAAATATCCTGTAGCAATGTTTACTAAGTGGTTTCCCTCAGAACACTAATTTTGGGATAGGATGAGAGATACTTTATGGGAGAAAATTGTTATCTGGTGAAATATGGGAAAAATATTGCAAATTAATAGCACTCCTGGTAAATCACTAATATATGATCATGATAAATATTCCAAGACACCATTACTCTTTTAATCCAATGTTTCTCAATTTAAGCATGGAACACATTTTTTTCCCAATAGATATTTGGAGTAATGACTTACAGAATTTGGAAAAGGCCAACACAGAGAAAGGTTTAATACTTCCCACCAATAGGTCTGCTATATGGTAGAAGAATTGTGAATATTCCATATCACTCAAGAGTTCAGCGGGAAAAAATGAGTACTATGTAAGGAATCTAAGGATGATATATCTGAACCTTAAATTCTGAGGCATAGCAAAAATTTCCTATTGCATATAAAATTTTGAAGTGGAAAAAGTAAAATGTAGAATACATCATAAATATACACATATATACATATATTTACATATGTACACACATATATACATGCTAGTACATATGTAGATGAAAGTCTTTCCTTACAAAGCCATTCTGTAAAGTTTGGATTGTACCACCAAGATGTACAGATCTACATGCAGAGACACAAAAACATGAAAAAGCAAGAAAACATTATCTCACTAAACATTATCTCACTAAAAGAACACAATAATTCTTCAGTAAATGACTTCCTACAAAAGAAAATTTATGATTTGCTAGGAAGAAATTCAAAACAATGATCTTAAGGAAACTCAGAGATATAAGAGAATACTTAGCAGTTCAAGAGAATCAGAAAAGCAGTTCATGATTTGAATGAGATATTCAACAAAGTTATAGATATTATTTTTAAAAAGAACCAAAGAGAAATATTACAGCTGAAGAGTTTAATAAATGGAAAAAAGACAGTTGAAGATTTAGATGATGGACTATATCAAACTAAAAATATGTGAACTTGAAGATAGGTCTTTTGGAGTGACTCAGTAGGAAAAAAAAACAGTAAAGATAACCTGTATGACCTATGAAACATCATTAAGCAAACAAACATTTGCCTCATGGGAATTCAAGGAGGAGAAGAGTTAGAGGATCAGAAAGCTTATTTAATTAAGTAATTTCTGAAGGTGTCCCAAGTTTTAAAAAAATAATAGAAGTTCTTGAAGTTCAAAGGTGCCCACTAGATTAAACTCAAAGAAGTTCTCTCTGAGGCACATCATAATCAAACTTCTAAAAGAGAATTGCAGAGAGTGAATTCTAAAAGCAGCTAAAGAAATACATAAGGGAATCTCATTAGATTATCAGTAAATTTCTTAACAGAAACTTTGCAAAACAGGAGAAAAAGGGATGATATATTCAAAGTGCTGAAAGAAAAAAAAATCTTTGAGCCAAGAATACTATACCCCCAAAGTTACCTTTCAGAAATAAGGAGAAATTATTGAATATATATTGGTAGAAGTAAATGAATACATAATCAAATCTAGAATATTCCAATATTTGAGGGTGGTATATAAATTGTACATATTTCTAGTATAAAGGATAAAAGACAAAAATGACTTAAGTTCCCATAAGTTGAAAAACTAGGCAGAATATCTATTTTTAAAAATCAGATTTTTTAAATTGTTAATAAATAAAAGTGCAATACAGACACAAAACCTTTTTTTTATAAAGATGTGGGGTACAAATCAGGGTTAGGTATACAAATGTTGATTATGCAGGTACCCTTGTTGTTGAGGTATGCCCCTCCCTCCCCTAGCAGTTTCCCTCAATTGCCAATCCCATCTCCACTGACAGTTTCCCACTACTGCCAATCCCTTTCTTATAGTATTATAATAATTGTGCAAGATTCGCTCAAGAGTGAAAGCATATAGAACTCTGTTCTTTGTTTCTCTGATAGTTCACTATGATCGACTCTAAATCCATCCAAGTTGCTGCAAAGTCCATATGTTTGTCCTTCTTTATGGCTGCATAATAATCCATTGTGTATATGTACCACATTATTTTATCCAGTCGAGCTTCAATAGGCAACATGGTTGGTTCCATGTTTTTGCTATTGTGAACAGAGCTGCAACAAACATACGTGTGCAGGTTTCTTTCTTGTTGAATGATTTGAGTTCCTCCGGATATATTCCCAGTAGGGGAATTGCTGGGTCATATGGAAGGTCAATTTCTAGTTCTTTGAGAAATCGCCACACTGTCTTCCAAAGAAGTTGTACTAGTTTGCCTTCCCACTAGCAGTGTAGAAGTATTCCTTTTTCTCCACTCTCACCAGCATCTGTTGTTGTTTGTTTTATTAATGATGACCATTCTTACTGGGGTTAGGTGGTATCTCTCAATGTGGTTTTGATTGGCCTTCTCTGATGAGTGAACCTGAGCAACTTTTCATGTGACTGTTGGCTACCCATATACCTTCTTTTGAGAAGTGTCTGTTCATGTCTTTGGCTCACTTTTTAATGGAGCTGTATGTTTTTTTCCTGTCAGTGCGTTTGAGTTTCTTGTAGAACCTAGATGTTAGGCCTTTGTCAGATATACAGTTGGCAAATATTTTTTCCCAATCTGTATGCTATCTCCCTACTCTCTTAATGATTACTTTTGCTTTGCAGAAGCTCATTAGTTTGATGAGGTCCCACTTGTCTATCTTATTTCTTATGGTGTGGGCATTTAGGGTTCTGAATAGCAATCGGTTGCCAGTACCAATTTCCCTAAGGTATCTCCTGTGTTTTCAAAGATTCTTATAGTTTGAGTTTTACGTTTAGGTCTTTGATCCATTTAGAGTTAATTTTTGTGTATGGTGATAGGTAGAGGTCCCGTTTCAATCTTCTGCATGTAGTCAGCCGGTTTTCTCAGCATCATTTACTGAATAGGTTCTCCTCTCTCTAGTGGTTGTTGTTGGAGGCTTTGTCAAAGATGAGTTGGTTGAGAAATTGAGACTTTGCTTCCGGAATCTGTATCCTGTTCCATTGGTCTATATACCTGTTCTTGTACTGATACAAGGCTGTTTTGATTACTGTAGCTTTATAGCAAAGTTTGAAGTCTGAAAGTAGGATATCTCCTGCTTTGTTTCTTTTGCTAAGGATTGTTTTGGCTATTCGTGGTCGTTTATGTTTCCATATGGATTTCTATATTGTCATTTCCAGGTCTGAGAAGAATGATATTGGTAACTTAATGGGTATTGCATTGAATCTGTAGATTGCCTTTGGTAGAATGAACATCTTAATAATATTGATCTTCCTATCCATAAGCATGGAATATTTTCTATTTGTTTGTGTCTTCTTGGATTTCTTTGAGCAGTGTTTTGTAGTTCTCATTGTAAAGGTCTTTCACTTCTCTGGTTAAGAGGATGCCAAGGTATTTCATTTTTTTGGTGGCTGTTGTGAATGGGATTGCGCTTTTAATTTGGATCTCTGCCTGTTTGTTGTAGGTGTATGGGAATGCAGCTGTCTTTTGCGCATGTATTTTGTACCCTGAGACTTTGTCAAAGTCCTTTATCAGGGCAACCAGGTTTCTGACAGATTCTCTTGGATTTTCAAGATATAGTATCATATCATCAGCAAAGAGGGCTAACTTGACTTTCTCTTTTCCTATTTGATACCCCTGATTTCCTTCTCTTGTCTGATTACTCTAGCTAGGACTTCCAACACAATGTTGAACAAGAGACGTGAGAGTGGGCAGTCTTGTCTTCTTCCAGTTTTCAGGGGAAATGATCTAGTTTCTGTCCATTTAGCAATATGTTAGCTGTGGGCTTGTCATAGATGGCACTTACTATTTTGAGGTATGTTCCTTCTATACCTAGGTGCTTGAGGGTTTTTATCAAGAATGGATGCTGAATTTTATCAAAAGTTTTTTCTGCATCTAGTGATATAATCATGTGGTTCTTGTTTTTACATCTGTTGATGTATTTAATGACATTTATGGTCTTGCAAATGTAGAACCAGCACTGCATCCTGGTGATGAAGCCTATTTGGTCATGGTGGATGATTTTTGAGACGTGTTTTTGGATATAACTTGCTAGAATCTTGTTGAGGATTTTTGCATCTATATTCATAAGGGATATTGGCCTGTAGTTCTCTTTCTTTGTTGGATCTTTACCCTGTTTGGGTATCAGTGTAATGTTAGCTTCGTAAATGATTTGGGGAGAATTCCTTCTTTCTCAATTGCCTAGAATACTTTCAATAGGATTAGTATCCACCTCCTTGTATGTTTTGTAGAATTCTGCTGGAAAGACATCCGGTCCAGGGCTTTTTAAAATTTTTTTAAAATTTATTTAATTTATTATTCGTTTTGTAGGTAATTTTTGTATGACAGAATTAATTTCCTAGGTTGTTATTGGTCTAGTTAGTGTCTCAATGTCTTCTTATTTCAACCTGGGGGGACTATGATGTCAAAAAGTCCTTCATTTCATTTAGGTTATCAAGTTTGTTTCCATCTAGGTGTACATAGCAATCTCTGATAATCTTTATATTTCTGTGGGGTCAGTTGTGATTTTTATCTGTTGTATTTCTGATTGTGTTTATTTGGGCTTTTTCTTTTTCTTAGTCATTCTGGCTAGGGGTTCATCAATCTTGTTAATTCTTTGAACGAACCAGCCTTTTGTTTTGTTGATATTTTCTATGATATATTTGTATTCTATGTCCCATACTTGGGCTCTTATTGTTGTGATTTGGATTCTTCTGCTAAAGTTTGGATTTTGATGGTCTTCTCTTTCCAGCTCCCTTAGGTGATGTGTTAGACTCTCAACTTCTAATCTTTCTGTTTTCTTGTTGTGTGCGTATGGAGATATAAATTATCCTCCTAGAACTGATTTCGTGGCATCCCAGAGGCTTTGAGAAGATGTTTCTTCATGTTCATTTGTTTCCAGGAATCTTTTAATTTCTGCTTCGATTTCAGTGTTGACCCAATAGTTGTTTTCTGCTGATAGATCTGCTGCTATTCTGATTGGTTTTCGCTGGTAGGTAGTCTGACCTTTCTCTCTTGCTGCCATTAGGATTTCTTCTTTTGTGCCTTCTTTGTGTAGGCAAATTACTATGTATCCAGGGGATGGTCTTCTCATTTGATGTCTTGTGTGGCTTGTCTGTATCTCTTGTTCTTGGGTGGTCACATCTCTTATGAGATGGGGAAAGATTTCTTGGATTACCTCCTGGGATACCTGCTCCAAGTTGGTCTCCAATTATCTTCCTTTTTTTGGATACCAATCAAGTATAGGTTCAGCCTCTTGAAATAATCACATATCTCTTATAGGCTTTGTTCTTTCTTTCTATGTCTTCTTTCTATGTTTTTTACAGATAAGGTTAATTCCATGTTCTGTTCTTCAAGCTCTGAGATTCTTTTCTCAGCTAGATTAATTCTGATTTCCATGCTTGTCATCCATTTCCTGAATGAAACTTTTTATTGTCAAAATCTCTGTTACAAGTTCTTTCAGTGTTGCATCTCATTTTTCTTGATTCTTATTCACTTTTTCCATCCATTCCCTAATCCCTGTGGTATTCTGAGGCCAGTCATTAGTGACTTCCATCGTTGGGGCACCAAAGTCTGATTTTTCGGGAGTTTTGTCTTTGGTACACTTGAAATTGCCTGTGGTCTTCCTTTGGTTTTTCCTCATTTGTGACATATCCCTTGCTTTTCTCTTTAGTTCTGTTTTTCAGTGTCAGTGGGAGATGCTTTTCATTCTGATTTTCTATTCTTCTCTGAGCCAGGATCTTGATTTGTTCTATTTTAAAATAGGATGGTGAATGGGAAGCTTTGCTGTCTCTTGTAGTTTTTGAAATTCAAATAAAGTAGGGGATGGGGCACTAGGATTCAGAAACTACTTGCAAATTACAATGTTCAGTATTTGTGATATGTGTTCCCTGAGACCCACTCCCCACCACCACTCTATATGACAATGCAAAGCAGAAACCAATGCAAACAACAATTGAACACACGCATAGACATAACACACACCCCAAAACAAACTGGAATAACAACAAAGTATAACAAAACAAACAACAACAACTAAGTACACACGGCTAATACAAAGTGAAAAGAGAAGAAAAACAGAAAACCAGGAAAAAAAAGGAATTCAGATCAAACCCTCACACATATATTGACACACACCTTAAATTATAAAAAAAATGAAAATAAAAAATCCCAGAAGAACAAAAGAGCAAAAATAAACCACCAACAACAACAAAATTGAAAGATAAACACTCAATCTCAATCATTCATATACACACATAAACAGAAAATGACAAATAAAAGAGAAACCGAAAAAGAAAAAAAAATTGGGGGGAAACAAATCAAACCCTCACATACATTCATGCACAAAGGAAAAATGTTTTAAAAATAGATTAACTAACAAGCGGTCAAATGATTTTTTGGTTTTTTTTTTTTTGAGTTGGAGTCTCACTCTGTCACCCAGACTGGAGTGCAGTGGCTGCTCCCAGCCACCACAGCCTTGACCTGCTGGGCTCCGGTGATCCTTCTGCCTCAGCCTTCCAAGTAGCTGGAACTACAGACGCGTGCTACTATACCCGGCTAATTTTTTGATTTATTGTTGAGATGAGGGCTCGCCAAGTTGCCCAGGCAGGTCTCGAACCCGTGGGCTCAGGCTATTCACTCCCCTCAGCCTCCCAAGGTGCGGGATTACAGGCTGAGCAAAGAAGCCTGGCTGATTTTTAAAAATTATTAAAAAAAAACCAAAATAAAACAAAAACCTGCCCTCTTGTGGCAGGTTCTGTAATTGTTCCTCTAATCAGGTCTCTCCAGCAGAGCCTCTTTCACTCTCTCCCCAGTGTCCAGAGCAGGGAAGGAGGAGGGGCAGTGGAGGTGGTGGAGGTGGGTGGGGCTGCAGTCTTCCCCTCCCACTCTTGTATGGTCAGGGAGATCTCCAGTGAGGAGGTGCAGGGTTGTCTCTTCCCCAGGTATGTACTAACAGGGGGTGCCCCAGCCAGGCCTATCCTGGAATTGATGTTCTCCTATTGTGACAGATGTCCAGACTCCACCAGAGTTTATCTCTCTCCGTTGTGGTTCAGTTCTGTGGGTCTGACATTCAGAGGATTACTGGGGAGGAGGGGGTTTGGGTAAGCCCCAGACTCACCACTTATCTCTTTGGAGTCCTTTCTTATGCTTTTCTAGTCACACGCTTTGTCCCACGGCTGGATCAGGGTAGGGGGTGGAGTGCCTGGAACTCAGCATTCATTAGGTTTGTGCTTTCAGGATATTCCCTCTGAGTCACAATCAATCCCTGAGAAGTTGATCCACCAGTCACTGAGATAGGGTCTGTTTCTCCATCGTGAGCAAGTCAGAGCACTTTCCTGCCCTGCCTTCAAGATGGTGGTGGGTACTTCTCTTGCACACTTCCGTGGGTCTTTGCCTCTGGACTCCCTCCGCAGCCCCTGCTGCCAGTAACCTGCCAGGTGCTGAAGTGGTGAGGCAAAGCCTGGAGCCTGTGGTTGCTCCTGCCAATGGTGAGGGAGACCCTGGGGTGATAGTCTCTCCCCACTGCTTTTCCCAGAAAAACTTGTGTCTGTTTAAAAAAAGTGGTGCTCAGCTTCTGTGATCTGGGAAGAGCCATGGACCAAGCAGAAAAGCTACGGCATCAGCTATTGCACCAGGAGCCTGACCAACTTCTCCTGAGCCCCCACTTAGACAGTGTCTCTAAGCATTTTCTTCCCAGGAAGGGTTTAAAAAAAAAGAAAGAAGAGAAAAGAAAATGGTACTCAGCTTCTGTATTCCAGGAATCACTAGGATCCAAGTCCAGCAGCTGTGGTACTAGCTACTGCACCAGGAGAACCTTGGCCACTAGCTCCCTAGCCATCACGCAGTCAGCTACTCACATGCCCACTCACTCACCAGCAGGTCCACAAAATTTTGCATATGCGCACTTACTCACACCCAGACTTGCATAGTCTGACTGGCTCGGCCACCATCTTCCCCCAATCTCCTACAGAATTTTGTTGCTGAAAGTTACTTGTACCTCATTTGGTGGAAGAGGAAATTTTTTTAAAAAAAGATAATTGTCTTAGGTCACATAGTATGCTAATAGTCAAGTACTTGGTTGTGCCCAAATTCAGAATGACATGGCATTTACTAATTTTGAGATAAGAAAAAATATACATATAAATGTACTTTAAAAATGTAAGGTTTCTTTTTTTCTTCAAGATGGGTGACTAGGAACATCACATGTCAGTTCTCCTCAGGAGAAAGATAAACATTACTGGTGAGTGGTCAAGTTTTAGACAGAAAACTAGGAAGAGAGCCAGAACTTGTCAGAGCACTCAAGAGAAGAACCTGGGATATTGAGAAAGTAAACAGCTCAAGTCTGGCTGAGATCAACCCCCAACGAACTCAAAGCTCAGTGGAAAGGGTAGGTGGGAGTGCTGCCCTCACCCCGTGACAATCACTGACACCTAAACTGTTGGGGATCCCCTCTGCCATCACAATCCAGAGCTATACTACCAGTAGTGATTAGAGAACTTCCTAGGACCAAAGAATTGGGAGACCCGCCTTGCCACAGGCCCCTCAGACTCAAAATGGGATGGCAGGCGCCATACCAGTTGTGTATATACAGGCATACCGACAACACACTCTGACTTTGACAAGCACGGGGGACCAATAGATCCTTGGAGATCTAAGCCTTGGCATACCACCCCAAGAAAGGGGGGAATGCGGTCCACCAATGCCCCCTTAGGACAAAGTAAATGTAGGCACAGTGCCAACTACTGAAGAGGGGATCACCATCACCAGGGAGTAGACATGGAGAGGGTGTCATCTTGCACCCTGCCTCCCTCCCTAGTGCATTGTTGTGGACACAGCAGCAGTTCTTTCCTCTAGGGCCCAGTGAGCACATGCTGAAATAAAGCACTTTTTAAATGTTTCTCCAGCAGCCCCATCTGGGCTGGAAGCAAAAGTGCTGGAAAAGAGCATTTTTTGTGCTTCCCCAGCAGGCTCTCACACACAAAAAGCGAAAGCCTACCTGCTGGTTCTGACTCTTAAGCACCATCTACGGGCTGAAACCTGAATTACACCACCAAACAAAAACCTCTAAAACGAGCGGCATTCAAGAAAGCTGCCACAGGAAGATATCTGCAACCAGAGAACGATATAGAGCTTTAATCCTCTGAAAGCACCCAGAAGCAAAGCCAACTGACCATGCACAATACACACCACAATCATACCCTCAGGGGAAAAATGTAAAAAATTACAAGTTCCATTCAAACGATAGTTAAAAAAAAAAAAAGCATCAGCTTTCACTGATGTGAAGGAATCAGCACAATAACTCTGGCAGTACAAATAGCCAGAGTGAGCTGGGCTCGGTGGCTCAGCCTGTAATCCCGTGCTTTTTGGGAGGCTGAGGTGAGTGGATTGCCTGAGCCCGCGGGTTCGAGACCTGCCTGGGCAGGCGAGACCTCATCTCTACAATAAAAAAAAAAAAAAAATAGTCGGGCGTGGTAGCACGCGCCTGTAGTTCCAGCTACTTGGAAGGCTGAGGGAGAAGGATCTCTGGAGTCCAGCAGGTCGAGGCTGCGGTGGCCAGGAGCGGCCACTGCATCATTGCATTCCAGTCTGGGCGACAGAGTGAGACTCCAACTCAAAAAAAAAAAAAAAAAAAAATAGCCAGAGTGCTTTGTCACCTTCAACGGATCACACTAACTCCCTAGCAATGAATCTCAACCAGATTGAAATACTTGAATGACAGAAAATGACAGAAAAAAATATGGATGGCAAGGAAGTTTGATGACATCCAAGAGAAAGTTGAAATCCAATACAAAGTACCAGAAAAATAATCCAGGACATGAAAGATGATGTAGTTATATTAAGAAATAACCAACTAGAAATTCTAGAATTGAAATATTCACTACAGGAATTTCAAAGTATATAGCTGGAAGACAACAGACTAGAAGAAACAGAGGAAAGAATTTAAGAGCTGGAGGACTGGTCTTTTGATTACTTCATTCAGAGACAATTTTTTAAACAAGAATTTTCCTTAAAAATGAACAAATCCTTCAAGAAATATAAAATTATGTAAAGCAATTAAACCTACAACTTATTGGCATTGGTGAGAAGAAAAATAAGCAATTTGGAAAACACATCTGAGGATATAATTCAGAAAAATGTCCCCAAGCTTGTGAGAGAGGTCAACATGCAGGTAGAAGAAATTCTGAGAACTCCTGCAAGACACTATACAAAATTACCTTCCTCAAGGCACATGGTCAGCAGACTATCCAAGGTCAACCTAAAAGAATAAATCTTTTTTTTTTTAAATCAGTATTTTTTTTATTATCGTTTTGTGGGGTACAGTTAAGGGTTAGGTGTACAATTATGTTTCATTCAGGCACCCTGTTGATAAGAGGTGTTTTCCCAGTCCCAGATAGATATTAGCTACTGTTAATCCCATCCCCCTCCCCCCCATAATTTCCCAGTACCGTCAGTCATTTTCTTATAGTATTACATTGGATGTTCAAGGTCCATTATATGAGTGAGAACATGTGATATTCTGATCTTTGTTTCTGTGAGAGGTCACTCAGTATTATAGACTCTAGTTCCATCCAGGTTGCTGTGAAATTCATGATTTTGTTCTTTTTTATGGCTGCGTAGTATTCCATCATGTATATGTACCACATTTTTTTAATCCAGTCCTCTTTTGATGTGCAGCATGGTTGTTTCCAGGTTCTTGCTATTGTGAACAACGCTGCGATAAACATACGTGTGCAGGTATCTTTTTTATAGAGTGATTTGTGTTCTTCAGGGTATATTCCCAGTAGGGGGATTGCAGAAGCAAAACCTCAATTCCTCAACCAACTCATCTTCGACAAAGAATAAATCTTAAAGGCAGTTAGAGAAAAGGGCCAAAATACCTATAAAGGAAATTCCATCAGACATCAGACTAACGACATCTCAGCAAAAATTTACAAGCCAGAAGAGATTGGGGGCCTATTTTTGGCCTTCTTAAAGAAAAGAAATGCCAGCCAAGAATTTCATATTTCACCAAACTATGTTACATAAATGAATAAAAAATAAAATATTTCCCAGATAAGAAAATGTTAAGAGAATTTGTCACCTCCAGACCAGTCCTTGAATAAATGCTAAAGGAGTTCTAAACATGGAAACAAAAGGATGATACTTGTTACCACAAAAGCACATGTAAGTACAAAACCCATGATACTTTAAATCAACTACACACTTGAGACTACAAAGCAACTAGTTAACAACACAGGAAAAGAATTTCACATATCCCCATTAACTTTAAATATAAACGGACTAAATGCTCCACTTAAAATACACTGACTGGCGAATGACAAATTGGATTAAAAACAAAACAACAAACAAACAAGATTCAACTGCTGTGGTCTTCAAGAGACTCATCTCATATGTAATGATACCCATAGGCTAAAGGGACAGAGATGGAGAAAAATCCATCATGCAAATGGAAGACAAAAAAGAGCAATGATTGCTATTCTTGTCTCAGATAAAACAGATTTTAAAACCACAACAGTAAAAAAGGATAAAGAAGAGCATTACATAATGGTAAAAATTCAAGAAAAAAATCACAATCAAGTAAGCTTTATTCATGAGATGCAAGTGTGGTTTGACATATGCCAATCGATAAATGTGATTCCACAAGAAACAGAAGTAAAAAAAAAAAGACCCATATGATAATTTCAATAGATGCAGAAAAAGCATATGATAAAATCCAACTATCCTTTATAACTCTCAACAAACTAGATATCAGAAAAAGCATAATTCAGAATAATAAGTGCCATCTATGACGAACCTATAAACAACATCATACTGGGTGGACAAAAATTAGAAGCATTTCCTTTAAGAACTGGAACAAGATAAGGATACTCACTCTCACATTCTTATTCAACATAGTACTAGAAATCCTAGCTAGAGCAATCAGGCAAGAGAAAGCAATAAAAGGCACTCAAGAATAGAGGAAGTCAAATTATCTATTAGTTGGTGATATGATTCTACATGATTCTATACCTAAATAATCTTAAAGACTCTGCCAAAAGACTCCTCGGCCTGATAACCAACTCCAGTACAAAATCAACATACAAAATCGACATACAAAAATCAGTAGCAATATACATCAATAAAATTCATGCTGGGAAACAAATCAGGAATGTAATCCCAATTACAATAGTCACAAAAATAATCACATATCTAGGAATACATCTAACAAAGGAGGTAAATGATCTCTACAAGGAGAACTACCGAACACTGCTGAAATAAATCAAAGATTTATTTGAACTACCGAACACTGCTGAAATAAATCAGCAGAACTACCGAACACTGCTGAAATAAATCAAACAAATGGAAAAGCATTCTATGCTAATGGATTGGAAGAATCAGCATCATTAAAATGTTCAAAGTGCCCAAATAATCTACAGATTCAATGTAATTACTGTCAAATTACCACTATCATTTTAAAAATTGGAAAGAAAAGAATTCTAAATTTCATATGGATGTAAAAAAGACCCAGAATATTTCAAGCAATCCTAAGCAAAAAGAACAAAGCTAGAGGCTACACATTACTAGACTTCAAACTATACTATAAGGCAATTTTAATAAAAACAGCATGGTACTTGTACAAAAATAGGCACATAGAACAATGGAAAATAATAAAGAATCCAGAAGTAATGCCACACACTTACAATCAACTGATCCTTGACAAAAATGTACAATAGGATAACCTGCTCAATAAATAGAAAACGAGTTAGCCACATGCAGAAGATTGAAATTAAACCCCATCTCTCACCATATACAAAAACTCACTCTAGATGGATTTAAGACTTAAATATAAAACCTTAAACTATTTTTAAAAATCCTAGAAGAAAATCTAGGAAACATTTTTCTGGATATTGGCCTAGGCAACAAATTTATGACTAAGTCCCCCAAAGCAAATGCAGCAAAAAGCAAAAAACTAACTATTGTGATCTAATTAAACAAGTAACTTCACAGCAAAAGAAATGATCAACAGTGTAAATAGACAACCTACAATATGGGAGAAAATATTTGCAAAATATGCATCCAGCAAAGGAATAATTTACAGAATATATAAGGAACTTAAATAAATTGACAAGAAAAGAAAAAAAAAATAACCCCAATAAAAAGTGAGCAAAGGACATGAACAGACACTTCTCACAAGAAGACACACGAGTGACCCACAGACATGAAAAAAAATGCTCAAACTCACTAATCATTAGAGAAATACAAATCGAAATCACAATGAGGTACAATTTCACATCCGTTGGAAAAGCTATTACTGTACTAAAAAGTAAAAAACAACACATTAGCAAGGATCCAGAAAAAAAAAGAAACACTCATATACTGTTAGTGGGAATGTAAACTAGCTAAGTCCCTGCAGTTTAGAGATTTCTCAGAGAACTAAAAATAGAACAATTATTTGATTCAGCAATCGCATTACTGGTTATATACTCAAAGGAAAAGAAATTATTTTACCAGAAAGACACCTATACTTGTATGTTTATCACAGCAGTATTCACAATAGCAAAGTCATGGCATCAACTTAGGTGCCCATCAATGGTAGATTGGATAAGACAATGTGGTACGTATAGATTGTGGAATACTATGCAGCATAAAAAAAAATGAAATCAAGTTCTTTGCAGCAAAATGGATGAAGCTGGAGGCCATTATCCTAAGTGAATTAACACAGAAACAGAAAATCAAATACTGAATGTTTTTACTTATAAGTGGGAGTTAAACAATGAGTGCACACAAATATAAAGATGGAAACAACAGACATTGAGACAATTAGAATGAGAAGAGAGGAAGAAAGATAAGGGTTGAGTAGCTTGGGTACTATGTTCACCGTGGAAGCCCAAACCTCAGCGTTATGCATGCATTATATCCATGTAACAAACCTGCACTTGTCCTTCCTGCATTTAAAATTTTAATAAATATAAAGTGGAGATGAAGATGTTGATTATATTTCAGCAACAAATAGATTAGTACAACCTAATGCAGGGAAAGTCAATATTTTTATGTGTGATTTGTCAACATTCCACTAGATGGCAGACTAAATCCAATGTTAATTATAAGGGTGTGACTAGGCGAGAAAAAAATGGAAGAGAAAATTATTTCCTTATTGAAAGACTGGGCCTCTGCCTCTGACATTTAATTTATTAATGTAACTCAAAACTGATTTAATATAGAGAGATATGCTTCATATGAAACAAACATTTTTAAAAAATTGAATTAATGACATGGTTACATATACTAAGAAGAAATTATTTGGTATAACGAAACAAGGATTTTAAAAAATTTTGAGGTTCAGTCATAGTTTTGACACTAAATAAATAAATTATCTTGATTAAGTTATCTAACTTCTCTGAATCTCATTTTCTTGCCCTTAAAATGTAGATAATGAATAAAAACATACTAAACTAAATAAAGCATACTAAACTAAAATAAAAACTAAATTGCAGAGTAGATGGGTTGTATGAAAAAACACTTTGTAAACTACAAAGTACTACACAAGTGCTGGTTACTGTGTCTATTTCATAGCCCTTTCCCCTTTCTTGACTGAGTTAGGGGTACCGAGAACCCGAAATCAGATAGACCCTCCTTCACTGATCTCCCAACACTGGTATCCTTTCTGGGTATTACCAAGCTCCAGGAATTTTTTCTGATTCTAGCTGCTGTCTAGATTTGGTACCCAAGTTCTTTTGGACACCTGCAAGTTTCTCTACTCCAGATAAAGCAGGCTGGTGTTCTATTACTGCGTGTCACAAAAACTCTTATTTCCCCTGTGGGTTAAAATCCTCACTTAGCTCTCATGAGATATTAATAGGAAACTTCTTCAGAGTCACATTACTAGAGTAATTTAATTCTCAAATCTATGCGACAGAAGTCAGACAGTGTCATATTTCTTCCTTCACATTTCCCTATGTCCTTCTAAGATTTTTTATATAGAGTTCATGTTTCTCTGCTGGTACTGTCTAAACTCCAGTAACTCAGAGACTCAGCAACAGCATAAACACTTAATATCCCCAAGAAGGATGTTGCAAACCATATCCCAACAAGAATGTTTAATTTAAAATTCAAATAAATTACCACAGCCTGAGGTTACATAGAATATATATAGCAGCAACCCTTGAAGTCAACTTATGCCATCCCATAGTCCAGAATGGTCTAGAATGTGACTTGTCAAATCTGTAATTGCTTAGCTGATTTGGTTACACAATATTTCCCAACAAAGGCAGTGGCCAAGCCTTACTACTGGGGAGTGTTGGTCAAGCACATTAACAGAGGCTGATCTAGCCATTTCATGTAGAAATAGTGGCAGTCATTGATAAACTCTAAATTCTAAAATAATAAATTTTTTATCTACCACTTACAGGCTGTTAGAAAGATATGTTGGATTGTGGAAAGTTTTCCCCTGCCCTTTTGCTAATAATATTTCATAATGAAGCTTAAGCTCCTCAATTGTTCACATTGTTATTAAGACATGTTTGTCTTCATTTCTGAAGAGGTGAAGTTGATCCATTGTGATTTTTCTCTGGTACCATGCCATTCCCAATTTCTCAGTAGTGCCTTTTCATTGGAGCTTTTCTCATTTTTCTACCCCTCAAATTCTAATCCTGAACTTGAATTTACACTGAAGCATAAATACCCAAGAAGTGTAGAATTAATTACTCCCTCCAAAGTTTTTCACTTTTCAAGGAACCAGAACAGGATGAAGCAGGAAGAATGGTAAGGATTTTAACAGGCCTCTAAGACCCTCAAAATCTCCCCACAAGACTGAGGTCTCCTGGCATCTTTTATTCACCTATACAAAGTCTTACATTTCTTTTTGTTGCTAAATGGAGATACATGACTAGACAAGGTTGCAACAAGCTGAAAGGTTATACTTGGAATGATTTGACCTGAAACACAGGCCCTATGAATATATAAAAATTGGTTTTAAGTGGCTTCAGGAATGAATCTCAAAGATCTAAGTAGCCAGGCTTCAGAGCAGGGACCACTGGGGTATGAATAAAGGCCCATGTGACCTCCAATGGGACACAGTATCCCATACAATTTCATATAGTCTAAATGGTGGAAACAAACAGTGCTTTTAATTGAAAGCCTCGAAGTTGAAAGTGGCAAGAACGGATCATCCAAAATCCACGTGCTAATATGTCATTAAACAACTTTTCACTTCAGCAACTTCAGAATGAGTGGCAGCGGAATCATTTACATAGACCAAGCAGCAGGAGGGAGGCCAGGTAGTGAATATATGTGGAGGCATATGAATAACCTTGTCTACCATTATGCTGCTATCAACTCAAGTTAGGGAAATACTTTGGGAACACCGGTAAGCATAGCGGAGTCTCAAGCAATGTAGAAGGGGGCTTCTGCCATATTCTGCTCACACTCCTTAAAGTTCCTGGCTGGAGACTGAGGGACAGCTGTCATCCTGCCACATCATGCTTAGGTAGTCCAAGGCATCACCCTCTAACTCCCACGGCAAACAGACCACCATGTCAGCAATGTCTCAGATTGATTTTTATCCACCAACCTGCTTATATTCATGCACTGTCATCTAAATCTCTTCATCTCTGTATCAGTACAGAAGGTATTATCTTTTTTTTAATCTAAGGTTAGTTCTTCCACCAAACCATATGAGTATGTGAAAATATTGGCTGTCTTTAAATAAACTAAAAGAAACCCAAATTTCCCTGATAGTAAAATATTATAGACAGGTGGTCAAAACCACTGTTATTTTTCTTAACTGTAAAGAATGCTCCCATTCTTGCCACCTCCCTTACTCCCTAAACTCCAGTCTATTCTGTGTTCAGCGTGTTCCTATGTAAATGTCGTTCCATGTTGCTCCTCTGCCTGAAATCCTCACTCAGAGTATAAACAAAGTTCATAAATTATCCTTTAAGGTTCCAGGTGATTGGTTCACCCCCCACCTTTAACTTTCTGATCTTATCTTCTATTCCTGCCCCTGTACATCACTCCATCCTCGTCTCTGTTCCTGCGAGGCACACTCCCACTGCGTGCTCTTTCTGTTTGCTGCTCTCTCTGCCCAGGGAATATTCACATTCCCATGTCTTCTCGTGGCTTTCCTCCTTCACCTCATTCACCTTGTTCAACTTTTTTGTTTAAACATAACCTTCCTTTGAGGTTATCCCTAATCACCCTATTAAATTTGTATTCCACGTCGTCTCCCCTTTCCTGATTTATTTTTCTTCTTGTATTATCTCCCACTAATGTACTACATATAGACGAGCTTTGTACATATATAAGAATTATATATATATATATATATATATATATATATATATATATATTTGTGTAGGAACACGTACAGGGAGAGAGGAGGAGGAGGAAGGAGGGAGAGATTGTTTTCACTACATCTCAAAGAGAACAAGCATTTAAGTCTGTTTTGCACGTTAATATAAGTTCTAGGTACTACAACACTGTTAGGCACATATAGACGCTCAGGAAATAAATGTCACATGAGAGAAATGGTGATGTTGGCATAGACTAAGAGCTAATAGTGGAGAGGGGTACTTAGATTTAAGAAATATGCAGGAGACAGAAATGTCAGGATTTGGTTAGTGACTGGCTCTGGCATGCTAGAGGAAAATGAGTTGTCAAAGGAGATTAAGAAAAGGCAAACAGAAGCCAGGAGAGTGACATGATCAGAGCCAAAGGATGGACTCTTCTGAGGGTTGGAGGAATAGTCAGTGGTATCAAAGAAAGATAAGAATTTAAAAAGTATTTTATTGGATATAGTGGTACAGAGGGCATTGTGAGAACACGTTCACTATAACTCAACATAATGTGCTATGATCACTCTCCCACCATGCTGCTTCTTACCAAACAAGGCTCCCTTTTTCTCTTCTCTCCAACCATCTATAAGTGCAAGCAGATACTTCTAACCAATAGTATGCAGGATTGACACAGCATGCCTGGCTAGGATGGGTCATAAAAGGTGATGCAGCTTCTACCTGGTTTTATCTTTTGAGAAATGTCCCTTTGGAGCACTGGGCCACCATATAGTTAGTATGACTGTTGTGAAACTACTGTGCAAACGAGACCACAGAGATAGAGGAATGCCTACAGAACTCTAACATATCCAGTCTCTAACTGTTTGAGTCTGCCCATCCCATCAACATTGGAATAAGGAGAAGCTTTTGAGATGACTCCAGTCTCAACCACCACACTCTATAATAACAGACACCTGTACTAGTCAGCTCAGTGTGGTTGCCAAATCAAAATACCACAAACTGAGTGGCTTAAAAATATATATTTATTTTTTCACAGTTCTGGAGGCTGAAAATTCGAGATCAGTTTGCCAGTATGGTTGGGTTCTGGTGAGGGCTCGCTTCCTGGATTGCAGACAGCTACTATCTCACTGTGACCTCACATGGCAGAGGGAGAGAGCTAACCCTGTTGTCTCTTCTCATAAAGGATGTTAATCTCAGTGGACTAGGGATTAACACCCTTATGACCTCATCTTACCTTAATTATCTCTCAAAGGCCACATCATCAAATCACACTATACTGAGGGCTAGGGTCTCAATATATGAATTTGGGGGGGATACAAACATTCATTCCGTTAACTGAAAAGCCCATATGGAATACTTCCCTGAGGCCATACACCAGAACCATGAGAGATAATAATAATAAGTGATTGTTGTTTGATGCATTATAAGGGGGATGCATTATAAGGGGGATAGTTTGACAACAGTGATAGAAAACCAGAACGTCTATTTATCTTTCAGTTATTTCTGCAGAGAATAATTATCTATCCTGCCTTCCCCGCTTCTTCCACTTAGGTGCTAGGTCTACATCCCTCCTATGTATTCCCCCAAGCTCTTTATTTTCATTTAATATAAAATTTATAATACATGAATACAGTTCTCTATATTTACCATAAAAGTCTCTAAAGGCAGACACTAAAAAAAAGTATTAAAAGCATTAAAGAGACTAACATTTAAAACCTATGCACATGATACCCTTGAAAAGTGGACTTGTGGGTAGAAAGGAAGTAAGGACAGTACCATGTGTGGAAGAAGCAAGATCTTATACCTAAAAAAAATATTGTCAGTTTTTCCCTTTGCCTTCAATCATCCCATAATTATGTATGAAAGTGTGAGAGAGTGCGTTTGTGTGTACAGAATTGTCCTATGTAAGCTCACCTACAAGTCTGGAAGAATTTGAGTGAGGCACAGATCTAAAGAAGAACATCATGAGAGGTAGCAGGCTTGGCTTTGATACAATTAGTAACAATGATTTAATGGAGCCACAGATGGTGATTAACACTGCAAACATTAAACAGAAGAAAGATTCCAAATGTACTCAATTAATCAGAGCATATTTATTGAATATCTGCTATGAGTCTGGAACACTCCTATTTGCCATGGGAGAAATGAAATAAGTATAAATAAGGAAGCTTTCAAGGAAGTAATTTTCTAGTTAGCGAGATAAGACATAAACACAAAAGAAAATAGAGAAGATAAATGGCTTATTTGAGCACATTAAGATATAATACAACCCAGCAGGGAATAACCCACATAAATACTTTCCAACGCTATGTTCAAAAATATTTTTTCAACAATAGTTACCAGGGGGAGGGGGAGGGGCAATGGGAAAATAAAAGTCAAAGGACACAAAGTATCAGACACATAGGATGAACAAGTCTGGAGAATCTAATGTATGGCATGAATGACTGGAATTAATAACAGTGGGTTGCATTTGGAATTTTTGCTAAATTAGTAGATTTTAGCTGTTCTAGTCATCCACCCACACACCAAAAAAAGAGTAACTATGGAAGATGATGGATATGTTAATTTGCTTCATTATGGTAACCATTTTACTATCTGTATATATCCATATCACCATATTGTGTACCTTGAGTATACACAGTATGATTAATGTTTTTTTAAAACCTAGGACATTTAAAGGTATTATGAGCAATTCCAAGCTGAAACACAAAAGAGACTGCTTATATTTATACATTTCATTAATATAACAATTACTGAAAAATGAAACTATCCCAAAGTAAGAACTCTATTGAATTTTCTAATTCAGAGAAACAGCAGTGTTCTCCTATGGGAACTAATATCAAACATATTTTCTTATTGAGTTTTGTTTTTCAACTTTATATTCAAAGGGAATTTATAGATATCTCCCTAGTGTTTTTAAGTCCCCAACACTTTCAAAATTTTCATGGAATCTATGGAAAATTTTGATCTATATCAAACTTGATTTAGGCCATCAAGTAAAATATGAACATTTCTTACCATTCTCTGAAATTATAAGTCCCAATCTCAAGCAGTCAGTTCTCCTTTTTTGCCCCAGTTCAACTTGATACATTTTCTCAATAAAAACTGTGTGGTTTTTAGTTTTATATAAGAAGTTAATATATTAGCAAAAGCAGAAAAAAATACGCTGGAGGCATACTGGAACAGATAAAAATGTGTTAAATTAATTACCATATCCTATCTTGTCTTTTTCTTTATTCTTCATTTTATTGAATGGCTCCATCCCTTACCTAGCTGTGGATGAGATCAACCTAAGTAGCTTTCAGTTTAGTGGGGATACAAGTAGGAAATTGCAGTACATCATCATAATTAGGGCAGGATAAGAAGTCTATGGAAAAACCAGACTAAGAAAATTGGAAAAACCAGAAAGATAAGAAAAAATAGTTGTTAATAAAATAAAATTAATTCTAAGCAGAATTAGCATCATATGAAAAGATTTAGAGGAAAGGGAGATTCATTGGAGGAGCAAAACCAAGTTTCCTATGGCTGCAGTCTCAAGTGCAAGTTTTGGGGATGAAAAGATGAACAGTAGGTGAGCAAGAAATGATTCTGTAAATCAGGCTAAAGAGTAGTGAATTTATTGAGTGTGTGGTGCAGACATTGAAAGTTTTAGGTAGGAAAGTGATGCAGCCAGTTAATATTTGAGAAGACCAATCTGGCTACTGTGTAGCAAATCGATGGAAGGATGTTGCAACAAATTCAGTAAAATGTATTAGTGATCTGAACTAAGTTGAAGTTCACAATAAAAATGGATTGCAATCAAGAAAAAAATGAGAGGTTAATTGGCAGGATTTGTCGATTAATTCATGAGATATGTAAGACTTTTTATTTAAATGGTTGGGCAACTTGATGGACAGATGTGCCAATCACTTACACAGGCAACACAGGAGTAGTTATGGTTTTGGTTTGGTTAAGTGATGTGCTAAGCCCTCGAAGTGCTGATTTTCTAGGTGCACGTAATGAATTTGCAACTTATAATAGAATTTATAAGTGGAACTCAAGAGGCAGAGAGCTGAATAAAAATATAATTGTAGGCACAGACACAAATGGCATCATCCAGGAGAAGTGTATATAGTAAAAACATAAAGCAGTCTCAGCAGAATCCCAAGGAGCAGTAACTTTAAAGAATGGGCTGGAAGAAGCAGCATTTCCAAAGAAACCTAGAAGGAATGCCAGGAAGAACAGAACTGTCACAGAAGCCAAGAGAAGATTGTGCTTTAGGAAGGACGCATTGGCAATTAGCAGCCCACATCCATGGGATACATTGGAAGGGAGCAGTTGCAGTGATGTGGTGGCTATGGAAACCAGCTTGCTAAAGAGTGAGTGAAATGTTGAGGTTTAAAAAAAAAGTGTATGAAATTCATTCAAGAGGTATAGCTTAAAAACAGGATGCTGTGACATGGAGAAAATCTCTTAACCGTTCCTCTTTAACTGCAACTTAGTTGAGCACAATGTCTTACCTACAAGCAGACTATTTTGATAAGCTATAAGAAGCATAAACATTTAACTTAGTACTAAGGTACTAGCACATGCTCCCAAACTGGGTTCTCCTTATTCAAGTGAAGTTGCATTTTCTAATTCCTTTGCCTTTCTCCTTCCACTCATGATCAATCAAAGATTGGATCCTCCAGAGTGACCAGGGTGAAGTAGTATGGGAAAGAGGTCACCCAAGCTGGGGATCTGTGAGAGCCAGGAAGAATTGGGGCTTGAATAACTTCCCTGAGAGATCTCTGGGAAAAAACCAAAAATAGACTTTAGCTTGTCCAGTTTATTACAGCATTTCAGTACTTTGAAAGCTGCAGTCAAGAAAAGAGGTGATTTCTTGATGAGTTTCAAGGCTCTTTCTCTGATAAGCTTTAGTAGAGTATCTTTTAGGGTATTAGAATAAATAGACACATCTATGAATATGCCAAGAGCTTTCTCAAGTGAGAGTTCGATCTAAATTTTCTTCCAGATGTTATGAAGGCAAAGCTACTTTGGAATTATAATGGATTTTGGTACTATGATTACTGAGAATATAGTTTCATTGAGATAAATCTGTGCAGTGTCCCTGACTTTTCTGGGATTGGCTTACCTTAATTTTTTTCATTGAAATGACTGCCCATAGTGGCATTTCAATCAAGTAAGAATGAAAAAAACAACAATAACAAACTCCATTCAAGATTATTAACCTGCTTACAGATAGAAGAATTTTGATGCCTCAAGGAAATAGAAAACAAGTCTGATTTAAGACTGAGTCACATATTTCAATTTCTTAACAAAAATCACCCTAATTTCAGCTCTTTTTTGATGGACACTGTGTAATCTGATGTTTAGTTCTGCATGTGTAAATGTCCCTTACCAACTTAAAAAAAAAATTCTAGCCTGGCATAGGTCACCAGAATAAATTAACTCACTAGAATTAACATGCTTCATACCTTTTGATGAACATCAGGACATTTTTTTATTGAGAATATATACTCTTGAACCAGAGTGCCTATGTTGAAATAGCACATTCATTTTATACTAGTGATGTGACATTGGGCAAATATTTGTCCTTTCTGTCCCTCAGTCTCCTCATCTGTAAAATGTTAATATTAGTAGAATCTTATTCATTGGGGTGTTTTAAAGATTAAATAAGTTAATATTTTAAAATAACTTCAAATGGCACTTAGTACATAAGATTATGTACTCTGCATAGTACATAGTAAGTGATAAATAAATGGAAGTAGAAAGAATACTTCCAAACTCATTTTATGAGGTCAGAACTATCTTGATATTAAAGTCAGACAAAAATCCATGAGAAAAACAAACAAAACTACAGACCAATACCTCTGAGTAAAATAGAAGCAAAAATTCTCCATAATACTGGCAAACTGAATTAACTAACACATCTGAGGGATTATACACCAAGACCAAATGGAACTTATCCTTGGGATGCACGTTTTTTTTTAACATGTGCAAAATCAATAAGATATACCACATTGAAGGACAAAAACCATATGATCATATCAATAGATGCAGAAAGAAAAATTAGATAAAATTCAATATTCTTTTCTAATAAAAACTGTCAAATAGGTAGCAGAAAGAAATTTCATCAACACCATGAAACTGGATTATGAAAAACCCACAGCTAAAATCATAATCAATGGGGGAAAACAGAAGATTTTTTCTCTAAGAACCAGTACAAGGTAAAGATTCTCACATGCCCCACTTCTATTCAACTATATAGTACTGAAAATATTAGCAGGAGTCAGACAAGAAATAAAAGGCATCTAAAACAGAAAAAAAGAAGTAAAGTTATTTTTGCTTGCAGATGACCTGATCCTATATTTAAAACATCACATTGCACATTCTAACGGTGTCACTGAAAGGCTCTGAAAATTAATAAATTTGGCAAAGCCACAGGATACAAAATTGACATACAAAAATCAATTGTTTTTCTTCCTCTTCCACCAAAAAGTCCTGCAAATGCTTATTACTTTATTCATTTTATTTACTTTTTTATTATATAGAGAGATACTTTTTAATTTTTATTTTTTTGAGTGGGAGTCTTACTGGAGTGCAGTGGTATGATCCTGGCTCAACACAGCCAGGAAATCCTTCTACCTCTGTCTCTCAAGTAACTGGGACTACAGGTGCATGCCACCATGTCCAGCTAATTTTTTAAAAAATATTTTGTAGAAATGAGGTTTCACTATGTTGTCCAGGCTGGTCTTGAACTCCTGGGCTCAAGCAATTCTCCCACCTCAGCCTCCCAATGTGCTGGGATTACAGCCCTGAGCCACTGTGCTCAGTCCAAAATTTTAAATTAACATATAATTGTATATATCTATGAGGTGCAATGTGATGTTTTGATATATGCATACATTGTGGAATAATTAACTTTTCCATCCTATATGGAATTTTAAAAATCTTATTTATGATAGAATCAAAAGTACAAAATACTTAGGAATAAATTTAACCAAGGAAGTGAAAGATCTGTATACTGCAAATGAAAAAATAATGATGAAAGAAATTGAAGAAGTTTTTTGCCTACTTTTTGTGTTTTTCCTTTCAGCATGCTTGAATTCCAGCAGATCCTGTATATTAGACCTTTGTGAGATAGACAGTTGGCAAATATTTTTTCCCATTCTGTGGGCTGTCTTTTCACTTTCTTCATTTGCTTTGTAGACACTTTTCAGTTTGATGAGCTATCACTTGCCTATCTTATTTCTTATGGCATGAACATCTGGGGTTTTCATCAGGAGTTAGTTGCCAGTTCCAATTTCCATAAAGTTGCCTGCTACATTTTCTGGATTCTTATAGTTTGGGGTTTTTACATTTAGGTGTTTGATCCATTCAGAGTTGATTTTTGAATATGGAGATAGGTAGAGGTTTCAATCTTCTGCACATAGCCAGCCAGTTTTCCTAGCACCACTTATTGAACAAGTTCCCCTCTCCCCAGTGGTTGTTGTTAGAAGCTTTGTCAAAGATGAGTTGGTTGAGAAATTCAGGATTTGCTTCCAGAATCTCTATCCTTTTCCATTGGTTCTTATGCCTGTTCTTGTACCAATATCAGGTTGTATTGATTATTATAGACTTATAATAAAGTTTAGAGTCTGGAAATATACTACCTCCTGCTTTGTTTCTTTTGCTGAGGATTATTTTGACTATTTGTGGTTGTTTATGTTTCCATATGAATTTCTGTATTGTTATCTCCAGGTCTGAGAAGAATGATATTGGTAATTTAATGGGTATTGCATTGAATATGTAGATTGCCTTAGGTAGGATGTACATCTTAACAATGTTGATTCCTCCAATCAATGAGCATGGGATGCTTTTCCATTTGTTTGTGTCTTCTTTGATTTCTTTAAGCAGTGTTTTGTAGTTTTCATTGTAAAGGTCTTTCACTTATCTGGTTAGGAAGAAGCTGAGATATTTCATTTACTGTTGTGTGGCTATTGTGTATGGGATTGTGCTTTTTATTTGGTTCTCTATCTATTTGTTGTTGGTGTATAAGAAATGACTATCTTTTGCACATTTATTTTATACTCTGAGATATTGCCAAAATCCTTTATCAGTACAAGTAGGTTTTTGACAGATTATCTTGGGATTTCAAGGTATAGGATCCATCAGTAAAGAGGGATGACTTGAATTCTTGTTTTCCTATTTGGATACTCCTGATTTCCTTATTTTGTCTGAATGCTCTAAGAAATGCAAATCAAAACCACATTGAGATATCACCTAACTCCTGTCAGGATGGCAATCATCAACAACTCAAAAACTATCAGATGCTAGAGAGGATGTGGGGAAAAGAGAACATCTTTACACTGTTGGTGGCAGCATAAAATAGTAAAACCTCTGAAGAAACAGTGTGGCAATTTATAAAAGTTCTAAAAATCAACTGTCCATATGACCCAGCAATCCCCTTTCAAGGAATATACACAGAACACAAATCATTCTACAAAAAAGATAACTGCACATGCATGTTTATTGAAGCGCCTTTTGCAATAGCAAAAACATGGAACCAGCCAGGCTCGGTGATTCAGCCTGCTATCCCACGCTTTGGGAGGCTGAGGTGAGTGGATTGCCTGAGCCCACACATTTGAGACCCACCTGGGCAACTTGGCAAGACCTCATCTCTACAATAAATCAAAAAATTAGCCAGGCATGGTAGTGCGCACCTGTAGTTCCAGCTACTTGGAAGGCTGAGGCAGAAGGCACCTGAGCCCAGCAAGTTGAGGTTGCAGTGGCTGGGAGTATGCCACTGCACTCCAGTCTGGGTGACAGAGTGAGACTTCAACTAAAAAAAACCCAAGAAAACAAACAAACAAAAAAACATGGAATCAACCACGCTGCTTATTGAAAATGGACTCGATTTTTTAAAATGTGGTACATATACATGATGAAATATTATGCAGCTATAAATAAGGACAAAATTATAGACTTCACAACAACTTGGATGGATTTAAAGTCTATAATACTCAGTGATCTATCACAAAAACAAAGAACTGAGTTCCCCATGTTCTCATTCATAAGTGGATCCTGAACATTTCTGATAATATTATAAGAAAGGGATACACAGTAGTAGAAAACTTCCAAGAGAGGGAGAGGGAGCACATTAACATCAATAAGTGTAGGTTATCCCAAACCCGGAGAAGTGGGGACTAAAGGGAGGCCCAAACTTCACCTGTACAATGACCACTTATGTATCTAACCCTGAAATTGTACCCCACATCTTTTAAACAAAATTAAAAAAAAAGAATGTAAAGCAGTAAACTCACTCTGGAAAACAATTCGTCCACTCCTAATAAAGTTAAACATACACTTAAAAAAAAAAAAAAAAAGAAATTGGGCAGACCTTAAGATGGTGACCACAGGTCAGACTGTGAGAGTCTCTGCAAAAGCAAGTATCCATAAAGATTCTCTGCGTGAAAGGCGTGTACTTGTGGGAGAGTGAAAGTTTGCCTGAGGGGAGATTCAGGTTCATGCACCTGCCCCCACCCCAGGGTGTCTGCAAGCCCCCACCATCCTGAGACAGGAGCGCAGGTACACGCAAGATCACCTGCTGTTTACGGAACTCTTCAGAGAAGAGCCTGCCAAATCTGGCTGATTCTCATTGCCTGATGCCTTTTCCACACCATCACCTGTTATAATGGATCAGCTGGATCCCTGGATCTGACCAGTGGAGGGAGAGGATCGAGGAGAGCCATAGAAGTGCCCCATGCCTGGTAAGGAGATGCTGACTGCAGCCATTTTCTCTGTCCCAGGACTAGGCAGAGACCTGCATTGCCCCACCCAGCTCTGCCCAGCTTCACCCAGCTCCACCCAGCCTCCAACTTGGGACCTAAGGTAATCTCATCAAACTGGGAGAGACAGAAGCTTCCCCCTCCCCATGCTAGATCCAACATAGGTCAGATGTCAGTGGTAGACTCAACAGGTAGCAATCTGGGTGAGTCCAGATCTGATCCACCTTCCTTCCAAAGTAGGCCTGGGTCATCTGATCCAAGCTGTGAACAACCCTGTCTGGGCCTGCACTGAGAGCAGAGGGGCTAGAGACCAAAACTGAAAAGACACTGGACTTGAAGGAATGACCTCAGAGTGAGTTTGGTTCCTTGTTTTTATTTATTTTATTTTTATTTTTTGTCTGTTTGTTTTGCTCATTTTTGTTTGCTTTTTATTTTAGTTGGCTTTTCTCTTTCTGATTTTGATAATGTTTTCATACTTGCTTTGTTTCTGTTATTTCACTAATTTTTTCTCTATTCTTTAGACTTTCTGTTTGTGTATGGAAAGACTACATCAATTGGCAGATTTTTGTTGAACTGTGTGTTGGCAGTTTATATGATTATCTGTATGTTTTAGTTTTTTAAAATCTTTTCTGTCTTTGTGTCTCTTTTCATTTGTTAGTTGTTACGTCTGTCTGCTTTCCCTCTTACTCTTCTCTCTCTCTCCTCTTGCCCCCCCACCTTCCTTTTTCTATTATTTTTCTTTTTCTTACCTCATTTTGCTTCCAGGGAGCAAACCTATATCCCCATTGCATGGACAGATTGTAAGGCAGTGGAAAGTGGGTTCCAGAGTGCCCATACACCTGTTGGTAGATACTGGGATCTACAGATATATTTTGAATCATGGGTCCTCCCTCAATTAAATCTCAAAACTGAAAAAAGTACAGCCCTCAACCCACAGCCCAGCATCAGAATTGAACAAAGCGAGAGAATCCACATAAGGAAAAATAGGAGACTGAGTACACAGAAGTAAAAGCAACCCCACATTCCCTGAACAACAGAATTAAAGAAGAGGGGGACAAAAAGGTGGGAGGGAGGAAAATCTACACAAATGAAGAAAAACCAAAAGAAGAATATGGGTCTCACGCAGACCCCTGAGAGGTCAGACACTGAAAAAACAGACTTTGGAACACAAACAATGAAGAGCTCCCAGAATGACTAATCTCAAACTACAAGCCCAGATATCAAGACATTAATAGAGAGAATAAAAAAATTGAGGAGAGACAAGAGGAAAATAGGAAGGAGTTCATAACTGAGATAACAGCAATAAAGAATACTGTGAATGAAATAAATAAACTGATAAGCCTGGAAAGCAGAATTAGCAAAGCAGAAGAGAGAATCTCAGAGCTTCAGAGCCAAAATATAGAACTAACCCAAACTGTCAAAAACATAGAAGAGAAGCTAAAAATAAGACAGAACAAAGACTTAAAGAGATGAGCAATTACTTCAAGAGAATGAACCTAAGAGTAATTGGACTTCCTGAGACAGAAAGAGAGACAGAGAACACCCTGGAGCAAACATTCCATGATATTATTCAAGAAAACTTCCCTCATCCCATCAGTGATGCAATTATTCAAACACAAGAGATTCAGAGACCCCTTGCAAGACATCAAATGAGAAGACCAACTCCTAGATACACAGTAATTTGCCTAAACCAAGTAGGCATAAAAGAAAAAATCCTAAAGGCAGTAAGAGAAAAAGGTCAGACTACCTACCAGGAAAGACCAATTAGAATAGCAGCAAATTTACCTACAGAAATACTTCAGGCTAGGAGAGCTTGGAGCCCAATCTTCAAAGTTCTCAAAGATAAACAATTTCAACCAAGAATAACCTATCCAGTTAAGTTAAACTTCATCAGTGAGGGAGAATTAAAATCTTTTCCATTCAATCTCTAAGAAATTAAGCTGTCTCTAGACCAGCTCTACAAGAAACACTTAAGAAAGTATGAAACATAGAAGAAAGGGAAAAAAGAATGACAATGTTCTTTACAAGGGTGCAGGAAAAAGATTGAAAACACACATGAATCAACCCCCAAAACAAAAGAAAGGCAAAAAACAAACAGGAACAACAACAACTCTATAAGAACCTCATGACAGGGATAAACTCCCACATTTTAATAATTAGCCTGAATGTGAATGGACTAAATGCCCCACTGAAAAGACATAGAATGGCAAAATGGATAAAATATTATGAGGCAACGATATACTGTCTCAAAGAGACTCATCTCACCAGAGAGGGCACTCACAGACTTAAAGAGGATAGGAAGCAAAATTTCAGGTGAACAGAACACAAAAGAAAGCAGGAGTTGTGATCTTAATATCAGACAAAATACCCACTAAGCTATCAAAACTTAAAAAGATAGAGAAGGTCACTATATAATGATAGAAGTTTCAATCCATCAACAAGAAATATCCATCCTAAACATATAGGCACCCAACATAGAAGCACCAACTTTCATAAATCAGCTTCTAGGCAAACTTAAAAAATATATTGACTCTAATACTATCATAGCTGTGGACTTTAATACCCCACTCACAACCCTAGACAGGTCATCAAGACAAAAAATTGGCAAGGAGATCGGGAACCTCAATGTGACTCTTTTTTTTTGAGTTGGAGTCTTACTCTATCATCCAGGCTGGAGTGCAGTGGCACATTCCCAGCCATGGCAGCCTTGACCTGCTGGTTTCCAACGATACTTCCACCTCAGCCTTCCAAGTAACTGGAACTACAGGCATGTGCTAATTTTTAATTTATTGTTGAGATGAGGTCTCGCCGAGTTGCCTGGGGAAGGTCTCAAACCCACGGCCTCAGGTAATTCACTCACCTCGGCCTCCCAAAGCACTGAGATTACAGGCTGAGTCACCGAACCCAGCCAATGTGACTCTTGACCAAATGGACTTAATTGATACCTATAGAACACTCCACTCAGCAACCAAAGAATATACATTCTACTCATCACCACATGAAATATACTCTAGGATCGGCCACAATCTAGGCCATAAGTCAAGCATAAACAAATTTCATAAGATTGAAATTCTGTCATGCACCTTCTCAGACCACAGTGGAATAAAAATAAATATCAACACCAACAATGTTCCCCCAAAACCCACAAAGACATGGACGCCAAACAACATGATGCTAAGCAACTCCTGGGTCAACATGGAAATTATAACAGAGATTAAAAGATACCTGGAAACAAATGAAAATGAAGACGCATCTTACCAAAACCTCTGGGATGCCATGAGAAAGGGAAATTCATATCTCTACAAGCACACCTGAAGAGAATGGAAAAATCAATTTAACAGCCAACAAGTCACCTATGGAAGCTAGAAAAGCAAAATCACCAAAACCCTAACTTCAGCAGAAGAATCCAAAACACCAAAATAAAAACCCAAATCCAGGACATAGAAGACACAAAGATAATACAAAAAAAATCAATGAAACAAAAAGCTGGTTCTTTGAAAGGATAAACAAGATTGATGGTCCCCTAGCTAGACTGACCAAGAAAAAGAAAAAAAAAGCTCAAATAAACTCAATCAGTAGCACACAAGATGAAGTTACAACTAACCCTGAAGAAATACAAAAGATTATCAGAGACTACTACGTATGCTTATATGGAAACAAACTTGAAAACCTAAAGAAAATGGAGGTCTTAGCTGGGCTTGGTGACTCAGGCTGTAATCCCGCGCTTTGGGAGGCTGAGGTGAGTGGATTGCCTGAGCCTGCGGGTTTGAGACCTGCCTGGGCAAATTGGCGAGACCTTATCTCTACAATAAATCAAAAAAATTTAGCCAGGTGTGGTAGCACATGCCTGCAGTTCCAGCTACTTGGAAGGCTGAGGCGGAAGGATCACCCAGCAGGTCGAGATTGCGGTGGCCAGGAGCAGCCACTGCATTCCAGTCTGGGTGACAGAATGAGACTCCAACTCAAAAAAAAAAAAAAAAAAAAGAAAAAGAAAAAAAAAAAGAAAATGGAGGACTTTCTGACATCACACAACCTCCCCAGGTTGAAACAAGAAGAAATTGAGACCCTAAATAGACTAATAACAATCCAGGAAATTGACTATGTCATAAGAAAAATACCTACAAAAAAAAAGCCCTGGACCAGATGACTTTCCTGCAGAATTCTACAAACATACAAGGAAGAACTGATACCAATCCTATTGAAAGTATTCCAGGTGATTGAGAAAGTTGGAGCTCTCCCCAAATCATTTTATGAAGCTAACATCACATTAATACACAGTCCAGGTAAAGATCCAACAAAGAAAGAGAACTACAGGCCAATACCCTTGATCAACATAGGTGCTAAAATTTTCAACAAGATCCTAGAAAACCAGATTCTACAACACATCTCAAAAATCATCCACCATGACCAAGTTGGCTTCATCCCTGGGATAGAAGGCTAGTTCAACATTTGTAAGACCATAAACATAGTTAAATACATCAATAGAGGTAAAAACAAAAGCCACATGATTATATCATTAGATGCAGAAAAAGCTTTTGGTAAAGTCCAGCACCCCTTCTTGATAAAAACCCTCAAACCTCTAGGCATAGATGGAACATACCTCAAAATAGTAAGAGTCATCTACAAGAAACCCACAGCCAGCATACTGCTAAATAGACAGTAATTGGAACCATTTCCCCTGAAAACTGAAACAAGACAAGGATGCCCCCTCTCACTCCTCCTGTTCAACATAGTTTTGGAAGTCCTAGCTGGAGCAATCAGAGAAGAGAAGGCCATCAGAGGTATCCAAATAGGAAAAGAGGAAATCATATTATTCCTCTTTACAGATGACATGATTCTATGTCAGAAATCCAAGAGAATCTGTCAAAAACCTACTTGCACTAATAAAGGACTTTGGCAAAGTCTTTGAGTATAAAATAAATTTTCAAAAGACAATCACATTTCTATACAACAATAATAAACATACAGAAACCCCAATAAAAAACACAATTCCAATCACAATAACCACAAAAAAAGAAAAAAAAATTGAAATACTTTGGCTTCTTCCTAACCAGAGACGTGAAAGACATTTACAATGAAAAACTACAAAACACTGCTCAAAGAAATCAAAGACAACACTAACAAGTGGAAAAATATTCCATGATCATGAATTGGAAGAATTAACATTGTTAAGATGTCCATTCTATCTATGGCAAGCTACAGATTTAATGCAATACCCATCAAATTACCAGCAACATTCTTCTCAGACCTGGAAACAACAATACAGGAATTCATATGGAAACGTAAATGACCTCAAATAGCCAAAATAATCCTCAGCAAAAAAAAAAAAAAAAAAAAGCAGGTGGTATCACACTCCCAGACTTTAATCTTTATTATAAAGCTACAATAATCAAAACAGCCTAGTATTGGTGCAAGAACAGACATATAGATCAATGGAAGAGAACTGAGATTCCAGAAGCAAAACCTCAATTTCCCAACCAAGTCATATGCAACAAAGCCTCCACCACCAACCACTGGGGAGAGGAGAACCTATTCAGTAATTGGTGCTGGGAAAAGTGGCTGACCACATGCAGAAGATTGAAACAGGACCTCAACCTATTACCATACACAAAAATCAACTCTAAATGGATCAGAGACCTAAACATAAACCTCAAAATATAAGAACCTTAGAAAATGCAGGAGACACTCTTTTTTTTTTTTTTTTTTTTTTTGAGTTGGAGTCTCACTCTGTCGCCCAGACTGGACTGCAGTGGCCGCTCCCGGCCACTGCAGCCTCGACCTGCTGGGCTCGGGAGATCCTCCTGCCTTGGCCTTCCAAGTAGCCGGAATTACAGGTGCGCACTACCACGCCCGGCTGATTTTTTGATTTATTGTAGAGATGAGGTCTCACCTGCCCAGGCGGGTCTCGAATCCGCGGGCTCAGGCAATCCACTCACCTTACCTTCCCAAAGGCGCGGGATTACAGGCTGAGCCACCGAGCCTGACTTAGAAGACACTCTTAAGAAAATTGGAACTGGCAACAAATTCCTGATCAAAACCCCAAGTGCCCATGCCATAAGAGATAAGATAGACAAGTGGGATCCTCTCAAACTGACAAGCTTCTGCAAAGCCAAAGAAACCATCAAGAGAGTAAGGAGACAGCCTACAGACTGGGGAAAAAAATATTTGCCAACTCTATGTCTCACAAAGACCTAACATCTAGGATTTATAAAGAACTCAAATGCGCTGAAAAGGAAAAACAACAAATGGTCCCATTACAAAGTTGGCAAAAGATATGAATAGAAAGTTCTCAAAAGAAGACATACGAGCAGCCAACAGATACATGAAAAAATGTTCAGCCTCACTTGTCATCAAAGAAATGCAAGCTAAAACCATACTGAGATATCACCTAACTCCAGTCAGGATGGCCATCATCAATAACTCAAAAAATAACAGATGTTGGAGAGGATGTGGCAAAATGGAAACACTTCTACACTGTTGGTGGGAGTGTAAACTAGTATAGCCTCTGTGAAAAAGTGTGGCAATTCCTAAAAGTTCTAAAAATCAACCTTCCATATGACCCTGCAATTCCTCTACTGGGAATATACCCAGAAGAACTCAAATTACTCTACAAAAAAGATACCTGCACGCGTATGTTTATCACAGCATTGTTCACAATAGCAAGAACTTGAAACCAACCATGCTGCTCATCAAAGAGAACTGGATAAAAAAAAAAAGGTACATATACACAATGGGGTATTATGCAGCCATCAAGAAGAACAAAATCATGAACTTCACAGCAACCTGGATGGACTTAGAGTGTATCACTCAGTGTATAATACTGAGTGATTTTTCACAGAAACAAAGAACTGAATATCACATGTTTTCACTCATAAATGGACCGTGAACAAGTATCATAATACCATAAGAAAAGGAATGACAGTAGCAGGAAACTTCAGGGGCATGGGAGGTGGGTGGGGAGGTAGGATTGGCAGTAGTGGGAAACTGCCTGGGGAAAGACAGGCATGCCTCATCAGCAAGGGTACCTGCACAATGAATATTTTTATGCCTAACCCTGAATTGTACCCCACAGTTTTAAAATAAAAAACATTAAAAAAATAAAGAAATTGAAGAAGTCATAAATAAAGAGAAAGAAATCCTGTGTGTGTGGATTTGAAGAATTAATATTGTTAAGCATCCATTCCACTCAAAGCTATACAATGATTCAACAAAATCTCTATCAAAGCTATAGTAATCCAAAGAATGCTCTACTGGCATAAAAACAAACACATACACCAATTAAAAAGAACAAAGAATCCAGAAATAAATACAAGCATATAGAGCCAACCTATTTTTGTCAAATGCATAAGAATAAATAATGGAGAAAAAACAAGGATAGTTTCTCCAATAAATCTTATTGGAGAGAACTGGATATTCATAGGCAAAAGAATGAAATTGGGCCCTTATTTTAAACCATATATGCAAAAAAAATCAACTCAAAAGTTGAAGATCTACACAAAAGGACTAAAATCATAAAACCCCAGTAAGAAAACAGGGTAGGCATGGGGTCTACCCAAGAAACCGAAGAAGACACATCCTTGTTCTGTCAGCTAATGACCTTTTTGCTTGGCTTACCTCAAAAATGAAGAAATCTCACATGAGGGATAGTCAGGAGGATGGCTGTGGAGACAGTTGGACTGTGAAAATCCCAATGCGAGTGAGTGGGGATATGGAAAATGTTGTGTACAGGTCGGAAAGTGGGCGTGTGAGTGACTGATTAGGAACTCGGAATCAACTCGCCAGGGATCTACTAGTTAAGCGGCTGGTGTCACATCTGCTCTGCTTGGTACCTAGTACTTCCCGTGGTGCAGAAGCTGAGCACCATTTTTGTCAAATCTACAAAGCCCTTTCCAGGAAGATGCTGCTGGGAAAGACTACTTGCTCCAGGCTCTGCCTCACGACTGTAATATCTGACCAGACTCTGGCAGCAAGGGCTGTGAGGGAGCACAGTGAGGGAGCCCACAGGCAAAGCCCCACTGGAGAAAACAAAAGAGGCACCCTGCCACCATCTTGAAAACATGGCAGGAAAATGCTCTAGCTTTCTCACCACAGAGCAACAAACCCCATTCCTCATCTGTGACCGGTGGATTAACTACTCAGGGATTGATCATAACCCATAAGGCATATCCTGAAAGCACAAATACCTGAAGGGCAGGATGAAGACTGGGTCTTAGGCGCCCCACCTCCTACCCTGATTCAGCCATGGGACAAAGGGTATGGTAAGAAAAGGACCAGGAATAACCCCCAAGTTGACAACATGGTGAATTTGGGGTTGACCCAACCCCCCTTCCTGCAATCTTCTGGTTCTTTGAAAGAATAAATAAGACTAATGGACCCCTAGGCAGAATAACCAAGAAAAAGAGAGATAAAACCCAAATAAACACAATCAGATAGGCAAAAGATCAAATCACAACTGGTCCCAAAGAAATTCAAAAGATTATCAGTGATTACTCTGCACAAATATATGGAAACTGACTTGATACCCTAAATGAAATGGAGGACTTTGTGACATCATAAACCTCTCAAGGTTGAAACAAGGAGACATTGAGACACTAAATAGACTAATAACAACCCAGGAAATTAACTCCATCATAAGAAAACTACCTACCAAAAAAAAAAAAAAAAACCCTGGACCAGATGGCTTTCCTGCAGAATTCTACAAAATGTATAAGGAGAAACTGATGTCAATCCTACCGAAAGTACTCTAGCCAATTGAGAAAGTTGTAATTCTCCCTAAATCTTTTTACAAAGCTAACATCACACTGATACCCAAACCAGGTAAATATCCAACAAAAAAAGAGAACGGTAGGTCAATAACCCTAATGAACATGGATGCAAAAATTCTCAACAAGGTTCTGGCCAAATTAGATCCAATAACATATCTCAAAAATCATTCACAATCACCAAGTAGGCTTCATCTCCAGGATGCAGGACTGGTTCCATATCCACAAACCATAAATTAATTAAATATATCAACAGATGTAAAAACAAGAATCACATCGTTATATCATTATATGTGGAAAAAGCTTTTGATGAAATCCATCATCCCTTCTTGATAAAAACCTCTCAAACACCTAGCCATAGAAGGAGCATACCTCAAAATAGTAAGCGACATCTAGGATAAACCCATGGCCAGCATATTGCTAAATGCACAGAAACCAGAAGCATTTCCTCTAAAAACCGAAACAAGACCAGGCTGCCCACTCTCACCTCTCTTGTTCAACATTGTGATGGAAGTCCTAGCTAGAGCAATTAGACAAGAGAAGAAAAGCAAGTGTATCCAAATAGGAAAAGATGGAGTTAAGTTATACCTCTTTGCTGATGATATTATCCTATACCTCAAAAATCCAAGAAGATCTGCGAAAAACCTGTTTGCACTAATAAAAGACTGTCGAACACTCAGGGTACAAAATAAATGTGCAAAACACAGTTGCATTCTTATACACCAACAACAAACAGGCAGAGAACCAAATAAAAAGCACAATCCCATTCACAGCAGCCACACAAGAAATGAAATACCTCAGCATCTTCCTGACCAGAGAAGTGAAAGATCTTTACAATGAAATCTTTAAAACACTGCTCAAAGAAAACCAAGCAGATACAAACAAATGGAAAAATATTCCATGAATATGGATAGGAAAAATCAACATTGTTAAGAAGTCCATCCTACCCAAAGTAATCTACAGATTCAACGCAATGCCCATTAAATTGCCAACATCATTCTACTCAGACTGGAAAGGACATTACAGAAATTCATATGGAAATATAAACAACCATGAATAGTTAAAAACAATCCTTAGCAAAAGAAACAGAGCAGGAAGTATCACACTTCCAGACTTTAAACTTTACTATAAGCCTACAATAATCAAAATAACCTGGTATTGGTACATGAATAGGCATATGGATCAATGGAGCAGGATAGAGATTCTGAAAGCAAAGTCTCAATTTCTCAACCAACTCATCTTTGACAAAGCCTCCACCAACAACCACCAGAGAGAGGAGAACCTTTTTAGTAAATGGTGCCAGGAAAACTGGCTTACAACATGCAGAAGATTAAAACAAGACCCTATCTATCACCATACACATAAATCAACTCTAAATGGATCAGAGACCTCAATGTAAAATCTCAAACTATAAGAATTTAGAAAATGCAGTAGACACCCTTATGAAAATTAAAACTGACAACAAATTCCTGATCAAAACCCCAAGTGCCCATGTCATAAGAGATAAGATAGACAAATGGGACCTCATCAAACTGACAATCTTCTGCAAAGCAAAAGAAATAATCAAGTGAGTGGGGAGACAGCCCACAGAGTGGAAAAAATATCTGCCAACTGTATATCTAACAGAGGCCTTACATCCAGGATCTACAAGGCACTCAAACGTGCCAAAATGAAAAACAAAACAAAACAAATAAACAACCCCATTAAAAAGTGGATAAAAGATATAAATAGACACTTCTCAAAAGAAGATATATGGCAGCCAACAGACACATGAAAAAGTGTTTAGCCTCACTAATCCTCAAAGGAACACAAATTATAACCACATTGAGATACCACTTAATTCCAGTAAGAATGGCCATCATTAATAAAACAAACAACAACAAATGCTAATGAGGATGCATTTAAAAAGGAATGCTTCTATGCTGCTGTGTGGAATGAAAACTAGTGCAACCTCTTTGAAAAACAGCATGGCGATTTCTAAAAGTAGACACTGACCTTCCATATGACCCAGCAATCCCCCCACTGGGAATAAACCCAGAGGAACTCATATCATCTACAGAAAAGATACCTGCACACTCATGTTTATTGCAGCATTATTCACAGTAGCAAAAACATAGAACCAACCATGTTGCCCATCGAAACTGGACTAGAAAAGAGCATGTAGTACATATATATATATACACAATGGAATATTACACAGTCATAAAGAAGGACAAACATATGAACTTTGCAGCAATTTGGATGGATTTAGAGTCTGTCACACTCAGTGATCTATCACAGAAACAAAGAACAGATACCACATGTTTTCACTCATAAGTGAACTCTGAATATTTATCATAATAGTGTAAGAAAGGGATTGGCAGTAAGGGTACCTGGTCTCAAAACAGGCAAAGTGGGGACCAAAGGGAGGCCCAAGCTCTCCTTGTACAATGACCACTTGTAAACCCTACATCTTTTAAATAAAAAAAGTTTAAAAAAAAACCTATTTGAAAAATGTGGAAAACAAAACAAAACATAGGGTAAATGCTCCTTGACATTCATCTAGCCAATGATATTTTAAATATTGCACCAAAAGCTGAGGCAACAAAATCTATAATAAAGTGGGGCTGCAGCAAACTAAAAAGTTTCTACATACCAAAGAAACAAGCAACAGAATGAAAAGACAACCTACAAATTGAGAGATAATATTTCCCAACCATGTATCTGATAAGGAATTAATATTCCAAATATAGGCTGGGCTCGGTGGCTCAACTTGTAATTTCAGCACTTTGGGAGGCCGAGGTGAGTGGATTGCCTGGGCCCGTGGGTTCGAGACCCACCTGGGCAACTTGGCGAGACCTCGTCTCTACAATAAATAAAAAAAAATTAGCCGGGCATGGTAGCGCGCACCTGTAGTTCTGGTTAATTGGAAGGCTGAGGCAGAAGGATCTCCGGAGCCCAGCAGGACGAGGCTGTGGTGGCCAGGAACATGCCACGACACTCCAGTCTGGGCGACAGAGTGAGACTTCAACTCAAAAAAAAAAAAAAATACCAAATACATAAAGAACCCAAACAACTCAATAGCAAAATAAAAGTTTTTAAAAATCTGACTAAAGAAGACCTGAATAGACATTTTTCCAAGAAGACAAAAATGGACAACATGCATATGAAAAGGTGCTCAACATCACTAATCATTAGGGAAACACAAATCAAAACCACAGGGACATATCACCTCACAACTGTTAGAATGACTGTTAACTAAAAGATAAGAGATAACAAGTATTGGCAAGGATGTGAAGAAAAGATAACTCTTACACACTGTTGGTGGGGATATAAAAAAGTATTAAACGTTCTCCAAAAATTAAAAAAAGATAGCAATTAAAAATGAGACTACCATATAATCCAGCAATCCCCCATCTTGGCAAATACCAAAGGAAATGAAATCAACACCTCAGAGTGATACTCTTCATTCTCACATTCATTGTAGTATTACAATGAAACAATCAAGTTTCTATAGACAGGTAAACGTATAACGGAATTGTGGTTTATATTTATACAATTGACTATTATATAGCCTTAAAATAGGAAGACATGTTATTTGCGATGGCATGAATGAAACTGGAGGACATTATGCTAAGTGAATAAACCAAACAGATAAATTGTTTGAATAAACCAAACAGATAAATTGTGAGAGAAATACTGGTGTCGTGTCTGTTATAAATATATGTTTGTTGTTACCAAAAGAGCTATAGTTTACAATTGCATTCTCCTTGTGGCCTGTCCTCTTCTGTGTGCATAATTGACTCAGCTTGGCTCCTCAAAGTCCCTGGAGCACCCTTTGGCTCTCTGCTCACACATGGTCCCCCCACTCTCTTGTGGTGCATTCAGCATATCACACACCTCATTATACATGGAATCTAAAAAAGTTGAATCCACAGAAGCAGAGAGTAGAATTGTTTCTTTACCAGGGTTGGGGAAAACGGAAGATATTGGTCAAAGAGTACAAAGTTGCAGTTACACAGGATGAATAAGTCTAGAGATGAGAGGTACAGCATGATGGTTACAGCAAACACTTTGTTATATGATGGAAATTTGATGAGAGAAGACTTCAGGTGTTCTCAGGACAGCAAAGAAAGTGAGGAAATGGATATGATATGTTAATTTACTTAACTGTGGTCATTTTACTATATATGTGTATTTCAAAATAGGTTATGTACGTTAAATATATTGTTTTTATGAAAAAAATACGAAATTTAAAATATTTCTTTTTTTTTTTGAGTTGGAGTCTCACTCTGTCACCCAGACTGGAGTGCAGTGGCAGCTCCTGGCCACCGCAGCCTCGACCTGCTGGGCTCTGGCGATCCTTCCGCCTCAGCCTTCCAACTAGCTGGAATTACAGGCATGGGCTACCACGCCAGGCTGATTTTTTGATTTATTGTAGCGATGAAGTCTCACTGTCCAGGCGGGTCTCAAATCCGTGGGCTCAGGCAATCCACTCACCTCATAAAATATTTCTTAAGCAGAATAAATTATTTCAGAACCTCAGTTGGCTTAAGTCATATCCAAATTGCTGTTTATTGAGGATAAACTCCTTGAGGGTCAGGTTCTTTCAACATAGTTATATCTCCCTTGTACTGCCTGGCATGTTTGTCTGCACATATTAATTTCTCAATAAGGTTTATTGATTTTAAATTGCTCCATAAGAACAAATGTCTGCAAAACATTGGGGAATTAGAACCAGGAAGGTTTCTAACTGCACGCCAAAGAAGACAATAGCATGGGAGGTATTCCAAGAAGAATACAACTTTAATAAATGTACCATGTACAAAAAGTGATAATTTCTGATCAGAGTTGTAATTTTCATGCTAATAGTAAGTATTTTCAAATGTTACATGTGAGATAAATGCTGGTGTCGTGTCTGTTATAAATATATGTTTGTTGTTACCAAAAGAGCTATAGTTTACAATTGCATTCTCCTTGTGGCCTGTCCTCTTCTGTGTGCATAATTGACTCAGCTTGGCTCCTCAAAGTCCCTGGAGCACCCTTTGGCTCTCTGCTCACACATGGTCCCCCCACTCTCTTGTGGTGCATTCAGCACATCACACACCTCATTGTCAGATACGCCCAGCTGAAGTCTTTCGCCCCAACTCACATGCGATTCTGTCCAACCTCTTCATCATCTTCTTGAGTCACTACTCTCCAGTGCTGCTGCATCTGGCTGAGGGACTTGGAGAATCAGGAATCAGTCCTAGAATTCCTGGATATCTTGTATTGCCAACTGGGATTAACATTTAGGTTGGACTAACCATTCTTTGGCCTTCTCTGAACTGAGAAGCACAGTGAACCTAAATGTGTCCAACTGACCCTGTCTTATATCCCTAAGCCTCCTTCAGAACACACAAGGATTTTAACCTTTCTTATTCCTCATTCTGTTGCACTAGGTCACTTCTCATGTTTTTCTTTGTTTTAACCATTGCTCAATGGAGATAATAATACTAAATGTAACTCAAAGAACTTTATCCTGTAAGAATCTAAAAACGAGGGATAATAATTTTAAAGCAATAAAGAAGCTTTTTAACTCGGCAAGGCCTATTCTACTTTTGGTCATGACTGCATTTTGGACATGACGGTCAAAAGCTGTGTTCTGCAATACATGATCATGGAATACTATTTCAAAAGAATGTTAATGGTATTTACTCAAATTAAAAATTAAAAAAAGGAGGGCAGCAGGTTATGAGAATGGTTCTAAGCAAAGCTGGATAGAATACACAAACGTAAACAGGTTGCTTTATGGCAGAATTCTCCAGTCTTTAGTAAATAACAGTGCAGTGGGCATACTGAAGAAGACAGGAAGGCACCGTGCAGTATATCTTACTTGAACTTAATGGTGAGAGTTAGCATTCCATAGAACATGGGTAGGAAAATATACTGCTCTGTGGGCAGCACTACTGACAGGCTCACACAGGTCATGCATATGCATGAACTGTCACACTGCTGATCATTTTGCTTTGCTTTAGCTCCAAGATTGGGAGGTGTGGATTATCACTGCACTGTTATCTGGTGCTCTTCTGGACCCCACTAACCAATAGAATAACTAATTAGCTGATTAGCGAAATTAGGTCATGGCTCATTCAGCTAAACATGCAAACATCAATTTCAACTTGCAATTTCTGTCTGGATTTAAATGTAAAGCAGAGTTAATATTCGCCTTGGCCCTAGCTAGCACTTTAGTTAGCATTATCAGCCATGAGTTCATATAAATAGGAAATTTGAAAAAGAAGATATGCTTAAGCAGGTATAATTTCCTTTAAAAATGAAACTGAATAGCTGGTACTGTATTGCTCACCTAGTGGCCAGATTTTCTGTATATGTTTCCAGAATCAACTGATATATATGAAAGGATGTTGAAAGCACAAAATGAGATTATGGTGAATTTTCTCAGTAACATAGCTGAGAATGATATATCTGATGGAGCCCCCTCACCCACCCCATAGAAAAGGGAGAAAAGATTCTACTGTCATTCTTGTGGTAAGGGGGTAAGTGGTGGGAAGAAGAACTAAGGGGGATCTGCCATTCCATATCCCTGTGCTGTACTGTGTCCTGAAACTGAATACCAGATTCTCTTATCTGTGAACAGGCTTTGGATTCTTAGAAATAAGGGCATCACATTAACCATTGGGGTATCACATTAATTCTAAAAGATGATTTTGAGACTGTTCTGCTCATCTCATATGTTTGAGGAACAGTGCTATCTCTGGATCTGTGAGTACTATTATTTCAGGATATGGTGTCATGGTTTTAATGAGTTGCCACACTCTGAGCAGTGGTGTTACTTAACAGAGTGTGCCTTAAAACAGCATCTATTGGCACAAATCGACAAGGGCATCAATAATTCCTTAAAGTGCAGTAAGCAAAGAGTCCAATTTTCTCCTTTGAAATTTGGAGAGTAAAATATTGGAGAGGTTTCATTGTTCAGATATTCAACTGAAGTGAGGATGTGGGTATTGAACTATAGAAACATATTAATGTTAGTCTAGCTTGGCAGGCCTACAATATAATACAAATATAATATTTATAAATAAAAATAAAATGAATATATTTTCAATATAAAAATATAATATATAAATAAACATATAATATAAATATATCTATATCATATAATCTACACATAATTTTAATATATTAAATAAAATACTTATGATAGAAAATATTAAATAAAAATATAATTAGTAGAAATATAAATATAAGCAGACTTTTAACATAAGTATTTAGGAAATGAAGTTAATTAATATGACCTGAGTCTGTAATTAATAATAAATAATGAAAATAAAATACTGTTTGATCATTATAAAGAAGATTATTGTCAAAAAATATATATCAATTATCCATAAAGCCTAGAAAGTGGAAATAACTCAAATGTTCATCAGCTGATAAATGAATAAGCTAGAGTTTATATATTCATACAATATAAAGTTATTACACATTAAAGAAACTGAAATAATCATTTTTGCTATAATATGTATGAACATTAAAAACATTATACTAAGAAATAATCCTGTCACAAATGACCATGTATTGTGTAATTCCATTTATCTGAAATGACCAGAGTGGAAAAATCCATAGAGGTTGAACATAAGTTAGTGGCCACTTGTGCTGAAATAAGGGGAAGAGAATGAAAGGTGACTGCTGTGTGACACATAATTTCTTTTTGGGGACAATAACAATATATTAGATTATGATGATGGTTGTACAATTCCATGAATATCTAAAAACTTTGAATTTATATTGAAATGGGTAAATTGGATAATGTGTAAATTATATCTCTAAAAATATATATTACATATACTCCCAATAGTGTGTCTTTAGATCATAATATTTTTATAAAATTTTCAATATGCTGATTAAAATCTTTTCATGTTTCTATACAGTTGAAGAAAGAATGCTAAGATATTGTAAACGAACTCCAAATATTTTTCTCTGCTTCATTATACTTCAAGTAATTCCAACTCTCCTTTGAGAACTTTGGGTAGACCATTCTATATTTTAAAAAACAAACAAGGACTCTATTTTTTTTATTACTGGGAGACTACTTTGTCTCAGTGTATGCTTTCCAATTTGTCTTCACCTTTTTTTGGTTTATGAAGTGTCTGATGCAGAACTACCTGAAACAGTTTCTGTCACGTAGAAATTCTGCTGATTTGGAAAATCTAAAGTCTAACTTAGAAGAACCTTTTTTTTTCTTTTTTTTATATTGCAAGTAACTCGAGGTGACAGAATTCTATGAATTATCCAAGCACAGATCTGCCCATGACTGCAGTCTGTGGTATATTGGAGTCAGAGAAGGTGAAATGGAGTCAGACACTCATTGCTGTTGACTTCAAGGTATAAGAGTGAGATATCCAAATTCAAAAATAACTTGGTATCATAACAGCAGAATTATGTGTAGTTCATAAACAAACATTTTTAAGGTAATAATGATTAAAATTAATTTGGAAATAGTTTAACAAGGAGAATTTTCAGAATACCAGCCTGGCAATAGTTACTCTAATTGCAACTACACAGGAATCTGAGTGCTACTCAGAAGAGGATCACTGTGGATGACCTCATTTTCCAAGTCTGGGACACTCTCAAAATAAGCTGTTTCTGTCAATCATATGCCCAGTGCAGCCAGGGTCTTTGGCCCATCATTGTCACCTTCCTAGTTTCTGATACTCCCTTGGAAGCCAGAGGTTCCCTGATGCTCTAGGACCAGGATACTTTCTTGCCTTCCCACCCTCTAAAACTCTCTTTGCTCTCAGTCATTGCTCTGCTGTAATCCTCTAGCATGATTCTCTCAAAGAATTCAGGCACTAGAAAAGTAAAGCCCAGAGCCAACTTTTCCAAAGCATTTCAATTTGTAATCAAGCTATGCAAAACTCCCAGGGGCAAGGGAGCACAGTGACCTGAGAGAAAGAGAGAAAACACAGTGAAAGCAAAATAAATTATCCCTAATTTATCCCGCCATATTTGGACTCACTCTCTAACAACTCAGTCCCAATACTTTTGTAGTTACACAGAACAAATTGTGTCATCCAATTTGCCACTGAATGACTTTTCACATTCCTGTGATCCACATTAGTCAGCAGTGGTGATTGCTTAACACTGCTCAGTTTGCTCCTTTGCTAGGTCTTTTCATCATTCCATCAGCATGAGCCACCACCTTGTGCCAGTGTACTCTATGCCCCTTCCTACTAGCCTCTGAATTACACTGTCATCTTCAGTCTCACCCCGACCACTGAGCCTCCTGTTAGTCAAATTTGCATTCCACATGATACATTTCGCCATCTGTGTCTTGCCATGAATATTTCCTTCTGCTCTGTCACAAGGTCTTTCAGTGTCCAAGGTTACCTCATTTCCTTAATTTAGAGATTTCATTATAATTAATGGTTAGAATTTCAACATATATGTATAATTTGAACATGGCATCTCCAACATTCATTTTGTTTTGAGTACTATACAAATCTGGACATATAAGACGAGACTCGTAAATTAATAAACTTCTATAAAAATAGACTCTTTTTTTGCATATTTTCACTTCAGCTGTAGTGTGTGTGTGTGTGTGTGTGTGTGTGTGTGTGTGTGTGTTTGTGTGCATATATAGTGAAAGTAAATAATGAAGGAAAGCTTTGAGTCAACGTCTCATTTGGAGAGGAAAGTTAAATTCCTACAATTGTCAGATAGATACCTTAAAACCTTAAGAAGCCTGAATTAATTACCTGAATTGGCTCACTTTGGTATGAAATGAAGCAAATTTCTGCCCCACTCAAGCTACTTAAGTAAGTCTATATCTTAGAAAGTTATTTTTTGTCCTCCTAGACTAGTTGTAAGCAATCCTTTAATCAATTAGACATATTTTCTAAAGAGAAACCATTGATTTAAAAGATGCAGCTAGAAAACCAACCTCTTTAAATAATTAGGTAGGCTAGCATTGTACTAGGTACTATGAGGGATTGAAAATAGTCTGATATCTTTGCCTCTGCACATGCACAGAAAAAATAAAATCAAATATATAACAATAGAACCCCAAATATCATAAGGTAGGATTTTTTTTTCAGATAAATGCTAGGCACATTAAACACTTTCAGTTGAGTCTTAAAAGAAATCATGTAGAGAATTATTCAGTAGGCCACTTTTCATCCCCGAGGGCTATATTTTATTGGTACCAAATTAAACCATAAGTCTAGAATTAGGAAATGTTTTTTACAAGAGGGATGGCAGAAAAAAAGAGTAGGAAAGCAGGAGTAAATGTAGGGGAAAGAGAAGAAAGCAGAACTGAAAAGGAGAGAATACATGAATATAAAAGCAAGAGAGAATGACACCAATAAATGCCATGCTGTTAAGTAGCACCTGTGCCACAAAACCCTCTGGAATGGTAGTATTCATGGAGTATTGGATGAAAATCAAGTTCATGTGAGTGGAACACTTAACTTACCTTAGTCTCATTTTTCTTTTCTGTAAAGGAAGGGACAGTCTGACCCCGAGATCACCAAGTTTTCTTTTTGATTTAAAATTTGAAAAAAATCTATGAAAGGTCATACTCTAAGTCAGGTAGCAGCTGAGAAATTCAAGCATGTGTTTACTTTCCAAACATACTCCAAAAGCAATCTGTAAAGTTTGAGAAGGCCCCTGATTTTGTCCTTTAAAAAAATGTTAAATATGAACTGCTCTATGGACTTTGTTAAAGTGTTCTTTTCTTCTTTTGAAAGAGACCTCTGTCTGAAAAAGCCATCTGGGAAATATTCACCTCAAGTTTTCTTGTAGGGTTGAAACACTGCTGCACGCTAACTGCCTAGAATGAGTACAAATCTACCCAATGGTCACTAACTGCCATCAAAACCCTAATTCACTTTCAGCTTCAAGGAGACATATGTGTTGGGATGGGTCCCATTCAATTAGTCTTTTTCAGTTGAACTCTGGAGTGTATCAGGGCTTAAGCCAACTCTTAATAAATACACCAGATTTTAGCATCTGGAAGGAAGTCGATCCAAAACAAATTATATGATCCACATAGTATGTAGCTCTGGTGTGGTCATTTGATTCCTGAGTGGTGACCATACTCTGGATGTGTAGGACGAACTTTTAACCTAACAAATGACAATTTAGCAAACAACAGCTGCATATTCCTTTCACCAATGGAACTATAAAAATTCATATGAAATGAATTGTGTTTACAGAGGTATTAGTGCTTCTCAAATGGCTATTTCTTTAGTCCGTAGAAAATAAGAAAAGTCTGCAGCAAACACAGCTCTTCTTTAAGAGATAGACCATGCCTTGGAAAGACAGATAAGATCCATGTCTTCTCCTGCTCAACTGGCTGTTTGCTTTCATCTTTAGCTCTAGTTCCAATCTTTGTTGAGGAAAGAATGACTATCTTGGATGGTTTAGTTAACAATGTAGTTTATATTAGACTTTATTACTAGTTAAAACGAATTGAAAATTGCATGATGGCGTCACAAATTAGCATGCTGTCATGGGACCTCCCCAGGTTGTGTCCTAATCCTGCACCCTAGGCACTTTCACGTGCTTATTGATTCAATATACAGATTCAGTTACAGCAAATGACACTGTGTGGTCAGTCTCTTAATTATTGAATGCAGTCTCCATGGGTCATGACAATATGCATGTTAAAACACGTGGTGTAAATATAGCTGGAAGAAATCTGGCTGAGGCAATTTTTATAAAAGCTGCTGTATCCAAATGGGAGGTGTCTCAAATTCATTTAGACAAAGTGTTTTCAGTGGAAATGATGCATTATCCTAAAAAGCCATTTGGATGATGTTATCTGTTACGGATAAAATGACCAAATGAAAAAAATAACTTAATAACTAATCCATAAATGTCTGTATGTTGAGGTCTAGATGAGAAGGGAAGTATTCTGCTATGCAGCAAGTCTCCTTTTTGAACTAGACTAGGGAAGCATCATGATGTCTAATTACTAAACAGAGTTTAGTGCGTTCTTATTAAGAACTCTCACCTTGTCTTAAACATCTCTGAGGCACATCTAAATGCTTGACATGGAAAATGAAAATAATAATTCACAAGGCAGGAAATCAGTTTAACTACATCATCTATCAATTTCCTTCTAATTTTAAATTTTTATTCTATGAAATCAGTTCACTTATTTTTTTATTCATTTTTGTTGGAGATGACTAGCTGGTTTTTATTTTTTTTATTTTCTTTTTCCTTTTATTTTTTATTTTTTTTATTTCCCCCTTCTATCTGGTCCCAAAACATTTCAAGGAAGCCAAGGATAAAGATCTGGTCGAAAATACTGAGCTCAGCCGGGCTGGGTGGCTCAGCCTGTAATCCTGCACTTTGGGAGGCTGAGGTGAGTGAATTGTCTGAGCCCGCAGGTTCGAGACCCACCTGGGCAACTTGGCGGGACCTCGTCTCTACAATAAATCAAAAAAATTAGCTGGGTGTGGTAGCGCACACCTATAGTTCCAGCTACTTGGAAGGCTGAGATGTAAGGATCGCTAGAGCCCAGCAGGCCGAGGCTGCGGTGTCGAGGAGCGTGCCACTGCACTCCAATCTAGGCGACAGAGTGAGACTCCAAAAAAAAGAAAAAAAAAAAGAAAATCCTGAATTCAGGCATGGGGAGATGAGGTCTTTAGTTCTTAATGATTCCAAGATTGTTAAACATCCCATGAGTAATTGAAAGTTGCACACATTTTCTTATTGATTCACCATTTCATACATAAATTTCTATTAGGACTTGCATGTGTTTCTGTCAGGTCCTTGACTAATTAATGTGCATTAATGTTTTTTTGAACTATTGGAACTCAGAGTCCAGAATCAAACACTATCCTGTGTCATTTAACATCTTATTCATTTCTAGTTTTTATGTAAAAGGAAGTGCATCTGAAACTGCAAAAACAGAGCAAGATTGCATTATCAAAGGTTAATTGTTCTCAGAATATACTGAAATTGCTTTCATGGTCTTATTAATCTAGCATTTAGAATGTATAATATACTCCATCATCACAGTTATATTTCACATTAATTCTATGGTATGTGAGAGAAGTAAAAGGAAAAGATGTATCTACTTGGGGAATAAGGTAATTACCCTTCCAGGAAACTAGCCCAGTTTGTTAGTAAGAATGAAAAAAAATTAAAGGAACTAATTTTTAGTAAGAAATTTGTCCATAATAAAGACTTAGCCTTCATGACTTTTCATGTCTCGGCTTTTGAGTCAAAGACAAATTTTGAAATGTCTAGCCTATTGCTAAACTCCAACAGCTATGCTCTCTTTTCTATGTATTCATTAGTCTCATGAACTCTGAGATCATGAGACTATAATATTTCTTTAAAAATAAAGGAACTTGAATAATTCTCTTGTGGCATATACAAACCACAACTGTGCCAGCTGAATTATACTGTTGAGCAGTTTCATCTTCAATAGCAGTGATGGACAAGTTCCTCTTCCCTGACCCCACTGCCATCTGTCATCCTGGATTCCACCTACAGTGCATTGTATGAGCTACACTGAACAGGTTTCACCCTGGTCAAGGTCACTGCTCAACCAATAAGAACTGATAGGGTCACTGCAAATATCCAAATTACTTCCAAATGGAGGTGCTGACAGACACTGCTAATGAGTACTGTTTTGTCAGACTTGTTGATGACCTTTGACAACATCTTTCTTCCAGACTGCCAAGATTAGTCTTATTTTTCTCCTTTTGACATTTAAGTGGTATCTGATACTTAAATGCACATTTGAGGGTAATCTGAATACTGTGTTCGAAGATGAATTTGCAGAAGTGATATAACTGATGGTGTCATTATCTATCCATTAGTTAAGAAAATATCGTATTTGCTTATCTCAAGAATGATCTAAGTCTGCAGCTTTGGGTAACTGCTATTGGAGAAGTAGATGTGAGATACAGTAATCCATATGCTAGTAAGTATAGCACAATGATGATAGAGCAAATACCTAAGCTTTTCACATATGTTCTGTGCTGGCCAATGAGATGCAGAATTTGGAAGAGAACAGGTCATTCAAAACTGTACTTATCATTCTAAAATAATAACATCTGCTTATGCTGGTACTTGGATATTATGACAAAACAATCAGGTATTTTATCAAATAGACTCTTAAGATCAAGGCCTTGCCCCTTTACTTTTCCAGTTTCCTTTGTAGATAAATCAGTCCTACCAACACCCTCAAGAAGCCATTTTTTAAAAATGATGAGGCATTAGAGCATGTGAGAGGGTGTTGATAGGAACTCTAGAAATGGTGTGGTTAGATCTACAAGTCTACAGTTAGATCTACAAGTCTACAGTTCAATACAGGGTAGAAAGCTTAATAAATAACTTTGTCCTCTAATTGTAAAATGATTCTATTCAAGCAGCTATCTTTGCTCTATGTTTTCGCATACTAATGCCCAAGAGCATCATAGTTAGACACTAACACTTCTCTTTCACTGCTACTTGAGTCTTTTATTGCTCACAAACTTAAATTCCATAAAGAGAAATTCTATCTCCTTAGGATTCTGTCTTCTTAGCCCCCAAGGAAATGTCCATGATCTCCCTGTTCTCTGCTTCGTTGACTAAATGTAATCTCTGTTCATAAATAGACACTTAAACTACCTGTTGGCTCTCTCAGGATTCTATTGTCCACTTTTCTTCTCACCTAAATCTTGAAGGCTGCTTTATCCCTATTTCATAACTTCAAGTAAAATTATTTCAGAAATACAGGAATTTTCTCAGAATATTCATGTTATGAAATATTGTCTGTTTTTTAAATCCCAGATAATTGTCACAGAGATTTACTTTGTCATCTTAATTTTAATTAAAATTAATACATGTGATGTCTTTTTCCTTCAAAAATAGTTATAGTGAAATCAGTTTTTTCTTTTTCTTTTTTTTTTTTTAGTTGGAGTCTCACTCTGTCACACAGACTGCAGTGCAGTGGCCGCTCCCGGCTACTGCAGCCTCGACCTGCTGGGCTCTGGCAACCCTTCCGCCTCAGCCTTCCAAGTAGCTGGAACTACAGGCAAACGCTACCACGCCAGGGTAATTTTTGATTTATTGTAGAGATGAGGTCTCGCCAAGTTGCCCAGGCGGGTCTCGAACCCGCAGACTCAGACAATCCACTCACCTCACTCCCAAAGCACGGGATTACAGACTGAGCCACCAAGCCTGGCGTGAAATCAGTTTTTATGTTCCACTCTATTTGCTATTCAACAACTATTTTTAAAAATCCTTTACTGCAGATAAAAAGGACCAAAGATATTTGGGACAGATTTATGATCTAATGTCTGAGGAACAAATCCAAAATTAACTATGAGACAAAGATAAATGAAATGAAAGCCTTAATATAGATACAAAGTTCTAGAAGACGATAAGATTCTCAACATTCTTTCTCCATTGTAATTTTTATTGGGTTATTTCCTCCTTCCTTGTAGCGTAAACTATCTCTTTTGTGAAGAGTCTCTCGGTGGTTCCTCTGCCAGCTCTGAAGGGCAATTATGTGAATCTTTTCCCAGTTTTGCATTCAGTAACCTAATGTTGGGTAGGTTGAACTTGCCTATGATGGTAGTACTGTATTTACACCATAGAAATGGGCAAATGCTGCGCATCAAGACTTTTTTCTCCTCCATCTTCTGAAGGACCAGTAGTTAAAGTATTATCAATTCACCACTGCTCTTAATCCTATCTTTCTTTAATTCTGGTTAAGTCTTGGTAAAAATAATTTTACTTTATTTGTCCTTTGTCTTAAAATAAGCATAACAAAAAAGTCATTTTAATTTAGTGAATGATTGGTAAAAAGTAAGCAAAACTAGTTTTCTTAGAGAATTCTTCTTCATATATTATTCTAAAAGACACAGGTAACTTTACACAAAGATAAATTGTATGTTTTTAGAGTCTGGTTTAGTTGTTCTAATTGAAGATTATTTCTCATTGTTTGCAAATAACAAAAACATTGGTCTCACTATGGAAGATGGGAGAAAAAGAGAAAGAAATGAATTTTCTCTTCCCTCCTTCCAAAACCTACCTTCTCCTCTCAATCATCAAACATAAAATTAAAACAGCCTTGGCACTCAAAATGTGTCCTGCTGACTAGCAACCTGGGTATCTGGCAAGAACTTGTTAGAAAAGTAAAACCTTCAAATCAACCCTGGACTTACAGAATGAGAATCTGCCTTTTAACAAGGCTCAGAGGTGATACATACACAGTCAAGTTTGAGAAACACTGGAATTGCAGAGTTAAAGGAAAAAGGGAACTAGGAGAACAAAGGGACTTGGGGGGAGAGTAAGATGATGTTGGACTAGGCCAGAGGTATTTCCATTCAGTTACCAGGCCCTGGGATATGCTGGCTTCTCTATAAGGAAGAGGCACAACAGAGGACAAAACTGAACTTTTAAAATGACTTTTTAAAGATGACTTTTCTATTCTCTGTGCTTGTGGCTGGTTATCCCTTAGCACCTGTTGCAAAAAGACAATGATACTGACAAGATAATTCTCAACTACTGGTGAGAAATTTGGAGAAAATTATCATTATGATTCTGAAGGTGGAGTTTTTTATTTTTTCACAAGTTGAAAATATGGGCTGAGGAAAGGTATATTATTTCATTTTGGCCCTGTTTCACACTGAGATCATGTGTAGCTGAGCAAAGCCAAATGAAATTGACCAAAAAAATTTGGTCAAGTTAGACAATGCAATTGAACAGCAGCTAGCCCATGAAATGGAAACACAGAATTTCAAGCTTTTACATACTTGTTGCTGACAGTTGAAAAGAATAATCATGTTGTGGTCTCGTGTGCACTTTTCCGCACTACATAACTGTATCTCTCAGTCACAAAATGTGACTTTATTACAAAATGTGTGACTTCTTTATAGTCTCAGTTTTATCATCTGGAAGATGGTTGTCTGTGACAGCTCTTAGAACTAGCCTCGTCTTTCCACCTAGGCACACACTTTTCACCCCAGAGTATTCTGATCTGTAGGAGCCATTTAACTAAAAACACTTAGTTCTCTGGCTCCATCTGTTTCAGAGTACTCTGGCAATGTGTTGCCCTTAGGTTTTTTTGATTATTATTATTTTTTATTTTTTTATTTTTTGAGTCAGGTCTCTCTCTGTCATGGGGCTGGAATGCAGTGGCACAATCATGGCTCATAGCAACCTCGACTTCCTGAGCTCAGGTGATCCTTCCTTCTCAGCCTCCCAAGTAGCAGGGACACTACCACACCGGCTAGTATTTTAAATTTTTTGCAGGGATGAGGTCTTACTAAATTGCCCAGGCTGGTCTTGAGCTTCTGGGCTCAAGCAGTCCTCCCACCTTGGCCTCCCAAAGTGCTCTGATCACAGATGTAAGCCACACACCTGAGTGGTTTTTTTAAATTCTTAATGTTAATTTTATGTTTAGTAAATTTGTTAGATTTTTCTCAACTAAAATATGTATGGACATAGTGAATATGTCTACACGTGAGCAGTCTTTTAAACTAGTCTTAATCACTGATTTTTTTGGTAATAAAAATAATGCGCTACACATTTCAAAGACTGTGGTATCGTGCCAGTTAATAGATATTCTGATGTCATATGATGAAATCATATCATCTACAAAGGTAAACATCTATACATAGGAAGACAAAGTTGAAGTCCTCATTTATACATATTGTTCTAAATTTTTACCAAAATTATTATTGACATTAAAGATAATTTGTGCCTCACAGCATCTATGGAAGGCTCTTTATAATGTAAAAGGCCATCATAGTATTCTACTTATTCTCTTATTAATGTCGAGTTTCTTAGTATTATCATGCCTCAGTTTCCTCATGTGTAAAATGGAAAGAATAGTACCTACTTCCTAGGTTTGAACATGAGAATTAAATAAGATGATGCATATCAACTCCAATCCCTAGAAACTAGTAATCATCCCATTAATGTTAGCTTGAGTGTCATTATTGTATTCTTACTTATATTTTCATAAAATCTTTAGTTCACAATGTTGGCAATATTCACATGCATTCAGTAGTTATTCAGTTAATTAAAAACTTAATATCAAGTAGTCTATGTGCTTGGACACACAGATGTAATAAAAGCCTAATCACAGGGTGCTCACCGAATTATTGAGAAAAGAGAAGCCCTCATTATCATTGCAATTTCTATTACAATTTATTTCTAATTTGTTCTTGAAGTCTTTTTCTTAAGAGTGGCTATAAGCCATAGTCGCCACACTTTAGAAGAGTCCTGACCAGAGAAAAGTTAGGCTCAGATTGAGGTATGTTGGTCAGTTGAGACACAATGAGAAAGTAAAACCTGTAAGCGTTAGACATAAAAATGTGTTACTTACCCATTGCAGACAGGTTATAAGAGTTAACAAGAGTGACAGGAAGCCTGGCAGGGAGCTCAACAAATAAATAAAGAGCAAGATAGTAAGAAAGACAGCACAAGAAAGGACTGGTGGGACTATGCCTTGCTAAAGTCCATGGGCATTATCCATTAGGCGTTCCTGCAGAAGTTGTAGATTAGAGAGGTTGAAGACATTGTTTGCAAAGGGGGAATCTTATTTACATGACTCTGGTGTTGACTATTAGGTTTTTATTATGATCAACAGGAGGGTATGTTGGATTCTCAGTGCGTGAAATGAGAAACAAATGGACTACATTGCAAACAACCAGGCAGGGAAGGGAAGTTTTTACTAGGCCAAATGTGACAGTGTACAACTGGGTTTCAGACAACTTAAGTAGGGCCTTAAAAGGTATGCCAAGGCAGGAACTATATTTAACAAATTTATAACAAGTATTCTCCCACTGCTTGAACCTTATTGACTGCTAATTCTACCTCTCAGCTCAAATTCTTTTGGGAAGCAGTCAGGGCACCAATCGATCAATCAAAGTAAATGGTTACTTCTCATCTCCCTCTTCTTAAATATATCTAAATCCTCAAAACATCTACACTGATCAACCCTTCTCAAAACTCAATAGCAGACCATGGTTATTTCATTATTTACTGCATTAACATGCATATATATCTACCCTGATCTCTGCTTAATAGCTTCAATTTTAGGAATCAAAATCAGTGGATTCTTTTTTGGATATTAGTCATGTTTCCCACCCCATCTATAGAAAAGCCCTTCTTCCTCCATATTAACCATTCTGAATTCTATACAACACAATCCATTCTAAACTCTCCCAGCAGCCAGAAGCCTTCCCTAATGATCACTACAGTGAAGTCTCCATTCCCTAAAATTCTAGCACTTGGGTGGTAAAGGACAGAAAGCAGATGTAGTTCTTAGTTCAGCAGCTTGCTAACTGTAGAAACTCTGAGCTTATTCTCCCATCCATAAAAGTCATAGAATGTATAACAAATAAGTATTGTTGTGGGAAATAGATAATGAATAAACAGAACTGAAGCATCACAAAGTACATTTTTAAATTATGTTTTGCTGTTGTCCTTGTAATATAGACTAAATTATTTAACAGTTGTTTAGATGTTATCTTGTATTATTAAATATTTTGTATTTACTTTGGCTTCCTATTGGAGAATAGAGATGGTGTGATTCATTTCTTATATGGGAATACATGGTACAATTTAAATTGTTTGCCTCATAAGTTTTAGTGAGTGTTCCTCTTACCCTAATGGAAATTCTATAGATTTTCCAACCAATAACTGTTCATGTTCTAAAATCTGTACTAAAGAATATAGTATTAATGAGGCCACATTTATTAGACATTAGTTTCTATAAGAATTTATTATACACAATCAGAAAAAAAGGATGGCTTCAAATCAATTCCACACATGCTTATTAAGCAATTGAGCAACTGTTACATGAATGGCACAGTCTTAGATAAAAGGAATGAAAAGTGACTGAGGTATAGAGTTTGCACTCTAGCTATGTTTTTAAAAAAAGACAAAGTAAAGTATTTTAAAGCAGCCTGAAAAAGAATTTTTTTTAATAGTTTCTTTGGACCAATTAAAAAAGAAAAACAAGTGCTGGTAATCTCAGAACATGCTAAACACTCCCCCTGTTGTTCACTGACTGTAAATTTCTTCTCCACTGAAGCTCATCATGGTTTTGGTGGTGAAGGTAATAGGGTGGTAAACGTTAAATGATCTTTAAGGAGAAGTAAAGACCTAAGTCAACCTTTCCTACTCTTTATATCTTCCTTAAATTTATCTTTCATAATTATTTGCATCAAAAAGTATCCATAATTATTTCATTCCTGAGAAGGAAACTGAATTCACCACCATTTTCTAAGCCTAGATGCCAGCTTCTGGTAAAACAGTCTCAAGAGAGCTAAATGATCACCTTTCTAGAAACAGTTTCCCTTCTTTTACATGGCAGAGGAAAGCAGTGATCTGGGGTGGGAGGGACTCCATCTTAGGGGATTGTAGCAATTCTGGAATCATTGCTTCATTGTCGACCCCAGTGCTGCAATGAAAGGTTGAGTTCTCACATAAACTGAATGTGAATTTCACTCTTCTAAAAAAGGATTATTTCACCACAAATCTCATTCTTTAAGCTTTCCTCATTTATTGAAACAGTTTGTTTCTAAATGCAGAATTACAGTTCAACATTTCCCCAGTAAATAGAGTTTAATAACAAAGCCATTAAGGCAGCTGGTCTTTGCAAATAGTTGGTCTTAATCAGTTGCACTGTATCTTTTGTAAGGTTATTTATTGTGGCCTCTCATTCAGAAAGGTGGCTTGCATCCTCAGTTGTTTAGAGTCGCTGTTCATGTGACCCCAGTTTATCTTAAAGCATCCAAGCAGCATGTTGTTTAACCACTCTATGGTTTTCATCCATAGGTGTTTTTGTTCTCAATATTGAAACATAAACCATTTCTTTTTCTGGACAATTAACCCCTTGTTCTGACAGTTTCTGTAAATTCTAGTTACAGCTCTACCTCTGGGGTTCTCTTCAAGCCTCTTCTTGACCTTTCTTGGTATTCCGTTTTCCCTACTAGTGTGGATGAATACTCGCTCATATCACTCCTCCCATTTATTTCAAAAGTGCACTCCAGGAGGAATCTATTACAAGTTGTTTATACTTCTGAGTGAATGAAAGTCAATACTTAATCTATCAGAGCTACATGTGCTTTTAAAAATATGTTTTGTACTCCTAGCAGGTTTTTGTTTTCTTTGTTTCTATTCCTCCTCTCAAAAGGCCTCTAAAATACAGCCAGAAATATGTTCTATTGAAAGTAGAAAGGCGATTTCACAAAAGCGGGGTCTTTGCTGTGTTCCCTACTATAACTTCAGTGTCTAAAATACTACCAGGCACATAGTAAGTGCTCAATAAATATTTGATGAAATCATTAATAAATGTCATTTCTAGCATCAGAGGCACCCTAATAAAAAGAGCCAACATTTATCTAATAGTCATTTTATGTCAGGTAAGTTCTAAGTACTTTACATAACTTATGCCAATTAGTCTTGACAAAAAGCCCAAGACATTAATATTATGATACTGATCTCAGATCTGTAAAACTAGGACACAGTAAGCTAGGAAGACAAAACTAGGCATTCCAACTTTTGGGCCTGAGCTAGTTCCTACCTAGAGTACTATAGACCCTATTATTATAAAGGTTGCTGTGTATACAATCCATCCAAATGATCTGACTTTCCTAATGTATGTTCCTGGGGGAACCTCTAGATAACTCAGGAAGAAAGATGCTTAAAATTTGGGACCAGATTCTTGTCCTTTATACTTTACAGCCTTTAGGAAGTTACTTAACTCAGAGTAATCTTCCAATTGCATCAGATCCTCAGTTTCGCCTCTTATCAAATAGATTATTAGTGTCTACTTTAGAAGAGCATGTGAAGGAAGCAGACAATTATATGTAGTGTATAGTTTTACATAGGAATGCTTGTAGGAAATGGATATGCTATATTGATGGTGGTGGAAGGTCTGATGGTGCTATAACTGCTACTGATGGGAGGTGCCCAGGACAGTGTTAGCTTCTTCATCAGCATGACTGCAGACAGGTTTGACTATGCCTGGAGAGTGGCCAGGACAGAACTGACAGCAGGCTCTAGCAAGGGGTGTTGAGGAGTGTTAAGAAAAGTCAAGTTCTGACACGGAGGATGACAGATGACATCTGGGATGAATACATCTAAGCTCCAGGGTAGTAACTCCAAGCTTGCCAGGCAGATGGAGAAGGAATTCAATTTGAGGAATAAGTGAGTCAAGGGCCTGCTCTTAGTTTGGGGGGGCAGTTAAGGGTAAAATCATGAACACCTACAAGGTTCATGTCATGATAATAATGTCAGATTGCCTGTTGGCCAGTGCCAGAGGATAAGGATATAGAAACAGCAACAAAGATAGCAAACTATTACTGAAGTCTCTGAATGCGCTAAGAGGTTTTAAAAAAGCATGTAATAATGACACTAATTAAATTATTAATAATATCTTAATAATGTAGCAGAAATGTTAAAAGTGCTTTATACATAAATATCATTTTATCCTAACAGCAACCCTATGAGAGGAATAATATTATTATTCCCATTTTCAGATATGGAACCCTACGGAATCACAGAGAGGTTAAATAACTCTCTCAAGGTCATTCATTCAGCAAGTGGCTGCTGAGACTCTGTATATGTAGTAGAAACAGAAGATTATCCTGGAAAAACCATGGAGATGACCCCATTGAGCCAGAGAACACATCAAAGGCACAACTGGAAATATCAGCACAAATATTGAGAAGAATAATGATGATTTTCAGACCTTTTCTTTAAATAAAATTGTAAGAGGAACTAATAATTTGTCAGTACATTAGTTAAAATAAAATATGATGAAAATGATGTGAGATATATTCTTCAAAAGGTATTTGAATTTGAACAACAGCACTATAATGAAACTCCTTCCATCTCTATTTAATTGTGTGAGCACAGTTGCTCGAATTAGAAATAGCATTTTGTAGGACTTTGTTTCATTCTTTCAAGTAAGCCTTATCCACAGGCAATTTAGCTAATGGAATAAAAAGAAGCTCTATCTCATGTGCATTATATTTTCTATTTTAATGTTTTTCAAAATTTGAGATATATTTATGTTCTTTGGCCACTTGTGAGACATTATAGTGTTAATTTAATTCAAAAGAAAAATGTTAATACTTAGAGTCTTATGGCCATAGGATATTTTAAATAAGAATTAAATAAATATACATATTTTATTGCAGAAGTGTATGACATTCACCAATAAAATACCTTGAAATATAAAACTTGTTATATTAGAATAAAATGGTTTGGAGCAAGTTGAATAGAGATATGAAAAAGCAGATATTCAAAAAATACAAAATTTCTGACTGTTAAAATCTCTGACTATTCTTTATTATTTTAAAATATTATGGTGAGTACAAAATTCCTGTAATACTTTGATTCCATTGCTGTAATTTAAAGAGGGATATAACTTTTAATTTAAAAATTTGAAATTTGTCGGGTTTGGTGGCTCAGCCTGTAATCCCAGCACTTTGGGAGGCTGAGGCAAGTGGATTGCCTGAGCCCTCAAGTTCGAGACCAACACGGGCAACTTCGTGAGACCTCATCTCTACAGTAACTGGAAAATTAGCCAGGAGTGGTAGCACACACCTGTAATTCCAGCTATTTGGAAGGCTGAGGTGGAAGAATCACTGGAGCCCAGTTTGTTGATGCTGGGGTGGCCATGAGTGTACCACTGCACACCAGCTTGGGTGATAGAATAAGACTCCAACTCAAAAAAAATTTTTTTAAAAAAACTTATACTAGCCGGGCTCGGTGGCTCAGCCTGTAATCCTGCACCTTTGGGAGGCTGAGATGAGTGGATTTCCTGAGCCCGTGGGTTCAAGACCTGCCTGGGCAACTTGGCGAGACCTCATCTCTACAATAAATCAAAAATTAGCCGGGCGTGATAGCGCGTGCCTGTAGTTCCAGCTACTCGGAAGGCTGAGGCGGAAGGATCGCCGGAGCCCAGCAGGTCGAGGCTGCGGTGGCCAGGAGCGGCCACTGCACTCCAGTCTGGGCGGCAGAGTGAGGCTCCAACTCAAAAAACAAAACAAAACAAAACAAAAAACTTATATTATGCTGGAAATTATATCCTTTGCAACTACTTAAGCATAGAATAAATCATTTAGTTGCCAATTTAAACATGAAAGGATATATAACTTTCCAAATTTTTTCAGAAGTGCTTGAGTGACAAAGGTGGAAATTTACTGCTCAAGTTATGGAAGACATTCACTTGACACTCAATAGATAATCCTTGCTCCCAAGACCAGGGCAACGAAGAGTGAGTTGGTGGGAGGGGATGGAGTACATACAGGGATTTGTGGGTTCTGAGTTTCTACTTAACCTCTAGGTTTGTATTCTGGGAAGGCACAAAATTCTGAAAAGGCAAAGAACACACATACATGCTAGTGGTTTTAGGTCGAGAGGCTCTCCAACTGTCTGCCAGAATGATGCAGAAATGGCAGAAAAATTCCTATTCCCCTAAAATGTGTTTGAATGTGGTAGAAAGCTTGCCTTCCCTGAACAGACTTGCAAGGGGAATAAGAGACAACTCAGAAGACACTTGTGAACTGATGACAAAGTTAAACATAAAAATAACATCATCATAGATTCCAATATAAATAAAAGACACCAAATATCAACCAACAAATTCATATGTAATCTGAAGTAAGAGAGACACATTCAAATGAAAGAAATGGTTTTGCTCTCCTGATTGTAAAATAATAGCACACACTATAATAACTTCACATTATTAGTTTACTCTCCAAAGACAATCACTTCAAGGGATAGAAATTTTATCATTCCTATTTTAAAGCAACAATTAATCAAGATAACTTTCCAGGTTATATCATTTATAAGTGGAGAAGCTGCAATGGGAACTTGATGCAGGAACTAGGATTCCTTTTGGAATAATAAATATACTGAACATAGCAGGTTTGAGGATTTGTGAGTGCATAATCTACAGAGACACACATACCTAGGTAGACACTAAAACATTGCCCAGACTCCAATAATGTGTCAGGCTGGTGTGGCTTCGGTGACATTGCCTTTATTTTTTGTGTCCTGTCACCTGTTTTTCCTATTCGTGAGACAAGCTGACCATCAACATCTAACTCAGCTTACAACTGCCAGTTCATATCAACTGAAAAAGTGCTTTAAAGTTCTAGTTTCTGTTTGACTATCCATGATGGAGAAGTGAAGATGATTATAATTTATCCCAAAAATCAGTACAAAGAATAAAATTAAAACATATAACTTCTTTTTCCTATTTAGAATTGTAAGAATAACATTACAAAAAACTAGAAAGCTGGAAAATTACTTTATCTCATATGCCAAGGATCATTTGTATATTGAAAAATATCCAGAGAAACAATAGGAATAGTCTTTTTTCATAATTCCATTATATATCCAGTTTGCCTTGCAGAAATAATTACTTTTTTGATCTCATAAAATCTTTGAGTCATTTTTTTGTACAAATAATTCAGAGGGAAAAACCACTTAAGGAATAGAAATTTGTCCTGTTTTTGTACTTGGGGATTGAGAGGTAACCTTACATAGAATAAACAGTTGTAATGTGTTTGTTATAATGTCATTCTTTAATAGCACATTATGTAAGTAACACTCAAGCATGGCAACATAATAGCCCTGAGAAATACACAATTTAAACTATGTAGAAAGTAGTATTTTATGAGGTGAATAGACAAATACATTAGAGTCACTTGAATGAAGATGGCATTTAAAAAAAAATCTTGGAGCTAGTTCTTCCAATTCTCAATACCTATGTATTATGAAGGCAATATTGTTATGAAGTCATACGTTTGAAATGTATACCAGAGATCTCTTAAGAAAAATGAAGTTCAGCAATTAGCATGTAAATACAATTTGTTTTTAATTTTGCAGAGGGGCTTGTATTATTGTGCAAATGGTGGTTTGTTAAAAGGATGGTATGATAAACTTTTAAGAAACATTTATTTCCATAATAATTTTCTATGATTTTGTAATCATGCATGGAATTTAATAAAATTCTCAGTGTCTCTGGTTAAATAAACATTTCTTCATACTTAGTCTGCTTATTTTTTTTTGTCCAGACTTAAGCTTTTTAACAGACTGCAAAACAAAACAATGTCTCTTTTAACTTTAGTTAACAAAGTCAATGTAAGAGACAGTTATCTTTAAAAAAATCATTTACTTAAAAAGACAAAATAACAGCAGTACATTAAAATTATAAGACATACATTAGTATTTTAAAACTAATGTTAAGTTGAATAGAAGCAAATGAGATACTGAGAAATAGTCAAGCAATTAGGGAGCAATGTAGAATCATTCAGTCAGAAGCTCTGTTGAGACGACTTGTTTCTTTTTTCTCCACTCACATTATTATACATTGAGAGCCCAGAGACAGACAGAAGAAAGTCATAATAGTTCTGTCATTCAAGTGTGTTGACAGAATTATGATACCCTGTGGCAGCTTTACCCTCATTTTTATAAAGGCTCATTTTACCGGGTAAGGTGTTACATGATCTAATGACTGCAGGTTCTCCATCCAGATCACTGTCCTTTAACTTAACCTAGAACACAGCTGAAAGATTCTTTCCTGTTCTAGGAAGATGACACCTTCTGAATAAGGAAATGTTAAAACATGTATTGAATACTTACTATACGAAATGTTCTGTCCTAATGCTTTACTGGTGTAAACTTGTATATAAAACTAAGGCAGAAAGAAACTAAAAAAAAACCTTCTGAAAATAAGACAGTGACCTTGGATTCAGATCCAGGTAGCCTGTATTCAAAGCCCATGCACTCATATACAAAGTATTCTTTTTCTCAATAACTCTATTGATGTGAATTAATGTACAATGTTAAACAGAAAACAAATATTTACTTTTTTGCATATGTATACAATATTTTGCTATATATACCAAAAACTTATAATATTGGATGTCTCTTGAGTTGGGACTTGGATAAATGAGGGCTAGAGGAACTAGGAGAGTTTTGCTTATGCATCTTTCTGGAATTTTTACATTTTGAGATATGCAGATGCATTACTTTCATGAAGATGGATAAATCAATCTTTAAAAATTTAGGAATTCAGTAGATTCTATCATGTTGGCAAGTAATTTAACCCTACATCAAAAATAAAAGCTATGAACATCCTTGAGGAATTCAACATATTTTATTTAGTTGGTCAATGATTTCTTCAATATCCAGTTAAATTTTGGTGTGACAACTACATTTAGTTTGTTTTCTTACACAGAGTGAACATTCACTGTAACGACAGTTTCATTGTGCTAAAACCTATTCACAAATCTACACTTGAAAAAAAGTGCATTTCTAGGAAATTTTATATACAATACAAATGGAAAATGTATGAAGTCATTGAATTGTCAAAGTACACAAAATAAAATCCATCAACCACCAATATCCAGTATACATTAATAAGATTTTTGAGAAAGAAAAGTTCTTTACATTCTGCAGGGTTACGTTCAAGAAGAATTTCTATAGTTTTAAAAGAAAAGTAATAAAAATATACACAATTTCCATAATGTTCAAAATAGGAAGTATTAAATAGCACAAATAATATTATAAAACTGAACACCCTTACTGTCTATCAGTTGGGCTTACATGAAGCATGGGGAACTGTGACTCTAAAACAATTTTATGTTTAACTCTGTACCTAGAATAGATTGACAAGAAACAGAAGATGCTTTTGGCTCCACAGTGACACATGTATCAGTTTGTGAGCATAGAGAAGAAAAGAGTTTAACTACACCTTTTAAGCAGGCAAACCATTTGTATAATAAACTGCTTGAAAAATTATACATATTTGGCAACCCCTTTGGGTCCTCTCCCACTATGGAAGCTTGTCTGACCTCTCAATAAATTCTGCTTTCAAGAAAAAAAATTATACATATTTGGAACAGTAGATTTTGCCATCATTTTTGTTGTATATTTTAATTGCTCTTTTTGCCACTTGAAGTCTGCCCTGACATGATCATAATTTACCACTACTTAAATAATAAATCATATCCTTAGATTCTGATTAATGATCACATCATTTTGACAATGATTTTAGTTCTTGAGGTTTTATATTGCGATGCTTGTAAAGGCAATACATCTAACTTGATCACCTTCTTCGCAATTATTAACTACTAATTAAATATTTGTACTAGATGTGATTAGGTATATGGTGCAATTTCTGTTTTCATCTGAAAACATGAAAATATCTTAAAAGTAAATAAAATGAAAAAGCAAAAGACGTGTTTTTAAAATATACATGAGAACATGAGAAAATTTTTCATGTTTTTTTTGTCTAATTTTTATTTGGAGCAACTACATTTTAGTATTAAAATATTCTAATCAAAATATCCAAACATACAATTAGAAGATAATTGTTGTATTCCTCACAAAACTTCCACATTTACATTTATAGACCAGTGAACAATGTACCATTATTCTCTTAAAAGAATGTTTAATTGTATTCATATTGCTGTTTTCCTTTCTAGACATAATGAGCACCTCATCATCACAGCCAAAAGATCATAAAATATGAAAAGTTGACTTAAAAATCAGTATGATATCTGAGCGTGGTTTTAATAAATGTAAGAGATAATCATTGCGCTTGAGTACTGAGGTGAAAAACTAGCCACATTTGCTATAAGCTCCTCTTAATAAAGTTTCATTTTCTACTCTGATTTTTCTTTTTTTTTGTTTTGTTTTTGATGGCTTCACCCCTTATAAGTTTAATAATTCAAAAATGTTTTCTTCTTATATTGTTTAATTTGTCACACAGACGAGGAAATTAGAATAAAAATAGTAATCATTAAACATTGCAAGATTATATTATTTGAGTCTAAAATAACTTAAATCACTTCCAACAAAAGAAAGTGCATTTGTTTGCAAGGTGATAACATAACAACATAAACCTAACTGCTTCACTGATATAACTCATATCAAAGATTATCATGGTGTAGGTTACTGATTTTGTCTTTCTGAAACAAGGAAATAAAGGTCAATGACAGATATCTGCCACAGATAATTTTTATAGTTTTCACAAAACAAACAACATAATATATTTCACTGGAAGCATATAAACTCATCATGTCTCTTCATGAATGAGTCATATTTTTAGACAAATTTTAGGTGCCCTCTTATCTTTTATCTATTTTACATATATTTTCATAGCCACTCTGTGACATGTATTTATGTGACTTTTACTATGTGAATTTGGAACTTGTTTTCAGATATAAAATCACTGACAATTAGAAATCTAAAGCTCGACAGCAGGGAGAGAACATACAGGGTTATGACCCTCGTTCAATTGAAGGATGTAACAATTCTCATTTTGTAGCTGTCATATTGATTTTGAAGAAAAGGTGAATAAAGACATAAATAAAATCTGGGTTAAGTTAAATATTTATATGCACCATGAGGACCATGACATGTCTAGTGCTAGTCAATATCATACAAGAAAATGCATGCTCATTTCAGTTCATGAAAAACTCACTTTAGGAGTGAGTGATCACCTTTTTCAGGAATTTCCCATGGGTAAAACACAAAATTCTTTGCTCAACATTTGATCATTGAAGGCAGAGCATTTGTTACTGGAAGCATAAGCCCCATATACAAAAATATTATGACTCTGGCAACTGATTCCTCCTGTTTCTACTTTTCCGGCTATTGATGAGAGCCTTTAATTTGCCATAGTCCCCTCTCATTTTTTGTGGTTCTTCTCCCTGTGGATGTTGCTGCCGAGTGTCTTTACAGTATTGATTAATCATCTGCATTTCGGAGTGGCTAAATGCTCCCATGATGTCCTTCGGGTGGAAGGGTAAAGCCCTCACAGAGCTAGCCCAGGTCCATGGAGACCATTTGTCTGTCACAACAGCTACCATTTCTGAATCTAAAACTTTGAAGTTGATCTTGGCTATGGTCTGCTTGAAACTGTTTTCTGTTGCAATGCAGTGATACAGGCCTTGGTCAGAATCTTGAACAGAGCGGATCAGGAGTCCTTGCGAAGTGGCTATGATTCGTTCATTCAGCTTGACCTAAAAGAGACACATTAACATTCCTAAAATGAAACACTGTATTTCCTAAATGATAATGACCAACATATATAGAATATTGTTGACTTTCACAGATTTGGAAAAACTATTGAGTACTACTTAGCTTCCTTCTCAGTGGATATGGAGTTTTGTTAGTTCTATTTGCCTTTTGTTTGTTTTTAACTTGGGAGATCTGAATCTAGTAAAAAAGAGAGTGAAGATATTATTCATATTGGCAAAAATAGCTTACAGTGCTTTCCCTGGATAGAAGTAGTTTCTTCACATATAAGCACAGAATTTTAATTGCTTTTGAAATTGGAATCATAGCCAAAATATATTAATAAAATTCAGATAATTTAAAATATCTATTTCACTCTAGAATTCTAGTCTGTTATATTTACAAAAATGATCACTTACTAGAACATAAAGCTACAATTAAAAGGTGAATTTTATCTTTTTTCAATGAGCGAATATTCTTCTATTAAAAAATACATAAGCAGAGGCAGAGTTTTGAACATTATCAAGGGCATTTCCAATTATCCCACAATAAAGAATGTCTAAAAATGAGCTAGAATGTCATTGTCTTGTAAGTCTTTTTTTTTTTTTTTTTGAGTTGGAGTCTCACTCTGTCGCCCAGACTGGAGTGCAGTGGCCGCTCCTGGCCACCGCAGCCTCGACCTGCTGGGCTCCGGCGATCCTTCCGCCTCAGCCTTCTGAGTAGACGGAATTACAGGCGCGTGCTACCACGCCCGGCTAATTTTTTAAAATTTATTGTAGAGATGAGGTCACACCTGCCCAGGCGGGTCTCGAACCAGAGGTCTCAGGCAATCCATTCACCTCAGCCTCCCAAAGGCGCGGGATTACAGGCTGAGTCACCAAGCCCGGCTTATCTTGTAAGTCTTTTAAGTGGTTTTGGTTTCCAAGAAAAGCTGGGGATTAATATTTAATAACTTTATAGGCTTATACTGGAAAATGATCATCTGCTGGATATCAGCTACATTCTTAAAATTCATATTCCTTATAGTTTCAGCTATAGTATTGCCAATAAATAGATAAAAATCTAAGTGGTAAGAAGTTCCTTGACATGCATATAATCTTGAGTACTCTTTCATTGAAGAAAAAATGAATTTGACCAAAATCAAAAGAAAGTAATGTATGGGAAATCTTTTTCTAAATGTTAAAATTACGTGCAAATAGATAAGTTATTATTAATGAAATCTAAATCAAAGGTCAATTGTTTTTGATAAAAAGTAACACACAAAGTACAAAAAGGCAAGTATAATATTAAAAGTCAGACACTAGAATAGAAGTAGAAAAGAGTCATTAGGAGGAAGTAAGAAAATAAAGCTTTGACAATGATTAAATTTATTACATTTAAAAGTGCCTTAAAATAAATTTAAACAATATAGAAGTGCATTCACAAAATTAAAAAAAAAAGTTTTCCTGTTTGTGCAAAACTGGGAACATTTCAAGTCTAATTTGATAATATCCACAAAACATGAAATTTATCTTGACGATAAATTTCTCTCACAAGTAGCAGATATTTGCTTACATGATGCACTTGAAAATGAAAACAACAAATAACCTAACAAGTATATGGCTTAAACAAAACAAAACAGAAATTAAGTCACCATCATATAATACTATGCATCCTGGAAAAAATAAGGTAGCTACACATGTACTGATATTGGGGAAAGGGAGAAAAATTATCAAGCATATTTGGAGGAATATATAACTTTTGGTAACCTAATACTTCTAGAAGTGGGAATAAGTATTGAAGTGGTGGAGGGCTTTTTCACTTTATGCTATTCAATATGAACTATTTCCATTTGCTCCATGAGTCTTTATTATTTGTCTTAACTTTTACTAAAAAAAGAAGTTTAATGTTTACAAATTAGCAACATGAGAAATAAGTATGTGATTGCCTGAAATAGTAAGAAAGAATCAGGATAAATTTCATAAAATATTAAGTTTATTTATTAGGTAAAGAGTAAGTGGAATTGTGTTCTGCTGAAATTTTGAACAAAAGAGATTATCATAATTTTTAGAATTAAATTTGTTGTGATCTTAAATTATTATTACATTCTTATGCTTTTGAGATTGGAAGACAAATCAAGATAGCAATATTTGAGTCACCACATTCTTGAGTGTTCTGAAATAGAATATTAGAAACATCACAAGAGAATAAGTTGATCACACATTCCATTTCAGATTTTACTATTAAATTTTGTGGCATGTATTTATACCTATACATTTACTTTTAATTCATAAAAATTACTTTCACTTATATATTATTCTATTCAACTTCCTACTGAATAAAATAAAATTATCTTATCCATATTAATTAATCCCTATTTGAGTATTGCTTACTCAATTCACAGACATATATGTAGACATTTTCTGGAAGGATTATTCATGTACATGTTTACAAGCTTTAGTCTATGTACTTACTTTTGCATGACAATCAAAATCACATATTATTATTTCTTCCTCAGGTTACTTTGCAAGGCAATTATTATTATAATCCATATCCATTCAAAATAATTGAAAATTAAGTATGTTGTAAAAATTTCAAGACTGTTTTGATGAAAGATTTTACAGCAAAGAAAGTAGATCTCAAATAAATAGTAATTTTTACTATTAAAAATTTTAAAAATGTTTTTAGTATTATAGAATTCTGGAGCAAAATGGGATTCTGAAGTCCATTAACCACATCTTTACTCCAGTTACTTAAATCTCCTCTTATGCAAGTGGCCATTCTGCCTAAGGTTTAATATTCCAGTAACAGGGGACACAATTTCCTAAACAGCTCATAACCTCTTCGGATAGGCAAGATTGAGAGTTGCAAAGTATTTTCTCACATAGAGTCAAGTTTTATTTTGGAAAATTCAATGCAGTATCTGTGTTCAACAGCTTGAGATGCTATGCTCTCTATACAGTCTTAATTAACTTGATTCATAGTAACAAAATTGCCCACAACAGCAGAATACAAATAGATGCAGAAGACTCTATTTTCCCTTTGGCTCCATCAGACTTTACGATGCACTAATAGTAGTACATCGCAGACTTCCCTAAAAATTCATAGGTACATATGTATTTTTATCTTCTCATTTGTCAGGACACGACATCAATATTGTGGAATTCACTATTTAAAACATACCACACTATGCCATTTTACAATGTCTCCCTTATAAAACATATCTTTTCAATCAGTGAAAGATTACAGTAAGTGTCCTTTTACTTGAACATGTATGGCTTTTTCCATATCATGAAATAAAGGCGGTGGTCCCATAAACAATGATTCTATATATTACCTAACCAAAGTATGAGATTTATGAATAATAAAGCAATGGAAACAGATTACCACACAGCAGAAAAATGCTCTTTGCCATGAAAGTTATAGTTCTTGAGGAAAACCACTTTAAAAAAAAAAAAGTCCCCTTTTATCTTGTGAATCACACAAAGGTGCTGTTGTATAAAAACTTGGCTTCTGGATTTGCACACATCTTGTTTCTTTTACAAATGCTTCCCCACATCAATACCACTGCCTTCGTGCCCAAGCTCTTGTTTCAATCACCATGTTAGATATATGAGCAGGCAGGGAGAATTTCTAATTAATCTATCAACTTTTAGGACAAAGGATTTAAAGAAAATGGCATTTGTCATCCCAAAGACATAAAAGGATGTTCGTATGCCTTTCCTTTTTCATGTGATGTGACCTCACTGGGGCATGGTGATTTAACGCTCTTTCCTAAGCCCTGATGGATCCTTGCTGTGCTGCGTCACTCACCTCTTTCCTCCTGTCTTTGTCCTTCTGTAATAGCCACTTGATAGATGCCTGTGGAGACTTGGGGGCACACTCGAGAAAAGTGGTGTTATTTTTTACTCCATACTGAACAATTTCAGCTGCATTTCTATATGCTGAAATATAAACATAAAAGGAGAGAGAGAGAACAAAATGGAATTTAGAGTATGTTCTCCTATGTAAATGTTTATTTCTCTATAATGTGTGAACTATGGCAGCCAACAAAACAAGTGATAATTATTAAATAAGAAAATTATTACACATTGTTTACTGACTTTGTTTAACGTAAAGGGAAAGAAAGACTATTAGTTAATTACAGCTACGTTGATAAGGGAATCAACATTTATTCAAGAATTACTCAACACAAAGGAATGCACTTAATATCACTTTGGATCTTAATCATTATAATATGCTTATACTATTTTTTCAGGTTTTCACAGCTGAGTAAACTGAGGCTGTGAATTATGAAGAAATGTAGTGAAAGTTAGTGATAGATGTTAGTGAAATCAGCTTTATCTCACCCCATACTCAATATGTTATAGAGAAATTCAGAAGTACTGGGAAAGGACAGAAAGCAAGGTGTGGCTTCAGGGAAATGCAGTTGAAAACACCGTATTTGAAATCAGAGGAACCTGGGGTAAAAACCGTTTGACTCACCACTGTTGGCTGTGCCTCAACCTTACTCACCTCTAAAACATGAACTACAACATTTTTAGCTAGTAGGAAAAGTATAATAACATGGTACCTCCATGTCAGGATTACTTGGAAGGAAGGGATTACTTTAATTGCAGGACACAAGGCAGGATTGTCAACAGTACCAAGAAACTGTAACATGCCTATATTCATAACAGGATTATTCAATATAGTCAAAAGGTGGAAGCAATCCAAGTGTACAACAATGAGAATGTACTTAATGCCCCAGAACTGTAAACTTTAAAATGGTTACAATGTAAATTTTATGTTATTTATATTCACTGCAACAAAAAGTGCTCCTCTATGTGTCCCTCAATAGTAAATTTTAAAAAGTAAAAAACTTTTTGTCAGAAAGAAAGTAGTCACTTAGGAAATCTGTCATTACAATCTATATGAAAGATCTGCCAATTAATGTACCCAATACATATTTTTCACAATTCTCAGTATACATACAAACACATTTAACCTTTAATTACCACATATGAATATCACAAATTTTCTTAGTGAGTATTTCTTGAAGATGAAAGGCTTGAATCTATTATAATGTTTCCCTTACTGAAGTGTGAGAGGGAACATTGCTACTGTTTGCCAAAACTGATCATTGTTTACTTGTAATACCTTTTAGGTTAAATCCTCTGCATTGTGTCAGTGGATTTCCATGTCTCACATCTTGTCTTCGGCTCCTCCTATAAGGAGGAGAAGAGTTATGGAGAATTAACACTGCCAATTACACCACATCTAAAACATAACATTTTAAACTTTTCATCTTTTTGATTGCCAAAGCTTTCATTAAAAAAATTAAAAAGAGTTCTGATTGTCAGATGTAGCTATCTCACATTTCTCACTGAGTTCATCAATAATAGAGTGGGCACTTATGCTCACTTTTAGATCTGAATAAGTTCAGTCTCTTCCCATCTACCACTTGCGATGGAACAGCTAGGGATCTCCTATCATAAGCATATCCTGTGAAAATGCTAGATTCTATAATTAATAATGTAAACTTTTGTTTTGAGACATTCATAAAAATTTTTCTAATATAATAATCTCAAAAAGAATAAACTCACTAGAGTTTTCCTTCTTATAATTGTTTGTCTTAATTTTTTTTTTCTTTTTTACAATGATAACATTTTCTAACGCTTTCAGGTATATAAAAATTTTTCTGAAACTAGTGATAGAAATCATGAATATTTAATAAAAAGTTAAGTAACACTAATAATTTACTAGAATAATCATTGCCCCCAGACTCTTTATTTTGAAGAACTTCAAGTCTACAGGAAACTATATATATGAGTACAAAGGATATTGGCATACTTAGATTCACAAATTGTTGTATTTTATCACGTTTATTTTTTTCTCTGACATATGCAAATATATATAATGTTCACAGTGTGGACACACTTCTCTGAAAACCTTTAGAAAATCAGTTACAGACATGATAATACTTCACCCTTAGATATTTTAGCATGTATTTCCCAACAATAAGTAATTTCTCAATATAATAATAATATTATCATATGGAAGATACTAATACTTACCTAAAATATTATCTAATGTGCACTCTATATTAAAATTTCCCTTGTTGATCCCAAAATATTCCTTATAAACTTTTAAAAGTTTACCCAGATCCAATGAAGTTTTATTCTTTGCATTTAGTTGTTATGTATTACTAGCTAAAGCATTTGAAAAGAGTTATGTAGTTTTAAGTTGATCGTTATTTATGTAAAAGTTTCAAGTTATTTCTATTCTAATTATTGAATTTCCTGAAACTTAGATTCACTAAGTTTCTTACTTTTAATTGTACTATATAATGTAACAAATCAAAATAGGACAACTGACATCCTCTGAACAAGCCCTCATGGATACAAACAGTGTCCTAAGTGAGAAGGAAGGGGATTCTCTTTAAGTATTGGGAACATTAAGCTAAATGGACTGTTTCTAGCAATGCTGAAAAGAATATATGAGTGAGCGTAATACTTAACTGGGCCAAATGTTAAGTCTTTCTTAATATTTTTACCCTTAAGCATAATAAAACATTTAGCAAGAGAAAAAATATTAAAGTTACAGAGTAGTTTTAAACGTACAAAGCAAAATAAATCTCAAAGCTATTAATAATGAAAAAAGTTCATTTTAGAGCTATAGATAATAGTTAATACCTTAGGTACATAATGAATGGTATCCAATTTTGTATCACTTGAGTATTTTTCCCCTAAAAGTCACATGATTCTTATTAAATTATGTGTCTATACACCACATACAAAAAATATGGAAATGTTAGTCACTCAGAAAATATGATTAATACTTACTATACAAAAGGAATTGGCAGAAGTCAGAAACTGCCCAGGAGGTCACATAACATTAAGAAGGGTACCCAATCTCAAACCAGGCAAAGAGGGGACCAAAGGGAGGCCCAAACTTTACCTGTGCGAAGACTACTTGTATGCCTAATCCTGAATTGTACCCCACATCTTTAAAATAAAATAATTTTTAAAAAAGCTGAATGAGGCCCCAAAGAGGTAACTATATTTCTATATTTAAGCAGATGACTTACTAATAACATTTTGGGATGATACGTGGCTAGATACCGCTTAAATAGATATGTTGAAGCAGTGAAAGATGGGGTTGATGTTATATTTAAAAATATATTTCAATTAATCAAAAAGTTTTCGATCTTGAGGAATAAGAATATCTTATTCCTCGAGGAATAAGAATATCTTATTCCTCAAGATAGAAGAATCATGTGATCTACTCACAGTTTTTATATTGTGATGGAGTAGGATAAAGTGACAAATAGTATGTCTTGTTATCTAATAAGAGAGGACACAAATTGAATACTAATGTGATTTAAGAGGATACTATGAATGGAAAGAATATTTACACTCACATACATTGTATGAATAAACAATCAAAAGGCAATAATAAATTATTATTTTAATACTAAATTTAGAAAGGGTTTTAAGGCATTACATTATATATACGTAAAACTGTCTACAGGAAAATCAAATGGTGGAAGAATTGAATCAGCACTGTAACAATATCTCTTAAAATGTTAGGCAGACCCTAGTTTCAAGAATTATACCCCTTCTTGGAGGTAGATGTATCCAAAGTGAACCACTACTGAAAACCAGACCAATGACTTAACTCGCGATGTAATTCTGTGTTAATTGCATTAAGCAGGAAGCAACATCTCTAAGTTTTACTTGTAAATAAAAGGAAAACAATAACACTATATTAAGCCATAATAGAGTTGTAATTAGAAAAAAAAATAGCAAGTGCTGCCTTCCATCAGAGAGGAACAAAACAGGTAGAAAAGGAGATGCAGTTGAGGTAACTTTAATAATATAATTGCATAATTAAGCATAGAGTATATGCAGCAGATTGTATTGTTTAAAATATTTGTTGCCCCCTCCTGTTGGGAGCCGGCCACGGAGGCCCACTGAGCATTAGGGATCAGGAAGGGCTGTTGACCCCGAGACCACTAGGATGTGTTCGGGAGCTATTGACCCCATTTCCTCACCCTTTCTACTTAGCACTAACCAGATTAAGCTCCTGTGAGCTCAAAACATAAAAACTCTGAGATCGGGACGAACACAAGCTAACTTTAGAAGCTCATTGCTCCCATTCTTCCACAAACTGCAGTTTTGGCTTTCACACAACTTATAATTCAAACTTGTGTCACATCTAAGAGCCTTAGTATTGGTCACAGGCTTCTGGGTCATGATCTTAGGATTTATTGAAGGTGTAAATTGTAGAATATAGAAGACAGTCATTTTGTTGAAAGAATGCGGCTGGGTTACTTGCAGGTAGCCCACTGTGAACTTTGGACTGGGCCACATTCCAAACATTCTGGGATGGGCCACTTTCCTTTGTAAAGTAAATACTTAAGCTTCTATAGAATTGTTTAACTTGGCATAAATCAATCAGCTTAGGATGAAAAAGGTTTATAGAATATATCAGTCACAGATTAGGTTATCCTTTGCTATGGGATTTTAATATTATCATATGAAAAGGGTTTAAAGGCAATCATGGATTAAGTTTTCATGGATTAAGGTTTCTGGTGGGTAGGGGACGCCCCTCCCACATCTGACTTTGTGTATAAAAGACCTGTTGTAATTCCCAATAACACACATTGCTTCTGCACTAGACCGGAGTCCAGTCTCTTTCTCTCTCTCTCTCTCTCTCTTTCTCTCTCTCTCTCTCTCTCTCTCTCTCTTTCTCTCTCTTCTTCCCCCCAGTCGCCGGTGCCGTCTCCACCTTTGGGGTACCCTGAACCCGGCTGGAGCTGGTCTCCGGCACCCTCCCTATTGTTGGATTCTATATCTCTGATTCACTGCTATCAAGCATAATCATGCGATTTGCTTTGGCAATAAACGTGAACAAAAATGTAAAAAAAAAAAGAAAATATGATTAATACTGTACTATACTCTAGATTATCTCCCATATTAGGTTTTTAATTGCATTGCTATATTTTAAAATCCAGCATTATTTACCTCCAGTCAACTTGAGAGTAAATTTTTTTTTTTTTTTTTTTTGAGTTGGAGTCTCACTCTGTCGCCCAGACTGGAGTGCAGTGGCCGCTCCTGGCCACCGCAGCCTCGACCCACTGGACTCGGGCGATCCTTCCGCCTCAGCCTTCTGAGTAGCCAGAACTACAGGCGCGCGCTACCATGCCCGGCTGAGTTTTTTGATTTATTGTAGAGATGAGGTCTCGCTGCCCAGGCGAGTCTCGAACCCGCGGGCTCAGGCAATACACTCACCTCAGCCTCCCAAAGGTGCGGGATTACAGGCTGAGCCACCGAGCCCGGCTTGAGAGTAAATATTATGTGAGCATCATGTGAGAGTTCTCATGACTGACTTGGTCACTTTCAGTCATATAGATAAGCAATATCATTCACAATAATTAAATTTATTGTCTTGTAAGCCACACTATCTAATGGTTTACTCATATATACAAACTCTCAAACTGGGTATTTTGAATTCACAGTATCATGTAGCTTCCAAGACATTTGAATCCAGAAAATTACTGTTATGGCTAGGCTTAAATCATGGGATCAGCAAGGCAGCCATTTGAGCCTCTTGTATATGTAGAGTCCCTCTAAGGCATTTATATTCCATCACAAAAACATGCTGGTAGGCAGAATAATACTATATTGCACATAGAATTTGGAATTTGGCTCCAATTGTCTGTTTTTCCATAACAGCCAATTCCTTTGGATAAACAATGAAATCACTTTCTTCTTGTATAGAAAAGATATTTACTTGTAGATTGAACAGATGATCTTGTCTTAAAATAAAGTTTCTGACTACATGTTTAAATCCAGAATAAAAAACATTAGAGACTAAATTGTAATACTTGATACAAATGCACAAATACATAAGATATTTAAGAGTATAAAGGAAAGACATTATAATGCTTACTGTAAACCAAGTTCTTTTAAAACAGAGAGTCAATGATATTTAACTACTTTATTATGTCAAAGTATTGGTTCCATTGACTTCCAAGTATAGCTATACTTCCCTGTTTCCATACAAATGACATGTTTTTGCTCTTTATTCCTATAAATTTCTAAGTGAACTATGTGTTTCAGTTAGATAGTGTAATCAGAATAAAATCAGGGAAGTTAACACTATTAAAGCAAACAAATATGAAGAATCTTCCAAATGATCATTTAAATCAGTACTATTGATTTAAAAAGAAAATAAATACTACATTTAGAATTTAAGAAAGAGTTGATTCGTTCAGCAACAGTTTTTACATTCACTCTAAGTATATGCTTAACTAAGTTCAGAAAAAATTTGGAGAATTTAGTAGTCTAGGTACTTTTAGTAAAGCTTCCAATATTCTAGTCAAAGGTGAATATGGGTAGACTCAGATGTATTCACCTTTGACTAGAATATTCTGGCTCTTCACAATAGAATTATAGCTCTGCTATAGACAATCAAAATAACTCTTTAAACAGTTATTACTCTCTCAACCCTTGATGTATGGTTTAATACCAATCATGATATTGTAACAGTAAAAAGCAGCAAGATATACTTCATTCTTTGTTTAAAAAGATATTATTGGCTGGGTGCTTTGGGTCACGCTTATAATCCCAGCACTTTGGGAGGCCGAAGCTAGAGGACTGCCAGAACCCACTGGTTCAAGTCCAGGCGGGGTAACATGAGAGGACCTCGTCTCTACAATAAATCCAAAAATTAGCCAGGCATGGTGTTATGTGCCTGCAGTTCCAGCTCCTTGGACCACTGAGGCAGAAGGATCGCCTGAGTACAGCAGGTCAAGGCTGTGGTGGCCATGAGCATGCCTTTGCACTCCAGTCTGGGCAACAGAGTGAAACTCTGACTCAAAAAAAAAAAAAAAGACATTATTAAGACTATAATTTATGGTGGCAGGATGACAATGTGGAACTTATGTTTAAGTGCACATATTGGAAAGGATAACTAGGGCTATATTGGTGAAGAATATACAATCAAATCAGTCAACGCATATTTCACCAGAAACTTCTGAAATGTAAAAAAAATCTCAACTATGCAATGATAGTCTATATATGGGTTATGGAATTTTACTTGATAAATATTCTATGTTAAATAAAAATGTGTATTGGTCAACGCAAAGGTTATTGCATGGAAGGAATACTGATCTCCAGTTCCCTCACTTTATATAGGAGCGAGTAGACCCATAGGACTATGGTAAGATTCCCATTCTAATCCCCACGGTACTTTCTTCTTTGGAGAGTGTAGTGCTTCAGCAGTAAACCTGCTAAATAGAAAGAAGATTGTATTTCAGGTGTTAGACATGCAAACTTTTAGAGTTTCTTACCAAAAAAAGTTCTGTATCACAAACAGTTATGATAATTTTTGAATATTGCTACTATCATATTTAGGGGTGCAAAATATATATGATTTAAAATAGCCATAGTGGCCATAACAATCATTTTTAAATTTCAGAGTACATGTGAATTTGCCTGTCTCACATTTTGTGTCCAGGTTCAGACCTTCAGCTCAGTACAAAGATGGAAGATAACGGAGTAATGAGATCCAGAAATGCCATGTAGAAATTACAAGAAGGCAGACCATGGAGTCTTTGAATGCATATACAGAAGACTCTTGTTGTAAAGAGTGGGAGTTCTTTTCATTTCTCATGCTTTTATTTAGTCATTCATTCTATGGGAAAGATTTAAGTTCATTGTTCCATGTTACTCTTAAGCAGTATGTAGTATTTATCTATTACTTGTGCAGGTAACACACCACCCATAATTAAATGATAACTAAAGGATAGCAGCACTGTGGGATGCAGTCACTTAGAGAAGCAGCTATCAGTCTTCCCCCAGAGCAAGATACTGAGTGGTCTTTAACAAAGGCCTATCTGGGTGATGCTCCTTCAGAGTGGTTGGCATTCAGGAGTCTCAGATGTCCCTACCAACATAGGCTTCATTACTTCATCACTTCTCATGTCTATATACATAGAAGACTCTCAAATGATCATCCAGGCCACTCGTCTACTCCAGATTCATATTTCTAACTGCCTACTCAACAACCCCACTTGAGCAGCTCATAGGCACCATTAACTTAGCATCATTTTTCTCTCTACAAACTTGTTCCTTTCACCGTCTTCCTCTTCTGTATCTACATATGTCTTAATGTTCAGTTCTGAGAACTTGGATCATATTTGACTCTATTTCTCTAACCTCCCAAAATACATAACTAGATTTTATGAGCTCTCTCAAGAATCTGACCACTTTTTGCCATGTTTACCTCAATCATTCATGTACAAGCTACCATTATACCTCACCTAGATTACTACAGTAGCCTCCTGTCTTGTGGTCTCTGCTCACTGCTCCTACACCCTGCCTTTAACCTCTTCCTAATCTGGGGCTTCAATGCAAGCCAAATCTACCACTGACCTTTTGAAGACAAAAGTCAAATATCACTCACATGTTCAAAAGCTCCCAGTCATTTTCCATTTAACTCTAAAGAAAAGTCTTTCAATTACATAAAAGCCCTACATCATCTGGCATTCTGACCTTATTTCTTCCCACCTATCATTTTTTTCTCACTTCTGTATAGCCTCATTAGCTTTGGTGTTGTTTCTTGAACAATCCTGGCATACTGCAGCATTAGAGATTTCTTGTTCCTCTTCCTGGAATGCTCTTCTGACAGACAATGTCTGGTGCTATTCCACATCAAGTCCTTGCTCATATATTATGTCCACAGTAAGACCCTCCCTAATCACCCATTTAATGTCACAACCCCCGATCCCCACACATCCTACCTATCTTCTCTACCCTTTTAAAATTCATACACCTTATCATTATTTTACATAGTAGAGGTTTTCCTTATCGACTATCTTTTCTCTTTAGAATTTTTATTCCTTAAGATAGTTTTGTGTCTTTTTGTTGTTGTTATACATGTTAGATGCCTAACTTCCAAAACAATGACTGGAAAATATCTGTACCATAATCAATATTTGTTAAACTAATGAATAAGAGGATCAGAATGCTCTTGATACTTGAAAGTGTTAGGGCTGTTTTAATCTATGAAGACCTTCAAATGAATACAGAGAATAAAGGCTATAAACACCATCATCCCAATGCTTTACTAAAAAGATCTTTGGTGCTCATGGCTGCTACTATTTGCTCCCTCTGATGACCCTACTTTTCAAAGGTTTTGGCCTTGACACCCATCATTACCTATATCACTGTATGACTGAAATAGCTATGACCTTGGTTGACCCTGAGTTCTGCATATTCTTTGGTATTCAGTCAATTTTGCTACTAGTGGTTCCTTCCAACTTGGTGCAAATTAGTGCAGTTCCCCAAATCTCTGCTTAAATAAAAGAGACTTGACCTCAGACTGCCGTTCTTTCTTAACTAATCAGCAATCACATATTCACCACTCTAAGGAAAGAACATGATCATGGAGATTTTAAAAGCAAATCAGAGTACGCATCCTGGAACAAGTAGCTTGAACTAGAAGAAGCATTCGATTACAAGATAATTAGGCAATGTAGAAAAACCCTAGGAAGGTAAGATTTAAGGGAACACTGAAGCATATAAAACAAAAAAGACATAAATTAGGTGATGTAAAGAAGAAAACAAGCTAAATGCTACTTGAAATATCTGTTGGGTCCTTGGGGGTGGGGTGGGGGGTAGGTATTGTAGGGGAGCTTTTAAGGGTGAAAGAAATCTTTCCAAAGTGCTTAACTCTGTAATTACCATGTCTATGAGAATTTCAAGTTTAAAGCAATGCCATTTTCTACATTAAAAGAATATGTGTGGTGCTAAGCACAGCTCCTACTTCTACTATTGTGTGTGTGTGTTTTAAACAGCAACAGAACTGATTCTAACGATGTGGAGAGCTTTTGTGTTGTCTGGTGACATATGTTCTGATTTTTAGCTGAATGTGCAGTACTCACCGCTTCCCAGTTGGGTAGAATCTAGAGCAGGAATGGCCATCCCAGGCACAGTATGGGTCCCGTGCCAGGCAGCAGTCAGCACAGGCTGTGCCGTAGATGTGGCAGCGATGCAGAGATACTTGGGAAACCCCTTCATTGGAACTCACATACAATTGTTGCTGTTAATGGAATGATGATGATTTATTTCAGATGTGGAAGTTAAAAGACAACTTTCAGCAGGAACACATTATAATGTATGCCCACAAACCCCTGGATTCATTTTGAAAGGAACTAAAAATGTGAGGCAAAACACAGAAGGGTATAAAGCCAAAATAAATAGAATTTTCCTGTGTTAATATGCCTATAACATTACCTCTTTCCTGTTTTAAAAAAAAAAAAAAGCTCAGAGTACCATGTAGAATGGTAATGTGTTTTAGACATTGGGATTCATTGTTCTCTCAGATTTGAGCAAATATATCACATTTTCTTTGAATGCTGTCTCTCAGCAAAGCACAAAAAAGCATTCATATTTTTCAAGTCTGCCAACACATTACTGTGTAAATTTGAAAAATCAGATTTAAAATAAAGAAATTTTAAGTTGAGGAAAAAAAAAGGAAATAGTAAATAATGGATGAAAACATCGAGGTCACATGTCTTTGAAAGTAGCATATTACTAATTAAAACAATGTTAACATTAGTTAGAAGAATATAAGTATTGATATTTAACCATGTCTTAAAATTTCTACTTGACCCAGTGATCTTCATCACCCTGAGGATGATGAATAAAGATTTAATCTTCCTTCATTTTTAGGATGGCAACAGTTTCTTAAGATAATGTTCTGATCCCCTTAGCTGTGCATAAAATGGTTCTGAGGAGTTGAAGGAATGACTCTATAATTGACACTTACAATTCTCTACAGGACTACTATAACTCAAGTGAGCAGAGAATTCCTAAGCTAGAACTTGAATAGATGTGGATGTAAAGGAGTTTGTGCATCTCCCCGCATACATATATATTCAAAAATTACATGATAGAGACACTTTTGCTACACCACCTATGGCAGTCAACCTCCTGGATTCAAATTTCAACTTGACAACAAATTTGCTGTGTAACTTTTATGAATCACAGCTTCCTCATTGATAAAATTGGTATACAGTTTTTGTAAGAAATAAATGTTATAAGGGCTATCCATACATAAAATTCTTGGAATTTTATGTGTGGAATTTTGGCTTATGTGTGAAATTTTGACTTAATAGTGTTCAAGAAATCTTAATTAATAACAGTAAAGTAAAATACCAATTAAGAAACTATCAATCTATAAGTTTCCAATTCTAATAATCTGAATCACATCTCACTCTATTCTAATTATTTTATTCAGATCAATTGATTTTTCAAATACTGTGCTGAAATTGATTGATCCCCAGTTGAGACATTCAAACTAGAAGAAAACAACTGCATGCTTTGACAATAACCATTTGTCTAAAATGCTTAATAATAACTTAAATAATTGTTTATTGAGTAACTTAGGAAATAATATAGTAAACGTTATCAGCTTCATAAAAATATTTGAGGATACTAGTTTCTTTGCGGAAAGGATACAGCAGTTTCATTCTTGATCATATACGTTTTATTAAAGGCTGCTATTTTCTGTTATATGGAGTGCAAGAACAAATTAAAAAATAAAGGAATGTAAAATAAATAATAAAACAGGAAACATTGAGATATTTAAATATAAAAAATGACGTTAACAATATGTTGTCCTCTTACACTGAAAAAATAATGCAGCATGTAGTTTTACAAATGAATTTTTAAAAGCCAAATAATCCTCCTTGCCTTGAATCTAGTTGTTTTAGTGAAACATTTTTAATTATCTACAACATAAGATGTTAAAGACAGATGTAATATGTGAACTACAAATAAGCTGAAACTTGTACATAGGGCTACTGTGTCACACGATTGGCTTTGTGTCCATTTTGCATTTTGCTCTGAGACTTTCTCATTCCATTAAAGTACTCTAAACAAAGGGCTTCCCTGCTGACTTCAAAGACAATTCTGACTTGAGATCAGCTCTCTAGGACATTAAGCAAAATGACGAATGGCTTCATGTTACTTGGGAAAATGTTTGTTATGCACCATACAAACATTTTTACAGATGAGATCTTCAGCTCCATTGTACCTTATTTATTTTTCCTCATAAAATTCGGTCAAGTGAAAAGAGTATTTAAGACTGACTATAAAATACTACTTCATCTGTAACAGACCAAATATGGTGATGCACACTAAAATTATGTAATCAGTTGTGCTAAGACATAAAACCTTTATTCTATATTCTAAGAAAAATAAGTCACAGGCTCTTTCAGACAGCATTTGCTGAGCACTCACTTTATTTTAGGTAATTTATATAAATTAACTTGTTTGAGAGAAAGGCATTACTTTGCACACGTAGAAAGTTAGGTCAATGAACATAAATGCTTTGTCCAAATTTTATGGTTGGCTTGGGATTCAAAAACATGGCAATACTACTCTGAAACCTATTCTATTTTGACTGTTACTCTCTCCCTGAAAACTTTAGTTTTAAGATAACACCTTTGGAAGCTGGAAAGGTGCACGGTCATGTAGATATCGAATTGTGCTTTTCATTTCCATAATCTTTGTATATTTTCACGTGCAGGCACAAATCAGAAGATTAATTCGAAGATTTCTGATAATCATAGTCAAATATTTCTTTCTAAAATCCTGAACTTTTAGATTTGAGACTTTCCGCTTTTTTTTGATGACATGGATATATCCTAGGAAATAGCACTTTTAAAAAATAAGCAGAAAAGAATGTATTGCACATTTCAAACATGTGACAACAGCAGGAGCTTAAAAGAGGATTGATTAATCATTCCAAGCCCTTGAGAATGTTGTGATGTTATGGTAGCCCAAACACAATGCTAAATTCTTCCCTCGGAAAGATTATTTTTATTTTAGTTGGCTTCATACATTGTAATATTTGAGAATATAAGATACACAAAATGTTGGAATATCTTGCTGCATATATGTTCTGACCAACTTTTATACAAAAATAAACCTACTCAGTCTTTCACTAAAAGCTAGCAAATTCTACATCGAAATTAAAGATGATTTTGTGGTGTACTTTAAGCAGTATTATTTATTTTGTTAGTACTAAAACTAACTTTCTAATCTTTCACCTTAGCATAGGTATAAAATATACTTTTTCAAAATAGCAAAACACTTTAATATGCAGAAATATAAAAATAGCTTAGTTTGTACCTTTTTGGATGAAATTTTCATTGTTGTTATGGGAGCATGATTCTAAAAGATTAGAAAATATCATGTTAGTTGTTCAAATAATCCTTAAAAAGAATTTTACATTCAAGAAATTTTCATTCCTATGAAAACTCAAGAAGTTATCATTTTTCTCTACATATATGTGTGCATATACTTGTCTATAAAATAAATTTCCTATTTGGAAACTAAGGATGGACTTATTACATAGATATATACCTAAACTAAAAAAAGTGGTAATTAAAACACATCTATAAATATAGTCATTGGAATAAGAAATGAGAATTTGAGATAATTGAAGAAAGTATGCTTTGGAATATTAAATATTTTGGAATATTAAATCCAACAAGTAACTTGGAATCAGTTTTGGGTGCTCAGGTGGGGGCAGCTGTGGGATGGTACACCATCCAAATCCTCTGCAACTGCAAGGGCTCTGCATAAGACATTATTGTTCACCTGCCAAGTATTGTTTTAGAAAGATGTATTAAGCTGAACCATACTAATTAATTCTCATTATTGCAAACAAAGAAATATTGTTAGAAAAGATCCCTTTTGATAACTGTAAATAAGTGAAAGAACCTAAGCATTTTCTAAAATGGTAATGCTTTTGAAAATTACTCTATTCATAATTTTACTTCTTAAACATTATTAATTTATTTTAATTATTAAAATGCAGACTTTTGATAATCTGATGAATTTTCATGAGTTTTAGTTGAATAACTCAAGTGGGAACAAGTTCTCAAAAGCAAATGTACTCATAGTCATTTTACTTTCTGGAATTGCATGTACTTACAAACATATGAAAGATAAAGCAGTGAGATCTCTAATTCTCCTTTGCAAAAATTTTTGATCATCCCTTATAAACACACACACACTAACGTTGCAACTTATAATCAGCTTGGCAGCAACTAACAGTCATACTTCCAATTCAAGTTAAGCTTAGGGAGACCAGATGTACTTTTAGAAAATGTGAAAAAAGAACTAAAAGATGATACTATGGTTCTGCACTGTATAAAAACAAAGTGCCTGGCTTTTCAAATATAATTGAATTTTCTGCATTATACCAGTATGACACATAGCTAAAAATTTTTTTCAGTTTAAATGTATTATTTCCTCACATGCTCATCACAGTAGTTCATATGCACCCAATTATTTTTGCCTCACTTCAGAAAATGTGACACAAACACCATGTTGAAAACAGTAACTGTATTTGGGAACTGTGTCTCCTGATTCAGCACTATCAATCAGTGGCACACACAGCAGTAAGAAAGCTCAGACTTTTTTTTGGTCTCACTCTTGGGCTGATGTCCCCCACATGCATTATGATTGACTCTTTTTTTCCACTGAGAGTTTATTCTTCATGATGATAACACCAGCATAACTTATATAACAGCCAATAACAAGTTAGCACATGGTCAGAATAACTCATATTTCTTTAAGACCTTCCCATAACTTTTATGTTTGGGTTTGTGTCAAGTTCACTCAATTAACATTTCTTGATAATAAAAAAAGATATTTCAGTATTAAAAATGAAGTGTTGCAATATGACATTTTTGCTATCTTCAAGAAAACTCCAGAATAAGGTACCTTGGGTTATTTTGGCCAGCTAAGTTGTCTCTATTGAGTTGAATGAGAAAAAATATTTTATATATAATGTGGTTTAGGTTATTCTAGCGAAGCAATCAATTTATTTACAGAACAAGCCATGGAAAACGCACTCGACTAAACATCATTAATGTTATTTTATGAGCACATGTTTAACATACTAATCACAAAGAACCTATGTCAAAGTAACTCTAACATTAAAATTATACATTTAATAGCATACTAGGAAATTTGCCAGAGTTCCTCAGATTTTATATTTGATTCTTTTAAAAATATTTCTTTACATTCACAATTTACTAGCAAAATCTAACATCACTGCATCTTAATCACTTATTCGCTTATGAAGTCAATATTTTTGTAACCCTGGGACTCTATATAAATGAGTCAATACATTCTGAGTCCACTCAGCTAAGCAAAGCAACTTGCTGGAGTAGTAATATTCTGCTACTGGCAGTTCTGAAGTGCTACTTTTACTCAGTCATAGATTGACTCTGGGCTTTTGTTTTCCCTGCGCCACTGTTTCCTAATTGGTTAAGCTGGAAATAGTGTTCTGCAGCAGGATTGATTCCATGTCAAAGTTTATTTGCAATTCTAATAGCTGCTCTGCTGTGCTTCATCCATCTTTCCAAATACAGACAAAAAGGACCACTTGAACTACAGTGACTGACATTGTAAGGAGAGAGGGGCATGGCAGGTCACCACAAATGCCCTCTCCTGGCTCACAGATATTTAGAGAACATGCACTCTGCCCTGATCAGGTGAGATCTTATAGGACTCAACATCCCTCTGTTTATCCTCTTTGCTGTGTTTTGGTTTTCTTTTTCCTGTTAATTTCAAATTCAAGAACAAGGAGAATGATACAATGCAATCTCAAGTTCTGACAGAACACTGTACTGATTGGCAAAGAGACAACATTTGTTTTGACTAGAATGTCATCTGAATTAAAAGCAATAAAACAAGAGAAGACAAAGCAATTGTTCTTGAAATTACTGGTTTAAAAAATATCAGAGCAGTTATCTAACAATCAATAATATAAATGCATTTGAGTTTCAGAGGCTTGTGAAACAAATAAAAGCTCTTTCATGAAAAAATCTTCTAGACCTTGACCACTACAACTCATTTTTTAAATTTAATGATGACCAAAATTCTTCAAGTTGTGATGATAGTTGGAAAGAAACTCTTCCTTTTATGTTACGATAACTTGAAATGTAAGAAAATACTTTACAAAAATATTTGTTCCTTATTTCTCATTTTATCTGGTGTTTTTCTACCCTCAAAAATTTACCACACTCATTCATTTGATCTTTTATCAAATATTTTTTTCTCTCAAGTGGCTGCAAGATTAAAGAATTCCACTCATCATGCATGTTCTGAGATTAATAGGAGAGATGGTCAAACCTTAAAGACTTCCAGCTCCTCCAGAATAAGCTCGCCACTGGCAGAGCTGTTAGTAGGAAGAACAACCACCTTTTGGACAGTTCCTCGATCTTAATTAAAGAAAGAAAAAAGTGAGATGTTACAAGACTTTTTTAAAGGAAGGAAATACATTTAGACATAAGACTACTGACTTAGAATGTTATGTATACACAAATTCAGTCATCAGAAATATATTGTATATATTGAGCTAATACCATTTGTAATATGCTGATTTTATTCCAAATCTCATATATGTAAATTAAGATACTTTGCACATACTCTGTGTAGCCATAACTGTGAGAGAAGGAAAGACTCTCTTAATGATTTAAGTCAAAGTTCTGAAAAATGTGTATTCTTGTAATATAGTATGCAAATTTGTTTGGTCATTAAGAATATAACTTACTCCTCCATACTAACATTATAATGTAACTCACTCATTGTTTTGTTAACATTAACATGCAATGATTTCATTATCTAAACAAAAAGATTACTACAAATAAATTTTCATAATAATTGTATTATAAATTACTAGTACTGGGAAATTGACATTTGATCTGTAGCTCTGACAGAGTTTATACATGGCAAGATGTTTCACTCACAACTCAAAATAATTTTCAGGGGAAACATAACTATGATTTCACTGTAGGTGTGGACACCTATTTGTAGCCTAATTCTACTGTTTCATAATTTTATTCATCATTTTGTAATTTGTTTCTTTGAATAGTCTCAAATATAGAAGAAATTCTGAAACTGTATGGTCCAAATAAGCTAAAGGAAATAAGAAATTTACTCATATTTCCCAATTACACATGGCCAAAACCAGAGATGACCAAACAAATGTAACACATACAGAAAATGTTACTTATGTCAACACTTATATTTAAGGTGGTTTCATATAGTCATGGATATCTATGCACATAATTATGCTACTCTACCAACAATATACATTTTAGGTTTAAAATAATCTAGTTGAGATTTAGCAATATGAGATTAAAGCAAATTTGTGAATAACTTAGAAAATAAAAATGTATTCATTTAAATGAAAGATGATTCTATTAAAATAATCAATAAGTTGTATTATAAGCATTAAGTCATACTCTTTAAAATTGTAACTAAATTTATAATTTTTTTAAAAAAGGATAATCATCAACAGATACATTTTTAAATTCTGTTAAGAAATGTCAATGAGTTAACTTCCATTAAATCATACAGGATTTTACAACTAAGAATCATTTAGTGATTGTTATCACAAATTTCAAATCTCAAATTGGCTTCTATTCTACAGCAATAGTTATTCTGACAAAAAAGATCCTATTTCATGTTTACAGTCTTTATGAACTTAATTAAAAGATACAGAATAATTCTCAAAAAAATAAACTCAACTTTAAAAGGTTCAGCACTAAAAAATAAAACCTACTAAATAAAAAAAGTTTACTCTAAAAAGTAAGAGACAGAGAATTTCCCAGAACAATCCCTAAATCTTGTGAAGCTACAAAATATAAGCACTTGATCTTAGAAGTTTCAAAGTACACTCTGTAATTGAAAATCCACTTCTTAAACCATACTCAAAAATAATAACAATCCCAAATTGCAGTTGAAAAGCTCTGAAATGTCTCTGTTCCATTGAGCAGCTTCCGTATAATCAGGGTTGATAACAATTTGGGCTATTGACTTGGAAGGTATGTAACACATGTAAAACTTGGAAGTGAAAAAAGAGTTGCAACCTCTTCAGGTTCTCTCCCACTGTGTAAGAGCTTTTCTGTCCTCTCAATAAGTCCCACTTTCTCAAAAAAATAAAAAGAAAAAGAAAAAAAGAAAAAGAAAGAAAAAAAGAAAAAGAAAAAAGAATTGAGAATGCCATGCAGAGACATGGTCCCACTAAATTTGATGAATATGACTAGAGGTATCCCCAATTTCTATTAAATTGAAAACTTCTAGGGGAATACAATATGGCAAAAATCCTAATCTGAAAGCCATAAAATTGTGACAGCTAGGGCAAGGTTTTTGTAATAATGTGTATGTGTGTGTGTGTGTGTGTGTGTGTGTGTGTGTGTGTGTGTGTGTACAAGCACATGCATGTGTGCACACATATGTTCCTGTTGAATATTTATTGAATAAATTAGTAAGCATGAAGGAAGATAGAGGAATCAGAAGATGACTAGACAGGTAAAATCTTTGTTTTAGGCCATGTTATCATAAAGAACATGCTTTTTAAAAAAAATTAATTATGACAGAGTTTTATGGATCCCTGCTACATGAATCATAACCATGCTACACAACAGCAAAGACCTCTGTGTGAGGTTTTTTTTTTTCTGTTGTTGCAGCTCTTGAAAATTTTTTATTTTTAATTATTACTGATGTATAATAATTGCATACATTTCTGGGTACATGTGATTTTTTTTTTTTTTTTTTTTTTTTTTTGAGTTGGAGTCTCACTCTGTCACCCAGACTGGAGTGCAGTGGCCGCTCCCGGCCACCGCAGCCTCGACCTGCTGGGTTCCGGCGATCCTTCCGCTTCAGCCTTCCAAGTAGCTGGAATTACAGGCATGCGCTACCACGCCCGGCTGATTTTTTTGATTTATTGTAGAGATGAGGTCTTGCTGCCCAGGCGGGTCTCGAACCCGCGGGCTCAGGCAATCCACTCACCTCAGCCTCCCAAAGGCGTGGGATTACAGGCTGAGCCACCGAGCCCGGCTTCATGTGATGTTTTGATGCAGGTATACAATGTATAACGATCAAATCGGGTAACTGGAGTATCTACCACCTTAAGCATTTATCACTTCATGTTAGAAAAATTCCAATTCCACCTTTGAAGTTATTCAAAAATATATAATAAATTATTGATAACTATACTCACCCTATAAAAAGAAACTAAGCAGAGGCTGTGTATAACATAGCCCCAAATAAAACCTCATTAAAATGTATTCACGTTACAAAAATTCCCTGAAAATGATCAGCTCTGAAAGCAATTAAGTACTCTCATATGGGACAACTGATTCCATTTTTACCCAATATTTTAATTTAATATGAGAGAAAAACTTTACACAAATCACCATTTTCTTCTGATAAGACCCACAATAGACACACTTTCTCCTTGCCATTTATGAAAAAGTGTACAGAGAACTATAAAAATGAGCTATAAAAAGAGAATGCAAAGCCTGCTTTTGACCAATTCACAATAAAATTTAGAATACCATTTTTGTTTATTCATTTTTTCCTTATTTTAGTTATTTCTATTTTGTTTCACTGGTAATGATGGGCTCCTGATATAGAAAATACTTTCTAGGTATTGTTGGGCTGTATCACTTGCTACTGAGTAAATCAATGGTCTTAAGTTGTCTTCCCTCTATTTTTACTCACTGATTTAACAAGCAGTCACTGAGTGCCTTTAGTGAGTCTGGTGGTACAGACACAAAGATACACAGGGATACGACTCAAGAGTTCACAGTCTAGAATTTATGGTTTTTTGAGTAGTGTGTTCCCATTAAAATGTTAGTCATTGAGAGATATGCATTCCAGAATGGCCATAAAACTCCCAATTACTTATGTCTACATAAAGCCATGTCTGTGTCCTTTTGTTTGAAGATGATAATATAGTTATCAAATGTCTTCCTTCTGGGGGTGATGAGAATGGTATTCCTTGAATGTAGTCACAACTATAAATCTTTTTTATTGTTCTGCAGAATTGGGATATTGCTTTCACATCCTTGGGAAAAGCACCAGGTCTATGATATATTTACAGTGAAGCAGTCTCTTCTTTTTTTCTTTACCAGTGCATAAACAATAACCATACATTTTGTAGTGGACATCTGTTGCTAATCCCACCCCAAATCACTTCCCCATCTTTTGGTAACACCTACGATACCTTCCGGAAAAAGCATCTCTTTCATTTTCAGTTTTACATGGTTATGAAAGATATTTCCTCTCTTACAGCTCCATGGAGACCCACATGACTTGAGCTTGTCCAATAAGAATCCAGTTACTCCTGGATTCACACAGGAGTGGGCCTAGAACTATGTAGGGGCCCAGGCTTCCCTTAAAATCAGGTAAGTAGGAATCTTTTTTTCTGAGATCAGGAGTGTCCAAATCTTAAATCTGGCAGTACTGAAGCCATCCTCGCTATCACATACAAAGAATCCACTGGAGAATAAACAACACAGAGAATAGCAGAACTTAACGATGATGAAGTGAATTCCTAACAATATAATTTTAGCACAAATTCAGCTGTGTCTGAGGCTGCATTCTGAATTTTCCAGATAAACAAAGAAAATATATATATACGAAGTGGGGACCCCCAAAAGCCCCAGAATTTATTATTTTATTTCATTTTATTTTTATTTTACTGTTTAAGTCAGAGTCTCACTCTATTGCCCAGGCTGGAGTGCAGTGGTAAACTCATGGCCACTGCAATCTTGACCTGCTGGGTTCAGGAGATTCTCCCTCCTCATCCTTCCAAGTTGCTGGAACCACAGGCGTGCACCACCACACCCAGCTATATTTTTTATTTATTGTAGAGATGAGGTCACACCAGTTGCCCAAGCTGGCTCGAGACCCTGGACTCAGGCAATCCTCTCGCTTCTGCCTCCCAAGAGCTGGGATTATAGGCATAAACCACCATGCCCAGCTAGAATTTATTTATAAAAATTGTATAATTATTCTTACATGTTTAAACTTCATTCATTTTCAAAGTATTCTTCGTTTGATGAAATACACCTATTGAATCTCTTCTTCCACTGTTCAAAACATTTTTGAACTAATCAATTTTGATGTCTTTTAGTGCTTCTGCTGTTTTTTTGTATCACATCCTCTGCATCAGCAAAATCCTTCCCTTTGAGGACTTATTTCATTTTGGAAAACACAAAAAGGTCACTCAATTAGGGTGAATAGGGAGGGTGGGGCATGGAGGTCATGCCTTTTTTGGTCAAAAACTGCTGAACACTCAGTGTCATGTGAGCAGGTTGTTTGTGTAAATCACCCATCATGAAATCAGCAAACATGTTGAAAGAATTTGGAAAAAAAATAATTCACTGAAGCAGAACACAGCCTCTCCCAACAATGCTAGCAGATACACTGAGGCCAGTGGGTTACTCCGAACACTAACGGGGGAGGCCTATACAAGGGGCCCGCTCTCTAAAGCATAATTCAGTATTTCGGGGTCCCCCTTTGTATGTTGTTTGAACTAGTTTGAATAAGATGTGTGTGGTCACTTTCAGTTGAAAGAATCTTGATGAATAAAACCTAAATGAACAATACATGAAAAGTGCTTAGCACGGTGACTGGCAAATAGTACACTCTCAATAAGTGGAGGTTATGTTTTAGTTATAGCTTGATATCTTCCTAAATTTTGACATTACTGTAGTCACTTTCTTTAACTGAACTTCAGTTTCCTTATCTATATGGTATTGATAACAGAGATACCCTTGAATACATTAAAGCACTGTGTAAATAGGCAAGGCAAATCTTAGATGTGATTTGCATAATAAAATCTATACACACAAAAAAATAAAAACATAATAGACTCATCACTATCTAGATATTTTTTCTTCCTAACATGAGAGAACACAGAAATATTATCCTTAAAACTTTTCAATGTCTCCAGCCAAGAGGTCAGCTTGAGTTTATAGTACAGTACGTGCTAGCTGTCTCAAACAAGTGATTGAACATAACTCATTACCCGGCAGCTCATTTGAATAGTCAGCTGGGTATCTATCGCCTGGGTCTTGTTTAAACAATCCTGAGAGGGTTTCCCTGGAGACTGATGTGCCAAACTGTCTGCTTGCCACTGGGTTTCTGGTCACCTACATTGTCTCCTTAATCAGATCTGGTCAGTCCCTTTCCACTGGTTGCTAACTATAAAAGTGTTCTACGCAAGACTGGCTTCATGGGTATGTGAGCTGCAGTCACACAATTTCCTGTACTTAGAAGGACTCCCTGCTTGATTAAAATCTTTGCTGTCACCTCCTTGAAATTCTTAATTGTTTTTAAACAAGAGACCCTGAATTTTCATTTTACACTGTGCCCTGCAAATTATGTGGCTAGTTTTGATTCTAGTTGTTGGTAATTAATAGCAGTTTGTGCCAGCCTTATTCACTTCAGTAGAGTAAAAAGACAACCTTATTCACTTTAGTAAGACAAACTTACATACTTCAAAGTCATATACTCAACCTTTTCCTCCCTTCTCTCTTTACCACCGTGCTTTTGGATGTCAACCTGGGCAACACCATGCATGACTTCAAGGGTAAATAACTGAGATAATCAGTTCTAGTATTTATTAATTAAAATTAGTAGTATAAAAGATAAAATCACCACATTTATTAAAAGGTGATTCTTGTTTATTATTCTTTTCTGAGCCACCTTGTTTATTAAAATAAAGAAATAATTTTAAAGTAAAAAAATACTCTGCAAAATCTTTGACAAATGAAAGCTTTATAGATATGAGTGAAATATGACTAGATATCTTACATTGTTAATTTCTATAATTAGATATTAACAAATGACTCCCTTACTTTATAATAATTATAATACCCATTCATAAGAGATTTATTTTTTCTGTTAAGTAACTAAACTGCTGCTACATTCTTTTAATAATAATTGTTAAAATTTCAGAATACAAAATGAATCATGAGTCTGTAAAATCTTCATTAGTAGTTCACTGGATCTACTTTTAATAAGTGGCATTCTACTTATGCATGCACCCTGTTACAGAAAAATAAAGTATTTTAAACTAGGTCATTTAGCATAGTTTCCCATACTTAGCTAAGTTTCTCACATGGTGCACTTTGAATAGGTAATTAAAAAGATGTGATGTTGACACCTTCAGCTTCAGCCCTGGGGCAGTTAGAGCCCCAGTTGGTAATCAAGAGCATCTCAAATATCTCTATATGAGGGGACACCCTTGGAAAGTCTGTGTGAACAAAAGCTATCTAATCAGCATCTTCCAAAGTGTGTTGATGCTTAAGAGTTTGCAGGGCCAAATAAATTTGAAACTGCTGGGCTAATGAAAGTTAAACACATTTCTTTGCTGCAGAACCTTTCAAAAGGTTAAAATCCTTTTCTGTATTGTGAGGAAAATAGAGTATCCAGTGAGTTTAAAGTTTATTTGCCGAAACCATACTTTCACTTGGCTCTTTAGCACCTAGAGTCATGTTCAATTATATAAACAGTTTCTCAAAGCATGGCTTTCAGATTACCTCACTCTAAGTCAACTGGGGAATCTACTAAAAATACAGATGCTAATTCCCACATCAGACCACAGACTTACAAATTCTGGACATGCTGCATATTAAATAAGCTTTACAGACGAAACATACATCTGCTCAAACATTTACGAATCATGAGAGACACAGTATAATTCTTTCTAACCTATTTCATCTCTTGGTAGTTTTCTGTATTTATCAAAAAGAAAACTACAAAATTGGGTTTTTTTACATAAATATGTTTAATTATTTTTTCTTTCTGCCTAAATTTAGCTAAAATAATACATTTTCCACTAGCATCTAAAGTTGATTTATTTGCAAAGTACTAAAATACTCTAGGAAAGAAGTTTTAAAAAAATCACAGTAGATACATATATATGATTTATGAAATTACAAAAATAAATTTCTCTTTAAACATTATAATGAATGGTAAAACCTAGAGTTGGCATGGATATAAGGACATAGACATTTTCAAGCACTTTGGTAGAAATGTAATCAGAAAAATCTTTGTGGAGTATAATGTGGCCATTAACCATGATGGCATGACTGATACTACTCTACTGCAGTAAACAAATATAAAACTAAGCAAATTGTATGAGAACATTATTTTTCGTTGATAACAGGCAGTGTAAAACTAAAAGAAAGGTTATAAGCCAATCTGCATGATCATTCCCCACTTTATGCCTGGGAACAATCTCCCAACAGAGGTTTAGAGAGCTGTTATCCAAGTTGAATATGGTGTTCTCAATGAGGTGAGGAGGCAGATATGAAAATTTGGGGCAGCAGAAGGAAATGAATTCTGTGGTACAGAGTAGGAGAGAGAGGGAGCTGTTCAGAAAGGAGTTTCAGAAATCCATTTGGAAACACCCAGTGAATCTCTAGTTGAGTTCTGGGCTAGTCTTGTAGGATGAGGCCACCAGAGGTTTGATAGATTACAGTGACAAATTCAGCAGTTCTGGGGGAAGAACAAAGCTGGGTGAAGTTGTTGTGTGGCCTCATTCAGATCTCATTACCACCTTGTTAAAACTTCTGGCATCCAGCCTACACAAAAAAAGGCCAAAACTTTGAGAATAAGGGGCAAATTCTAGATTAAGACGTACTTTAGTTCTATCCTATGAAAATCTATAATCAAGACCTGGTAAAATATAGGAGGGAGAGAAGTTGGAGTTTGAGTCCTGCAGAATTGGAGTGACTTGCTTTGCGCATCTGAATTCTAACGAATACAACAAGACCAAACAAATTCAAGATGATCAGCTAAAAATTAAGTGTTTGCCACTTTAAGAATTAACGCTATTCAGAGGGAGGCAACAGATTCCAAAGTCAAGAAATTATACATAATGTCCACTTTTTTTTTAAAAGCAAGATATGAGAGCTCCCAAAGCGGGAGGGGACCCAAAGGGGTTGTCCCATAATGTCTACTATTCAACAACAAATTTAATATACAGGGTGCCAAAAATATACACGTTAAGTGATGTTATCTATATATTACGTTTTGAAGTTGAATTATTCTGGTAGCAATGTATAGTATGATGTTCACTTAGTTCATTCAACCATGCTTCTACCATTTTCTTTGATTGTCCTTCCTATTGCATGGTGGCACTAGCATTCATTTGATTAACGCTATCTTTTGAGCGAACATCATACTTAAAATGCTTATGTATTTTTTTTTGGGTACCTTCTGAGAAAAATGTGATCAAGAGTCAACAAGAAGTCAAGATAACCCAGATACTGGAATTAGCAAATGATATCCTTAAAGCAGTTGTTATAGCTATTATGAGTATGTTCAATAATTGAAAGGAAATACATTCAAAAACTGAAAAAAGACATAGTCTTATTGAGTTAACAGACAAGAAAACTCAGCAAAGAAATAAAAATTATTAAACAAACAAATGGAAATTTAGAACTAAATGTATAATAACAGAAATAAAATATTAACTAGATGTGTTTAATAGCAGATTGGGGGATTGAAATTAAAAGAGGAAAAACTGAAATAGATTAATAAAATTTATACAACTGGAAGAACGGAACAGAGAAGAAGCCTAAAGAATGTGAACAAACTCTTAGATGTGACTAGAGTTTGAAAAAGAAAATGGAGAGAGATTGGGGAAGAAAAATGTCTTTTAAAAATGACTGAAAACTTTCCAAATTTGATTTAAAAAAATATTACATGAGAGAGCTAAGGATTTATCAAGAACTAAGTTGAAGATTTTTTTAAAAATCAAAATCTTGGCATATTGTATGTAAACTCTTACAAACAAACAGTGGGAGAAAACACTTAAAAATAGCAAGGAGAAAAAAACTACCATGTCATGGGAGTAGAAATATAATTATTGGTAACTATAAGAAACAATGGAGGGCAGAAGATAATGGAATGACACTGTTTAAATGCTGAAAGATAAAAAAAAAGTGAACCCAGAATTCTATATCCAGGAAAACAGTTTTTAAAAATGAATGTAAAAGCAATGAATAAAAGCTTGAAAAATGTGTTACCTGTAAACTTCTTGAATGTGAGAAAATTGCAAAGGATGTCTTTTGATCTGAAGGAAAATGGTACAAACTGAAAAATCAGATCTATAGAAAACAAGTGTAAGAACCAGATATGACTTTTTTTCTGTTAGGGATGATTAGTTTGTGGATATAATTTTGGATCAGCTGCAGACATTTATGAACATAATAAAAGCTGACATAAGAACAAAGCTGACCCCTTCTCCCTCCAAAGGAAAAGAGTCAAAAAATCTCAAAGAAAGAGGATGGAGTCCTAGTCAAATCACATTGAAAACTAACCCTAACACTGAGTTTTTTTGTTTTGTGAACAAATAAATCTCGTTTAATTAAACAAAAATACAAACAATGGCATTTGTGAAAATGTTACTGACAGTAAAAGTATTTCCCTAAAGTAAATAAAAAAGCTAAAAAGAGTTATTTGAGATATTTACAGAGCGAAAAAAGTCAGTATTTATAGTCTAATCCCCATATACAAGAAGGTTACACTCTATTTTTAATGAAGGTTAATTATCTTTTATCTGCAATTCTAAAGCTCAAAAGTCTATTTTATTTTATTTTTTTAATTCCTTTGGTGGCAAAACTTGTCCTGACTTGAACTAATTTGGTCATAAAACTTGACCTGCACTGACTTGAGGCTATTTATGGTTGTTATTTATTACACTTGGTTTGAAGGTTTCTATGTTTCACTGCAGAAATAATACTGTGCAGTATTATGAAGTGTGGTCCAAGGTTCTGCAAGTCATTTTTCCATACACACACACACACACACACACACACTCACACACACACACACACCTTACCTACACCTTACTTTTTCCCATTCAAATATTTCTGAATTCTTAAACACATTTTTTTCAAATAAGAGATATAAACTACAATTGCCTTTTTCCTTTTTTTTACTTATTTTCTAGATTATATTAAATAAGCTTATGTAACTTGAGCAATTAAAATAATATTTAAAGAGATATAATTAAGCAAAAAGATATAATTAAGCAAAGCTATAAGCTGAAACCATTTCACTAAAATAATAGAGTGTAACTCTTCAAATGTGAATTGGCTGAAACTACTTTTCCAGTTCAGGACTGCAGTATTTGCCCAACAGCAGTGCTGTTTGAAGGGATATAACCATTTTTACTGTTAGCCCATATCCTTAACACTGGGTATGTGCTAGACTGTGCCCTGTGATGGTACTTTTTGCAGGTAGCTCTCAGAAGCAGATAATCACTACTCATTAATAGCCTAGTTAATGGCAAACCCTATAACACTGCTGAATAAATTACAAATAAAAAATTATACTCTACTCCCTTGAATCTGCAATAGTGTTCCCTTTCCATTGAATTCATTTTGGTTTTGCACTTGCAAATATTATAAACTGGAGCAAAATCTGTCCTCTTGTTTCTCTATAAAATGTGGATATAGCATTTGCTGTACACACCTACAAGGCTGTTTAGGATCAAAGAAGAGCATCCATATGAACCTTTCTTGTAAAGTCTACAGAGTATAACTAATTTTACTCTACATTGTCTGAAATTGCCCTTCCACATTTTTCTCTTCACCAGTTACATAAGTTATTTATATGGTTTCTTATATACCAGTGCTTTACTTTTATCTACAATTTCCAAATAAAAGCAATGCCTCCCACATATTACCAACAGATTCATCTATAATTTCATCAAAGTTGTTTTTAAATTTTCTTTTAATTTTTACTTGCAGCTTTTCCTAATATACTGTGTATTCAAGCTTAGACAACACTGTAAAATAATTACATGAACATTGTGCATTGGCAATCATATTGCTTGCAGGAATCTCAGTTCTATGAAAGGAGAGTATTTTGTGTGTTTTCTTAACAGCTTATGTCTAGTGAATAGAACAGTATCAGGATACATAATAGGCTTCAAGACATTTATTAAATATATAGATATACTAATATATATCATAGACGTGATCAATTTCAATAACTATATGTCTCCTACATAGGTACATGTGTGTATGTATTTATTAGATGCTTACTAATTGCTAGGCAGTACACTTGGAGTGTAACATGAATTATCTTATTTAATCTTTAAAGTAAACATATAAAGTAGGTATACTTAAGAAAAGTAGCCTTAGAGATGTTCTATAATTTTCTCAAGATCATACAACTGATAAGAGATAGAGGGCAGGTTTGAAATGTATGACCCTTGAATGCCAAATTGGCACTCGATTTTTACTCCATTCCAATAACTTATTTTGCCTTTGGTTTTGTATGAAATTTTGGAGAAGTCTAAACCAAAATTAGAAATGGTCATTATAGGGAAAATTCTTTTGATTTAATCATTACACTGCCATAAGTTGATCTAGAATGTTATAGGTGCACTCACATACTTGAATCCATCACTCTGAAAAGTTTCAGAGTTATACTTTTAGGCGGATTTAAAAGATAGACTTCTGGGACAAAGTAAAAAGAGAACTCTTGAGGCCCACGCTATTACTTTACTAAGGATTATATAATAAGAAGTGACTAAATTATGTTTTGATTTAATTGCATGCCAAAAAAGGCAAAAAAAAAAAAGCAAAACTTTCCCTTTTAAAAATGTATCTATCTATCTATAATTTATCTATCCATCCAACTAAAGGATCTGCCCCCATAAAAATATCTGCTATATCTAATTTATCAAAAATTGTTTAATAAGTTTACAGTTACTACGTTTGTTTACTCTGGTTCTAGAAGTTAATTTTATTTGTGTTAAGAAAAACATTTTAATATTGGCTCAAGTGGTAATCCATCAACATATGGATTATCATAGTGATTTGTCGATTATATAGCTTAAAATATACCTAAATGGGGCCTGAGCCATCACTAAAATTAATGTTTTAAGACTTTGAAAATTATTAAAAATTATATACCACCTTTCAGTATTCCTTGCAGTATTATCTCAATAATTGCTTTTATTGATATTTTAATTTCAAATATATTAACTTACTTTGAATAATGCAGGAATATTGTGTAAGGTCTTACTAATTCTGCAAAGAATGCAACAACGAAATTTCCAAAGTTGCAAAACTGAGGTTAACCCTTTCTATTTAATACTTTATTGTTTTGGGGAAGAATTACTAATCTGAGATTAGTGAATTGTATGGTCACTGACATTAATGAATTGATAGGTTATTCTGTACTAGTTTTCAAAATTTAAACCACATACATAAACTGGAATGGAACATCTATCTGCATATCTAGGTACCCGAGTAAAATAAGGATCTTTCACATCTGAATTTGGTCATCTCTCAACCCACTACTACCTGCCCATGCTAAACTCTTCCTACTTCCTTCTGTTCATGTTTCACTATTTCCATGTGGAATTCTGCCAAACGTTGCTAGTGTGTAAGAAGATAGAATACTGTGAAAAGTAGTATACAAGGACACTTAGATAAGACTGTGCCACATCTGATGATCCTGACCACTGCTTCTTCCTGCCTGCTGCTGTTTGTTCTCAAGGCATGATACTGAAAGTAGTATTATTCCTTTGTTACTTTCATGATCACTATTTCTTCCTCTTTTTGATAAATACCCTTTATTTTCCCATTCCTTAAATGAACTGCCAGAGTCAAGTTCTTATCTGCACAGTCTCCTAGAGTGACCTCAAACATTGTCATAGATTCAGCTAACACCTACATTGCGAATGAGTCCCATATCTCCATCTCTAGCACAGCCCTCTCTGCTGAAGTGTATCTATAATAACACCCTCTTTGACTTATCCATAAGTCCACCAAATCTTCAACTCAATGTGAGACAGACCTGAGCTTGAATGTAACTACTGTTCCTAATTGTGTCACAAACCTAAGCAACCCATCCAACTTCTCAAAGGCTCGGTTTACACAACTGTGAAACGGGGATGATAATTCTATCTCATTGAGCTGTTGTGACTTCTTAATGAGGTAATGTATTTTAAGTGATCAGTGCAGTCTCCGATGCATAATAGGTCAAAGGAATGGCTAAGTGTGCCACTCAAAAAGGAATTCATTACTCTTTAAATCTGTTTGCTGATTCTTTATTTCTTGTCTTTCCAGAACTTGCTAAGTCATAAAACTACAAATCAAGCAACAAAGCAATTTGCTATCAACAGGTCCTTTACTACCAAAAACACTTTGAACCTGATAATTCCTCTTGACCTGCCATTTCTAACCCCTGTCCTAATTTACACTCTAAGCTATAGCTTGCAAAAAGCCTCCTTTTCTTTTTTTTTTTTTTTTTGAGTTGGAGTCTTACTCTGTTGCCCAGACTGGAGTGCAGTGGCCGCTCCTGGCCACCGCAGCCTCGACCTGCTGGGCTCCGGCGATCCTTCCGCCTCAGCCTTCCAAGTAGCAGGAATTGCAGGCATGTGCTACCATGCCTGGCTGTTTTTTTTTTTATTTATTGTAGAGATGATAAAGGCGGGTCTCGAACCCGGGGACTCAGGCAATCCACTCACCTCAGCCTCCCAAAGGCACGGGATTACAGGCTGAGCCACCGAGCCCGGCTAAGCCTCCTTTTCTTTTCTGTCCTTAATGTTTACTCTACATCATCACCTGTGTGATCTACATAAAATGTGTACTGGTCATGGCTGACACACTCTAAGGTGACCACTAATGTCCATGCCCTTGAATATCTCCTCTACTTGATTGAAGGTAGAATATGCGACTTTCTTCTAACCAACAGACAAATGCATAAGTGATAGCATGTCAACAACATGATTATGCTACATTATATGAGACCCTGTCTTAGCAGTTTGAAGAGAGAGACTCCACTAGCCTTGAAGAAGCAAACAACCATGTTTTGAATGGCCAATAAAGAGATCTGCATCACAAAAAACTGTGGGTGGCCTCAAGGAGATAAGGGCCTTATTTCTGCAACAGAGAGGAACTGAATTTTGCCAAAAATCATATGAATTTGGAAGAGGACCCTAAACTTCAAAAATAAATGAAGCCTAGCTTACACTTTGATTGCAACCTTGTGAGACACTGATCAGTGAGGCCTGCTAAGTCATCTTCCTCAGAAGCTGTGAGAAATACATGTGTGTAGTTTAAACCACTGATTTTATGATAATTGGTTATTCAGCAACAGGAAACTATCTAAAATATGTATCAAGCAGTCACTCCCATGCTAAATAAATATTTATTTGAATTCAATTGTCTCCTGCCTTGGGCCAAGAGATCCTTAAAGAAAAATGATGTTGCCATTTTTATTTATATATCATAAGCCCTGGCATGCAATAAGTTCAACATATTCTAATGAATGAATAAATGTCATCTTTGTGATGTATTACTATGTAATTCTGTACTAATTGAAAAAGAGCTATTGAACATATTATCTATTTGCATTAATTATAAAAGGCATTTTCAGAGGTTTAAAGCATCAGAATTGATTAATCTTTATTTAAAATTATTTAAATTAAGATAAATATACCCCAAAGAACTCAAATCACTCTATAGAAAAGATACCAGCACACGTATGTTTATCGCAGCATTGTTCACAATAGCAAGAACCTGGAAGCAACCATGCTGCCCATCAAAAGAGGACTGGATTAAAAAAAATGTGGTACATATACACGATGTACTACGCAGCCATAAAAAAGAACAAAATCATGAATTTCGCAGCAACCAGGATGGAACTAGAGTCTATAATACTGAGTGACCTCTCACAGAAACAAAGATCTGAGTATCACATGTTCTTACTCATATAGTGGACCTTGAACATCCAACATAATAGTATAAGAAAATGACTGACAGTGGTGGGACACTATGGGGGGGAGGGGAAGGGAGATGGGATTAACGGTATCTGTCTGGGGACGGGAAGACACCTCTTATCAACAAGGGTGCCTGAACAAAGCATATTTGTATACCTAACCCTTAACTGTACCCTACAATATCATAATAAAAAATATTGATAAAAAATAAAAAAGATAATTAAACTATAATTCAAAAGTTAGTTGCATTAATTTTCTATTGCTGCCATAAACAAATTATTACTAATTTAGTCTCTTAAAACAACACGAATTCATTATCTTAGAATTCTACAGACCAAAAGGCCAATACACATCTCACTGTGCTAAAATCAAAGTTTTGGTAGGGTGGTATTTCTTTTCAGACGTTTTAGGGAGAATCCACTTCCTTATGTTTTCCACCTTCTATAAATCACTTATATCCCTTGGTATATAATCTCAAAACCAGCAAAGTTACATTTCTCTTTCACTTCATCCACTGTCTCATCTCTAACTATCGCCATGAAAGTTGTTCTGTATTTAAGGAGTCATTAGACTGAGCACACACAAACAATACAAGAAAATGTCCCCATCTCAAGGTCTATAACATTAAACATATCTTCTACTTCCTTTTGCCAATTAAGATAACATGTCCACAGTTTTGGGCATAGGGATATGGAGATCTTTGTGGTGGAGGAGGCATTAGTCTGCTTACCACATCAGTAAAAAAGAAAATTATGTACACAACAAAGTGTAATACATGTGATTCTAATACCACAGACTTCCTCAGAAACTCCAGTTTCAAATCTTTTTGCTCCAATTTATACTACATTTCGCATTGTATAATGAAACATTTCCTTCCATTTTCTAGAATTTGAACTTTTCCAAGTTCAATAAAAATTTTTTGGAAAAGCTGGCTTTCCACAAAACCTCCCACCACAACCGGCAGCTCTGGCACTCCTATGGGTAGTCAAGCACACAGAGACGGCCTGGCCTGGCTGAGCAGCAGGCTGTGGATTCTTCCCTGAGAGACAAAGGCTGCCAAGTCTGCCTAAAGGAAACCTGGCAGCACATCAAGAACAAAGACTTAGTGTGGCTATTTATTCTTGACACACAGACAACAGCCTTCATAAATTAATGCCTTTGGGCTCAAACATTTTCTTGCATTCATGAATAGGGTTTTAAATAGGTGGCCGCATCCAGGCATGAAGTTAACAGTTGATTTCAAGTCAACTACAGACATACTACAGACATATTAGCAATTAAATAACAACACAAAGTAAACCATTGCCCACTCTCCTCCTGCTGAGAGGCATCATTCCCTTGCATGATATTCTAAAACTTTCCAAATACATCAATCAATAATATAGAATACATTTTAATTATGTAAACAGAAGCATGACCATGAGTTTCACGTGTATTTTGATGAGTGTGTAAGACACTCTGAATACAGATATGTCCCTTTTTAAAACAAATTTTAAATGTACAAAAATTTAGTGATGTATCAAAAACTAAGGTAAAGTTCTATTCTATTTTACATCCTCCCCCTTCCCCCCAATGTTTATCTCTTTTATTCCCAAGTATAATGCAATTGATATAAAAATGCATAAAATTTACAAGTTAAATTCTAGCACAGTGAATACACATAAACAAAACCAGTCTGTTCCAAGGTGAAGCTTTTCCAGGTCTTCTGTCAGCTTGTATGATGCATCTTGTTCACATGTAAAACTTGGTGACAATATGGAGATGGGTTTAAGTGAGTGGTATCACTCAAAGAAAACAATGCCAATGCTAATATTGAATGGCAACACATCAATAATATCATCTTGACATATGTGGGTAAACTTTTAATTCACAGTAAAATAAGAAAATATAAATTAATTTAATTTTGTTGAAGGAGAACTTATAAAACATACAAAACTATACGTTACCATAATATAGAGTTATGACAAATGAAGCAGAAGGGTGAAGAGGATAAATGCCCACAATATGAAATCAGACAGCATGGGTTTATATTATGGTTGTATAATATATTAACTACTATCTATGTAACCTTAACTTAACTGAGATTCTACCTAAACACAATGATAAATAATCAATGCAACTCGTTCCCTTATTCATTAAAATAATATCGACTGATATTATTTGGCTACTCTGAGTGATGCACTTATCTAGGTACTGATGATACAGCCATGAATCAACCAAAACAATATCTGTACCCTCCATGGAACCTGCATTCCTATAATTCTTTACAGCATACTTATGAGGATTGGATGAGATAATTTGTATAGCACACCTGGCAAAAGATAAGCACTGTAGATAGATTGAACTATTGCCATTACGACAGTCATGATATATTTTACAAACCTGAAATGGTATATTTATTTACACAAATAAAATGCTAAATAAATAAATGGGCAATTCAAGCAGACTAGTAATAATTATATAACTTCATACACATAAACTTTATTTTATATAATCATTATTTGAGATTTTAGAATGTCCTTAAAAAGAGATCTCTGGAGATTAGCTAAAAGGAAAAGAATTCTTTTTGGAACAAAACTTTTCAGCAATTAGTCATATTTTTACTTTTAATAAATTGTCTTTTTAAGGTAAAATGTAAATGAGAGCATTTGTCTTTGAATTAGCAATCACTCTATGGGTTATGTTTCTTTTCTTTTACTCTCTCTTCACATATACCTCTTTGCTACTCTTCCACATGGTCAAGTAGTCATGACAGCATGATTTATCATCTTTTTCCCATCAATTCAACCACCATTCCATTCTGTTCTATTAGTATTTCCTGCTGTGAAAATCCCTGTAGAGTCATGGTAAACTCTCAGAAGTTTCCAGATTCTGTTTTGGAAAGCAGTGACCCACAATGTTATTAAAAATCGGTGACTTACAAAGGGATTTTCTCCTTCCTCCAAAGCAAAGGCAAAGTCTAGACATCATCCTTAGCGTGACATTCATGCACAGCTTCCAACTGACAGTTGTCTTTTCTGAACTCATATGTACTATTCCCAACTATCAAATTTTACATGGAGTATTTCAGGGAGTTGTTTAAAAAATCAAAATTCCTGGCTCTGCAGTTGATTAAGTGTGCCATTCCAAGAAATGGAACTGCCAGAACTAGTTAGTATGAAAGCAGTTATCCTAGAAAGCTGTAAGGCAAGTATTTTAGGGCATATGTGTCATATGCCCTAAAATGTGTGTCATACACTTCAAAGCTCTACACTTTCGGAGGACTTCCTGGGGCCAGTGTTCTAAGTTAGTATTCTCCCAGTTAAACAGAAGCTAATGAGAAGCATAACACTGTATGCACTATATAAGAATTTTGGCAAAACACCACATGTATTGACCCTACATTAAAAAAAAAATCATAATAGCATTAAATCATTCTAAACTTCTAACACCCATTCATAAGAATACTCTCACTCTTTCATCAAAAAACCACATGTCATTCTGATTCATGAATAGTGCTAAAAGTATAAATTTGACAGAATGTATCTGAATTTGACCCAGACACTTAAATATTTTCATAATTTCGGAGCAAAAGGAAAACAGGCAAAAATCTCTTGACTGTAATACAGTCTGCTTTGAACAAATGGCTTGGATGCAAGCAGTAGGTGGCAAAGTTAAAATAAAAATGTTAATCCTATGAGAGCCCTTGCCTACTGTTTTATATCTTTTCATAAATATTTTTTAAAGGAATAAAGAACATAAAAATACCCACATGGAATAAAACAAAACACTGATTTTAAAGTATATATTTTTTTCAATCTGTGAATATTTTTATAGGCAGTAGTAGTGGGAGTAGCCATAGTGGGAAAATAATTAAATAAACTTAGTTTTCGGTTTAAGTTTTAACAAAACATCAAGATTTTTAAACTCAATATAAATGAAGAATCATTAATTTTAGACAAACTTATGAATTCTCACATTACATTTACACATTAGAAAACAGCCTTAGTTCTTCTAAAATTTCTCAATTATCAATCAAAATAGGGGTCAGCAAACTATTTTCTGTAAAATGCCAAAAATGTGTATTTCAGCCTTTCCTGACTAAAAGGTCTCAGTGGCAACTACTCAGCACTGCCACAAAAGCAGCCACAGACAAAATGTAAATGAGTGGGCGTGGTTGTATTCTAGAAAAGTTTTATTTATAAACATTGAAATCTAAGAATCTTATACTTTTTGCTAATCATCAAATATTCTTCTGCTTTTTTTCAACAATTTAAAAATGTAAAAAACCCATACAGAGCTTCCTACCTTCCTTCTTCTCTTCTTTCCTCCCTTCCTTCCTCCCGTCCTTCCCCTTCCCTTTATCTCTTTCCTATTTCTTTTTTCATTTGTTTATTTTTCTTGCTTGACATCTGGCAGCACACAAAATATTATTCAGGACAGTCCAATAAGAGTAAAAGGCCAACATCTCAAATTTAGCCAGAGTTGTACATTTCAACGATAATGGGCTCATTCTAATAGTTATCAGGCAAGAAGCCCACACAACTGCCATGGAGATGCTGTGAACTACAAAAGCATCCATAATACTGAAAGTGAATACAATTATATGCTAGCCTACTTGCACTCCAATGAACTATTACATAAGTCTTTCCTATGGCATCTGCTTTGACAACTAATGTTTTCATTGAGTTTCCCTGAATTCTCTATGATGATATAGAAGAAGGAAAACCGTAAAAGAAACTTTCCTTATCGTGGCAAATAATTGAAACAAAAAATCATTATTTGTTTACAATAGCTGAAGAACTCTCTGGCATGTAGGGAGTTAGCAATGTCCAAGAAATGTTATACCCTCCCCAAGACCTATGGATATACAAAGCCAAGAAATCTTGAGACAATAGCCTGTGATTCTCCCAAGATCCAGTTCAGAAGAGGCTATTTTGTTTCATTCTTAGTAACAAATAAGACCAACTACTCTCTTTGTAAGAAATTTTACCAGTAATCCAAAAACTACTATATCAATAAAAGTTTTATATCAAATGCTCGTTGCTAGAGTTTCAGGTAAATTGAAATTGTTGTTAAAAATGATACTGCAGGCTGACATGCCATTGAGGATAAGGTCCAATGGCTGAGTGAGTCAATATCTCCTCAAAAAGATGCTGTTGGCAGAGGTACTGCCACAGCACATACTTTTCTATTAAGATAGAACCCTCAAGAGACTCATGTGGCTTTTTAAGCAATCATTACTGCAGCTTCCCACTACAATTACAAACATATGCCAAATATTGTTTTTGAAAATGACACACGTGTTTAAATACAAACATAAAAAGTCTATGTAAAGGTGCCAGAAACTTACATGCTAAGAAAAGCCAAAGAATTTGTGTAGAAGCTTGTTTTTCTACTTTCTATCTGAATAAACATTGCTGGGAAGTTTATAAGGGCTTAAAAATTTCATCCATGAAATCTTCTACATATTTTATGTATATTTTCATGGAAAAAAAAAATATGGCATCAAAATCCACCTTTAAGACAGGCTTCATAAAAAAGAAAGAAAAGAAAAGAGTTATCTTTTCTGGGTAAGTTGAGACATTAAAGAGAAGTATGACTTCAAATTACCATTTAGCTTTAGGAAATTTTTTAAAATACGCAAATTCCACCTTGAATGATCTAAGTTGAGGCAATTCTTTGTAATCATTTACATGAAGGTTGTATCTGTAGTGAACACAGCTTATGTGCAAATGAAGATTAGCTTTTTAGTCATTTGTGAATTCATTTCATTACATGAGTAACAATGGACATAGTTATGATTTTCAATTTATCTTGACAAATATTTATTGAGCTTACTAGGTACTATAATATGCCTAGAGAGAAATTACATATCAAGGAGGGACAGAACCTTGAGAGAAACGTGCATTAATGAATACAAATATGCAAGACTGGATTAAGTACTGGTTATAAAGTTTCAGAAGAAGATAAATAGAGTGTGAAGCATGATGTTTGAAATGTGGATCAAATAGTGAGCTGTAAATGCAAATATTAAGCACAGGAGATGGCAAGGACTTACTATCCACCTTTGGGATTTGTTTGCACAGAACAGATAAGTGAAGCTGAATGAATAATGAGATGGCCAAATCATATATTTAAAAAGAGGACCATGGACAGAACCTCTGGGAATACTCACACTTGTGGGCAGGAGGAAATCAGCTAATGAAGAAGAGAGTACCAATGAAATTGGGAAATGTGTGACACATGGCTGAAGCAACAGGCAAAGAGAGATTCTGCAACCAGATGATGCAGAGGAGAGAAAGGTACTTCAGTGGTTAAAAGACTGTTTTTCTTATCATAAGAACATTTGAAACCTTGGTGACATCAGTAATACAGCAGAAGTGACAGCAGGTAAAGATGTCTATCTAGTTTCATGTCCCAGCACAAAGTTTATAAGCCAAGGGATTCAGTGGAGTATGAAAAAGAAGAATAAAGTCAGTAAGAATATAATTGATAACACAGGTCCTGGAGATGGCAGGATGAGATACAAATTGAGAGCAGAGTGAGGGATCATTAGTGTGGAAAGTAAGATTTTTTCCTCAGATGTCAGGCAAGCAGCAAGCAGCAAGAGGGCCCGTGAAAATGCAGATATGTCCAAGTGTGGGAAAGGATGCCAAACTGCAGTACATTTTACAAGAGTCTCAATCTCAGACCAGCACAAGCTGAAATTATATGAGAAGGAAACATTCAGATCTGGGGATTTGAGTTTAAGTTTGAAAAAGGATAAAATAAGAACTTTATGAGAAAAGCACACTTTGGAAATTTTATTTAGCCAAGAAAAAGTATACACATCTTAAATTGATTGAAGTCTGAGTGCAATACATTCCTCATTCCAGAATACATATTCCACTGCTACCATATTTTATAATGACTTTTACAGATGTATTTTATATCTATTTCCTAATCTAGTACGGAAATTACCTAATTTCATAGAGTAGTTCTAATATTGCAATAAGATATATTGTAAAGAGTGTTATTATAAGTGAAGAGATTTTATCACTGCCTACACAGTAGTCAGGGGTATTTGAAGTATGTTTTTAATTACTGCCAGACTGGCAAACCAGGGTTTCTTTCTCATGTATAGTGGTTCTCTAATTTTAGTGTGCATAAGAATTACCTAGGGCTTGTTACAACACAGTTGACTAGGTCTCATCCCTAGAATTTTGGGTGTGGAACCTGAGAATTTGTATTTCTAGCAAATTCTTTGTAATATTATTTTGCTAGATCAGGTACCACACTATGAGAATCACTGCTTTAGAGCATACAAAGCTAATCATTCCACACTGTGCAGATCTATAAGCAAGAGTGTTTTCACCCAACTTCTATTAAAGTACATTAGAATTTTTAGATGCATTAAAATAGTACCATTAATATTTCAAAAAAATTATATGTATTTGAATATAGTCAACTTCCAGATTTATATAAAATATGTTATTTCTCTTTATCATCACCCTTAGAAAATGGCTGTGTATATTTATTAAGAAGTCACAGTTTGCTTCAGTAACAGGAATACTTACCTGTACATTGTTTTCTTCCCCTAATTCAACTCACTATACTCACATTTCATTATAATTTGTGCCAGAAACTCTTCTAGATACTTTACAAATATATATAAAAGTATTTGTTCCTCACAATAACCCTATAAGTTAATTTATTTTATTAGCTTTATTTTGCTGAAGTGGAATCTGAAGCAAAGAGAGATTAAATACCTCACTAAGGACCAGGCAGAAGCAAACATTGGCATTTTTCTAGTTTCAATACTATGGCCCTTTCCTACTACCAATATTATAGTACACTCTTTACTATACATTAAAGTATAACTTGAGCTCAAATATTTACCTGTTCCAAGAAACAGGACGTGGTATCGACCATCAGCAGCATTCACTCGATCCACCGCTATCTTTGTATACTTGTAGTCAGTTCCTATACGAACAATCAGAGGCCTTCTGTGGACTGGGTAGATGGAATTGTACATGAGAGGATGGTTTCGAATAAAAGTGACAACATCATCTGGGAACTCCTTGGTGGTTCGCATATTGGGTGTAAATGCTCCTCCCGGACACTGAAAAAGGTTTTTTAAAACCATGTTAATTTTTTTAAAATTTAGTTTGTTTTAATAATAATCAAAAGCCCTCTGCTCTTCAAAACACTCAGAAGTTCCAATCTGTTTTAGGCATACTTGCTACCCATTGAAGAAAAAATGAATAGCATGACTGTATGTATTAAAATTTGGAGAAAATTAATACACAGTGTATATAATTTGATGATTTAAATGAGGCTAAGTCCACTTATATTAGTCTATTTTTTTTTCAGAGAGAAGCTGATGCCACCTTGTATATGCGATAACTCTTCACCTTTCTCATTCATCATTTTTCCATGTGTTATTTTGTGCCAGACACTCCATTGTTAGAAAAACAAACAAACAAAAAAACTTGTGGACACAATCTAATGCTGTCACTAGTCAAACTAAATTAGATTACATTATCAAATTCAATCTGAACTCTTATGTGTAAGAATTTTATTTCACCTGATCTGCCTTCTCAAAAGAGCTCAGAAGTTGGAGCTTAGATTGGATGAAATGAGATTTGATAAATCTCCTCTATAAAAGACTCCAACTATATTCATTATTCTTAGAATAAAATCCCTACAGCTTAGAATGGCCTACAAGGCTCAGCAAGACCCGGCCTAAGCCTGCCACTCCCACTGTAGTTTTTGCTGTTCCTAAACCTCAGGCGTGCTTTCCCTCCAGGATCTTGGCACTTGCCGTTCCCGTCTGGCATACTCCTCTCCAGACCACCTAATCGCTTTCGCTGTTACCTCATTCAATTCTTAGTTCAAAAGTTATTTCCTGAAAGGTGATGACACATGTAAAAATAGATCCCCCCCTCCATCTCTACTTTCTGTCTCCCTGGCCTGCTATTTTTTTTCACAGCTCTCATTTACCTAATGGTACATTATACAAGAGGACCACAAAAAACTCAGAATTATTTTTTGAAGGGCAAGCCCCCTTGTAATACAGGACTTCTTTGCTAGGTAAGTGTTGTAGGAACCCACTGGCATCAGTGTATCAGTTAGCATTGTTGTGAGAGGCTGCCCCCAGTTGCAGTGATTTTTTCTTTTTTTTGAAATTCTTCCAACGCATTTGCCCATTTCATGATGGGTGTGTGCTCCTGCCCACACTGTGCTGAGTGTTCAGCAGCTTTTGACTAAAAACAGCATGACCTCTGTGCCCCACCCTCCCTTTTCACTGGATCTCACCCAGAGCGACTTGCTTTTTTGTCTTCCTCGATCAAAAAAATCCTCAAAGGGAAACATTTTGCCAATACGGAAGAGGTCAAACAAACAAACAAAAAACAGCAGAAGCACTAAAGGGCATCAAAACTGACAAGTTCAAAAACTGTTTTGAGCAGTGGAAAAAGACTCTCAATAAATGTATTGCATTAAATGGAGAGTGCTTTGAAGGTAACTGAAGTTTAAACATGTAATAATAAATACACTTTTAAAAATAAATATATATAAATTCCGAGTTTTTTTGGAGGGCTCTTCCTCACATATTAGTTGCTTGTTTCTATTTCTCCCTCTAGAATGTAAGTCATGTGTTGACCATAACAGGATCTATTTTGTTATTGTTTTGCTGGCACATTTATGACAAAGCTGGTAAAAGTAGATATTCAGCAAAAATGAATGAATATTATATTCATATATACCATTATATCAATCCTTGTACCTTGCCTGCGATTTTGGTGCATAAGCTGTATGAAACAGTCAGTTCTGGCCAGGAGAGGCAAGCAGAAAGTAATAATGAGATCTGAAAAAAGGACTGCTGGACAGGGTCAGCAGCACCGGAAAGGGAACCTGACAAGGGCTTCTGAGATGAAGGTTCCATTTATAGGGCACCTAAGGCCAAACTTAAGGGCAAACTAGGAACTGCTGAAGCTAGGAACTCAAAATCACTCACTTGAGTGTTATATTATATGAGCAAAACTATTGGGTATAATGTCTTAAGGCATATAAATATTTCTTTCCTAAGCCTATCAAATACCTCTCAATATTTCTACTTCTAGAAACAAAAATATTATGCTACATTTTTCTTGAAACACACATGTTTCTTCTAGTTTTCATTTATCCTTTTTAGAGAGGTACAAGGGAAAGGAAAGCAAGCTCCTTGATCAATAGCAAGGGGCACAGCATCAGGGGTAAAGAGTAGGAGGTTATAAGGACTGTGACAGACTGGTAAATCATGTCTCACTTAAAGATGGCATTGAACACTTGTTTCCAGCCGATCGCTCCTAAGTGAGAATATAAACCCAGTGCTGCCACATTTCAGCAGAAGATATGAATTTTATGTTAAATTTGCCAGAGTTTTAAAGTTCACTCAGTCAAAATAAACACACAGGCACAACAAATTTTTTTGGTGGGGGGGTAAACTAAATATGACAGTGTCTAGGTTAAATCCTTGCAACAACTATCCCACTGTAAGAGTGTCTTTGGGCCAGTATTGCCAGGCATATCCCCCATATGTAAATATGTTTCTCCAGATTACAGATGCTACCTCCATCATCTAGATTTTATCATCAATTTTTAGATTACCTTTGACTAAACATTTCTAAAACTTTTTATAGGATATATATAGTTCTCTTTTTGTAGAAAACACAAGGAGCAATTAAATGACAACAGAGAAGAAATAATGAGATAAGTAATAAAACTAAGACTCTCACTCATTATTGCATTAACTAGACTTTCATCTGGAGTTCATATGTTCTTCTTTTAAGAAAAAGCATTACGTTCAAATATACATGTTTATAAACTGCCCACAAAGAAGACCAAAATGAAGACAAATAATTTAATTTGAAGTTGTTCTAAGCTGATGGATATGTTTCATACTTCTGCAAAATATAGAATTAAGGGTGTTTTCTGCCCTCAATCACCACACAAAGTGGAAAAAGGGAAATACATAGCTCACTGCATGAAAACATGGAAAGAACAATGCATGGGCAATTCAAATAATGCCAGACTTTCATAAAACACCACTAATTATGGTTTGCTAAGATGATATGTCTCCTTAAGTATTTGCAAGCATTTTTATTTGTAAGTTCCATAAAAATCCAAAGTTAGCATATACTTTTAGGCAATTTATATACTTTCCAGTTATTATAGTTTGGTGTGTCATAAGATTACTAAGTTATTAGTGTCTAGTTTCTGGCTTTTGATTAAAAGTAATTAAAATTCAGATTAAAATTTCATTAAGGTTGCTCAAAACCATAGTTATTAACTAGGTAACCTGATCAATTCAAATCAAATAAGATGTTTTACATCATTCAAGTATCCCCCATTTGGGACTTTTGCTTTACATTCATAATGAACTTGTCACTTAGAAGCAAGCATCTTCTATTGTGAGTTTATTTTCAAATTTGTCAAAGAATTATTTCTGATAATAATTAATTCTACCATTGATTCAAGGAAAAAGTTTTGCCGACAGGACACAGAATGAGTGATAATAAAACTGATTAACCTTTGAAGACTCTGTCCACACTAGTGAGTTTGCTTAGGGTAACAGTGTCAAGTATAAATAAGATGTGATTACTTTTCCCCTTACCTTGGGATATAATAAAGCATGCATATTAAAACCTCAAGACAATATAATATCTATATGTTATCATAAAATAAAAGCATGTGTCCATTAATTAAGTTGATATCTCATTCTTCAGATGGCTAATTTTACTCTACAATCATTAAATAATTTTGGCTAAACTTTTCCTTCATGTGTTTGTTTTTCTAAAGTTCTTTTAGCTGTTTATCAAAGCAGTGATAAGCACTCCTTTTTCAAGTAAAGACATTTAAAGTGTTTTGATTACTGAAGTGTGAGATGAAATGTTAGGGGTAAAAAGGATGACAAGTTAAGGAAGTAACAGCAATGGCTGCTATTCCCTAACTTCTTTCCTGTACTCAGTATTCATAAACAACTGCTGCCTTCTGAAGTTCTTACCTGTTCTTTTAAATCTTTATGTTTGCTATACTAGTTCAATAATTAATATATTTACATATTAATGTGTGTGTTCATTCTTTGGATATATTTTATTTAAAAAGCACTTTGATGTACCCAGTAGAAGACAGAATAAGAAGCTACTATTGTCATTTAGACACAAATATTCTGGTAAGAAAGATGGACATAAAGCAAAATAACAATGAAGACATACAGTAATCTTATGAGAAAAATATAAAATAAATAACCAAGCTTGGTTTAAGATCAATTGCCCTGTATACTCAACAGTCAATAGTTTTTTTAATGAATTTAGAATATTGGAGAATTTAAGGGTGCCAGGGTCAGTGAAGATGTTTAGGGATAAGAAAACAAAGTTTGGAGTATTAAGGAACCTGTAATTCCTGGGGCATGGCTGGATTATAGAGCCCAGAGTGAAGAAAAGAACTAGGAAGTGAGGTTAAAGACAGACAGTGGAAAATACAAAGTACCCATAGAAAGACTGACTGGCATGGTCAAGGGGATCTTGACCTAACACTTGAAAGATGAGTGCTATATGGATAACTAAAGGTACTTGGTGGCATTCCAGAATCTGGGCTAGTTTCCGTCATTGATCTATGAAACTTACATACTGGAGAAACTGACTTTATGTCTTAACCCTTGATAATCTAGGTCCTTTGTATGAAGTCCAAGAATGATACAGTTTAAGACTTGAAGTTCTATACTATCTGGGCCTCATCTTCCTTATATTTGTCTTCTGCTACATAAAAAAGCTTTCTGCTCCAGTCTTAATAGCCATGCAGAGCTTCCAGGATTCACTCATTAATTTCCATCTGTGCATGCAGTGAATGTCGTGCCTTTGTCTGAAAACTCTTTGCCTCCTTCCCTGATTTATCCACATCCAATCAGGTCCAGTTAAATCTCACATTTTGTATATGATTTTTAAATAAGGCTGTTTCACTACAAGCTCTTCTAGATTGCAATAATATTTATTTTTTATTTAATTTACAAGTTTTGAGTAATGATGTGAGACAATATGTAATCAACTTTTCATGTCAATATGCCTTATGTGTTCAATTTCCTTGTAAACTTTCCCTACTGAATGCTTTCAAAGATCTAATAGAAATAGAAATATTCCTAATGTAAGCACAACCAGAAGATGCATGTAATCAACCAAAGTGCCAGCAATGCACTTCTCTGTTCCTTGCCACCACTATGTGGATCATGGGAATTTTCTGTTTTCTTCTGCTGGCACCAGACCTGTTCAAAGCATGATGATTAAAGTAGATGGTTCTGCTAAACTATAAATAGATGTCAAAATTGAATACTTTTATTAGGTTTTGCTTTAACAGGATACATAACATATACGAACAATCCCTTGCAGAAGCTTTATCCACGTTGCAACAGAATAATGTAATATGTTAGCTCAACCACAGAGAGTATGCAGTCTTTGGCTGCCCTTTGTAACATACCAAAGGTGTCTTGTTTCTTCCACAAACTTGAATTACTTATGGAAAAATATTATGACACAATTGGCAGACTTCTTCCTACTGACTTGGGTTTGTTGGCTGGGTTGCTTGCTAACAGAATTGTCAACCCTGTTTTAAAAGAAGCATCTATGGAGAACATTAGAATGAGGGTATACAATTTCTGCTAGTGTCATTTCTTTAAGAACACCGTCATATATTTACACATATAAGTTTGACCCAGCAACTGTATTACTGTATGGGGAAATAAAGTATGACAATCACAGCTGATCTTTCATTAGAAGGACTTCAGAAGCAACCTTCTTAATTTGAGAGAAGAAAGTATGCTTTGGGTCACTTGGCTGTAAGTTTTCTGGCTACATAAGAGGGACATTAAACCCCAGAAGTCCAGAGGAGAGAAAGACACTGACTATTCTGAGTCAGAGAGTTGACTTCATGGTGCTTTGCTCATTGAAGGGTGGAGGGACTAAATCTTAAGGGAAGTATGCTCTTTCAGCAGGAGTTCCAGAGGTCATGTCTCCACCCTGCCTTTTTTATTCTCTAAGGATCACTCATCTGACAATTTTTTGATTTGAAGGAGCTGCTCTGGTCTCAACACCAGATGTAAGAAACCACATTATAGAAGTACGTCTCAAGTACTGACTAATCCCTTTTTTCACAGAGTCTGCTCCAGATGTGTGTTGCTAAGCCCTGGCTTATTCTACACTACTTTAGAATAGGAAATACACTTATTCATGATAGCTAAAAAACAGTGGAAAGTGGGGTTGCTAACAGAATTTTCTAATTTAGCATTAGTTTATTTTGTTTTACTAAAAAAAGTTTATGTATTCATACATTTTATGCAGAATAATTGCTACTTGGCACGAGTGGTGTTCTCACTGCGATTTTGTGTCCTTTAAGTTGCCACATGGGTGAAGAACCTGATGAAAGGGAAGGCCAGAGGTCACTTTTCTTCAGGAAAAGATTCCCCAATTTGTAGCATTTGCCAATTTCTGTAATGCAAATAGTCTCACCATGGCTGAGTTCATAATTCACTGTGATGTCCTTAATTGAGAAGAGGGGCTTACTATCTGCTCTTGTGAAGTGGGTATGGGCAGGCTGTAACATTCGCTGCATGAGGCTCTGAGGCCTTGACCCCTCATTCAACCAATCTTGATTTATTTTATCTGTGTAATTTCTTTATCTGAGGGGATTTCTCTTATGTTTTTGGGGGGAGAGAGGAAATGAAATGCTGATGAGTTTACAGATCAATTGTTCCTGTACTAATCCCATATACATGTTGTTCAAAAGAATCATACATGAAAACACATTTAATTACAACCACCTCTTAATTTTCTGTATTAAGAGGAACCTGTGAGAAGATCACTTTTAAATAGCAAGTCATTCTCAAAAATATGATTTACTCTTGAATATATCATCACAGAGTCATCTGGAAAGGCATGAAATATGCTGAATGAAATATGAGAGCCAACACCAAAAGGAAGGGGCAAGATGACAACAGATCCAGTCAGAATGTGAGAGTCTTTGCATGAGTGAGTATACAAAAGGACTAATCCATGTTCATTTGTGTGTGCAATTGGGTGAACAAATGTCCAACTGACAGGAGACATGGGATCAAGTGCTTGGACCTCTGCAGAAATAGCTGCAGTTTGCTGCTACTCTGAATTCAGCACCTGCCATTCACAGAAGGATCCACCATCCCTAGGGCATCTCTAGGAAAAAGGCAGAAGAGATCAGCTGCTTCTTAACACCTGGCACCTGGCACACACCACCACCTGAGGCAACAGGCCAGACACTGACAACAGAGAGCATTGAGAAAGTGAGGGAAGGTAATCTAGAGCTGAGCCCTGCCAGAGGAGAAAACACAGACCGCCACCAGTCCTGGGACTGGGCAGAGACCTGTTTTAACTTGCCCAATTCTAAGCAGCCTGCATCCTGAGACCGAGGAGTGATCTCTGCATCACTCTGAAATTGGCCATCATTTGCCTAGAGTGGACATTCAAGTGCATGATACTGGAGAGACAGATGCCCCATCCCCACACTGGACCAAACACAGACACATTCAATCAGAGCAAGGAGACCTAGCACCAGACGAGTTGGGAGCTTTTCCCAGGAAGAGCTGCTGGAGCAATTGTTGACCCCACTATCTCTGCACTGGGCTGAACACTGGCGGTGAGGGTCACGGAGGGAATGCAGTGAGGGAGCCTAAGGCAGAGCTCCAAGGAAGCAGTGGGGAGAAGCCACCCCATTCTGGATTGGGATCCAGAGCCAGAGATACCAGGCTCTGGCCCCAAGATCCAGAGACTGATAATTGCTGGGGAGAGAGCTAGTGACCCCATTCATGGCAGGAACAGAAGCCAGCAGAGAAACTTAGCAGATGCTATAACACCTGGGCAGAGAAGTACTCCAGAGTGGCCTCTGCAGAACAGCAGAACTGCATCTTAAGACCAGGCACTGATCTCTGCATTGCATTGGGCTACTCTTTGTGACCTCAGAGAACATTTTCCCCAGTGCACAAGCCCTGGCAGGTAATGGCATCTGTAGAACCCTTGATGATTCACCCTCCACCCTGAGTCAGCTGCTGGATGATAGATGCAAAGAGTGGAACTAACCGAGAAGGAGGTGAGTACCTAGATGACTTCCCCCTGCCCCTATCAAAAATTGAAAAATACTGGGAGGGCAGGGCAGAGATTGGAGGCTTCATTTCCCAGCCACAACTGGATGACCTGGGAACTGTGACCATGCTAGGAGAACTAGGAAGGGAGTGAGAGCCCAAGAGATGTTGTGTCAAGTTATTTCAGCCTCCTATTCTCACATGAACATGCACCGGCTACCAATTGCAGGGAGCAGGGGATAAAGAATCTAATATCATAAGTTCCAACAGCGAAAAAGGAATCTGCATTAACAGACCTGCAGTTGCAGAACCTATTGCATGAGGGAGCAACCTCCCCACACACACCAGAGACACGTAATAGCTGAGAACTCTTTATCAACAGGTTTTGTTGTTGTTGTTTGTTTTGGTTGGGGTATTGGTTTGTTTGTTTGACTATTTTATATTTTATTTGGATGTTTTGTCGGTTGACTTTCTCTTTTTTTCTTCTTCTTCTATTTCTCTTTGTTCTGTGTGTGTTTTTTCCTTTCTTTTTACTTTTCCTATTTTTCTTTCTTCTTTCTCCCTCTTTCTCATCCTTTCCTTTTTTTTCTCTCTTCCTTCCCTCTCTTTTCCTTCTTATATTCTGTCTTGGTCTCAGGGACTATGCAAGCATAACCACTGTAAGGTCATATTGTGCAGAGCTGGAGAGCGATTCCCTGCTGGCCCATTTACCAGATAGCAAACATTATGACCTGCCAATAGATTCTGAGTCCTCGAGCACCCCCCACATCCCTTAGTAAATGCTCAAAATTGTAAAGAGACATCATAAAGCCTCACATCCAGCCCTACTTCATAATTGAACAAACCTGGGGTCCCAGCTCAAAGAAGGATAAAAGATAGAGCAAATATCAGAAGTGACTGCTTCTCCATTTTCCACTAAGCAATGGAATTAAAAAGAAAGATAAAAGAACTACTATAAATGAAGAAAAACCACAAAGAACTGCTGCTAACCATTAGAGCCTAGCAAAAAGTCAGTGCTAGAAAGAACAGCTACTGGAGCACAAACAATGGCTATCTCTGAGAACAACAGTACCCAGAAGGTACTTATGGAGATCAAAGAATCATTGGATAGAATAAAAATCAAGAAATGCAAGGACTAAAACTAAAAAAAAAGAAAGTGTACTTAGAAATAACAGAAATAAAGAACTCCATTCAAGAAATAAATAATAAACTGACAAGCATGGGAAGCAGAGTTGACCAAGCAAAAGAAAGAATCTCAGAGCTGGAAGACCAAAACATGGAATTAACTCAATCTATTAAAACTATAGGGGGAAAAATTAAGAGGAAAGAAGAAACTCTCCAAGTGATGTGCATTTTTTATCAGGAATCCAAACCCATGTCTGGTTAGAATACCTGAAATAGAGAAATGGAAAACACCCTGGAACAAACATTCTATGAGGTCATTCAAGAAAGCTTCCTTCATCTGACCAGAGAAATAACTATACATGCATAAGAGATGTCAGAGAACCCTTGCAGGACATCTCATGAGAAGACCAACCTTTAGACACATAGTAATTCACCTACACAAAATAGGTATAACAGAAAAAAATGCTAAAAGCAGCAAGGAAAAAAGGACAGACTATCTACCGGGGAAGACCAATCAGAATCGCTACAGACTTATCTGTAGAATCATTACAGAAGGAATTGGACCCCAATCTTTAATGTTCTTAAAGATAAACAATATCAACCAAGAATTTCCTATCCAGCCAAGCTAAGCTTCCTCAGTGATGGAGAATTAAAATCCTTCCCTACATCCAATCCCGAAGAGAATAGGCTGCTCTGAGACCAACTCTATACGAGACGCTTAAAAAGGTGCTGCGCACAGAAGAAAAATGAACAAAAGAAAGACCATATATTTTACAAGACCACAAAGACAGAGCAGAACACATAGCACACCCACAACAATGAAAACACATGCATATATAAACACAAAATTAAAAGAAAACAAAACACCCTTATAAGAGCATTATGACAGGAGCATTCTCTCATATTTCAATAATCAGCCTGAACATGACTGGACTAAATGCACCACTGAAATGACACAGAATGACAAAATGGATAAAAACACAAGACCCAGTAATTTGTTGCCTTCAGTAAACTCAACTTATCACAAAAGATGCCCACAGACTCAAAGTTAGAAGAAGAAAAACAAATTTCAGGTGAATGAATTACAAAAGAAGGCAGGAGTCATGATAATTTTTTTCTTTTTCTTTTTTAGAGACAAGGTCTCACTCTCACCAAGTTGCCTGGGCTGGTCTTAAACCTGCAGGCTCAGGCTATCCACTGCCTAGGCCTCCCGAAGTGCTGGAATTACAGGCTGAGCCACCAGCCCTGCCTAGTCATGGTCTTAATATCAGACAAAACAACCTTTAAGCTATCAAAAATTTAAAAACATATGAAAGGACACTACATAATGACTGGAGGTTCGATCCATCAACAAGAAATACCCATCCTAAACATATATGCACCAAACATGGGAGAATCAAGTTTATAAAGCAGCTACTAAGTAAACTAAAAAAATATATTGACTCTAACATTATCATAGCTGGGGACGTAAATACCTCACTAAAAATCCTAGATAGATCATCTAGGTTAAAAAAATCAACAAATAGATCTGGAACCTCAACTTGATGCTTGACCAAATAGACTTAGTAGATACCTACAGAAACACCACCCAACAACCACAGAGTATACATGATCCTCATCACCACATGGGATGTACTCCAAGATAGACATCTTTGGCCATAAATCAAGCATAAAAAAATTTCACAAGACCAAAATACTGCCATACACCTTCTCAGACCACAGTGGAATAAAACTAAATATCACCACCAACAAAATTACCCCAAAACTCACAAAGACATGGACACTTAGCATTATAATGAACAACTTCTGGGTCAATACAGAAATCAAAACAGAAATTAAAAGATTCCTGGAAACAAATAAAAATGAAGAAACATCCTACCAAAACCTCTGGGATGCCATGAAAACCATAGTAAGAGGGGAATTTATATCTCTATGCACACACATCAAGAAAATAGAAAGAGAAAACATTAACAGCATAACAAATCACCCATGGGAGCTGGAAAGGCAAGACTGCTAAAACCCTAACTTCAGCAGAAGAATCCATATCACCAAAGTAAAAGCTCAAATATGGGACAGAGAAAACAAAAATTCCATAGAAAAAATCAACCAAACAAAAAGTAGGTTCTTTGAAAGGTTAAGATTGATGGATCCCTAGCCAGAATGACCAAGAAAAAGAGAGAAAAAAAAAAAATAAAGACCATCAGAAATGCAAAATATCAAGTCAAAACTGACCCTGAAGAAATTCAAAGATTTTCAAAAATTACTATGCACACCTGTATAGAAGCAAACCTGATAACCTAAATGAAATAGAGGACTTTCTGACATCACACAACCTCCCAAAGTTGAAACAAGAAGAAATTGAGATACATATAGACAACCCAGGAAATTAATTGTCATAAGAAAACTACCTACCAAAAAGAAAAAAAAAAAAAAACTAGACCAGATGGACTTCCAGTGGAGTTCTACAAAACACACAAGGATTTCAATACTTTCCTAATGAAAGTATTCCAGGCAATCAAGAAAGATGGCATGCTCCTCAAATCATTTTATGAAGCATACATCACACTGTTACCAAAACCGGGTAAAGATCCAACAGAGAACAACCAGCCAATATCCCTGATGAACATAGATGTAAAAACTCTCAGCAAGATCCTACCAAATCAAATCCAACAAAACATCTCAAAAAGAATCTACCATGACCAAATAGGCTTTATCCCCAGGATACAGGGCTGCTTCAACATCCGCAAGCCCATAAATGTAATTAAATGCATCAACAGTTGTAAAAGCAAGAACCACATGATTATATCATTAGATGCAGAAAAAACTTTTGAAAATCCATCACCCCTTCTTCATAAAAACCCTTGAACACTTAGGCATAGAGGGAACATACTTCAAAATAGTAAGAGCCCTCTATATTAAACCCACAGCCAAAAAATTGCTAAAAGGAGAGAAATTGGAAGTATTTCCCCTAGAAATCAGAACACGACAAGGTTGCCCACTCTCACCCCCCCTGTTAAACACAGTGTTAGAAATCCTAGATTGAGCAATCAGACACGAGCAGGAGATCAGGGGTATCCAACTAGGAAAAGAATAGATTAAGTCATCCCTTTTTGCTAATGATATGATATTATACCTTGAAAATCCAACAGAGTCTGCCAAATACCTTCTTGCACTGATAAAGAACTCTGACATAGTCTCAGCATACAAAACAAACATGCAAAAAACAGTTGGTTTCTTGTACACCAACAATAAACAGACAGAGAACCAAATAAAAAGCACAATCCCATTCACAATAACCATACACGCAAAAAAATGAAATACCTCAGCATCATCCTAACCAGGGACATGAAAGATCTTTACAAAGAAAACTACAAAATACTGTGTAGAGAAGTCAAAGATGACACAAACAAATGGAAAAATATCCCATGCTCATGAACTGGAAGAATCAACATTGTTAAGATGTCCATTTTACCAAAAACAATCTATAGATTTAACACAATACCCATTAAATTATAAACATCTTTCTTCTTAGACCTGAAAACAACAATACAGAAATTCATATGGAAACATAAAAAACCATAAATAGCCAAAACAATCCTCAGCAAAAGAAAGTGGGAGGTATCACACTTCCAGACTTGTAGCGTTATTATAATGTTACAATACTCAAAAAAAACCTGGTATTGGTACAAGAACAGGCATATAGACAGATGAAACAGGATAGAGATTATGGAAGAAAAATCTCAACTTCTCAACCAATTTATCTGTGTAAAGCCTCATCCAACAACCACTGAGGAGAGGATAACCTATTCAGTAAAGTGGTGCTGACAACTGGCTGACCACATGCCGAAGAATGATACTGGACCCTTACCTATTGCCATACACAAAAATCGATTCCAAATGGACCAAAGACCTAAGCATAAAACCTCAAACTTTAAGAATCTTAGAAGGCATAGGATACACCCTTACAGAAATCTGAATAGGCAACCAATTCCTGATGAAAACCTCAAAAGTCCATGCAATAAGAGACAAGATAGACATGTGGAACCTCATTAAACTGAAAAGTGTCTGCAAAGCAAAAGAAACCATCAAGAGGGCAGAGAGACAGCCCACAGAATGGGAAAAAGTATTTGCCAACTGCATGTCTAACAAAGACCTAACATCCAGAATCTACAAGGAACTCAAACACGATGAAAGAAAAAAAAAAAATAGCCCATTAAAAAGTGGGTAGAAAATCGGGCTCGGTGGCTCAGCCTGTAAGCCTTTGGGAGGCTGAGGTGAATGGACTGCCTGAGCCCACAGGTTTGAGACCTGCCTGGGCAACTAGGTGAGACCTCATCTCTACAATAAATCAAAATATCTGCTGGGCGTGGTAGCGCGTGCCTGTAGTTCCAGCTACTTGGATGGTTGAGGTGGAAGAATGGCCGGAGCCCAGCAGGTTGAGGCTGCAGTAGCCAGGAGCAGCCACTGCACTCCAGTCTGGGCAACGGAGTGAGACTCCAACTCAAAAAAAAAAAAAATAGAAAAAGAAAAAATGCTCAGCCTCAATAATCATCAGAGAAATGCAAATCAAAACCACACTGAGAAAACACCTACCACCAGTGAGTATGGCCATCATTTAAAAAACAAACAGCAACAGATGCTGGCAAGGATGCAGACAAAAGGGAACGTTTCTGCACTGTTGGTGGGAATGCAAATTAGGTCAACCTCCATGGAAAACAGTGTGGCAATTCCTAAAAGAACTAGAAATTGACCTTCCATACAACCCAGCAATTCCCCTTGTTGGAGCATACCTGGAGGAACTTAAATCACTCTACAAAACAATATTCCTTCATGCATGTTTTTTGCAGCAATATTTACAATTGCAAAAACATGACAAAAGAAAAAAAAACCAAATAGCCCATGCTGCCTATCAAAACTGGACTTAATTTTTTTAAAAAGTGGTACATATGCATGATGGAATATTATTCAGCCATAAAGAAGAACAAAATTATGGACTTTATAGCAACTTGAATGTACTTAGAGTCTATAATACTCAGTGATTTATCACGGAAACAAATAAATGAGTACTGTATGTTCTCACTGATAAACTGAGTTTGAACATTCACCATAACACTATATTAAAGGAACTGGCAATAGCTGGAAACTGCGGGCAGTTGAGGGGGGCACATAACATCAATAAGGGTACCTGTTCTCAAACCAGGCAAAGTGGGGACCAAAGGGAGCCCCATACATTACCTGTACAATGACTACTTTTATACATAATTCTGAATTGTACCCCACATCTTAAAATAAAGCAAAATAGAAAAGAAATAATGAGAGCCTTTTACTTATAATGGAATTTGAAAGTTGTTTGGCATCCCCTTCCGCTTCCATTTTGCCCATTGAAGGGTGCAGGAAGTGACCAGAGGAGCGGCTCCCAGAATGGCACTGAGCATGGTGAGGACACACTAGACAACAAAGGCCCTATGTCCCGGCTTCTGTGTGCACAATTCCCCACACGCGTGAATTTCAAACCTTCCCGTGCATGAATTTCAAACCTGCAAGCCTCCAATCCTTAGCCAGCTTTGTTATGCGTCCAATAGGACTATAACACGGCATCGGCCCCACCCTACTCCCATGCAGCTCCTCCAATAGGAACATAGCACGGCCCCATCCAGCCCCTGTCAGACTGATAAACACAGCCCTCTCCAAGCAACTCCCTCTCTCTCTTTTTTTCTTTTTTCCCCGTTACAGATCCTCTCTGTAACAGCCCCCTTTAATAAATCTCTTGGTCCTGGCCTGGTGTGGAGCCATTACTGGTGCCGAAATTCTTTTATTGGTGCCGTGACTGGGATTGGGTGCTCTCCTGCCCTTGTGCGGCCGGTAGCCACTCCAGTCCTCCTGGACCTTCCCCACCATTTTGAACGTGTAGCCTGCATCCACCAGCGACTGTTGGATAGGTGAGTTCCCCAGACATGGAAGCCTGAAACTTGCCTGGGATCACTGGGGGAAACTGACCGTTGATCATCCGGCAGCCCCTCCAGCCCCAGGGCAAGGTGGAACACATCCCGCCTCGGCCTTCACACCCACAATGGACCCTAAAGGCTTCCTCTTCACCTTTTCTCTCGCCAAGCTACAGCTAAAGGCTCTTTCCTCCTCCTTATCTCTCTCACACCTTCCCATGGCCGCTGGGCTGCAGCGGGTCCCAGGGGTCCCATGTCTGCTAGCCTGCAGCAGATCTTGCACAACTCTCCCCCCCAAGGAATCTCACAGCTGTCGGGCCACAGCAGAACCCAGGGGTCCCACGTCTGCTGGCCCACAGCGGATTCTGAAGGACTCCCATATCTGTCGGGTAACAGGGAGCCTCGGAGGCTCCATGTTTGTTGCCCCACAGTAAGTCCTATTCAACCGGCAGGAATCTCGAACACGCTCCCACCTGCCACCCAGTCAAGTGCTTTCGGTCTGATTAAAAAAATCCTTGCGCTAGGTGCCTTGACCCCCTCTGTTATCCAGGAGGACCCTGGTTGTGCCAAACCCCTGTGACGACAGGCTTTGCCACAGCCACACTTCTCGGACAGCCGACTCTTGGGGGGCGCCCTGTTTAGTCTACCTGTCTGATCATGAGAGGCTCATCATCCCTGCCGGCTGATTCCCTCTTAAACAATCTCACTACACTTTCTCTTTCCCCTGATATCAAACCCAAATGCCTAATTCATTTTTGCACCCAGGATCGGCCAACATACCCCTTAGACAACCAAAATCAGTGGCACCCCAGGGGTCCCTCAATCCTGATATTATTTGGGACTTATATAATTTCTGTGAGCGTTCAAAACGGTGGGTAGAGATTCCCTATGTTCAGTCTTTTAATCTCCTCCATAAACATCCTCGCCTGTGTCTCAGTTGTATCCCCTCTAACTTCCACTCTCAACTCATGCTAGCATCTACTGCTTCTTCTAAAACTTCTCTTTCTCCCATTATTCCACTCATGTGTGAGCCTCCGCCTCTAAGTTCCCCTCCCCCCACTGCAAACACTGTGAGTCCCCTTCCTTCTTTCCCGTCTCGGATTTCAATCCTGCAGAGGAGCCCCCCCCTTCCCCTTCAGCTCCACCCACTTCTCCAGCAATTCAACCTCTGTGCCCTCCCATTTTCAGTCATTCCCCAGTATAGCCCTCCCGTGACCCGATCCAAGGCTGCACTGGTCGTCCTCGCTCCCCTCCGCAAAGTAGTGGGCACAAAGGATATTGCTCAGGTGCACGTCCCCTTCTCTATCTCAGACTTCTCTCAAATAAAAATAAAAGTCTTAGATCATACACAACTAATCCTGCCACCTCCCTCTATTTCTAACTTCAACCCAGCAGATAAACCTCCTACAGTCTGCTTTTGCTATTCCACTCACCATCAGTCCTCCTTCTCACCCTCCACCTTTATCTGAGAAGGAAGGGCTGGTGTCTCCAGCCGCGTCACCTGACCCCAGTCTCCAGCCTTTCTCTTTTGTCTTTGGAGGAAGAGCCAGTGCCAAAGGCCACAGTGCCTAATCCCAAACTCCAGCCTTTTCAACCCCTTCCCTCACTGCTTGATAACCCCTGATAGCAGCCCTACCAGGTGCAACAAGTCTTTGTTGTTTCCTTATAATAAATTTCTCTCAAGTTATATCTAAACCGGGACTATATCAACCTTCTTCCCAGATGAAAATAAAGAGATCATGTAAATAAATCCTGTTAGCTAACTACAAAAAGGTGTTAATAAACAGGCTAACTAGGACAGAATAAAAGAGGTTTTTCAAAGACCAGATAAAAATCCAACAATGTTTCTAAGTCACCTCTCTAAAACATTGCAGCAGTTTACTAATATTGGTTTAAACTCTGTAGAGGAACAAACTCTTTTGGCTATGTATTTTATCTCCCAGTCAGCACCAGGTATTAGGCACAAACTCCAAAAATTAGAAAAGGGCCCACAAACCCCTCAATTAGAACTATTGGACACAGCCTTTAAAATCTTTAACAACCAAAAGGAGGAAGAAATACAGGACCAGCAACATAAGCGGAAAGCACTTCAGCTTTTATCTACCACTTTAACAAAAAAAGCCACCACTGATAATCTTTCACCCCAGATGGTCAATAGCAGAAGGGGTACACAGCCCCCTTCCTAGGTTTGTTTCCTATGCTGTCAAAATGGGCATATGGCCAAAGACTGTCAAGCCCTGCTCACCAGCAAAACCCTGTCCCAAATGCAAACAGCATGGACATTGGGCTCATGATTGCCTCATTTACCCAGAAGGAAGAGAGCACATGGCCCAGAGGCTTGCTGCAATTAAGGGACACCAGGCATCTTACACGATCTCAAAAGGTGATCTCTTGGGCTTGCTCCAGTCAGATTGACTCGCCCCTAACTTGGTAGTCCCGATGTCTTCAGAACAAACCATTAAACCAACCAAGCCTAGGGTGGAAATATCAGTAGCTGGCAGGGTTATATCATTTGTTATTAATATGGGGGCTACATGCTCAGATCTACTTACATTTCCTGGTCCACTCCTTCCTTCACCCCTTTTGGTTGTGGAGGCACAGGGCATTATATCCAGGCCCCCCACTATGCCATTACTTCCATGTGTTCTGGGAGATAAAGTATTTCAACACTCTCCTTGTTATGCCAACGTGTCCAGCTCCATTATTGGGAAGGGACATTATGACAAAAATTAAAACTCACACCACTGTACTTTTTGGGTGCCTTTTGTATAGCTTTGGATTTCCCTAATAGTTCCACATTGGATCCTATCTAAGCCCTTCCACTACATATAAACTTATTGCTTTGGTTAGAGCTCTGAGGTTAGGAAAAATGTAAAGAAAGTTGTTGGTATAAGGTATGTTTTCAGTAAGAAAGGATAAAGAAAAGATAAATAATTGTATAGGAAAGAATCTTGTATGGTACATTTTGTTCTATAATAGAATGGCTGGTTAAAGAAAGCATAGAACAAAAATAGAAGGTTTAAGCATGTCAAAGAATGGTATGAGTTTATCAAACAAGCATGTCAAAGAAAGGTATGAGTTTATTGAATAAGCATGTCAAAGAATGGTATGAGTTTATCGAACATGTTAGGTGAAAGTTAGTGGAAAAAAGTAAAAGAAATTCTGTAAACACTCAAGGCTACAAAAAAGGTTCCATAAATTTACCATTAATATCAATTACACTAATGCTAGGCCAACATGGTACTCGAAGGCCAGAACATGAACTTCTTAATTAACAAGCTCCAAAAAATTTTCTTCTTTAAATAACTGAGGGGAGAAAAAAGAGACAAAATTCAATTAGCCCTCCCCCACTCCCCCACTATCTTTGTTACAAAAGAGTGAGGTTTTTTTCTTTTCAAAATCGTTGCACTATCATTTTGACTAAATAAGTAACTTTTACAATGACTACTGTGATTTTGTGTTATAACATACTTTTAAAAACTTTAGTCAATATTACAAACCTCCATAAAACAGACAGCCAAAGTCACCCCATTTTCCTGGCTCTCAATAGTCCAACAGGGAGGCACTTGCCTCTTTCTAATTTGTGTTTTTGTTTAATAGCCCCATATATCTTTAAATTTCTACAACAATGCTTAACTAAACTCCCAAATCAAGACCTCAACCTCCTATTACTCAATAGTTATCAAACTGTCCCAATAGAGGAGTCAACACCTTGTCCCTAAACATCACTTAATTTTTCTTTTAGATATGCTCTCTTCCAGGTTCTCTATTTACCTCCACAGTCTACTCCAAGACAGCTGGTTACTACCGCCTCAGACCCACTGGAAGACTGGCTGGAACAAGTCGCTGTCCTACACTTACAAGGAACCTTCATGGAACTCTCACCTGCTGAAATCTACACCTTCAGCGCCTACCTTTGGGCCCTGCTCTGGCTGGTTCTGCACCCTTCCACCACCTTACCCCCACAATGCCCCCGACCAGCAGGAAGTAGCCAGAAAGAGTAACGACGCCCCTCCCCATAAAAACAGAAAAGGTGGGAATGAAGGGTGCAGGAAGTGACCAAAGGGGCGGCTCCCAGAATGGCAGCGAGCATGGTGAGGACACACCAGACAACAAAGGCCCTAGGTCCCGGCTTCTGTGTGCACAATTCCCCACGCGCATGAATTTCAAACCTTCCCGCGTGCAAATTTCAAACCTGCAAGCCTCCAATTCTTAGCCTGCTTTGTTATGCGTCCAATAGGACTATAACAGGGCATCGGCCCCACCCTACTCCCATGCAGCTCCTCCAATAGGAACATAGCACGGCCCTTTCCGGCCCCTGTCAGGCTGATAAATACAGTCCTCTCCCTGCAACTCCCTCTCTCTCCTTTTTTTCTTTTTTCCCCATTACAGATCCTCTCTGTAACAGCCCCCTTTAATAAATCTCTTGGTCCTGGCCGGGTGTGGAGTCATTACTGGCGCTGAAATTCTTTTACCCATGTAATCCCTATTTCTTGTCCAACACTTCCCAACTTAAGATATCCTAAGATGGCTATATCTGCTGTTTCTTTTCCTTGTGTGATACACAATAAGTAAATGTTTTGTCCACTTCTTTTGACAGAAGTAATTTAAAAGGATATTATGAAATCTGTGACAGAATGTTGTTGTCACAATTAATTATGACTATTTAAAATTTAATGTTACCGCCGGGCTCGGTGGCTCAGCCTGTAATCCCGCGCCTTTGGGAGGCTGAGGTGAGTGGATTGCCTGAGCCCGCGGGTTCGAGACCCGCCTGGGCAGCGAGACCTCATCTCTACAATAAATCAAAAAATCAGCCGGGCGTGGTAGTGCATGCCTGTAATTCCGGCTACTTGGAAGGCTGAGGCGGAAGGATCGCCGGAGCCCAGCAGGTCGAGGCTGCGGTGGCCGGAAGCGGCCACTGCACTCCAGTCTGGGCGACAGAGTGAGACTCCAACTCAAAAAAAAAAAAAAAAAAAAATTTAATGTTACCATGAATAAATATTCATAGACATTCTCATAATTTTTTTAAAATTAATGAAAAATCAATCATTCTATATAAAATACATGTGAATAATTAATCTTTGAGCTTCCTAACCAGGGAATCAAACTCAAGTCCTGTTAATTTTGAATAAATAAAGGCTTAGCAAAGCACTTTTCCTATTTTGGTAAGAAAAAATTGACAACTGTAATTTTTAAGATGAAAAATTAAGATGTTGAGAAAATAAAGGAGTAAATAATACATTGCAAATAAACTCATAACATAAAAATAAAAAATACAATGAATCAGCAATTATTAAAAATTACATGGCACTAATGCCTTAAGAATATTAGCAAAGAGATTTTTTTTTTTTTTTTGAGTTGGAGTTGAATTGGAGTTCCACTCCGTCATCGCCCAGACTGGAGTGCAGTGGCCGCTCCCGGCCACTGCAGCCTCGACCTGCTGGGCTCTGGCGATCCTTCCGCCTCAGCCTTCCGAGTAGCCGGAATTATAGGCACGTGCTACCACGCCTGGCTGATTTTTGATTTATTGTAGAGATGAGGTCTCACTGCCCAGGCGGGTCTCGAACCCACGGGCTCAAGCAATCCACTCACCTCAGCCTCCCAAAGGTGCGGGATTACAGGCTGAGCCACCGAGCCCGGCAACAAAGAGAATTTTAAATTCAAGGGAAAAGGAAAGGGAAACAATTTGTTAACATAAATGTTACAGTAATTTTTAAATTATTTAAATAATTATTTATATTTACCAATTTTATAATTATAACTTTATTCTAGGTTATGCAGAAATATGAGAAGATTATATCTTTCTTGATGGTCACTTATATAACATTTCCTCTCAGTACAGTGTCTGACAATGTAAAGAGAAAAATTAATCAATATTATAGAAGGCAGCATTATTATAGGTCAGATAAAAAAATTAATAGTAGGACTGTTATCACTGGAGTTCTTAAAAAAAACTCCAATTTCAATATGCCAGTGCACTATCTATATCTTTGCTGGAAAGGTTTGCTTTCAATGTACCCCTAATACTACTACTATTGCATAATATTAATATATATACATGCTTTAAAAACAAAAGTTCTAGGTGACTTCTAATTAGAAAGTCAAATGTAGTTAAATAGTTCTAATTTGTACATTACTTTATAATTCATCTTTTATTTGAATAACAACATCATTTTTGTTGTAATTATTTGTTCACAATTTCAAATTTTCTTTCTTTGAGAAGACTATAACATAGAAATTAAACTAAATATATCCCTACAGAGGAAATATCTCCACATGAAGTATTTCTAAATTAATTCTCACATGATATTTTTCATTAAAATAGATGAGGTTAATATAGGGAGGTGGGGGAGGTGTTGTGAAAAACAACTAGCATTCAAATTCTTAGGCTACCACCAAAAAGCTAATACTTTCAAATCTATGGTTTTTATGTCAGAACTATCCATGCCTTGTCTAACTTCCACAGTTGTTCCAGAATCTAAATGAGGTTTGTTGTTGTTGTTGTTGTTATCACTAGCACTTAGAAAAAATATAGAGAGGCAGGGTACAGTGGCTTGAGCCTGTAATCCCAGAACTTTGGGAGGCTGAGGCGAGAGGATAATATGAGCCCAAGGGTTTTAGACCAGCCTGGGCAACTTGTTGAGACCTTGTCTCTATAATAAATCAGAAAAATTAGCTAGGCGTGGTTGTCCACACCTGTAGTTCCAGGTTTTTGGAAGGCTGAGGTGGAAGGATCACCTGAGCCCAGCAGGTCGAGGTTATAGTGGCCGTGAGCGTGCCACTGCACTCCATCTTGGGCGACAGACTGAGACTCTGACTCAAAAAAAGAAAAAATATATAGAGCATTCTACAACATGTGTGACATATTAGTAAAATCTCAAAACTGGGATATCATGAGCTGAAAAAGTATAATGAGTATATCAGTAGGTCTATGATGGAATTTAATAAATGCCAATATGATATTCATTTCTTGTTCAATAATTTTTAAGTAAAGCATATCAAAGAAACTTTTCTGGATACTTACAGTTCCAGGGCGAGGATATGGAATTCTACCCTGATAGGAAATCAGCTGATGATTGGGCCCCTCTTTGTGGGCAAAAGGTCCATTAAACACAGTCTGTATGTCAGATAAATGGTATACACACACTGCTGATCCTTTAAAAACTGAGCTAAAATAAAAAGAAACCAATTTTCTTATTGTTTTAATCTCAATAAAATTTTTAAATTATGGTAAAAATTTGTGATAAAACCTTGATTAGTTCATCATGGAAAAGTGAAATACTATGGTACACGTGTCTAGTTGAAAAACTTATGTTTTGAAATAAGGCAATGATACATACATCATAAAATACTCAATTTATCCATGGAGGTAGCAGATAATATTATGTTATAGAAAAATTCTCCATGTTTCCAAAAAGAAAAGACAAGTCAAAAAAGTTTCTAACTGGTTTATCTTAGCAGCAACAAAAAAAGTATTGATGAGTTTGTTTTAAAATGTGAATTTGAAATATAGACTATGATTAATAGACTCTATCATAATTAACCTAAGAGAAAAACATCCCATTAATAATAGTCACCATATTCTTTAGTATTACAATTATTTTCATGTAAGAGTATTCTCACATGGCATCCTAAATATTATTGGGAGAATTCTAAGTTGTCATTGTTTATTTATTTCCCCTGTTAGTCACAGAAAAAAAAAAGGAAGACAAAGGAAAATTTATTAAGTTATCTTTAGTGAATAAGATCTTATTCTCATGTGTTTGAATCCTTACTAAAAAGTATTTTCATTGCCACCACGGCCAGTTGGCTAAAATCAACATTTCTTTGACTCACATATTTCTCTCAAGTTAGATGCCTAACGAAAAAGGTATTGCATTTCTGTGAAAACAAATAATAAATACTATTAATAACTAGCATTAATAATCAGAAATGACAATTTTGAATTTTTTTAAGATTATTGGTATGGAAACAAACAGAAACCAGGGAAATAGTTTTATTGAAATCAACACTTTTTAAAGAATTTGGTTATTTTTTTTCTTCAATTATTTGGAGTTAAATCAAAACTACTTAGAACAGGAGTTAAATACACACTTAAAGACATCTTAATATCCCTGTAATTTTCTTTTACTTTGAATAGCTCATTGCAGCTTACAATTATACCATAGTTTCACACTTACAAAATAATGCTAAAACCTTAAAATTTTGTTGTGTTGTGGAGTTTCTAATGAAAGGAATCTTTTACATTCTGCACTGGCCAAGTCACAGCTGGAACACTATGCTGAATTCTAAAGAACATTCCTAGCATAAAATTAATAAAAAGAATATACTATGTGCTGGAAAGGGTGAGTAAATGATTTGGTATCTTGAAATATATACTAATTAACTTTGGGAATCCTAGACAAATGAGAAAACTTTCAACTTATCTTCAAATATATAAATACTGTCATATAGAACATGAAAACTAGTTTACTGTTTTGCTGGCTTCAAAATAGTAATCGATTTAGATTGCTCTAGAAGCAAAAAATATTTTTATAGAAATACCTGATTTTTTTCCAGTTTTCCTGAGGTATAATTGTTATACAGAAAAAACTACACAACTAATTAATGCATATAACTTGGTGAGATTGGACATATGAATATAGTCATATTACCATCACCAAAATTCAGGTGATAAACATATCTATCACCTCTGAAAAGAGCAACAACAATAACAAAAACTGCCTAAAGTTTTATTTGATCATAAGCGCTCAAATTATTTTCTTAAAAATATATAACTTATTCCTGTATTATATTAATATTTTCATTTTGTTGAGGAAAATATGCAATTATGATAAATACTCTGCACAAACTAAGCATGAGTTCAGCACCAATATATTCTGGTTGTCAAACAAAAGTAAATAAAATGGAAGGTTTGCATTCCAAATACTATGTAAAATTAAAAAGTTAAAAGAAGAATGCTTTATGCTTATTAATATTACTCAATAAATCTTATTGTGTAACTCAAAATGCAATCATTACCTTGATGTTGTAAAAATACCATAAACTAGTGTTGTCCTTGGATTATCCGTTTCCAGAAGAAACACATCCTCTATAAAAAGGAAAATAATATTTTTTTAAAGTTTCCAAATATTATCTATATTGTCTGAAAAAATTTACCCTAAGAAAATTTCAAGTATAAAATGTACTTTTTAGGAAGATATTCCTGTAACATCATAATTATTTGGAAGCTACTAAATGATAGGAACGTGGTAAATAAAATATTATACAGACACTAATAGAGTTTATATCCTTTGATGATAATATATTACTTTTTTAAATTTAAAAAATATTACAAGCCAGGCATGCTGGCGTATGCCTGTGATCTCAGCACTTTGTGGAGGTCGAGGTGAGAGGACTGCCTGAGCCCAAGTGTTCGAGACCAGCCTTGGCAACTTGTCGAGACTTCATCTCAAATAAAAAAAATTAGTTGGGTGTAGTGGTGCATGCCTGTAGTTCTAGCTACTTAGAAGGCTGAGGTGGAAGGACTGCCTGAGCCCAGCAGGCAGAGGCTGTGGTAGCTGTGACCGTGCCGCTGCACTCCAGCTTGGATGACAGAGTGAGATTCCAATTCCAAAAATAAAAAATAAAACTACAAAGGTTTTACCTAGTGTTAAAAGTTGGAATGTGAAAGAAAATATTTTATTTTTAAAGTATAAAATATATTTTCTTTTTAAAATATAAAATAGAATTTTTTGAGGCTATGGTTAAAATTGCTAGTGATATTTTTATTTAATGAATAGTTCCTCTAAAAACAAGAGCTTAGACGATATAAAAGACAAAAGAACGCATAGTAAAGTATAGTAATAAATAACAGAACATGAAAGTAGATTTCTGATAGAAAACTCTAATTAATAGTCAAGTGTCATGATTGTAAGAAATGTCTGAATAGAATGACAATCCTGTAAATTCAATTCCTTCTGAGAAATTCAAAGAAATAGGCAGTTGTTTTAATCTAACTATAAATTTAAATGACCTCTTAAGCAATAAATTAATAACTATTAGCCTTTTCACACGTGAATAAAGACTGACAATGTTTAGATCTCCCTAAAGAACAAGAAAGACTGAAACATAAACATATTTGCAAATAATCTGGGGAGATTAATAAGTGACCAGACTATGTAAAAATATAATACTTAGTACCTTTTTCTAGAAAAACTTATTTAGAAAATTGTGCTTCTAGGATTAACATAATAGTCTTTGAGGAGCACAATCATCTACTTCAGGTTTATAACTACTTACAAGTGTGTTAAAACCACTAACTTTTTCCGTTTTGTAATACAGTTTTATTACTTACCTCGAAATCTGAGAATGACTATTAGTTTACATTTTAAAGCATTTAGGCAAAATAAAAGTCATTTATAAATGACACTTAGTAAATATGATATGCACAAGGTTATTCTGAATAAAGAGAACTCTTCCTTGGCCGAAAGGAATTAGTCCTTATTTGACCTGGAAAGTGAAAGCCTCCTCATGTCATGCTGAGAACACAAGTCTCCAAACTTCTACTCTGACACTTTTTCATCCAAAGTCTATCCTGTCCATTAGCTGCAATTAAAAAACAGATAACCGAATTCTCCTACAAACTGATCTCAAATCAGAATCTTAGATATTCTAATATACATGAAATATATTCATTTATAAAAGCACAAACATATCTTTACCTACAGGTAATTTACACAAGTAACCCCTTACCCCATATACACTTATTCATTTACCGTGATAAATTCAATGAGCTAAATGTTTCAGCAGTGCACTCAGGGGCAAAATTGATTTTAAAAATACTTAGGGAAATTTATGAACAGTATCTAGACCATTAATTCAAACTGACACATTATATATGCTGAAAATAGCTATGGAAAGTACATACTCTTCTAAGAGCTTATTAAAATATATAACCTTACAATTTCTTTTTCAGAAACATTTTTCAATCTCACATATATGTACCTAGTTCATCAAAGTGTGTTTCTGGGCCATCTTCATCTGTTACTGAGCACACCAGCCTCGCTTTTAAGAAGGTGGTCCACTTGTTGACAAGGCTACGCAGTCCACCAGTATCATTCTGAAACAATTTGTAAACATATTTCGACTTAAATAAATATTAAAATGTATTAAAAATTCAAATTGGACTCACTGGAGAATGGAAATCTGAAGAATAAAAATATTAATCAAATTCCTGTAGTATTATCACATTACTACAAAAAAGGATTGGCAGTAGTGAGAAACTGCTGGGGGGGAGGGTGGGTCACACTTCGTCAATAATGGTACCTGATCTCAAACCAGGCGAAGTGGGGGCCAAAATGAGGCCCAAACTTTACTTGTACAATGATCATTTGTATAACTAACCCTGAATTTTACACCACATCTTTAAAATTAAAAGAAAACATCAACAAGAAAAATGTTAACCACAACTGCACATTAATAGTCAAAGAGGAATATTTAAGGCCTATAATACTTTATATAATAGTTAATAGTTTTACCCTTATTCCCTTATAGTATGATATCAGCTGGAAATAAATTAATTTATCGGATAAATATATGCCCTAAATAGTCCTAATTTTAACAGTGTACAGTGGAAATAGTTATAAATTATTATGGAGAATAAATAATTTAGTTTGCTTTTTCTTTATAACTCATCTTCAATATGAACATACATTATTGTATACAGTGAGTCTTGCAGATTCTACTATGGTCAGGAAAGTGGTTTTATTCTTAAACCAAATGGTCCCCAGTAGTTATATTTTCCTTCCTTCATTTCTCTGAATTATCATTTCATTCCCAGTATTTCTAACCAGATGCTATATTATATGTATTTCTCTGGCCAGGACATGGGAAATGGCATTTGGATCATTCACAAATAGTCTTTGGTGTTGACATTTTTTGATTCCTCTGTATCCAGAAGCCTTTTACCACTTTTCCTGGCTTTGCTACCTTGTTACAAATAATTGAGAAACAGCTGAGCTCCATAATCAGTAGAATATTGTAATATAGAAAGATAAACTGTTTTAAGCACTAAACACTTTAAGAAATACTTTTTCAAAGGATGTTATTCATAAATAAGACACAAGTCTGTAAAACACCTATATGAGTGTTTTCTTGTGTTTCTATGTATACTTACTGTTTAGATGCAAGAGAATTTTGGTTATTGTTTATAATTAAAGCTGTATTTTATGAAAGCATTTCTTAATTTTTACTATTTATAAATACTTCATTAATAATTACCTTTTACCAAGATTTTTGCTATATTTTATTCACAATTTTTTTTGGTAATATACAGCTTAGCTGTTTGTTTTAATACCATGTGTTAAATGGCTATGCAAAAAATTAGTTAAAACAGTTTATTTATTTAAAGACACAGCAAAAATATTTTCTTAAAGTTTTTACTAAAATAGAGTATGATTATCCCATATGATTGATGCTGTAAATGATAAACATTATATTAAATGTCTCCCCTCAATATTTTATTTATTTGTAACATTAGATACAATTAGGAAGATAAACTATTGAAAACATATCTATGTAACCTGAGTTTCTCGTTCTTTCTTCAAATTAGAACCATGTTAGTACTTACAGGACATATTCTTGCAATCATAGAGTGAATGTGTTTAGTGCTTCTGTTATTGTCAGTAAGCTTTTCTTTGAAGAAGAAGTATACTTTCGCATCATTTGGGTCAGTGCCATCTGGGATGACATGTGCATCCACAAACATAGGTTCTGGAAAAAAAATATAAAAGGCTATATATATGCATGATGAAAATGCATCTACTGTTTATCCAAGTAGATCACAGGCAGAAGCCTTCCCCCTCCTTGGTATAAAAGAACATATCAATGTTCATAGACAACATTTCTAAAAGCAGTAAATGTATTCACTCAACATATACCACATTTGGAATGACAAGTACCACAAACTATAGCTACAGCATAATAGCATAAACTATTTTTCTTTCTCTACAATACATTCTAGAAGGACAGTAAATGCAAAAATTCTTTGTGCACTGATGAGAGTTGTTTTAAAATTGAAAAACTTTTCTACCAGTTATTTCTCATGGAATCTGATGGTTGTTTTATTGAAAAAAAATGTTTATTTTTCAAAGTGTGGCTTTCAATCTAGTGCATATAAACTCAAATTCATTGGAGCAGAATGAGGAGTCAAAAATTCGAGATCTGAAAAACACATTTTTTCTTAAAATACGGCTGATGAAATGAAGGAGAAATTCTTCAAGGGAGAAAAAAAGTAGCTATTTGGAGACATACAGGGTTCTTATTTGAAGAACAAAACCACTTTTAGAATATTCTTTTTCCAGATGCGCTGGAGGAATAATTTGAAGAAGTAAATGGACAATCAATGCTTTCTTGTGCTGATCTATCAGTGAAATAGGATTTCCAACAGTGGTGATTCATGCCTAATTGTGTAATGTTAAGTGAATTGCCAAATTTAGGATCAACTAGACATTTTCCTGAGGATGAAATGACAAGAAACGTAGTGCTTTCTAAACAACAGCAATGGATTTACATCATACAGTAAAATCAAATGAGTACCTTTTTGATGTGAATTCTATAAGAGGCCAAAATTTGGAAACAATGGAACACTGGTAATCATAGTTACATACCAATGATTTTTATGAATATTAGTCAAATTATTTAAAAAATCAGCTTTATAATTCTAGAACCTAAATATAAAACAAAAAGGAGAAGCTCCCATCTCCTACTTATTATCTGTAAGTGCTATCCATTTAAGATGATTTTTAGATTTGGCATTATTAAAATAAACAAGCAGATTGAAGGAAGTAAAAAGCATATTTAATTGTAATATACTTGGGTACTGGTATGTATGATGAATATCACTATCACTTTCATCTATTCATATTCATATGACAACTATAGGATGGTTAATGAAATAAAGAATTGGAATGTGGATTTGGGGCTATTTCAATTACTTATTTAAACTAAATATTTTAAGTCATAGAGTACAGAATTATCATCACCCATGTCATGGTCTTATATTTTAATCCTACACCATTTCTCCTCATTGTCATTATGAAATTAAATAAGTTAGTTTAAAGTATGATATAAAAAAAAGAGTGTGGGTTCTTACCACTTAGCCACTTGGAATTGTGTTGATCGGTTCTGACTGCATTCCTCTTTGTTAAGCTTCGAAAAATAGCAGCATCTGTTCCCATGAAATCTATATACATTCCAGAGAAAAGCTCCTCATCTGTGAGAAAGTAAGAAAATGTCAACAGAAAATTAAATGTTTTTTAAAGCTGTTTTAACATTTAAAAATAGTTTACAGAGTGTTTTTAATTTGTAATCGGTTTCCATTGTCCACCAAATTAAAAAAATTGATATTTTAATATTTTCTCTTGTGTGATTACTAACATATATATGTTTTAAAATCAAACCTCAAAACTTTATTCTATATAAAAATAAAATTTCCTTTGCCTGTACTAATTATGCTACATAACAATATTTAAATAGTATAAGTTCAAAATGGAAAAATATAGTATAAAAGATAACAAAATGGCTTAATTATTTTCTTTTAGTAAATAAAAAAATACTGTAAAAGTCAGAAAACTTGGTTTCTAATTTGACAGTCCCTAAAAAACTGGGAATTAAGGCTAAGTTATTAACACTCTGAGTCTCAATCTTTTCATCTATAAAATATGGGAATTGGATTATGACCGCAAAAGTTCTCATCACAATATTAAACTTTTTATGATCTTACTAAATGGAATGAAGATAATCATTTTTAAAAATTATTATTATGGGCCAGGCATGATGACTCACTCCTGTAAATCCTGCACTTAAGGAGGCTGAGGCAAGAGGATTGTTTGAGCCCAGGAATTTGAAACCAGCCTAGGCAACATAGTGAGACCTTGTCTCTACAAAAATAAAAATAATTAGCCAGGCATTGTGGTGTGTGCCTGTTGTCATAGGATCGCCTGTCCCCAGGAAGTTGAGGCTGCAGAGAGTCATTATCGTGCCACTGCACACCAACCTGGGCAACAGAGTGAGACTTCAACTCAAAAAAAGAAAAAAAATTGTTATTATGACATGATATGGAGACCACATTAAAATTGTAAAATACTATGGAAAATTAAAAGATGTAATCATTTAAAGTATAAATGTTGATTTTTAGTGCCAAAACTTTCCTAATAAGGTAAACAATGTGCTACTTTTTCAATTGCAACTCAGCTATAAAAAAGAGAATATAATGACAAGAAAGAAAACGTATTTAAAAATTAAAATAAGTTATCATTAATAATAACAGAATCAGATATGTTGACTGACATATATAATAAGTATTTAGATTATTTTTGAAGATCTATATTACTTTTTATCTAGTAAGGGGAAGGAAACACTGAATTGTTAAAAACAATGTAAGCTTCGACTATAAAACAGTAGCTAAAATAATTAAATTTATCAGTACTGGTCCACTGAACTGCCATGCAGCTGTGTCCTTTGACTGATATTCTATGATTACTCCCCAGGCTACCTTCAGATTGTGGTCATTTTGGCAGGACTGAACCATTCTGAAGGACTCTAAGCTGTTTAGTAATAAGCAATACCAGTTGGTCCAGGATAGAACAGAGAATGGAATGTGACTAATATGTGCTCACCAGGTGATCAACTGGACCCCTACCAGTTGGCAAGCTGTTGCAGCAGGCTTTGTAGCTCAGCTCTCCTTTCTAGTAGGGGTCTAAGGCCCATGGAAACAGATTACAGGAAGATAACAAAAAAGTACAGGGAGGATTTTGAACAATTTAGCTACTTTAAAATTCTGTGAACATTTATGAGGCATATATACACATATATCTGGCTGTTAAATTGTGATAACTTTGTAATTAATTATTCCAGATTTTTGTTATAGCCCATTAACTGCAAAATTATGAATTATAAAGTTCTGCTGCTCAACAGATTGATTAGCACAGCTATCAATGGTCATTTCTGTTTCCAAATAAAGAATAGAAGGTGTTGTGCAGCAGAGAGGGCTAATTCTAATCCAGTTGCATACCACCTTATTCATTATGTCTTAAGCATTATATAAGCCTGGGTGTCTAATGTCTTTATTTCCTGGCCTAAATTCTCAGTAATTTTAATAGCAAGTTAGAAACTTTCTGCTTCACTTTGTATCAATAAGAAATATTTAATTAATGTCACTTTGGAAGGGACTTAGAAAAGATTTTTTTGTTAGTTTATGTCAAAGTATCTTTGCAGGGTTTTATATGAAGATTAGTTTGTGCCTTTTAACTTTAATCCAAAAATATTTTGCTTTCCAAGTGTACTTCCACTGACGAGAAAAACTTAATGAAGTTTATGATACATCCTTTAAAAGATAATACATGACTTCCTTGATGCCCTACAGCAGTAACTGAAAATAGCAAAAGCACACTGAATTATGCAATTTGGAATTCTTCTAATTCTCATTGTTTCCTGGCATTTAACAGGTATCTTAGCCAATCTATGTTTTTTTTTTCTTTTCTTTTTTAGTGCATTGCATTTGAATGGAAATGGCAAAGAATTATTGTATAGTTAAATGACATGACCACACAAATTATTGGAGATAATTTCAGAAGAATAATCAACTGGGTGAATAAAATGACAAATATCTTATAAATTTTATAAAGCTTTCTGTTCATAATATTTTTAGTCTTTAAGTTAGGCAGATTGTTCAATGACTTTATTTTGATTACAAACGGTAAAATTAATCAAATATTAAAATGTAATATAGGAATATTAACATAAAAATTCAAGTTTCAAATCCCTGCAAAACCAAAAGGGTCAATATCTAACTCTTATTCTGTAAACCAAGGCAATTCTCTAAAGACAAAACTATTAAAAGACTTGTGACAGCTTAGCAAGAAAATTCATAATGTCTTGTTTTGACCTTTTTATTCTAGTCAATATTCAATGAGATAAAACTCCATTATTAGCTATTTTAAAAGACTTCTGAAGTTTATTTTCATAGTATTTAACTTGAATTAAATACAAACTATATATGTATATTTATATTTAACTACTATCCTACACATCATATGGTTTTTGAAGGTAAATAAAGTTTCCTTCCAAACGGAATAAAGTCTTTTCATAACACTGTTCCTATTAAATAATACTTGGAAATATATCTGAAAATACCTTGCAGCAGACATAATTGGACAGCTTTGTAGTTTCAAAGCTAACTTTTTGTTCTAATGATATAGTTTTGGCTCCTCTCTGTCGAATTTGAATGACCAGGTGGAAGTAATTCACTCAACAATTTCCAAGGTGTACCTGTCTTAGGTTAATTTCCAGATATGAGAAAGTAAGTTAAGTTGTCTATTTAAATGAATCAAAGCAAACATTTTAAACACAATAATTATTTTTTCACCTGTTCTATTGTCCAAGGACGGAATTGTACTACTGGAAATACATAAAGAAGGCAAAGAGGAAAAAGTGTCTTCTATACTTTTGACATACTGAAATCTAAGATTTGTCACCAGAGTCAACTCATGATAATTCAGACATATTCTAAAAGTGCCTTAATTAACCAGCAGAGAATGTCTTTTATGGGTATCATAGAAAGATATTTGATGACTGAGGTTTAAAACCAAATTGAGGGCCAGGTACAGTGGCTCAAGCCTATAATCCCAAGGCTTTGGGAGGCTGAGGTAAGAGGACTGCCAGAGTCCAGGGATTCGAGACCAACCGGGGTAAATCTGTGAGACCTCGTACCTACAATAAATAAAAAAAATTAGCCAGGTGTGGTGGAGCACCTGCAGTTCCAGCTACTTGGAAGACTGAGGAGGAAGGATTGCCTGAACTCAGGAGGACAAGACTGTGGTGGCTGTGACCATGCCACTGCACTTCAGATTGGGTGACAAAATGAGACTCCGACTCAAAAAACTTTTTAAAAATTAAATTAAAATGGACTTGTCAATGTTTGCATCAGCAAGTGATTAGGCCTGCTGCTTAACTTATTTTTTATGGAAAGTGAAAAAAAAAAAGTTTCAACACTGCCCTGTTTTTAGTATAGCAAGTTTTAGACAAACCATAGAGGATGCACTCAGCTAATACATGCACTTTGTTCTTTCATTTAAAATAAATACCATGTTTAATCATTTGTAAAATATTACCAAAACATGGCAGTGCAAAAACCTCTGACATACTGATTTCAATTATTTTGGATATATACTCAGAAATGGAACTGCTGGATCATATGCTGATTCTATTTTTAGTTTTTGAGAAGCATCCATACTATTTCCCAAAATGGCTATACTAATTTACATCCTCAACAACAAGAATTCTCTTTTCTCTACATCTTTGCTAATACTTTTCACCATTTGTCTTTTTGATAATAGCCATTCTAACACATGAGGTGATATCACATTGTCTGCACTCCCATGTTCACTTCAGCATTATGCACAATAGGCAAGACATGGAAGCACCCTAAGTGTCTGTGAACACATGAATGGATGAAGAAAATGTGGTGTGTGTACACACACACACACACACACACACACACACACACACACACACACACGGGATACTATATGAATGGAACTGAAGGACATTATACTAAGTGAAATAACCCAGGCACAGAAAGTCAGATAATGTATGATTTTGCTTATATGTGGAATCTAAAAATTTTGATGCCATAGAAGTAGAGAATACATTGGTGGATATCAAAGGCTAGGAGAGAGAGACGGATGGGAAAAAGGATAATGTTTATATCAAAGGGTACACAGTTTTAGTTAGATTGGAGCACTAAGTTTTAATGATCTGCATGGTTACCATAGTTGATAATAACTTATTATATGTTCCAAAATTGCTAAAATAATAGATTTATAATATTATCTCAATAAAAAATGATAAGGTATAGGTATGTCAATTAGCTTGAATGAATCTTTCTGTAATGTATACATAGATCAAAACACTATATTGTACCCACAAATATATACAATTATAATTTGTTAGCTATAAATAAATAATGAAAGTAAGTTTCAAAAATACTAAAACACGAGAAAAAGAAGCTATACTTAATACTGGAAACACAATTACAAAAACATTGACGTGTACTTCATAATACATATAACTATGCATATACATAATATACTTTTTAAAAATGCTTGACTTGCTCTAAGAATAAAAAACCATCATAAAAAGATACATGCTTATCATTTAATCATAAGTACTCTTAGAAATGAGAAGTTACACTTTTTATTTCTCAGTTCACAACTTTCTTCCTATTATTTAATTCATATACTATGATTTATGCAACCATTCAAAATAGACATACCAGGTCATGTCAATTTTCTATTATTTATATCTGTCACTCCCTCCTTTATTCTCTACTTACTGATCATAACAGATACTGTGTTCACATTGGGGTTGAAAGAGCAGCGTCCTTTTCCAGATTCACACTTGGAGTCAATCATGAAAACTTGATCCTTTATTGTAGATAAAATTGAACATGCAGCAATGATAGATTATTTAGTTAAGACAACTGTTCTTTAGTAAAACAAAGCATCATTAAAATTAACATGCTTTCTAGTTGGTTGCTTATGTCTTCCAATTTATGATATCAAGATTTACTTGACCAGTAAGAAGAATCCATCTGTATTTAAAAGCTAACCTCAGCAGAGCTAACTCTCATTCTATTACACTCCCTATAGAGCTGATCCAAGGAGGAGTTCTCCTCAAATTAATATCAGCAAAAATCACTTGAAAATCAAGGATCATTATAAATTTAAGTTACATGTATTAAAAGTCAGCCAAAAGAAAACTCTCCAGAGAGAGAGAGAGAGAGAGAGAGAGACACTACCATATTTTCAAAATAGTAAATAATTTTTTTAAATAAAACTTATGTTACTGCTTGATTGTGTTATATAAGTTATTATATAAGATTCAACAACATAATTCATAATTTAGATGTGAAATGTGTCATTCACTCATACTTTTATTTAACAAAAATTTATTAAGCATGTACCATGTGGCAGATACTCAGTAGACATAAGGAATACAGTAAACAAAATACATAAAAATCTTTGTCCTTAAGTAAGTTATCTGATAAGAAAGATAAAAATAAAGAGAATAAATAAGTAAAATATGGGGAGTATGTTAGATAATGCCAGTGCTTAGCAGATAAATTAAGCAGGGAAAGGGAATAGAAAATACTAGGAATTAGAGGCAATAAATTCAATCTGAAATATGGTGGTCAGTTTAGCATCAGTGAGAGGGAATATCTGGTTAGTATAATATTTACCTTTTTTCTCATATCAAGTTAGTACAAGCTACTACTAAGATTCAAAGAGAAAAATGATCACTTTTGTAGGTAGAATCAAATGGTAAAAGGCCTTTATTACCAACCTAAAATTTTTGAAAATTATCCCTAAAGACATGTGAATTCATTAATTTTTTTGAGTGTGGAAATGGCAAGATCAAAATACTTCTCTAAGTTGGACCTTACCTTGACCTTTAGGAAGATTGAAAATGAAATGTATAAAAACAGATACTAGATTCAGGAAAATACTTTACACTCCCCATAGAGCTGATCCAATCTTCTATTGCAAGAGTTCACAAGTTAGATAATGATAATCTGACATTCCATAATCTATGTGGTCATGTTAAATGCAGTAGAGATGTAAGAGAATTTGTATAGTGGAAATTAACAGAGCTTGGCAAGCAATTAAAAGCTGGTTGCAGTTCAGGAAGATGAAGAAAACAAAGACGATTCTGAAGTTTTAACTCCTTGAAGAAAATAAAACTAGCTCACTTTTTTAATACTGATTTTAATGTACTACTGCAGGACATCCCTAAGGCAATAAGGAATAAAAGTGCTTAACTTCAGTAGAAGAACCCAGATCACCAAAATAAAAGCTGAAATTCAGGACATAGAAGACAAAAATATAATACAAAAAAAAAAAAAGGAAGAAAAAACTATTTCTTTCAAAGGATAAACAAGATTAATGAACCCCTAGCTGAACTGACTAAAAAAAAAAAAAACCCAGAGAAAAAGCCCAAATAAACACTAGCAGAAATATAAAAGTTAAAGTCACAACTGATCCTGGAGAAATACAAAAGATTATCAGAGAACACTATGTAAACTTGTATGAAAACGAAGTTGAAAATCTAAATGAAATGGAGGACTTTCAGACATCACACAATCTCCAACGGTTGAAACAAGAAGAAATTGAGACACCAAATAGATCAATAACAATTCAGGAAATCAACCAAGCCATAAGAAAACTACCTACAAAAAAAAGCCCTGGACGTGATGGCCTTCCGTCAGAATTCTACAAAACATACAAGGAGGAGCTGATACGATCCTATTGAAAGTATTCCAGGCAATTGAGAAGATGGAACTCTCCCCGAATCATTTTAATGAAGTTAACATCACATTGATACCCAAACTGGCTAAAGATCCAACAAAGAAAGAGAACTACAGGCCAGTATCCTTGATGAACAGAGATGCTAAAATTCTCAACAAGATTATAGCAAACTGGATGCAACAACGCATGTCAAAAATCATCCACCATGACCAAGTAGGCTTCATCCTTGTAATGCAGGGCTTGTTCAACATTCGTAAGACCATAGATGTAATTAAATACATCAACAGATGTAAAGACAAAAACAACATGATTATATTATTAGATGTGGAAAAATCTTTCAATAAAATCTAGCACCCCTTCTTGATAAAATGTCTCAAACATCTAGGCATAGATGGAACATACCTCAAAATAGTAAGAGACATCTACAAGAAACCCACAGCCAACATACTGCTAAACAGACAGAAATTGGAACCATTTCCCCTGAAAACCAGAACAAGACAAGGATGGTCACTCTCACCCTTCTGTTCAACATTGTATTGGAAGACTTAACTAGAGCAATCAGACAAAAGAAGGAAATCAGCGGTATCAAAACAGGAAAAGAGGAAGTTAAGTTAACCCTCTTTGCAGACGACATAATTCTATACCTTGAAAACCCAAGAGAATCTGTCGAAAACCTCCTTGCACTGATAACTTTGGCAAAGTCTCAGGGTATAAAATAAGTGTGCAAAAGACAGTTGTATTTCCATACACCAACAATAAACAAACAGAAATCCAAATAAAAAGCACAATCCCATTCACAATAACCACAAAAAAATGAAATACCTTGGCATCTTCCTAACTAGAGAAGTGAAAGATTTTTACAACGAAAACCACAAAACACTGCTCAAAGAAATAAAAGATGACACAAACAAATGGAAAAATATTCCATGAACATGGATTGGAAAATCAACATTTTTATGATGTCTATCCTACCCAAGGCAATCTACAGATTTAACATAATACCCACTAAATTACCAGCAGCATTCTTCTCAGAACTGGAAATGACAATACAGGAATTCATATGGAAACATAATGACTGTGAATAGCCACAATAATCCTAAGCAAAACAAACAAACAAAAAACAACAACAAAAAAAGTGAGAGGTATCACACTCCTAGACTTTAAACTTTATTATAAAGCTACAATAATCAAAACAGCCTGGTATTGGTACAAGAACAGGTATATAGACCATTGAAACAGGATAGAGATTCTGGAAGCAAAGCCACAATTTCTCAACCAACTCATCTGCAACAAAGCCTCCACCATCAACTACTGGGGAAAGAAGCATCTATTCAGTAAATGGTGCTGGGAAAATTGGTTGACCACATGCAAAAGATTAAAACAAGAACCCTAACTATCACCATTCACATAAGGCCAACACTAAATGGATCAAATACCTAAATATAAAATCTCAAACTATAAGAACCTTAGAAAATGCTATAGACACCCTTATGGAAATTGGAACTGGCAACCAATTCCTGATCAAAACCTCAATTGAGCCGGGCTCGGTGGTTCAGCCTGTAATCCCACGCCTTTGAGAGGCTGAAGTGAGTGGATTGCCTGAGCCCGTGGGTTCAAGACCCGCCTGGGCAGCGAGACCTCATCTCTACAATAAATCAAAAAATCAGCCGGGCGTGGTAGCACATGCCTGTAATTCCGGCTACTTGGAAGGCTGAGGCGGAAGGATCGCCGGAGCCCAGCAGGTCAAGGCTGCGGTGGCCAGGAGCAGCCACTGCACTCCAGTCTGGGCGACAGAGTGAGACTCCAACTCAAAAAAAAAAAAAAAACCTCAATTGCCCATGCCATAAGAGTTAAAATAGATAAGTGGGACCTCACCAAACTTACAAACTTCTGCAAATACAAAGAAACCATCAAGAGAGCAGGGAGAAAGCCCACAGTCGGGGAAAAAACATATGCCAACTGTATATATGACAAAGGCCTAACATTTAAAATCTACAAGGAACTCAAACATGCCAAAAAGAAAAAAAATCTCCATTTCAAAGTGGGAAAAAGATAAGAACAGACACTTCTTAAAAGAAGACATGAGCAGCCAATAGATATATGAAAAAATGCTCAGTTTCACTAGTCTCAAAGAAATGCAAATTAAAACCATACTGAGATATCACCTAATTCCAGTCAGAATGGTCATCATCAATAACTCAAAAAACAACAGATGCTGGAGAGGATGCGGGGAAAAGGGAACACTTCTACACTGTTAGTGTAAACTAGTAGAACCTCTGTGTAAAACAGTTTGGCGATTCCTAAAAGATCTGAAAATTGACCTTTCATATGACCCCAGAATCCCTCTACTGGGAATATACTTGTAGGAACTCAAATCACTCTGTGAAAAGATATCTGCACATGCATGTTTATTGCAGCATCGTTCACAATAGAAAAAATATGGAACCTACTGTGCTGCCCATTGAAAAAGACTGAGCTAAAAAAAAAATGTGGTAATTATACATGATGGAATATTATGCAGCCCATAAAAGAGGACTAAATTATGAACTTTTCAGCAACTTGGATGGACTTAGAGTGTACAATAATGAGTGATCTATCACAGAAACAGAGAACTGACTACCAACATATTCTCACCCAAATCAGACCTTGAACAATTATCATAATGCTATAAGAAAGGGATTGGAGTAGTTGGAACCTGCCAGGGGAGGGAGGGGATGGGATTGGCAGTAATGGGAAACTGCCAGGGGAGGAGCACACCTCATCAACAAGAGTATCTGCATAATCAACATTTATATACCTAGCCCTGAATTGTACCCCACATCTTCAAAATTAAAAATTAAAAAAGAAAAGAATCATAGTTCTCTAGCCTGAAAACATTCTACAGCATGATCCTCATCAATGAATTTACTCTTCAGATGATGAAAATATGACTTGCTCAAGTCCATGTAGCTAAAGGGTGACAAAAAATTTGAATTCAGTCCCTTGATTCCTAGATACATCTGCTTTCTACAAGGTCTTCATTTAGGTAACGGTTAAACTAAATAAATAATTATTAATGAGAGAAAACATAAAACAAAGTTAGTAAGTTGTGTTGAGCTAGAGACAGATTTAACTAAATAAGTGAGAGGTAGCACTCAAAAATTGATGAGATTGTCTGGGTACCCTTTGCTCTCCAAAGACCTACTCCTCCATTGCATAACATCCTTAAACTCACATAGTCATGATTTAGAACTTGCCATCACCAGAAACAGATATGGCTCACCCTAATAGTAACTAATTCTTATGCCCTGAAATGATTTTTCATACTCATTTCCTATGAACTCCTCTCTACTTCTCCCTAGTTCATTTATCAGCCTCTTCTCTTCCTGACTTTATTAACACGTTTAAATTCCATGTTTTTAAAAAAATTTCAGTAAATATTTGCCAAAAGCCATTACGTTCCCATAACTTTTTCATTGCATCCACACCTTGAAAGGACATATCAATCTACATTCTACATACTTACTTGCAAACTACTAGGCATTGTGTAAAAGGTAGTCCAAAATAGTTAAAACACATTCTTAAAAAAATAAAGGAGAAAAGTTAAAAAAAAAAAAAAAAAAAAGCACAGAACCAAAATAATGTTTTAAGGAAAGGAAACAATCTTATTTTTGACCAGGAAAATAAAAAGATAAATGCAGAGGAAAGAGAAAAAAAAAATAAAACAGAGTGATGAAGACAATTTATCAAAGAACTTTACTGATTTGGAAAATGCACATTTTTTCTTCTGAATCAGAAGGAAGGGTATATACTCATCAATACTTTTACTTCTCACTTTCCTCTCAATCCAACTTTAATTGGGCATCCAACCTCAATTGTGCTATTTAAACACTTTTTGATAAGATATTTAAACCTAGTCATGATACAAGATTCAAAGCTTATTTTTTTAACCTCATCTTACTTGGGTTCTCAGTGGCATTTAAGATAGCTGGACACTAGCTGAACACTTTGATCTTTTTTATTTCTTTTATTTATTTATTTATTTTTGAGTTGAGATCTCACTCTGTCACCCAGCCTGGAGTGCAGTGGCATGATCACAGCATTCTACAACCTCAACCTCCTGGGCTTAGGTGATTCTTCTGCCTCAGCCTCCTGAGTAGCTGGGACTACAGGCCTGAGCCATCACACCTGGCTAATCTATCTATCTATCTATCTATCTATCTATCTATCTATCTATCTATCTATCCATCCATCCATCCATCCCTCCATCTATCTATCTTTCTATCTATCTATCTATCATCTATCTGTATAGGGTATTGCCATGTTGCCCAGGATGGTATTGAGCTCATTGGCTCAAGCAATCCTCCCACTCTGGCCTCCCAAAGTGCTGGGATTACAGGAGTGAGCCATTGTACCTGACATTCTATCTTTTCTCATTAACTTATTTTTATTTCTGGAAACAACACAGCCTTGTGCTTTCTCCCTCCTACATCTCTGACTTTTTCTTTTAAGACTTATTTGCAAATCCATTTTCCTCCATCTGTCCATTAAAGTTAGGAAACACTCAAATCTCAATCATAGTCACCCTTCTCTTTTACTCTATACACTCTTTGCATGATTAAATACACACTTTCCTTGGGCTTCAATGGCTCCCACATTTATATATCCAGGCTTCTATTCAACTGCCTACCTGATATCACTAGTTGGATCTTTCAATGGCATCTCACACTCAACAAACCCACATTCAGGTCATAATCTTTACCCTATACATGGTTTCTTCACTGTTTCTCATCTCAGTTCATGGCAACCATATAATAAAGGAGACTGAGAAGAGCAAACAACAGCAAAAGCATCAACATCGGTATCATTATATATTTCCTTTTCCTGAATTCGCCAACATCACCTACACTATTTTATACTTTGTGCCTCTCTGGCTCCATTGCTACCACCTGAGTACAACAATCACTTTTTTGGCCTATTATGTCAACTCCTGCAACTCTTCTAACCCCTCCTGCTACACCCCAAATAATCTGTTATCCAACATACGAGTAACTACACAATCCTGTTCATGTCTTTCTCTGCTGAAAATTGTTCCAGTTACTTCTTCTTTGACACATAAGAAAGACAAATATATTATATTAGCCTACAAGTGTCAACATGATTTTGATTCTGTCTCTATTCTCATTAAGTAAATAATATTTCTGGGTTGAATCAATAAGAGAAAATAGTAGAATAGAAAGAAGTGGTACAAAATTAGAAAACAAGGCATAACAAAGTATTCACTTGGCTATAGATGTGAATAAAGGGATTGAAAAATAAAAGGCATGAACAACACAATCTAATGTCATACATCGGTCTGGGAGAAGGGATACTGAATGAGTGAGTCATTTGGTGATTGAAGAATCAAACAGTTTTAGTTAATGTGTAGGAGTTGAATAAAAGTTTGAATAAAGACGTAGAGAACAAGAGCATAAAAACTGAAAATTCAGTCTCCTAGTCTGAGAAGCATTGTAAGGAAGTAAAGGGAAAGAAGAAAGGCTTTGCTGCTGTTGTTTTAAGTCACGGACTAAAATAATGATTTTAAGGAAGGAAAACATAATTTTTTTTTTTATACACCAAAAAAAAAAAGCAAGTGCAAAGGAAAGGAAATTAAAATATAAAGCAGAGTGATAAGGTTATTTATCAGAGAACTTTATTGATATGGAAAATATACGATTTTTCTTTTGAATCAGTAGGCGATCGATAAAAATATGTTAAAACAGACTAGTCTGGTGACTAATTTGCTTCAAAAAGGATAGGAAATAATTTGGATGCTGTTGATATTCTTGACCATCTGTGATAATCTTAGTCAGTCAAAGGTAAAGTTATCTGCTTGATGAAGGTCAGGATCACCATTTAACTGTCTTTATTCAGTTGTTGAAATAGGTGTTATAAACACTTCTGATAAAATCAACCAGAGATAAGATGTGGTAGTATTTTAAGAATCAGTTGCAAAATTAACCAATCATTGCTTTTCCTTGATTCATTTGTTTAAAGTCATGATTTACTCACATTGCTTTATCTTTTTTTAGGAACAGAAGACAGGAAACAAAGATAGCAGATAGTAAAGAATAATTATGGTTGGGTCTTGATGAAGCAAGGATTCTGGGTTCTTGGATGGGCAGTGTTTAAATGCTCTTGGAAAGCTCTGAATCAGTTTCACAAGAAAAAAAAAGTGGAGGAGTACTAGAGAATAATGAAAAAGAACTGCCCTTGGTCATTACAAAATAAAAATGTTAGTGAGGAAAAAGAAGGAGAATTCTCTCAAAATAAAACTTTCTGCTTCACATGATCATTTTAGGCTAGGCAATCTTTTATCTTAAACTAAAAGAAAATACATACATTAGATGGTTGATAAAACTGTGCAGTTTTATACTGGCTTTATGCTTTGTATACTGTAGATGTATAAAAATGATGTTATGGTAAGACACTTTGAATAAAGTTTACATAAAAGCATATAAATCTTAAAAATCATAATCCTGTTTATACCTAAATTGGCTCCTAAGATGTTCATGTATTATTTAAGAGATTAAGTTAATTAATAAAAATGTTTCCCCTTTGAAACATATCTTTTGAAGTGAGACTAAAGTAGTTCATATTTAGCTAACTGATTAAAATTTATTCCATGCTGGTTTTGCAAAGGAGATTATTTTTTAGGTAGACTTTCCAATTAGGCCTTTAAGTGCATACTGGGCAATTTGTACATGGGAGAATAATTTTATTTAAAACCTGTGCTCTGAAAATTGCCATGCTATTGTTGGCCTGTACAGTGACTGCACAGATTTCAGGGGAGTGTCTGACAGATTGCAGATGTCTGAGGCAGTATTTATTTAATCAATTGATCACAGGCATGTGGTTCTAATGACAAGCTCAATGAAGCCAACTGTATTCCTCCAAGAAGCATAACTTTACTTTCCCTTAAGAATTTTAATATTTCACAGTATCTTGAACCACATTTGAAAATGCCTCAATTTGCGGTCAACTTATAATTACTCCCTTATTTTGAAAGTGACTTTTCATTCATCAAAACACTTATATGTGTACATGATGTGTCTGAAAAATAAATAAATTTAATAATAAAGAAATATACATAGAATCATTGTTCAATTATATTGGTACTAAAGTATATTATTTCTTATTAAGGTAAAAATAAACTTTGTAAGGTACATCAGTAGCAATATTCAATTTTTAAAAAATTCTAATCTCTAAACTTGAGTTAAGACATTGTTAAGGAACTGGGATTCCAAGATATAAATTGATAATGAAACCAAAACATGAATGTTCGGAAAATTCAGTTTTAAAATAAGTATGTTAAGTAAAATACCATGCTTAACTACAAAAATGAGGAAAAAAACCTTTTGGTCTAATGCAGTTTCCTTTGTCAACAGATGCGGACTGGGATAACAAAGACAGTCTTAAATATCACAAATAAAGTTAAGCCAGCCTTATATTTGACTATACATTTGCTATATATTTGATATGGTATATAGCAAATGCCATACCACAGTACTCCATATCATCTTAACTAGTGCAAGAATAATGCTATTGTAGCCTAATATAGGGTGATACTAGTCTAAAACGAAAGTATATTTTATTAATTATATAAAATTATTATAAAGTTCCTTTCTGCAAAGATACCTGGCATTTCACATTATACATCTCTTAGTTATATATTTTATAAAGGTTTACCGAGTTTGAAAGATAAATGAGAAATTACTAGAAATTGATTTGAAAAGGTAAGTTATATTACAATATTTCTATAATTTGGAGCAAATGTTATCAGTGCTTTATATTCAATGTAATTATGAAATTACAACATTTTTCTTTCATTTCCTTTTATAGCTTTTCCATTAAAATATATATAGTAAAACCATAAACATACACACTAGGACTATGTAGTTGCCTCCAACTAAAAAAATGTGTATTTTTACACATGTAAATCATAAAAATATGTATTTTTTAGTTGAAGGCAAAAGGTTATACTTTAAGTTACTTGACAGACAGGAACAAAATTTAATACATTTTAGGCTTGAAGGGCACAAAATATTTCATGAATATTGATGATATTTCCAGATTTTACTATAAAATATGGTTCAAAAATCTTTCACACTAACATCAAAACTAAGAAGTTAAATTGTTACACTTACCTCTGATCTCCTCCCTCTGTTCAAATAAGTACAGACTGGGCTGAAAGCACCACTCCCACAGACATACAAATGAGTGCGGTTGAAAGTCTGGATTACACGGACAAAGTTCCCACAGCCATGCTAAAAGAATTGGTAAATAAGGAATTAGTAACTCAGTGACTTTGATTAGCTATGTTATCTGGAAAGCTTCTATGATAGGTAGAAATGAGGTGACATCCACTTTTGATATATTATTCCTTATCTTTGAGAAACTATGTGTACAACTCATGAAGGTAATTTGAGAATACACATCTAATTTATCGATGTACCAAAGCAAATACTATGATTTGGTGGCACTGAAGAAAAACAATGATTCAGGAACAGTCACAAAATAATTACAGGTATTACTCAACAAATATTTACTGACTATCATTTATATGCTGGATTATAGTCTACTCTTTTGGGCATTAAAAAAAAGAAAAACTCTCTACCCTTGTAGAACTCAATTGAACAAAGTCATCACATGTGCCCTACTGGTGCTATTTATGTTTAAATCTTTACTAACTCTAATACTTCATTTGAAAATGTTCTCAAATGTATATATGCCATTGCAAATATTATTTAGCAATACTTTGGTATATACAGAAGTGCAAAAAAAGTATACACATTTTTATTTTTATTTTTATTTATTTATTTATTGAGTTGGAGTCTCACTCTGTCATCCAGATTGGAGTGCAGTGGCCGCTCCCGGTCACCACAGCCTCGACCTGCTGGGCTCCGGCGATCCTTCAGCCTCAGCCTTCCAAGTGGCTGGAACTACAGGTGCGCACTACCACACCCGGCTCATTTTTGATTTATTGTAGAGATGAGGTCTCGCCAAGTTGCCCAGGCGGGTCTTGAACCCGCAGGCTCAGGCAATCCACTCATCTCAGCCTCCCAAAGGCGCGGGATTACAGGCTGAATCACCAAGCCTGGCTGTATACACATTTTAAGAAAGGAAAAAACTATTAAAATTGCAATACTCAATATATACTGATAACAAAAGATGAATACAAGTCACACTTGACTTCTGCAATTACAAGTAGTGCTCAAAGTGGTTACTATCAGCATCTAGACACTTCTGATTATGGCAAACTAAAAGTAATGCCTAGATAACATCTCTTAAAATGTGTATACTCTTTTTGGCACTCTGGGTATTTTCCTTTCTTCTCTATTTTTGTTGTTGTTGTTATTGTTATGAGATATATTTGGGATACAATAAAAAACAACACAGTTTAGTCTACTGATTTATTACAGGAGGAAAGTAGTTTACCTCAGTTAATAAAATCATTTCTTTCTCATGTTCCAATATTTCATATACTATGTAAGATTTTACGTTGTGAAACCTTTATAAGTGGACGTTTTTTAGCTGAGCAAGTTTAGAAATTAGGACACACAAGCTGCTTTCTCCAGTTTTCCTCAAATCATCACACTCACACATTACACATGCATGTTTAGAATATAATTGTGCTCAAACCAGGTCCATATTATCTTTAGTACACAATGGCAAACATCATTGGCTTTAACAAAGGGCAAATAAAAATAAACTTAAACCAAATGGCAGCATAAGTGTTGTTTTCTATGAAGAATGATATAATCATCCTCTCTGCCCATTTCTCTAAAATAGTCCTTTTCTCTCCCAGAACCTCCTTTTTCACCCACTCCTAGTTCAATTAAGACAAATGTCACATATTCACTCGACGAAATACAAAATAATTATTGTAATTCTAAAATTACTCTGACCTTGCAGGAGAGTACATAAACACGATCAACACCAAATGCAGATATCTGTGATCAAGTTAATCACTAAATGTTCCACATTTGCCAGGCTCACTATCCTTTGATGACTATAAATGAAGCAAGCCTGATAATGAATGATGTCTCTTCACAAAGTCATTTTAAAATAAATTATTAAAAATAATTTTATAATTAGAAACAAAATATTTCTATAAAAGACAATAAAGAAATATATCAAAAGGTAACATTAGTTTTGCCCTGGATGGTCAGACAACATACATTGCTTCTTTTCTCTGATAGGTACGATATAAGTTCTCAATTTTTTATAATGCACATCTATTATTTATATTGTTGAAAAACTAAAACAAAGTAAACTTTGCTAAAATAGAAGTTAAATTCAATTTTTAGATATTTAGATAGACAGTTATTTTAGATATTTCCATTATTTTCTTCTTTTATATTCATTATTACTTGCTTCTTTTTATACACAGTAATTTTATACAGATGTTTCCATGATAGATTTTTATTATCAAATAATCAATCATTAACTCTTCTGTCAAAGAAATTAATCCTTACAGACCAGACTACACTCTTTATTTTCATTTTAAGACGTTAAGGATTTTTGTTAAATATACAGTGTCATTGTATCTTGACACCTGTTTATAGAGGTACCTGGAAATTGATTACATAACTACAGATGATAACATGTTTCTAGAGAAAAAGCATAGATGAAAAATGATGTGTATATAATATGTCTATGTTAAGGGAGTCTGTGAGAAATGAGACCTATGCTTATATTTTTTTACATTCAAGCTTAGTCATTCTGGGATTCTGTATATAATATTTTCCCATAAGACATGAATTCAGTCCAATTCTATTAATAACAAGTTATGTCTGTCTCACCTTGAATTTTGTAGACAGTCTGCTTTTATGAATTACTGGTTTTGTCAAAAAGAAAGAAGTCAATAACATCTTCTTTGTATTTCAAATATTGATTACACTTGTTTTATGTATACTCTTATTTCTATCTATTTGCTTATTATGGCTAATATTTACTTAGAATTTAGTACATGCTTGGCATTGAAATGATTATTTTACATAGTTTATCTCCCAGGAGGTTTTACCTTTATAGCTGTCCTTTATTTAGCATGTAGTATATGTTACTTAGGCATTGTACATGCATTTGTCCAGTTTTTAAAAACTCAGCCCTTTTTAGAAAAATAATTCTTTTTTTTGAGTTAATTTGCTTGAAGTCATATAGGAAGAAATTAAAGCAGATTTACAAATACATATGTGACTAACACTGAATCCTGTACTTTTAATCACTTTATTATTTGTCATTGGGTAAGAAATTCATAGGCTTTTTTTTCTTTGTTTGTTTGTTTTTTTTGGTTTTTTTTTTTTTTTGAGTTGGAGTCTCACTCGGTCGCCCAGACTGGAGTGCAGTGGCCGCCCCCGGCCACCGCAGCCTCGACCTGCTGGGCTCCGGCGATCCTTCCGCCTCAGCCTTCCGAGTAGCCGGAATTACATGCGCGCGCTACCACGACCGGCTGATTTTTTGATTTATTGTAGAGATGAGGTCTCGCTGCCCAGGCGGGTCTCGAACCCGCGGGTTCAGGCAATTCACTCACCTCAGCCTCCCAAAGGCGCGGGATTACAGGCTGAGCCACCGAGCCCAGCTCTCTTTGCTTGTTTTTTGAGTTGGAGTCTAACTCTGTCACCCACACTGGAGTGCAGTGGCTGCTCCCGGCCCTCGCAACCTCGACCTGCTGGGCTCTGGTGATCCTTCCACCTCAGCCTTCCAAGTAGCTGGCATGGTTGCTTTTAATAATAGTTAATATTTAGCCGGGCTCGGTGGCTCAGCCTGTAATCCCACGCCTTTGGGAGGCTGAGGTGAGTGGATTGCCTGAGCCCGCGGGTTCAAGACCCGCCTGGGCAGCGAGACCTCATCTCTACAATAAATCAAAAAATCAGCCGGGCGTGGTAGCGCGCGCCTGTAATTCCGGCTACTCCGAAGGCTGAGGCGGAAGGATCGCCGGAGCCCAGCAGGTCGAGGCTGCTGTGGCCGGGAGCGTGCCACTGCCCTCCAGCCTGGGTGACAGAGTGAGACTCCAACTCAAACAAAACAAAACAAAATAGTTAATATTTATATAACTCTTTATAGTTTTCATAGTATTTATTAATATTTATAGAGGTCTTAATCCTTTGATGTGGATTGCTTTAATTCTCACAGCAATGCTCTAATTTAATAATATCACATTTTAATGATGAGGAAATTGAGTTCCAGAGAGGTTAAATGCAAGGCTCTAAGTTTAATGAGTGATTGTGCTGGGACTTGAACCATAGCCACCCTTCACTGTCTAGTTTTTGTATAGAATTTTGATTTGCAGTGAATAGATTCCCACAGTATCTGATGTTCAGTGTGCTCCCTGTCCCTCCCCAAAACAAGAACACAAAAAGAAAAGTGAATTGGTTGAGTTAAATGTTGGAAATCATTGTCTAGGTCCTTCCCATTTCCATTGTGCTGCCTTCATTTCTGTCAACATTACTTCTGACCTAGATCATTGCAATGGTGTCAATTCTATCCTGAAAATATTTACGGAAGTCATTCTATTCAAAGCACTGGACACGGAGCTAGCAACACTGGAATGGATAGACTTAATGTCTGCTTAAAAAAAAAAGAGGGCATAGTGTATCGGGCTATAATAGATGCTACCATAGAGTTATATTTTTTTAAGATGTGCTATAGAAGGAAAGACAATAAGCAATGCTGAACTGGGTGTAAAAATTTTAGCAAAGGTGTTATTTGAGACGGGCCTTGAGGAATAATCTAGAAATTTTTGACAGCAAAAGTAAAAAAAGAACATTCCAACAAAAAACAGCATGAACAAAACATAGAGAATAGTGCCTAGAGAGGTTAGTGGATTATTGTGTGATGAAATCAGAGAGGCAATCAGAGTTGGTAGGCCGTCCTGTCCTAGTCTTCAGTTTGGCAATAGAGAGCACTGTAGAGAGGAAGAGTGGATATAAGCATGAATTTATCAGAGCCATATAATCTGGGCTCAACTTAAACTTTTTCTTTTCCTAGCTGCTGGAACTCTAGACAGTTCCTCTATAGCAATCTCTCTATGATTCAACATTTGCATCTGTGAAATGGCAATGATAATATGAGTTGTGGATAACATATTAATAAAGCAGTTGAATTGTATCTGACACATTAGTAAACACATGCAATTGTCAGACAGCATATTCTTTTATGTGCATTTTTTCTTATATTGTCCTGTAAAATGCTGTGAAGTAAATGGGGCATTGGTCCTGCACAGAGTTAGTACAGGTTCTGACCATAGCAGAATTCCACAAAATGTTTGGAGAATGAATGAAGTTCTAGAGACTTCAGTAGAAGTAAACATCATGGAAGCTTTCTTTACTATGTTTAGTTCTCTTTCAAAACTACTTCCTGCCACAATGAAATATATAGTTGCTAACATTTACAGACTATAATAACATTTATTATACACGTATATGTCTACATAATAAAATCCTAGAACAGATCCTAAATTGTTAAGAGTGATATGCATCAGTAGTGCAGTTTAGGTAACTGTGGTCTAGCAGTTACTGTGTACTATGTACTGCTCTAAGCTCTCTGCAAATATTAACTTATTAATCCTCTTAACAATTCAATAAGATAGGTGCTATAGATTAGAACATTTCACAGATAAGAAAACGAAGACACAGAGAGTCCAATCTCCAGGGTCAAAGAGCAACTAAGAGATTTATTATCTGTTGTTTTCTATGTGCTTTTCTAGGCCTTCAAATATTTCTGTGTTGAAAATATATTACTTTTATAATATAAAACATAGATGATTTAAAGATACATTCTGGAGCACAAGTGAATATGCCTTTAAAAATATTGACTCTTTATGGTCCACACTATGGCATGAAATAAAAATACCTCTCTTTTTTTTCTTCATCTTGATCTACATCTCTTTGGTCTAGGAAGTAAATCAAGGTATTTTGATAAAGTTATTATATTTTATATTTATATATATATATATATAAACATACATACACATATATATTTTGAGTTGGAATCTCACTCTGTTGCCCAGGCTGGAGTGCAATGGCATGCTCATGGCCAACCCAGTGTCGACTGGCTGGGCTCTGGTGATCCTTCCGCCTCAAGTAGCAGGAACTACAGGTGCATACTACCACACCCGGGTAAATATTTTTTATTTATTGTAGAGATGAGGCCTCACCAGGTTGTCCAGGCTGGTCTTGAAGCCACGGGCTCAGGCAATCCCCTCACCTCAGCCAAAAATATGTTTTTCAGGAGATTAGAATCATCTAATCACAGACATAGGGAAACTGATATTCTACAATTAATAAATCACATTTGACATTGTGTGCATGTAATGTATTGTGTGCAAATATAAATAATAATATTTAATTTTTCAACAGCCCTCAACAGTATTTATGTAGTGAATTAATTAAGTCCTATTTCATTGGCTATGTTTGATAGCAAGTGCTATTGATTAAGCTCAATTTATTTAGAGTATGAAGAAAATATTAACTTTTAGAAATAAATAAAGCATGTAGGAATGTGAATATATAGGGGGAGAAAGAGAAATGTAAAATAGCAGAGGCAGAAAATTAGCTATAGTCCCACTATAATAATTTATTTTCATTATAAATGTTAGTTTACTATAGAATTATGATATTACCTCAGATCACGTTTCAAATTACATTAAATTTTCCTCTCACAACTATTACCTTTTTTATAACCTCAAATAAAATTTGATAAAACTAAAAAATCCAAAAGATTAAGCAATACTTGAGTCTCTTTTAGTTTTGCTTTCTATTGTTACAATAGGCTGGATACGGTGGTTCATGCCTATAATTCCAGTACTTTGGGAGACCAAGGTAGGAAGATTGATTGAGTTCAGGGGTTTGAAACCAGCCTGGGTAATATGGTGGGACCATGCTTCTACAGAAAACAAAATAAAACAATTAGCTGGATGTAACAGCATGTGCCTGTAGTTCCAGCTTTTCGGGAGACTGAGGCGAGAGGATCTCCTGAGCCAGGCAGTCAAGGCCGCAGTGACCCATGATCGTTCCACTGCACTCCAGCCTCAGCAACACAGTGAGAACTCAACTCAAAGTATGAATTTTAATTGTCATCATCTTATGTTTTTCTTAGAAGATGATTAACACGTCTAAAAACAGAAAATTTTAATTTAAAAAGTACTTCTAAATTATATATAAATAACATATGAATAAATAGTATATAAATAAATCTATAAAATATAAATAAATATACAATAATATAGAACATATGTTTATATAATATACACTATGGCTAATATAATATATAAGATAACAAATAACAACATAAATAATATATCAAAAATTTGTTACAAACATTATTAATGTAAACTTATCATCTACTGTATCCCACCTCCAATCTCATGCTTGCTTGTGTCCAACTCCACCTATTCAGGTCTTGTTTCAGTTTTATGAAGTACCTGCGAACAGGTCTGAGCACTAGGGATAATGATATTTACCACACAGTATTTCCAATTGGCGTGAGGAGACTTACAATTAAAACTGCAGTGAATTAAGTGCTAGAGTGTTTCACCTACACACATAAGGAGGGGCAGCAAGCCCAGTTCTGGTGGAGAGAGAAGGGTCTCCAAAGAAATGATCTATGTACTGTGCCCTGGAAGAATGAGTAGATGTTTCCAAGACTGAAAAGATAAGATAATTGACCAAAAAGAAAGAATCACATGCAGCATGTATCAAAGGCTGGAAGAGAGAGGTTGCAGCTTATTTGAATTTTAGTACTGTATTATTGAAATAAAATAAAAAGAAAGGTTAAGAGAAGCACTACTGTGTTTGCCTCAAAATCTACCAAACATTTCCTAAATATTCCAGCAGCACTGCATTTTGTCTTTTGTTTGTGTCCGTGTGTCTTTGGCATCTACCACCTTCATCCTGGACAGGTAAGGATACAGGATATAGAGCTATATGTGCCTGAGTCAGACAAAGACCATACCAATGGATCACAGTGCAGCTTGAGTAAGTTTCTCATTTTACTGGTTCAGTTTCTTTATCTTAAGAATGTGGGTAGCAGCCGGGCTCGGTGGCTCAGCCTGTAATCCCGCGCCTTTGGGAGGCTGAGGTGAGTGGATTGCCTGAGCCTGCGGGTTCGAGACCCGCCTGGGCAGCGAGACCTCATCTCTACAATAAATCAAAAAAAAAAATCAGCCGGGTGTGGTAGCGCATGCCTGTAATTCCAGCTACTTGGAAGGCTGAGGTGGAAGGATCGCCGGAGCCCAGCAGGTGAGGCTGTGGTGGCCGGGAGCGGCCACTGCACTCCAGTCTGGGCGACAGAGTGAGACTCCAACTCAAAAAAAAAAAAAAAAAAAAAAAAATAGAATGTGGGTGGCGACTGTAATGTCCAGATTGCAGGATTGTTATGATAATTAACATAAAACCTATAGAACAGTGCCTGGCCTATTCCATTAAATTTGGGGTATTTTTATTTGAAAATTATTGCATACATGTCTCATCAGTGTTAAGAGACTCTTAAATATGTGGTTTTGTTGAAAAGTGTAATAAAAATAGATTGTTCTATAGAACTTTCAAAGATGTAATTCATATTCTTTTTCTGCCACTGGCCTTTTTATTTTTTATTTTTGCCTATAGCGTAATTAAAGGGCACTTCTCTGTATTTCACATGTATGAAGGGATGGGTTTATCAGACATTCTCTTTTCTTGCATAGACAAAAAAATTCTTTTGAAAAAAAAATTGGTTTGATTATTATTTTCTAGAACTCAACAATGTTGTATGGACAAACAAAACCTGTCCAGTTGAGTCCTAAAAATACCTAGAAAAGATCCTGCCACTCAATATTTCCCTTGTACATAGCAATTGACAGCAGAATTTACAGATATTCACAAAAGATTTACAGCATGACAAACAATGGGAAAATGTATGCAAATATTAAAGATTTTATCTAATAACTTGCAATTATTAGAAGGTCAAAAAAATAAAAAAACAAAAAACCCATAGGTTTTCTATTTTGCCAAAGAAAGCAAGAAACCAAACAAACTTGGTCCTTCCAGAAAGTCAACAGTAATTTTTGAAAATAGAATGTACAAATCTATTTAAATTCTATATATTCTGCTTGTCCATATGAATGAAAAATGCAAATTTTTTGAACAAAGGACAAATAAATTCAGTAATTTTAGCCACAGGATATTATTGTAGCAAAAAGCAAAAAAAAAAATCAGGTACACATCAATGGAGAAAAAAATCTTCATCAGTGAATATAATAAAATAGCTTATTTAATTCATGCACAATTATTGAAATAGTAGTCTTAGGGAATAAAATGTCATTCTCTACACCATTACACTTCATTCTTCTATTGGTTTCCTGGAAGGTCATTGTAATAAACTCATTTGACTGCTTCTTACATATTTTTCTCGATTTTTCCCACTAGACTGTGGCCCAGCAGATCCCTTGCATACCAAATATGCCCCTGCTAGTTTCTTCTGTTCACTTTTACATTCCTTGTATTGGATGAATTATAAAATGGAAAAAAAAAAAAAAAGAATGAGACTCAGAACTGAGTCATTCCTGGTGTTCTCTCTTGCCAAGAACCCTCTAGTGAAACCCAGAGATTCTAAATGCCAGAATATCTGTGGCCTTGCCTTGAGCCAAAATTTCTTGGAACTTTATATCTGGACTGTTAGGAGTCAGTGAAAATAAGTTTCATTTCCTCATTTTCACATTTCTACCTTCCACAAGGATTCGTTGTTTGTTTGATTGTTTGTTTTTCCCATGTTTGGCCTAGTCTGATCAATCTCTGGAAAACTCACTACAAAGGTTCAATGCAGTCTTCACTCCTGAAATCAGCATCTCTTGACTCTACTGCAAAATAAATGCTTAGTCAACATTTTTTTTGCAGTAAGTTGGGCTATTATTTGATATGACCTGAGACCTGAAAAATTATTTGTCCACCCAGTCACCTTCTCATACCTGAATCATCATGTATTTCCATGCCCATTTTATTGATGTTGACTTTTTCAACAGGATAGGAAAGTGGATTAGAGTTAGAACTGTGTCTGTTTTGTACAAATTATGTCTCCATTGCAGATACATAATAGTGCTCGTTCAGTATTTACAGAGTGACTAATTGAAAGAAAGAATGAATGAATGATTAAATAAATTTCATTACCAAATTATTTGTATAAGGTTTGGATGATTCTGATACTTGCTTCTATTACACTATTTTTCGTGATTTTAAGCAAAAGGGTGAAATGACATATGTGCATCATTATAAATATTACATAACTCATGTACATTAAATAACTACACTATGCATATCTTTTTAAAATATTCAAGAAAAAGTTAATGTATCATTTTCTGAAAGTAATTTGTAGAAATCAATACAGATTTTTTCTTGACTCCATTGAATATCACCTAAAAAAATAGTTTATGCAAGTGTTGCACACTGAACATTTATCGATTCTTGTACAAGAATCTGCCTTGATTGTTGTTTTTGTGGTTATTTTTAACTAAAAAAGGTACCATTCATGACTGGTGATTCATATCTCTGGAATGTGCTGGCTAACCACCACCCTTTTGCAGAGAATCTTTCTTTGGAAAAGCCACATGGTATCTGGGAGCTGCTCCAGACACTTGCATGATCATTACTTCAGTAGCCTGCTGAGAATTCTACAGGTTAGATCCACTAGGAACAGGGATTATTACTGAAATCCATCATGAGATGTGTCTGCATGAAATAATGAAAGCAAGACAGGAAATTTTTACCCAGTCAGGAATTCCAAAGTTACAGGTAGTGTGACACTCTCAATCTCTTCATGTTTACATTTTTAGCATATGTCCAGCTGAGAATTTAAAACACTAACATCTTTTGTCTCATTTTTGCCTTCACTCAAAGTACATGGATTCAAAGACCAAATATTTAAGTGTGCATTTACGTATGTGTGTGTGTGTGTGTGTGTGTCTCTCTGTGTGTGTGTTTTAAAAAACACTCACTGTTGGATCTTTGCCAGCCATTTTGCATTCTTCAACTTTGATTGTAGATGCTGGCCAGAAAACCTGCTCAGATAGAAAAATAAAAATTGTATAATTTCCTTTGAATATAGGACAGTTCAATGTTCTTCACTTTTGTGATAACAGATTTCTTTAAGGTATTTCCATTTTTATATTTTAAAATTATTCCTTCTTTTATGAATTCAAGCTAATAGTCTACTATTTTATTATAGCAATTATCCTTTTTCTTCCATCAGTTTTTCTTTTGCAAAAGTCTTGTAATAATATATGCTCATTTACTTATTCTATATTAAAATATGTTCATTATTTATATAAAATGTATAAAATATAGTGCATATTTCACTCCTTTTGACTTGTACACTTTCCCCAACTGCTTATATCACAATAAATTTACATTCATATTGCTATCTCAGTTTAATATTATTTTTGGTAAACCATACAGTGAACCTGGTAGATTTACTTAAGATGGCCCCCTGGATACTTCGACAGATAAAATAACTTGGATAAAATCCAAGAGATTCCCTGTCTGAAATATTGTGCTAGCATTCTCAGTTATAGCAGCCTTGAGTCAGGTTTGGCAGTGATAATTACTTTTTTAGTTCTCAGCTTGTTGTCCATGTTAACATAGTAAATGCAGAAGTCTCCTTGCTGTAATACATTTATAATTAATCTACTTTTATTTCTTGACTCCAGTGAAGCTCAATTTTACTTCCTTGTTGTGAAATGGAATGATAAATGTAGGCTACATTTGTGCAAATAACAGTACATTTAATGGCTGCGTTGCTTTCAAGTCCTCTATGGCTTACTCACTGATGACAAGGTAGGTCTTCCTTTAATCTAATCAATTTCATGCTATGCTCTATGCTCCTCCTTTCCTCCTTTTATATATGTATACATGGGAAGTATTTTCTCATTTAACAATTCAGGTTTTTGTGTTATTAAATGCTATGAAACTAGACAAGCAGAAGTAAACTTAACACACTTTCAGTCCATAAAATAAGTACTAACATTCAACTATTTAAAGTACATATTGTTCTTTTATCATATTTAAAATTTTTAAAGAAAAGGATACCTAGGAGATCAACATTGCCCTCATGAAAATGATAAACTTACACTCAAAGGTTCTTGACTTATATTGTTAATATTCAAGGAAAGAACGTGATCTTTGCTGCCCACATATATACGGTCCTGATCCTCATCCATTAATAAAATCCTGTAGTCTAAAGGATGGTGGGATAGGCTGAAGTATTCAGAGGTCTTGGTTTCTCGAAGCTCTGCAAGAGTGAACAACATAAGTGTAAATAGAGAATGGTGGTTCTATAATTTTATTATTTCAATTAAAAATATTACAGGAATATGTCCTCCAAAAAGTCATGATACATTTTCCCTCTACAGTAACAAATTAATTTTAAAATAGAGTTAGGAGCCAGGCTCGGTGGCTCAGCCTGTAATCCCAGCACTTTGGGAGGCTGAGGTGAGTGGATTGCCTGAGCCCGCGGGTTCGAGACCCGCCTGGGCAACTTGGCGAGACCTCATCTCTACAATAAGTAAAAAATTAGCCAGGCATGGTAGCACATGCCTGTAGTTCCAGCTACTCGGAAGAGTGAGATTCCAACTCAAAAAAAAAATAGAGTTATGTTAATTGGTATTTTTATTTATAGCCTTTATGCTGAGGTGAAACATAAATCAATCAGTACCATGTGAAAGAGTTGAGATTATTACAAATGTGTTTTATTTTTCAATCACATATGTGATTGAAAAATAAAACACATTTGTAATAATCTCAACTCTATTTTATTACAGAATGTCATCAGCTCAAAACTAATTAAAATAGATAAACCAAACATATACAATGAGAAGAACTGAACAGAAAACAAAATCAATAGCATTGTGAATGTCTTCTTATCCTCTATTAATGTTTTATTTTGGTACTCAATACATTCATCACTTTTTTATGATTGTTATTTCCTACTCTAAATATTTCCTCAACATAATTCTCATTACTCTAATATATTTCTATATAAATTACATGAAAATAGGTCTACTTTTTTTCCATTATATCTCGCTCAGGAGGTAGTGTCATCTTAATGACAGGATGACTATGCTTATACCAAAAGGAAATTTATAAAATTCAGATATCTGAATTTTCAGATTTTCAGTATTTTTGATGATCAGTGATTTCTATTCACTTAATTTATTTTACTTCAGATAAGTGCCTATATACCGGACCTTTGAAGACAACAAATGTATCGTGACAAGAAAAAGTCAATAATCTTTATAGCAGATTTAATTTTCTCTCCAGTCAAAATGTTACTTCTAAGGAGGACAATTTTAGATTGTCCTATTCAAAAAATTCAGGATGTTATTGTTCTTTTGATTGTAATCTTCAATAGTAAGAAACTATATAAAAGATACTTCTTTCTAGGATAACTGCTTCCATGATACATTATTTCTAGATTTTTAGGCACTGAATCACAAATACACTTCTACAAATTTTGATAGAGTTGTAGTTTGGCTTAAACAAAAATAAAAATTACAAGAATTCTTATAGGAAGCCATGAGCTATACTGTGTGAGTACTCAGGCCAAATCCTATGTGAGAAAGAAGTCACAAAACTTGATCTGCTTTCTGAGCACATGAGTTCAGGATATTTGCCACAATATCCTTCAAATTGATTTAGCCAATCATCTGAACATGCCATAAAGCTGTACAGTGATAAAGAAACAAGGCTCCGGTACCAAACTTCCTATGTTATTGAACAAGTTACTTAACCTCTCTGTTCCTTAATTTCCTCATATGTAAAAAAGCAGCAATTATAGTACCTGCTACCAAGAGTTGCCATGGAAATCAATTGAGTTGATATATGTATTTGAAATAAGTGACAGAGAAAATATTCAATAAATTCCAATTATAAGTAGTAGTAGTATTAAGTTTGAATCACTATTTATAAGAAATACATAAATTTATGTTAAATATATATATATATATTTAAGTGGTATTCTCACTCTGTCACACAGGCTGGAGGGCAGTGGCATGCTCACAGCCACCGCCACCTCAACCTGCTGGGCTTAGGTGAGCCTTCTGCCTCAGTCTTCCAAATAGCTGGAACCACAAGCACACGCCACCACGCTCAGCTAATTTTTTGATTTATTGTAGAGATGAAGTCTTGCCAAGTTGCCAAGGCTGATCTTGCACCCCTGGGTTCAGGCAATTCTCTCACCTCTGCCACCCAAAGTGCTGACATTACAGGCTTGAGCCACCATGCTGAGCCCATATTTTTTTTTTAATTTAGAGAGCTAGATCCCTAAAATTTTCTAACATAATCTTAAATCCTAACCTCAGATATATTGTTCATACAACAATAGCAAAGTGCAAGATTTTTGAGGTGAGTAAAACAATTAAGTCATTTAAAAAATCTCAGAAGAATCTTGAAAAGTAAAATCATACAAGAACAGGCAGATCACTGAAAACAAGAGAGTAGGTGACAGATATTTGGAAACGGGGGTGCTGAGCATGCTGACCTGACATTTACTGAGCCTCCCTAGGTATCACATACAGAGAGGTGACATAGTTGGCAGGTGGTGCTACTTGCCCAGAAAGAGGAACAGTTTTCATCATGAGGAAGCAAATAAAGGGAGAGGGATATTATTCAGGAAAAAATATCAACCCATGTTAGATCAGAGGTTAGGGTTAAAAAATTCCAGGAGCTGAGAACTTGGAAGAGAACATAGAATCAAAGGTTAGAAAAGACATAGACTGCCTTGATTCTTTCTAAAATCCAACCATTTCACAAAGTTTGTTTCTCATCTCAGGGATGTGATTCATGGTTATGCAAATTTCCTGGAAAATATCAAGGGAAAGGTATAGATTGGGCTGCAGGATAGACGTTCAACAAATACCTCTTGAATAAATAAAATACATAGACTAAAGCAATAAAATATGACTGGATTCATGACCTCTGGGTCTCAATAATTGGAGTCTGGACCCTGGATCTGTCATTTTTAGCTGTAATTGGCAAGTGCCTTTATCTCTCTGAACACCAGTGTCCTCATCTGTAAAATCAGGATAATAGTATTACCTACATCATTGGGTTGTTGTGAGGTTTAAACTGGTAACATACAGAAAAGTGCTTAAAAGAGTCCATGAGCTTCAGTGACATTGATTACGTGGGTTACCTATTATTATGACATGGGGCAAGACATCAATTTTCAGCCAGCAAAGTTCAAATAATTCTTTACATAAGGAGGAAAAAATAGAGGACTAGAATGCCTGACTTATACTTAATATTAATGCATTTGATATGTAATTGTTTTTATAGAATCTACTTAAATTACTTGAGCACAAAAATGCAACAATAAATTAAGACATTTTAAGAAAAATAATTTGCGTATGCAGGATAATTTTGGATTATGTGAACTGGAATACTGAAAAATATTGGTCTAGTTTTTGGGATATGATATTGATAAACACCTGATGTGCTAGAAATGGAAAGGAAGACAATGTGAAAAATACTTAAAGGATCTGAGATGCTTCTATATGGGTTTGGGTTTAATATAAAGATAAGATTGAGGTAAATTTCTTCAAAAGTTGTAAGCTAAGAATAGAAAAGACAAATATGCCTTTACTACCTTTGAGAGAATCAAAAGGGAAATTTCTTTACCAGAGAGATTACTCAGATGTTGATAGATTAAATTCAAATCAAAGAAGAAATGTCCCACAAGCATGTAAAACTAGATAACCTAATTTTGCCATTAAAGTACCAAATTTATAAGTAGAGGTGTCCAATTTTCTCATGGATTATGGTGTGAAGCTCTGGGAAGAGATACAATCTCTCAGGAAGAGTATATCTAAAGTGAAAAGCAAAGCATAGAGATGCACTAGTTGTTAGATACAAAAAAATGAACCCTACCATTAACACTGAAGATGATTCATGATGTGTAGGAAACAGCATGACAGTGTAAAGAGTGTACTGATTTGGGGTCAGATAGAAATTTCAGTTTCATTGCTTACTAAGCTTTTTCTTGGGAAAACTAACTTCATTTCTCCCAGTTTCAACTTCTTCATCTTTGAATTGGTAATAATATTACATAGCCCAAAGGATATTCCACCAGCATACAGTAGAGGATCAATGTATGTCCTTTTCAGCCAGAGATACTGTTGACTGTCAACCTAATAGATACTGTCCTTTTCTTCCATCTTAACAGAGTCATTCTGTGCTAACCATAGTCACCCCATTCCCCTAGCCAGCGAGCAGTTTAAATGTGGGCATGTGAACAATTCTGGTGAGTGAAATTTAAAAAAAGGCCTTCTGCTGGGCTTCTGAAAAAGGCTTCCTGGACCTTAAAAACTGACCACAAAAATGAAGTGATTTTTTTTTCTTCTTTGATACTTTCAGCAATTGCATCTGTAAAGAAAGTTGCTAGATGAGAATGGCAAGAAGAAATGTAGAAAAAAGGCTGGGCACATTGGCTCACGCCTATGATCCCAGCACTTTGGGAGGCCCAGGTGAGAGGACTGCCTGAGCTCACCGGTTCGAGACCAGCTGAGGAAACTGGGTGAGATCTTATCTCTACAATAAATCAGAAAAAATTAGCTGGGTGTGGTGGTGCATGCCTATAGTTCCAGCTACTTGGAAGGCTGAGGAAGAAGAATCCCCTGAACCCAGCAGTTGAGGCTGCAGTGGCCATGAGCATGTCACTGCACTCCAACCTGGGCAACAGAGTGAGACTCCAAAAAAGAAAAAAAAGAAAGAAAGAAAGAAAAAAAGAAATGTAGAGAAAAATCGGAGTCTTTAAATAAGTCATTAAGTCATAAGTCACTGAACTACCTAACCCTAGAACTGCACTTTTATTGGACTATTCTGTAATATGAGTTTAAAAAATATTCTTGCAGTTTTTAGGCACTCTGAATTGAGGTTTTCTTTTTCTGTTGTAGAAATCCATAGTCACTGATACCTCTTGAGTGTTCACTGTTTCCAACTACCACTTTTTCGCCCTTTCTGTCATAGTTTGTTTTTCAAAACATTCTTTCCCCCCTCCTTTCTTTTCCAAATCTCTATTGACATAAAACCAAGTGTGATCTTAGCAGGGAAAACAGATTCAATTTAATTTTGTTTTCAAGTAACATACAATTGCAGTTCTTCTCTACCTGTTCTTCTCTGCCTGTTTCACTAGAAAATAATCACCTTAGAGCATTAATTCAGATACCAGAGGGAGCAATAACCTAATCAATTTAAGATTTTTCTGGTCTAAGTATTTTCATCTATTTTTCTGAGCCATAAAGCATCTTCAAATTTAATTACCTGTAGCTCATTGACAGTTGACAGCTCTTAACCAGGGAAGATTTACTTTAGAAATGCCCTGGTTGTGATAAGAGCCTAGGGTTTTTTGTTAAAATGTTATTTAAATTGCTGTTAGTAGCCCTTATTGAACTTGGGGCTTGGGAAAATGAAACTTTTTTTTTTTTAAATAAAGGATGAGTTTAATGAAATGAGAATTTTGTCTATAAAAAAAATGACCCAAGAATCTATCATTCTAGTTTAATGTAGATCCAACTTAAGTAAATGAATGATTCAATGATTTGGTCACAGTTGTAGAAAATGACTGGTTTAATGATTTGGCTACAATAAGGGAAGAAAATCACAATTACTAGCCGTCATCTAAGCAAGTCAAAGGATAGCACCGTCCTACATTTCTTTAAATCTTAATGATGTCATCCTTTGTACAGCATAAGAGGTACAGCTATTAGTGTTGTACTCAGGACATGCTCAACTAACTAAGAAGGGACTTTGACTGAAAGTACGTAGTATTAGAAAATGCAGCAGCCCTACAAAGGGCAACATAGGTAAATTAATCCCTGGGAATTTATCCTGGTAAACAGCATAAAAATTAAAAAAAATACTGCATGCTTTTATCCTGAAATCCACATTTTGTAGAGCACCATGATGGAAAATTCCTGTAATGTCTTCTTACACTAATGTTCCCCATGAGAAATTTTGCAACACAAATATGCTTACCTCAAATTCATGTGTTCACATGAACTTTTCATTATAATGGAAACCACTCTGAGCACTGAAAATTTAACCAAAGCTGGAAGAACAATAGCTTTCCCCAAAATACAAACCCTGGCAATATAAGCTTCTGGGTATACTTGATTATAGTCAATACATTATTATAGCAATTATAACATAGTTTAATATACAGTAATATATTGAATACGTCTGTCAATAACACTTGGTGCCTAGTCATATGTGAACTAACCTTTGTTCTCTGGTAAGAGATCAAAACTATCTTAACATTTCTGAGATGACTAAGTCATTAAGAATCTCATTCATGTGCTCAGAAATGTGATCTTGATGGAGAGATGGAGAGTATATGGTTCTCTTTTATGAATAATATACAATCGTCCCTTAGTACCTGTGTTGGGTTGGGTCCAGGACCCCCTGCAGATACCAAAATCTACAAATGCTCAAGTATCTTATATAACATGGCATAGCATTTGCACATAACCTACATACATCCTCCCATATACTTTAATTATCCCTATAAAATGCAAATGCTATATAAATAGCTGTTATACTGCATTGCTTTTAAAATATGTATTATTTTTATTGTAATATTGTTATTTAAAAAAAATATTTTTGATTGGTGTTTGGTTGAATCCACAGATGTGGAACTATGGGTACAAAGAGCCAACTGTACACCTGTTAGACTATGCAGTAGGGGAACACATTCACTCAGAATACTACACTATCTTTGGTTCAAAAATAGGTAAAAGGTTACTTAATTAAATATCAATTTCTAGAATTATCTCAATTAGAAGCATATGCAATAATTACTCATTAATTGCAAGTTCATGATGCACAGTTAATTTATTCAATATGCACATATTAAGCCTTTATGCCCGTAAGCTTGACACTTTTTGTACAAATAAGAGAACACAAATGTAAAGGTACCATGCCCTCATAACATCAACATTTACCTTACATTCTGTCATTCTGTTTGGCCAGCCCAACATGACATTCTCCTCATCATCAACCTCAGATCTGCTTCAGGCAAAATGCACATCTATAGATTTCAAAGTAAACCTTTAGGATACCTTTTACTTTGGAGATATTGCCACTGACAGACTAATTTCCTCTCCTGAAAGTCTTATCTCAGAAGAATTTTAACTAGAGTGGGCTCAAATGACCCTGCCTCTCCCTGAGGCTCACTGTTTTGAAACTGGGTTAGAAACTGAACTTCACCTACCCTTTAGAAAAAAAACCTACCCTTTAGAAAAAAGACAAACAGGCAGAACAAAGACAAGAGTAGTAAAACTTCAGCAGATTGAAACTGTAGCTCCTAATTCTTAATGTAAACAGAGACCAGAAGGCATATTGTTAAAAACCATTTTTGCTAAAAAATATTAGCCTCAAACAGCAACCATCTGTGGGCTTACCAGTAGGAGTAAGAGTTCTACATGCTTTGTAAACTTATGTCATGTAATTTTCTTGCAAAGTCTTTTAATTGGGTTCAAATATTTTCCTAGTCCTGTCCATAAAATAAAACGAAAATTCAGCAAATTTGAGCAATCTACCCAAGATCACACAGTAAAAACTAGAAGAGGCAAGATTCAGGATTCAAAGCAAGGTCAGTTAATCTGTGAACTCAATCAGACTCTCTTGTTCTTCTAACCAGACTGGCAGCTTCCACAGTTATTAGTAGGTTTCTATCAAGATTTTAATTAAAATTAAATTTCAATCAAGAATTTAATTAAAATTTAATTAAAATCTTGCTCTGGGGCACAGGCTGGAGTGCAGTGGCACAGTCGCAGCTCACTGTAATATCGACCTCCTGGGCTCAAGCAATAATCCTACCTCAGTTTCCCAAGTATTTGGAACTACAGGTGCATACCACCAGGCCTGTCTAATCTATCATGTCCTTGCCCGGCATACAAGTCTGTGTAGTAGGAAATGTAGCATAAGAAATGTGTCAGACTTTCAAATTTTCTTTGCCGGTCAGGGAGAGTTGGAGAATACAATCCAAACAGTTTAAGAACAATCAAATTCTCAGTGACGCTCTTCCGACTAAACCACTATAGCCGGTCTGAGAAGCTGCATGAGAGTAGAATAAGACATGGCCTCATACAGAAGATAGAAGGTTCCACTTTTCTATGTTTGTTTTTGGGCGTGATTGATTACAAAGAAGCAAAATGCCAAACGGATTAAAAAAAAAAGAAAAAAAGATGCCAGGCTTGGTGGCACAGCCTGTAATCCCAGTGCTTTGGGAGACTGAGGTGAGTGGACTGCCTGAGTCTAGGGGTTCGAGACCCACCTGGGCAACTTGGCGAGACCTCATCTCTACAATAAAATCAAAAATTAGCCAGGCGTGGTAGCGAATGCCTGTAGTTCCAGCTACTTGGAAGGCTGAGGTGGAAGGATCGGCGGAGCCCAGCAGGTCGAGGCTGCAGTGGCTGGGAGCGTGCCACTGCACTCCAGATGACAGAGTGAGATTCCAACTCCAAAAAAAAAAAAAAAAAAACAAGGAATGAAGGGAATTACTGTATTCAGCAGGCAACCTGGCTAGAGAAATGCAACTGTGAACACAAAATGTATCTCTCAGGCATTGTTGGAGGAGAGATCAGCAAAGATACAGAAGCCTTTAAAGTAAACAATGATTCTCACTCTGGGGCCCCAGACAGCCCCAGAATGTGCTCATTTTCCCAGTACAGTTATCAATAGTGCCTCCTTTCATTCTCAAAAGATTGTTTGAAATTTAAATTATATGATTACTTTTAAATTCTCTCTTCTTAATTGTCTTAAATGGCTTTCTGTTAGCTTTAGGACAAAATTCAAAACTTTAACATGGCCTTCCATGCCTACAAGTATCTGGTTCAAGGTTACCTCACTAAATCATTACTTAGCCATCACTGTTGGCCTATTGTCTCCATGTTCTTTTTTTCTGGCTTGCTTTCTACATCTTCAAACTTGCCTTGCTTCTTTTTGCCTCAGGGCCTTTGTACATGTTATTCCTTTTTCTTACAAGATACTTCCTGCCTTTTTTTTTTTGACTCCTATTCATAACTCTAGCAATAGTTTTAATGTAATTTAAACGGGACTGTCTTACAAAAGCTCCCTTGATCCTTAAGAAGAGTTGAAGTCTCAGGTTTGCTGATATTTGCTCCTTGTCCCTTTGTGGCTTTCTCTTCTCTCTTGATGGCCACCAGAAATATCATTTGAAATGGAATGTCACAGGTTTTGTGGTAGGAGACTACACCATGATTTTCTAAGACCCACCTTGTCTTCTGTATAGTTTTTAAGTTAAAACTGACTCCAAATATGAGACAAAGTTCTTTATTCATTCACATTCTAATTTTTTTGCTATGTTTCTATGATCTTTTAATCTTAGTGAATTTAAAAATATGAGTATAAATCAATACAATGAAAAAAAAATCCCTAAATTTGAGAAGACTCAGGGTTTTCATAGAATAAGTTATCACTATTAAAAAGTAAAGTGTGTGTTGCCGGAGTAGGGGAAGGCCCAGGCTGACCAGGGAAGAGGAAGTTCTAGTTTCACCCTGTGCATCCCCCCAACCATCTCCCTCCAGACCATTCCCCTGGACCTTAGGTCCTGCATCCACAAAATACAAGGAAGAATTTAATAATCAGAATGATATCTAATGTTTCCTACAATTTTTTTCATTATTTGGAAGTATTATATATTTCTGTAGGTTATCTGTATAGCTAATGTAATACTTCGCATTACTATAAATCTGGTAAGAAAAAGAAACTGTTCAAAAACCTATCTTAGAAATATAGCACAGTATACAACTGCCTATTTTCTAAAACAACAACAAAAATTAAGCTAAACCATAGAACAAGACTTTTTGTTCCCTTACCAAAAACGTATTCTGTTTGTGTCATATGATTCAATTAAATGAATCATTCTAAATTTTGACTTCCTTTTCTTAAAACTCACTTGAGAGATATGAAAACAGATTTCAAAGTCTTTAGGAGCCAATCTTTGGTTCCTTGTATGGGCAGTTGGGCTGGATTCTTATCTCAAGGTAGGAATAATATACAATTAGGGAATACCTCAGCTGTCTTAAGGGACTCAGAACTGGCAAGAAGGAATTTCTGGAAGGTAGAATCAAATCTGAGTCTATTGCTAGATGACAAGAAGACAACATGGATGAGCTGAGCTCTCAGTATCTATGGTGTTCAGACTGTCAAGAAGGCCTGAGCTTTAGAGTGTCTGCTTGAGATACAAACAAGGGAGATAAACTTGTGGAGGAAGGAATGCTCCATCTGACACCTGCTTTATAAATTCTTGACACTTCTGGAAAAACTGCTGTGGGGGAAGGTGTTCAAAAACAGTGGGTCCAAGATGGTAGCAAAAGAAAAGCTGAAACATTACAGCAGAAACGAAAAAAGGGCAAGAGGGGAAAGATAATAACAATTGGAGACTGGTGTAAATTAGTGTGCCTCTAATAAACAAAATAGTATACTGTCACTACAATTGTTTATGTAGAGACTTTAACATATGGAAAACATCTCATGCTCAAGTTTTAAGAGCAAGCTATATTCAATATGAAAAAAATTGTTAAACTTCATTCATAGAAATTAGGACTAGGAGGTAAGCATTTTAAAATATAAATAGCAAAATACTTGGATGGTGGGACAGAAATGTAATGACAAGGAGACAGTAATGCAGACTGACGTTTGTGCAGTGGGGAAGGATGACCAGGTGATATGGTGTATCATGCAGGGAGAATACAGTATATCTCATTCCCCACTCACAACCCTTAAAGGAACCACATGTGAAAAGATTCTTACAGCAACATTTAACACTTCTATTTCACAAAATGTATATTACTTATTGGTTTTCTAAGCTCCCAGTAAGACTTCTTTGGATGCACTGTGGCTTTCCATTGGGCACTTTTAGTCAGCATACAGGAAATCCCATGTGTTGAGTGAGGTCTCTTGTCCCTTCTTACCCCTGTCAAATTCTCTGACTTTATGTCACAGTTCTCTATGTAGCACTTGTGTTTATATATAACAAAACAGACTCTACACAAAATAAAAGTATTACATGAGGCATATATCTATCCAGTCATTCAATAAATAGTATATGAGTCAGGAGATAAGTAAAAATGAAAAACCTTTGCCTTTCACTCAAAGAGGATAGTCTAGAGTAAAGGTGTACAATCTTTTAGATCTTTTAGGAATCACTATACTGTTTTCCACAGAGGCTGTACTGGTTTACACTCCCACCGACAATGTATAAGTGTTCTCTTTTCGTCACATCCTCTCCAGCAACTGGTTTTTTTTTTTTAAATTATTTATGATAGCCATCCTGACTGGAGATAGGTGATATCTCAGTGTAGTTTTAATTTCCATATGACCTTGCAATCCCCCTACTGGGAATATACCCGGAAGAACGCAAACCACTCTATAAAAAAGATACCTGCACACATATGTTTATCACAGCATTGTTCACAGTAGCAAGAACAGGGAACCAACTGTGCTGCCCATCAAAAGAGGACTGGATTAAAAAAATATGGTACATATACACAATGGAATATTATGCAGCCATAAAGAACAAAAACATGAACTTCATAGCAACCTGGTTAGACTTAGAGTCTATAATACTGAGTCCTCTTTCACAGAAACAAAGAACTGAGTATCACATGTCCTTACTCATAAGTGGACCTTGAAAAATTATCATAATACATAAGAGAATGATTGGCAGTAGTGGGAAACTGCTGGGAGGTGGGAGGAGAAGTGGGATTGACAATAATGGAAATCTGCCTGGGGAAGGGGGACACACCTCAGTAACAGTGTACCTGCATAATGTACATTTGTATACCCAACCCAGGATTGTATCCCACATCTTTAAAATAAAAAATAATAATAAGGTACACAATTGCAGTACAAGAGAATGACTCTGGAAATTAAGGGAGCACTGAAGAAGGAAGATTAATTCTTCCTGGAAATAACAGGAACACCTTAAGAGAGAGGGCTTGACCTTTCACCTTTATTCAACACATATTAATTGATTCACTCAATATTAAGCTGGTAATCATAGTGATACATGCACAAAGTATTTTAAAAGACGGAATACGTTTTTTGTTTGTTTGTTTGTTTTTTAAAGGCTTTATGCGTTCCTGTAGTTCCAGCTACTTGGAAGGCTGAGGTGGAAGGATCGCTGGAGCCCAGCAGGTAGAGGCTACAGTGACCAAGAGCGGCCACTGCACTCCAGTCTGGGTGACAGAGTGAGACTCCAACTCAAAAAAATAAAATAAAATAAAATAAAAAAGGTTTTATACCCAGGATTATAAAAAGCTGATGTAGTGTGTGTGCTATAACTTGAAGAATAAATTTGAGCTAATAAAGAAATAAGCATTTTCCAGGAAATGGGAAGATCTTGTGTGGAAACTTTGATGTAGGAGATTCAAAGAATGATTAGAAGTCTTTGGAGTTTATAAAGAAAGGGATTTTGTGAGCTTTTTTTTTAAAGCAGAAATAAGGAACCAAGTAAAAAGATGCAAACTCCTTGAATGTCAAACCAAAATGTTGACTTTTTCTCAAATCACTTTTGAGAGGTTCCAATGAAAAAAATCTGAGAAGGTGTCTTCCATGATCATGTACAAGTTATAAAGATAATTCTGTTAATAGTTATTGAAAGTGAGATTACATTATGACTCAATATTGAGTAGATTTTACTTAGAATAAAAAAATTTTGTATACTTAAACTAAGACTTGTCTACATAGAAATAAGAATACATAGTCTTTGATCAAAAGTGGACTGGAAAAGAAAATGTAGTACATATACATGATGGAGTATTATGCAGCCACAGAGAAGAACAAAATCATGGCCTTTGCAGCACCTTGGATGCAGTTGGAGACCATCATACTATGTGAACTATCACCGAAACAAAGAACTGAATACCACATGTTATCACTCTTAAGTGGTCCCTGATCACTAGTTATATTAGCACAAGGGTGGGATCAGCAGTCACTAGGCACTACTAGTGGAGGGAGGAAGGAAGGAAGGTAGGGAGTACATGATGACACCAAGGGTGCCTAGTCCCCTACCAGGAGAAGTGAGGGTCACCTAGAAATCTAAACTTCACCTGCATGCAGCCTACTTATATAGTAAACACTCACTTGTACCTCACCACTCTAAAATAAATAAATACAATTTTTAAAAAAGAAAAAGTCCTTGAAAAAATTTATCTTATTAACATTCTTCTTCATGTTATTCTTAATTATATTAGAAATAAGGATCTGATGGTTCCAAGGGCTTATTTACATGCTCTGTCAGTTTAAAGACATACAATCACTCCTTGATCAAAAATCAGGCAATACAACCTTTCTTTACAGACCATTGTGATTTACATCTATTCTCATACAGGAGTCTGGCTGAACTGTACCTAACAAAATGTTGAAATAGACAATCAGAGAAATATCAATTACTAACTGGAAAATAGCTATATGTTGCCAAAATCCTCTATATCTAGATTCCTTCAGAGTGATGGAAGACCACCCACAACCTTCAGTAAGACAAACTATTTGGAATTTAACCACACAACTCCCCCTATCAAACAAAATTCCTAAACTACATTTTCACTTGATGCATTCTTAAACCTATTTTCATTTGAACACAGGAAAGATATTATAAACTGTATACCACACAATCTCAAATGTAAAGATCTGGACTTTAAAAACAAGGAGATATAGAGATGTTTTCTAAAAGAGACAGCTATTTCATCTAAATATTATTTAGTTCAATGTGACTCATTGTTTAGTCAAGTTACTGCATTTGGCTTCAAAACAAGAAACAAGTTTGAAGACTGTAGAGAACAGTAGAGACATGTTCATTTCATTCTAAACACATTTGTCTGTCATTCAATGCAGAAAACCCTTTTTCTCCTTTTTTCTTGTATCTCTCTCCCTGACACTGTCTAAAATCCAAGGTCAGTGACTCTGCAGTGCTCAGTTGCTGGAGAGGAGACTTAAACAGTTTTGGGAGTGTGCTTCTACATAGTAACAGAATCACCCTTTGATGCTTTTCAAGAAAAGCACAAAAGATTCAACCATGTTTCCTGCAGCTTTGAAAGCCCAAGTCTCATCATATATACAATGGCTTTTCAGTGTATATTCAAGACATTTCTATCTCCTTCATGCTAGACTGGAAAACCATTTGTTTCCAAATTTCACGTGATGGCATTTTGAGATGGCATCACTCAATCTTTCAAAATAGATCAGTGTTACACTTTTTTGTTTTTGCTCTGGAAGCATACATAATATTTATAATTCTTGCATGCACTTCAAGGAGAATAGCAGAATATGAATCTCAAAGTTTATTTATTTTACAAAATGCTACTGCCTCCATAAAGTAAACATTAGCCATGACTGTCTCTTTAATTTTCAGTATACAAGTAAAATATTTTGGTGGAAAGAAGGCACACTTAAAAGAGGAAATGACAAGTCATTAGAAATCAACAGTTTGATCTGAGTATTAGCAGCTCATGGTCACCTTTTGGATGTGGAAGGAAGTTTCATTTCACTGATGTAATTTTATCCCTGTCTCAAGAAGTGACACATTATTTTATGCAGCAAAATAAATAGCTGGAATGATGTTATTTGATGGACTTTACGTTAAACAATGTAAATAACTTTATAAGATTAAGTCAAACAAGCCATTATGCTATACAATCAGAAAAACTAATAAACAGGTTTCTAGTTTGGCATTTACCTTTGCCTTTTGTTTCTCTTCATCAGAGTAAAACAACTTATAGTTCCCTAAATTTAAAATTTTACAAGTTTTGCTACTTCATAAATAAAGAACGTAAAAATAACACAAATTATCTTTTAACCCCAGGTGTAAAATCAATTCAATTTAGCATAATTCATGTCCAAAAATCAACTTAACCTAAAACATACAGATCATTAGAGGCTGGAAAGAATGTGTAGGTGGGGGTGGGGAGACAAAGAGTGGTTGATTAGAGTACAAACATACAGTTAGAAGGAATAAGTTCTAATGTTCAACAGCGGGGTAGTGTGACTATAGTTAACTAAAATGTGTTGTACATTTCAAAGTAGCCAGAAGAAAGGAATTTAATTATTCTCAGCACAGCGAAATTATACCCAAGGTGATAGATACCCCGAATACCCTGACTTAATTATTGCACATTCTATGCATGTAACAATCTATCACATGTACTCCATTAATATGTAAAATATTATGTATCAGTAAAAAGAAAAAAATACACACATATAGATAGATAATTGAAACAAAACTCTTTTCTCTTTTTAAAAAAAGATTTTTTAAATGTTTTACCTAATGTATTTTTCTGGAACAAAGTTTGGCCTTTGCAGACAGATCCATTGTCAAATCTTGGCACTGTATCTGACCAACTATGTGGTTTTAGGCAAGTTACTAAAATTGTTAGTGCTAAGTGACAGAAATAAATCTCTCTTATGGGACTACTGTGCTAATTGAATGAGAAAATATGTGTGAGGCACCTGGAGCATAGTAACTATCACTCATAACTAGTAGTCTCCATGCAAAAATAAAAGTTTCCATTCTAAGTAGGATATTTGTACACTGTCATGGATTGAGGGCATTACTCTAGAGTTGTTTTCCCAGTTAATCCTACTAAATAAAACCTACTGAATTAACTTTTAATTTGTACTGAAATGTGACCAGTCTACTAATAGAAACAGTATAAGAGATCTCAAAATTCTAGCAAAAATAATTAATGAGCCCCAAGACATAAGTAAATGATGAGGAAAATTTTTTTTCTTAATCTTTATCCAGTCTGCCTATTTTACGTTACCACACACACTATCTAATTCCTACTGAGAATATATAAGGTACCTATAAATTTTCTAAGAACAGTTTACAAGCACTGTCTCATTTACTTCCACAGTGATCTTATTTACTAGGTCTCATTATTTTCCTCCGTTAAATATGTGAGAAGACTGCAGATAAATCTTGGGTACCTTTCCCAAATGTTGAGTGTAAATACACGTGCCCATGCTCTCTAGTACTTCATGGAAGATGAGAATAAGCTCAGCTGAGGCATTTCCCTGAATAAGACTTTTCCTTGAATATAGCTGTGGTTTGCACATCTTAGTGCATATGAGAGATTTGTAATCTGCCTTTTAAAAATAAAAATGCTTAGAAATAAATTGAATTATTCCCAGAAACACTTATTTAGAAGATCTGCTCAGATCTGTTCATTGAACACACCAAGCTTGCAGTATCAGGTCTGTTGTCAAGATTAACCTGGATCTTCCCAAAGCTGCCTCCTTCATATCATTCAGATCTCAACTATCATCTACTCAAAGAAGATGTGTCCATCCACCTCACATAAAGGATCCAGTCCTACATTATTCTCGATGTCATAGTCCTATTTTATTATCTTCAAGGCCTTAACATTGTTTCTGGCCTTAGAGAAAAATGTATTGTAAATATCATGTTACTTGGAGTAGAATTAATATCAATGTTATTGAAGGGTATGCATTTATAAGATCATTTTTATGATGCTTTTTATTTGAAACCATCCAAAAAATAAAGAACTCATCCTACAAAAGATTAACATTTTTTTCACTCACAAAGTTTTGTGAGATCAGTGATAATTTACCTTTTAAATGTTTTTTTTTTCTTTCCACAAAGAAGCTGGAAGAGTCTTTCCAGTTTTTTTCTTTCCACAAAGAATCTGGAAGAGTCTTAAAATTCTGTGAGATAAAAACAGAGGAGAGGAACCAGAGTCCTGTACACAGTTGCAAACCTGTACACGAAATCTTTTGCCTCAATTTGGGTACGGGATCTCTAATTTATATACAAATGCATTTCAAAAGTTCATGAACCAGTCAACTATTTGACCTTCAAAACTATTTTTTTCCCTTTAAAATCCAATGTGATAAGTTGAGATCCACAGTTCGTCCAGCAAAAGTCTATCTGCTAATTGTTATATCAACATCACTAAGGATCATACCAAACCAAACATTTGTCCAATATAATTTTCCAAGATTTTATATAAATCATCATTTATCCTTATTATAGTCCTACAGAGTATTACAGGGATTCAGAGTGTGGGCACGGGCAGGGTAAATAACTTTCCTTAACACTTATTTGTTTTATCATCTAGCAAAGTTATTTAATTTTTTGGTACTTCAGTTTACTTATCTGTGAAATGAGGATAATGGTATTTTTAATCCCGTGGATTTGTTCTTAGGATAAAACAAGTTAATAAAACAGAATAATTTGATGTACATCATATTGCTCAGAAAATATTAACTGTTATCATTATTCTTGTGTTTAAGGAATAATGGTAATAAATTAGTAAGGTCAGACATCTTTTTTCAAAGTAACAAAATTTAAAATGGTCAATGGAAAAGAAAATAAAATGATGTCTTTCTGTCTCTAGAACCATTACCCTTTCCAATACACCATACTGTCTTTCTGAAAAAAATGCATAAACTGTGCTAAAATAGCACATCACTGCAATGGTTTTTAAGATATATAACACAGTCTCTATGAAAATATCCCTCTAAATCTCTATCTTTCTGAAACATCTTTCTCTTTATAAAAGGGTTACATCCCCTACCTGCTTGAGGAAAATTTCCAAGAGAAATTTTTAAAAATTAAAAAAAAAACTGTGAAACTAAATAGTTGAATCTCAATGAATGCAATACGAAACTGTTCTTGCTGAATCTCCAGCAGGACCTCTCAAGCCCTATCTGTCCAATCTTTCTCCCGTCACTATTTGCAAACAGTAGCTACATGGCTCTATTTTGTACTCCATCTATGAGAGGTCCACACAACCAACTGTTCCTTCACACAGATTACAAACAACTGTGAGGTAAAACTGTCAGGGAGTTGGAAATGGGAGACAAAAGGTCATTCCTGTAGGTACTAGGAATTTGATGACCTTCTGTGACATCTCTGACTTGACAACTGTATTTCCCAAGAACTTTTTAGCTAGACATCACTAAACCAACTGCTACTGAGAATATTTTTTTTAATTAAAAACTAAAAAGAAAAAAAAAAAAAAACCAGTCTTCAAGGAGAGAGAGAGCATGTTCACAGAAACAGAATACAGTATAAAGCAATTTTTGAAAAATGCCTTTAAAGACAGGTACGGAAGGGCACCGGCATCCATATCCTACCTACCGACAAACAAGAAAATCATTCTGTATTCCTTACTTACACACAATCGATTAGCTGCTGAATCTTGCCAACTCTACCTCTTAAATGTGTCTCATATCTGTCATTTCTTATCACTCAATTCTAGACACGCATCATGTCATCTCTGATGGATGATGCCATGAGCCTTCCAAATGCTCTTACTGTCTACAGTTTCATCCTTTGTTCAAATATTGATTGAATGTTGGAAAAACACGGGCAGTAGGGGCAGTCTGTGTGCTGGAAGCCCAGAATACAAAGACTCCGACAATACCCTCCAAGTCAAGTGAAATTCTCATGTCAGCTTCATGCTTCTACCTGAATTAATTACCATCCAAATACTAAACATGACCATGCTTTCACACACATCACTCTTGTCCCACTTCAAATCAATTCAATGACTTCCTTTTTTCTAAACCAGTGGTTCTGAGAAGTCACAGGTACTTTAGAAAATACAGTAAATGCTATGGCCTTTCTTTTTCTCTTCATGTATGATCATAGTTATATCTCATGCAAATTCAAGGTATCACTGATACTCTAAAATCCATGTGTGTCCCACCATTTTCCATAAGAGAAATCTATAGTACCCAGGTGATAAATGTCTCACCTAAAGGGAAAAGTCCATGCCTATAAATATCCTAAACAAGAACTTTTATGACCTGATGCTTGCTACCTCCTCCTCCCCAACATCTGGTATATTCTTTCTCCTTGATCTTTATTTTCCTACAATAGAGTCACCTGTATCATCTGGAAAACATATGCTATCTCATGCTTCTCAGCTGGGTTCATACTAGTCCCTTTTGCCTTTTTGTCTTGCTAACATTTTCATGTTTATAAGGCTTACCCAATACTACCATTTCTATTCAGTGTTTCCTGATTCTCACTTCCTCCTGTGAGAAATAAGAAAGGTGACTTACCTTCATTTAATAACATATAATCTTACTGGCACTTAGATAAGTGTTTTAATTACATATACTTAATCCTTGCAACAATTCTATGATGTGCATACATTGTACTTCATGTCCTATACATAAGGAAACTACAACTAAAAAAAGTTAAATATATGTTGATGAATTACAGCTTGGGAGTGTCCGAGCCAGAATTAGAATTCAGGAAAGCATAAATCTAAAGTTCCTTCCATTATAACACACCCTTCTAGAATTCCTTCTATATACCTTCTATAGAATGAATGAGTACATATTCATTCTAACACACATTCGACACAACAGACTAATGTATTACACAAGTCTGGGCACTCCTTAAAATTTTCATTATTTATTTTAGAAAACTTCAGAATACTGCAGAGAGACTGGAAGACTGTACCTATGTAATGAAAATTGCCTGAATTGACCTAGAGAAGACCTTCAATTTTCTACCCAATTTGGGAGAGGGAGAGATAAAAGAGAAGAGAAAGGGGTATTCACCTTAGCAGTAAGTGCTGCCTGACTTCAAGTATTTCTTATTCACTAGGAAGGAAATTTGAGGATAAAATGAAATAGAACCCTCTCAAATACATTGTGGTGAAGAACGCGTATTTTTGTGTCTTTGTTTTTGTAGTATACAATTATATAAATTTCTAGGTAAATAAAAACTAAACTACTCAGCTAGGCATATGCAAGCCAACATTTATTAATATCAGATTTAGTAGACTTTAAAGTACTTTGACAAATTGCCATACATTTTCTAAAGACACACTCTCATTTTCTTTGTTTATTGTGGTGTGGACTGGTAATAACAGTTAGCACTCTTCCAGTTATGGAGGGCCCCATACTGGAGGAGCATTGGCATAGAGTAGTGGATTTTGTTTTTTGGGTTTTATTGCTTCTGAGGTATTTTGGACAATGAGCCAACAATGTAATTTCTCAACAAGTCTTCCAGTACTGAGAAATCGATATAGGGCTGGCTGAGGCAATAGATAAAAGAGCCACTGGTGGTACAAACAAGCAAGGGAGAACGGTAGGAAGCATCCATTAGACAGAGTAAGTACAAGAGGTAGAACAACAACCTTGTTCTTATAACCAGCTTTTTACTCCTGGGCATATCATCTCATCCAGCCTCAATTTTAGCATCTGTAAAAAAGGGGTTGAACTAAGTATCAGTAAAATTATTTCTAGGTTTGGTCCTTTCTGATTTTAAGTTTTTCTAAAACTACCATTAACTACTGTCCCAGGATAAAGTTTAAATTCTTTCAAATTCTATCCATAACATGCTCTTGCTTCCTCCCTGGTATTTCTTTTGCTGCACATGCAACTAATCCAGGTGTCTAGGATGTAACTACATAATTATTAAATAATGGTTGAGCATGAAAACTTAACTAAATCTGAATTTGAATATGTCTAGTTTGCTCTTATTTATATTTAGAATAAAAATCTACACAAATAACTAAAGTTTAGAACAATAAACAGAAAACTATTATAAGCGATGTTTCCCTCTGGATTTTGTCTAGGTCTATGCTTCCCCCTTTTCGTCTCATAATTTAACTTGAAGCTCTATTTTTTGACTTTAGGAGAGTCACATACAATCTTGATTAAAATCCTGCACCTGTCACCACAATGGCCCTGACATAATTTCTTATTGCTTGTTTTTGCTATAGTTAATGCCTAATTATGTGCTTGCTTAAGAATTCTGACCTGCAGGTAGTCATAGTCACGCATGCACAGTTTTCCAGCCTCTGCTTCCTGGTGAAAACTTGGGACAAGATTTCCTTTAGTCTATTTAGCTATAGGCATAGCTGCTTATGGAAGCCAGATTGCCCAACCAAGTGCCACAAATGGCCATGTGGCTCACTGCCAGACACCTGAGGAGGTCTGGACCTGGGGCAACATCAGTGCCGACTAGAGCGGACTAGAAGGGGCTACCTCCAGTTACCTTTAGCTCGTTAGCATACCATTACAATGTGAAAAGTTCCTCCCCATAGGAAAACCGCAGCCCCTTGGTTTACCTGCAACTTATGGAGAAGCATGTCAGCAAACTGTGCCTGTGCGTCTGGAACTCCACCCTGTTCATGCTTGCAGATCTTTCCCAACCCACAACCAACTCCTTAAAGCTCCTATATCTCCCATTGCTGGGGGACAAGGTACCTTTAGAACATGAGCTCCCTTCTCCATTCTTTGGCCACTGGATAAAACCTGATTGCCTTTTCAATTGTTTATTATTTCTTTGTGGCCAAGGCACAGGAGGGAAAAAACAGTTTCCCAGTGACACACCTACAAAAAGTGCAATTGTAAATAACTCCCTTCCCTATCCAGGACACAATAGTACATAAAATTCAGCAATTTTAAATGTACTATTCATTAGATGGTAACTTTTACGAACTTTATGTCTACCTACTCTGGCCACTGAATAACACTCAAAGTCATATCACGGGGCACCATGTTCCACCCTACCAAATATTTCTTCTTTTAACACAATTGGAGAAAAAAAAGTTAGTCTTCTTTAAATAAGGTTAAAACAACTTCTTAGTCCCAGCCTTTTTGTAGTTTTTAATGTTTTTATTCTGCAAAGGATTTCTACTCTCTATTCCTCTATCAAGTATATTTAGAAAACATAAGCAATATATTCCAAGCAAGTCCAAAATTGTCATCCAACAGAGCATTCTTTCTCTTCACCTTTCATCTCCTTTTAGTCTAGTGTTTCTTTCCTATACATGACTTATGCTGCCTATGTTTTATAGAAGTCAGTCATTCTCATCCCATGTTTTCATTTCATTTTTCAATCTATAATGGTCTATTCATGGTAATTTTGCTGTAAAATCTAGATCAAGAAATTCTGTCTTTTCCAGCTCGACAGTCCTCTTTTAAAACAGAACAGTCTTTTACATGGAGAGATGATAAGATCGCTCATAACCCACTTCAACACCCTTTCCCTCATCAAGTTTCACAGCAACACATGTTTCTTAATGTAAGAGATTTTACTGCCTTTTGATTTAGCATTTGAATGTCACACAAAACATCATTTTGCAGCTAAGTTTCTAAATTTAGCCTTAAGTATGACTATCTAATTCTACCAGGAGTGGATAATTGCTTAATCTTCTACAGTAATATTTACTGTTCTTCATGAAAAAAAGAATACAAGAATATTTATTTAGCCTTCATTTTACATCATTTATAAACAGCTTTTCCACCTAGATTTTCAAGCTAGAGAAGTAGCAACACTTTTACCGAGTAAATATATAAAAAGAAAAATTATCATTACTGACAAAATAGTCTTCCCTGATTTTAAAGCTTTAATTTTTTTTTTTTTTTTTTTTGAGTTGGAGTCTCACTCAGTCGCCCAGACTGGAGTGCAGTGGCCGCTCCAGGCCACCGCAGCCTTGACCTGCTGGGCTTCGGCGATCCTTCCTCCTCAACCTTCCGACTAGCTGGAATTACAGGCATGCACTACCACGCCCGGCTGATCTTTTGATTTATTGTAGAGATGAGGTCTCGCTGCCCAGGCGGGTCTCGAACCCGCGGGCTCAGGCAATCCACTCACCTCAGCCTCCCAAAAGCGAGGGATTATAGGCTTAGCCACCGAGCCCGGCTAATATTTTGTTTTTAAACTGATAAACTATAGGTTACTTTTATCATGATTTCTACTTCACACATAATTAAAAAATTACATGCATAAATATACTTGTTCTTGAAGTACTGAACTACTGAATGTAGTAGATGATGTATCTTTTTATAATAGATGAATCAAAGAGAGAGAAAAAATAAACACTATAGGTAAGGGTACAGAGTAACAGATACTCTCAGTTGGTACGAATATACACTGGTATATTGTTTCTGGAAGGCAAGTCTATTATAAATTGAATGTGAAGTTACACAACAAAACACCTAAAGAGTGATATACGAGATTATCACTATGGACTTGGGACAGGGAAAGTTTTCTTAAATAAGGCACATAAATATAAACCATAATGAAAAGTACGATGAGTTAGAATGCGCTACAATTTACGATTTCAGTAGTACGGCACCACCATTAAGTAGTGAAAAAGGCAATCAAAATCATGGGAATAGATTTATAACACATACAACTTATAAAGGGTTAATATCCACTATGTATACCTCTTAGAAACCAAAAAGAAAAAGATGAAATCAAATAAAATAGGCAATAATTGAAATGCTTGTCTTATGAGAGATCTCTAACAAGCATTGAAAATGTTCAAACTCATTAGTAATCCAGAGAATACAAATTAAAATTACAATGAGATATTACTACATAGCCACCAGATTGGATCAATGTGCTTGTTTTCAATAATAAAAAAAATTAAAACGTTCATTTCTAGGTTTTAGCAAAGATTTAAAACTGGAATTTTCACATACTGCTGGGAAGAATATAAATTTGCATAACCACTTTCAAAAACGGTTTGTCTTTATCTGTTCAGTTTGAACATATACATACTATAGGACCCAGCAATTCCATTCCTAGGTATATACCAAAAGATATATGCATGAATGTTCACAGCAGCTCTATTCATGAAAATTCTAAACTTAAAATGGCATAAATGTCAACCAACAGGAGACTGGGTAAACAAATTATTATATTATTCTTACAATGGGTATAAAATTAATACAATGGGTAATAAAACTTAATTAAATACTTCTACACGTTACAATGTCAGTGAATCTCTCCAACAAAATACTGAATGAAATGAGTCATACACACAATAAAACACACTATATAATTCCACTTACATAAAGTTCAAAAACAGGCAATCTATGGGGTTAGAAGTCAGCACAGTGGCTACAATTCAGGGAGAAGGGAGGAAATAGTCATTAGGAGAGACAAACGAGCTAGGATATTTTTCAACCTGGGTAGTAGTTACACAAGTATGATCTCTTTGTGCTAACTCATGTGATAGCTCATGCTGAAGAGTCATGTATTTTTTTCTGTAACTATGCTTGATTTCTTGATAATTATATATATTTTAAATAAGAAATAATTATATTTTTCAAAAGAGATTCTACTATGTATTTAAATGTATACATGCGTATTCTTTGCATAATTGTATATTAGTTTTCTGTGATGACTGTAACAAATTTCCACAAGCTTGGTAACTTAAAACAACAGAAATGTATTCTTTCACATTCTTAGAGACCAAAAATAAAAATCAGTATCACTGAACTGAAATTGAGGTGCTGACAGGGCTACATTCCACTGAAGGTTTTGGGGAAAAATCTGTTTCTTGCCCTTTCCAGCTTCTGTTGATTTCTTGACTTGAGATCACCTCACTGCAATCTCTCCCTCTATGGTCATGTCTTCTCTTTGTGTGTGTCAGCCTCTCAGTCCCTCTTTTTTTTTTTTTTTTTTGAGTTGGAGTCTCACTCTGTCACCCAGACTGGAGTGCAGTGGCCGCTCCCGGCCACCGCAGCCTCGACCTGCTGGGCTCCGGCGATCCTTCCGCCTCAGCCTTCCAAGTAGCCGGAATTACAGGCATGCGCTACCACGCCCGGCTGATTTTTTGATTTATTGTAGAGATGAGGTCTCGCTGCCCAGGCGGGTCTCGAACCCGCGGGCTCAGGCAATCCACTCACCTCAGCCTCCCAAAGGCGCGGGATTACAGGCTGAGCCACCGAGCCCGGCTTCAGTCCCTCTTTTATGAGGATAATTGTGACTGTATTTAGGACTCGCCTGCGTAATCCGAGATAATATCCACAACCCAAAAGCTTACCTGTATTCACATCTGTAAAATTAATTTAATTAATTAAATGTTTTTCATATAGGATGACATACACAGGTTCTAGGAATTAGGATGAGGATGTCTTTCATGGGGCCATTATTTAGCCTACCACAGACTGCCACTGACAATAATCCCTATGAGTTCAGAGGAGAGAGAAATAACTAAGTACTAGAATTTGCTGCACAGATTTCATGGAGCAGGAGAGGAAAAGCTGCATCTTTATGTATAATAGTATCAGAATATGTTGAGAGGAGCAGGGAGTCACAGTGCAAATTAGACACAAAGAATGCCAACTCAAAAAAAAAAAATTGAATACATTCACTATTAGTAAAAATAAATTGAAATATATGTGCCTAAAATGTGGTACATTTTCATGGAATACAACAATGCTAATTTTGGAAACTATGACTGAAAATATTATTCTAATGTTAATTTTAAAAAATTGGAAGGTGAATATCATGAACAAATTTTGTTTGTTTTGGTTTGTCTTTCCACACTCCTGAACCCCTTTGTCATCTCTAAATGCCTGTGCTTGTTACTCTTATACAGAGTTACTCAAGCTTCTAATGCAAACATAATGGCAGAATGTGGCCATAGACAAAGCATTTTATCATCACTCTGGCACTACACAATTCGGACACATTTTGTTGTAGGCAGATGAACCCCTTCATTAACAACCCCACTGCCCCTGCTGGGTATCTGAGAGAAATCCCTGTGGAGACTCAACATACTCTCATAGATTTGCTTCTTGCAGTATTGTTATTTGTGGCAGCTTAATCCCTGACCTTAGTCATGTTACTAGCTTGAAATGCATGTTTATCTCCTTGGTACAGTAGCTGGTGTCACTTGTTATTCACATATCTCTTCAAAAGAAAAGGAGATTCGTTTTGGACATCATTTCATAGAGAAAAAAAAATAAGTTAATCGTAGTGATCTCCATAATAAAAACTTAGGACATTGTGAAACTTTAAAAAAAGAATTTTGCTCAAATTAATATAGTGTGATTGTAAATGAGACAACAACATGACTCAGGAAAATTCATTATGTGTTTTAGGTGAGGTTATTGATTAAAATATTCTTATAATTCCAGAAGACCTGTGTATTCCAACAAAATGCTCTCAAAGAAAATAACAAAAAGCCTTTTTAAGGATTTCCATATGTTCTTCTTTGTCCAAGTTGACCTTCAGTTCAGACACCACAAGAACTTGCAGAAAAAGACATGTTGGTCATTTGCCATGGCTGAAAAGCACCAATTTCTCCATGCCACCCACTCAGGGAAGAGTGCTTATTAAAGAAATAGCACAGGTACCTTCCATTAGAAAGGTTGCAGCTTTAAACTGGAGCTGAGCTTTGGGCCCCCAATCTATTGGGCCAGAAATGAACTACTTAGTTTTGGGATTCTGGGTGAGACCAAAGTTCTTGAGCAGGCTTGAGGTGAACAATGTAGAAAACGGTCACCTGGGGTTTTCTAACATTTTATAACATTTCTAACATTTTAACACCTATATTGATGCTTATCAGCTGAATATCAGGCCTGCATCCATTGTATTAATGGGTGACCATTTATGCTTTTATACCTTTACCCAACAATGAAACCCAGATAGCTTATGACTAATATATAATCAATTATTCACCTAAAATATCTGCCTCAAAGACCCAAACTTATTTTCATACCATGTTTTCTACCAATAACATTATTTCTTTAGACCTGATTCTGATTGAACAACATTATTTTCCACTTTTGCATTTTATTACAGTAATGGTTTGAAATTTTGGGAATGTAGCCTCACTGATGAAACAATATTGTTTCTGTACTTAGAAGTAAGATAAGACACAACCAGAATTTTTGCCAGTAGTCATTTGGAGAGTATCTTGGAAGTCCTTGAGACTTCACTGTTCATTACATGTACTTATGGGGGGTGTACAGTTCTTTGACTTTTCCTTGTCTATTATTTTCTTTTTATTGGAATTATAATAGAAAAGAAATATAATAATCTTATATTTATAAGTCATATTTCTCTATGACTTTTCCAGGATTATGGATCATCTCACTTAATCTTCACAATAGTTACATAAGTAAAGAAACAATAAGTTATCATCCATAATGAGACATTTTTGAATGTGAAAAGGGCAAACTAGCAATAATTACTTCAGGACAATTGGCAAAAATTGGGACTGTCCTTGGCAAACTATGATGGATGGTCATCCTGCCCATTATTATCTTTATCCTAATATGTAGTTGAGGAAACTGAGGCCTCGATACTTTAATAGCATGCTCACATTCACAGCAGAACCAGGGCTGGCTCCCTGGGCAGTCTAAGGCCAGAATCCCTGCTTCTAAACACCAGGCCAGACGGCCCTAGAAGATTCAACATGATACAAACACAAAGGAACTGACAGTGATAAAAAGAAATGATAATTTTAACAATTTACCTTCTTTGAAACATTCAGTTGAAACACTGGGGAGATAACTTTTTTGCTTGTGTTTAGATTTTACTTCAACATGAAGTTTTTAAAAAAATAAACCTTCCTTAATCACTTACATTATCTTTTAACTAGATTTGGCATGCATTTAGCAGTCTCATTATCACGTATTTATGTAAAAGATAAGCTTTTGTGAATGCATTTCTTGCTTCTTAAAAAAAGATCACATGTAGAGGGATACCTGGATTAAATATATTCAGATAACACAGTTTTTAATAGTCTTTTATAAATTAGCAAAGGAGTTTTTTATTTTTTATTTAACAAATTCTCTAGAGTGTTTTTTTAAAAAGTGTTACTATTTCTTGAAGGGCTCACCATGAATATGAAGGTTAAAAACTCAATGTTCTTTAAATTTCATAAAGATATCAGATAACACTGAATTTGACAGATCATCTGAATTTTAAAAACGACCCTTTAGGGCGAAATTTTAGAACATTTGCTGTTTTCTTTCCATTCTCTCTCATGTATAACAGACAAAACATGTCCACTTCAGATATATAATAATACACTCACATTTGAACAAAAAAGAAACATGAACGACTTACGAACTAGCAAAACAATAACCCGGTGGGAATGAGGATTAGTAAAAGCAGAGAGTGGTTGGCATTGCCATATCACACAGCATTCAATATAATGGTGACAGCTCAGTCAGAGATTTTCAGTTTACACAATCCTGCATTGGTGGGGGAAAATAGGTCAGAAGAGGAATTTATTCTGAAAAAAACCATCTCTGTACCTTGGGTTTAGAGTTTAAAGGATTAATAAACAAAGGAGCATTGTAAATATAAATTCTTTTCTTGAAAAACTGTTACAAACATTATCTTATTATTTTACTAACACTTTTGTTCCTAGATAAAACTCATTCACCACATGGCTCTGCTGCTGGAGCTCTACTGCAAACAAACTAGGACTGCTTCTATATCTGGACCTGTGGACCTCAGCGGAGTTAAAAGAAGAGATTCTGCCTGCTTGTACCACCAAGTATGACTGAAATTCAAGGTGTTATCATCCTAAGCCACCATTCCATTTACCTCCCCCATGTTTTGGAATGAAAATTACAGCCCTCAGGATTAAGCTTGAAGCAAAAATCAACATTATCCTCAACCTCCCCTTCCTCCCTTCTTCTTCCCTCTTATTTCATTCTAACAACCACATGCCACTGGATAATGGGATGATCCATCACTGAGGCCCTAATTTCTCAAATTTCATCATTAATATTTTTTCTCAAGAAAATCTTTCTTCACATCTACCTATGCTTTTCATTAAATTAATTACTGAATTTAATATACTTGTATTTCTTTTTGTCTTGTTATATATGTGTATGTGTTCTTTAAATTATAGTCAAATTCCTGATTTGAACAGAATTTCCAAGAAGAGCATATAAATGCTTCAACTGACAAATATTTTGGCATCATTGACATGTGATCCTTTAATACAAGGAGTTTGAATTTTTAGGGCATCCTCATGTGCCATACATTCTTAAATCTCCCAAAATTATTATTTTGCAAATATTTAACAAGTAACAGAAAGTAAAGGAAAAGGCAAGACATTGCCACAAAAGAAAAAATCAACTCTAAAACCCAATGTCTAAATTACATGATTCATTGCTAATTCAACCAGGACATCTCAGAATTAGATAAAATATATGCTACAGGTATATTAATCTTGGGCATTACTTGTCAGAATTATTTTCCATTTAGTAGCCCTAAAATATTAAAAATTATCTTGCCATCTAAGAAAATTTTATAAAAAATTAGTATCACATAATTATGCACATTTAGATCTACCAAACATTATTTTCTAGATAGTATATCAGCTATTCCCTTTATTTAGACCCCTGAACACTTACCAAAAATATTGTGGAAATACTGGATCAGGTCAATTACAAGTTATGGCTGGCATGAAAACCTTGTAAAGGTGCAAAAACTATTTGCTAACCATAAAAAAACAGTCATCATTACAGGCTTAATATTTTGCTAAAAAGACAGTGTCAGTTGCATGATATGTCTATTAACGTCTTGTTTTTACATGTAATGTTTCTAAATATAAGCAAGAATATTCTATGCTCACAAAGTAGACCATTTAAATAGATTGATAACTTTTCTTCTCCCCCAAATTTCCATAATGTTCAGATATTGGACCATCATTTGAGAAATTTTGCTACTTTATCTAAGATGTTGCTAAAATTTCGTCTTAATATTTTTATGTGTCTAAAGGACTCAGCTACACTTTGACTGTTAACATTGTAAGAAAACTACCAGGGGTGGCATATACTCCTAAAGCTACTTGTATAATGAGGAAGACTTTCAGGTAAGTCATAAGAATAGATATCTAGACCCCACTGTAATCTAAATTACAATTTCTTTGGATGGGGTTCAAGAATGCATATTTTATTTTATTTATTTTTATTTTTTTGTTTTTGTTTTTTTGAGTTGGAGTCTTACTCTGTCGCCCAGACTGTAGTGCAGTGGCCGCTCCTGGCCACCGCAGCCTCGACCTGCAGAGCTCCAGCGATCCTTCCACCTCAGCCTTCCAAGTAGCCAGAATTACAGGCATGCGCTACCATGCCCAGCTGATTTTTTTTTTTTTTGATTTATTGTAGAGATGAGGTCTCGCTGCCCAGGTGGGTCTCGAACCCGCGGGCTCAGGCAATCCGCTCACCTCAGCCTCCCAAAGGCATGGGATTACAGGCTGAGCCACCGAGCCTGGCTAATAATGCATATTTTAAATAAATCTCCCAGATGACACTGAGTTCAAGCAGGTTTGAGAACCACTGATCCCATATCAAGACAGAACCAAGATGTTTGCCTGTAGGGCTTCTACTTAGTTTCACTGATGACCAGACAATAGACCCCCAAGGAAAACTTTTAGTTATGTAGATGTGCAGATACATTCCAAACTGAAAAACTTCTGTGAAGAATGAATAGCAAACTAGAGTACTACTCTTGAGACAGTTTGAGATTAGAACTTTAGATTGTAAATTCATAAGACTACATGATTTGGGGAGAGGAATTCCAGTCCCTATTTTTATAGTTGAGGAAACTAGTAAATAAAATAAGACATGGGCATCAACTGTTAGTGTTTACAAAACACAGTAAGAATTTACAAAGTGAAAAATAAAGTTGAAAAATACCTAAGAAAAACAGAAATTATTTACAGCAGGTTGAACCATTCAAGTTTGGAAAGCTGCTAGGTACATATTAGAGACCATCCTTTCATGACCTCTCTTGAGGCACTGGACTGCCTAATTGGGTCACGTGCATTTCAGCTCAGACTGGTTCCGTTCTACACAGAGCAAACATGAACCAGAGGTAAGTCTCTGCATCCCATTTCCATGTATTGTGACATGTAGAAAAAAAGTACCTTGAAGGGAGTGAAGCTTGAGAGCTTCAGTGAAGGTTGTATTATTAGTCCCCTTCACTGCAACACTGAGACTTTACAAGAGTAAAAAAGAGTAAAGTAAACTTTTCAGGCTTTTATTTTTTCCTCTTTGACCTTTTCCCATCATTTGAAACTTTTGTCTAAAACTCCTTCTTGATACAGACATTCATCATACTTTAGTTCTTAAATCATAAATATAAGAAAAACAAATAGCAGTAAAAACTCAAGAAAAAAAGGTGTTTTTTTATCTGTATATAAAAGGAAGTAAATTTATTTAACTATAGAGATGAGGCATTATCTAGTCTATCCTAGCTATATACTTAGGCATATATATTTAGATAACTTTTTTTTCCTTAGTGTTTTTGGTTCTAGAAATCACTTCCTTCACTCTTAGTATATTACTAAGCTTTGCTATGCCTTAGAGTTTTGGGTTGCTTTGGAAAAGTACCCAACAAGCCCTCCAGAGAGGATACCTGATCTGTTCTATCATTTCTAAGTTAATCCCAAGGATTTATATCAAGCCTCAGGTGGATTCAGCAGACTCACAAATGCTTAGAAGAGCCTCTCTAAGTCAGGGCAGCCACTAGTCTCTCAGTCATGGTCATTCAACTGCATGAACTGAATTCCATATGTTGAAAACAAAAACCAGAAAAGATTTAAATCAAATACAAAGCTGATCTGATTTTTGCTGTGTGTGTTCTACATTAACAATTGCTTGGGGGCATACATTTTCAAACTTACCACCCTACTGTTGCCATAGTATGCTGACAACCTTCATTTGGCTGTTTCGGGGGGTCCATTGTAGAGTAAGCGCCTCTCTGAGTCAAGGCACAAGGCCTTATTTGGTGATGACAGCTCACCCTCAAGCTCAGTGGCTGGCACAGAAAATGTTTCTGTACTGAAATTTAGTGATCTCCAACACCTTTCACATATGTTTTGGTTTAGGAGTCTCTTTGTAAGTCTGCCAGGCACAATTTATTTTTTAAATAATAGGATTTCAAGAATGTTTAATCTATTGGACTACAAACTAATTCAAACTTGGAAAACAATATTTTAGTAGATATAAAATTTAAACAGCTATTTAAATAATACCCACTTAGCTTTTACTCAAATGTCTTTATTCTTCTGCAATAATCCTTTGGTTATATGTATGCTTAGCAGATGCATCTCAAATAGTGCTTTCATCCCAATTCTCTCAGCAATAATATTATTTCCTAGAAGAAATTAACTGTTTAGTTTTTACTGAATAAACTATGCCTATGGTCTAGTGATATACATTTATAATCATAGAAATATATTTTTTAAAAGGTTATGAATCTTCCCCTAGTAGTCAACTATTTTTGACCTCCTTCAAGAGTTTAAGAATATATGAGCCCTATTGTTTGCTTCCCCTACAAATATTGACATCTCTAATATAGATACTTTCCTAGTGGAGAACCTAATATGAGGCTCTGGACATACAATAGGTCCAACAGTGCCCCTTTGAAACACTGCTAAAAAGTGGTAGAGAAAATTGAGTCATGTGAACTTGACTCAAAAAACTGAGTCATGGTAAAAACTATAGCCTGAGCTCTGCCTAACAAGGGGAGTGTTACAGAGGCATTATCCTGTTTTCATTTGATAGAGTTAAAGTCTTCTCAATCAGAGAGCAAGATCTAAGTTTACTTGGCAGAAACAGAGTGGAGGTTTGAGATCCAAAACCAACTAGAGAGGTCAAGGGCCTATATATGGCCATTACTCTTCCAGCAGTGGCAGAAACAGAAAGGGCAAGTGCATTCAATCACAGGGCAAGAACAGTGAAGACGAGGCCACCCACACAAATCTTTGTTTGCTTACTTGGTCCTTTTCATAGGATACCATGCAGACAGGTGTTATGGGGGTTGAAAAACTGTTTGAGGAGACCTACTGCTTGGGGAGTACTTTCCCTCTGTAGGTACCTTCAAAGTACATGTTTGACATTTCATCTTGAACTGATGTTTGTTTACTGAGTGTTAGTAATGTTGACATAGTTTATGTAGGGCTTTAAATCAAAGGCACACAGGAAGAAATAATATGGATTTTCGCTTAATTAACAAAGGCCTTTATCGATTTGAACAAACATGAGAAAATGAGAACATACCAATATGAACATTCTTTTGCCACTTTGTTTCCTGACAATACCACATATAGGATACATGTAAAAAATGTTATTTTCTCCTATTTTCAACAAAACGTTGATTTTTAAATCTATTCATTATTTCTAAAGCATCAGAATATCTATTCTTAAAAAGAAATATATATAAATATATGTTTTATATATATGTGAGAAATATATGTATGTATACATATATGTAAAATATTTTCAAAGGGCAACGGCATCCAGATCAGTTAGCTCTAAAACTTATTATGCATATATTAGAAAATGATTCAGTTATTTATAATGATGTAATGATAGGAGTTCCAGTGAAAATTGCCACTTAATAGCATGATGTCATATATGCACTTGAAGTGATTTTCAATCGTCTGGACCTCGCTTTGAATATTCTGTAAAATATCCAAAATTTAGAAGTTATTTCATTGTATGTCCATATCACATTTAATGAGGTATTTGTGGTAATATATCAACTCAAACATATAAGAAGTCAGATTTAATACAAAACCCAATTCTGTTCATACACATTGCATGGCATTTAGCTAAAATTTAGTTAAAGCTTTTAAAAGATGATCTCAAAGTCCACAAAACATAACTATTCTTTTTTTTTTTTTTTTTTTTAGTTAGAGTCTCACTCTGTCGCCCAGACTGGAGTGCAGTGGCCGCTCCCGGCCACCGCAGCCTCTACCTGCTGGGATCTGGCGATCCTTCCGCCTCAGCCTTTCAAGTAGCTGGAATTACAGGCATACGCTACCACGCCCGGCTGATTTTTTGATTTATTGTAGAGATGAGGTCTTGCTGCCCAGGCGGGTCTCGAACCCACAGGCTCAGGCAATCCACTCACCTCAGCCTCCCAAAGGCGCAGGATTACAGGCTGAGCCACCGAGCCCAGCTATAACTATTCTTTAAATAACAACATTCACTCTTTCAAAGGAGATTCTTGAGTGTGTATTGTTTACCAACCACTATATTAGGCTCTGAGAATACAATGTTGTATTAGATAATAAGTCTCTTTCTCCATAGAGCTTTTATTCAGTGTTTAACTTGATGCAATGGGTCATTATGGTGTTACTAAAGTGATCTTCCAGTAATAAGAAAAGATACCTGCACAAGCATGTTTATTGCAGCACTATTCATAATAGCAAAAACATAGAACCAACTATGCTGCCTATCGACAGTATACTGGATAAAAAATGTGGCACATATGCATAATGGAATATTGAGCAGTCATAAAGAAGGACAAAATTATGAACTTTGCAGCAACTTGGATGAATTTAGAGTCTATAATACTAAGTGATCTATCACAGAAACAAAGAACTGAGTATCACATGTTCTCATTCATAAGCGGACCCTGAACAATTATCATCATACTCTAAGAAAGGGATTGGCAGTAGTGGGAAACTGCCAGGGACAGTGGGGCACACTTCATCAATAATGGTAACTGATCTCAAACCAGGTGAAGTGGGGACCAAAGTGAAGACCAAATTTTACCTGTATGATGAACACTTCTATACCTAACCCTGAATTGTATACCACATCTTTAAAAAAATTTTTTTTAAATTAAAAATAGGACAAAATAGGAGAATAAAATAAAGGAAAAAACTCAACACCTTAAAAGAGTCTTCAAAATATTTCAATCTGAATAAAATTAGTTTTATTCCTGTAGATTCACATAGAATCAAATAGTTCTTAAATATATCACTCTAGATTCTACTTCTCTTCTGAGCTATGAAATCCTAATTTTTCAAATGTCAACTAAATACCTCTTCCTGATTTGTCTTAGTTTAACTCTAACTCAGTATATGTTGACCAGAACTTATTATTTTACCTTCAAACAAGCTCTTTGTCTCTGGTGCAGTATTAATCTTTCTAAAGTGGAGTTTCTTTAAATCTCCTTGTTGTTGATTAGCTTTGTGCTTTCCAAAAGATCACTTAAGGTCTCTGAGAAATATGTGTGTAAAATTAAATGATATCTAAGAATCTCCTTGTATTTTAAAATTCAATGATTCTGTATCAGAGATACAAAAACTTTGTTAAAGTCTCATTTATATGTATATTAAATATATAATCAGACTCAATAATACTTTGCTAACTCTGTAGCCAAATCTATGACACCCTTAAATGTGTCTTCCACTCTGACCTACTTATTATTCTACTAATATGTTTCAATCATTCAGCTACATGTTTTTCTGCTCTTTTTTTGTTGTTGTTCCTTTTATCTGGAATATTCTTTCTCAAAATTCATCTTCCCATCTTTTTTTTTTTTTTGAGTTGGAGTCTCACTCTGTCGCCCAGACTGGAGTGCAGTGGCCGCTCCCGGCCACCGCAGCCTCGACCTGCTGGGCTCCGGCGATCCTTCCACCTCAGCCTTCCAAGTAGCTGGAATTACAGGAATGCGCCACCACGCCCGGCTGATTTTTTGATTTATTGTAGAGATGAGGTCTTCGCTGCCCAGGCGGGTCTCGAACCCGCGGGCTCAGGCAATCCACTCACCTCAGCCTCCCAAAGGCGCGGGATTACAGGCTGAGCCACCAAGCCCGGCTCATCTTCCCATCTTTAAAAATGTGTTTCCAATATCAGCATCCTAATGAAAGCATTCTTGATTTCTTTTTTCAGTGTGGAGAATACTTAGTTTATGCTTATTTACGGTACTTGATCTTTGAATAGATAATTCCTTACATTACAGTTACCAACAATTAATGTATTGAGGAGGTACTGAAGGGTGATTTTTCTTTTGTTTATCCCCTGTAATGACCAATTCAATGTTTTGCATGTAGCAAGTTAAATAAGTATATTTTTATTAACATTTATGTAATAATTGAAATGAATTTCATTATTAGAGCAGGTTAAAGTTCCCATGGTGCTTTCAGATATGTTTCTTCGATTTATTTGCACAAAACTTTATGATGCACATTATAGATTTAATTTGCTTATAAAGAAACTGATTCCCACATAAGTTATTTGTCAAAATTATGTAACTACTGCTAATCCCTTTCTTATAGTATTATGATAATTGTTCAAGGTCCGCTTTTTTGTGAGAACATGTACTCAGTTCTTTGCTTCTGTGATAGATCACTCAGTATTATAGACTCTAGGTCCATCCAAGTTGCTGTGAAGTTCATAATTTTGTCGTTCTAGTGGGAAACTGCCAGGTGGGGGCGGGGCAGAACTGGCAGTAATAGGAAACTGCCAGGGGAGGGAGGTTCACACCTTACCACAAGGGTACCTGCATAATGAACATCTGTATACATTACCCTGAATTGTACCCCACATCTTTAAAATTAAAAATAAAAGATAAAAATAAAGGTAGGGAACAGGAAAAAAAAATGTAACTACCACTCAGACCTGAGACTAAAAGACAAACTGTGTTCTGAGGAGTCCACTGTCTTATCTATAATATTATGGTCAAGATTTAAAATAAAAGAAATTTATTTGCCCAATAAAAACCATATGTATAGAAGTTTCCTAGTTTAATAAAAGAGCTGAATCAAAACTTTTAGCACAATTATTTTTACATCTCTTTATTTTTCACACTTCTGTTTCCTAAGGAAATAGTTATGTCACCTGCTTAAAAACTTATCGATGAATTCCATAGTAATGGTTGTGCATAATTATAATCAGCACTGCAGAAAAGGGCCAGGGCAGCTGGCAAAAATGTTTGTTTTGACTGAAAGTAGTTTGGCCATTCTGGAGAAGCAAATATTAACTTGGTGTTGAGGGAGCTCATTTCTAGAACTTCTTATAACTTAATAGTAACTTTTTTAAGTCACACAACCTATGAGGCATTTAAATTATATAGAAAATCACTTGCATTTACAGGCACTGCTGTTTTGACATATAATTTCTCTGGTGAAAAAAAAATTAAACAAATATAAACTTTCCACAAAAGTAAGTTATTGAGCATTCATAGCTTAAACACTGACACATTGCTGACTACGTGTGCACAGAGAAATGCAGAGAGCAAGGTGAGGCAGAAACTGGAAAAATGGAGCTCGGGAACCCAGAGAGAAGAACTGGTGTTAAATGAGCAGAGAAAAGTGAGAGAGAACACCAGGGTAGGGTTCAGGCTAGAATGCCTAGTAGGGGAAATCCCTATTTGAAAAGGATTTATTTTTAATATCTGAAATATGCAACAAAATTACCAATTTACCATGCAATCATGGAAATTCATAATAATATAGTCTGATTAACGGTGGTAGGAAAATGCTTTAAAATAATCAAAATATTCCTTTTAAAACAAACAGAAAATACATCTATGTTGGAGTACACATAAAACAAAATTCTTGATATTGGTATACATATGCTGAATAAAATTCCAATGTTTCAAAATATTAACTGTAGAAATCACTAATAAAGAATGATGCTGTAAAATTAACCCTGTCTTCATTTTTTTCTACAATGTGAGTCCTTTGACACCTCTGTGTTCCCCTGCCCTATTGTCCTAGGTGCTCTGTGAAATGTTGGGAATTGCTAGAACAGGCAGGAGGCATACCACAGAGCTGAAAACAAGGAGGAAGATGACAGAGTAGCATTATGATACTGGGGACAAATGTATCATTTCTTTGCCTATCTGTTTATAAATCACACAGGCACACAAACACAAGTTAACCTTGTGTTATGTAATGCAAATGTGTAAACCAAGCCAGGAGATACTACAAATTTATGATAAATTGGAACTGAGTCTTGGTCTTAAGATCAGGACAATGATAAGGCACCAGAAACAGTAGAAATCACAAAGTACATTCTCTCACTAAAGGGGATGATCATTTTTAGTTACTATAGGATCTATATTATCAGATTTTCCAATTTTTAAAGAGAAGCATCTTTTTAAAATTATGAAATCTTGAAATGTAGAAATATCAACAACTAATTCTCTGTCTTTAACACTGTATAGGTCAAGCTACACGTGTCTGTGGGCCAATCTGTCCTGTAAGCAGCAGTCCCTGACTTCGGAATAGAGAATGGTGCACTTCTCACTCAGTGAAGACAAAAATAGTGGCAGACTTGAGGCATCATCAATAACAGAAAATATTCCTTTCCTCCATAGATTTTTCCCTTATATTTTTAAGTAGAACTTTTGATTATTAATATAGTCATTAATCATATGTTTGCAATCAGCTGATGACCATACACTTTCTTATCTCTGGAGGCAAAAACTATTCATGAAATTTACATCAAAATTTGTTGTTTAAGGTAGGGAGAAGGGAGGTGACTATTGCCTGGAGAAATTTCACAAGACACAGATTGCAGAAACTCACAGCTGATGACCGTGTGGTTGTAGAGCCTGTTATTGTGGCATAAAAGAAGCAGGAGTAAACAACCAATAACATGTTTAGAAAACAATTCCTGTAAGTTAGGAATTACCCATATTAAATGCATAACCAGCTTTTCTTGTGAAAGCAAAAGCTGTATTATAACACTGAAATACATATTTAAAATTAGATATGTCAGGAAAGATTATTTACTTTTCCTAAAACCTAAGTTAAGTGTATATTTAAGAGCATAATATACTTTGCATATTTTAATGGAATAATTTAGGAGTGACTACAATTTTAACTACAGCGAGGATAGTGCAGATTTTTCAAAAGTGTTTTTCTATATAAAACCCTGGTGCTCCAACTCAGTGCAATTTTTAATTACTTCAAGGAATATCTCCCTCCTCCTCCTCTTCCAAACACACAGATTTGGCAATGCTGTTAGTAATCACATATGAATTCAATGTTCATAATTAACTGTAATTAGCTAGCAAAATGTTAATGCAAGTTTATAAGCAGCAAAGGAAATTAGCATCTCATTACAAGATGAGTAGGGATTGCTTGATACATAAGCCTACTTGTTCATAGATCAAGTCTTAAATGTTAAAAACACAAATTATGTGTGTTCATTTTAACATTTATAGTCTATAAAATTTCTCACAGGATAAGTAAAGATGTGTAGAAGGTAATGGGTGATGATTTTCTACATAGCCCTATTTCAATTTCCCACATTCTTTGCCTTCCCAGACCCCACACCAGCGCACTTCAGGTTTAAAGAAAAAAAATTTATTGATGTTCTCTATGCCAAGCACTATGGCAGGAAGACATTGAATCCAAAGGTTCATGAGCACCTCAAATATGATTTTGATGAATACATTTTCCTCCTGTCAGTATTAGAATTATACAATTGTTTTGCTTACATGTGTTATGTTCTTTTCTAAATAGCTTCTCGTTTTCTTGAGAGCACTATCCATTTAACAGCTTCTCTCCAGTTTCTCAAATTCATGCCTCAGTATCATCCTCAACGCTTATTCTCTCATTTTTCAAACCAAAAGGGCCTGGAGTCCCATGGGTTCTAACTCTGGAAACTCCCCTTTAATTCCAACTTCAGCAACTTCATTTCCCTGGTTACCTTTTTAGACATTACTTTCTCTTCTCATCAATCTTACTTTGCCTTATTACAAGAGTTAGTTTTCTTATAAAACAGATGGTCAAAACCCTCATGCTTAAAAATTTTCACCCACTTTCTCTATCAGAATAAAGGCCCAGGCTATAATTTGTGGAGTTAGGTATTCTCCATGTTCAATCTGAACTTTTTCTCCCACCTTATGTTTCCATTGAGCTGTTTCTTACTGTGTACTCAGCAATGAGCTCTTCTGGTCATTATGCAAATAGAGTTATTCAGTGCCTTCTTTCCCTGACCTGAAATTACATTGCCTCACCTGAGTAGCATAACAATGCCCTTCAAGTGTCCAAAGTTCATCTGAAAAGTTCCTTTCTCTTCCATACCTTGTCTGATGTCACCAGTCAAAATCATTATTTTCTCCTCCCTGATACCACAGGGTATCAATACCACCATTAGGGCACTTTTGAAGAGTCTGTGTTACATTGGTTCTTTCCCTGTTAGGTTCTACACTGAGTCCAAGAACCATGCTAATGCTAACTATTTTTTTTTCTTTTCTTTTCTTTTTTTCTTTCTTTCTTTCTTTTTTTTTTTTGAGGTGGATTCTCACTCTGTTGCCCAGGCTGGAATACAGTGTCATGATCACAGCTCATTACAACCTTGACAGTTATAGGCGATTCTTCCACCCCAGCCTCCCAAGTAGCTGGAACTACACAAGCAGGCTACTAAACCTGGGTAATTTTTTTTTTCTTGTAGAGACAGGTCTTGTTATTTTGCCCAGTCTGGTCTCAAACTCCTGGCCTTTAGTGATCCTCCCATTCTGGCCTCCCGGAGTGTTGAGATTACAGGTATGAGCAGCCACTGCCCCCCAAACTTACTAACTTTTTTTTGGAAAAGTCTTTATTTAGTCCTTTCACTCAACATATCCATTTGTTAAGTAAATTTTTTCTCTTTTAATTAAACTAAAACCAGACTTTACTTCTCTTATGTTTAAATAAAGAAATCAAAGCTTAGACATACTAAATGACTTAATCAGGGTTTCATGACCATTTAGTCGCAAAGCTAGTTCTCCTTGACACTGCCCTCCTGTGCTACCTTCCATGCCATAATGACAAACAGTAACACTGACAGGATGTACCAAGGATCAAGGACTGTTCTAGCATTTTTATGTGTCATTCAAATCTCACAACTCTCTAAGATTCCCTGTTTTAAAAATTATAAAACTAAAACACAGAGACATTCAATTGGTTGCCCAAGATCATGCAGCTAATATAACATGGAGCCAAAATTAAGCACAGGAGATTGGTACCAGAGCGCAAATTCTTCACCTTCTGCTATAGCATTTGTATTTTAAAAGGTCACGGCAGAAAGTGACATGTTAAGGAAAGTCTCTCCAAAAGTAGGTAGAAACTTGTCCCCCCTGGGTGGCAAGGAGAATGAACTCCCCCAAAGCCTTTCCAATCACTCCACAAATACCATATCTCCTTGCTTTATAGTAAAGTCTGGCCTTGAAGGAATATATATATTTTAGAATTTAATATTGACTCTCTGAAAAACATTAGGCCACCTTTATGTTCCTCTATAAAAGTCAACATGAGTCTCTGACTGTAAATTTGCCATGCCCTACTAATAAGCTAAATTGTGTTTTCTGTCAGTGTTCCACTTAAATTGATGTGACCTCATTCATTAGCACATATGTATTTATAGTTGTAAGGAATACACAAAACTTTCAAAACTTTCTGCCCACTAAAAAAAGTCAAGAGGAGAGTGAGGAGAAGAGTTGGTAAAGATAAGTAGGAAAATGAAGAAAAATTAAAATAACTATTTCATCTAACTTTCACGACAAAATAATCTTTCTAAAACATCATTTTAATCCTGTTTCTAGCCGGGCTCGGTGGCTCAGCCTGTAATCCCACGCCTTTGGGAGGCTGAGGTGAGTGGATTGCCTGAGCCCGTGGGTTCGAGACCTGCCTGGGCAGCGAGACCTTATCTCTACAATAAATAAAAAAATCAGCGGGGCTTGGTAGCACATGCCTGTAATTCCGGCTACTTGGAAGGCTGAGGCGGAAGGATCGCTGAAGCCCAGCAGGTCGAGGCTGCAGTGACCGGAAGCGGCCACTGCACTCCAGTCTGGGCGACAGAGTGAGACTCCAACTCAAAAAAAAAAAAAAAAAAAAAAAAATCCTGTTTCTTCCCCATCTGAAGACCTTTAATTCTTGTGCATTGACTGCATAAGAAGTTTCACTTTCACTGTCTTATATGCAAAGCTTCCTACAAAGCCAGATCAAACCTGTCCTTCCAAGCATACCTTCATTCAGACATTATACTCATTTATTGATTCACTTATTCTACACTCATTAATTGAGTGCCTACTGTGCTTCATTCAGGCCCTGCTATAGTTCTAAAGTGCATTAAGGTGGTGATGAATCCCACAAGGTCCCTGCCCTTGGGGTGCTTATAGTTTAATAAAGGAAACAAGTAAATAAGTGAGACAATTTTAGTGTTTCATATAAATCTATAAAATTCCCTAAATTTTTGGTCTTTGAGACCTCTTTGGACTCTTAAAAGATATTGAATGCCTCAACAACTTCTGGGGCTCTATGTTTATTAATATTTTTCATAGTGGAAATTAAAATTGACGAAAAGCTTAAGTATATATTAATTTACAAAAAAAAATACCTGTTACATATTAATATAAATAATATAACTTTATGACAATAGCTGTATTTTTAAAACAAATAATTAGTGAGAATAACAGCAATGTTTTACATTTCCTTCACATCTTTTAACATCTGGTTTAATAGAAGACAGCTGAATTCTCATAATGCTTCTGCATTTAGTCTGTCATAATATCACCTGTCCTATAGCTTCTGGAAAACCCCACCATACATTCATGAGAGAATGAGAGTGAACAAAGGAAGCCATACCTTACTGCTGTCATGAGACTAGTTTTGACCTTGTGGATCCCTGAAAGCATCCTAGGGGCCTTCAGGGGTCCTCAGAGCACACTTTGAGAAACACAGGCAGAAGGAAACAAAGGAGACTGATGGTAGTTTCTGACAGGAGGAGCGGTCAGGAAATACCACGTTGAGGATGTAAAAGCTGAGCCAAGGTTTGAAGAATCAGAGGGACCTAAACCATGTCTAGGCATAAAAAATCAACAGTGTAAAGGGCCCAAAGTAGGAAAGAGTTTGAGAAATTTGCGAACTTGAAAAGAGGCTACTGTGGTGAGAATGTGGTAAGCAGAGAAAAGGATGGTGTGAACTGTGGTCACAAAGCAGCCAGATTCAGATGGTGCAGGGCAGAGGTCACAAACTAGCAGCCTGTGATTCTGATCTGGACATCTGTCTTACAGATATTTTGAGTTTGTCTGTAGAGTGTTTTTTTTAAGTATTCTTGATGATGATGTCAATTTTTTAAATGAAGATTTTGTACAAAAATCTGGATTTCTGAAGTCTCCTAAACAAATCAGAACCTCAGGCAATATTAGGCTCACTTATAATGGGGCAACCAGAAATGGGTAGCACCTACAGCATTAGAAGAAGCCATAGTACCCACCAGTCCCTTTTGCTTCTTCAAAGCTGAAGCCCTCTCCATCGCTATTCATCCTGGCCTAACTCACTCATTAAAGTCACCTTCCTCACCCCATAGACATGCTGTTGATGTGAAGAACTTTTAACAGCATTTGGTCTTTGAGTCTAAGTGAAATAGGAAGTCTTTGGATTGTGACACACAGCATCAATAAGAGTACCTGATCTCAAACCGGGCAAAATGGGGACCAAAGGGAGGCACAAACTTTACCTATACTCCTTGTATACTTAATTCTGAATTGCACCCCACATCTTTAAAATAAAAAAATATATAAAATAACAGCAACAACAATAATAATACTACCAGCTGATACATGGAAAACAGATTGTAGGGGGCAAGAATATGAAGTTCCTGTTAGCACGTCCACTCTCTGGCCTCTCCTTCCCCTACATGCATCATGAGCTTTGTTTGCTCCTGCTTTTCCCATGCTGAAGGCACTCAAGCTTACCACACCAGAGAGGAGAGGAAGGTATGAGGTGTCCCCAGAACACAATTGCTCCTGCCTGAGGCATTTACTGTAGTTCTTGTTCACACTAAGCATTTATAATCAATGGTTTGAGAGCTTTTCACAGTAAGAGTAATCTCATTAGTTAGACTTTAAATTCCTTGAAGGTCTGAGCTCTACTGCACCTATCTCCTAAAACAGACTGCTCCTAATCTCTCCCAATAAGAAAAGTCAAAATTAGTAGTGATGTTTACATCATTTACAATTCCTTAAGTATTTTGTTCACCTTGTTTAGATTTAAGAACCCTTTGCTTATTGGTTGATTGATAAGGATAGCATAATTCTGAAAAGTTATCAAAATTATATCTATATCATAAGCAATTTTGCAGTAAAGGTACTACCTTATTCCATGTATCATTTAAAAGATCATAGCAAGTTATTTAACTTGTCTCTTTCTTAGTTTCTTCATCTGTAAAATGGAGTTATAATAATTTAGCACCTCCCTCATGGGCTGTTATGATGATTAAACAGGATAATACATACTATGTGCTCAACTCTTGGTAAGCACATGGACTGTGTGAAAAATACCAGCTATCATCAGCATCATAGCTCTTTGATACTTGCTAGCACATAAAGAAATCACTTAGTGACATTGTCACTAAGTGCTCCCTATTAAAGGGCATCTGAAAGCATACCTCCTTTTGTGATATTATTTTTAGCAATAAAAATATTTTCAACACCTTCTGTATTATATTAAGAGCACTTTTCTGGGGAAAAAAGTTATGATTAATCAATTAATGTACAGTAGTCCCCTTATCCAGAGTTTTGCTTGTTTCAGTTGCCCTGTCAACTACAGTCTAAAAACATAAAATGGAAAATTCCAGAAAAAAACCAATTCATAAGTATTAAATTGCAGGCCACTCTGAACAGCATGATGCCATCATACTCCATCTTGTCCAGGAATCATCCCTTTGTCCAGTGTATCCAGCACTCACCCCTTAGTCACTTAGAAGCCTTCTCAGGTATCAGAATGATTGACTGCCCAAGTGTCACAGTGTTTGTTTTGTAGTAATCCTTATTTTACTAAGTAATGCCCAAAGCACAAAAATAGTGATGTTGGCAATTCAAATATGCCAAAAATAAGTCATAAAGTGTTTCCTTTAATAAAAAAATATGAAAATTTTCAACTTAATAAGGAAAGAAAAAATGCTAATGTTGCTATGATTTACAATAAGAACAAATCTTTTATCAGTGAATTTATGAAGAAGAAATTTGTGCCCGTTTTGCTGCTGTACCTCCAACTGCAAAAATGATGACCACAATGCATGGCAGGTGTTCAGTTAATATGGAAAAGACATTAAATTAGTGGGCAGAAGAAATAAACAGAAACATGCTCTGATTGATGGCAATCAGGTTTGGTACTATCCATGTTTTCAGGCATCCATCAGAGGTCTTTCAAACATACTCCTGAGGATAAAAATTAACTACTATATTAACAATTTATCTAAAAATATATTTTAGTAACTTTAGAATTTTAGATTTTCTTATATTATCTGGTTTGTATCAAGCTCATAATCTTTATTGTTGCTACCATGCTACTCATGTAGGTTGAGTGGTTTTTTGTTTGTTTGTTTTTGTTTTTTTGAGTTGGAGTCTCACTCTGTCGCCCAGACTGGAGTGCAATGGCCGCTCCTGGCCACTGCAACCTCGACCTGCTGGGCTCGGGCGATCCTTCCGCCTCAGCCTTCCGAGTAGCTGGAATTACAGGCACACGCTACCATGCCTGGCTGATTTTTTGATTTATTGTAGAGCTGAGGTTTTAAAAACATCAAGTCAGCACAAAGAGAAGTACAGTGATTAAGAACAGAGACTCTAGAGACAGCTAGGTTTGGGCCCTGAATCCACCACTCGTTTGTGTCACAACTAACTTCTCTGTGCCTCAATCAGTCCACCTATAAATTGGAACTAATAACAATATCTAACTTATAAGGTTGCTTTAAGGATTAAACAAGTCTTAGCAAAAATATATAATTTATATTCTAAAATATGAGAAAATGATACCAAATTATTTAGCAAATAATTAAAATTTAATTATATTGCTTTCTAAGCATTAAAATATTTTTCGAAATTATTTTAATAATTGAATAGCTTCTTCTGAATCATACATGAATGCCCTTTTGATAATATTTAAATGAAGTCACAATGAAAGTTCCACAAAATTTTCAACTTCTTTGTCAATCTGATTTGTCACAGGCAAAATACTTATTTTTAAGCAGTGTGAAAACACTTGTCAGTAAAATGAAAATGCCGCTGGTCTCAAAAACATCTAGCTTCTTTGCTCTTTCCATCATTGCATTGCTCCCAGCAGTTCCGGGGGAATTGCTTTCAGGGTCACGCCAAACTGGACCCAAGAGACTGCAATAATTACATCCCAGTGGTGTTGACATTATGCTTTGTCCCACAAGCTGCTGAAGACAGGCAGGGCACCATCTGTCATGTTCGATGGTCACTAGTTAGCTATAAGTGGTAGAGATTACTTTTCTGACATTCTACAGTTTGCTTCTGAGCCAACCTTGTAAAGTCTGAAGCAATTAGAGTTATCTTGGAAAAAGAGCATAGAAAGATTATAAGTATGTATCGATAATATATAGTTACAAAATTTAAAGCCCAACATCACAAAAAAACATGCATACATCAATTTTAATTACACTGCAAACTTTCTCTATGGTGTTGATCATATATTTTTAACAAGTGTCCTATTTTATTATATATTCCAAGATATGACATTTGTTAGTCACATCTACTGAATTCTTCAAATCTGAGAGGCTTGCCTCAGTCTTCTTAACTGTCAAGCTCCCTGTTACCTGAAGATCTCTAACTTCAGCAGAAACACTTTCCATTACACTGACAGATTATTTTTAATGAAAAAAAGAACCTAAAGTGGGATTATAATTACCATATTCTCCCACATCTAATCTCATCTTAATGTTTTCATGCCATTTGGTGACAATGACTGTTATATTTCAAATAGTATCATATCTACATTTCTCTAAAATGTGCTTATTAGTAAAAAAATGAAAAAAGAAAATACATTCACCCTGTGTTTCCTCTGTTATTAAAATTAAAGACCTTATCAACAGTTTTAATGATTATATAATTCAGAATTTTTCTTTTCTAGTTGTTTGTTATGCATTGGTAAATTTGAATGTAACAAGTATTGTATTTTTTCTCAGTATAGCTTTTCAAATGCAAGAGATAATTTATGATGTGTGAGATTGGATGTACTATAGTTGGAAGTAATATGACTAGAAAAGACAAAAATCCTTTCAATATATCCCAAGTCATGAATTCCCACTCAAGGTGAAATCATTTCTTTCAACCAAAATCACACCTTTAGTTAGAGTTTTGTAGTGACAACTTTAAAATTTATTTCCTTCACTTAAATTTAATTACATTTATGAGTTGAGCCATTTTCATTTACATGGATTTTATTTTATAATGGAATGTATTGTATTTGTTTCAAGTTCTATAGAACAAAAATAAATATAATTCCATAAAAATTGACACTGGGGTAATTTAGAAAATTTTATGTTGTAAGCTATAAAGGACAAAGTAATTGATAGTATGGTATGGGGTTGAAAGGGGACCTTAGTTTAGACACTGAGTATATAGGGCTGCTATTGACAGATACAGAAAAGGTGGAGAAAGAAGTTTGGTGAAAGGAGTGGGTGGGGTTCCAATTTGGACATCTTGAGTTGGAGGGTGCCTCTAGTCTGTGAATGTTCACATAGGTGTCCAGTAGGGAAAGGTCACAGTACAAAGATAGTGACAGAAGTGTTGGCAGTGATGAGATTGCCCAAATGTGGAGTGTGATCCCAGAGACACAGATTTAAGGAAAAGGTACTAAAAGAGGAATTTGAAAAGATTAGAAAGAAGTTGCCGTAGAGATAGGAAAGGATGTGAAATAATGTCACTAAAGCTAAAGGAAATATTTTCAAGGAGAAGAATTTGTCTATAACAGGGGTCTCCTGCCCCTGGGCCACAGGTCAATTGCCTGTTAAGAACCAGGCTGCACAGTAGGAGATGAGCAGCTGGCTAAGGAGAGAAGCTTCATCTGTATTGATAGCCATTCCCCATCACTGGCATTGCTGCCTGAGCTCCGCCTCCTGTCAGATCAGTACTGAAAGGCCTGCTTCCATTTCCAACATTCTATCTTTGTGAAGCAGGGTTTTCTGTAGTGATGGCAGTCAATATGAGATTACAGACTAGTCTGAATATAAGCAATGCACTTTGAGTGTCACTGTCTCCCATCACACCCAGATGGGACCATCTAGTTGCAGGAAAACAAGTTCAGATCTGCCACTGATTCTGCATTCTGGTGAGTTGTATAATTATTTCATTATATATTGCAATGTCATGATAATAGAAATGAAGTGCACAATAAAAGTAATGAGTTTGAATCATCCAAATATCATCCTTTCCTCCAGCCTGTGGAAAAATTGTCTTCCACAAAACCAGTCCCTGATGACAAAATGCTTGGAGACTCTATAATGTCAAAGTACAAAGAGGTCAAATCAGATAAGGGGTGAAAAGTATCGTTTTTTTTTTTGAGTTGGAGTCTCACTCGGTCACCCAGACTGGAGTGTAGTGGCCGCTCCTGGCCACTACAGCCTCGACCTGCTGGGCTCTGGCAATTCTTCCGCCTCAGCCTCCGAGTAGCTGGAATTATAGGAATGCGCTACCACACCCGGCTGATTTTTGAAAAGTATCTTAACGTAGCAATGCAGAGGCAGGTGACCCTTCAGTGAGGTAACAATGAGGACCCCGAATTGCAGAGGCCTGAAACTAATGAATAGGAGGAGGACTTGCAAAGAGTAACTACAGAAACACATCGAAAGAACTTATTGCTGAACAAGAGAAGACAGGCACTGCTAGAAAACTGGACCTAGGAGAGATTTTTTCTTTTTTGCAATGGGAGACATCTGAGGATATATTAATGGAAATGGGCATTAAGAAGTATTTCTTGGAGGTATGTTGGAAGGGGGCGATACATGATGGAACGAGGTTCCTTCAGAAACAAAGAATGTAGAATTCCAGAGCACAAACAATTAAGTAACCTTTGGAAGAGGCAGATGTGGTCCTCTTAAGTCAGCAGGGCAAGAGGCAAAGAGAGATATACTGTAGATGCAGGAAGATTGCAGGCACCTGATTGTCCTGTCAAGCTACTGCAGGAGAACAAGGGGGAACACTTTGTGAAACCCTCTTTCAGTCTATGCATTAAATTATTCATGGAATTAGCTACTCATTTCCTTGGTTTATGTTATAGAATCTCCTGTATGTGTGTGTGTGTATATATACATATGTGTGTGTATATATACATATATATATATTTTTTTTTTTTTTTGCCGTGTGTATGTGTATGGCTAAAGTCATAGTGTAAAAACATCAACATAGAGTAAGAATAACAGGAGACAAACCAAAAAGAGGTTAGGTAGCACTTAAAAATTAGTTCGAACACACAACCAAACCTAATACATGGTGACACTGAGCCAAAAAAAAATATGGCTTCTCTATGAAATTTACAGAATTTCCAATTCTCTCCTTTATAGAGTTCATCATGGAACCACCAGCCTAAAATCTATACCAACCCCCTTCACGCTGATTCTTTTTTGACTGTAGCTCCTACTACTCTAGCTCTCATTCAGTCTGCTGGCTTTTTTTTCTAGAATATGCTAGAAATTCTCCACCATGCCTTTGGGCCCTTGCTTTGGCTTTTACCTCTGTCAGGAATGCTCTTCCCACAGCTACCCCTTGGTTAAATCCCTCATCCCATTCAAGTCTTTGCTCAAGCCTCAAGTTCTTGAGGAGGCCAACCCTGACTAGCCTGCCCTTTCTCCATCCCTGATGAATATCATTTTCCTACTCCATGTTTTCTTTGTCAAAGTACTTATTCTCATTCAAGATACTGAATAATTCACTTATTTATCATACTTAGTATTTTTTATCTGTCTCCTCCCACAAAAATATATGGTCCACTACAGTATGAGTATCCATTCTGTTCAATGATGTATTCTGAATCCTTATGAGAATATTTGGAATATAGTGCTAAATAAGTATGTTAAGTTAATGAGTGAATTTGAATGATGTTGTGGTGGTTCACTATGTTTAAAAACCATAGTGGTTGCTTAGAAATACATGTTGAATAATTGACAGAAATCTTTCAAATGATGGCTGCTCTTCAGTGTATTTGGGAGCAGGGGGGTATGCAACTGTAATGTTTACCCTTACCTCCATATATACAATATCCTTACCCAAAAGTAAATTATATTACAGTGAGACATACCTCATCATATTCTTTAGGAACATCCTTTACATTGTAAATATTCAATAGTAATTATTTTTACAAAATTCTAATTTTGATGATATTGAACTGAAGTTAATGTGATTACAATAATGTACAATGGTGTTTCTAATTTTGTTAAAAAATTATCTTCTACCAAAAAGCTTGCTGCCTGAGTGTTATTTTTTGTTGCCTGAAGAACACATGGGTACCCACATACACACATACACACACAGAGCTTCTCAAGTTTTTTAATCATTTTACACACAAAGTCAGTAAGATCAACATGATTCTTCTTCCAAACTTAACTCTAATATTGCTCTATTTATTTTTCTTAGCTGGTTTTGTATCATTTTAATTTATTTGAAAACAATTTGTAAGATACAAGGAAATTTTGAAATGTAGTTTATGTTGAGCTTTTTTTTTTCCAGTAACATAGCAGCACCAGCTTCCAAGAAAATAGAATTGATACTTCCTCTGAGTTCACCCTGAGTTTTACACAATGCTTACAAGAAATAAGGAACAATATTTGGCATCACTGGAGGAGTTTCACATGTGTAATTGATTAGGAAACTGAATGCTACATTCTCCCAGAGCTTATCTTCAGTTGTATGGAAAAATCAAACTTCTCCTACATGTGATGTTTGTCTTAGTAATCATGGGAACAATTAATTTCATTTGCAATTGGCATCACGGTAGCAGCAGCAATGAGTTGAAATAAGGTTAGAGAATTAGATTCATATTGTTTCCTTGTGAAGACAACACATTAGTAGGTCTAAAAAACTTTACTCAGCCAGTACATTAAAATGAAGACAGTGCGAGGGAGAAAATGTCAAGCCATATATATGTGTTGTGAAAGACAAAGCTTACTGAGTATCACAAAAGGCAGAGGAAGTTTATCCATATATAGATTTATATACATATATGGATACAAGCATCATTTATGAAAAAAATCATAAAACAAACTACTCATGTAATTTTGTTGATTTAATCTAATAGTAAGTTTTTCCCCAGTAAGGGAAAGAAGTTGTAACATATAGAAACTATTTAGGCATGCAAGAAGTGGCTGTGTTCTTTTGGTTTTCATTCCATAATGTACAAAATGTACTGTGACCATATTTAAAAGAACTACAATCACAGCTGACTTCAGTCTCTATAACTAACTAAAGATTAGTGCACCCAGTTTTAAAATGCTGTGTGGCTTATACCACTAAAATGCTCCCTTAAAGTCTCAAATAATCTTAATTAATAAAATAAGATATGTTAATCATGTCTATCAACACTCTTCATTTTTCCAGGAGTTATTTTGTTGGCCTGAAATGCAGTACAACTTCCAGTATTTTTATTTTCTTGAAGACTGGACTGTAGCAAGAACTTTGAGTCACTGCAAAGCATTGAGTGGGACCTCAAAATACTTTCTGGAATTTTTAAGGAATGCATTTTTCTGGTATTTTTCACTGTTAATTATACCTCATATAATTTTCGTATTTGCTAAAATATAATCATATGGACAAAAGCCACCTCATAGTGCTCCTTGATGCATAGTAAGCGTTCACTCAACATTTGCTGATTTGTTAAGCATGAACATCAATGAAACATTTCAGCTCCACAGGCACATTCAGGGCCAGATTAGTATACTGGCTTCTCTTTGAGTAGTCAAGATTACCTCATGTCTCACAATTTATTTTTATTGTATACATAGCTGGGTTCAAGAGTTCTTTTCTTGTTTTAATTGGATATATGCTTTCTTTTTATTTTCTCCTTTTTTTTAACAATGGATTTGAGAGTTATCTGGAACATTTCTATCCATAAATCTGTAATTTGTACAGTTTTCACATGAAATTAGACATATACATATGAATTTTTTTTAAGTCCTGAAGAGGAGATTTCTGTCAGTAAGTGACACTCACCTAAACCCACGTGTACGAGTATAATAGAAGGACTGAAGACGAATATACTTGAAAGATAAGAATGAGGATTCTGTGACATATACTCAACTTACTGAGGAAACAAGGAGTTCTCTCTTCCATCAGGTAAGTTGGTCTGAATGCCTTCTTTCATGTTCTATTGATACAATTATTTATATTTTTCTCTCAAGTATTTGCTTATTCGTCACAAGCTGCCATATATATGCTTCTTGTTATGTTTAGCAATGAATTAAAAAATGCACGAATTAAATCAACAACCTCTTTCCAAAATTAAATGAAAGGGGACTAGAAAAATTGATTCTGACTAAGCACATGCATATTACATGTAGAATTTAGATTCTGTTTCAAATCTTGAAGAACAGAAGCACACACTTTAGCAGGTGCTTTTGCTACAAATCACAAAGAGCAGGGGTAGGCCCAGGGAGGTCATTGTCTGGACTCTGCCTGATCTGGGAAAGTTTCAGACTGAATCAGACAGAGCTCACTTGAATTACCAAATAAAAATAATTGTATAAGCATACCTCTTAAGAGAAAAAATTGATTTTTCTCATATTACAGAAACTTTTAAGATCAGGTCTCTTACTTTCCCAATTCAGTTTCTGTATACTCAGACATAAGGTCACCACCCTGTCTTTGGAATGACATTTTGTGTTTTTGTCCTATGACTCACCCATGCTTCTTTCTGTTCCTCCCATTCTGGACACAAATAAGAGCTCATATTTTGCCCTAAAGCATTCTTCAGAAACAGATTTACAGTGATTCACTGCTCTGTAGTTCTTCATAGTATCAAAGTATATCTTTAAATCATGAGGAAAAGATGTAAGATGTCAACAAAATTCAGTCATACCATGAATTAACCCATAATTTGCAGAAATCATTGTTCAACTTTCATTTTTACCTAGTAGTTATTATTTCCCACAATAAATGCTTCTAGAGTCTGAACTAAGTGTGAGGCACTGTGATAAATCTAAGGAGCTGTTGCCTAACCTGTAGGGTTTAAGTGTCATGGCCACTTTATGAATAGAAATTTAATTTCGGCAAAGACATTTGTTAACATAGTGTTCTTTCTGTGAATTTATTAGTTTTGATTTTTAATCCTAATCTATTGCTAAGTTTTTTATTTTATAGTTATAAAAAGTTATAAGCCTACAAAATTTATTTCTGATTTTATATGTAGACATACATAAATAAAATTTCGTACATTCAATCAACTTGTTTCTCCTAAAAGATATGAAATAGTTCAGATGAAACTATCTATTTGAATGTCTTTATTTTATAGGTAAGACAATTAAGTTCAGTCCAAAATAATAAGACTGTCAGTGAAAGAATCAAGAACAAATTTCTTGACTCTACCATAGAGAATTTTTAACTATATAATTAGTCTGTACCTAATTGCTACAAAAAGTTGAGATCCTGTTAACTAACTTATCAAATATGAGACACTCTGTAAGATTATTTGATTTTTTAAAAGATTACTGAGTTACAATAGGGTGAATACATTATACAGACTTCTATACGTACAATTCTATTGTGAAGATAAACAGCAAATATTTTCTATCAACTTAAACAGAAAGGCCAGGCAGAGGAAACTTCAGCCCTGAAGGGAAAGTGTTGATGTGAGAACATAAGCAGTTCACTCTCATATACACAGGGACGTTGTTTTCCATCTAAGCCAGTGCAAGGTAACCAAGATGTAAACGCTAACCACATGTGCAACAGAAATAGTAAAGTGACTATGTTTCTTTGTAGAAGAATGTCTTTATGTGTTTATTACTACTTTGATGTACACCATAAATTTCTGCTTAAAGGTCACAAGACTGTGATGACAAATCAAAAACCAGGTCATAATAATATGTTGACTGTATAGGAAAACTGTGTAAAGAACTGGAGAATAATAAACATTAAGACCAGCACATGTATAAAAAAGATACAGATCAGATGGCCTAAAAAAAATCCTTGGTTCCCACAAAGTAAAACAAAAATATTTTACTTTTGAGTTGAAGTTATTCTTTTTATGAAATCATTTCACCTGAATGCTTTCATAAGATTATAGGTTTATGATGACATTTCTTTTTACAATAAAACAAGAAATACCATTTTTATGATTAAATTTGTGTACCGATTTAATAGGTTTGCAACTCAGGATTTTTCTCTATATATTGTTTGTGAAGCAGAATATTGCCTGATGTCTGAAGTATAAACATAACATCTTTTTATGTATTCAGACATTTGGAACACAGCTCTTCTCCCCATTTTTTCCTCTTTGATTTCTTGGAACATTGTGTAAGGGATAATTTTTTGACTTAAAAAAAAACTTGTACACTGGTGAGTTTTCATAAAGTAAAAAAAAAGTTAAAAGCTCTTTGATAATGAGTTTTAAATTCATGGGTACCTTCAAAGTGATTACCACAGCCATGCAAATTTGTATAAAAATGGTTTCTATACTATTGTCCAGCATAGGTACCTACAAACTCTACAAACTCTATCCCACCCCCCCAACTCCCCACTCCCAAAATGCTGCATTTTAAAATGTGCATCCTCTACTGCCCCAGGTCAGTGAGTCTGTCTGTGCAGTCCTTTAATCTAACTGTCTTGTCATTGCATAGTGTGCAATTCGTTTACACAAGCCTGCTGTGCTAAGCATCTATTACAACAAACCTGCTGGTGACATATTGATTTTTTAGTTCCATTTGTCCCCTTGAGACTTTAGAGGAGCTGTGTTTTTTGTAAGATTCTACAGAGTCTTGCATACATTCACATTATGCATTCAAACTAATTCAAATAGAGGGATTGTAAACCACTAGAGAATGAATCTACTGTTGAAGTTCGATCTAATAGTAAAGACCAATCCGCAAATTAATTTATCATACTCCTGTACACATCAAGTCTATTTTTTACTTTATTTTATTTCTAATATCTGAGAATGGGCTTATCACATGGTATGCATACAATACGTATATACTATATCTCTCATATATATTCATATATCTGTGCATTTGTGACAAAGGCTCAGCTGAGTCTTATTCAATTTCTAACAAATGACTTGCATTCTCAAGCTCTCCCATGACAAATGATATTAGAAGTTGCTTGGTGACCAAACATTCAGATATTTAGGAGTTAGTTAAATGCAATATCATAAAACTTATTAAATCAACCTCGTGCTAAAAAGTCACCGTATTTATTCTAGTCGTTAATGATGGATATGATTGAATTTATATATGCTTTAGTAATCTCATTAAATCAATATGTTCTTATGACAAGATCAGTAATAAAGGAATTTGGTCATCACTAGGTAACAAATGTTGATCAAATTTTCTCTCATTTCAGCATTGACCACTAAGACCATGAAATATTGTGCATGCTTGTGTTAAATTGTTGATAGGTTATATTAATTAAATATGATCTAGGATTTCAATCTATCAGTGTTGGTATACACGTATAGTTACCAGGGATTTAAATTAAAATATTCCATGAAAACATTTCTATTTTAATGTATCAATGCCATTTTACAAAGCAGATCCAAAATTTAAGGCATAATACATCAAGTATATTTAAATTTTTACACATGGAATATTTAAATATCTGCAACATTTTAAATAAACAAAGTTATTAAACATCCAAACAGATCAAGCTCATCAGGTTTTAGACAGTATTCAAAACAATTATTTCAATTTGGTATAATAGAAGTAGTCACTAGATAGAAAAACAAGCTTATTGAAATGCTGTAACTGAGTTTTTGAATACCACTCACAAGGGTTCTATCTTCAGTAAATATGTTGAATTTAGAATAAAGCAGAAAGATTAAATCAATTATTCAAATCCCTAACCCAATATTAAATGGATGAACCAAATCCTCAAATCAAAGCATTGATAGTGGGTCTAACAAATTATAGTATTAAACAATACAGTAGCCTTGAGAGAAAGGTTAAAGACTATTACAATTAATCTGTCAAACCAGTTATTGAGATGCTTGTTACAGGCATTACAGTTTTTAGAGTTAATTATAACACAGATTTGTTAAGTGAATTGAAAGAGCAACTTATCCTGAGAAAAATACCTAGTTGAGATCAGATACATACTGGCAATTACATATCATGGGGGAGAAAAAAAAAACAAAACAACTCAAAAGACTCCAAACAGATTCAATTCTCTAAAACAATATTCTAGTGTTTACTATAGTCTAATACAGAGGCTATAAAAATATTGATTTACATATTGAATTACACACCTATCTCTATGATCATGCTCACACACTTGCAATTCCAATGATTATATGCTCACACCTGCAATCCCAGCATATAGAGAGGACAAGGCGGGAGAATCATTGAAGCCTAGGAGTCCAAGACCAAGCCTGGGTAACACATTGAAACCTCATTGCTACAATAAATTAAAAACAAAAAATTAGAAAGCATCATGGTACGTACCTGTAGTCCCAGCTACTGGGGAGGCTGAGGTCAGAGGATCACTTGAGCCCAAGAGGTCAAGGCTATAGTTAACTGGGATTGTGCCACTGCACTAGCCAGTGAGACCTTGTCTCAAAAATACAAAAAAGAAAAAAACTAACAAAAAAAGCAAAAAACAAAGTAAATAGCCTATGTAAATAATGTAGCTGGAAGGATGGAAGGACAAAAACATGGATCAATGCAATTTATCTGAAGAAGTTCCTTATTACATGTTTTAAAGATTTAGTGATTTTTACATTATAAAATAAGCAAAGTGCTTTAGAAAGTCTCTGGCATTTTCCTCCTTGAAACATTTAAAGTTAGACCTGATTTCTCTAAGGAACTTAAAAATAAATAATTTTGTGGTTGTTATAAGACTGCTGACATGAACATTAAGCTTCTAGTACTAATGCAACAAAGAGATATAGAAGGAAGGAGCTATACGCAGGGCACTTCTCTTCAATGTGATTAACAAAAGACAAGGAAGAAATTTCTATCATTCTTAAGTGTCTCAATTTTTGCCTAACTCACTACTTCTCTTTTATGTCTCAAAAGTGCAAGAATCCTTATGTAAGGATTTTAGATAGGGTTTTCATTATAAATGGATATTTTAGACATTTAAAATATCACCACAATAACTAAAGAAACGTATTAAGTTCATTTAAGGAGATACAGTATGCTATATTTCATTCCATAGTTTAATGCTAAAATATAATTTGATTTGATCTTATATTTAAAACATATTTTGAATTTTTTTTTTATTTTTGAGTTGGCGTCTCTCTGTCACCCAGGTTGGAGTACTATGGTACACTCATGGCCACTCCAGCATCGACCTGCTGGGCTCTGGCAATCCTTCCGCCTCAGCCTTCCAAGTAGCCAGAACTACAGGCACACACTACCACTCCCGAATATTTGTTTATTTATTTATTTATCTATTTATTTATTTTAGAGACAAGGTCTCACCAAGTTGCCTGGGCTGATCTAGAATCCCCGGACTCAGGCAATCCACTTGCCTCAGTCTTCCAAAGTGCTGGGATTACAGACTGAGCCACCAAGTCTGATATATTTTGAATTCTATTTTATAAAACTAAATGTCCTTCTTTTGAGCTCACAATAACCCTGTTTGAGAAAGGGCTGTTATTATTATATTCATTTAAATATGACAAAAGATTGTGAAGCTTACAGGAATAAGATATAGTACAATTAAAATTAGAATTCAGTTGTATTCTTAATCTTGTATACAATCTCTCTGTTATATACCATCACCTTTTTGTGTTATGAATAAATTTGCAAATAGTTACTTATTACACATAATTTATTATCAATATAACAGATATCATTATCTTCTTTCTTATATTGCCACATATTCCTGTGACAGACTTCTTAAGACATCTATAATAGAGATTCTAAATTATAATTTAGTTTAATATTCAAAAGATATTGTCCTCAAAAGTTATGGTTACAAATTGATTATGCATTATTGATGAAAGTACATATTATTTTAGATAACATGAATATAAATCAAAGTATTTATATACTTTTCCAAATAGAGTGCAATGACTTAAAAGTAAAGATGTAGTTATTATAAACATAATATAATATTTATGATTATACATCATATATTATTAAAAAGATTCATTTGTAGCACTCTCCCAAATAATACCCAATGATATATTTTTTTCATTCATAATAATTTCTAATAACAGAATTATAAATAACTAATTCAATCAAGTCAACCAGATGGAGTTGGGGATTTGCAATCATTTATTCAAGTCATACCTTTGGCATCTTTAAGCAAAATTAGTGTCAAATTATTCCATTTTTAGATGTTTCCTTGTTCTTTATGTAGGCTATTTTTCTCACAATTGAAAAAACTAATTAAAATGTGCAGTAGTGGATCAGATTCAGCTTTGCATTAAGATAAATCATTTATTTTCCCGAAGTCCAATGTATTGAAGGAACTGACATCGTGACTAAAAGTAAATCTGCTGTTTTGATAATCAGGGCACTTGCCTCATTTAATCTACCACATTTTTATTTCATAAATCTTTAATATTTGTTGCTATATATATATACATATATATACATTTTTTTTTAATTTGAGTTGGAGTCTCACTCCATTGCCTAGACTGGAGTGTGGTGGTACACTCGTGGCCACCTCAGCCTCAACCTGCTGGGCTCCGGCTATCCTTCTGCCTCAGCCTTTCCAAGTAGTAGGGACGACAGGTGTGCGCTACCACGCCTAGCTAATTTTTTTATTTATTATAGAGATGAGGTCTCTCCAAGTTGCCCTGTCTGGTCTCAAACCCGCAGGCTCAGGGCAATCAACTCACCTCAGCCTCCCAAAGTGCTGGGATTACAGGCTGAGCCACCGAGCCCAGCCCACTACAGTTTTTTGATAAAACATTACCATGGGTCAATCAATCAATGGCAAGGAAAAAAAAAAGCGTATTTTTAATTTATTCAGTGGTTTCTATAAGCAAATGTTTCCTGAAGGAAGGTGAGGGTCTTCCAAGGCTGTAAGGGACCCCTTTGGTTGCAACACCCACTTCAACATAAGCCTTAAAGCTCAATGCAAAAATTAATGTCAAAGTTGAAAGTATATAAAGTAAAATAAAAATAAGTTCAGAAAACTTAAAATCTTAAGGGATACTTTGTAAAATAGGTTTTTAGAAACCACTTCTAAACAACCAAATTTAAAGGCTCAAAAACGAAAGTTGCTTTTTACTTGAGGTTTGGCTGTGTTATGCTATTATATATACTTCCTATTTTTCAAATCTGTTGCTCTGAAAGCTGAAATACTGTGAGCTTTCCCAAACTAGCTTGACATGTGATAAACTACAAAGTTCATGGAGTTTCAGAAACACCAAAGAAGAACCAAGAACTCATGTCAGAGAAATAGCACTACAAAAAAGGTTTAGAATCTGGCAAGATTTTAAAAATAAAACACTGTCCTAGACCATATGATGTTACTAGCACATAATCAATCACTTTCTCCAAAGCCCAAAACAGCCAAATATCCTGTGCATCAAATGGGTGCATTATCTAGATACAATACCAATATTTTATGATCTTTACAGTATTGTTAGGCCGTTTCTTTGGGAAGCATATGAACATGTAATCCGTATGTTACTTAAAGCCTCCCTCCACTAACAAGATGTAATGAATATCGGTTCAGAGCCCAATTCCAAGGCCTAGCACAGTTAAAGTTCTCCCAGGAATTCCAAGTATACCCTCCTTGTGCTGGTTTTTTCTGTTTCACCTCTTGATTCAGAGCAGTCTGCTTGCTCCTGCCCCATATATGATAGGGCTTGAAGTCTCACCCTTTTACTGGTTTCCAAAGAAACTTCAGACACACTCAGCATTTTGTGGTACTTGGCTAATTTATTGACGGTCCATGAGTGAAACAGGAGGAATCTCATCAGGCATCGTGCTTTCTGCCACCTTCACTCTACACTCTTGAGTCTAAACTCCTGGGTACACATGCCTCCTCACTGCCCAAAATCTGTTGCAGAGTGAGTTCAACTCCATTACCTCCTTCCTCTCCATAATTCTTCTGTTGGTTCCCTATTAGTAATAGCCTGGAGGATCAACTTGGCTTCTCTATACCCCCTTAAAATCTGAGAAATAAACATTTTCCATCACAAAATTCTTCAAATGATTTGGAATACATGGAGGGATGGAAGTAAGAAATGGAAAAATAAGCAAAAAATGGAAAAGCAAGGAGATATATATGTCATTTCTTTGCATACTTTTTTCTTGTTTTAAATGATAACATACATGAAAAAGATCAATTGACTAAAAATTACATTCAACAATTTTTGAAGAAAAAATAGGAAATCATTTTTTGAGTCCTGGGATAAAATATTCTACTTTTTCTGCTGCATTTAATAGTTAAAATTAAAACTTAAGCTATAAACTGTAGACTAGTGATTTTACCCTCTTAACTAAAATGCACTCTCCAGATTAGATATCTCTATTTATATACTTCATTAAATAGATTATTTTTCATGCTAATTAGAACATATTACTATGACATTTACTTTTGAATGTAAAAAGCATTAGAAAATAGTATATAATTAAAATAAGAATGATCAGTCAGTAAAAAGTATTTCCCAATTCTTATATGAGATACCTGCAATATACTGAGGATCATAAACTTCTCAAAAGTCTGAAATAATAAATATCGTACAAAGTCATATACTATTTCATTTATGTATATATTAGTTGTATATTCTTGTCTTAGGGGCATACACACAATATTTAAAAGATAGTCATGATATTCTCTTTCCTTTGTACAATTCTATATATCTTATCCAAGACCTAACTATGATTAAGGTGTGTGTGCACCATCTATAAAACGAAACAGAAATATGTCCTAGACATTGTAGAAAATGATACGCTAAAAAGATTTGAAACCAAAAGGATCAAAAAAGAAGAAGGTAAATTGTCTCATACTTAATAAGACATTATAGACACACCAGTACTTTTTCTAGTTGAAGAACTTAAGCCCCTAGGTTTTTTTTCCCCACAAAAAATAGTTTCTTTAAAAATACATTGTCTAACAAGTCTTTTAAAAAGCATTTCTATACCCCCACCAACAGTGTAGAAGTATTCCCTTTTCCCCACATCCTCTCCACTAGTACAACCTCTGTGGAAAGCAGTTTGATGATTCCATATGTTCCCGCAATCCCCCTATTGAGAATATACCCAGAGGAACTCAACTCACTCTGTGAAAAAGATACCTGCACATGCATGTTTATTACAGCATTATTTACAATAGCATAAACATGGAACCAACCATATTGCCCATCGAAAAAGGACTGGATAAAAAAATGTGGTACATATACATGATGGAATATTATGCAGCCATAAAGAAGGACAAAATTATGAGTTTCGCAGCAACTTGGATGGACTTTTTGTCTATAATACTGAGTGATCCATCACAGAAACAAAGAACTGAGTACCACATGTTCTCACTCATAAACAGACCTTGAACAATTATCAAAACACTTTAAGAAAGGGATTGGCAGTAGCTGGAAACTGCAGGGGGTGGGGAGAGGTTGGGATTGGTAGTAGTGGGAAACTGCCAAGGGGGCCACACCTCATCAACACGGGTACCTGCATAATGAACATTTGTATACCTAACCCTAAATTGCACCCCACATCTTCAATATAAAAAATAAATTTAAAAAGCACTTCTAAAGATTCAAACATAAGTATTTTACTTTCCATATACTCACATTTCTAAATAAACTCCCACTCTGAGTAACTGACTTCCCTTTAAAAGTTTGGAATGTGGTTATATTTTGATTTTTTTCCCTTCATTTTTCATTGCTGTAACAAGAGACTATGTTTCTTGCAATTTTATTCTAAAGGAATATAGGGTACTAATTATTCTTAGAGTATTTTCCTATTCTTCATTGAAAAATATGGACCAGGCATTGTGGCTCAAACCTGTAATCCCAGCACTTTGGGAGGCCAAGGATTGCCTGAGCCCATGGGTTGGACAACAACTTGGGAAACTAGGCGAGATCTCATCTCTACAGTTAATCCAAAAAAAAAATTAGCCAGGCATGGTAGCACACGCCTACAGTTTCGGCTACTTGGAAGGCTGAGGCAGAAGGATCGCCTAAGCCCAGCAGGTTGACACTCGGGTGGCCGTGAGGGTGCCACCGCACTCCAGCCTGGGCAACAGAGTGAGACTCTGGCTCAAAAATAAAAAATAAAAAATAAAAAAAAAGAAAAGAAAAAAGAAAAATATAGAAGCTAGGGATTGCATTACATTGAATAGCCTGAAGTTGAGCTTCCACCTCGTAAAATCTCCCTGCCCTAAGCTCCTTCATTAGCAGATGATTAAAGAAGAAGAGAGGGGAAATATGATGACCAGAGTTTCTGTTTATCTTTAAATCGAAGGTCATCCCTTTTCATTAACTTATTTATATTGGTTTCCAATTTTTAACTTATTTATATTGGTTTCCAGTTTTAGCCCTCCTTTGCTCCTAATATTATACCTTGAATTCCAACCAACAGCCTTAGTGAGGCAAATCAGCCTTATCATTTAAACATTTAACTTCTCTAATTCCATTTTGTCCTAATCTCAACAGTTAACATTGTTCAAATCTATCACATAGTCTTAGATTCAAGACAGATCAAGATAGGAAATTAATGTCCACATCTATCAGATACACTCTACCTTCTTTCCTGGTCATATATCCTTCAACTGTACCTTCTCAGATTTTATTATCTCTCATTTATTTTTTTTCCTTATCTCTTAACCTTCAACACTAATTGCTAATAATGTCATCTGTTGTATTGTTATTTTCTTTGTCTCCCTAAGAGACAGTGAATTCATGAAAAACAAGGCATTAACAATTTACTGATGTTCTGTTCAATACAGAAGACAATGATTTAAACACAGTAGGTACTTAATTAGAATTTTAAAATTATTTTAAGGGAAGTATCTTGAAAGGCTGTGCGGGGTCCTGTTGATATGTACAATTGTGTATTTTGAGTTAGATGTCACTCTAGATTAATGCAGAATTTGAGGTTACATAAATAATTCAGGGAATACATTAAGGATATTTTCAAGGTATATAAATAATTCCTGGAAAACAAAAGAAAGACCACCCTTTAAAAAAGTTAACTTAGTTGCAACTCAGATATTATTAAACAGACAAGCATTTTTTTAAAAATTTAAACAAACCTTAAAGTGTTACAAGAATTTTAGTGCTATATCATGAATAAAAGGTAACTGAAAACATTTCTTTGATTTAAATATTATCACTATAACTCAAGTTTTAACTCTTGTCGCACATGAATGCTGAGAAAACTAGTCCTATCTCCCAAGTATAAATAATTCATTTTTATCATTGTTTTAAAATAAATATGCAGCTTATCATACAACAATAAGTTAATTCTTTCCTTGTAGACAATACAGACTACTGCAGATTAATGCCCGATTACTAGGAGTTTAATTATGGCAGGTGCATAAAAGAATGTATTTATTAGAGTATACCTTTTTTGTATTCAAATGTAATGACTTCTATTAATAAAGAATAAAAAGAAAACAGTGAATTCAATTTGTAGATGTGCAATTTACAGATAAGCTCTTTGTGCCTCCTTAATAAATAGACTATAAATTGTTCTTTATGTGTTGCAAAATAATCTCACATTGTCATTGAGGGAGAATGCTTATTACAATTAAACTTTACATGATTTAGTTTTTCAGATTTTTTTCCACAATGATTATGGGAATTTTTTTAAATGTAGAGCTTATGGATGCATGTTACTACAAAGATAATTGTTTTTTAATCATCTATTACTCTAAAGAGGCTGTTTCCAAAGTAGAGGGATTTGGATCCTCTCTGATAAATTAGCACTTGGGGTGTGGAAGCAGATGACTATAAATGCTTGCCTTTTTTTCCCCCTGTTTTTGAGTAATAACAGCAAACAGTGCGTATGTTAATAAATCAACAAATTTTTGTTTGCTTTGGTCCCCATACTCTCCCAATTCACAGATCCCAATTTACCTTTCATAACTATGTCTTGGTAATAATGCCAGATTGAAATTTACCTCTCTTATTATCCTTCATTATCCTTCACACTGCATTATCCTGATCCCTTCATCTACTTCTTCAGTGGTTAGGTAAAAAAGAGAGTGATGATAGGGGAACCTCATGGATGGACAAGTAATAAGTATATGTAACTTCTAGTTATACTGCCTAGTGACCAAGATTTTTAATCTCAGTGGGCTTCCCTCAACTGCAATATAAAATGGCCAGATTAGATGATGTCTAATTTTTCTTTCAGCAAAAAAAATTCTGATTCTAAAAATAGGATAGTTGTGCAAGTTCTTTCTGGCCGCCAGGATGCTACTTAGCAATTCATCACACTTAGACTGTGAGAAATAAGACTGCAACATAAAACATGTCCCTATCATTAATGACATCCAATTATCATCACCTAATTCCTTTCCTGTTGCTTTGTTCCAATACACATATACATGTGCACACACAAAAACACACATACACCATAATTCCATATTCTCTTTGAAAGTGTCATTTATTGTAGCTAAAACTGTTCCTAAACTAGTTGTTATAAATGGTACTTAATCTCCTTGTGGCTTAAAGTAACAAACCAAACAGTCTGTGTGTGGTAAGCGTGTGGTCATGAATAAAAGGAAATCTGAATTTAAAGGGCAAAAAGCAATGGAAAATGGAAGCCAGCTGACTACCTCTGTTTTTCCAGCTGTTTCACTGGTAAAAAAATTATAATAAAACAGATAGTATTTCTTTATAGCCTCATTAGTTTCCCCTATGTAAACTGACAATGCAGGGCAATGTTCACTGCATCCAGTGTTCAGACATAGCAATCTTTTAATTTGTAACATTTATTTCTTGACTCCAGGCTAAACAAAGTAAATACTTTCATAAAGGTGTTAAAAATCTGCAGAAATTCTAATCCCTGATATATAAAACAAATTCAAGTCCTTGTATACACATCAAACTATACATTAGCAAAGAAAGATTAGAAAATTGCAGAGATTATTAAGTCTAAACATTAAAAGGGTCTCAATAATATATGTAATCTATTAATTATCTAGGTAAAAACAATGATGGGTTTTATAAAGAAAGAATGCCTTTAAAAACCTCTTGTTGGAGCCGGGCTCGGTGGCTCAGCCTGTAATCCTGCGCCTTTGGGAGGCTGAGGTGAGTGGATTGCCTGAGCCCGTGGGTTCAAGACCCGCCTAGGCAGCAAGACCTCATCTCTACAATAAATCAAAAAATCAGCCGGGCGTGGTAGCGCATGCCTGTAATTCCGGCTACTAGGAAGGCTGAGGCAGAAGCCGGAGCCCAGCAGGTCGAGGCTGCGGTGGCCGGGAGCGGCCACTGCACTCCAGTCTGGGCGACAGAGTGAGACTCCAACTCAAAAAAAAAACCAAAAAAACCTCTTGTTAAACATCCAAACAGTTACACCATTCTCTAATATATCTCTATAATCTGGAAAAAATCAAGGTGATGATTCAAAAGTTATTCTATAGCAACTAATTAATTAAGTTAATTGCTTCCATTTGAAATTCTAAAGCAAAAGTTATTCTATAGCAATTAATTAAGTTAATTGCTCCCATTTGAAAAGTTTTCTTCCACAGCCCACCCTGAATATCTGACTGATCTTTAGGCATTTGAATAAAATTGGTAGGTGCTCTTTAATTAATACTTTTCATAATACTTTCTCAAATATTGTGAAATAAAGAGAAAGTACAGAGGCAGCAGTCATGTGAATATAGGATTTATTTTTCATATCAACTGTTCTTAGTGATACCCCACACTACTCTTAGCATAATCAGCATATTATAACTCATATAATTTTTAAATTGCCTTAATATTCAATTTCCCCAAAATAGAATATCTTTTAAATAGTCCCACAATAAACATGGAATTAATTTATTAATTTATAATAGTGATATTGATATAATGATTTATTTCAAATCAAAGAAATAGTAATAACTACTGTTGTCTGTCCTACTCCAAATAGCGGAATCCATCCTCATTTCACTATTCCTGTATGCTGTTATTTAGCTAGGCCTCAGTCATAAGCCTAATATCAAGAATAGGTATATGACAGGTCTCTTTTGGTAAAAGGATGTACACTAAATATATAATAAATTCATATATACATACATGATATAGTAGAAAAGAAAACAGAAAAGTTGTTTCAGCAGCCTCCTAAACCAGCCTTAATAGGTAACTGGAACCTCAGCTGGAATGAACCAGTAGCGCTAACGGTTGAATAGGATATCTTGTAATTCACCATCCACCCTAGTTGTTCCTTCAGAAGTGGCTGTCATAGATTTGTCTGAGGGGCCCTACTCTGGTCCTTGCCATGCTGTGAACCAGCCAGTCTACATCTTAGCTTTGCTTCCTTCTGTGGCAACTTTTCCATATTCTGCTTCTTGAGTCAAGGTTTCCTTCAAGTATCTGCTTTCTGTCTGTATATCTCAACTTTTCACCCTCTCCTGATGCTACAGTCTTGTGTTCCAACCTCCCAAGAAGTGAAACCTGATGGGAACATGTGTGGCAGGGTAGCAGGGCTTGTGGGGCAAGGTTGTGGGAGGCGGACAGGCCCCCTAGGATATGGGGCTGTGGTACTGGCCAGCAGCTTGCAGCTTGCATGGCCTGACCTCACTGGTCCGCACTTTCGGAACATAAGTAATTCTACTCAATTGGTTTCCCTCTAATCTCCCTTTTAAAAATTATGAGAAGAAAAATGATCTAAAATGCACTAGAACTAGACAAAATTATTCATTTTAGTTTTCTGGATTATGAGGCAGTGTATGGAAATATTAAATTTGGGGAATTCCATCAAAGAAGAAAAAAGTCATCAAAACATCAACATTCTTTTCCTTTGTCCCTTGTATTGTAAGCGGATTCCAGAGGTAAGGGATGTCTCCTGTTGGGGTTGGAAACTGTAGGAGAGATGTAATAGTAAAGAACTGCTTAAGTAACTTTTATCAACAGAACTTCAAACTCGCCTATAGGCCTGGGCCAATTCTGACCTCCCTTCATGAACATGAGTAAAGAAAAAATAAAAAAGAGAGGAGATGTGCATGGGAGGGAACATAAGAAAGAGTGCTCAAAAGCCAGGCTCGGTGGCTCAGCCTGTAATCCCGCGCTTTTGGGAGGCTGAGGTGAGTGGATTGCCTGAGCTCGCAGGTTCGAGACCCGCCTGGGCAGCGAGACCTCATCTCTACAATAAAAAAAAAAAAAAAATCAGCCGGGTGCGGTAGCGCATGCCTGCAATTCCGGCTACTTGGAAGGCTGAGGCGGAAGGATCACCGGAGCCCAGCAGGTCGAGGCTGCAGTGGCCGGGAGCGGCCACTGCACTCCAGTCTGGGCGACAGAGACTCCTCCAATTCAAAAAAGAAAAAAGAAAGTGTTCAGATACAAAGAAGAGGGAAGAGAAGAAAAGAGAATCAGGAAAATTGAGAAGAAAGATAACTAGCTGAGGAAAAAATGCTAAAAACTCAGTTTGAAAATTTAACTGATTGCTAGATTTGATACTGGTGTAAACAAAGAATGAAATAGAAATTCAAGTTATGAAGGTTTCCTTTATAGTTTAAAAGATTAAAGCTACTGTTCTGCTTTGTTTAGTCATAAACTTTAAATTATTTATTAGCACAGTAACTTTATTAATTTATAGTATAGTCAGATAGCATAGAACTATGAATTCTAAATATGTTGGAATGAGCATATAATAAAACCATCTAAACTATTTATAAACTTGAAAAATATAGTTTTTTTCTTTGTAGTTACAGTTTAACATGACTTGCCAAAAGTTGTGCCAATTGTCATAAAAGGGAGAACTTAGATACTATTTATGTTGATGATTTTCATATTTTTTCTTAATAATATCCTATTTAAATAATTGAAAAATATAAATAAACCAAAGTGCTAAATTTGGAATAATTCTTATCAAAGATGAGTATCAGTGAATTCCACGTATGAGAATAATGGAAACAAAGATGAAAGTGTGTCACAACAATTATTATATAGATGAAGAATTATTGCATATCTCAGAATATACATGTACCAAACAGTGTTTCGTCTGTTAATGTTTAATAAAATACAGGAAGAATCAAATCACACCAGTCCTGCTGCTCATGGGACACGGGAATTGGGCTTCCATAATCACATTGTATTGAGCACAATGAAATGTACATAGGGTTTCTCTTTCCTTAAATATATCTGTGTAAAGCTAGAACAGAATTTCACAGAAATGACTCAAAAAATATTATTAACTTTCTAGATGCAAAATTATAAGCCTACATTATTGCATCAGTAGCCATAGCCTGCCCACAATTTTTCTGAGATGGAAAAAAAAAAAACAAAAAACTACAAGTGCTGATAAGAATAGTGGCTTGATGAATTCTACCCCAAAGTCTGTCAACATAATCTAAATGCGTTGATAAGTGATTTCTGGCTTTGTGCAAACCTCAACACATGTACCTATAAGTAGAAATATATTAAAAAGAAATGCTATTGTTGAGACTCTTCACTGAATATGTATTTTATTTTTTCAACTTATTTTTCATCACAAATAATTTTATAAACACTGGCAAAAGTAACTGTATTATTTTGTTTAATTTTGACATCATAAGTACATATGTATGTTTAGAAATATATGATATATACCTTGTTTTATGATTTTAACTTGCTTTTTCTTTGTAACTATATTTTCCTTGAAAGAAATAGTTATATATATATTTTTCCTTCTCTTCCCCAATACCACCATGGAGACAGCATTAAAGAATTTTTGCATATAAGTTCATTATTTATCTGTCATTGCACTCCCTCTAGACTCTGAGTAGAAAACTATGCTGTTGGGGTAGGCAAGTAACACAAATAAATAAAACTAGGCAAGAAAGAAACAGCTTTATTTCTCAGTCTTGCTAGATCCTCTGACTTTTCAAGAAAAATAAGAAATAGAGATTGTCAACTGAATTTTCTGATACTTAAATGTTAGCAGCGGATTCATTTTTAAATATTATGTAAACCAAGAACACCCTTTTCTAAGTCAGTGACCAACAAATTTTCCACTTCTTGATCAATATCTTTTAGTATATCTAGGCAGTATAGTTCTTAAGGGAGTACATCCTAGTCATCGTTTAATTTTCTCACTTTATACAAAGTCATAATGCCTAACATTTAGTACATTTTTTACTGTGTCACATTTTACTAAGTGTTTTCCATACATTATCTAACTAATATTCATGATGATATTATCAGGCAGCAACTAATGTTATTCTTATATTACAGTCAAGTAAATAAAGTTTATGGAAATTAGGCTCACTAATCATCAGGGAGATGCAAATCAAAACTACACTGAGATACCACCTAACTCCAGTCAGAATGGCAATTATCAACAACTCAAAAAATAACAGCTGCTGGAGAGGCTGTGGTGAAAAGGGAACACTTCTACACTGTTGGTGGGAGTGTAAACTAGTGCAACCTCTGTGGAAAGCAATGTGGCAATTTCTAAAAGCTCTAAAAATTGACCTTCCATATGACCCTGCAATCCCCCTACTGGGAATATACCCTGAAGAACACAAATCACTCTATTAAAAAGATACCTGCACACGTATGTTTATCGCAGCGTTGTTCACAATAGCAAGAACCTGGAAACAACCATGCTGCGCATCAAAAGAGGACTGGATTAAAAAAATGTGGTACATATACACGATGGAATACTACGCAGCCATAAAAAAGAACAAAATCATGAATTTTGCTGCAACCTGGATGGAACTAGAGTCTATAATACTGAGTGACCTCTCACAGAAACAAAGATCCGAATATCACATGTTCTCACTCATATAATGGACCTTGAACATCCAATGCAATACTATAAGAAAATGACTGATGGTACTGAGAAGTTAGGGGGGGGAGGGGGATGAGATTAACAGTAGCAGTAGCAAATATCTGTCGGGGGATGGGAAAACACTTCTCATCAACAGGGTGCCTGAATGAAACGTAATTGTACACCTAACCCTTAACTGTACCCCACAAAACCATAATAAAAAATACTGATTAATGAAAAAAAAATGAAATAAAGTCCATGTGGGCCATGAATAAGAGAAACTCAAGGGAAAAGAAAAAAAAAGAAAAAAAAAGAGTTGCATGGATCACAAGTAGTGAAGCAAGATTTCAAACTCAGGCAATCTGTTCCTAGCCTGACCTAGGCTCTTTACATTTGCTTTAGCTAACAGAGGTTTTGTAAAACAGAGTCACTCCATTTTTGGTTTAAACAAGGCAAAGATAATGATTGGAAGGGCCCATTCACTACTGTTCTACAAATCATCTATCAAGCACAATGAACAATCTCACTCTATATAACAAGTGAATATATAAAATATAATCCTTTTAAGATTAGTTTATTGTACAACATTATAAATACTCCAACACCTTTTTTTTCTCTTTACTGGAAAAATAACAAAGAGAAAAGAATGAAGTATGGAAAATGTGCAATTTGTGTTCTAGCGATTTGTGCCCTAAATAGAAGATGCTGGATATATTGCCTGAGTGGCTTAAAAAGAAATTGGGAAATATTACACTGTAACACCTCATTTTGTACATTGCACTAAACAGTTCTGGCATAATTGGGTGGGGGAAATGAGTCATAGTTTTTACTGTGCTGTAGAGGGTGGTACAAGGAGTTACTGCACCTAATTTTGGTGGATGAACTCCAGAAGTGAATTAGAAACACGAAAATTGTAACAAGGTCAAGCAACTTTTCCAGTTGTCAAGGTAAAATTCACGATAATTTGTGTTTTATCAACAACACTCCAAAACAAATAGATAAGTGAAATATTCTGTGAAAAATGAAAACTATCCTTGACTACATAATCCTACAATTTACTAATACAGCTACTTTAGTATAGGGTGCAAGTAATTTCTATTTGACAAAACCAATTTTTCTTTGTCCCAACCAGGGAAACAGTTACACAATTTACATTTTGATGCACAGGAACTTGTAGTCTGATAGCCTCCAAAGACAGATATTGATATTTTACTCTGGATATAGTTTCAGCATTTCTTGTCAGTTACTTCACTTTGTGTACTTTGCAAGACTTCCATCAAATGCTGAATAATATGAGCCCTCTAAATGTAATCATTTCTTTAAATGGCAAGGTATATCTCTTTCCATTTAAGATCAGTCAATAAAGCTACAAGTAGAAGTTTGGAAACAATGATATCTTCATTCTCTGTTATTATGATCCTAAAAATATTCAGTGTTCTAGAATATCATTTGCTGTTTCATTTATAAAATAGTTGTCTGATTTTCTTCTCCCACCTAAACTGCATCTAGTGAGCAAAATATGTTTTTCTGATAGTATATTGTACCTTATAAGGTGTTAGAATTATGCCTTCCACAAAAAGGTTTTTTTCTTAATTTTTTATAATACAGTAAAATACATTATATTAGTGCATCGAAACAAAGACCTTTATAAGGTCTTTTTTAAAAAGCCACGTAAAGTTTCAATTCATGTTGTTTTAATTAGAACAAGTATAGATGATATACTTTATAGTTAACGCTGACAATTCAAAGGCTTTAAGTGCTAAATTTTTGTTGTTTGTTATTCACCTGTTCATAAGACTGCTTAATTTATTTCTATCTCATAACTCTTTAAACAGTTTTTTCCTACAATTTTTAAATTGTAACTGTGTAGCTATATTTTACATGCTAACAAAAGCATCAAACTCTGTACATATTAAAACGGAGTTATTCTCTCACATAACTACAGAAAAATTATTTTCCTAAAAAGTACAAATAGTAAATTGGTTATAAACAAGTATACATAACACATAAACAACCATTAATGTCCACGGTCCAAACCAATTTTTCCACTACCCATATATTCAGGGCTAACATTGTTGATTCATTTAAAATCAAAAAAGTAATCATAACATCATAATATCACACCAAAAAAAAAAATATATATATATATGTATAAGAGTGGGAGAGGAGAGGGAGAGAGAAAAGAAGAGAGGGAGGGGGAGGGGAGGAGGAGGGGAGAGGGAGAGAAGAGGCCCCCACCCCTACTACCACTACAGACAGACAGTTTAGGATTTTTGTCAGCTGATCAGTCAGGCAGTCATGACTCTGAGTAATTACAGACACTGTTGGGTATTTGGAAGTAAAAAAAAAAAAATTAAAAACATAAACAAAAAACTCAGCAAAAGTGCTTTGCTCCGGGGACTTGGTTAAGTGCAATAAGTTGGTCCTTGGCATTCTAACTTAATTCTTTCTCCATTCAGTTTATAACCATGATAAAACCGTAATTCCTGCTAGCAAAATGATTAATGCCTACAACAGGTTTAAAGCTCATATTCTAAACTAGTTTAAGATAATTTTTATACCAAAAAAGTCCTTTTCTGTGAGGTGTCTGTGCCTTTCCTATGACACAAATCAGAGTTTGCCTGGAGTAAGTAATTCACATCACATCATTGGTTTATCCTACTTACTAGAACATGTGGCCCACAGGACAGGATTCAGGCCTTACTTCTCTTTGTGTCTAGACATCTAGCACACAGTATTGCACAAGGTAGGCTCTCTAAAATATTTGTAGATTTAATGCAATTCTTTGGGTCTTTTTAAATTTAATAATAGAACCTCTCTGTAAGAAGAGTGGATAAGTAGAGAGTAAAGAATAGGAGACAGATGGACATAACATTCTTTATAAAAGGGCTTAAAAGCTTTTTCTCATATCGATCCACAATTTGCCAACAATCAATTCCAACCAGATTTTCCAGTTTACACTATAAGGTGAACAAAATTTGTACTGTTTGAACTTCCTCCAGATACAGATCTTGAAAATGTATATGCTATTAATGGACCTCAGCAAATTTAACTTTAGCTATTAAAAATCTAATATCTTTTTACCCAGAAGCAATATTAGAAAAGGTTTTAAAAATCTGCCTTAATATCAAATATTTACTGTAAAATTTGGAAATCAAAGATAGATATTGCAGAAGTAATTTTATTTATGTGCTCATGGCACAGAATTTCATTTTCAAAGCACAAATAATTGACACACCTTAAGGCCACCATTAACATTCCCACTACACATTCCATCAGCACCTGGGCTGAGGCTTTTAGCATTTCATGAACAATTCCAGGCTAATCTTGCTAATCTTTTTCTCATGTTAATAAAAAAAAAGAAAAGGAAGGGGGCAGAGGAAAAAGACAAATACAAGGCAATCATGGTAAATTTTGTTTTAAATTTTGAATGTAATATCTGAAATATCTATAAGTAATTACATGTATACCAAAGTGTCAAATACATATCAGAAAAGTAGAAGGTAAATGTAAGCGGAAGTAAAACAGTGTAAATCATTTTAACATATTCTATCAAAACAGGCTGTCAAAAACAAACACATTAGAGACATGGATATTACGGATATAATGAGAAGGGAGGCAATCATTTTCTTTCATCTAAAATCAGATTACTTTTGCTATTATTTTGCAAAGTGATATGTGCTGCTTTTTAAAACAAAATAAAGCTTACATAATATTCTTTTTCTTCTATAATAGAAAGTTGCTTACACCACTGTTGTCAATGAATAACCAAAGCACATAATAACAGCATAAAGAACTCTTTGCTTATCCTACTTTAGATATCTCAATAAAAAATATAGCTGCATAGATCATATGTATTATCAGGTCCCTCTGAAGAACATTTGCATAATTAGATTTTTACACAAAGGTTTTAAAAGTCCAATCATATCAGCAGGTTTTGACTACTAATGGAAAATGGAATTGATGCAATTACGTTGAACAGTGGCAGGAAGCATGGCTTTTAAAAGAATCAGCTTAAAGAAAAAAAAATCCCAGTTGCATGTGCATTAAAGCTGTCAAAACTCTAAGCTAAAGATCTGCTCTCTGTGCCAGCTAAACCCCTGCCCAACTCCGGAAAGTAACTTTCTGAAGACATGCCAAGCCCTCTGCTTGAAAATAACATCTTAATTGGTTTCTTCTAATAAAATTCAAAATGCTCTTTTGGTGATGATAATACCCTCATTGTTTTGTTCCTGCTTAATGTTCTGATCTCTTGGAATGTTCTGAGTATTACTGTTCAGGGAAAGAAAAGGGGGGAAAAAAGTCCATAAGCCTGAATTTATGGAGCGCAAATCTGGCTGGATGGACCAACAAAGTTGGAAGCTTTTGATGCCAAAAAGATTGCTTCTATGAAGGATGGTTCTATTTAATGCCAGATTCCTATATAAGGGCAATGAGATCCCACTCTCTTTCCACTGACTGCATCATTACCATATAATGACATTTAGGTGTGAATATAGAACTAGATTGTTTAGAGAACGCTGAGGGCTCTCATTGACAGCTGGCACAAATTAATTTATTTAATAATTCCTTTCAAATCAAGGGATAATTTAAGTCACGAGGTTTTGCCTTTGCTTGAGTTATGACAACTACTGTTTGTCTAAGAGGTTATAAAAGTTATCAAAAGAGTTCGCAAATATTCACCACAGTGTATCACAACTTCTACATGCCTAGTCATCATCTTAAGTCTCTTTATTACAAGTTTTTCAATTAGGGTTACTGAATGGTTTGTATACATATAGACTTTATGTGGTGAAATTCAATGTCATATAATATTTATACAAGCCAATTTTATAACCACTTTGCTACTATTTACTCATTCCACTAAACAAGAGGCTCCTATGTAAAGAATCGAATTGGAATTTTGTTTTTACATATAATAGTCTCTAGCATTTATAATAAACTGTGGCCACACATACTATTTCTACCTCATCCAATTCTAAGCAAGGTCAAGAATACTAGGGTGCTCAACTCCCTTTACCCTCAGTTGCTAATTTTGCTACTGCTGCCTTAAAATCTTCAGACCTGTTGTATTCATTATCACATTTCAGTAATGAATGAACTGTCAGGTTGGTGTACTTCGCACAGTTTGTACAAAGTTATGTGTATTTGCAATTGAGAAAAGGTCTTTTCTAATTTAATTTCTGTGAAATGATAATTTTGGAAAACAAGCACATAATTAAAGATTATATTTCATATGCTATAATTGGGACTCTGCTCACTCGTTGGCAATTGACGCTGACTAGAGTAACACTAGCAACTTGGGTTGCATGATTTAACTAGCTGAAAAAGAAGCAGGCATAAAGAATATATTTAGGTATTTATCTTATTGGTGTCTTTATACATTATGCACTCCATGCCCTTTATGTTCCTGTTATCTGTGCTAAAGATGAATTACCTCCTTTTTGAAGGTTTTATTCAACAAGTCATTTTGTGCTCCATATCACTAGCCATTTGCAAAATGAGAGGGAGACAGGGCTCAAATACACATCATCAGGGTTTTTGTACTGGTCCTCAGTTCACTCACACTAAGCTGTTGCTACAAAACTATGACAATAATGTTTTCAAGTACTGAAGTGTTTGCCAAATAAATAATCCAATTATTGTGTAATTACAAATCTGTGGCTATTCTTAAATGTAAACTAAGAAAACATACATAATGCATTGAAAATGATACCAGGAATACAACAGTGTGTTTTCTAACTTAAAGTTTTTGTTATCTGCATTTATAAGAGAATACACACTTAAGAAAGACTAAAATGCTATTAAAATATAATGGATTTTTATAGCATTTATTTCTAATAAATATATATCTCCTCTTCATAATTAATTATATCATTAAAAAGTAAAAATTCATACTAAGGAAATGCAGTGTCATGAAAGTATTTAGCAGCTGCTTCTTTAGTGCTATTAATTCAACATAGATTCAATGTTTTCTTTTTGCTAGATCAGCAGTCTGACCCTCTCCTTAGAGGAACGGCAGTCATTGTCTGTAAAATTACATTGCTTTAACTCTCTTGGCCTATCAATTCCATATAGACTAGAGACTTGACATTAGCTATTACATTAGCTAGAAGATTGAATGTAAGACTAATCTCGTATTCAAAGTCTAGTACCTGGTCATTTTTGTAAGAAAATAGTTTTAGTATGGCAGTTATTTAGAAATTAATTAAACAATATTTCATACTTTTATTTTTATTTATTTAATTAATTAATTGTTTTTTTTTTTTTTTTTTTGAGTTGGACTTTCACTCTGTTGCCCAGGCCAAAGGGCAGTGGCATACTCACAGCTATCCCAGCATCGACCTGCTGGACTCTGGCGATCCTTCCGCCTCAGCCTTCCAAGTAGCCAGAACTACAGATGCACAATACCATGCCCAGCTAATTTTTTATTTATTGTATATTGTAGAGACGAGGTCTCACCAAGTTGCCCAGGCTAGTCTCGAATCCACGGGCTGAGGCAATCCTCTCACCTTGGCCTCCCAAAGTGCTGGGATTACAGGCTGAGTTACCGAGCCCAGTCCATACTTTTATTATCAAGAGTCTTAAATGCTAGTAAGTATTTAAGTCAAATAAGGCAAGAATATTTAGCACTGTCACTGCCATCACTTTAAACACAAATGTAGCTGATTTTAATGGTTTCTTTTTTTTTCCTTCTAAGGCAATACATAACTGTGCAGAATAGAATATTCTAGGAACTGACTAAAGAGAATATGGAATCCTGATGTACAGAGCACATCAATGAACTCTTTTGTACAAGAGCAGTAACTTATAAAAGGCAAGACAAGGCCATTGCCTTGCTAGACTCTGGTGTGGCCATGTGCTCTTTGAGCTATGGCTGTTGCCTTGCTTCCTGGCTTTGGGTCCTTCCTCCACCTTGGGGAGGTGAATCTTCTCTCTCCCTTCTCTTTCTCCCTCTAACTTACTTGTAAATAAACTATATTTTTAGTCTTAAAAAAAGGCAAGATAAGTATACTAATTTATATGAATTAGGATAAATGAAACCATAAAATGTTCATATTTATATATTGCCTCAATTTTTGCAAAGGGAATTTAGAAGTTTGACGTTAAGCATAAATTCTGATATATGGTTCTCAAATTATTGCTAAAATTAGTCATTAATTATAAATGAAAGGTATGCTAAAGCTACAATGTTATGCATACTTTGGGGAAGAAATAGCACGAAGCAAGTTTGTTAATATTCATATTAATGGCCAGGCATTTATGCAGATTTTGTAATATGTGTTTGCAGGGTGTCTCTGATTCTGTTACAAATACTGCTCATAATTAATTTTCCTTTTCTTATACCATCTTGTCTTCTAGTCGTGTCACTGCCACCATCAAGCTATAGAACATTAACCAAGATATTTAGGCTCTCCTGGCCTCCTTGCTCACTGACTTCATAGGCATTCTGTAACAAATGAGATAATATGGAAATTCTTTGAAAAGTAAAAAGCACTCTGCAGAAATGACGTATTACTATTGCGTGCTCGAAGGCAGCTTAGTCCAACTGGATAAAGAGGGAATGCTGAAACAATTGTTTCTGAAAAGCATGCTTCTTGGAAATGTAGAACGTACTTCCATCTTCTCAGCTCAGCACATTGCTTTCATGGCTTGTGCTACCCGAAAATAGCACATGGCTCAGCATTTAGCTCTGTCTTTTATATGTCCTCCTTGCCAACTCATATTCTGAGCTAGAAAACATCTCACCTTTATGTCCCTTGCTTTTAAATGTGTTTTCTTTGACAACAGAGGTCCTCGGTAATACATAAATGGAAATGCAGAAGGCAAAGGTATGCTGGAATTTGCCCAAAGCTTACAGCTCTATTTCTCAATGCTATTTTTTCTTTATTTTTAAACAGTAATAGAACTACAACCAAAATGGTATATACCTTGTTATAGAAAAGATGCTTATGAAATGGAAAAATTGAGTGTCTTGGTGGTGTATATTTTTAATGCTGCAATGAAATACATTTTAAAAAATCTTGAATCACTTTTTGTTTTCTTTAGGAGAAAGTGTAGAATATATAGACCTTATGGCAATCAACCCAATATGCATGCATGCATGGTGAAATGAGGAAAGTTAACAATAATTAATTTTTTCTCTAGTAATTCTTCATCTGAGTTCAGACTTCCTCCCAAAGCCACATAAAGGAGATCTCACCTACAGCAACAAAATAAACATATTCTAGAAGGATAATTCCCCTCCTCACCTTGACGAATCATAAATTGAAGGGGCAACATGGGATGGTGTGGAGAATGAAGGCTTGATGAAGGCTTGATGTTCTGAAAGTGGAACTCTACCATGATCTCTTTAACATGATAAAATAAGTTTACAGGATGCCTTCTTGAGAAAACTTTTTTTTCTTTAATTGTGATTTTTGTGGATCTTAAAACTAATTCTAGTGACATCTGCAGAAATGGCTCTGGGTCTGGAGTCTGACTGCTTGTCTTTTGATCTTGCCTCTTTCCATGCTTGTGACCACCGATAAGTTAATTTCTCTGCACCTCCATTTTATGAGGATGAAAATATCACTTAATTTACAGTACCATTAAAGAATAAGATGAGATAACATGAAGTATTTAGGATACTGCCTGTTACAAAGGCAATATTAATCTTAGTGATTATTATTATGAATATAAAAAAATTACTAAAAATATCTTAGAAACAAGACAAAACAGTAGCACACATAAGGAAAGAATGGTAAAATGCATAACTTTGGTCCTAGATATATTTTTCTAAATCAGAATTGCAAATCAATGCTATTAACATAGTTTTATTAATATATGTGAGCAGTATATCAATATATATGATCAACATGTGAGCAAATTTAAAATAAGCTATCCAGCGTCACTTGCACTATCTGGCATCACGTGCACCACTGAACCATAAACAGTTCAATTTAATTAAACATATGTTTAGACATATATGTGGTAAATTTATGAAATATTTTTTTCATGGAACTGCTTCAGTAGGATGACTAAATAAACATAACACTTAAGCTCACCCTTCTAATTTCTGAACACTAAAGCATTCCTTTGTTCTCAATTGTAGTAAACTTGTACCTTTGAAATAGCATAACACCAGATTTTTTTGGCAACAGAATCAAGCTTATTAGGCTCTGAGAAAACTCACCTATGCAAATAATTACTTTTTTGTAATAACAGGAAAATATAGGCTGCCACATTTTTCTAAAAACTGAGATCCACACAGCAAATCAATGTAAAACATTTCTGTCCTAATAGTTTTCAAGAGACATTCATCACAATACTTGAAATAAAATGTCTCCCCTCCAACTCAAGCCTACCGAAGAGATTTTGTTTTATTTTAGTCTAGAGAGTGCTTTATCAATGCATGTCAAAGGGGAAAATTGACATATAGGGCTACATTTCTTGGCAATTCTTTTCATCATCTACTGCAATTGTATTTTATACCAGTTTTTAACTTGATGCTTTATATCACATATTTAGTATTCCTCTAGACTTGATGTTTTAGTAACATCCAGCTCACACTTGAAGACATTAATCCCTTACTGAGTTCAATAAAACTCTCACAAGGGGGAGATCTTATTCACACAGCACCCCTTGTTGAGTTTGAGTTAAAACATGCATATGTCCTTCAAGATATTTCAATGGTATTTAACTGAAACCATCATAAGGAGACCTAAAGAACTGCAGCAACAGAAACCTGAGAACTAGATATTTTAGAAGATTCAGTACAACCAGAGTGAGCATTTTCCAAGATTAATGCAGAAATCAAGAACAATTGGCTATATGTTTATCTCTTGGGCAACCACAAGACAAACGATTTCAACAAACGTGCCTTGTAATGTTAATGCTACCAGAGTTCATAACGAGACAATTTATTGTTTTAAGTTTGTTATTCAATAACATTTCATCAGCTTTGGGGTTTAGCTCACCAGTTCACAGGAGTTCTTTTACTTTTTTTTAATTAACTAAGTTTATCATCAAATGCAGCAGATTTAAAAGATAAAAGATGTTTTGTAAAATTCCACTGTCTTTTGTTTAAATACTATAAATGATGTGGAGACTTTGGCGGTTTTGTTACTGAAAATTCAGCAAAGAAAAGGAAAAAAGAATCACAAAGTAAATAAACAGAAGAGCTGATAATCCTATGCATGTCTAGTGCCTATTCACAATATACTTATTTCCCAATTCAAAACTCATACTCAGTTGCTTTTGTGCTTTTGAACCACTGTTATGCATATGCAAATATAAATGTAAAATTCAACCTTAGGCTGGAAGATTGGCCAATACTTGCTAAGGAAAAACTTGAACAGAAAGAATTTGCATGAACTTTATATTTATTTGTGAAGTTATATGGCACAAAGTGAGAGTTATAAGAATTATTAAATATAATACCTATTGGAAGTCACAGTTATCTTAACATGGAAAATTTAGGCAGCACGAATGTAACTAATTAATAACATCTGAAGTACATTCTCCCCTAGGACTGATGACCATCTGGTTGACCTTGCAGTAGATCAATAGGAAAGACAAATCTGTAAATCACTGTTTTCCAAATGTTATCACTCCATCATTTCACCAAAAGAAGGACGGAATGTGGATAGGAGAAGAGACCTCTTGTTTCATACAGTTTTAAATTGACTGTAATGCTTACTTGGAACTAAAGTGACAGGAGACTGAGTGGTTTCTTCTAAAGTTCCACCCAGAAAGAGACAAAGGAACAAGCTATACTGAGGGAGATGATTCCAATACAAAAGAGCCAGTAGGCAAAGTGATTACAAGAGAAAATAAAGATAAAATAAAGAAATAAAATAAAGAAAGAAGGCCAGTTGTGGTAGCTCAAGCCTGTAATCCCAGCAATTCGGCAGGTCAAGGCAAGAGGAGTGCCTGAGCCCAGGGATTTGAGACCAGTCTGGGCAACTTGGTGAAACCTTGTCTCTACAATAAATCAAAAAATTAGCTGGGCGTGGAGGCACGCACCTGTAGTTCCAGCTACTTGGAAGGCTGAGGTGGAAGGATTGCCTAAACTCAGCAGGTTGAGGCTGTGGTGGTCGGGAGCATGCCACTGCACTTCAGCCTGGCGACAGAGTGAGACTCAGAATCAAAAATAAATAAATAAATATTCTTCCAATCCTTGATTTTAATTGAGAAACACTGATATAAAATTTGAAATATGAAATAAATGAAAGCATATATCCATACGTATTTAAATAAATATACATATTTATAAATATTAACCCCGTACAAAGCTCTATACTTTGGTGTCAATAGTAAACTATTTTAGAGGAAACTTAATAACCTACGCCATGTGATGCTCAGATAAGCCATCATTTGAATAATGAGAGACTTTAAATTACATGAAATTTGGAACAGACATCTTAAGCAGATACACTGTGAAATTCCTTAAGAAAATTATGTTGAATTAATGGTTAAAATCTGTACATTTTGACAACTGTTTTTGTCCAAGATACTTTTTCTATGATTTCTTTTCTAATATATAGTTCATTTTAGGGGTTTTTTAAACAAGCAATTTAGAAATTGTGGGATTTTGCTAGATTTTTTTTCTCTATGGATGTATCTCTCTAAAAGAGCATTCAAAATAAGTGATATCTCTCCCGAGAGTACTAGTAATGATCTTGAGAAGGACAAAATATCAGGTATAGAACTTTCAGCCCAAAGTTTCTTTTGCCATGTCATATTCTACATCAGTTATAAATTAAGGCAAGTCTTAGTGTGCCAGAATCTATTTTGAAAGCAATTATAATATCAGGCATGTGGTATTTTAAAATCTCATGATAACTTCTAGTCACTGTAGAGTACAGCAGTCACTGCCCTACATAGTATTGAAGTTTGGTTCTGAGGGATTGTATTATGTAATTTCCTTCTGTAAAACATAAATTGACAATGTCTTTTCAAATACAGACTTAATTAATTATCTCTGTTCACATACTTTTTGTTTATATTTACATAAAAAGTTTGAATTTGTTTTGATGTAATAGAAGGAAGAATGGGTTTAGATATCAATTCATTAAGCCATGCCATCTCTCTATATGCTAGAGAAGTATAGAAAATAGAAGGGAAACTGTACTCCTTCTGAATACTTTTTCATTTTTCATTTGATACTTTATAGTTCTTGGACAGGCATGGTGGGTCACACCTATAATCCCAGCACTTTGGGAGGCAGAGGTGGGAGGATTGTTTGAGTCCAGGAGTTCAAGACCAGCCTGGGAAACACAGCGAAATTTCATCTCTACAAAAATAAAAAAAGAAGTCAGGCGTGGAGGTACACACCTGTAGTCTCAGCTACTCAGGAGGCTAAGGTGGGAGGATCACTTGAGGCCAGGATCAGTTGAGGCTGTGGTGAGCCACAACTGTGCCACTGCATTCCAACCTGGGCAACAGAGTGAGACTTCAACTCAAAAAAGAAGATATCTCATAGTTCTCAACTTGGGAGAAAAATTGTGAGCAGACTATAAGATGTTTCAGTAATTAAGGGAAGTAAAAAGGATACTTCAAAGGATCTGTTTTTCCCATTCTTCACAACTTAACAGCATTGCTATGGGTTTTAAGAGGAATGTCTGGCTTGAAGGTTAAGGAAACTATTAGAAGCTCACACACTCTAAGTTCCAAATATGGTTCCTTCAGTGCTTATTATGACCTTGGAAAAAGCACTTAGTGACTTAAAAAGAAAGAGATAAAAAAAGATAGCCACTTGACTTATAAGTGTCAGTCATTCCACTATTTGAGATTTGAGGTAACAGGGAGTTTCAGAGATGCCTTGCTAGAGGAAAGACTGAGAATATATTGCTTATCAAATGGAAATGACAATATTTGCAATGACACTGAGGTTTAGGCAGACAGAGTTGCATAAACTCTGTAATACAGTAGTAAAACTATCTATGACCTTGATTGGCAGACTGGTGGTGTTCCTCATCCATTTCTTACTCCATCTGTTCAATTAGTATGAGTTATTTAACTAACTAAAATAATCCATCTATAAGCCATTTGAACTATATACATTAAAGTTCATGCAAACCATTCCCTCAGAAGACCCTGCACCTTTTGCATATGTGTAAATATGAAATCACACCCATTTCTTTAAGCTTCTAAGGAAAATATTTGTATACAACAACCAAAAACATATTTCCAATTACCCTTTTCAATTCATTAGAAAACTATGGCAAACTCAGAAAATCTTTGTGTAAATAGAATAAACACCATTTGAACAACACGAAGTAACCAGTTTTGAGGTTAATGCCAAACACTAACTGGGAGAGTTTTTAAGTAGTTAAACCTTATAGCTCTTTCTGCCATTAAAGATGTGAACAAGGGGACATTTCTCAATATAACAGGTGAATAGTAAGATCACTGATGTGAGGCCTTTGAACTCTTGACTATCTCTTTCCCTATGCACACACATGCAAACATAGAAGAATTCTTTTCTGAAAAGGCAGCATATACTTCAACCACTTTCATGAATATTACCTCAAATGCAACAGAAGGTGTTTTTGTCTATTAACCAATAATTCAAAATTACCTCTGAAAGTCTAGTAATGTTTTCAAAAATAATAAATACTCAGTAACATTTTACTCTCTTTAGCTTATTAATTTTTGAATCTGTATAAGGAAGAAAAAATACTTCAAATAATGTGTTTCCCAGAGTGTTTATCAACTCTCTTACCATCAAATGTTAAATAAACTCTTGCTTGGGGCTGGGAAGATCCTTTTACACAGATTGAACAAATAAATGCTCCAACCAACACACAAACTGCCCGGAATGCCATTTCTTCAGATTTGCAAGTTAATATCCAAGGGAAAATACCTTTAAAAGAGAGATAATAAGTTTGTTATATCTCATTTCACATTGTAAAAGTGCAAAACACAGCAATCTAGACAAAACACCCTATTCACAAAAGACACATCTGAACTTTTACAGAAATGCAAACAGTAGGAGGTGCTATGACTGTGCTTCTCAGATGTGAAAAATTTGAATTGGATTAATTTGCGTCTGGAAGTCTTTGCAACCAGAGAGACTTTCATCTTTCAGTAAAATCATGCTACTATCAAAACAGAATAAAGCAGTGACAAAAAAACTTATTGATTCCCAAAGGAAAACCTAATATTTTAACATAATCATCTCTCTAGACATCCCATTACATTAAAATGACTTGAGAATTGTGTGAATAGACTATTATCAGATGAAAACTCTTTCCCCCATAAATATAACAGTAGTAGAGAAATTCCACATGACCATTCACATGTACCCACTCCCATACTCATTAGCTCTTTTAGAGTAAATGTCTTAGAAATGGTGTTTGTATACATAAATCTATGTATGCTCAGCCCTTGATCACTAAAGTCGCTGAAATCAGTTATCTTCCAATTTATCCAGATGACCAAGCAGCTGTTAAATGGTGCGGATGAGGTAACCATGGACTCGTGCCAAAATCAAACCAATGACCTAGTAGTGAGCAATCCAGAAAGCCAAGTATCCACCAATGCATATTTTAAATAAATCTACCAGAAAGTGGGCTGTCAAAATTCCAAAAGATAAATCAAAGAGACAAGTATTACTGCTTGAAACTGTAGCTATAAAATTGATACATGCTATTAACTAACGCCTGAATCCCAAGGAAGATTAGAAAATGTGTTAGGAAAAACCCACAGGAGCTCTAGTGGCTGCAACATGCAAAATAAACTCAAGACCATAAAAGAAATCGGATCATTTTGCATCTACCGTAATTATGCAATAAAATGACCTGATATTTTAATGTAGAAATTTATTTTTACAGGTTACAATAGTGCTGATCTTCAACATATGATGTGGTCAATATCACTAATTTCATCACTAATTTTATTCACTTATTTGAAAGTGTCAGTAACAACTGAAAAAGACTGCCTCATTAATACAGAAGAAAAAGAACAATTAATCTGAAAATGCAATTTTAAACAAAGTTCCTATACTATGAGAATTAGAAATGAATTTGTATGCTTCTTTTACCACACAGATGGAGGAAACCCTAGAGATGTTTGTGTTGGTAATTTTCAAAAGAAACAGTTTCTTCCTGCTTCCACAACCTCTTCACCCTGTCATCCCTAAATTAACTTAGAAGAAAATTGATTTTATGGGTGACTTTCCCTTAGTAATTTGCCCCTTGGTTTTGTTGACTTTATAGTTACAGCACAAAAAAAAAAAAAGCTATTGATATGCCTAAGCTTTGTATGCTTATTGAGTGGGCTGATACTATTTACACTTTAAAAAAACAAACAAACATATTTCTATTACCAGTATCACATCATATATGTCTCTCTCAAAGGAATACATGGTACCAATTTCAAAGAATAATACTGGGATGAGATAACAGGTGAAATGAAGGTAGTCTACCAGGCAATGTGATTTCCATCCTACCTAGCGACGAGAGGTGGGTGTCTTAAATCCGCTCCCTCCACCACCCCCAGCCCCCAAGTCCTATCTTACAACTTCTTCCTTTAACTAAGACACAGAGGTCCCTCTTCGCGTTTTCACTTCTACGGATTGCAAACTAATACAATGTAAGAAAAGAATTCTTTTGCGTCCGCACGAGCAATTCTGACTTAGAAGGCACTTGTACTACCCAACTTTAAACTCTCCGCAGGTGTCACAGCCTAAAGAAACGACTCAAGCCGGGCACTCCGCGAGGGAAACGCTTCCCTGACAAACCGCGTGCGCTCCTAAGAAAACGTCCAGGCGTGAGCACACCGAGGTATGAAAAGTCAATACACAGGCCAAAAGTTGGATGGGGCTAAACGTGTCATGCTGAAAATGAGGAATTCCGCTTACCGAGGCTGGAAGAAGTCAACACGGGCAAGTCACAGGTCTGCCTCCCGGTTGGATCCGCGCGCGTCTCTGGTCCTCTTCCCAGAAGACCTTAATTTCTAGCGCGTCCCACCGGGGAGAGCCTCCGAGTCCTCCGAGTTTCTTTGTAAAGGAATCTCCCCCGCTGCCGGCCGCGGCACCCGGCGCCCTTCTCCGCGTCGCTCACTCAGGCACCTCGGAGTGAATGGAGAGCGGCCCGGCGCAGGGGCCGTGCGCCCTGGTGTCCGGTTACAGCGACGCGGCGCGCGGCTCGCCTTGCCCGCCCGGCCCCGCCGCTGCATCCCCGCCGGCCGCGAGGCCCCACCCCGAGCGCGCCCGCGAGCCTGGCCCGGAGCCGCGAGGGCGGGCCGGGCTGCTGCGAGCCGCGAGGGCGGGCCGGGCGGGGCGACCCCTGGAACGCGCGGCCCCCGAGCTGCAGGAATGCGCCGCGACGGGCGCGCCACCCGCGGGCGACTCGGCTCCCTTCGCGGTCCGCGGCCGGGGCACGACTTGCAGGGTGCGTTCCACGGGTTTTGTGGCCGGCGGCTCTTGGGAGGAGGCACGCGGGCTGTGCGTGGCTGTAAATATCAACGTGCAAAGCAGTTTGGTTTTTTTCTTTTTTCCTTTTCTGCTAGAGAAGGATCACTGCATCCTTTTAAGGCAAAGAGATGCGTTTTTAAAGGACAGGAGTCGTGTCCTTACTCTGCAGCAAATTTTCTGAACAGATCGAGATAAACCAATAACTTGTAGCACAAGTTTATCCTTTTCATGGGTATTGTTTCCTACTGCGCTTCCTTAATGTCCTGAAGGCAGTAATTCTGCTGACCTCTCTGCACTGACTCATATTCACTACTTTCCCCTCCAGGATACTCCCAAAACATAATTATGAGAAGAAACTGTTTCACAGTATTGTGGAGAAAGGCTGTTCTGAATTATTCCAACAAATTGAGGTTTACACATACATCTACACATCAGAAGTGTATTTCTAGCATTACCATCAGGTATACTTGTTAAACACTGGAACTGACTTTGATGTATAAGTGAAAATTACTTCGTCGGACCACAATGAACTAGATGTTTGAACATCAGGAGAAATGAGCTTTGATCCCCATAAAACAAGCCGGCACTTGCTTAAAATCATTGTGGGCCACAGCCCAGCAGATGTCACTATACAGAGGAAATTTCTCCACCTTAAACTCTACGGTTTTCTTTACATACGAAGACAGAATCATTAAATTCTTATAAAATATATGTTAGGAAGCACTGCCGAGAGTGAAAAATCATTGCTCCGTTGGATACAACTGAATGAAATATCACCTGGCAAGAGGTGATTGAGGCACATCTTTCATGTCCAGTAGACATAATTTTGCCTGCATAGCTGAGAAATGAAGGGATCAATTTAAATATGCATGCAAATTTAATAGTTCAAAAATAATATTTCAGGCCTAATATGATCTTCAATCGTCACTGTGATTATGAAAGAAATTTCTACATCAAAATTTAATATAGTAATAAACTGTTTTTTAGTTTAGTGCAATAAAAGTGTGAGCAACTTCATGACATAAATTTGTAATAATAGATTTAACCCACAAAAATCGGACAGTATTAAGATCCATGTTAATGTGTATAAGGACTATGTTTGCTTTTCTGAAATGATTCTGAAACTAAGATCCAGGTTATGTACTATCTACTATTCTCTTCCTACTGAGTCAGTACTGATAAATTAAGAAGGGAGACGAATAAATCATTAGAAGGATGAGTGTGAGGATTAGAGTATATGATTATTAATTTAGAAATGTCAGCCCAGGCAACATAGCATACATCTCTACAGAAAATGTAAAAGGTAGCTGGATGTGGTGGTGCGTGCCTGTCGTTTCAGCTACTCCAGAGGCTGAGGCAGAAGGATCCCCTGACTCTCGGAGGTTGAGGCTGAGATAAGCTGTGATCATGCCACTGTACTCCAGTCTGGGTGACAACAGGGTGGGAACCTGACTTTAAAAAAAAATGAATTTAGAAACATGGAGTTGTTAGAAAATGATGAATTTGCAAATTCATGTAAGGTAGAATTCCTTTAGACATTGTATTTGTAAGTGTAAGGAAACAAAGATAAACGCAAGGTGAAATGCATGTCAAATAGTGTATTTAAAAGGGAGTTTAATTCTAAACTCAATTTACAAAGACTCAGTGAATTAGCTCAATCTCTTGCACATACTCACAAGCTTTGGAGACTGTGACAAATAGCTGGGATTTAATTTCAGTCCATGAAACTTATACCGAGATTCCCTCTATTTTGCCTGAATAAACTTCTTTTCAATGTGCTCCTGGGATTTAATGGTATTTGCTTAGCACTGAGACATTTACAGTTGGCCACACCTCAAAATGAATCATAAAAATGCTGATAGGCATTAGCCAAGAAAGACTCAAGCACAAGGACACAATTAGTGCTCATGCCTACCTGAGACTTGAGTCACAGAATGAAATTTTAGGTGGCTCACTAGAACCTCCTAGTAAAATGTATCTCTGCCCCCATTTCCCCAAAATATTTAGTAACCTAAAACACCTTGACAAAACAGAACTTGTATAAGAGACACTGATGGCCAGTACCACTTGCTAAGGTGCAGTCTTTGACTCTGACTTTACAGGTAGAAAACAGAATCAGCAAACAGGAAGCTGGATCTACAGGAGCGATGACGCAATCACATTTAGAGTGCACTAATTACAAAGTCTGCCTCCAATAAAATGTCTTAGAAAAATAGCAATGCTAAAAAACTTAGGATCACCTTTATTAAGCTATTATAGAAATGAGCAATATCTTATACACTGAAGGGTCTCTGCCTGCCAAGGTATAGTGGCCCCATTGTAAACATTTTATGTTTTTGAAGGTCCTGAAGAAAGCTATTTAACTTAATGTTTTGCACAGATTGTGGCATATCTTATTGGAGTTTCTGCAGCTGTAATTTCTCTTCTTTCTAATTTATAGAAAACAAATTTCTCCCCATTATACAGATTAGTTATATGAAAACTCTATCCTATATAGAGATTCATTATCCTTTAGAGACTGAAAATTGACTTCTTATTTAGTCATAACTAAAATTTGTAATAGAAGACAGACCATATATTTGCCAGACACTTTGAATGGCATCTGCACAGCATGCTTTAATGAAGTTACCATTTTACATGAGAGAACGTTGGAAGGTTTTCCCAAAGTCAAATAGATAGAAAATATTGGAATAGAAAGACAAACTCAAGCATGACCAATCTAACGTCGCAGATTTTTCAAAATGTTTTCAGAGTTTCCGTTCCTCCTTTTTAACTCCCTTCTCTTTCTCTCTCTTCTCAACTTCTCTCTTTTTCTTCTTTACTCCCTTCCAAATGTCAGCCGTTTATATTTCCTGAACTATGTCTTTAGAAAGTCCGAACTTCCAGTGGTTTTTTAGTTTGTTTACATGGGCCTCACTTCTCCTTGGGTTACATTAACAGCTCTGAGACCCAGCCGGTCAGACAGGTCTGGTCTGGAAATCAGTGTGTGTGACTGCCATCTGCATAGTTGATAGGCTTTCATATTTCTTCTTTCAGAATCATTCCTAATTTTTCAACAGAGTATATTTCTACTTTCATTCTTAATGCATTGCTAGTCTGTATTCCTGACCCTTGATCTCCTTCTCTGTCACTATGTCCTTGACTCTATGATTCTCAAATTGTAGGGTCTCTAGCACTAAACAAAAGAAACTGGTGACTGGCATTTGTTCTGGAAAGGAAAACTGGTCAGAAGGAAAATTTTCATTGTTTTTCTGTTTTTACCATTGTAATTTTAAACTATAAGATATTACAAAATTCAGAGTCTGTGTTCAATATTTCTTTTAACACCTTTAGATTGTTCAAACCCATAAAATACAGTATATCCCAACTCAACAAAAATAAGAGCATACTGCCTCTGTTTATATATTACAGTAATTTATTTGTAAATAGTAAAGAATTTTAGTAGTGAGAATTTGTTAGTAATTTTACTTCTTCAGTACAAAAATATCGTGTGTGCATGACAGAAGTTATAAAAGAGTACTGTAGTAATTCACACCTTCATCACAGGGGGAAAATGTAAACTTTGTAGTACTTTTGTCTTTATTGGACAAATATTTCATTTGATGCCTAGTGAGGATAGGATATATGTATTTGAGATTATATATAACTGTGGTCACAAAGTATCCAACAGTTAGTTTATGGATAATGTTTGTTAGTTGACTACATGCACACACACCCACAGGCATGCCTTTTGAGAAAAGCCAACTGCTTTTATGGGTCTATTATATCTAAAGCTTTCTCTCATTACCTGGGACTACAAAACCCTTTTCCATATCTGTGCTTATGGGAGAGCCATGAGAGGCCTGCATAAGTGCCTCTGATTGTCAGATGCATGTAATGAGGCTCAAAATTAATAACCAGCTGGAGCAATGAATGTAGGACTGTTAGTTACGGCTGATTGACTCCCATCTACAGCCCTTCAGCATGCTCAAAGGCCCTCGCCAAATAATTTCTAGATTGTGCTATTTGTCTACTCTTCTTGGACTTTAAGTGGTTGACTAGAAAGCGGAGTCTTAAATTGTGTAAGCAACAACTTTCACATTCAACAACTCTAGCATATTCATTCTCATAATGAAAGTCACATGAAAAACCCTGTTGTCTTCTCTCTGTGATTTCCAGCGTGTACAGAGAGGATAGTGTAGGAAATTTGAAAAGAATCAACCACTTATTCCTTTTTGTAAATTTATTCTAGTCGTGGTGCTTTGAAATTTCAAATGGCATTTAATAACTTTAAAGAAGGATATGCAATTTTCATTTATTCAACAAGCATGGCATAATTTCAGATATAAATCTCTTAGGATGTATTTCAATTAAATTTGTTTCCTTGATGGGTTATGTCCATTGCAATGGGTTTATGAACTTTAGAACTGAAATGTATCAGAAGGGGCAGTATGATTTAATGGGCATACTTTATTAATAGATATTTTACAAAGGGCATTTTTTTCAATCTCCATAGCAGTCGTAAAAAGAAGATATAAATATATTAATTACGCAAACAAGAAAGCCAGTTCAGAAATTTATGGCACCTGCCTTTACCTAGGTCCCTAGATAAGAAATTCAGGTCTGCCTGTCCTAAAGACCATATGATTCCTGATGACTACTACCTTTTGGTGCATTAATCTAACACAAAGTAAATAAGAAAGAACAGTGGAGACCTTTACTTTTCCCCTAGGTTATGTTCTGAAAAAGGTTTTCTGTTTTTGTTGGATGCTTATCACATTACATTGTAGATTTGAGTGATAAATGCAGACATCATATATTCAGTATGAAATTACGCCGGGCTCGGTGGCTCAGCCTGTAATCCCGCGCCTTTGGGAGGCTGAGGTGAGTGGATTGCCTGAGCCCGCGGGTTCGAGACCCGCCTGGGCAGCGAGACCTCATCTCTACAATAAATAAAAAAATCAGCCGGGCGCGGTAGCGCATGCCTGTAATTCCGGCTACTTGGAAGGCTGAGGCGAAAGGATCGCCGGAGCCCAGCAGGTCGAGGCTGCGGTGGCCGGGAGCGGCCACTGCACTCCAGTCTGGGCAACAGAGTGAGACTCCAACTCAAAAAAAAAAAAAAAAAAAAAGAAATTATAAACAGTTTTAGAAGAGAATTAGGGTCTAGAATACCTAGAACTGAGATGATTAATGGACAGTCTTGGCATAGAAAAAGTTCAAGAAAAATGGGAGGAAAGGAAGAGGGAATAAAAATAAACTGACACATTAAAAAAAAGAAGATCGTGCAAATTCTTTTATCACCCTCCAAGAATGTTTATAGTTATATAAATTGGATCTATCCCCTTCAAATATCTAATTTGTTGCTCATGTAAATACAGTAAGTAGCAACCAGAAACAGATTTGCACAGTGGATTCTAACCTAAATAACAGGAAAATCATCACTATCTTGGAGGGGCAAATCTAATTTCTAATTTAAAAGTAACAGGTTACCTATTCTGCAAATTATCACCAGGGTTACTTAAAAGTCTTTTGTTCATTTACTGAAGGATAAACTTCCAGATTATTTCCATGGCACACACATTTTCTTTTCACTGGTTGGTCTGGGTTAATTCTTGATCGCCTCTCACTCATACCTCCCCCTGGCATCTTAAACTCTCTGTGTGTCAAGCATCTTACCTGGCCGCTCTTTGACCACATTATGCCTCTTCATACTTCCATGACTTTGCACATGTTCTTTTCTGGCTTTTGCCCCATCTCACCCAACCCCTGGGGTTCTTATTCATCAAGACTCACTTCAAACATCCCCTCTCTAAAAATTTTTTCCTTTGTGTAATCCTAAACAAAATTAGTCAGTTCCTGGATGTTATATATAGCATTGTAACTATGTCAATTTTGATGTCACGTAGAACTTGATTTAAATCTCTAATTCTTAACTTACTAATTATATATTTTAGGTGTTGCTTGACTTCTAGTTCTTGTTTTGCTATTTGTAATATATGAATTAAAGTAACTACCTTTAAGTTTATTGGCTAATTTAATACTGTAGTGTACATGAATAGCTTTTCTCTCACTTCTATATTCCCATACATTTATTCATTCATCTGCTGTATCACTTGATGTTACAGTTATGTGAAAATTTTCTCCATTGACTCCCAACTGCTCCAGAGCAGGACATAGGCATCTTAGACATTTTGTAGCCAGTAGTAAAGCTAAGTCTTCACACATAGCAACAGCTGAATAAATGCTTCCTCAATTAATTAAATCAAACTTTTATTTGAATCATGTTTTGTGAACCATAAAAACCCCAATAAAATATTTTCTTGTCACTGATAGTGTGGCATTTCAACACATGCAAATTGTTACAGGTTTCTTAAGTAATTACTTTCCAAGATTCATAATTTTACTCTTGAAGGTAATTATGTTTGTCTACTCTTTAGATCATAATTGAATTTTATTTTGTGTTTGTAAAACTTGGGAATATTGAACTGGCTTGATTCTTGAAAATCATCTGATATAGGAACAAGTGGTAAGAATTTATTTTAAACTACTTTAAATTTTAAAAGTAGAATTCAAAAAATATGTTCTTGGTTTCTTGTTTACAGTTTTAAAATAAGATTGCCTGAAAAACATATCATAGTAAAAATAAAAATAACATATGATTAAAAAGTTCTTGGCATAAAGAGGAAAAAGTTATCTTGTCCAGAAACTGAATATAATTTTGTTCCTTCTCCCGATTCACTGTGGGTTTGTTTCATTCTGGATTTCCTCTACTAAAGACTTAATTTAAGGCAACAAGAACATAATACTTTAAAAACTAAATTATCTACTAATAGTACTTTTATATTTTAGTTCTGAAAGTTTTCATCTCAATTTCTTTCTTTAAGGCATGCATCATCTAAAATAATCCATACATGGACATCTGGAGTTAGCGAATTCTTTTATAATAGCATGATTTTAAAAAACTTGCCTTACATAAGGATTCTTCAATTTATCAAAAAGATTTTTTTTTCTAAATTCGCAACTTCCTCTACTGCACTCAAGCTAAAAAATTATATATCCATTTTCAGAAAATATCTATAGTTTAAATTAACAGAGAATTATAGCAAAACACCATCAATAATACCAATTTAAAATGATCAATGGATAGACTAATTTGAAATTTTTGTAATTATTATATATGACTTCAAGAATATATGATATATTCTACACATTTATCTACAGGAAAAATATCAACTAGAAGAAAGCAATTATACTTCATGGCTATAAAAAATATAAGTTTGCTAAAGTAAAACTTTTTGAGAGGTATTACACCATGACTATAGAGTCAAGTACTATTGTTGGCCACTTTTATCACTGGTCCCTTAGAAAGTATAAACCTGTAACTCCAGGAAAGTTTTCTTTATAATTATCACAAGGGTAATAAATTGTTTAGAGAACTTCCCATATCAAAATGAACTATTATTCTTTCTGGCTTTAAAAATCCACCTCTCACAATCTCATACTCATAACCATATTTTTGAAGTGTCCTCTTACATTTTTAAAGAATATTCTTAGCCTGAGACCATACATTTTAAGAAAAATAAAATAAAATATATTGTAATTTTATTACAACATAGGCAAACTGAAGTCATGACCTTGATTTTGAGAGTATATGTTAGATTAGTATATCAATTTGTTAATGTTATTTGTCTATGTGTGTATCTATGGACTACATTGCAAAGGTTTCCAAAGTGCAACTTCCTTTAATATGGGGAAATATTTTATTGTTTGACTTTCACTTAATTTAGTTATCTTAGGTATGCAAAAGTTCTTTGGCCATAATATTTTACTTTTGCTTGGGATCTATATTTCTTATATTCTTCATCATAATATATATACTTGTATACAACACACACACACACACACACACACACAGCACCTCAGTGTGTATGAATGGTTTAACGATATGACATATTTATAAACAATATAAATACTTAGTTCTTTTAGTCTCTCATTTTCATTAAAGACCCTTTAACCTCATAATCATTGGTTGTTTTGCTCTTGCTTGCACTTCCTTTCTTGTCATTTAAAAGAAAAATTTAGGGCAATTATTTGAACAAAACCAAAATATGGTGATGGTATCTGCAAATTGAAATAAAAGAAATTACTTTTAATGAAGAAAGTACCCTTTGGCAATACATTAAACAATCACTAGCTAAACAATGCACTAGTTAAAATTTTGAAGCTTTGGATGTTCCAATTTTGAAGTTTTAAATATTCCAGGATTGGAAAAAAAAAACATCTTTACTGCTCAGTTTCACCATTTTTAAATTAAGATTCAAAAATCATAGTTTTTGGCATAAAATTTTTAGACATTTTTAGACATAAAATTAAGTGAAAATCTATTTTGTTTAGGTGTAACAACCTTGTCATTAATCAGATCACACTGATGATCCATATTTTACTGAACTTGTCAACTTATGTAACAGTTTAACCCACATAAGTTTGTGTTATTTATTTATTTATTTATTGAGTTGGAGTCTCACTCCCTCACCCAGACTGGAGTGCAGTGGCCGCTCCCGGCCACCGCAGCCTTGACCTGCTGGGCTCTGGCGATCCTTCTGCCTCAGCCTTCCAAGTAACTGGAACTACAGGCGTGCGCTACCATGCCCAGCTAATTTTTGATTTATTGTAGAGATGAGGTCTCGCCAAGTTGCCCAGGAGGGTCTCGAACCCACGGGCTCAGGTAATCCACTCACCTCAGCCTCCCAAAGCACGGGATTACAGGCTGAGCCACTGAGCCCGGCTAGTTTGTGTTATTGTAAAAAAATTTCTCAAAGTGTTTCTTACATGCACTTGCAAGTAAATATTGTCAGCTACCCTGATACCTACTGTCTTTTCTCTCTTTTACTGTTTTAATCCCCATCCTTAATTCTCAGCCAGAGCCTCCTATGAAATATGAATGTCTTTAAGGGATAAAGGTTTTGCTCTGCACAATGCCAAAGAGGGGTGGAGGTGGAAGAAAAATAATAATTTCCATTTCTTTTACCTTCTAATAAAGAACTATATTAGTTTAGTTTTTGTCCTTGAGGCTTAACGGAATTTTGCAAGAAACAGCTCTCTTAGCATTTACTCTTGTATTTTCAGCATATTCTTCTTTCCACTCCTCAGCCAAGATTTGAAGATGAAGGAAAGTGAAGTAAGGACATTCATCTGAATGCAAAATAGAACAATGGAAGAGGATAGATATTCCAGGAGAAAAACCTCAATTTCTTAATGAACCTATCTTCGACAAAACCTCCAAAACCACTGGGGAGAGGAGAACCTATTCAATAAATGGTGCTGGGAAAACTGACTGACCAACTGTGAAGAATGAAACAAGACCACTACCTAATCACCATACACAAAAATCCACTCCAAATGGATCAAACACCTAAATGTAATAATATCTCCAACTATAATCATTTTCAAAACCGCAGGAGACATCCTTATGGAAATCAGAATAGGAAACCAATTCCTGTTCAGAATCCCAAAAACCGATTCCATAAGAGATAAGATTGACAGGTGGGCCTTCATCAAACTAAAAAGCCTCTGCAAAGCAAAAGAAACCATCAAGAGAGAGGGGAGACAGCCCACAGAATGGGGAAAAAAAAATTTGCCAACTGCATATCTGACAAAGACTTAACATCCAGGATCTACAAGGACTCAAATGTGCCGAAAGGAAAACAACAAACAGCCCCATTAAAAAGTGGGCAAAAGACATAAATAGACACTTCTCAAAAGAAGACATACAAGCAGCCAACAGACACGTAAAAGAATGCTCAGCATCACTAATCATCAGAAAAATGCAAATCAAAACCACAATGAGATACCATGTAACGGCAGTAAGAATGGCCATCATTACATAAAACAAAAGCAACAGATGCTGGCAAGGATGCAGAGAAAAGGGAACATTTCTACACTACTGGTGGGAATGCAAACTAGTTCAACCTGTATAGATAACAGTGTGGCATTCCTAAAAGAACTAGAAATTGACCTTCCATACAACCCAGCAACCCCCCTACTGGGACTATAACCAGAGGAACTTAAATTATTCTACACAAAATATACCTGTACATGAATATTTATTGCAGCACTATTCGCAATGGCAAAAACATGAAACCAACTTTGCTTCCCATTGATACTGGACTGGATACAAAAAAATGAGGTACATATACACGATGGAATATTACATTGCCATAAAGAAGGACAAAATTATGGACTTCTCTGCAACTTGGATGGATTTAGAGTCTATCATACTCAGTGATTTTTCACAGAAACAAAGATTTGAGTACCACATGTTCTCACTCATAAGTGGATCCTGATCATTTACCATAAAACAATAAGAAATGGATTGGCAGTGGTGGGACACTGCCAGGGGAGGTAGGAGGGGCACATCACATCAATAAGGATACCCGATCTCACACTAGATAAAGAGGGGACCAAAGGGAGGCCCAAACTTTACCTGTACAATGACCACTTGTATACCTAAAATCTAAATTGTACCTCACATCTTTAAAATAAAATAAATAAAAAGAGACGTAGGAAAGACAGAATGCTGCACTCAGAGACACCACTCTTCCTCACTCCTTTCAAACAGCTACTGTAAGGAATCTGGCTGCAGGGCACTGGTCACAAGTCATCACCGCCTAGCCCTGCTGCATCCTCTGGGAGCCCTCTCTCCATCCAGGCCATGGTCACGTTGTCTTACAGTTTCAGTGGCTCTCTGAATGATGTCACAAGCACTCAGGAGGGATTATGGGGTGAATTGTATTCCCTACAAAAGTATGTCGAAGTCCTAACCCTCTTGCACCTGTGAAGGCAATCTTACTTGGAAATAGGGTCCAGGCAGATAAAATACATTTAGAATGTGGGCATTAGATAGACTCTTAATCCAGTGACTGGTGTGTTTAAAAGAGGAAGGACATGTGAAGATAGGGGCAGAGATCAGAATCATGTTGCCACATGCCAAAAGATCCCTAGGGCTACCAGAAGTTGAAAGAAACAAGAAAGGATTCTCCTTTGGAGGCTGTGGAGGGATCATGGTCCTGCTAACATCTTGTTTTGGGACTTCTAACCTCAGGATTGTGAGAAAATAAATTTCTGTTGTTTTTAGCCACCCAGTTTATGGTACTTTGCTATGGTAGCTCTAATAATTTAATTATTGTTTATTTCTGGTCCTGATCCATACACCATAATATCTTCTTTCCCATGGATCATACTACTTGTAATAAATTAACACTCTGTGAGAAATTGCACAAGTCCTCTATTACTTTGAAGTTTCAGACTGCTATTTAGTCAAATGTTATCAATAATTTTTCCCTCCCATTGTGCAACTGAAGCCAAATAAAAAACATGAATTATCTGACATGTAGTAAGAGGCGATGATTATCCCTGCTCTAATAGTTTTTTAGTAACTTTATCTGATTCAGCATAATCTTAAAATGCTCACTTTCATATTAAGTAATATATTTCTTTCAAGATGTATAGTGTCTAAAATATTTGGTTAAAAATGAAGAACTGTGAAAAGAAAAGGATTGAAAGTGGCGGGAAACTGCGGGGAGGGGGCTGGGGGTGGGGTGGTGTGATTGACAGTAGTCGATATCCGCCTGAGGCATACCTCATTGATAAGGGTAGCTGCACGGTGAATATTTGTATACCTATCCCTGATTTTGTACCTCACAATTTTAAATAAAAATTAAAAGAGGAAAAAAAATGAAGAGCTATACATATCCATTAGAAACTTGTGTTTATCTTAATATATAAGTATATGTGGATATATAAGTATGTATGAATAGATATAGAAACAGTTAAAGATGTGTATGTGTAATTATTAATTTTAAGTACCAACATGGCTGGACCATGCTGGCACATGTGCCCAGAAATTTAATTAAACATTATTTTCTATGTTTCTGTGAGAATGTTTTAGGATGAGATTAAAGTCAGAATTTAAATAAGTGAATTTGGAGTAAAGCAAATTGTCCTCTATAATCTGTATAAGTGTTATTCAATCCTTAGACCACCTGCATAGACCAAAAAAGACAAACCTCTTCCAAGCAGGAGGGAATTCTAAAGCACATCTGAACTACAACATTTGTTCTTCTTTGGATTTCCAAACTGCTGGACCATCCTGCAGATTTTGGACTTCCAAGCCTCCATAACTGCTTAAGCCAGTGTGTCAAAATAAATAAATTCACACACATATGTATATATGAAGGGGGACTCGCCATTAAAAAACAGAATTATTATTTGTTTTGGAGGGTGGACCCCTTGTAGTGTTCTAGGAACCCACTGGTATCACTGTCATCAGTGTACCAGGTAGCATTGTGAGAGGCTGTGTTCGACTGCAGTGTGGTTTTTTTTTGAAAGTCTCAATGGGTTTGCCCATTTCTTGATGAGTAATTTACAAGGGTGCCAGCCCAGACTGCACTGAGTGTTCAGCAGTCTTTCACCAAAAACAGCATGACCCTCATGCTCTACCCTTCCCAGTCACCTGATATTTCCCTAAGTGACTTTTTCTTGTTTCCCCAGATGAAAAATGTCCTCAAAGGAAAACGTTTTGCCTATGTGGAAGAGGTTAATCAAAATAGCAGAAGACTGAAAAGCATCAAAATTGAGAAAGTCAAAACCTTTATCAGTGGAAAAAGCATCTAGATTGGTGTATTGTATCAAACGGAGAGTACACTTTGAAGGTAACTGAAGTTTAAACATGTACAAATAAATACAATTTTTTATAAATAAATTCCAACCTTTTGGGGGAGGGTCCCTCCTCATATATATACACACACATACATCAGAAGTATATGATATGAAGAGAAAATCATTTCACCTCAGTGGTAATCCTTCCAAAACCCATAACCACAGTCTGATCATGAGAAAAACAGACAAACTCAGACTAGGAGACATTGTGCAGGATACCTGGCCAGCACTTCTCAAGATTATCAGGGTAATGCAAAGGAAGGAAGGACAAAGAAACTGTCACAGACCAAAAAAGGGGAGACATGACAACTCAATGCAATATGGTATTCTGAGTTGCATCTAGAACATAAAAAGAAGATTAATGACATTTCACTTTATTAGTGAAATCTGAATAAAGCCTGGATTTCAATTAATAGTAATATACAAATGTCAATATCTTAGTTCTGATTACTGTTCCATGGTTATGTTAGATGTTAACAATAAAGGCAACTGTGTAAGCGTTTTGAGAAGTCCATAGTATCTTTGCCTCTTTTCTCTAAATTTAAAATTATTGCAAAAATAGACATTTTTAGAGTGGTCTTGCTATGTCATCAGGCTAGAGTGCAGTGGCATGATCATAGATCACAGCAGCCTTGAGTTCCTGAGCTCAAGCAAACTTTCCATCTCGGCCTCCCAAAGCCCTGAGATTACAAGTGTGAGCCACCATGTCCAGCTCCATAAATTGTAATTTTTTTAAAAGTAGCACCAATAAAAAAAAGTTATTTAGCACAAATGGGCTTAAAATGAAAAATAACAGTCCTCTGACACATTCCTCTTTTGCTGTAGTGCTGTCTTCCACTTTTACACATGTATAACCATCTATGCTGATATTTCTTAATACATTTTTAGAGATTATCTTTAATGTTCATGGCATTATAGGTGGAAGTAGAGACCATGCATAACATTCACCCTCAATCGTCTCTTCCTGGGAGAATTTGAGATTACTATTATTTTTGTTGCTCATTTAGTTTTCTTTGGATAATAGACTATATTCTAATATTTTTACTCCATCAACAACGGACAATACCTCTCAAATACCCATTTTGTAAAATGTACATCTTATTGCCACCCACAATCTTTTTTTCACCCTTTCTCAAACTTGCTCCTCTCAGTTCTTAGAACATTTTATTACCTGTTGTCAAAATTAGTTGCATTTTATTATATTTTGTAACCAAAGGTAACCCTTTTGCTCTTTTCTATAGCTTAGTTATAAAACTGAAAAACAGTAAGAGGTGTTATTTCCGTCTAAATAATGTCTATATGGAAACAAGGGGCATGCTGTGATAACACTTCCTTTTCTATCTAGTTTCATTCATTCATTTATTTATATATTTTCTGAAATATCAAATTGACTTTTTTCCTTGTAATTGTTCTCATACTTATATTCTCCATAATTCTCAAATTAACAAAATTTTAATATTCTCTCTTGTTTTTGCTGAAATAATTTCCTTCTCTAACCATCTATTCTGCTTCAATCTGGGCAGATTCTATACAACATTTATCTGATTCTCAAAGTTGGAATTCTCTATTTTCTTTCTTGTTTTTTTTTTAAAGTTGGAGTCTCACTCTGTCTCCCAGACTGGAGTGCAGTGGCCGCTCTTGGCCACTGCAGCCTGTACCTGCTGGGCTCCGGCAATCCTTCCACCTCAGCCTTTCAAGTAGCTGGAACTACAGGCGCATGCTACCACGCCTGGCTAATTTTTTGATTTATTGTAGAGATGAGGTCTCGCCAAGTTGCCCAGGTGGGTCTCGAACCCGTCTATTTTCTATATACCATATGTCTGTTTTCCTCTTTTTGTTTGTTACTTCCTGTTCTTCTGAAACTCATACTTCAGGAGCTTCCTAAGAAAGACCATGTAGACAGAAATTTTATGAGCTCTTAATTGTGTGCCTGTGACTGATTTGTCCGCCATACTCTCCATGTAGTCCAAGATAAAGATTAACTTTGAAGACACTGCAGCATTTCCTTTCATGATCCAGTTTTGTTGTGAAGTAGTCTGATGTCAGTTTGATTATTGTTCCTTTGTAGTTGACCAGTTTGCCTTCTCTTTTCAAAATGTCTCTTTGACATTGTGGTATTGAAATTGTGCAATATTTTTCTAAATATATAACTTTTTTAAAACAGGAAAAAAGACATAAAATTTTATTATGTTTACACATGTGCAGAGGCATCATACAAAATGTAAAAACTCAAAGAAATGGCCAGATGGTTGATGTTTTTAATACCATCTTGAGGCTACAATGAGAATAGAAACTGAAAGTGTGGCAAACCAGGTTATCGTGGCAAAATAGGCTATGGGAGGGAGAGAAAAGGAAAGTTAAATGTATATCTTTTTCACATACTGTGCTGAGCATTCAATTAACCCTTTTGATCTGTAGACTTGTGCCTATATCTCTGGGAAGTGATTGTGCATTAACTTTTTAACAATTATTTTTCTTATATTTTTTTCCTCTTTCTAGAACATTTTTATTAATTTAATGTTAAGTCCCCAGAATTTATCTGCTATGTCTTTTATTTATTTATTTTGAAATCTTTCCTCAACTTTATCTTCTATACTTCTTAATGAATTATTTGGAAAACAATAACTTACTACTTTCTAAGAGATATTTTGTTCTTTGATGATTTCTTTGTCATAGAATCCTATTTTTTTTTTTATAGAATTTTTTTTTTTTTTTTTTGAGTTGGAGTCTCACTGTCTCCCAGACTGGAGTGTAGTGGCCGCTCCCGGCCACCGCAGCCTTGACCCGCTGGGCTCCGGCGATCCTTCCGCCTCAGCCTTCCAAGTAGCTGGAACTACAGGCGCGCGCTACCACGCCCGGCTGATTTTTTGATTTATTGTAGAGATGAGATCTCGCCAAGTTGCCCAGGCGGGTCTCAAACCCTCGGGCTCAGGCAATCCACTCACCTCAGCCTCCCAAAGGCGAGGAATTACAGGCTGAGCCACCGAGCCCGGCTATTGTTTATTCTTTAAAAAAATTGAATAACCCCTTGTTATATTTGTGGATGTTTTATTCTCTTTTTGTGAATGTGTTTTTCTCAGGATCATTTTCATGTTTCAGACTTCTCTTAATTTTCCTGTGAACTTGGGTTATCCATTTATGTGAGTTCATGATAATGAGTTTTTCTGATGTGTGAGTCACCTGATTGTCAGAATTTGCTTTAAGATGAAGTCAGAGAGCTGGATTGCTAAACATTGGGTATCCTAAATATCAGAATATAGATGATTTTATTTTGAGTGGCTACTTCTACACATTCAGCTACTCCTAAAAGGTTAATTTTTGCTTTCATTCAAGTGTTTTATGATCAGTCACAATTCTATCTACCTGTTTTAAATGGTTCTCCTACCTTTTATAATAACTGGTGCTTCCAGTTCAGAGCCCTCCTGCAGTTTTGTTGTTGCAAATTTATACTCTTCGCAAACCTCTTTAATATCACCTCAATGTAAGGTTAAGTGGAAAAAGATATACATTCAATTGTTCCATTTGCCATTTTGAACAAAACCTCCCCTTCTCCTCTCATTTAGTACTTGATTCCACTCCCTCTCCCACCCACTGCTTTTTGTTTGGAATTATTGTTGTTTCATCTTACCTCAACATCTGTAAACATTGTGTTTTGCACTGGGAAGATTTACTCACTAAAAAAAAAACCAGAATGCTCATACAATTGCTCTCAATAGACCTTGCTTATTAGACTCTGGCTGTCTAATAAAAATGAAATATGTTATGTATGATATAGAAAAGATTGACTAGAAAAGATTGACTATCTTCTCTCATTTAACTTCTGGCCCCAATTTCTCTAGAATTATAGAATTAAAGAAAAAGAAAAAAGCATAGAGCACTTTTCTGAGTTGTAGAAATGGTTTTGGTCTGTAAATGAAAATAATATCTTAAATGTTATTCTCTGGTGTGAGGAGAATGATGTTGGTAATTTTTAAAAAATGAAAAAGTTATTCTCATAATTCTATTTAATGACACTATGCCTTTTCATTTAATAAATTAATATATAATTAAGAAAGAAGAATATATATACTAAACATTTTCGCTGAGGAACATGAGTGCTTTCAAATTATTAGGCACAGAGAAGCATTAAAAAGAGACAACAATCACATCCTTCTCCCCTTTTGATCTGTGTATTAATCTATTTAAACAGCTTGCTATTGCCACAAGTAGCTATCAATTAACCTAATGATGCCTTACCCAACACTATGACTCAAAATGTGTAGCCAATCACTAATCACTGTTATTTCTGTAAACCAATGAGAATTCCTGACAAACATCTTTGTACTGGCCTTTTTGACTTTAAAAATTCACTCGTTAACCGCTGCTAACCAGAGTGTATATGCAGGGCAACCTGAATCTATAATCCTGGGTTGCAATCCTCAACTTTGGCCCAAATGTTCTCTCCCCTTATATGAATTTTGCTTCAGCTGTTTTCTTTTAGATTGATATTATGTAAATTTTTTATGCATTCACCAGTCTTGAAGACTGTGTGAGTCACTATGTCCTCTATTAGGGATATTTTTCCTTATCGACAGACAGTATAATTACCTTTTCATGTGGAGTGGATCAGCGATTTCAGTGACATTTTAATGGATTTTAAGTGGATCCTGACCCTGACCTTATCTTATTTGTATGTGACTTTCCATAAACCATTAGGCCTATATTCTTTACACAGTTAAGTTTTGTAAAACAAAGCTGGTGCATTTCTCACTTGCCTTTCATTTATTTTGTTATAAAATAGTCTTTGTAAGTCACTTTAACTCATATTACGCATTTGTAACAAGATTAGGTAATTATTTTTAATTATGGCATAAAAAGTATATCAGTGAGTCAATTTTAAACCTGTGCTTCTGAGCTAAGTATTCCACATGATGCCATTTCCAATGTCAGGAAATGGCCTTTGTCTAATGTACGGTAATTTCAATGACGTCTAGGCTACCTTCTATGTCTCCATTGGATGTATTTATAGAGTTTCCTTATATGACTGGTTGGTCTCTTTCAACTACTTGTAAAAACCTGACCATCTTTATTTCTGCATGTAAGGTAAAAAAAAATTAAAAACAAAACCATTAAAGCAGAGTCCATAATCATTGTCGTTTGATTGTGATAATTAATATAATTTTATACAAATGATAAATAGATACTTTCCATAATCTAGAATATTTCTTTATTTTTTTCTGTATAGAAATTAGTATTACCTTCAAAAACTAGTATTTTACTGTTTATATTAAAATCTGGTCAAGCCACCTTTTTCCCCAAATTATCTGCAATAATTAGAATCTTAGAATTAGAAGAAATCTTTGAGATCATCTTGTCTGATATATTTATTGTACCTATGGATATTGAAGCTCAGAGTGGATGGTTTTTGTTAGAGTAGCAGAATTAATAGGTAGGATAGTCTCAGAGAGAAATAATGTTTGTTGATCAACTGGGATCAGGGCTCTTTCAGTTGTCGCTGTGTGTCCATCATACTTCCATACCTTAGTGAAACAAGTTGTCATTTTTCATTGGTTCAGAGAACTGACATGAATGTGGTAGATATAGCAAAAACTATTTGTCATTTATCATTGTACAGGAATTTGTGAAGTTCAGGCATTATAGAATAAGTAGGAACTTGGAAACTATTTAATCTATTTTCCAAATTCTGTACCTTAGTACTTTATGTATTACATATAATATTGCACAGACAATATATATATATATATATATACACACATATGTCTATGTCTTTTGTATTCCAGTTTATATGCCATATGTATGTTTAAATCTTTGATTTATTTATTGAATTGAAAGTATTCATTGAGTACTTACTATGTAAAAGATTTGGCACTATACATATATTTATATAAATATTTACACTTTACATGTTTGTAGCACTATTTGCATATATAATCCTGAGAAGTTTTCTGATGTCCAATTATAAACAGTGAAACAATATTGAGAAAACAGTTGTTCAGAGAGTGAACATTTCACTGCATACCTCACAGTGCAGGGATTCAAATTCAAGTCTTTCTCCACAGCTTGTATTGGTAACAATACTTTGGTTTTTCATTATTTCTGTTCTTCAAAACTGTCAAGCTAGTTCTTACTTTAGAGTCTTCAACCTAAAGAGTGTCTCTGCATGAGAATGCTCTTCCTTCCATCCTGACATGATTCACAACTTCTGCTAATTAAGATCTTAACTGAAATATCAGCTCCTCAGAGAGTTGTTTCTTTTTCATATTTATTTGTCTATTTATAATCGTTTATCCAACTGTATTATCTATTTACCTGTCTATCTTCTATTGTCCTTCCTCCCCTACTAGAATGTAAATTTCATGAGAGCAATACATTTGTGTCCTTCACCACTACAATATCCCCACTCTAATACCTGGCATAAAGTAACTCTCAAAATGTATAATTTAAATGAATGAATTTGTACAATTTACAGACTGTCTGCATTTTCTATGTTGTTATAATCTCATCATACATATCAGTAAATGTTTTATTTATTTATTTATTGAATTAGGGTTATACTCTGTTGTCCAGACTGGAGTGCAGTGGCATGGTAATGGCTCCCTAGGCTAAGGTGACCCTTGTGCCTGATTGATTTTCAGTTGCCGCATATTATTTTGCCTAAGAGATGCATTATAATTATTCTTTTTTAAAAAAAATTTGACTTTCAAGTTCATCATTTTTAGTAGTCCTCTTAGAAGACATTTCCCTGAAGAAAGACTTTGCAACTTCCTTTAAAGTTTTTATTTTACTTTATTTTATTTTATTTATTTTTTTAAGTTGGAGTCTCACTCTGTCACCCAGACTGGAGTGCAGTGGCCGCTCCCGGCCACCGCAGCCTCGACCTGCTGGGCTCCGGCGATCCTTCCGCCTCAGCCTTCCGAGTAGCCAGAATTACAGGCATGCGCTACCACGCCCGGCTGATTTTTTTTTTTTTATTATTTATTGTAGAGATGAGGTCTTGCTGCCCAGGCAGGTCTCGAACCCACGGGCTCAGGCAATCCACTCACCTCAGCCTCCCAAAGGCGCGGGATTACAGGTTGAGCCACCGAGCCCAGCTGTTTTATTTTATTTTAAAGATGTGAGGTACAATTCAAGATTAGGTATACAAGTGGTCACTGTACAGGTAAAGTTTGAGTCTCCTTTCGGTCCCCACTTCACCTGGTTTGAGATCAGGTACCCTAAATGATGTTGTGATCCCCAGGCCCTGGCAATATCCTGCTACTACCAATCACTTTCTTATAGTATTTTGGTAAATGTTCAAGGTCTGCTTATGAATGAGAACATGCAGTACTCAGTTATTTGTTTCTATGATAAATCACTAAGTATGATAGTATGAAAGAGTCAAATTCCTGGGTTGTTATTGGTTTATTTAGTGTCTCAGTGTCTTCTTGTTTCAACCTGGGGAGGCTGTGTGATGTCACAAAGTCCTCCATTTCATTTAGGTTATCAAGTTTGTTTCCATACAGGTGTGCATAGTAATTTCTGATAATCTTTTGTATTTCTTCAGTCAGGCTAGAGGTCCATCAATCTTGTTTATCCTTTCAAAGAACTAGCTTTTTGTTTTATTGATTTTTTTCCAATTTTTTTTTTTGGTTTTCTATGTTCCATATTTGGGCTTTTACTTTGGTGATCTGATTTCTTCTGCTAAAATTAAGGTTTGGGTGATCTTGTCTTCCCAACTCCCTTAGGTGATTTGTTTGGCTGTTAACTTGTGACCTTTCCATTTTCTTAATGTATGTTTATAGAGATATAAATTTCCCTCTTAGAACTGATTTCATAGCATCCCAGAGGTTTGGTAAGATGTTTCTTCATTTTCATTTGTTTCCAGCAATCTTTTAATTTCTGTTTTGTTCTCTGGGTTGATCCAGGAGTCATTCAGCATCATGCTGTTTTTATTCATGTCTTTGTGGGTTTTGGGGAAATTTTGTTGCTGTTGATATTTATTTTTATTCCACTGTGGTCTGAGAAGATGTGTGGCAGAATTTTGATCTTATGAAATTTGTTTATGCTTGATTTATGGCTGAGGATGTGATTGATCTTGGAGTATGTTCCTTGTGGTAATGGGTAGAATACATATACTGTACTGTAGTCGTTGGATGAGGAGTGTTCTTTAGGTATTTATTATGTCCATTTGGTCATATGTCAAGTTGAGGTTCTGGACCTCTTTGTTGATTTTTTGCATTGATGATCTATCTAGGATTGTTAGTGGAGTATTTAGGTCCCAAGTTATTATAGTGTTAGAGTCAATATCTTTTTGTAGTTTCCTTAGTAGTTACTTTATAAATGCTGGTGCTCCTTTGTTGGGTGTGTATATGTTTAGGATGGATATTTCTTGTTGATGGATCTAACCATTTATTATTATGTAGTGTCCTTCTTAACTTTTAAAATTTTTGATAGCTTAAGAATTGTTTTGTCATATTAAGAGTATGACTCCTGTCTTCTTTTGTGATCCATTCACCAGGAAATTCATTTTCTATCTTCTAATTTTGAGTCTGTGTGCATTGCTTGTGGTGAGATGAGTTTCCTGGATGCAGCAAATTATTGGGTCATTTTTTAAAAATTCAGTTTGCCATTCTGTGTCTTTTCAGTGGTGCTTTTAGTCCATTCATGTTCAGACTGATTATTGCAATGTAAGTGTTTATCCCTGTCATGAGGTTCTTATAAAGTTTTTTCTTTGTTTTCTTTTAACTTTTGGGTTGATGTATTTGTGTTTTCAAGTTTGAAGTCAGAGTCTAGTCTCTGTTGACTCTGTGTTCTCCTGTTCTCTTGGGAAGTGTATGTCATTTCTTTTTTCTTTCTTCTGTGCTTAATACCTTTTTAAAAATCTCCTACAGAGCTGGTCTGGAAACCAGGATCTCTTAGGAATTGGATGTCTGGGAGGGGTTTTAATTCTCTATCACTGATGAAAATGAGCTTGGCTGGGTAGGAAATTCTTGGTTGAAATTGTTTATCTTTGAAGACTTTGAAAATTGAACTTCAATCCCTTCTAGCTTGTAGTGTTTCTGCTGGTAGGTCTGCTGTCATTCTGATTGGCCTTCCTCAGTAGGTAGTCTGACTTTTCTGTCTTGCTGACTTTAGGATTTCTTCTTTTGTACCTACTTTGTGCAGGCAAATTACTATGTGTCTAGAGATTGGTCTTTTCATTTGATGTCTTGTGTGGGTTCTCTCTATTTCTTGTATTTGAATGGTCACATCTCTGGTAATATGGGAAAAATGTTCTTGAATAACCTCCTGGAATACTTGGTCCAAGGTGTTCTCTAGTTCCCTTTCTTCTTCCTGGTTACCAATCAGTCATAGGTTTAGCTTCTTGATATAATTGCACATCTCTTGGAGGCTTTCTTCTTTCTTTCTGAGTTTCTTTCTATCTTTTTTATAGATAAGGCTGATTCTATGCTTTGATCTTCAAGTTCTAGATTCTTTCTTCTGCTTGATTTATTCTGCTTTCCATGCTTGTCAGCTTGTTATTTATTTCCTGGATGAAGTTTTTTATGGCCAAAATCTCTCTGGTAAACTGAGAATTGCCTGTGTTCTTCCACTGACTTTTCCTCATTTGTGACAGGTTTCTTACTTTTTTCTTTTGTTCCATTATTCAGTGGCAGTGGAGGGGGGAGCTTTCACTTCTGATGTTTGCTCAGCTTTCTATTCTTTCCTTATAAGGGCTCTGAATTTTTTCTATTTTGAAACAGGGCTGAGGGTGGGAAACTTTGCTATCTCTTGTAGTTTTGAGAGTCAAATAAGGTGACATATGGGGAGCTAAGAATCAGAATCTATTTTCAAATCAATATTCACTGACTGGGGTATGTGTTCCCTGAGACCCACTCCCTATCACCACTCTATACGATGCTGTTATGGGTAAGTGTGTGTATTCCCTGAGTCCAAGATATAGTAACAGCAATGAGGAGAACAGAGAAAAGTAGAAGGAAATAGGGTGGACAAACACTTTTTAAAAAATTTAAAGAACACAGAAAAATGAAAGCAGAAACCAAAGAAAAAAAATTAAACACACACACAAATAAACAAAACCCCAAACTGAAAACAAAACAAAAATAGGAAAACTGAACATACACACACATACCTAACACAAAACAAAAGAAGAAAAGAGAAAAAAAGGGGGAAATGCAAATTAAACCCTCACACACACATTAAACTAAAAAAAGAGAACAGAAAACAAAAACAAGAAAACTGAAAGATGAACACTTATTCATGTACACACAAACAGAAAATAAAAAACAAAAGAAGAAAGAATGAAAAACAAAGAAGAAAGAAATAAAGAAAAAGAAAAAAGTTGGGGGAATGCAAATCAAACCTCACATACACATTCACACACAATGAAAAAATAAAAAACAAACAAACAAACAAAAGCTGCCCTCTTGTGGCATATTCTGTAATTGTTCCTCTCAGTGGCTCACAGGTAAGCCTTTCTGCTTTCTCTTACAGAGCTGTGGCTACATTCACAGTCTCCCCAGTGTGTGTCCTAGGGAAGGAGGAGAGGGGAGTGGGGGTGAATAGCTTCAGTTCTCCCCTCCCACTCTTGCATGGTCAGTGGGATCCCCTCAGTTGGGGAAGTACAGGATTGTCTCTCCCCAGGTAATGGTGTGGGGGTACTTAAGCTAGGCTTATCCTGGAGTAGAATCCTACTATCACAGCTGACATGCATGCTCTGCCTGGGCTCTTCCCTCTCAGTCATTCCCCAGTCATGTGGGTCTGATGTTCAGATGATTGCTGGTGAGGGGTTGGGTCAGTCCAGAACCCATCACTGATCTCTTTAGGGGTCTTTCTCATCTTTTTCTGGTCAAACCTTTTGTCTCATGGCTCAATCAGGGTAGGGGGTGAGGCTCCTGAGACTCAGCACTTGTCCTGTCCCTCTGAATTTTGTGCTTTTGTGATATTCTCTCTGGGTTATGATCAATCTCTGAGTAGTTTACCCACTGGTCACAGAGAGGGGTATGACACTCCATAGTGAGCAAGCGGGAGCACTACTTGCCCAGTTTTCAAGATGGCAGCAGGGTGCATATTTCATCTTCTCAGGTGGGGCTCTCCTTCTGGTTCGCTGGCTGAATGACCTCCACAGCTCTTGCTGCCAATGTCTGGCCAGGCACTGTGGTGGTGAGGCAGAGCCTGGAGCTGGCAGTCACTCCTGGCAGCTTCTTCCTGGGAAGGGATTTGCTGATTTAAAAAAAAAAATGGCACTTGGCTTCTGTGTCCTAGGAAGCACTAGGAACCAAGCAGAGCAGCTGTGGCACCAGCTGCTTCACCATGAGAGCTCTGGCCACTTGCTCCCAAGTCCCCACTCAGGCAGCCACTCACACACCCACTTACTCGCAGACACATACATTAAATTGTCCATACACTCACTCACTCACTCACTCACACTGGGACTCACATAGTCCAAGTGGCTCTACTGCCATCTTCCTCTACCTCCTGTATATAATTATTCTTTATTTTATAATTTTTAAAATATTTAATTTCGTTTCAGCTTTGTTGTTGCTCTACATTAAAGCTTCTCAATTGGGAACTATTGACATTTTTGTCCAGATATGCTTTTGTTGGGGGTGGGGTGGGAGACTGTCCTTTGCATTGTAGGTTGCATAGCAGCATTTCTAGTCTTTATGCATTAGCAGTGAGTAACTTCCCATCTCTGAGTTATGGAAAGAAAAATGTCTCCTGATATGCCCAAAAGCTATGCCTTAGGGATGAAAAGCACTCCCAGTTGGGGACTGCATCTTTAAATCTTGTTGCAATAAATACCTTTAGATATAGCATTATTTCCTTATTAAATAAGTATGTCTAAAGGTTATAGATGGAAAAGCAAAGACTTTCCTAAGGTTGTACACTTATGAAGTTGCAAAGCTGGAATTGTATCCTCAGTCAGTAGGAGGTCATAGCTTTGTGTTTAAGAATTCTGTTTCAGGGCTGTACAGGAAGTCTGCATATACTGTGGTGCTAGATTAGAGTATCTTCCTTCTTGCTTTTGCCTCTTCATCCTCCTTCCACTCCTTTCTTCCAGGATTAATTTGCTCACTCCTATCCTGGCTTCCAATATCCCTTCTTTAAAAACAAAAACAAAAAACTTTCACTCTTGGGTATCCATATTCTCCCCATCTATCCTCTTTTATTCACCTCTCTTTTGTCTTGTTCATGTTCAACAGAAGCTGACCCTAAGTCAAGGGTGTGTGTGTGTAAATGATTTATGAAAGAAATGCCTCTGGGGGATTCCGGTTAGGGAGTTGGAGGAAGCAGAAGAGAGAAGGGAAGGAAACCAAATAATGGTGCAGGTGCAGAGGCATAAATCCTGCAGAGGGTAATGTTAGCCTGATTTTTCAGGGATCTCTAGAGTGTATGTTACACCTTAGAGTTGACCAAACTAGAAGAGAGTTGATTTTTATAGTATCTGACAGGCTTCTTTCATTATTAAGGAGTAGGGCTAGAAAATACACCAAACAGTAATACCTCTTCCTTTATTGCAAGAAAGTATAAAGGAGAATAAAAAGCGATCTGTGTAGAGCTCCCATATTGTTTACTATATACTTCTCGGGCCCTGAGTCATCTCCACCATGAAAGTTGCCATCCACTTACTGTTTTCTGTTGCTGTAGACCTTTCTACTGTAGACCATTCTGTTGCTGTAGACCATTCTACTAGGTCCTGGCTAAAAAAACAACAATGAAGCTGAATATGAACAATGGTTCTGGGAACCAGAGTTCTGAAACATCCTTTGGGTGGACATCTTTGCTTTTATCTCAATAGATTAAAAAATGGAGTCTGCTCACGTGTGTGGTGGAAATTCACTGACACTTTGATAAGAGATCTCTGGTTCAAAAGTGGTCTCTTAGGAAAGGCCCATTTCAAGGCTTTGTCATATGTCAAAGTGGAAGTTTTGGTCTGAGGAAAATAGCAATTATCTCACTTAGCTGGTACCTTCATGGAGGTTTACATTTGACTTTGCAAATAAAAGCTACTCATCATTAGATTCATAAATATGAATTCATTGTAATAAGGAGTTCACCAAGGGCAGACAGGAGGGATACAGAAAGAAAATTACAGTCTTATTTCAGTGCCATAAAGGAATTGTCATATGAACCTTGACACACAAATTCCCACAACTAAGACTCATGCAACTATTGTCCAATAAAGTTAAACAGAAGGATAACACTTAGCGTTAACTGCCTAGTTTCTATTTCGAATAGAATAACACAATGATGCATAATGGAGGTAGACTTTTTAATTTTTTCATATCAGGGATAATGAACAAAATTCAGAAACAAATATCAAATTATCAAAACTCCAAAGCTATATACATATCTGTCTGCATATGGTATCACTTGCAGGGAAACACAAATTTCCTAATATAAGTGGTATATTAGACACCACTTTTCAATAGACTCTTTCATCTTTCTGTCTGTCACTTGGCCACCTTCCTTCTCCCACTTCTCTTTCACCTTTCCTCCACCTTCAATTTAGTGTTTATTTTTTCAGAAACAAATTTACATATTTCCTAATTATCTTTTTGCGAACAGACAATTCCTCACTTTTCTATTCTAAAATTCAGGACATTGTTCTAAAGAATCCATCCAAAGAGAACTTTTCATTTCTATTAATTAATTAATAATTATTCTTAATGTGTTTCAAATGCTTTGGTAATATTTGACAGAGTTATTGCAAGCAGATTTATTATCATATTAATATTGTAGTGCTGACAAAAACTCAAGTCAGTGTGTACAGTGCAATTGCTATTTGAGAGTTTCAATTCTGCATAAAAGACCCCATTTTCTCTTCTGTGTCCAGCAACTGCTGGCTAGTCAGCAGCTCCTGCCAGTGTTCTCACAGCTGCCCCAGCAGCCAGTTGTAGAAACTCTGGCTGAGTCATGTCTCTGCTCAGCTACTCAGGAATGAGCTATCCCTAGGGACATTCCTGAGACGTGCCAGAGATGTGTTTCTGGTCTCCACCTATTTCTTTGTCATACCCCAGGCTATGCCCACATCAATGGAATTTCCAGTGCATTACCACACTCAGTAGGACAAAGGGAAAGTCTGAAGAATTGCTACTTAATATTCCTCAATAAATCAGTAACTAAAGCAATGAATGGAATGGAATGCAAAATTCTTGGTTCTTAGCCTTAGATAGAACCACTTCCTTCCTATGAGTAAATAGTGGTTAATAAGTTGAATTCAACAGGGGGACTACTGGTAAAGGATAGTTCCTAAATGGTTAATTTTGCTCTGAATAATGTGGAAAATACTTTTTTTCAAAAGGAAGAGCTATATATATATATGGGGGGGAAAAGGGGAAAATATATATGTATATAGATAGATCAATCTATCTATCTCTCTATATATATTTTTCCCCTTCTTGAAGTACTGAATATATACATGGGTAGTATAAATTTGTGAACAAATGTTTGCTGTTTTTAACAGTTACACAAAATGATTCAAATAGTTAATGAGCAAGCATTTGGTGAATATATAACATAAAGTTTCATCTATGAAATGTATTAGTTAGGTAGTACAAATACTATACTCTTTCAGTCTTTTTTGGTTCCAAGATAGCCTTCAAAAGAAAATTGCTTTTACCAATTTAAAAAGACTGCCATCTGAAAAAGAAGTAACAAGTGAATAAAATAGTATTTAAAAGTTGTGGAGAAAATCAAATGTAGAGTAGGCAGAAGCAACTCTTGTTTTAGTGCCTATTATATTAATAGCTTCTTCTACTCTCAAACAAAAAAATAGAAATGAACAAGTTTTCTTTCAGACTTAAGAAAACTGCTTCATGTCATTGTTGTCTAAATATCTTTTTCAAGTTGCCATGATTCTGTTAACTTCTAAAATATCTCTTCGGTGTGAGCGCTCCCTGTGTTCCCCACTGTAAATGCTCCTGTGTTGTACAAACTGCTGACTCAGAGTCTCTTGCTTACTGCCTAACATGTTGAGACTCCTGGACTCATGGCCAGACCCCTACTCTCACATATGGCATACATCATCATTGGATCAACACTTTCTGCAAAGATTTCCTTTTTGAGTCATGTATTTAGGTTACCATGGTTAACGGGAACTGGAGAAAAAGATCAGATCTATTTATTCCTCTAATGAAGGTCATTCAGCCTTACTTTAATTCGTGCGTCACAATACTGCCAATATGTCTTTAAAAAAACCAATCTGTATATTCTTCTCTATTTTGACCTCGTATGGCTTCCTGGTTCCTAGAGAATGAAAGGTAAACTCCCTAGCATGGTAAATGACTTACCAGTGTGAGCTTAACATGTCTCTTCCTTTGCCTGACTCAGGATCCAGGCTCAAGAAGCTCTCTGTTCTTAACATGGGGTTCCCTCTCAAGTCTCTGTGTTTGCATTTGTTCTTCTCTCTAGGTAGAATAACTTTTCCTCTCATACTGCCACTTCTTCTCAGTTTCAGGGTTTGTTTGAAATAGGACTGTGAAGCTATCTTGATTTGACTTTGTATTTTACTTACTGTGTAGCATGCTCACTGAACATTGAGCTCTTTGAAAACAAAAGTTGTGACTGACATATTTTGTTAACATTGAATGTGAATTATTGACAAAAGTCATGGGGGCGATAAGCAAATTGATGTCTAGAGGAAGTCAGAATGGACATGGAAGAAAGCATTGCAGGACCTTACCAATACTAGTTGAGCGTTGGTCAGCACATTCAAGAGAAACATGTCCTGCTGCATGAACTTTCCAAATGAACATCATTTTTTAAATCTACTGATGTACAGTGATAGCTGCAGACCTGTCTGGGAATGTCTTGGCTATTAATTATTCTTGGAGCAGAGTTAGAACAGAAATGAGAAATGTCAGGTGATTAAGGGAAATTGATTATGAATACAACCTTAGAAGAAAACCAAGCCATTCTCTTAATAAAGCAAATTCTATTAGAAGGCATAACACATTAATAGGCATCTTAGTATTCATTTATTTATTATCTCTTTATCAGATTTTATTAATGAACTTTTCTGTGTAAAACATTGTGCTAGGCAAAGGTGAAAACAGATAGATATAATCTCTTATGAAGCTTACATTCTGAGGATGAAGAAAAACAATAAATAGGTAACATAAAATAACATAAATTACAAATAGTCCTTTAATTGTCTAATTGTAATCTGAGATTTGCATGATGAAAGCAGAGAATAGAAGAATCATATCTAAATTTGGGGTCAGGAAAAATTTTTATTAGGAACTGATATTTAAGGTATGGTATGAAGATAGCAGGCATTAAGTAAGGAGAGAATGGCAGAAGGTTACTGGCTTAGGGAATAGTATATGCAAATACCTTGTGGTTGTGCGGTATAGAATGCATTCAAGGATTTGAGGAAGGCAGGGATGATTGGACAGCAGAATCTTAGGATAAAACTAGGTTAAGATGAGGCAAGAGAATTAGAAAGTGATCAGGTTTTTTGTAGGCCATATTCAGAATTTTAAATATTATTATATAAGCAATAGGTAGGGAATTATTATTCCCTTTAAAAAGAAAGCTTTTGAGTAGAGCTTTGATATCATTAGATTTTCTGACTAAATAATCATAGCTTGGATATGGATAATGTTGATGTGAGGAGTCCAGGTAGCATGTGAGAAGTGAAAATATTTGAAATCTATTAATACAGAATTAACAGGACTTGAAACTAAATTGGATCTAAAATTTAAGGCAGAGGAAAGTACCAAGGCTGACTACCTGCTTTCTGGTTTAAGCAGCTTGGTGGTTATTGAAGTCACTCTCTGCCAGTGGAACACAGATGGGGGTAGTGAACCACATGTTCAGTTCTAGAGACACTAAATGTAAGGTAGCTGTGGCAAATCCAGGTGGAGCTGTCCAATAGGCAATTGGTGACAATGGTGTCTGTGAGAGGACTGAGATTTCTATTTTAGTGTTCTCTACATGCACAGGGTAAATGAAACTACTGGGGAGGAGATTAAAGCCCAGGTAAAAAAGTGTGAGTAGTAAAGGAGAAGGCCTAGCAGAAAGCCCCAAGGAACTTCAGCATCTAAAAGTTTAATAAAGGAGGAGGTGTCAGCTAGTCAGACTGCAAGTGAGTATGAAGTAGTTTACCAGCTGCAACAGTTAGCAAGCTAGAGATTTAAAAGGACAAAATACTTTTCTAAAGAAATGTGCACAAGGCTTGGATAATTTCTTGTCAAAGAAATTTTGTCTAGGTCTGACAAAAAGTTCTTTTCACATTTAAATAATTTAAGCGAAGTTCAGAAAAAAGTTGTTAGGAGATATCTAATAGATGTAAAAGTAATACTAGTCCAATGCTATAAAATCTAATATCATATTCGATTTTATTAGTTGTACTATCTAATAAATTAGATATATTAAATAATGATTATAGCAATTAGATATTAAATATTAGATAATAATATAGTGGTACCTAATCAAATATTAATAACTATAAATTGATAATTAGATCTAAAATCATATTCGATTTTAGATATTGTATACTTTTTTCTGAATATAAACAGAAATATTTTCCTAGTGAATTATTCCTATAAATAATAGCATTCTGTTATCTGAAAAGTAATGTAATCATAGTGCTTAAGATTGTTGGATGAACTAAAAAGGCTAGAAAGTGAACCTTAGAAGAAAATAAAACAATTCAACTCAAGGATAAAAATATTTGGCTAAAATTCAAACCTATATGCTAAATATCATAATTTTGACACTTTCTATTTTCTTTAGTTAATATTCTGCTAGCAAATATCAACTTCTTAAATTATCTCATTTGCCTAAGAATAAGTTGACTTTTAAATCTGCCTCCCAATAAAGTTTTTCTGAGAGCTTATGAATGTTTTGATCTCGGAATGCCTTGCTAAAGCAATGAGCTGATGTTGATAAGCATGTTTAAGATGAATTTTGCTTTATACAAAATTAGCATATGATAAAGTATAGGCTAAGATTTTTTTAGATTTTGATGTGAGAATATAACCGTGTATTTTAGAAAGTATTTCTTAGTCAAATCTATTTTCAACTCAATGAATTTTTTTATAACTAAAATACTCAAAATTAAACTTTCCCTCGCCAAAACAAGTCACATGGCCTAAAAGTGGGGGCATTGTTCTTATTGTCTATTAGCACCATAGGAAAAGAGACCTCGACTAGAAAGTAAACTTGGTGTTCATAAATATCTTTACAGAAAAACCAAGTAACCTGGACTTTTGGAAAGCATTTGCACTAATTCTTGAAACACAGCATGATACAAGAACAAAGCAGAGAGAACAAATGGATTTTCCCAAGTCAAGAGTAAGAAGGGCTTTTGAAACATTGAAACTATGGGAAACGACAACATTTACTTTCAGAATCATGACAATATTATCGTTAAACTTTCGTATAGCAGTAAGTGGTTTGAATATTGGAGAACTAGGAAATCCATTAATTTTCTAGAAGAATTAGCATTATATGTATACTTTTAAAAAATGGGGATTTTTATAGCAAGAGAATGATGGTAAGTCTGTACTTTCTGAGTAAAGATAAGAAGGGCTGTATGAAAATGAAAGAAGTTTGGAGGGAGCAGCTGGTTTTATGACATGTCCAGAGCATAAAAGGAAGTAGCAAGAGTTAGGGTAAATTAGCAGCATAGGAGAGATTCATTTTTTGGCTTGCATAGCATTTTCTCCTATTGAGAAAGACTATCTCTTCTTTCAATGAATTGCTTCTCATCTCATTCTAAATTTGGTTTTACTTGGGACTGCTAATTATGATATACTGCCCGGCTCCCACTTCCAACTTTACTATGAGAATGAGCAGGTGACCTTGGCAAGACAAGTAGGACTTCTTAAGAACACTAGGACTTTTGTTTTTAAATGGAAACAAAGGGCAGCTACTTCATTGTTTTTTCTGCAGTTTGATCATATTAGACAGAATAATTTACTCCTCCCAAAAAATATTCATAACATACTCCATGGAACCTATGAATATGTTATGTTACATGGTGAAGGGAAATTAAGGTTTTAGACAGAATTAAGATTGTTAATCTGTGCACTTTAAAATAGTGCACTGGATTATTCATCTGAGCCCACTGTAATCATAGGGTCCTTAAGTGTGGAATAGGGAGGCAGAAACATGGAAGAAAACGTCCGAGTAATGAAATGGTTACAAGGACCCAACCCACTTTTGCTAGCTTGGGGGATAAAGGAAGAGAGCCGTGATCCAAGTGATGAGGTATCATTTAGAAGCTGAAAAGGGCAAGAAAATAGCTCCCCTAGGACCTCCAGAAGGAGCATGGCACTGTTAATACTTAGATTTTAAACCAGAACATTAGTCTTCTCCAGCTACCATAACAAAACATCAAAGGCTCGATGGCTTAAACAACATAATCTTTTCAAAAAATAGTTCTAGATTCTGAAATTTCAAGATGAAGGTTGATGGGTGAATGTCTGATGAAGCTTCTCTTCCTGGCTTGCAGATGATGCCTTCTTGCTATTTTCTAGCATAGATTTCCTTCTATTTTCGTGGAGAGAGAGGGCGAGATCTCTAGTGTCTCTTCCTTTTCTACAAGGATATCAGTTCTGTCAGATTAAGACCCTGCCCTTATGATTCAATTTAACCTTTTAATGCCTTGATATAGGCCCCATCTCCCAATATACGGAATATATGGAAGTTACGGCTTCAATATATAAATTTGGAAATTGGGGCCGGGGCGGGGGGGCGGACACAATTCAGTCTATAGCACCTGGGAAAACACATTTTGGTCTTCTAACCTACAGAACTGTCAGATGATACATTTATTTGTGTTGTTTCAAGCCACTAGGTATGCGGCAATTTGTTACAGCAGCAATGGAAAACTCTTGCAGCTATATTAAGAAAAAAAGTCCTTTTATCTTAACCTGGTAGGTTTCCATCCTTTTCAAGCAAGAGTCCTGATTTTGAACCAGCCCATGTACAAAGAATGAGGACCATGATGCCATTGAGACTTTTGGTAAAAAGAGGGATGTGATGTAATTTATATTTTGGGCATTTGTTTTGAATTCTGGGTTGGAGAGGCAGAAATTCAGAGTCTACTGATTAATTGAAATAACACATAATAAAATTATTGAAAATGCATAGACCCTAATAAAAGTGAAAAGTGTTACCTTTATTGATACGTCTATTTTCATATTATCAAATGGCTGCTTGTACTCACAAGGTTGTATCATCTTTTACTAGGGATCAGCCAGTTTTAAGACATAACATAAAGGCCTTTCATTATACTTGTGAACAGCAATGCAGTATAAATTTGTTCCATTAAAAGAAAAAGAGAGAGAGAGAGAGAGCGAGAACACCCACAAACGCAAAAAGGAAGAATGGAAGGAAGAAAAGATTCTATGGTGGAGTTCTGCTTAGGGCTAAACAGAGTCAGTGTTGTTCTTCTTTCCAATTCAATTCAAATATACAATCGAGTTGTTTTTTTAAATTATTAATTCTGAATGAACATTCAATAATGCATATTTTTCTGTCACTCTGTATTACTCTTATTAAATTATATCATTATTCAGGCAGTTTTACTTTTCCTTTTTTGAAGCAGGGTCTCACTTTTTCACCTAGGCTGGAGTGCAGTAGCATAGTCCTGGCTCACCATACCCTTGACTCAACATTCTGGGCTCAAGCAATCCTCCTGCCTTGACCTCCCAAAATGCTGGTATTACAGACATGAGCCACTGCACCAACCAGTTTTAGTTTTTTAGTCTACCAATTTAAAAGCAAACATTTTCCAATTAGATTAATTTATTCCCTTAATTTATACATGTCTGCAGAAATCATGTCATCAGATATATATGCATATATACTATTCTATATGTTGATTTCTTAATTGTAGAAATACATAAATTAGATCTTGTATTATTATTCTCCTGTGACTTTTACTTTTCAAACCTCTGCTAATGGTGATTGTTTCTGAATTTATTTTATAAGTAAAAAGTCAAGTAAATTATAAAAGTTATTCATATACTGATTCTGGAGAAATTCCCTGTCCACCCATTCCATTTCTAGGGCCTTGCTTGTATGAGAAACTGGAGTGTTGATTGGAGCTCTTCTGCTTCACTGACCTTTTATTAGCACAGTATCTTCTGTTTTTCTTTTTGGCTGACTTGTTTCCACTCAGCCTAGTGTGTGTGTGTGTGTGTGTGTGTGTGTGTGTGTGTGTGTGTGTGTAGACAGAGAGGGACCAAAAGAGATTAAAATGGAAAATCCCTCCTCTTTCATTCTAACAGTTGTTCATTTCCTTCAGTTTAGTACAAAACCTGGCCTGATGCTTATATTATCCATTTGGGAATGAACCTCTAAACTGCTTATATATTTGCAGAATCAGGCAATCTGATAACTTCCACAATGATTCCTGGGAATATGCCCACTTACATGATTCTCTTTTTTTGAGTTGGAGTCTCACTCTGTCGCCCAGACAGGAGTGCAGTGGCCGCTCCCGGCCACCGCAGCCTCGACCTGCTGGGCTCCGGCAATCCTTCCTCCTCACCTTTCCAAGTAGCTGGAACTACAAGCGTGCACTACCACGCCTGGCTCATTTTTTCTTTATTGTAGAGATGAGGTCTCGCCGAGTTGCCCAGGTGGGTCTCGAACCTGCGGGCTCAGGCAATCCACTCACCTCAGCCTCCCAAAGGTGCGGGATTACAGGCTGAGCCACCGAGCCTGGCTACATTTACACGATTCTATCTTCTCCTTCTCTCTATGAGTAACAGGCACAGCAAATTATAAATGAGAGAACACATTAGTTATAAACGACAAATTGCTTCTCATTATGGGAAACCTTATTTCACAACACAACACAGTAGCAACTCAATGAAAGCTACTCTTTTTTATTGGCTGTAGGATCACAGATCTATTTAGTGAAGTTTCCTCACAAGCAATCTAAAATTTAGCATTTTGCTCCCAAATAATAAAGGGTTCTGTTTCTCTAGATCTTTAATACCCAGTAAAAACACACTGCTAGGCAAGCGATGTGTAAAACGCATGTAGTGTAATAGCAAAACTTTCTACCAATGTATTTGGGAACTTTGAGAAGCTGTATGATCTTCCATTAATTTAGAATTTTTGCTTCCCTTTCTCCTTTACATCTTGTATTACCTCGTTCAGATTTTCTTCCTTTGGTTTTGTTGTTAGTACAGGGATTATTTGCCATACTCTTTAATCTTGAAACATAAGCTTTTTTATTTTGAAATTTGTATTAATTTGGGACACATAGCATAATCAATATGACATCTGCATAGAACATACTTTTCCTCAAATGCTATTCTCAAATCCAAGATGTGTCCACGATGGAGAATACCTTAAAACTAAGAAAAATGTGCTAATAACTAGTTGCTACAAGAATTAAATGAGTTAGTATAGCACTTAGAACAGTACTTAGCACATGTGCCAGTCAACTAATGTCAGTTATGATGGTCATAACATCATTATTATTACTTTAGGCAGTATGGTAAACTCGGTAGGAGCATAACTTCTGCAGTAAGGCATACCTGAGATCAAATCTTACACTGCCATTTGTTATTTGTGTGTCCTGGCAAGTTATATAATTTCTCTAAATCTTTTTTTTTCCTATTGTTAAAAATAGAGATATAAGAATTACATTTTGCCGGGCTCGGTGGCTCAGCCTGTAATCCCGCACCTTTGGGAGGCTGAGGTGAGTGGATTGCCTGAGCCTGCGGGTTCAAGACCCGCCTGGGCAGCGAGACCTCATCTCTACAGTAAATCAAAAAATCAACCGGGCGTGGTTGCGCATGCCTGTAATTCCGTCTACTAGGAAGGCTGAGGCAGAAGGATCGCCGGAGCCCAGCAGGTCGAGGCTGCGGTGGCCGGGAGCGGCCGCTGCACTCCAATCTGAGCGACCGAGTGAGACTCCAACTCAAAAAAAAAAAAAAAAAAAAAAAGAATTACATTTTAAAAAGCAGTGAGATTAAATGAGAACGTATATTTTATAAGCTTATCATAGTACTTGGATCAGAGCAAAATATTAGTTGAGGAACTAATCAATTGTTCCCAATTAGCTATAGCCAATTATAAGAGAATTTAACTTTTTGAATCATGGGATCTGCTTACAGGACTGGCATTTGCTAGCAAGTATTTTCAGAAAATGGAGAAACAAGAGAAAGCAGGATGTGTCTGCTGTGTCTGATCCTGGCTTGCATCCCTGTTCCTAAATCCAGTATCATTACTTTTGGATTTAAACTTGATGACATCTCAAATGTCAGACAGTCACAACCTTGTTACTGCTGCTGTTTACAGAAAGGAATAAAAACTTTCATGGGGTATCCTGAAGTGACCTTGGGTACCAATTTTTGCAGATTCACGCAGTTGCCCTCTGGTATCTCTCTGTGTAGAAGTCTCTCAGTGTGGTGTTATTTCAAGTGTTTCCGTTACTGTCATACAATTGGCAGAGGCCTGGTAGATGGTGAGAGTTACTGTCCTGCCGAGCAGGCTTGTACTGGTCTTGTAGAAATTATTGTTAAATTTTCAGGTGTTTTGCAAGCCAGTTGTTAAGCACAATCATTATTAAAAATTAAATTATACAAATTTACAATTAAATAAATTGTATTAAAAGCAAAGTAATAAACATTCCTAAACTCATCACTTGCCACTTATTTTACTACATATTACTATACTATTACCTTTGCTTTTGTGACTATTTCAATCTATTGTCTACAGTGAAAAGTGTTCTTTAAAGTTTTGCTATTGAGGGTAGTTTTTCAATATTGATCATCGATAGCACGCTGATATGTTTAAATCAGATATGGTGGGATTATATACAACAAAAATAGGCACTCTCCCTCTGAGCTGGTTCTTGAACATACCAGCACACCAATCTGGTTAGAATCGAGTTGCTTACATTAAATGATAGATGTATTTTTAAGCAGCTATCATAGACAATGGCCCTTTACTAGGTTTCCCCAAATGCATTTGATGTCAAAGTAATAGTAGTTTTATATCTGACAAAGGCCTTTATATCTGACATCTAGGATCTACAAGAAACTCAAATGTGCCCAAAAGAAAACAAACAAACAGTCCCGTTTCAAAGTGGGCAAAAGATATGAACAGACAATTCTCAAAAGAAGACAGATGAGCAGCCAACAGATACATGAAAAAATGCTCAGCCTCACCTGTCATCAAAGAAATGCAAATTAAAACCACACTAATTAATAACTCAAAAAACAGCAGATGCTGGAGAGGACACAGGGAAAAGGGAACACCTCTACATTGTTGGTGGGAATGTAAACTAATACAATCTCTGTGAAAAACAGTTTGGCGATTCCTAAAAGATCTTAAAATCGACCTTCCATACTACCCCGCAATCTCCTTATTGGGAATATACCAGAAAGAACTCAAATCACTCTATGAAAAAGATACTTGCACATGCATGGTTATTGCAGTGTAATTCACAACAGCAAAAACTTGGAACCAACCAAAATGTGGTACATATACATGATGGAATATTTCACAGACATAAAGAAGGACAAAATTATGAACTTCACAGCAACTTGCATGGACTTAGAGTCTATAATACTGAGTGATCTATCACAGAAACAAACAACTGAGTACCACATGTTCTCACTCATAAGTGGACCTTGAACAACAATTGCAAAACTGTAAGAAAAGGATTGAGCCCGGCTCGGTGGCTCAGCCTGTAATCCCGCGCCTTTGGTAGGCTGAGGTGAGTGGATTGCCTGAGCCCAAGGGTTGGAGACCTGCCTGGGCAGCAAGACCTCATCTCTACAATAAATCAAAAAAATCAGCCGGGCGCGGTAGCACACGCCTGTAATTCCAGCTACTTGGAAGCTGAGGCGGAAGGATCGCGGAGCCCAGCAGGTCGAGGCTGCGGTGGCCGGGAGCGGCCACTGCACTCCAGTCTGGGCGACAGAGTGAGACTCCAACTCAAAAAAAAAGTAAAACAAAAGAAAAGGATTGACAGTAGTGGGAAACTACTAGGGAAGGGGAGCACACCTCATCAACAAGGGCGTCTGCATAATGAACATTTGTGAACCTAACCTTGAATTGTACCCCATAGTTTAAAAAAAAATAAATAAAACACTAAAAACAGCCACAGATGATCCAGATAATGGCATAAAAAAGAAAGAAAACTGAGTACACGTATGTGTGTGTGCATGTGTGCCTCTGCCCGCCTGTCTGTCTTTTTTTAAAGGCAAACTAGTGAGTTTAGGACAAAAACTGCTCATGACCGGTGGGACATGATTGTTAACATTTAGCAATTTTGATAGCCAATAATAAACCAATAGTTAGCCGGTCTCTGTGGCTCAGCCTGTAATCCCACGCCTTTGGGAGGCTGAGGTGAGTGGATTGCCTGAGCCTGTGGGTTCAAGACCCGCCTGGGCAGCGAGACCTCATCTCTACAATAAATCAAAAAATCAGCCGGGCATGGTAGTGCATGCCTGTAATTCCAGCTACTCGGAAAGCTGAGGCGGAAGGATCACCAGAGCCCAGCAGGTCCAGGCTGTAGTGGCCAGAAGCGACCACTGCACTCCAGTCTGGGCAACAGAGTGAGACTCCAACTCAAAAATAAAAATAGATAAAAAATAAATAAACCAGTAGTTTAACAACAATTGAAATTGTCTATGATGTGAGAATGTTTGCACTATAAATTAGAGTGATTTTGCTTGTTTGTTTTCAAAAACTGATTCATCAATACCCTGCCAAAATCCTCATCTTTGCCCAAAGCTCCAACAAAATGCTATCTGCTTTAACACCATATTCAGTCACTTTAGGGTTGTTCTTTCTCAGGCCTTATGTACTATTTAGTCACAGACTCTTAGTGATATGGGTAAACCCTTCACCAAATATTCAGAAAATACAATAAAACTGAATCCACAAGAGATGGTGAAATCATATATTGACACAAAATGTGTACTGTTCACAAAACAATTTTATACATTTTTTTCTGGTTGTTAAATGCTATTCTCTGAATTCCTCTAGCATTTATTTCATTTGAATTTTATCCCCTTCTGTATACCTGAAAACATACTAGAATTTGTTTTGTTTTGGTACTAGCTTTAGTCAATGGAGCTTTCCTTGGGAGAAGTAAAAAGCTACAATAACTAGCTTTTGCTTAATTTTCTAGACACTACTACTAAATCTACATTTTATGGAGTTTAAAACAGAACTGTTTACATTCTAAAATGTAAGTATCAGATTCTAGAAAATAATATCAAGTGTTGATAAATTGATTACTAGAAATGTTTGCTTTCTTTTAAGTGCTCTGCTTTGATAATTAACTAATGATTATTTTTTTGAGATCTAAATTCCATTCATTCATGGCTAGATGTGAAAACAATCTTATTCTCCTTTAAATATTACTTCATTTATCATATTATGTATGACAAAATAAGTTATCATAGAAATATAATTAAATCCAATTTGTTTTAATCTACTTGATAGCAAACTAATTAATTAAAAACAATGTTTGTCAAAAATTGTTTTTACAGGAATATTTTTAGAGTACTTGGTGGAGAATCTCTCTTAGAACAACTGAAGGAGAAGAGAGAGAGTCTGATACTACAGGGGATGGTCAGAACTTTGGTATTATTATCTAAATCTCCAGTATAACTAGTTCTGCCTTTCCTATTTTGAGTATGGTTCATCCTTGCCAAGAATCACCAGAGCATGCCTGAGGCTTTTGAAACTTTATCCTCAAATTCCAGAGAGTCTATCACGAAATCCTCTTTGACTTTGTCTATCTGTTAATCTAATGCCTGTACAGATAATGTTCCCAGGATAGAACCATGAGGCCCCATAGTTTGGCACTGAGTTCATATGACACAGCGTAAGGAATCATAAAAGAGAGTAAAGCTATATGTCACACATGGGAGTTTCAAAACTTATTTCAATGACAAGATGAATGTAACTTCTACATTTCAGATATTTCATACAATTTTATAATTTTTTCCATTTATGAGATTAAATTCTATCTTAATGACCAGGAATCAATGAAAAGCTTAGTAGTACGGCTAATTTTCAGTGATAAAGCAAACTATGCAAAATTATAACAATTCTATTTATTTTTATGTCTTCCTATTTTTTCAGTATCTATTTTTCATTTACCTGGAACGTGTCAGGTGGTGAATAGACTCTAGGAAACAGTGATTACAGAAAAATACATAATTCTTTTTCTCATGGAACTATGCGTATTGTGGAAAAGATAAACACTAGAGAATAAGTGTAAGTGCAATTAAAATTGTTACAAGTCACAGAGGTAAAGTGGGAATTAGTAAGACGGACTTAATGTAGTTTGGGGAAGGTCAGAGGATGCATTCTAGAGGAAGTGGTGTTTTCGCTCAAGTCATAAGGAATAAAAGGAAATTAACCAAGGAAGGTGGGCAGCATTACAAGTCAACAGGCATTCTCTCTCACCCAAGTTCCATGCATTTGTCCTTTTACCAGTTCTTGAATTATTATGAAGAATGTGATTGTAGAGAAAAGTGGTTTTACAGGAGAAGTAAAGGAGACTATACCTGCACTGATACACCTTCTGACTCCTCCTCTTTCCCATAACCTTTATTTTTCTATGATCCCAAAACCTGAGTAAGATTTAATTTAATTCAGGAAGACAGTGTGACCACCTAAAAGAAAATTGACTTCTGAAGACTGGAGTGACAACTGTGATATGTGACTTACTACTTCTCTTTATCCTCTTCTAATGTGTCTCCTCCTCTTCATTTATGAATCATCTGTAATAATATGCAGAATTTTCTATGAATGTTGTTATATGTTTCCCTTCCTCTCCCTAAAGAGAGGCTTTACACCCATTAAATTTGTTACCAAATTGATCTGAGTCAAAAATAGACTTGTCAAAAAATAATCTTACTAATATCAGTTAAATATTTACCTATATATTCTTCTCATTCTTTTATTTCAAAGTGAAACATAATAGATGTACATATTTTGGGGTGCATGTGAACATTTGGTACATTCATATGATGTATAAAGGTCAAATCAAGGTAATGGTGATAACTATCATCTTAAATATTTATTTTTTTCTTTATGCTAGGAACTTCTCATTCTTTTGTGGTTTCATTTTAAATTTAATTATTTAAATACATATAATTCAACATGGTATATCATATAAAGTAAAGAATAATTTTTTATACATATGTTGAAATGTAAATGCCCTTGTCATTAATTTGCAAGGCATTTTTTTTTTTTTTTTGAGTTCGAGTCTCACTCTGTCGCCCAGACTGGAGTGCAGTGGCCGCTCCTGGCCACCGCAGCCTCGACCTGCTGGGCTCAGGCGATCCTTCCGCCTCAGCCTTCCGAGTAGCCGGAATTACAGGCGCGCATTACCATGTCCAGCTAGGGTTTTTTTATTTATTGTAGAGATGAGGTTTTGCTGCCCAGGTGGGTCTCGAACCCGCGGGCTCAGGCAATCCTTCCGCCTCAGCCTTCCGAGTAGCCGGAATTACAGGCGCGCATTACCATGTCCAGCTAGGGTTTTTTTATTTATTGTAGAGATGAGGTTTTGCTGCCCAGGTGGGTCTCGAACCCGCGGGCTCAGGCAATCCACTCACTTCAGCCTCCCAAAGGCGCGGGATTACAGACTGAGCCACCGAGCCCAGCTTTGGCATTTTTTGTTATGTTATTATGTTCACATGTCTTATAAGGTCTATTTTAGGATTATGTATAATAATCTATTAATCTAAGTGCTGCTTTTTATGCCAACATCTTGGTGTTTTAATTATTATAATTTCAAAATGAACTTTCATCATTGAATAAATTCTCTTTATTTTTAATTTAGTAAAATGTAGAGTATTTAAAACAATTTTTTTCAAGTTACCATAAACAGACCATGAGGTAGTGATTTGGAGAGAATTCAGTCTATACATTCATAAAGAAAACTTAACTGCTTTGCTAAATCCATCTATTTATTCGGTGATGTAGTATATCTCTCTTTTTTAAATAAATGTGTATGTATATATTTTCTACATATATCATGTACATTCCTTGTTATAGTTATTTTCAAACATTATACATATTTAGATGCCTCTGTAAATGAAGTCTTTTCCTGATTAGCATTCAAACAGGTTTATGCTGGTGACTTAGATACAATCATTATTTTACTTTTGCCCAATTTGTCAAACTCTCCCATCCATTCTAAAAGATTTAAAATTAATTCCTTTGTGTTTTTCAGATAATCTACAGATAATGAATATATACATTCTCTTTCTAAAGCTCTCATTGTTTTTGCTTTGCTCTACTTTTTTTTTTTTTTTTTTTTTGAGTTGGAGTCTCACTCTGTCACCCAGACTGGAGTGCAGTGGCCGTTTCCGGCCACCGCAGCCTCGAACTGCTGGGCTCCGGCGATCCTTCCGCCTCAGCCTTCCAAGTAGCCGGAATTACAGGCATGCACTACCATGCCCGGCTGATTTTTTGATTTATTGTAGAGATGAGGTCTCGCTGCCCAGGTGGGTCTCGAACCCGCGGGCTCAGGCAATCCACTCACCTCAGCCCCCAAAGGCACGGGATTACAGGCTGAGCCATCGAGCCCGGCTACTTTTTATTCTATTACATTTTCTGGAGCTTCTAGTATAATATTAACTTGATCTTATCCAAAAGACCTAGAAGTGATCTAGTGTAATATTAAAAGTCCTGGTAACAGTGGACATTCTTGCCTTTGTTCTCATTTTAAAGGCAACTAATCTATAAGTGTGTGAACAATGGTGAAAAGTTCTCACTTGTGATTCAAGCACAATTCTACTTCAGATGAAAGTGAATGTTCCTCTGAGGATTATCTAACCTTCTGTGTATTTATCTCAAGACCAAAATGCTCTTCCCAGTATAGAATCACATCCTGTGCTCTTTAATAATAGTTATCCAGTGTATATAATGACCCCAAACACAGCTGCATTCATTCTTGCTCATTTGCTGCTTTTTATATATTTCCAATAAATGCTGGATTTCACCTACAACACTTCAGCTGACTAGTAACTGTTGCATATAGTTTAAATAAGGTGGTTTGAGTGTATGTGTGTACATGTGTTTGTGTACTAAGTGTCATGCACAATATTGGCAGCAGCCTAGAAACACAGGTCAAATTTCATTTCCTCAAGCCTGTCTTGAGTTCCTGGGGACATAAATACTTCCACTCTCCTAAATTTCTAAGATATTTATTTATGGAACTCATGTCACATTTATCACATACAATTAAATTGAATACATTTTTTAAAATAGCGTTACTTTCATCCTTTTCCAGTAAAGTATAATGTTTTCAATCACAGGGTCAGAAGTTAGACTAATTTCAAATCTCAGCTCTGCTTCTTAACTTGATATGCACACTTCCACAGATTTCTAGAGAAAATTATTTTGTCCCTCCATCCCTAAGTTTCTTTATATGTAAAATTAGACATAATATTTATAATTTTATTTTCAGGTGTTCTTCTAGAATTAATAAAATATGCTAAAGCTTTTAGATGGTTCTTGGCTCAACTAATTATGGTTATAAAACAAAAATAGTAGCTATTTAAGGTCATCTTTGTGCTAGACACTGTTTTTAATGTTTATGCATATCACATATCATTTAATCATCTCAATACATTAACAAGAAAGCTGATAGTTAAGTTCAAAAACTCATCCTAGAAAAAGTGCTACAGACCTCATTGCTGAATATCACTATGGTCACCTTTGAAGTACTCCTTTTCAGAAGCTATTCATTGACACCAGTGCCTGATCGACCATCAAAGCAATTTTAGAACTCTTTCTGGAATGACCATCAGAGCTGTGGTCGTATTACCCTCAATGTCCTGAATGTCACCAAAATGTCTTCCTTGCAACATTTCCTTTATATTTAGGTAAAGAAAAAGTCATTGGGGGACAGATTGAGTGAGTGGGGGGGATGTTCTGATACAGTTATTTGTTTACTGCCTAAAAACTCCCTCACCTACAGTGCTGTGTGAGATTGTCCAAGAGCTCCTTTGGGACTATTTTTGCATACACCTTTCTCATGTCAAGATTTTCAGTTAAGATTTTCCTAACTGTCTCTGTCAATATTTATTTGATCTGCTATGCTTTTCAGTCAGCTAACAATTTCAACACACAATTTGATGGATTTTTGACATGTTTTTGTCAGTTCTGCTTGTTACTGACTTTCTTGACCTCTCATCATCAGTGATGCTTTCTCTCCCCTCAGAAAAATGTTTAACCCATTTGTACACTGCCATTTTCTTCATGGCATTATCACCATACACTTGCATGAACATGTCCCTGATTTCACCTCCATTCTTGCCAAGTTTAACAAGAAATTTAATGTTTGCTCTCTGTTCTAATTCTAGCTGCACTAGTCTCAGGACAGCACACAGAAAACATTCAACAACAATATTGAAAGCCCCTCAGCAAGACATACTGCCACACAATGACACGAACACAGCTGTGAGACATTGATATACCAAAGTTATGAAACCTTTCCAAGTTGTTTGAACAATGCTGACAATGTAAATGCACAATGAAGAGTTCATGAACTTAATTGTCAGTATTTGTGTTTGACCAAATGTACATCTTTTAGTAAGCCAAGGAGTTGAAATTCCAGCTTGGTTAGTCTCATGGCAAAGCCTCTGCTCTTAAGCAATGAACAATTCAGGTTTCTAACCAGTACCATGAGGAAAAGTGATCTCTTTTATACAAATTTATGAATTCAGATGGAATATGAGCTAGCTTTATATGAATTATAACCCAAATGTTGCAACTACAAAAACATAACAATGGTGCTCAAACTTTTCTAGACTTGAGACTCACTAGGAATTGGAGTTTTGTATTTTGCTTTCTTCTTTTTAAAAATGCTAATACCCAGGATATACCCATATCACCTAAATTTAAGTCTTTGAGGGTGAGGTTGTGAGCATCAATATTTTTATAATTCTCCAAGTGATTTCAGTGTTTAGCCAAGATTGAGGACCAGTGGTTATAATTAGAATCAATATAAATTATGGGAATAAATCCTTGACTCTTCCAGATGGTTTAGAGAGAGTTATACAGAAAATGTAATTCTTGACTTGATATTTGAAAAAGGGAACGTCTGCCAAAGAATCATGAGGATAACAATGAGTCGGGAAAGGATATGACTGTAAATGAACAGAATATGGAAAAACATAGCAGACATAAAACAGAGTGTGGTACTCTGGGGCAATTGTCAGAATTCTGTTTCTTGATAATCTTGAATCATTCCCTAAGTGGTCTTGTTTGCATAATAATGTTTCCAGTTCTTCATTGATTATCTTAATCTCTTATCCTAAAAACATGGTATCTTTATTCCTTCCTTCTCAATTTCTCTCTGACAAGCCATCTATGTGATATTTTCTTTGGCTTCAAACCAGTCCCATCTGACCACTTTCTTACATTCTGCTTAAGATTTAGTGCTCTAAGTTTTACTTAAAATGTTTATTGTAACATTCCATTTTTAATTTACTTAGTTCAGATATCGAATCATTTATCTGTTCTGTTAATTTGTACATATTTCAAAGATAGAGCCTTTTACTTATTTGCTTCAGTAATATTTCCTGTAATTCTGTACTATAGTATGCACAGAGCAAACACTTTTCAATATGTTGACTGAAATAGTGTTTTTCCATTGTGTAATTTGTTGCAAATAATGTAAATGTTTTTAATTTTGAAAAATGTAATTATTGTTGCCTCTATCATATTTTTGTAAGTTTTAATAAGTAGAATCAAAATGTACAATAGAAATTTTAGTATTCTAAAGTTATACGAGGGGGAACTTCCAAAAAATTGAATTATTTTTTGGAGAATGGGCTCTTTGTAGTACAAACTTCTCCTGCCAGATATTAATAAGTGTTCTAGGAACCCATTGGCGTCAGTGTACCAGCTAGCTTTGTTATGAGAGACTGCGTTAGAAAGAAATGTCCTTAGTTATGGCAAACAGGTGATGAGTTCTTCTACCATGACAATGCACCTGCCCACACCATGCAGAGTGTTCAGCAGTTTTTGACCAAAAATGGTATGACTCCTATGCCCCACTTTCCCTATTCACCTGATTTTGCTCGAGCAAGTTTTTTTTTCCTCTGGATGAAAAAAAGTTCTCAAAGGGAACCATTTTGCCAAGGTGGAAGAGGTGAAACAAAAAATGGCAGAAGCACTAAAAGACATCAAACTTGATGATTTCAAAGACTGTTTTGAGCAGTGGAAAAGTGTCCTGATAGGTGTATTGCTTCACATGAAGGGTACTTTGAAGGTAAATGAAGTTTATACATGTAAGAATAAATTCACGATTCTTTATAAATAAATTTAGGTTCTAGGGGCCCCCTCTCATATATATATATATGATGTAAGGCCAGGTACCTTGCCTAATGCCTGTAATCTCAGCATTTTGGGAAGCCAAGGCAAAAGGATTACTTGAGCCCAGAAGTTTGAAACCAGCCTAGGCAACATAGCAAGATCTCATCTCTACAAAAAATTTTTTTTTAAAAATTAGCCAGATGTGGTGGCACATGCCTGTGGTGTCAGTTACTCGGGAGACTGAGGTAGAAGGATTTCCTGAACCCAGCAAGTTGAGACTGCCATGAGCTGTGATCATATCACTGCACTCCAGTGACAGAGTGAGAGTCTAGCTCAAAATAATAATAATAATAATAATAATAATAATAATGAATTAAAATAAAATTATATGTATGTAAAATATGTCTATAAGGTGAAGTACTAAGTTTAAAAATAACTGACATTTTGAAAATGCATTAAAATTTAAATCTGTGATAAGATGAAATTCTGTTCAAATAACTCGTCCACATACCTCAGGTTGACTTAATTAAAAAATCAGAGTTTAATTTATTTTTATTTTATTTTTATTTTTATTTTTTTTGAGTTGGAGTCTCACTCTGTCGCCCAGACTGGAGTGTAGTGGCCACTCCCAGCCACCGCAGCCTCGACCTACTGGGCTCCAGTGATCCTTCCGCCTCAGCCTTCCAAGTAGCCGGAATTACAGGCGCGCGCTACCACGTCCGGCTAGTTTTTTTTTATTTTATTGTAGAGATGAGGTCTTGCCTGCCCAGGCGAGTCTCGAACCCGCGGGCTTGGGCAATCTACTCACCTCAGCCTCCCAAAGGCGCGGGATTACAGGCTGAGCCACCAAGCCCGGCTTAATTTATTTTTAATGGTCACAGATGGGATGACAAGTTGGGTATGACAGGAATGTTTGAGAAATCTATTATTTTGCCTTAAACTATGTGCAAATGACTTCCAGGAAACAATTGGTCAGAATGTGATTTGAGTAATAACTTAAAATTCCAAAGAAGACATTACTAAAAACATATTAAAATGCTGTGTGAGTCTATTGGGGATTTTTAAAAAGTTATTTATTACAAAGTGGAAAATAAAAGTATAAAGAATTAAGATTGTTTTTTTTTCCAAAGAGAAATGACAGCAAAATGCAACATATGGCTTGAAATCACATTGCTGACAGTTTTTGGAAATTACTCAGGGGTTTTCATTATGAAACCAAAAAAAAAATACCATACTGTCTTTAAAATGTAACAAGCCAACATGTGTTTGAACTATTTAATGAGATCTTAGAGTGTTAACTGCCCCTGTGAGAGAAATGTAATTTATAAGTGGAATTGATAGACTGGAAAGTTAATTGACCCATTTGAACTGGTATCTTGACAATCATGTGACTACCAGCATTATACATCCAATAGAAATGGCTGTTGACATGACATTTCAGATAACAGGACAAATTTTACAGGTGCTTAGGAAATGCATGTGAAGCTTTGGTATCAACCTTTGGGTGAAAGCATTGGAGCATCTGAGAAATAACTGCTCTGAAACAGTGCTCCCTGGGACTAGAGCTTGTTGTTGCAAAATCCATTGTCACCTGATATCCTGGTCTACAGAAAGACAGTCAAAACAATTAATTGTTCTTTTACTCCCACAAAATAGTTTCCTATGTAAAGACTAAAAAAATCAAAATATGACAAATATAATAAAAAAGGGCCCTTAACAATGAAAAAACATGATCAATTTGCTAAGATATCCAAAATTATGTCACTTTCACAAACGGCACTGTATAATTTTACAACTTGATAGTCACATTAAGGGGAGAGTTGGGCATTTTCAAAGCCAAAGGGGAGAATCTAGTGATCAGGAGGGTGTGTGTGTGTGTGTGTGTGTGTGTGTGTGTGTGTGTGTGTGTGTTTTCCCTCACAATCTTTTTTTTTTTTTTAATTTCAGGCAACCTGTTGTATTTTTCTGAATCTCTTTGCCTCTTCTGCAAAATAGAAAAGTCAGACTAGATCAATGGTTTTCCACTTTTATTGGTTATTGTTTATATGCAATGAAGGCTCATGTTTTATGAAGTCCTAGAAACATTAACTTTAAGAACATGTCACTGTGTTCATCAACTTACTTTTCTGTCATAAACCAGCCAGGCAGCTAAAGCTGGAACTCTGGAATAGGGTATGAAGAGGGCTATACAACAATTTTTGCTCTTTGATAATCATACAAAGTTATCTCCAAACTTGTCTAAAAAAAATTTTTTTTTTTTTTTTGAGTTGGAGTCTTACTCTGTTGCCCAGACTGGAGTGCAGTGGCTACTCCCGGCCACCGCAGCCTCGACCTGCTGGGCTCTGGCGATCCTTCCGCCTCAGCCTTCCAAGTAGCCGGAATTACAGGCATGCACTACCACACCCAGTTGATGTTTTCATTTATTGTAGAGATGAGGTCTCACTGCCCAGGCGGGTCTCGAACCCGCGGGCTCAGGCAATCCACTCACCTCAGTCTCCCAAAGGCGCAGGATTACAGGCTGAGCCACCGAACCTGGCTTGTCTAAAAATTTTAAGGAAAGTAGGTTCTAACCATGATTTTAAAAAAGGAAACATAACATCGAAAAAGACATTTCAGTAGTTCTACAGACCTGAAATAAGAAATTTTATTTATTATGACATAGTTTTAACTCTTTAAAGCCTGTTATAAAATATGACTTTTATTTATCAATTACTAAGTATCTAGTACTCTTTTAAGCCCTATACAGATTAAAAACTTATTTTAACCTCATTAACAATCTGCATTACAGATGAGGAAACCAAGGCACAGAGAGCTTACATTGTTTGCCCAAAACCACACAGTCTTTAAGTGCTGGAACAGGGATTTCTACTCAGCAGTTTGGCTCCATAGTCTGTATTTCTCACACTTTAGTGCATTACAAAATGAGTTGCTATCCACTGGAGGCAATCAAGGTATGAAGCTGTTCTGACAGTTTAACTCAGTTTGTAGATCATGAATAAAGCAGCTTTGCCTTCACTGTGCATCTTCCTCGACCCTCTATAAACATAGAGGTGTATATTCTTTATTAAAAACCTCCAGCTTTGAGCATATCCATCCTCTAATGTAAAACTCTAAAAGCAAGTGCTTACTCAATGCTTGCACATGTATTGTGGTCTTCAGTTCATCATTTTTATTTTTCAGCAAAATCCTCTTTTTTTTTTTTGCGTTTGAGTCTCACTCTGTTCCCCAGACTGGAGTGCAGTGGCCGCTCCCGGCCACCGCAGCCTCGACCTGCCGGGCTCTGGCAATCCTTCCACCTCAGCCTTCCAAGTAGCCGGAATTACAGGCATGCGCTACCACACCTGGCTGATTTTTTTTTATTTATTGTAGAGACGAGGTCGCGCTGCCCAGGCGGGTCTCGAACCCGCGGGCTCAGGCAATCCACTCACCTCAGCCTCCCAAAGGCGCGGGATTACAGGCTGAGCCACGGAACCCGGCTCAAAATCCTCTTTTTAAAATAAATCATGGATGATTTATTTCACCTGTGATTTCACTCAATGCATGTGTGAAATTTTGTTTATTTTAATGTGTGTGGCTGAGAAAAATTTAACACAAACCGAAAACAAGGGCTAGAAAACACCGTTGCGGAGAATACCTATTATGGCTCCATCGTGGTTTGGTTGTATCATATATGGCACGTCTTCATTGATATGGCACATCTTTACTGATACAGATGAGAAGTTACAAAGATAAATTTTTTTCTGCTTACTTGCAATCTCAAAACAATTCTCTATTAAGGATTGGGGGATGAGCGGTGGCAAAAAATGTTGAAGTAATGCTTCTGATTCTTATCATAAACATACAGTCAAAAAGAGCGATACCTGCACACGTATGTTTATCGCAGCATTGTTCACAATAGCAAGAACCTGGAAACAACCATACTGCCCATCAAAAGAGGACTGGATTTAAAAAATGTGGTACATATACACGATGGAATAGTACGCAGCCATAAAAAAGAACAAAATCATGAATTTCGCAGCAACCTGGATGGAACTAGAGTCTATAATACTGAGTTACATCTCACAGAAACAAAGATCAGAATATCACATGTTCTCACTCATATAATGAACCTTGAACATCCAATGTAATACTATAAGAAAGTGACTGACGGTACTGGGAAATTATGGGGGGGAGGGGGATGGGATTAACAGTAGCAAATATCTGTCTGGGACTGGGAAAACACCTCTTATCAACAGGGTGCCTGAATGAAACGTAATTGTACACCTCACCCTTAACTGTACCCCACAAAACCATAATAAAAAATACTGATTAATTATAAAAAAAAGAGCACCCACCAAGTTAACTGGTGGTCCTGCTCTGTCTTATTTCATTCACTCTTCATTTTTGCCATTTGCACTTATCCTGATGTGTGCACCTGCTATGTGAATGCACCTGGACATTGCCCATTCAGCTTGACACAGGAACTGGCTTGTACATATTTGCATTCATGGATATGCTCCAGACTGAATTTAGTTTTTTTAAAAAAACATGAAACTGTCCTGAACCGTACTTTCTTAATTGATGACACCTTAACAAGAAGTTCAAGTATGTGTGTAGTGATGGGAGATCTGTACAACATGAGTTAGCCCTGAAGAAGAAATTAATGTATTGGTGGCTCCACAGGGTTGTACTTTAACACAAAAAATTGCTGTGACTATTGTCATTCATTACAACTTTTAAGGAGTTAAAATATACTTTTAAAATATTAAATTCTAATTAATTGGTTGTAAAGTCACCTCCCAAATACCACAACAGATTTAAGTTTACATTTTGAAAACCATTCAACTAAACCACATTGTACATCACCTGTTTTATAGCTGACATTATTTTTTTAATGTAAAAATGATTACCAAGTACTAAATTTATTGCTTAATTGATTTATTATTGGTAGATATTTTGACAGATATACTTTGCTTATTTTCTGTAAGACATTTCTTTGTAAGGGGGGCATGTAGAAAAAATATGGACAATATTATGAGGACATTATTTAAGCTTGGTTCCTTTCATGCTACATTGTTAAATTTTTGTCTAGTAAAATTTGAAATAATTGGGATGTACATGACCAGTTTCTACACAGACCAAAGCTCATTCTGAGTCTAAGGTGCTCACACCAAGCAAAAATACCTTTTCTAATCCTTAAATATATTTGCATTCCTTTGTGCATGTGTAGACTAAGAATATCAGTGGAGCTGTCTGCATAGTTAAAAATTAAAAACACTAAGAAAATATGAAAATAAGTGAGCTGGATGCGGTGGCTCATACCTGTAATCCCAGTACTTTGGGAGGCTGAGCCCACGGGCTCGAGACCAGCCTGGGCAACATGGCGAGACCTTGTTCTGCAATAAATTCCCCCTCCACAAAAATGAGCTGGGTATGGTGGTGCACACCTGTAGTTCCAGCTATTTGGAAGGCTGAAATGGAAGACTCACCTGAGCCCAGAGGGTTGAGGCTGCAGTGGTCATGAGCATGCCACTGCATTCCAGTCTGGGCAATAGCATGAGACTCTGACTCACAAAATAAGAAAAGAAAAGAAAAGAAAAGAAAAGAAAAGAAAAGAAAAACTGGGTTGACCAAGACTAATAGCATTTCTCTTTTGGGTGTTTTTAAATGAAGAAGTTAGCCTTCCCACAGGCCTTGGAACATGTATCATTTTTTATCCTTTTTGTTTCCTTTAAATATACATGAAAGTTATCAACTTCTGGCAATTATTGCTTCAAAATGCTTGTGTATATGCCTCCTTAGGTGTACTCCTATTTTTTAAAGTATTTTGTTTTATTAGAATTAAATTTACACAGTTTTAAACAAGCATTTCAAAATTTGGTGTTTTTTTTTTTTACCTCAATGAGTAATTGGTAAAGAAAAATTACTTCAAAAAAAAATCCTCTCATTGTAAAAGAAAAACATCCTGAACAACTATCTCATATGTCAGTTTGATGCTATTGTAAATCTACCACACAGAGCCTCTCCATTTGGACTTTCTTTATGTGACTTACATTTCAGTGTCATTATTCTTCCATGGAAATGTATATAAACAGTGCTCACCTAATACTGAAGAAGTTCTTATAGCTCTAATGCAGGAAATGATTACATGTTTTCACATAAACACTAGGAATAAAGGTATAGCATCATGTAATTTGAGAGTTAAATGACATTAATATTTGCTTTTCAAAAAAATCTAAAATTCTTTCAATATCAAAAAAAGTATACTTTGAATATAATTGTAACACTCCAATAATCAATACAAATAAGATAGTGATTTTGACTCTGGATTATTCTCTATAATCAACATTCTGATTGAGAGTAATGTCTGAAGGTATTAGTGCCCTACTGCTTTCCCTTGTGAATCATTTTATATTTACTTATACTTGATTTTTGATTAAATATGTATTTACATTTAATACATCTATAAGGTATATTTTAGTAAGCACTCTCTGATGTTTTCTAAGGTATATTTTTTGAACAATTTTTTTCACATTTATTGCACTTGTAGAGTTTCTCTCCAATACAAATTTTCTGAAGTTGAATAAAGTTTGAGCAACTGTTGGAGAGGGTTGGTCTCCAACAAACCCTCAGTATAAATTCTCCTGTGTACAATAAGATCTGCCATGCACTCCTCTTTACATTTGTCATGTCTTCCATCAGTATGAATACTCTTCTGTGTTATAAAACTTGTATTTTGTGAATGATATTTCAGCAGTTTTTATATTTGTAACCCTTGTATCAAGTACAAACTATCTAATATTGAGAAAGTTGCTCAGATTGCTTCAAACTTATCTAAAATCATGGACTAGAAAATGTCAAACCCAAATGCACTGTACTTGCACATATTTTATGAATCCTGTATGATGTTTTATTACTGACTTCCCTGTAATTAATTTGTTCATTTTTTTGACAAATGTTTATTGTGCACTGCTCTGGGTGTTAAAGATACAATAGTGAACAAAAGAGACCAGACCCCTGCTCTTTCAGAGCTTAGATTCTATTGGGGCAAAAGATAATAATCCACACTCCTCCAAGTGAATAAGGGAAGGAATAAAGAGACATTGTAATAGGCCACAGTAGGCCACTGTTCTAGAGAGGGATCACTCCTTGAAGGAGTGATCTTGCTCTGAACTCTGAAGCATGAGCAGATACTACTTGCTGGAGAAGAGAGGAGTGTGCTAGCAGAGGGAAGAACATGGGTAAAGATCTAGAACCTAAAAGAAGAGCAGAATGGTTGACAAGAATAAAATAAGAAGGGATGTATTGGAAAATGAGGCTGGAGAAAGAGATGGAGACCATAACAAGCCTGGTGCTAATCCCTTGTAACGAAGATTCTTATCACCCCAAGAACAAAGGGAGGCTAAAGAGGGCTTTAAACAGGAAGAGTGATGTATGTGGAAAAACACTCCATACTAATTGGCAACTAAGAATATAAGATTTGTAGGTGTTAAGTATTCACAATAAAGTTAACACTTGGGAATTTTTCAAAGGCATGCTAAATGACATGAAATTTTGTTTTTATAAAGTATTATGCAATTCAAAAGTGTACTGTTCACGTTGACGTTTGTAGACTTGTGATAGGCCTAAAAGTGGCAACCCACAGTCCTTTTATAAAAAATCCATAAATTAAAGTCTAGGAAAGACCAAATATTTTAAAATCAAAACAATGGAACTGAAGAAATGACCAAGATGCTTATGTAATAGCAATCTGATGTCTTCACGGATTCTTAAGCAATTTGAGCCCTACACCCTGGTTTACTTCCAGCTTAGGTTAGAAATGACTCGAAATTGTTACCACCTGACAGCTGCTGACGTATTTGAGGTTCATCAATTATCAGATTAGCCCAAGAGCAGGTGTCCTCGTGGTAAAGACAATGTCCTAATTGCCACCAACTGGTTTCTTCTTCAGCAAAGTCAGTAAGAAGGCCACAGATCAAGTTGTTTAATCACATCAATAAGAAATGAAACAGAATGCTTAGGTCACTTCTCTTCCCTTGAGACTTCAGCAAATCTGCTTTTTATCCTTTCTCCTTAAGTGTTTTACCCAATCCCATTTAAAATGAATCAAATGATATAAATTCTCTGCTTCCCTCACAAAACCTCTAAACACTTTGCTTCTCCCTACCCAGTTTTCTTCTTTTTGCTTCCTTAGTAAACATTTAAGGAGTTCCAGCCCGTGTTTCATATTCCAGGATTCAAACAGTAAGCTGAAATGTTCAGTTAAGTCATGAAGAAGAAATGAGATAGAAAATTGAGTTGACTAATCACCTCACTAGGTGGTCCTTATATATGGAGATCAAAGTTATCATAAGGGTTGGATAATAGTAACTATAAGCTATTCACAATACAATAACAGAGAATTGTGCTCTGGAATCTTCCATTTGTTGTATTCTTAAGCCTGAGTAGAATGTACATGATTAACAAATATGCATTTTTACTAACCAGATCTTACAATATGATAGATGGTAAATAGTGTGGAAAGTGGTTATCACATATGTTTGGGGAAAGAAAAAACGTTTCTATTGGTGAGTATAGGTTCTTTTTTCCATTAGGATAAAATATCACTTAAAGGTATGCTTTTCAGCCGGACTCGGTGACTCAGCCTGTAATCCCACGCCTTTGGGAGGCTGAGGTGAGTGGATTGCCTGAGTCCGCGGGTTCGAGATCCGCCTGGGCAGCGAGACCTCATCTCTACAATAATCAAAAAAAAAAATCAACCGGGCGTGGTAGCGCATGCCTGTAATTCCGGCTACTTGGAAGGCTGAGGCAAAAGGATTGCCGGATCCCAGCAGGTCAAGGCTATGGTGGCCGGGAAGCGGCCATTGCACTCCAGTCTGGGCGACCGAGTGAGACTCCAACTCAAAAAATAAATAAATAAAAATAAAGGTTTGCTTTTCATGTTCTTATAATATAATCTCATAAGATTTCTATTTTACACTTCAGGAAATTGAAATTCAGTAGTGTAGTGAGAAGCAAATCAGGAAATAGAATTTAGGTATCTTGTTTTTCAAAGCTTACTTATTTTACCATTGCCATCTGTTAAATTTTGCCTCTTATAGTAGGTTTTTATCAACATGATGGCCAAAACAGAATGCTCTGAGCTATGACAAAGAAATCTTATATTTGTGGGGAGAGTGATAAAGGGGAAAGTGGACCTTGGGTTGAGGCACAAAGTGTTTTAATAGTTTAGGGTTTCACACATGGAAAAGCAATCCTGAGGTCAGCTAACACCTGTTCTTCCAGATTCTGATATATCTGGTTTACGTAAACCCCTTTATTTTTCTTTTTATGTAAAGGATTTTTCTGGTAATAGCTATGGGGGAACTGTCAATAGCAAAAATAACGTGAGAAGTTTTTAAAATTCATGAGGTTTGATCCCTGATTTGTATTTTAAACTTCTTTATCAAATTTTAACACTAATTTAAAACAGATATTAATTACAAATCTCCCAGAAAAAGGAGCATGAGGATGTTAAAGAAGTGACAACTTTCCTTTGGATATATACCAAGAAGTAGGATTGCTAGATTATATAGTAGTTCCACTTTTTCATTTTAAAAAATATTTATTTATTTTTAAATGGAAAAGTTGAACTCACAGAAGCAGAAAGTAGAAAAGTGGTTTCCAGAGGTCAAGGTGGAGGAGAGAATGAGTAGATAATAAACTTTTAGTTATGAGAAATGAATACACTCTGGAAACTTGACATACAGCATGGAGACTATAATTTATAATAATGTATTATATACTTGAAATTTGCTAAAAAACTAGATCTTACATATTGTCACTAAAGAAAATGTAACCATATGAGATGATGAATATGTTAATTAGCTTGATTGCGGCAATCATTTCACAATGGAAACGTATATCAAAACATCACATTGTACACCTTAAATATGTAATTTTTATTTAAAGTTCTGTTTCAGTAATGCTAAAAAATAAATATAATTTTAAAAAATAGAACTGTTACTTTTTCTGTAGAAATCGCTCCCAGATGCTGGGCCTCCCTCCAGTGTTCACCTGTTGGAAACACATTAATAGGAAAAGTCAAATGACTTTATAACTATGTCATATTATACAAAGTCTATAGTATTTCTATTTAAATATAGGCTTTGTCAGCATGGCTATACCAAATATTATACTCTACTGGGTACTTCGCACATTACATCACCCCGTTATCTCTTTCTAGAATAACTATTTGGAGGCCAAGTTTTTAGTTAAGCAATAAAATAGCAGGTTAGAAAAGTCTAAGGGTAACTAAAAAGTTTTATCAAAAATATTGCAAAGGATTGCATCTTCCTTTGTGATGAGGATCTTTAGTAAGATATTTTGCTTGTGTAACTTGTAGCTATGATCTAGTCTTGCATGTTGGGAGCATCATGACTTTCATTCAGATATCCATCGCCTTCATGCAACTTTTCATAAGTATTTCATGCTATACTCCCTCAAGTTTGATTTTCTTTATGTACACACAGATTTTGAAATTTAGTGCAGAATAATTTTTAATAAAATTAAATGGCAATGATTATATAAGTAAAGATTGAACGAGGATTTTTCTTTATTACTCTCGACACAATTGGTTAAATAATTACTATAAGGAAAATCAATGTGCTGAGTATTGGGGGCGGGACTGTATCTTCTAAGCATTTGCTGAGCTTTGCTGAGCACTTAATACCAGTACTGATGTTCATCAAGTCTAATTCCTACTCTATGTGCTCACAAGAGGAACTCATTTATCTCTTTGTAACATAATCTCTAAATATTGTGTAATTATGTCTGAGTCCAATCGGGAGATAAAAACCACATTAATCTGAATAGGAAAAGAGTAATAGAAATAATTATTAACTATCATATGAGATTGGAGTAACAAGGGGCTGACTGGTAAGAAGTATAAACAAACAAACAAATAAAAATTATAATTAGAGTACAGGAATTGAATATATAAAGAACAGTGGGTATCCCAGGGCTGGGGTAATTGATTGCAGAATAGTCCCACTTCCCCAGACATAAGATTCAGACTTACTGGAGAGGAAATTAACTTAGCTCATTGAAACATGGAAAAATTGTTGTGGTGCCCCTGACATTGGAACTTGCAGAAAATCTGTCTTTCATAACTGCCTGAAATCACCCTCTTGGTAGCTGAGGAAATCTGTTCATAGGACAATGTCTCACCGGGTCACTCTTCTGTGAAACTGCTCATGAGATGTTACAGTGTTTTGAAAAAACCTGCTGTTGGAGAGGCTGCCTTCAGGAAGCAGGGTGGTGGTGGGGGTGAGTTGGGAGGAAGTGTGGGTAGGAGCTGCCACCAAAGAAGTTGCCTGCACAGGGGAAGGGGTGGGGAGGGAGCTGGCTGCTGAAGAAGCCACCTACCTTAGACACTTTAAACCTACTTGAATATTTTGGTTCATAAGCACCCAGGTACAAAGCTAATGACGCTTCTGGCTAGAGCACCTGGAAAGCTTTCTCTTGCTCTGAGATGCATCATTTTGGCATTTCAAACTTCATTAGGAGTGGTCCTTATTGGATCCTGCTTTTAGTCAACCAATTAAAACAATTTAAAGCACCCAGTCCTATCTGTTAGCACACAAAATCATATCATTGTTGTCCATAAATATAGTCCAAGCTAAAATTAAGACCTTCTGTATTAGTTTTAGCTCATAGCCCACAAACATTCCCCTAGTATTCCAAGCACAGCATTAACTTGTGATTAGGATACTTGTAGAACTGTGAATAAAGCTATGGCCTACACTAATATTGCAATCTCAGAATTGACGTGGCATATGATTCTCAACTACAGATAATTTTACTCCCATCCCTCCCCAGGATATTGGCAATATCTGGAGATACTTTTGGCTATCACACCTAGAGAGGTGCTGGCAGTATCCACCGGACAGAGGTCAGAGATACAACTAAACATCCTATAATACACACAATAGCCCTTACCAAAGAATAATTACTTGGCCCAAAACGTCAATAGTGCAGAGGTTGAGAAATCTGTTAGACTCGAAGAAGTGGTCATGTTGAAGTAGAGAAAAACCTCAATGGAAGGGGCCAGAGGATATACTTTTAACAAAAGAATGGGCTCAATGATGGCTTGGTAAGACGGGGATCACAGAAGTCATCACAGAACTAGGCCAAGGGATGACAATGGGCACATAGGATCCATGTGACTGACGGTTGTTTCACTAGTCTCTGAATGTATAATCAGAATAACGTAGAAATCATTGGTAGGCGCACAACTTTGACATTGGGTTCTTGGTCTGTGGGGTAAGCTGTCATTTTTCTGTAGTTCCATAGCCATTTCATTCTCTTTACAAATCACTTGCTCACCTTTAAAGTCTAGATGATTAATAGAGGATAAAGAAATTCCCAATTAGAGAAAGATCAAAACTTAGCACCTATTAAAGGAATATAAGAACTAAAATTTTCTAATAAAATTTTTGAAAAGATCCCCTTAATTTTTCCTTGCTAATAATGACTTAGGTGTGTCATTTAGATGGATTCAGAAAAATAAGTTTATTTTGTTCTAAGTGCAAGTTTGTGGAAATAACAAAACAACAAAAAAGGAAATAACAGCAACAAAAATAATCTTGGGCTATGGCTATCCATTTTCAAACAAAATATGCCACATTATTTATTTGCTTTCTCTCTTTAGAACCAGACTGAAACCACAAGCATATATACCTACTTCAAATCATTTAGCTGCCACATGGAGAATTATATCTTGAATCATACCTAAAAGTGGCCTTAAAGCTTTATTTTACAGATAAAGGTATTGAAGTTCAGGAAAGTGAAATGACTCCTCCAAGTCAAGCAGTATTTTAGTTGGCTGCAACCCAGATTACTGCACTCCCAATTAACATTATTTCTACTAAATAGAAAAATAATTATCTTAGGGTGAGTTAAAATAGTATGATTCAATTTAAAATCATGATGCTGATCTTTCTTTCTTTCTTTCTTTCTTTCTTTCTTTCTTTCTTTCTTTCTTTCTTTCTTTCTTTCCTTCCTTCCTTCCTTCCTTCCTTCCTTCCTTCCTTCCTTCCTTCCTTCCTTCTTTCTTTCTTTCTTTCTTTCTTCCTTTCTTTCTTTCTTTCTTTCTTTCTTTCTGAGTCAGAATCTTACTCTGTAGCCTAGGCTGGAGAGCAATGGCACACTCATGGCAACCATGGCCTCGACCTGTTGGATCCAGGTATTTCTTCTGCCTCAGCCTTCCAAGTTGATGGAACCACAGGTGCGTGTTACCACACCCAGCTAATTTTTTGATTTACTATAGAGATGAGGTCTCGCCATGTTGCCCAGGCAGATGTCGAACCCCTTGGCTCAGGCAATCCTCTTCCCTCTGCCTCCCAAAGTGCTGGGATTACAGGCGTGAGCCACCACGCCCAGTTGGTTGATCATATTTTCAATGAACTTTATTTATTTGGGCCTAACTATATTTACCAATTTGTACAGTTTTACACAAGGCAAAAATGAAGATATTTCTGTTTAATATATACTGTGTTCTTTATTAAACAATTAATTTGACAACTCTAAAACACTCCTTTTATTTCTAATGCAATTTTCAACTTTTCCCCAAAACCATGAGAATTCAGGGAATGAGAAAGAGCTTATCTAGTCTTCATTTCCATCATCATTGATAACACACATGCTCTTGATAAACCACTTTGTTCTTTGTGCTTCCATTTCCACACTCAAATCCTGCCTTTGTTCTCTACCTCATCAATGGGATGCAGATGGATGAAAGCATAAGAGAGTTGTTGCTGCAAGGCTAAATGATAAAGATATAGGTTTTAAATAGAATTATCCTGTTGTCTAGTTTAAGAGTAACAGCATTGAGTTAAGTAGTGAGAGTAGTTTGAGCGAAATACTTGGTAAGGAAGAGAAGGCAAAGGGAGATAGAGAATAAGAATGTGTTGGCAAATTTCTCTATCCTAAAGGTTTATAGGAAAATTATTTTTTTCCTATTTATAACATAAAGGTGATTTTTTTTTTGTGAAGCCCTTTGTTCTAAGGTCTGTCATTCTGACCTGACTCAGGAAAGACAAAGATTTATTCTCTAAATTTTATGGTGCAGCACAGAACAAAACAAATCAAAACCAAAACAAGATGTGAATTCTGAAAATGTAATTTTGTAGATATTGTCCAAACCAGACTTCATAATATCAATTTGAATCTTAAAATATAAGTAAATATTTTAATTTACATTATAAATTTCTTTCTAATACCACCCAAAACTCTGGGTTTGAGGATATCCAGTGATTAAAAAACTGACCAAAGCCTATTTCATTTAATCGAAAGTTATATTTCAAAAGCTGTCTCTCCTCTGATTAATATACTTTGCATCTTATGCTGTATTAGTTCCTAATTTTCTGTATATATTCTTTTGATAATTATTTATTACTTTCCAAATTAAAGATACAGTCATTCATTCAACAAATATTTATTGAACCTTTTAAGAAACAAACGTCACTGCTGGGGATCCAAAGGAAATTGTTCCTACACTTGAAGATCTTACAATATTAATCAGCAAAGTTAAAGTGAATGTATAATTTGGTTCAGCATCCCAATCCATGCAATCAGGAAAGGGAACTCAAAATTACTTACTATATTTTGAAATGTCAAATATGTTACTAAATTATATTATATTACTAAAATTACTAAAAAAAATATATTACTAAAATTACTAAAAAACAGAGTGGCAAAGGATCAGTGAAAGAAATCCCATATTTTGAATTTCCTTACATAATATAAATCCTAAGAATTAATCCAGTTTTTAGAAATGTAAATCTCATTCCCAAAATAAGTTCAATCAAAAGCTTTTCTTATAAATCCCCAAACTATAAGAACCTTAGAGAATGCAGGAGATATCTCTATGGAAATTGGAACTGGCAACCAATTCCTGATCAAAACCCCAAGCGCCCATGCCATAAGAGATAAGATAGACAAGTGGGAACTCATCAAACTGACAAGCTTCTGCAGAGCCAAGGAAACCATCAAGAGAGTGGGGAGGCAGTCTACAGACTGAGAAAAAAATATTTGCCAACTGTATGTCTGGCAAAGACCTAACATTTAGAATCTACAAGGAACTCAAACATGCTGAAAATAAAAAAAAAACAAACAGCCCCATTACAAAGTGGGCAAAAGATGTGAATAGACATGTCTCAAAAGAAGACATATGAGTAGCCAACAGATACATAATAGAATGCTTACCCTCATTAGTCATCAATGAAATGCAAATTAAAACTATACTAAGATACCACCTAACTCCAGTCAGGAGGGCTATCATCAATAATTCAAAAAACAATAGATGCTGGAGAGGATGTGGCAAAAAGGGAACACTTCTACACTGTTGGTGGGAGTGTAAACTAGTACAGCCTCTGTGGAAAACAGTGTAGCGATTCCTAAAAGATCTAAAAATCAAACTTCCATATAACCCCGCAATCCCCCTACTGGGAATATACCTGGAAGAACTCAAATCACTCTATAAAAATGATACCTACACATGTGTGTGTAACACAGCATTGTTCACGGTAGCAAGAACATGGAACCAACCGTGCTGCCCATCAAAAGAGGACTGGATTTTTTAAAATGTGGTACATATACATGATGGAATATCACACAACCATAAGGAAGAATAAAATAATGAACTTACAGCAATCTGGATGGACTTAGAGTCTATAATACTGAGTGATCTTTCACAGAAACGAAGAACTGAGTATCACATGTTCTCATTCATAAGCGGTCCTTGAACGATTATCCTAATACTATAGGAGAATGATTGGCAGTACTAGGAAACTACCGGGAGGGGGCGGGGAAGCAGGATTGGCAGTAGTGGGAATCTGCGTGGAAAGGGGGGCACACATCATTAACAAGGGTACCTGCATAATGAACACTTGTAAACCTAACCCTGAATTATACCCACATCTTTAAAATAAATTTTCTTTAAAAGTTTTCTTTTTCATATGTTTTGAAAAGTTTATTAGTTTAAGAGAAATATTAAATCATAGCCATGAATATAACTATATGCTGAGTCCTGTGAGACCTCATAGCAAATTATCAAAACTGAGAGTGATCTTGGAGATCCCCAACACAAATATAAACCTATTTACCCACCCCATATTCTGTATTATTTTTTATATATCTTTTACTTCTATGTATGTCATAAATCCTATTATACAATCTTTAAAAATTTTGTATTACACAGTCATTTGTCTTTTGAAGAACTGAAGAAAATAAATAATCACTTATTGTCATAAGTACTTTTTATATTTTTCATTTTTTCTTGTAGAAAGTTTCTATACATGTCATTTATTTCTAGACTAAAGAACTTTGCTTAGCATGCCTTGTAGTACAGTTTTACAGGAAACAAATTCGCTTATCTTTTAAAATCAGAAAATGTCTTATTTTGTCTTTATTTTTAATTTTTTTCTTTTATGCTGTGTGTAACCACTGTAGTATTTGTTCCATTAGCTTAGTGGCCAGCTAATGATTTGACAGGTATTTCCTTAAATGCCTGGTATCAAAAACAGATCAGCAAAAACAAAAAACAAATAAGAATCTCTCTCAGTTTGTGCAGAATGGTTTTGTGTTGGGACATTCCTTGAGTTCACATCCAGGCATTCTAACTCTACCTTAGCTTTTACTTCCTGCTTGTGCAAGCTGGAAGATCAACTAGAGATGAGAGCTGAGATTCTTCTCACATCTTTTCAGAGCATGCATCCAGCCTGGGCATGCATGTGGCCTGCTATATTCCCTGCAATAAGTAGAAGTTTCTCTACACCCTTATCATACCAAGTATTTCTCTACACCCTTGTTATATCAAGTATTATTCTGGCCCATAATTCTCAGGCTTTTTTGGTCTATCTCTTGCTCTCCCTGACTGTTATCTCTCACCCCAGATGCCAGTAACTAATACATTTGTTTTTAAGCACTTTCAAATAATGCCACCTGTGAGGTTAAATATGCCATAGAGAAGTTCCAAGGCAGGCGAAACAAGTGTAAACCCTTGAGCCACTCCTTCTGGAACCACTAGACGAGTTAAACCATACAGCCTCAATTTTTTAGAAAATAAAGTCTGCATTGCTTCCTCTGGTACCAATAAGCTATACAAGGGGCACAAAAGCTGAGGAGTTGGGGATGGTAATATGGTTAGTTAAAATGCCACAGCTCTCTCTTAAAATTCAGTCATTTTTTCTTCATTAAGTGCCTCCTTTGTTGTTGGAAAGTTTTTACTAGATTCTACAATCCCCTAAAAGTTGATTCTTATGATTTTGTCTAGCTTACACAGAGGAATGGAGATCTGTACATTCCTACTTGGCAATATCCACTGATGCCATTCTTGCTTTCTTTTTTGTTTGTTTTTCTTGCCTTCATTTTTGAAGGTCATTTTTACCTTTCAGATATAGAACTCAGAGTTGGCTTTATTTTTTTTCTCTCTCAGCATTTCAATAATTGATTTTATTGTATTCTAAACTCCACTCTTTCTTTCTTTCTTTTCTTTTTCTTTTCTTTTTTTTTTTTTGAGTTGGAGTCTCACTCTGTCACCCAGACTGGAGTGCAGTGGCCGCTCCCGGCCATCGCAGCCTCGACCTGCTGGACTGTGGTGATCCTTCCACCTCAGCCTTCCAAATAACTGGAACTACAGGTGTGCGCTACCACACCAGGCTAAGTTTTTGATTTATCGTAGAGATGAGGTCTTACCAAGTTGCCCAGGTGGGTCTCGAACCCGCGGGCTCAGGCAATTCATTCACCTCAGCCTCCCAAGGTGCGGGATTACAGGCTGAGTCACCGAGCCCCGGCTCATACTCCACTCTTTCTAATAAGAAATTATCACTTAATCTCATCATTATTCTCTTAAATCTCCCATATCTCATTACTTGCAAGATTTTCGTTGTCTTTTAGCATTTTTATTAAGATAGCCTATATATGTGTTTCTTTATATGTATATCTATTGAGTTTGCTGAACTTCTTGAATCTGTAAGCTAGTATTTTTCATCAACTTTGAAACACTTTCAATCATTAGTTTTTCCAAAGTTTTTATTTTCCAGTCTTTTTATTCTCCCCTTTTTGAACTCCAAGCACATGTACTTTAGACAAAATAGTAGTGTTTCACAGATTCCAGATATCTCTTTCACTTAATTTTCAGTTTTTTCTCTATTTATTTTTCATATTAGATAATTTCTAATTATTTTTCTTCAAGTTTACTAACTTTTTCTATTGCTGTCTGTGTCCAATGTAGTATTAAGACTAAGCAACAGATTTTTTTAATTACAGATACTGTCATTTTTATTTCTAGAATTTCCATTTGATTCTTTTTAAAACAATTTCCATGTATTCATTTATATTCCTCTCTGGTTCACTTACTATAATAATAATTTTCTTTAAGCCACTCATTGAATATATGTATTAACTGGTTAAAAATCAAAGTCTGCTAATTGCAATATCTGAATGATCTTATGGTCTGGTCTGCTAAATACATTTTCTCTTATTTATATATTTTTTTTCTTTCTTTACACAACTATTCTTGGTGCATCCTGAATATTTCAGAGGATAAATTGTACAAACATTGGGTTCTATTATGCTCTTCTGAAGAGTAATACTTTATCTTCTGGCATACAGTTAAATTACTGGGTGACACATTGAACTTGTAGATACTTGGTTTTATACTTTGTTAGAGAAGATTTGTTTGGGTTTTACCCTTATTCATATGAAAAATCTTTGTCCTACAACATAGAATGAGTGAGGATGTAGACCTTCTTTGGTTCCAATAAAAGCTCCTCTAAGCTAGTAAACTTTACATTCAAAATTCTAACTCCTGTGCAGTGATAGTTATCAATATCCCACTCAATGATTTTTGCCTTCCAGCTTTTATTTTCTACTGGGTTTCTTACAGTTTTTCTGCCCAGGCACAGTTAGAGGGTCAGCCAAGGATATGAGGAGAATTTATATACAAATATACAGGCTTCTATGTTTGTGTCTGTGGCCCCTTCCTTTCCTGACTGTATCTCTTTAATTTGCAGCCATCTGGCAAACCCAAACTCTGGTACCACATCTCAGTCCAATAACACTGCAGCTTTCTACTTAATCTCGATATTTTTCGCCTAAACTCTATGGACTGGGGAATGGTCAGGAGAAAAGCCATAAGCACATAGATCTCATCCACTGCAGTACCCTTTTATTGCTTAATTTGTATCAGTCTCCAGTGTTTTCAATAGCTCAATTTCTATTTATGTGTTATGATATGTTTTGACCAGGTTTCTTAGTGGTTATTTGCAGGAGGATTCATTTGATACAAACCATTACGACATTATAGAAACTAACAAGTGATATTGAAACTGGATTCCTTGGAGAGCTAGTAGATCCTAGAAAAGTTAGGTTGGGAAGTCTCATCAACCACAAACATCTTCCTCCCTACTGCTGCCAGAAACAACTGCAAAGAATGATGGTGAAGTTAGGCTGGTTCAGTCTCATCTTCTTCCCTACTGCTGCTTTACAAAGAGATGATTGCTTTTTTATGTTTTATTTTATTCAGCGTTGTTGTTACTTGTAAGATTTTATTTGGAAAATAAAATATGCTAAGAATAATTTGGAAAACCACTGCAATAGACAATTTTTTCAACAGATTTGAATAAAATCATGACATGTGCTATACCAGACTTCAGATTTTCATTTCAGTTAATGACTAAAGTTAGAAGTCATGGTAAAATTCTTAATAACAAAAATTATTTTTCTATGCTGAGGCTTCTTTATTTGTACTTTTATTTATATTTTATGCCAAGGCTTCTTTATTTATACTGAAAATAAGTTGTATTTCCATATAGAAATAATGAACTATTATCATAACATTTTACCAAAGTATGTAGCTTATATATAGGCTGCTGACCACCATAGGAACAAAACTTTCAACTAAAACTGTCAAATGAAGTCCTCTTATTCCAGATTTCTAGTAATGGAAATTGCTGAAGTACTTTTAAACTTCTGAAGCTGAGAATACAACAAAAGGAAAAATTACAACAAAGTCACTATGGAATAAGGCCAATACATATTTTATTTTATAATCAACTTAAGCGTAGTTATGCAAGATAGCAGTAGATATTACATGGAAAGTTTTGCCATTTAAATTTAAAGAGTGGTACATATAAGCATATCTAATTATTTAACTACTGCCTCTTTAAAAAAATATTAATATCTAGCATAATGTTCTTATTTGTTTTTGAAACATAGCATTCCAATACCTTTTATCAGGACAGAGTTTCTATCAATTCATTTTATTTCCAAATAAATGGAATTTTAATTTTTCAGCTATCATAAAAAAATAGCATGCTATATATTCAGTTTGAATGTTAATTTTTTAAAACTTGTTTTAATGGAATGAATTGTTTTCGTGTTGATTATTGTAACATTTCTTAAGAAAAAAAACATGAATTGGACATGATTAGAGATCATTAGACAAAAATTTGTCTGACCTTTCAAGGAATACTAAGAAGCATCCTCTCAACTTTGTTTCACTGAGCTGATTCTAAGCTCTCTATTAGTGGTTCAATTCTTTGGGTTAGGTTTTTATATTTGTTATAAATTGAAAACAGACTGGAATAGGTACCATATGATTACTTATATTTTTTTACAGTCAGTTTATCACTTACTAAAACTAATGTGAATGAAAGATGAATTAGAAAAATAATCCTAGAGGTAAAATCTCAGAAAATCTCAGTCTTAGAAAGTTAAGGTTTTAGTAAAATAAAAGTCAGAAGAGAGTATGGCACACTTAGACTGAGAGAAAAGTAAAGAATAAACATGTAGAAGAGAGAGAAGAAGAGGGACACTAAAAAATGGGGATGAATTGGAAAAAAGGCACAGTATAGTCAATTTCTGACTTTAATACAATGCTTTGTTAACTAAATATGCAGACAGAGAGATCAGTTCTTCTAACTCTTGTAATTGATGGTATTTTAATTTAAGACCAGAGAGCACATGTGAATTTTCCACATTGGAACAGCTAGATCAAGTGACAAACAGTACCAGGTGACCAGATTCCATCTGTACTCATTTCACTTCACCGCATCATATTGCATAAGAAATAAGGCAATCTTATTTTTTCTAAATATGTTAACTTACAAAAATAAAATTTACACAAATATTGACTGCAAATTTGTTCTTATGTTGAACATGTTGGAATTGTCCCAAAGAGGCTGAACAAAAAATTTCAACCTCACTGATTTAATGAAATGATGGATTTAATAATAATCAAGAATATTAAATAATTTGAAACCTAACACACTAACATGAAATTGCCAACGAAATAAAGAAAATGTTGAAGAATTGTACACTTTCATTTGAATTATCTTGTCTTCAAAGAAACAGTCTTTTCCCCCTTAGTTTTTTGTTAGTGCCTACGCATTAGTCCTAAAATAAGAATTATGCTTGTATCACCAAGACCAATAGATATATACTCACTTATACTTATATAAATACATATGTACATGCAACCATTTTTCTATCCTTAAATTCTATAACCACTTTTCTTAATGGATTCACACTAGTGCAGGATTTCTCAGCATACACACCTAGACTAAAAGACAAATCATACATTGTATAGATTCTAACTCCAAGAAAGTCTCATCGTAATATCATTCCTGAATGTTTGAGAATGCTTTAGGAACTTCTGCCAGATTCCAGGTCTTGATAAATAGCAAAAAACGAAATAAAATAAACAAGTGAGCTGAATCTCTAACTAAGGCAAGGAACAAAACTGCCAACACAATTTTAGACCAAATAGCACTGAAAGGCTCTTCTATGTCTAAGCACCATTTAGGGGAAAAGAGACAGAGATAGAGGATAGACTAAATGGAGCTCTGGACTAGTACAAGCATTAACATTTTGGGATAGTTTAGCTTTGGTGGTGATGTGACTTGAGAAAACAGATGAACTTCAAATTCTATAAACAAATAGTCGTTTCTTTAGAACACAGTGCTTATTTTACAGAGGTATTCCTGGCTCATTTTTTATTTGAACCAATTTTTATCTCATAAGCACCAACGACAAAAGAGAGCTTTGTAAGAATAGTAGTAAAAAATAGATTATTAGTTTAAGGGTGGGCAACAGAATTCTTCAGGGTGGAACTGTCTTTTCTTGAGCAAAACATCTATAAACCATATTTAGTTAGGCAAAGATAGACTCGGGTATCTTACAAGGCAGAGATATGTTAGGACTGCTATAAGAAAACTAAATTTATCTTTATAATAATGTTAGAATAAATTGGGGAGATACTTAAGGTTGTTCATAAGGAAAATTATGTAGCTTGGGGACCTGAAATGGCTGGAGTAATGAGGAGTACAGATAACGAAAAGGTCCAGCACAACAGGAGGGGTATTCTCCACTGTGAGTATGGCCCAACGGTTTTGAACACAGAGATCCAGTTGTTAATGTAATTGCAGTAGATGGTTGTGTTGTGTTGTGCTCTGTGTACTGTAAAGGATCCACTTCACTCCACCTGCCTCTACTCCTGATCTTTTAGTAAAATTCTCCCATACAACCAAAGAGCTGCAACATTGTAACTGTAGTCAGTAATGTTGTATTGCACACTTTAACATTTGTTAAAAAGGGAGATTGTAGCAAGTTGCGGTGGTTCAAGCCTGTAATCGCAGTATTTTGGGAGGCCAATGCGAGAAGATTGCCTGAGTTTAAGACCAGCCTGGCCAACTTGGTAAGACCTCATCTCTACAATAAATTGAAAAAATAAGCTGAACATGATGGCTCACACCTGTAGTTCCAGCTACTTGAAAGGCTGAAGGATCACCTGAGCCTAGCAGGTAACAATTGCGGCAGCCGTGAGCATGCCACTGCAGTTCAGCCTGGGCAGCACAGTGAGACTCCAAAAAAGGGGGGGGGGAGAAATTATATGCTGTCTACTTGCCACAAAAATGTAAGAAATATAAGAAAAAATATTGTGTGGTTGAGTACACATAGCATAGACTATTCAGGCAGAGAAAGGAATGAGAGTAAGCCATGACTAGAGGAAACATAAGAACGATTTAGTTGGACTGGGGGTAGTATGTTCTGTTGCTGGTAAAATAAAATTTTGAGTTCCCCTTTTAAAAAACAGATCTTGGGGCAGAGAAACTTCAAAAGGCTGGAGGACTTCAGGGCTGTTGGAAAAATTACGTTTGGACATATTAATTTAAATATTAGAACTTTTGTCAGAATACTGTTGTCCTTAAATTCAGATGTATTGTTAAAGTTAATATTTAATTAATAAAAACCACATAGGTTTAAAGGATATATACAATAAAGATTATGAAGATTCTTAGCATATGAAATACTATTTAATTAATCTTAGTGAATAGTGTGATTTCTTTTGCTATATTTATCCTTTGAATTATTTTGTTTTAATAAGTAATATTTTAGAATTTCATCTATGCTCTTCCCCAAAACCCAATAATAATAAAATAAATTTTTGTGTTTGTGAATGAGGAAAACTTTCATAAAGTATCCTTTCACAAGGGAAATATTTATTTCAACATTTAGTAAAATATCAACTCCACCAAGGTATTTATTAGTTCAGATTACTCTTTGCGTAAATATATGCTGGATAAACCATGTTTTTTATCTATTTTAAGTGCCTTTATTATGCACATATTTTCTTTTTAAAATTAACATTTCAAATGCTTAAATTTATTGCTAAAGGTTTAGAATAAAGCTAAAACAAATAAAAAAATGTATTTTCAGAGTTCTACTGCTATACTACACCATGCATTTAGATGTCTGATAAAGTTTATAGAAACACATTTGTCAGTATCAAGTCTCATAGTTGAAGGCCCCAAAATTCTATTTATGAAGAATTAGAGAAAGTTTTCAACCTTTCTTTCAAATCTTCTGGGACATCACTTTGATAACAATACTTGTCATTATTACTACCCCCAACCAATTCCAAACCTTCATATGATAAGTATTTTATCCTATGTTTCAAAATATTCATATGCCTCACAGATCTTAAAATATTACACTGAGAATTTCTTTTTTTTAATCAATATTTTTTATTATGATGTTGTGGGGCACAGTTAAGGGTTAGGTATACAAATACATTTCATTCAGGCACCCTGTTGATAAGAGGTGTTTCCCCGTACCCAGATAGATATTTGCTACTGTTAATCCCATCTCCCTCCCCCCCATAGTTTCCCAGTACCGTCAGTCATTTTCTTATAGTATTACATTGAATGTTCAAGGTCCATTATATGAGTGAGAACATGTGATACTCGGATCTTTGTTTCTGTGAGAGGTAACTCAGTATTATAGACTCTAGTTCCATCCAGGTTGCTGCGAAATTCATGATTTTGTTCTTTTTTATGGCTGCGTAGTATTCCATCGTGTATATGTACCACATTTTTTTTAATCCAGTCATCTTTTGATGGGCAGCATGGTTGCTTCCAGGTTCTTGCTATTGTGAACAATGCTGCGATAAACATACGTGTGCAGGTATCTTTTTTATAGAGTGATTTGAGTTCTTCAGTGTATATTCCCAGTAGGGCATTTGCAGAGTCATATGGGAGGTTGATATTTAGAGCTTTTAGGAATTGCCACACTGCTTTTCACAGAGGTTGCACTAGTTTACACTCCCACCAACAGTGTAGAAGTGTTCCCTTTTTGCCACACCCTCTCCAGCAGCTGTTATTTTTTGAGTTGGTGATAATTACCATTCTGACTGGAGTTAGGTGATATCTCAGTGTGGTTTTGATTTGCATCTCCCTGATGATTAGTGAGGTTGAACATTTCTTCATGTGTCTGTTGGCTGCTCGGATGTCTTTCTTTGTGAAGTGTCTGTTCATATCTTTTGCCCATTTTATAATTGGATTGTTCGTTTTTTTCTTTTCAGCATGTTTGAGTTCCTTGTAGATCCAGGATGTTAAGCCTTTGTCAGACCTGGTGTTGGCAAATACTTTTTCCCAGTCTGTAGGCTGTCTCCCTGCTCTCTTGATGGTTTCTTTGGCTTTGCAGAAGCTTGTCAGTTTAATCAGGTCCCACTTGTCTATCTTCTCTCTTATGACCTGTGGGTTTCAGGTTTTGTTTCTGACATCACACAACCTACCTAGGTTGGAACAAGAAGAAATTGAAACCCTAAATAGACCAATAGCAATCAAGGAAATCGACTACGTAATAAGAAAACTTCCTACGAAAAAAAGCCCTGGTCCAGATGGCTTTCCAGCAGAATTCTAGAAGACATTTCAGGAGGAGCTGATACCAATCCTACTGGTATTCCAGGCAATTGAAAAAGATGGAACTCTCCCCAAATCATTTTACGAAGCCAACATCACATTGATACCCAAGCCAGATAAAGATCCAACAAAGAAAGAGAACTACAGGCCAATATCTTTGATGAACATAGATGCTAAAATTCTCAACAAGATTCCAGCAAACCGGATTCAGCAATACATCTCAAAAATCATCCATCATGACCAAGTAGGCTTCATCCCTGGGATGCAAGCCTGGTTCAACATTTGTAAAACCATAAATGTAATTAAATACATCAACAGATGTCAAAACAAAAACCACATGATCATATCATTAGATGCAGAAAATGCTTTTGATAAAATCCAGCACCCCTTCTTGATAAAAACCCTTGAACATCTAGGCATATGGGGAACATACCTCAAAATAGTAAAAGTCATCTATGAGAAACCCACAGCCAGCATACTCCTAAATGGACAAAAATTGGAACCATTTCCCCTGAAAACTGGAACAAGACAAGGATGCCCACTCTCACCCCTCCTGTTCAACATAGTATTGGAAATGCTGGCTCAAGCAATCAGAGAAGAGGAGGCAATCAGGGGTATCCAAATAGGAAAAGAGGAAGTCCATTTATCTCTCTTTGCAGATGATATGATTGTGTACCTTGAAAACCCAAGAGAGCTGGGCTTGGTGACTCAGCCTGTAATCCCGTGCCTTTGGGAGGCTGAGGTGAGTGGATTGCCTGAGCCCGCGGGTTCGAGACCCGCCTGAGCAGCGAGACCTCATCTCTACAATAAATCAAAAAATCATCTGGGCATGGTAGCACATGCCTGTAATTCTGGCTACTCGGAAGGCTGAGGCAGAAGGATCACTGGAGCCCAGCAGGTCGAGGCTGCGGTGGCCAGGAGCAGCCACTGCACTCCAGTCTGGGTGACAAAGTGAGACTCCAACTCAAAAAAAAAAAAAGAAAGAAAACCCAAGAGAATCTGTCAAAAACCTCCTTAAACCGATAAAGGCCTTTGGGAAAGTCTCAGGATACAAAATAAATGTACAAAAGACAATCGCATTTCTCTACACCAATAATAAACAAAGAGAAACTCTAACAATGCTTCTTACATAAACTTTACATCTTTATATCCTTTCCAAGTCCAAAGCAACTGTATCCTATTTAGGGAGTCTCATTTTATTATTTTTATTTTGTAGTTGGAGTCTCACTCTGTCACCCAGCTCCTGTTGCTGTTTTGCTTAAAATCACTTATAATAATATATATTTACAGCTAATTTTCATGATCAAAATCATGTACATTTGTAGTTTATTTTTATCATAAGAAACTATGCACTGGGCTATTTATTAAAGAAAGGTTAGGAGATAGTCCATAATATATATAGCTACACGGGTATAGGCTTTTGTTCACTATGTAATACAAATTATTTGAGTGCCTACTATGTGCCAAGTAAACAGCAGCAATCAGGACTCACAAAGTCCCTGCTCTTGTGGAGCTGATATTTCTATGAAAAGATAAGATAATAACTAAATAATTTAATATTAGATCATAGTTACGGGTGATGAAAAAATAAAATGGGTAGAGAGTATGTTGATTGGGAAGAGGGTACTTCTTTAGGTAGAGTGGGCATGCAAGGCCTCTTCGAGGAGTTCATATCTGAGCTGAGACATGCACAACTAGAAGAAGGCAACCAGATGAAGATATGGGGGACACTGGTAGATGAAGAGGAAATCATTTCAGAACAGATATAAGCCAGGATGTAATATCTCCCGAATTTAATGGATTAGGTAGATTGGTAGGCAGGAAAAAGGCTAAGATGTGGTTCATCATTTGGGCTTTGCACGTTGTCATAGCTTGGTTTCCCCAGAAACAGTCTGAGACAGACTTACACGCTAATAGTATATTGGGAGGAGTATAATCTCAGGGTATCAAACAGGGAAAAGGTAAACGAGGAAGGACAGGAAAATGAGGAAGGAAAAATGTAAAAACAAATATAAGAAAAGTTTTACCAAACTAACTACAAATTGTGCTCAGTCTGGAAGTTCATCTTGCTGAAACCTATATGGAATCTCATAACAATCCATTAGGTTTGGTAGAAAAAAGCAAAATGTGTCTCAACAATTTCCATATTCTGTCTCTCAGTGACCAAATTTTGCTACATAGTGTTTTACCTTCCCTGCCTTCCCTGTTCATTTTAGGCACCTGCTGGGGGTACAAGAAACCTTGAGTGCTTGTTGAAGGAACACTACTTAGTGCAGTTGCTGCAGCCTCTGCTGTAGCCTCTGATATAATGAAGACCATGAAGGAGTTCAATTCTCAACATCCACGGGAGGATGAGTTGGCCAGAAGAATTAGGAAAACATTTTGCAGTCCAGAGTCTGGGATTTACCAATGATTTAGGATTGTATTCTAAACACACACACACACACACACACACACACACACACACACACACACACACTCGCTGTCATTGCTGTGTGCAGAGAAAGGACATAGAGAAGGTGGGTGGCAGGAGATAATGGATTTCAGAATTTTCACCATAGAATTTTTTTATTGTCAACTCTACTGAAAGTTTGTAAAAGATCAAAAAAGAAAAATCACAATTTTCCTCACTACAGAAATATTAATGACTTATATGTGAGTCATTGTGGTGAAATCATAGAACAAAATATGTTCAGAGTGAATTAAAATATTTTCAGAGTGAATTTAGAAGAAAGTGAAAGGTTATGAAGTGAAAACAGTAAAGTGAAACCGGTAACCCTTTTGAGTAGTTAAATGGCAGTTTTTGTCCAGGACAAGACTTTGCTTTTAATGGTTGATTTTAAGGCATGACCATGTTCTGGAAATGAATAAATCATGAAATATGAAGAGGACTCCCAAAACACCAGGAGTTATCTTTTGGAGAGCAGATCTCTTGTAGTATACTTATAATTTATTCCTCTGGATCAAATGGTCAAAGTCTTTTCTGGAAATTTTGAGAAGGTTGTGTCACAATTTGTGAAAGAAATGTCTCAAGTTGTGGATAAGAGGTGACTCGTTCTTCCACCATCACAACACACCTGCCCACATCGCACAGGGTGTTCAGCAGTTTTTGACCAAAAGTAGCATGATTCCCATGCTTCACCCTCTCTAGTCACTTGATCTTGCCTCAGGGACTTATTTTTTGTTTCCCTGATGAAAAACGTCCTCAAAGGGGAATGTTTTGCTGATGTGGAAAAGGTGAAACAAAAAAATGGCAGAAGTACTATAAAAGGCATCAAAATTGACATGTTCAAAACGGTTTTGAGCAGTGGAAAAAGCATTTTGATAGGTGCACTGAATCAAACGGAGAGTACTTTGAAAGTGACTGAAGTTTCAACATGTAAGAATAAATATATAATTATTAATACATAAATTTGATACCCATTAAATTACCAATATCATTATTCTCAGGCTTGGAAATGATGATAAAAAAATTCATATAGAAACATAAACAACCATGAATAGCCAAAACATTCCTCAGCAAGAAACAAAGTGGGAGGTATCACAGTTTCAGACTTTAAACTTAATTATGAGTCTACAGTAATCAAAACCGCCTGTATTGGTACAAGAATAGGCATATAGACCAATGGAACAGGATAGTGGTTCCATAAACAAAACTTCAATTTCTCAACCAACTCATCTTCAACAAAGCCTCCACTAACAACCCCTGGAGAGAGGAGAATTTATTCAGTAAATGGTGCTGGGAAAACTGGCTGATCATAAGCAGAAGATTAAAACAAGAGCCCTACCTACCACCATATACAAAAAATCAACTCTAAATGGATCAAAGACCTAAATGTAAAACCTAAAACTACAAGAAGCTTTAGAAAATTCAGGAGACACCCTTATGGAAATTGGAACTGGAATTCAATTCCTGATCAAAATCCCAAATGCCCATGCCATAAGAGATAAGATAGACAAGAGGAACGTCACCAAACTGACAGGCTTCTGCAAAGCAAAAGAAATCATCAAGAAAGCTATGAGACAGCCCACAAATTGGAAAAAAAATTTGCCAACTGTATATATGACTAAGGCCCAATATCTATGATCTACAAGGAACTCAAATGTGCCAAAAAGAAAAAAAAAAGCCCCATTAAAAAGTAGGCAAAAGATAAGAATAGACACTTCTCAAAAGAAGACATGAGCAGCCAACAGAAACATGAAAAAATGCTCAGCCTCACTAGTCATCGAAGAAATGCAAATTAAAACCATATGGAGATACCAACTAACTCCATTCAGGATGATATTCATCAATAACTCAAAAAACAACAGATTGTGGAGAGGATGTGGGGAAAAGGGAACACTTCTGTATTGTTAGTGGGAGTGTAAACTAGTACAACCTCTGTGAAAAACAGCATGACCATTCCTAAAAGATCTAAAAATTGACCTTCCATTCAATCCAGCAATCCCTCTTCTGGGAATATATCTGGAGGAACTAAAATCACTCTATAAAAAAAGATACCTGCACATGCATGTTTATTGCAGCATTATTCACAATAGCAAGATCATGGTACCAATCATGCTGCCCATGAAAGTGGACTAGATTTTTTAAAATGTGGTAAATATAGATGGTGGAATATTACACAGCTATAAAGAAGGACAAAATTATGAACTTCATAGCAACTTGGACAGATTTAAAGTCTATAATACTCAGTGATCTACCACAGAAAGAAAAAACTGAGTACCACATGTTCTCACTCATAAGCAGACCCTGAATAATTATCATAATACTCTAAGAAAGGGATTGACAGTAATGGGAAACTGCCAGAGGGGTGGCATACATCATCAGTAAGGATAACCTGATCTCAAACCACATGAAGCATGGATCAAAGTGAGGCCGAACTTTACCTATACAATGACCTTTTGTATACCTAATCCTGAATTGTACTTCACATCTTTAAAATAACTAAACAATGAATAATTCCATTTTGGGAGTTCCCCCTTCATAGACATTTATAAAGTGAGGATGATTGCAGGGCAGTGTTTTAGAGTGAAATGAGAGCTGATTTGGGACAGACCTGAAAGCATTGGTCTTGTGAAACAGGGGTACTTCTTTGGTCACAATGTTAAACCCTAATCATGAGTGATTTCACACCTATGTGTACTACTAAAAAGACTATCAATCTTAAATTTCTAATAACTCCTTCAGGAATTAAGAATAGATGTTTTATAATTCAGGTCCAAGTACTATATGTATGTCAAGATGCTCTCAGCCTAGGCAATACAGCAAGACTTCATCTCTAAAAAAAATTTTAAAAATAAGCTAGGCATGGTGGCCCACACTTACAATAACAGCCACTTGGGAGGCTGAGGCAGAAGGATTGCCTGAATCCAGAAGGAGGAGGCTGTGGGGAGCCAGGATCATGCCACTGTACTCCAACCTGAATGACAGAGTGAGATTATGGCTAAATTTTTTTAAACAAAGGTATTTTATTTTATTTTATTGAGTTGGGGACACATTTGATGGTTTACTGCATGAGTAAATTGTGTGCAGGTAAGCTTTGGTCTTCTAGTTAGCCCTCTCTCCTCTTGGTAGTGGGCCTGGTACCCAGTGTGTGGTTGTATGCCCCTTATTTTTTTACCCTCCCTTCCTCCTTTAACGGTGTCCAGTGTCTGGAGTTTCCACCTTTGTGCTCATGTGTCCAGTGATCAGGGTCTGCTTATGGGTGAGAACATGTGGTATTCATTTTCTTGTTTCTGTGATGGTTCACTTAAAATGATCGCCTCCAGTTATGCTAATTTTGCTTCAAAGAACATGATTTTGTTCTTCTTTATGGCTGCATAGTATCCCATCATGTATACATACCACATTTTCTTTATCCAGTCCACTTTCAATGGGCATGTGGGTTAGTTCTATGTTTTTACTATTGCGAATAGGGCAATGAACATTCACGTGCAGATGTATTTTTGCTAGAATGATTTATGTTCCTCTGGGTATATTCCTAGAAGAGGAATTGCTGGGTTGTATGGAATCTCAATTTTCAGTTCTTTGAGAAATTGCCACACTGTTTTCTACAGAGGATGAACTAGCTAACATTCTCGCCAAGGTGGAAGCATTCCCTGTTCCTTACCAACCCCTGTTATTTTTTGACAGTTTAATGATACCCATCATTACAGGTGTTAGGCGACATCTCATTGTAGTTTTTAATTTGTATTTCTCTGATGATTAATGAGGCTAAGCATTTTTTCATATGTGAGTTGGTTGCCTGAATGTCTTCTTTTAAGAAGTGTTTGTTTATGTGCTTTGCCCACTTTTTACTTTTTTTTTGTCAATTCATTTGGATTCCTTGTAGATCCTGGATGTTAGGCCTTTGTCAAATTCATAGCATGCAAATATATACATATATTTTCCATTCTGTGGGTGGTCTCTTTTGTCTGTTGATGGTTTCTTTTGCTTTGCAAAATATTTTGAGTTTTATAAGGTCCCAACTGTCAATCTTACCTTTTGCTGCATTTGCTTTTGATGACTTGGCCATGAATACTTTGCCTACCCTAATGTCCAGGAGGGTGTCTCTAAAGTTTTCTTCTAAGATTCTTTTTTCTAATAAAGATGTGGGGTACAATTCAGGGTTAGGTATAAAAACGCTGACTATGCAGTTACCCTTGTTGATGAGGTATGCCTCTCCCTCCCCAGCAGCCTCCCTCAACTGCCAATCCCACCTTTCCTCCCCTGACAGTTTCCCACTACAGTCAGTCCCTTATTATAATTGTTCAAGGTCCACTTATGAGTGAGAACATATGGTACTCTGTTGTTTGTTTCTGTGATAGATCACTGAGTATGATCGACTCTAAATCCATCCAATTGCTGTAAAGTCCATATGTTTGTCCTTCTTTATGGCTGAATAATATTCTATATATGTACTACATTTTTTTAATCCAGTCCAGCTTCAATAGGCAGCATGGTGATTTCCATGTCTCCACTATCTTGAATAGAGCTGCAACAAACATACGTGTGCAGGTATCTTTTTTGTAAAATGATTTGCATTCCTCCAGGTATATTCCCAATAGGGGAATTGCTGGGTCATATGGAAAGTCAATTTCTAATTCTTTCAGAAATCAACACACTGTCTTCCAAAGAAGTTGCAGTAGTTTGCGTTCCCACCAGCAGTGTAGAAGTGTTTCTTTTTCTCTGCATCCTCATCAGTATCTGTTGTTATTTGTTTTATTAATGATGAATTTCTTACTGGGGTTAGCTGGGATCTCAATGTAGTTTTGATTTACATTTCTCTCACGATGAGTGAGGCTGAGCACTTTTTCATGTGTTTGTTGGCTGCCTGTATATCTTCTTTTGCATATAGACCAATGGAACAGGATAGAGATTCTGGAAGCAAAACCTCAATTTATCAACCAACTTATCTTTGACAAAGCCTCCAACAAAAACCACTGGAGAGAGGAGAACCTATTCAGTATATAGTACTGGGAAAACTGGCTAATCACAGGCAGAAGACTGAAACAGGACCCCTATTTATCACCATACACAAAAATTAACTCTAAGTGGATCAAAGACCTAAATGTAAAACCTCAAACTATAAGAATCTTAGGAAACCCTTATGGAAATTGGAACTGGCAACCAATTCCTATTTAGAACCCTAAATGGCCATACCTTAAGAAATAAGATAGACAAGTGGTACCTCATCAAGCTAAAGAGCTTCTGCAAAGCAAAAGAAACCATTTAGAAAGTAGAGAGACAGCCCACAGAATGGGAAAAAATATTTGCCAACTGTGTATCTGACAAAGGTCTAACATCTAGGATCTACAAGGAACTCAAACACACTGAAAGGTAAAAAACAAACAGCCCCATTAAAAAGTGGGCAAAATACATGAATAGTTACTTCTAAGATCTTATACTTGGAGTGTTCACATTTAAGTCCTTGATCCATTTTTAGTTAATTTTTGTATATGGTGATAAGTAGGAGTACAGTTTCATTCTTCTGCATGTGGTTAGCCAGTTTTCCCAGCACCATTTGCTAAATATGGTTTCCTTTCCCCAATTATTGATTTTGTCAACTTTGTCAAAGATGAGTCAATTGAAGATTCATGCTTTTATTTCCTGATTCTCTGTCCTATTTCACTGGCATATGTGTCTATTCTTGCATCAGTGCCATGCAGACTTGGTTACTATAACCTTTTAATAAAGTTAGAGGTATGGAAATGTGATGCCTCCAGCATTGTTCTTTTTGCTGAGGATTGCCTTAAATATTCAGGCTGTTTTTTTGTTTCCATATGAATTTTTATTGTCTTTTCTAGGTTTGTGGAAAATGATGTTGGAAATTTGATAGGAATTGCATTGAATCTGTAGATTATAGGTAATATTGGGTAGAATGAACATTTTGATGATATTGAGTCTTCCAATCCATGAGCATGGATGTTATCTCATTTGCTTCTGTCATCCTTGATTTCTTTGAGCAGTGTTTTGTAGTTATCATTGTAAAGGTCTTTCACCTCTTTAGTTAGGTGAATGATGAGGTATTTTATTTATTTATTTTTTTGTGACTATTGCAAATGAGATTGTGTTTATTTATTTGGTTCTTAGCCTGGTTGTTATTGATGTAGAGACATGAAAACAGTTTTTTTGTTGTTGTTCATTAATTTTACATCCAGAGACTTTGCCAAAGTCATTTATTAGTACAAGTATGTGTTTGACAAATTCTGGAGGATTTTCTAGGTATAGAATCACCATCTGCAAACAGGGATAACTTCTGCTTTTGCTATTTGAATATTTCTTCCTATTGCATTATTGCTCAGCTAGGGACTTCCAGTACCATATTGAATAGGAAGGGTTAGAGTGGGAATTCTTGTCTCATTCTCAATATCAGGGAGAATGCTTCCAGCCTCTGCCCATTAAGGCTGTTGTTCTTCTTGGTGTAGGCCCTGTGAAGTTGCCACCTTTTGGCTGATGCTGGCTGGTGACTGCAAGGTATCCTGTGATGTAAAAGTGCAGGGGTTGAATTCTAAGGAGAGTTGGTCACCATCAACTCTGAAGGAACCTCTGGAGAAGCTCTCTAATGCTTCTGTCTATGGACTAGTCTATGAGATTTATGTGACGTGAGCTTTGTTCTTATCTCCTTCTTAAGGGCAGTAATATTGTCTCAGATGTTGTAAAGGACTGTGCTCGTTTACCTCGAGCCAGGAGGTATCTCTTGCAATAGACAGCTATGATGGTGGCTGTGGGCTTTTTTGCTCGGTCTTTGTTTTAGTAGGTAGGTGCACAGATGACATAAGTGATGGGTGAGTCTATGGGCACTCCTAAGATCCTCATTCCCCAGGTTTTTGGTTGGGAAGGGGAAGATCAGTTTGGACCACTCTCCAGCTCCCCACCTGTAGGCAATATTGGTTACTCCAGTGGGAAATGGGACCCCTGGCTGCTGAGACCATGCTGCAGGAATGCTTGAGCCATTTCTGTTGTACAAAAAAATCACACAGGGAAAGAGGTGTTCTCAGGACGATAGACCTGCTCCCTTCCTGCCCCCTGGCTCTCCTTCTTTTGTATCATACTACCTGCACTCATATCTCAAAGTTTCTTTCCAAAGAACGTTTTCCCCATTGGCTGAATTTGCTGGTCTGCATTCCAGATCCCTGCCTGTGTGCACTCAAAGGGAATTGGAAGGGAGAATGGGTCCCCTGGCCACTGTGGCAGTACTGCAGGAATGGGAGGGCCAACTGTTGCACAGAAGTATTCATGAATAGAGAGAGAGATTACCAGAATGATAGGGCTCTACTCCTCCTAGCTTCTCTTCCCTTGATAGAGGCTGACTATATTCAGAGCTCAAAAGTTCTTTCAGCAACTGCAGCTTGTCTGGAACTGCAGCTTATGCCAAACTGGAGCTGCCTGCAGTAGGGAAACCTGCCCTTGGGGAGAGTGACTGTAGTTGGACCGGATGCTCTTCCAGCCTGAGAGCTGGCCTCCCAGCACAGCCTACAGGAAAGGAGTTCTCAGGGATGGCTTGGCCATAGGCCTTCAGAACTGGAGGACTTCCCAGCTCTTCATGGGATCTGATAGCAGCAGCTATGCCATGTTCAGACCCTTTCCCATGTGGAGTTCCATGAGGTTCGGGAGAACCTCTCAATCCCCGGCAGATCCAAGCACTGCTGAGTCCTAATTTCCTGCACTACCTATTCCCCAAATTCAGAAGACATTCTATGTTTCCCATGTGAGCAGGGCAGGAAGAAGCCTTCCTTGCTCCAAAACAGGCTGCATTCTCTCTCCACCCTGCTCTCTGTGAGTCTCAATGGTATTTGCAGGTTGTGGGGTGCATCCTCTGTCTCGCCCTACTCCAGCTGCTGTGGTTTTCTGACTGCCAGGGTTCTCTTCCTTGGTTTGCTCCATGAGAAATGTGCCAGTCAGCTACTTCTAGGTAGCCATCTTGAATTTTCCTCCAACTGTTATTTTAAAAAGTTGATTAGTTGAAAACCATGTATGTTTTCAAAAGGAATGTTCTGTCAATAGTTCATTGTGAATTTTGATTTAGTAAATTCAAGTCAATTTTGTTCCCATCCATATTTTCTTTTATGAAAATGCACTGAAATAGTCATTTTTGTATTGTTGTTAGAAGGTGAATTTGGTACAACTTTGTAAAAAGCAATTGAGTGTTATTATATCAATAGCACCAAGCATGTACATGTGTTTGATACCAAATCTTTTTTCTAGGAAACCAACCTAAAGCACAAAGTCTTTAAAATACAGGGGAAAAAAAGATGTGTGGTATAAAATTTTTATGCAGTAGTGTTTGCAATAGCAAATGTAAGTCATAATGAAAATATCCAATAATGCACTGTTTTAATATTAGCCATTTGCAAAATGAAATATACTGGTATTAAAAAGTATTTTTATTACTGCAACATAAGGATATAAAAATCTTTTGTATGAATTCAAAGTAAGAAGTGATAATAGGTAGGCATTTAACACAATTAAGCATGCATAAAAATATATAGAAAATGACTTATAAAATTGACACAGTTACACAAAGATACACTATTACAACCCCATTGCCATTTTGTATCAAACACTTTGTGAGGTTTTTTTTGAAGGAACTATAAAATAATGTTTCTCTAAGTCTATAATATATGCCCTCAAGTCATTAGATTCTCTCAGCTGAAATATAATGGAAGGTCTTGGTGTTCACAAAAAGAGAGTCTTAAAAGTTATACTATTTTTAGTAGTATGGATTTGATCTGTCCTTTAATGAATTTTACTTTAGGGCAGATAAACAAAGGTGTTTTTTTCCACTCACTACTGAGGGTCTCTTTGTTTCTGAGTAGGCCTTTTTTGCTATCCAGTCATACGGCAACGGGGCTCATATTCTTGCTATTCCCCACTAAAATCCCTAAGTATGGGATTGAGGAGCTTTTCTTGGATTCATGTTGACTATTTTTTAAAATCTGGAATTTTCCTTCCAAATGATTGTTTTGGATCTTGTCATAAGGCTGTATATAGGCAAGGAGAATGGAATTTCTCAGAAATTGAGTGAGCATTCTCCACAGGCTACCCCCCTCTTTCTTTAAGGATCATTAACTTTTAGACTTTAATTTAAGCAAAAAGACTAGTTGAAGAAAAAAAAAAAACCCTAAAACAAACAAACAAGAGAAAAAACTTCATGATTCCTTTCTCACCAGATATCTTTGGAAGTAGCTATTACCCATTGCACCTTTGACTCTCATCCCAGTAAAGAAGGAGAGAACAATGAATCCATTTGTTTTACAGCTGACATAATTTGGAATAGAATCTTTGCATTATGTCCTGATGCATCTTTCTTCTTCAGCCCCATTAACGGTCCAATGTTTTCTAATTGCCTGTGAATAAGGAGGCTAAAGAAATTGAGACGTTTATTGCATATATATGGTTATTTAAGTGCTATTTTCTTTCCACCATATTTTAATTACCACCATTGCTCGCTCATTCCAAGTTACCACATTGGGTGTCATAATCATTGCTAAGCTTTGCCCTAGTGCGCACTGGAGGATGAAGGAAAAAAAGTAATTGAGACAGCAGTCACATTTTCTACAGGATGCTGGGATATTTGATATTTATCTATTAGTCTAGATGGATCCTTACAATTCTTTAAAAGACTAACATTTCAAATGTCATATACCAATGATATGAAGTGATGACAAAGACAAGCATTAAGCACTTTAAAGCCATAATATTAAAAATTCCTTCACAGGGTGGGGTGTAGGTTGTGGCTCTGCTTTGCTTTTCAGATTGATTCTTCAGATATTTATGTGCCAGTACAAATGCAAACCCTCCAAATGCAATTGTGTAGAAAAAAAAAAAAAAGCAAAAAATTGCAAAATAATTAATAAAATGTGAAAAAACATCTGTTTTGAACCACTAAATAATGGTTATATTAACACTAGTAAATAAACATTTAAGGAAGTATTGTGTTTATTTTCTTTCTTAATGACATAATTTATGAGTTAAAACTATTTTCTTAGATAAATGTTTTTGAATATTCTCTACCAGTACCTACTGTTATTTCTGATGAACTTTTGAAAACACAACATTTTGAAGTACAAGAGTTCAAAATTACATAGATTATGAGAAAATATTGCCTCCATAGAGATGTTAACTACTAAAAAAATATACTGGTCTCATCAGTTACTATCTGGTCCTATCAATTACTATCTGTTTTCATGAGTAAATATCACATTTAAAAATAAAACAAAAATTCTATTCCACGTTCTAATTACATACAGTTTGCACAGGCAAATAAATTGCATCCAGAATAAGATTTACAAAGTTAATACTTACAAGGAGGGAACCCCCAAAAAACAAAATTTATTTATAAAAATTGTGTATTTATTGTTACATGTTTAAACTTCAGTCACTTTCAAAGTACTCTCCATTTCATGTAATACACCTATTAGGATGCTTTTTCCACTGCTCAAAACAGTTTTGAACTCCTCAAAGTACTCTCCATTTGTGCTATACACCTATTAGGATGCTTTTTCCACTGCTCAAAATAGTTTTGAACTCCTCAAAGTACTCTCCATTTGTGCTATACACCTATTAGGATGCTTTTTCCTCTGCTCAAAACAGTTTTGATCTCCTTAATTTACTGCTTCTGCTGCTTTTTATTTTACCTCTTTCACATAGGCAAAATGTTTTCCTTTGAGGACTTTTCTCATTTGTGGAAACAACAACAACAAAAAAAGCAGCCCAGAGTGAGATCAGGTTAACAGGGAGGGTGAGGCACAGGGATCATGCCATTTTTGGTCAAAAACTGCTGAAAACTCAGTGCAGTGTGGGCAGGTGCATTCATAAATCACCCATTATGAAATGGGCAAATGAGCTGAAAACATAATTCACTGAAGCTGAACTCAGTCTCTCACAACAACGCAGCTGGTACACAGAATCTGATGGGTTTCTAGAACACTTACCTGGGGCAGGGGCACCTGTACTACAAGAGGTCTGCCCCTTAGAATAATTCAGGTTTTTTTGAGTCCCTCTCACATGTTATTCATTCACTATTCTACTTTTGTTATGCTTCAATTATTAACATGTGTGTATAATACTTTTCATAACTTTTAGTAGATGCAAATTCTTAATGCAAAGGTAAGATCATTATCCTATAAGACTCAGATACCAAAAATGAAGAGAAATGAAATATTTCTGTTTAACTTATGTTTTTACATATCTAAGGCAACTTAAATACTTTTTCCTTTTTAGATTATGGAGCCTTGGATTCTTCATCCACCTCTTTTTAAGTAGCTCTGTTGAACAGTCCACAGAGAAGAAATCCATCTGAATATGGGAATTTAAGACTCAGTACAAGGACATTTGGGATTCTTCTTAAGAGAAATCAAAAAAGAAAAGAAAAAGATCAGGCACGGTGTAATCATATGTATAATCACAGCATTTTTGGAGTCCAAGGCTGGAGGGAAGAATGCTTGAGACCAGGAGTTTAAGACCAGCCTGAAATCACCATACTGTCTTCCAAAGAGGTTGTACTAGTTTGCGTTCCCCCCAGCAATGCAGAAGCATTCCTTTTTCTCCACATTCTCGCCAGCAGCTGTTGTTGTTTGTTTTATTAATCATGGCCATTCTTACTGGGGTTAGATGGTATTTGACTTTCCATATGACCCAGCAATGCCCCTATTGGGAATATACCCAGAGGAACTCAAGCCATTCTAACAAAAAGATACCTGCACACGCATGTTTATTGCATCTCTACACAATAGTAAAAACATGGAACCAACCAGGCTATCCATTGAAGCTGGACTGGATAAAAAAAAAAAAAAAAATGTGGTGCATACACACAATGAAATATTATGCAACCATAAAGAAGGACTAACATATGGACTTTGCAGCAACTTGGATGGATTTAGAATCTATCATACTCAATGATTTATCACAGAAACAAAGAACTGAGTACCATATGTTCTCACTCATAGGCAGACGTTGAACAATTGTCATAATACTATAAGAAACGGATTGGCAGTTGAGGGAAACTGCCAAAGGAGGGAGGGGTATACCTCATCAACAAAGGTACCTACATAATGAACATTTGTACACCTAACTCTGTATTATATCCCACATCTTTAAAATAAAGGAAAAGAAAAAAAAAAAAAAAGACCAGCCTGAGCAACTTAGTGAGACTCTTGTCTCTACAAAACACGAAAAAATCAGTGGATCATGGTGGCTCTAGTGCTTAGGTCCTAGTTACTCAGGTGGCTACAATAGGAGACTTGCTTGAGTCCCAGAGTTCAAGACTGCAGTAAACCACAATGGCACCATTGTACAGTAGACTGGGTGACAGAGTGAGATCCTACCTCTAAAAAGTAATAAATAAATAAATAAATAAATAAATAAAAAATGTAAAAATAAAATAAATATAATAGCAATAAATTAACCAAAATTTAGATTTATGGGTTTAAGTAAATGCAATACTAAGAAGTGGAAGAATTTTCCTTATAAGATACATGCGTGTGCAGGTATCTTTTTGGTAGAATAGCTTGAGTTCCTCTGGGTATATTCCCAATAGGGGCATTGCTGGGTCATATGGAAAGTCAGATACCATCTAACCCCAGTAAGAATGGCAGGTATCTTTTTTTTTTTTTTTTTGAGTTGGAGTCTCACTCAGTCGCCCAGACTGGAGTGCAGTGGCCGCTCCCGGCCACGGCATCCTTGACCCGCTGGGCTCCGGCGATCCTTCCGCCTCAGCTTTCCAAATAGCCGGAATTACAGGCATGCGCTACCACGCCTGGCTGATTTTTTGATTTATTGTAGAGATGAGATCTCGCCAAGTTGCCCAGGTGGGTCTCGAACTCGCGGGTTCAGGCAATCCACTCACCTCGGCCTCCCAAAGGCGCGGGATTACAGGCTGAGCCACCAGCCTGGCTATTGGCAGGTATCTTTTTGGTAGAATGGCTTGAGTTTCTCTGGGTATATTCCCAATAGGGCATTGCTGGGTCATATGGAAAGTCAAATACCATCTAACCCCAGTAAGAATGGCCATCATTAATAAAACAATCAACAACAGTTGCTGGCGAGAATGTGGAGAAAAAGGAATGCTTCTGCATTGCTGGGGGGAACGCAAACTAGTACAACCTCTTTGGAAGATAGTGTGGTGATTTCAGGCTGGTCTTAAACTCCTGAGACAGTATTCCTCTATTTCTTGTACCCGGATTCACTAGTAAACCTAACTTATGTTCTGTATATTTTTCTTTCTTTTTTTTTAGATTAAGAATTATAATTAAATAAGCACTAAGCAAACCAAACAAACATAACAATTGCATTAATAAATATTTTTAATATTGTAATATAACATATGACATCTAAATTCGGTTCAAAAGGAGGAAAAATTCAGAAAAACAAATATGTGTCTTTGATGGCCAAATATTTCTATATGATGTATGTGTGTGTCTGTGTGAATATGTTTCACCTAAAATATATGTGTATATAAGAATACTTATTAATATTGTTATTTATTAATTTTCAAATGTACAACATTGTCATTGTTACCTTAAGAACCTAATTTTTAAAAATTCTTTCAGTATAACTGTATTTTTTAGCTTTTTCTTAACATAGAAAAAATGAAATGATTTAAAAAAAGAAAAGTATGAAAAAAACTTAATATTATCAGATAATATGTTTTTCTTTTTGGCACCAAGAAAAAAAATGTATCAGATCATAAGCTTAACACTAATGTTTCTGTTTGAGAACTCTTAAAACATCAGTGAAAAAAAAGTTCCTCTTAAAAGATGTCATCAAGTTATGAACTTTTATAGCAACTTGTATGGATCTAGAGTCTGTAATACTCAGTGATCTATCACAGAAACTTATAACTGAGTACCACATGTTCTCACTCATATGTGGACCCTGAACATTTATCATAATACTATAAGAAAGGAATCAGTAGTAGCAGGACACTGCTAGGGGAGGGAGTGGGGTACATAACATCAATAAGGGCACCCGATCTCATACCAGGCAAAGTGGGGACCAAAGGGAGACTCAAAGTTTACCTTGTACAATGACCACTTTTATACCTAATCCCATGTTGTACCCTACATCTTAAAAGAAAACAATTTGTGTCATCCACTTTATTCAATTTAAAAAGTCTTTTCTCAGCCGGGCTCGGTGGCTCAGCCTGTAATCCCGCGCCTTTGGGAGGCTGAGGTGAGTGGATTGCCTGAGCCCGCGGGTTCGAGACCCGCCTGGGCAGCGAGACCTCATCTCTACAATAAATCAAAAAATCAGCCGGGCGTGGTAGCGCATGCCTGTAATTCCGGTTACTCGGAAGGCGGAGGCGGAAGGATCGCCGGAGCCCGGCAGGCGAGGCTGCGGTGGCCGGAAGCGGCCACTGCACTCCAGTCTGGGCGACAGAGTGAGACTCCAACTCAAAAAAAAAAAAAAAAAAGTCTTTTCTCATTTAAGAACACATTTGCTTTGTTTTAAGTTTCCTTATAAGACAAATTGACTGACAAATACTGCATTCTAGATCAATCTTTTCCTCTGAGATCACACAAGCAGTTTACTTTTCTGTTATTTACTCTGTTAGTTTATGTTCTTTCAGTCATTTGTCTTTGTCTTTTATTCAATTTATTCAATACAATTCAAAATTTGGTAGAAGAATATATATTTTAAAAAGAGAGTTGTTGAATTTTTGTAATGTTTGCATTTTATGAAGGAAAGTGTGCAATATTATGTAAGAAGTCACATTTGTAAGGTGGCAAAACCAGTTGGTAAACTGACTGGGAGTTCACACTCTCCTTATACTAAGTGTGGAATAAAAAGTTTGTACAAAGTCTAAATAACTCTAGGTATTGGCACAGTAAAAAATTGAAACTCACTTTTAAAACCCGTTCACATCTTTACCATTTATATAAAATTGTACAATCTATATAAAATTGTTTTTCTCATTTAGGTGAAGCATGATGTTGAAAATTTATTTGAATAAAAATACTAATTTCAGTTTGAAAGCAAATGTTATTGGTACTGCTTTTTGTGACATCTAGTCACCTAATATAGCCTTCACTTTATGCATATTGGTACCTCTTTAGGGAATAGACACCTTTATTAGTATTTAGTTTAATTTATGAGTTGTACAATAGATTCTACGGAACTGGTACAGCATAGAAATACATATTCAGTAATTGGTTAAGATGAAATATTTCATGTGATGCCTTGAGTTGTCCTTTATTGAACAAACATGCTTATATCACAGGTTTATACATGATCTCAAAGTTTATCTATTTCCTGGGTTAACAACTTTGGTTCTGTGCATTTTAGTAAGTTTAGCAGTATTACTGACCACTAGCTGCTGAAGCCAGAAGCATCTCTCCAATATGACAACCAAAAATGTCTCCAGAAGTTTCCAAATGTCCCCTGCTAGACAAAACAGCCCTTGTTGAAAAGTACTGATCTATTTCAATTAGCCAAAGGATGCTTAAAATTCCTCTTTATTCATGCTGATTACACAGAATCACTTTGTCTTCTGTGCTTAAAAATATAATTTATGAAAATAGTCAAATTAGAAAAATTAGTAGTAAAATCTTACTTAATTTACCATTTTAGTACATCTTTTAATAGTATATCTTTTTAATTTTGAGAAAATGTGTTGAGATATAGGTCACTTATTCTACTTTCAAAACACATTAATTTTTTACTTTTAGATTGAATAAGGACTATATAAGCACCTTGTAGCAATATAGACATATAAATCAATCATTAAAGTGATTATATGACTGTCACTATAATAATTCTCTTAATTGTTTTTCTCAAAATATTTACAAAATTGTAATAAAGGCTTACTTTTTATAATTAAATATTTTTTCCTGCCTTAAACGCCTATGAGTAAGGAATTAACCTTTATCCAAACACACACCCTCACATATTAATGCATTCTGAGGAACTATTGACAGGGTTTGACACTGCATTGGCCACAATATTAATATAAATGTTACCTTTCAACCATTGGATGATAATACAAACAGGAAATTTTAGTGAAAATTTCCTTTTGTGTCCTAGAAAATCTAATTCCTGAGAAAGAGGCTATGGAAAAAAATGGGAATGATATCAAACATTTCCATGGGTTTCTAGATACTTGTACAAGAGATTTTGGTTAAGAAAACTTTCAATAGAATATTGAGTAGGACAAAGAGAGGGACATGCTAAAATAAGATCTTCTCACTATATAAAAAAGATACCCGTACTCATATGTTCGTTGCAGCACTATTCACAATATCAAAAGTACGGAAGCAACCTAAGTGCCTATCAACAATTGACTGTATAAAGAAAATATGGTATATATACACCATAGAATACCACACAGCCATAAAAAAGAATGAAATCATGTCCTTTGCAGCAACATAGGTGGAGCTGGACAACATCAAACTAAGTGAATTAACTCAGAAACAGAAAAAATAAACAACACATATTCTCAAATGTGGGAGCTAAATGGCCACAAAGATGTAAAGAATAGACACTAGGATACAAAGTGGAGAGGCAGAGAGGGGGATTAAACCTTAGAAATTACCTATTGTGTACAGTGTTCTCCACCTGGGCAGCGGGCACTTGAAGCCCAACCCTCACCACTATGCAATGTGTCCATGTAACAAACATGCACTTGCACTCTCTGAATAAAATAAAATAAAATAAAATACATGGAAAGGATTTGCTGTGTTTCTCCTTCTCATGAGCAAGACTAATCACTGTTTCTCTCTTCATCAGTGCCATGATTAAGGTAGCTGCACTCCTGAGAGAGATTAAGGGTAAAACGCTAAGAGTGAGGAATGGAAATAACATTTCACTCAATCTTTCATTCACTAGATCTTAGAAACTCCTCCCTCTACAGAGCATAGAGAGTCAGATATGTCCCAGGTATGCCTTTAATGAGTATCCAATTCATTTGGATGTTCTTCTATTTTAAAAAATGAGAAAAAGAACAATAAACACCGCAAGCAGATTTCTCATCAAGCACAATTGCTAAAAAAAAAAAGAACAAACCTTGGAAAAGCAGCGACAACAAAGTAGTTTGGCCAGAGTGGAACAGTCTTGAGGATCACCCCTACGAAACAATGAGACAAAGAGAGCCTGTCTATGGAGAGGGGGAATACTTACAGAGGCAGAAACTTGGTTCCCCACAGTCCTGGGGTGAGTCAGAACTATGGACAAGCAACACCAATAGGCCTGATGCAGAAAAGCCATCACTGGGTCAAAGATTAGCGTTAACTCGGGGATCTAGAAACACATTAAGGTTAAAAGCACCATTCAACAGTTAAACTATAAATAAAAGGTGAGGAAAATATTTAAGATTTGGAGGGCCATAATTTAGGCAATAAAAATGCCTGATTATATTCAATCCGATAATGCTCATTTGAGTAAGTGGGCTTTTCATCTGTACGCTGCAGGGATCTTGTTCCTGACTCAAGGAATCTATGGAGTAGCAAGAGAAGAATGGAAGGGGGACCACACCTGAGACTTGATTTGGAGCAGAACTTGGTGACTACTCATACAGCTTGAAAAGACATAGAGGTTTTGATTTTGATGTCTCAGTGAGACGCCAGGTGAAGAACTGTGCTCTTTGTATCGGATAAGTCTGTATAATACATTTTTTGATTACCACAATTCTGTAAGAAAACCACTTCATAGTTACTTTCATAAATTGCTGGAAACATGCAAACCCATTTATATTAAATCAAGTATTGGCTAGACTACAAAGGAAAGAAAACCCTAACAATTTACTACCCTGTAGACAAAGCATACTCAGAACTTTGAATCCCCTTATCTACCGATATGAATTATACCCCGGGGCATAATTATGCTTTGGGGTATAATTCATATTCAAGCTCAAGCCATGTGAGAAACCAGAGACAGCCAGGGAATTGGATGCAGTAGAGAGGTGACCTGGGAACACATTTTCTCATCGTGCAGTGGCCGGCTGCTACCATTCACATGCACAGCAGATGGCCCAAAGGGAGGGAGCGGGGGAAGTGGCTGGCACCTTGCAGACTGCCAGGCTCCGTCTGGGCTCCTGATAAATATTAATTAAATGAATTAGATCCATTGACGAGGACTGTCCATGCTGCCAATTATGACAACCAGTCTTTGTTTTATGTATTATCCTTATGTTAGCATGACAGGGAAACTTTGATCTGTCCTTATAAAGACTGAGCTACATAGATAACTCAAAGGCAGAGCTCTCGAATAGATCTGACATTATAAACAGCAACATAGGTGGGACACCTAAGTGATGTTTTGATTAGCAATTCATTTGGAAATAAAGTTTTAATTTTTTAGCAAAATCAATCTCTGTTATAGAGACTAGAAGAGTTTCAGGTTTTCTCACTGCTTAGCCTGAGGCTATAGAGGACAAAGAGGAATAGCAGAAGTTCAAAATTCATTCATGAACACGTCTTATACTTAGCAGTTCACCATCCATGTAATCTAGAAGTTGTGAAAGTGTTACCTGAGCTCCTGAATTGATAACTATTCACAGGGACCTGGGTGCTTCTTCAGAAAAGAGATGGTTATGGTGCTGCAGTCCAGACAAAATGATGATCTAAAGATTAGCCATCCCCCTGAGGCAGGAGGATTGATGAGCCGTAAAGAAATCCAGATGTTCAAAAAATCCCAAAGTGAAAGTGTGATCATTCTACTTCACACAAAGGGATGCCTTAAGTTGAAGGGTCATAGGAATATATCCTCCTGGTTATATCAAGGTACCCATAATGTCTGCCAGCTTCACCAGCTTGCGGGTTCAGATGAGGATTCATTAATATTAATGTCCAAATTCCACAGGCTCACTCATAATGGCAAGGCATCACTCTCCCTCCTAATGTGCAAAGTCTGAAAATGTTGGCTAGTTGTTTCTGGAAGTACTCATATGCTGCCTTATAAGTTCTCAATTTCGTTTACACCAGCCTTCTTGTTAATAGATACTACCAGGCAGTGTCCTAAGGGGAGGCACCTGGTCACTGGCAATTTCCCAGGATCTCTTACAAGGACATTGCTAAGCACCAGAGTTGCCATAAGGGAATGATAGTTCTGCCCCTACGCAGGTCTGGTCATTGTGCTCCAAAGCAGCGTAATTAGTGCCTGGGCCTCTCGGGAATACAGCTGCCACTAGTGTTTGTGTGTCGGGCCTGTCCCTGGGCACAGGTGAGGAACATTATGGTTTCTCTTACTTATTTTGCAAGAATGAGTATAAACATTGACCACCAGCGAAGCATTTTTCTCACTTTTAGAGTGTGTTTGGATACCCGTCTTTGTGTTCTCAAAGTTCTCTATACTTCTAACATGGAAAAATTATTTTATTTATATTACTTGTTTGTCTGCCTCCCCACCCCAAAACCCTTTATTTGTAAGGCCAGAAACTTTGTACAACTTGTGCTTCCATGTTGCACAAGTCCAGTGGGCACCACTGGCATGTGATTCTTTGATGGTTACCAGAGGCCCTAGTTCTCAACATTAATGAAACACAGTAGGTACTAAAGTAATTCTGAATGCGTGAATCCTCTTATGCATTTCTTTATCTTTTTTACAACTTTACTTGAAGTCCATGTATAAAAGTTTTATGCTCTATGCAATTCCCAGAACATATTATTGTAAAATATAACATAATTTCTTTTATGTTGGAGAAACTAATGATGAAGCAGTGCTATTCAAAAAAGGATGAGATTTCCATCAATCCAGCTCCAATGTCCATACAGGATAGAAATGTGGTAAAGATGGGGGATGGGGTAACATAAAATCAATGAACATCTGATTCTAATCCAGGCGAAGTGAGGGCCAATGGGAGGCTCAAACTTCATCTGAACTTAGATCACTTATGTACCCAGTCCCGACTTGTAAACCACATCTTTAAAATATAAATAAATAAATAAATAAATAAATAAATAATGATGTGAATAGCAGAGAAACTATAAACATTGGGGCTGAGGAAGCAACAAGAGAACACGAACAGGTATTCATTCAGTTATTTTGCAAATATTCATTGAGCACCAACTCTATAGGGGCTGTTCTGGAAGGAGAGAACACACAGTGGTGATTAAAATAAAGGAAACAGGGCAACCCCCTCGGGTCACTCCTCCCACTCTGGGAACTTTCCTGTCCTCTCAATAAATCCTGCTTTAAATAAAACAAAGTAAACAGACAATAACTGAGTTAACAAACCAATGACAAATAAGGGGAATATTTAAATAATGAGTAGTATAAAAAATGCAATAAAGTCGCAGGATAAAACATGATAGAGGCATGTGGTTATTGAATACAATTTGATAAGGGTTGGACCTCTATTAATGAGGAGTGAGCATATAAAGATATGAGAAATACTCTGAGGCAAATCAGGTAATACCAGTAAATGAAGGCGTCTTGAGGTATTTGGTGAAACAAAGAAAATAGACGAGAATAGTATACAATAACAATGGGATTTAGGGCAATGCCCAATTCACTGATACATAGTCATCTTTATAGACAATGGACAATAGAAGATTGATGCTCCATGTACTCTGCTAGGCATTTTGCATTGATTCATCTCAACAATCCAATGAGGGAAGTGATGTTACTAACCCCATCTTTCGTATGATAATCCTTATTACAAAAAAAAAAAATAAGAAACTTCCCCAAGGTCAGACAACTAACAAATGTCAATGCTTGGATTTGAATCCAGGAAATCTGGTTAAAGAATCTGTGATTAATCAGGTAAATATATACGGTCTCTGATGCATTTCCAATTTTAATGTCATGTGAAGACATTTAGACAAATGGAAAAATATGTTTTAATATTTATGTTATTAGCCGGGCTCAGTGGCTCAGCCTGTAATCCTGCACCTTTGGGAGGCTGAAGTGAGTGGATTGCCTGAGCCCGCGGGTTCGAGACCCGCCTGGGCAGCGAGACCTCATCTCTACAATAAATCAAAAAATCAGCCAGGCGTGGTAGCGCATACCTGTAATTCCTCCTACTTGGAAGGCTGAGGCAGAAGGATCGCCGGAGCCCAGCAGGTCGAGGATGCGGTGGTCAGGAGCGGCCACTGCACTCCAGTCTGGGCGACAGAGTGAGACTCCAACTCAAAAAAAAAAATTATATTATTTAAATAATTGCTGTATTCCCACTTTCTGCGGGTCATTTGGTTTTCTTTGTTGAAAAACATTAATATAATTACTTTTATTACCTACCTTATTGTGTGCTGTGTAATTAAAATGCTTGTATATAAATGGGTTCACAAAAGCATAAGCAATGTAACAATTTTACTGTAGTTACAGTTGTTGACATCATTTGGCATCACAAAATAATAAAGGTATCTATAAGTAGTGTCATTCGGGGTGCCTAAATAATTAAAAATAGAATCCGAATATGGTGCAGCCCACAGAAGATTGTTTATAATGTATTACAAAGAGTAATTTCTGTCAGTTGTTCTGGATACTTCTTGGAATTCTTCCCTTGGGTAATGTTAACATTGAAATATCAACACTGCTATTAATGAAAGTATCCAAGGCAATGAGCAAATAAATACATAGCGTCAACTTAATTTATGGAACATTTACATTAATTTTATTTATTAAAAGTATACACTCAGACCTCATAGCCCAGTGAATGAAAAACTGGTCCCCAAATGGCTGTATTTCCCTAAACCTGCTTCTTTTCAACATTTTAAAAAAGTCTTCTACCAATTTTGTTTATTTAAGTTTACTAGTAACAATGGTCCCACCTATCCATCTGCTGCTGGGTACAAATTATCCAGTCCAAGCGTTTTGCCACCAATCAGACAAAACCATGTTAGTAGGAATGATGAGCTTAACAGGTATGCATTGTAATAATTGGAAACACACTGACTTGGGCAGATCATAACTGGAAGAGAATTTTAATGCTAAAAGACACTCTGATTGTTCCAGTGGGCAGTGCCAAGTAGAAACACAGATGACAGATGGTAAATATATTCTCACCAACTGACAATCGGTTCCTAAATCATGCATCACCCAGGTCAAATAGACTTCATTCTACATCTATGCTCAACAGATATATGTAATCATCTTAATACAAAAATGTTTTCAGCTACTAAGTGTAATGAAAATATAAACAATTATTAAAAATTTTAAGACACTGAAAAATCTATTTGCTCATACAAATTGTGTCACATTACTCCCAATTGTTTTAATTATTATAGAACATGTCAGTCAATGACTTTTGTCTTCTGAAGAATATCTTTCCACAATGTAAAACAAAAGAGAAAATATTTCAAAAATATTTTACAATTTCCATGTTTTTATGGGAACTGGAATTAGGTAAATGATTAAAAATGTGCAAAGGGTAATTGTTATATCTGGCTTTTGCTGTATGAAATTGATGATTTAGAAAAGAATTTAGTCCAGACTTTCTCCAAGTTGGTATGGATTTGATTATTTAAAACAGGTGTTACTGTGCTTTGTTTTACTATTGCTGTGTTACAGAGATAGATTTCTTTGTTCTAACATTAGGACAAAGCATCACCTTCTCACTGGCTGGTCTTCAAATATGCAGCAAATTAGAAATGCTGACAATGTTGACTAGTTCAATACAAAAACCTTTCTCAGTTTCAATTTTACTATTACATGGAAGTCAACATTTAAGAGTCTAACATTCCTCCTAAAAACAGGGGTATATCCAAAGGAAGTGGACCCATCCTGCGTCCAGGGTTGAGACTCTCATACTGAAAAGCATCTACTCCCGCAGACTGGCAGGATTTCCTATGACATTTTTTTTCTTCATTCAGTGTGAGAAAAGGACTGAGCAGTTTTGCCAGATAAAATCTTACTGAGACTTGGAAGCTAATAGTTTTTAGTTGCTAATTTACATTACACTCTAGCTCTGCCAGCTTCAAAAATAGGGTTGAGTACAATGCCAGATGACCTTAAATAACTTCAGGAATGCGTGGTCACCTTTGCATTAGTAATGTGCTTATGGTGAGGTTCCATGTAGTGCCAAAGTAGATAATACAGATAAAGCAGAATATAGACATGACTTCCTCTACACGTCGGTTTGTGTTATCTTATTAATCCAATAGTTGCCAAATTTCTAGGTGATTTCCTTTCTATCCCAATCAAACTATAGTATCAATAGGGGTTCATTGGGATTTCATTTTCTTATTTTATCTATTAGTCTGGGAAAGTCATATGTCATTCCGAAAATTAGTGGCTTAAAACAACAATTATTTAGCTTACAATTCATAGGATGCAATACGGGCTGGAATTAGTGACTGGCTTTTCCAAAGGTCTCAGTTAATCTCACTCATTCATAAGTTATCAACTGAGGGTCTGGCTGGTCTGGAATGATTCCACTCATAGTCCCCGTGGATAACTGGCTGGTAGCTGACTATGTCATGGTTCTCTTTTTATTCAGCAGGCTAGTCCAGGCTTACTCACATAGTGATTGAGGTGTTCCATGAGTAGCAAGAAAGGATAAGCTTCAATCACAAGCATTTTCAAGTCTCTGCTTATTTGTTATTATCCCACTGGCTGAGACAATTCACATGACCAAGCCTAGCATCAGAGTGGGTAGGTACTCAGAATTACAGTGTAAGACAGCGCAGATACATGGACAGGAATGATTTGTGGCTATTTTTACAGTCTATCACACTAATTGAATTGACCATTGTCAGTTAACACATAGAACTGAGGACTGACTGGGTTTATTACTTTAGCAATGTTTACTAGAAAACAAGGCCTACAGTTCCGTTGCCATAATGTTCAGTTTTCAATAGGTCAAAAATTTAGATGAGTAGCTTAACCTACAGATTTAACATTGACTAGCATGGATTGAACTTTTGCTGTGTGCAGCACTTTACCTACATAATTTCATTTAACTTGGAAAACACCCAATGAGGCAGCTGAGTGCAATATTTATGAGTATATATTTGAAGTCACATTGTCTATGTTTAGTTCTAAGGGATCGAAATACTCTAAATACTTTCTCTTTAATATTCTATGGTTGGACTTTAACTTCTTGCTCTGAGCGCATCTTATTCACTTCCTGGAAGTTATTGTTTCTATCAAACAATATATTGACATTTTGCTGACAAAAAGAGAAACATAAACACAGAAATGAATAGGCATATTCTGAAAATTAATAGCTATTAAATCTCAGGTCAAGAAAGTAAAACATTTCTACTAAACTAGATGTCTTCAAAAGTTATATCAAAATAGTTTTTATATTTTATAATAATAAAATTCTAAATGTTTTACCTGACATCATAAAGTTTTACCTTACATTGTCTCAATGTGTTTTCTCATCAAAATCTCTTTTGCTTAGCAGCCACACATCTGAATATGTCTCCTTATGTTTAGCTTCTGTAATTTCTCAGTATCCTTGTCATTGCAGCCACCTCTTTGATCCTGGCTACCAGACTCACACTAATGCTTCAAATGAATGGAACAAGGGATACACCGTCACTGCATTTAGCTATTTATAGCCACTCATTTATACTGATGATTCTCCTGGATGACTTGAGCTAATATAACCTACTTTGACAAACACATATTCTAATGTTTTCATGAACTAGTTTTATTTCTGTGGAATCCAGATTGCCTGGAGAAAGGAAAGAGCTTGCAAGAGAAAACTCAAACAAAGGAGAAGATCAGGATGGTAAGCCAGATGTAGAGAAAGGATAGCTGGCAGAGTGAAGGAGGTTCATGTATAGGTTCATGGGATAGGCTAATTCTAATCCAGCTGTCTTGGTATCACATTTGAGTGTTAAAAGAAAGGCTCTGTCCATAATTTGAAATGCTGCCCAGGGCTATTAACCTTTGGTTAAGCATCCTCCTATTTACCAAGCTGAGCGTTATAGGAGAGTGTTGCATTCTCACTTTGTCAGAGAAAAGATATTGGTTATGCACTTCAAGATCCAATGGTAGTTTTCCAAATCGACTCAGAAGTTGCACATTTCCAGTTTCACCAGATTCTAGGTGACAGAAACAGCCTCGCAAAATGCACCGGGAACCATGAACACTGCAGTTTGGAAAACTGGACTGGCTGCACAATTCTGACTCAACCTCCCAAGCAAGTGCTGAAAGAGCAGTTTCAATAATTCCTGTAATATATTTTTGGTAATAAATCTCTTATTGAACATCCTGAATGGGAAATCTCTGCTTCTTTTTTATTTTGTAAAAGCAGAAAGAAGGCAGAAATTGATATCTAACATCCAATGCTCTTCTGGTGATGGTCTTGGAGAAGCACTGGGTCTGTGGATCTGCAGAAGGCTTGAACTACCCCATCTCAGCTCCACTACTCTCAGGGACAAATTGCAGTTCAAAGTGATTTATGGGTAGCAATATTCTTACAGGCAAGCAAAGGGGTCCTGGAGCATGGAGATTTTGGTATTAATGTCAGCACTTCACATTGGCAGTGGCTGAATAATAAGATCTGGGCCCATATTGCATAGAGATAAAGACACTCAGGCCTATGTCACCATCCTAAATTTAAAATTATATTCATAAAACTTTATAAAATAAGTTCAAAAAACTTGATATATTTATCATTACTCCAAATTAACAACTTTGGAGGATGAATCTAAATATCAGTATAAATTGTTACCAGATTTTTCTTCCTTCTACCTGGAAGAAGTAACATAAAATATGCTTTTTAAATATGTACAATATGGTTTAATAAATTTTGATTCTTGCTTCATTCTTTCTCCTCCCTTTAGCTTTTGGCTGACCTAACCAGGACTGGAGCCACTCCCTTCATTTTCCAGCAAAGAATGTGTTCACTTTTCTAACTTACGGTAGCCTGATGTTTCTAATCAAATCCTAGGGTTTGAGATATAGCTTGAAAGCATCAGCATAACACACTTAAGTATGGATAAGTTACTTCAAATGTCATTCTCTGGTTTCTAAGATACATTAATAATTGAGGCTATATTCTCCAAGTTCAGATTGTTTTAATAGTTTTTGACTAATTTAATCAGTCAAATACTACTTTTTTTTTTTTTTTTTTTTTTTTTTTGAGTTGGAGTCTCACTCTGTCGCCCAGACTGGAGTGCAGTGGCCGCTTCCGGCCACTGCAACCTCGACCTGCTGGGCTCCGGCGATCCTTCCGCCTCAGCCTTCCAAGTAGCCGGAATTACAGGCATGCGCTACCACGCCCGGCTGATTTTTTTGATTTATTGTAGAGATGAGGTCTCGCTGCCCAGGCGGGTCTCGAACCCGCGGGCTCAGGCAATCCACTCACCTCAGCCTCCCAAAGGCGCGGGATTACAGGCTGAGCCACCGAGCCCGGCTAAATACTACTTTTTAATTAAGATTTTTTCCTTTTTTAAGCCATATTTTTTTAAATTAGCACTTGGATAGATAAAATTCCTTCACCATGGCATGAATTCAATTCAATTTGCTGAACAAATATAGAGAATTTTGGAGACTACAAAGAGATTTAGGCATCAGAGAAAAGGAAGTATGCTTTCTATTTCTTTGCACTAGAATGCTTTTCACATAATGGATGCCCAGTATACAGTTCCTCCATTGAACTAAAGCTTTTTTTTTTTTTGGTTTGTGCTTTTAAAGTAGTAAAACTAGTATATAAGTTTAGATAGGCTAACAATTTATGCAGATAGTAAGAGTCTGGGTTTTAAAATAAGTGTTATAGTGTAACCTCAGTGGTTACAAAGAAGTGAGATGATTTCATGAAACCCCTCCCATGTCACACCGGATAAGGCACATGTTAAACATGAATAAATAGCCAATGATTTATAGCTCTGAGGATGGAGGCATGAATACTGGAATACAAAGTATAATTCTGGGACAAGATGAATGTCAAATAACAGCATGGGTGGCACCAAAATTCTGTTAGCCACTTCTAAAATGCATAAAAATAAAGAATATTTTAATACTAGTGGCATTAGATGAAGTAATCAGGAGAGGATAGGTAAATGGTGCCAGGAAACTAGAAGGCTGGAATGCAAGAGTGGGCAATTAAGCCGTTACAGAAGATTACAAGACAAAAGCAGGCAACCATACATAACAAGAAGGCCAGTCTAGGAATCACTAAAATGGGTCGATACTGTGAAAAGAACATGAGTGTTGGAACTAGACAGACCTGGAATTTAATCTTGTCTATGACTTTTAACACATTAATTCACTACTAAAGCCTCAGTTTATCCCCAAAGTGAGAATAATATTAAACACGTGTGAAATGTCTTTGCTACCTGACACATAGCAAAGGCTCAGTAAATATTAATATGTGTAGCCTCCAGAATCCATAATGAGTATATAAACTGTGATAACATTTCACAAAGAATCAAGGTAAAAGGAAACTATTCTCTACAACAGAGGTACAGACCAGTTTGTAATACTGTATACCATGACCACCTTGAGTTCTGAGGAAACTGGAGCAAGACCTATTCACTGTTGAAAGAGGGAACAATTTTCTTCTCGAACAGTTTAGGATTGTATGTGAATGTCCTTATTTTCCCAGTTAAAAAGATTTTATTTATTAAAACTAACATTACAATTATATCCTTTTGTACCTATAACAACCTTATAAAATATACACTGTATTCTAATTTACTGTGGATAAAAGTGAAGCTCAAATAGTCTGACTGTCCTAATTATACCTCAAATCAGACCACTTCTCTTCATTTTTTTGTCAACCCTCTCATTCAAGTCACCCTCATTGCTTGTCTAGCCCCTCATAAATCTTCCTAACTAGATGCCTCAAATCTACTATTACTCTCACCAATTAACTTTTCACATTGTTTAGTTGCCAGTCTATTACTTAATGCTAAAACTTACTTTTAATAGGCATTTTATCTTTAAATGTTTTAATAGCTTTCCAATGCTCTTGAAGAAAAATCCAGGCATTTTCTGAAGAATAACATAACCCCTCCAAATTCATGTCTATTTGACATATGGTTACCATGCCCCAGCCATGTTGCTGCTCATTCTATTTCCTACCACAAGGACTTCATGAGTGGTAGTCCTCTACTGTAATAGTCTAAACTTCATTCTTTACCTTTTCATCCTTTGGAAATCAGTCCTAATTCATTTCCTCAAAAAAAAAAAAATTCATTTCCTTCCTTGACTGTCCAATTTCAATTAAGTCTCCCTGATTATCTTTTTAACAGTATGTTCATTTCAACCATAGATCTTTACATTTCAGTTTGCAATTATATATTTCTTTGTCTGATTATGACTGGTTATGTAACTTCTCCTCCAGACCATAAGCACCAAAAAGTAGAAGTCGTGTCTACATTGTTTCCGATTGTCTATCTACTCAGTGACTAGTAATGAACATGACACATGTTCAATAAATATGACACATACCAATAAATATTTTAGAATGAGAGAATAAGCGAAGGATCACAGTTATATAAGTTAAATGATTGAGATTCTGAAAATTATGCTATATATAGGTGAGACCATATCATCACTCGTATTTCTGTTAAAATCAAGAGAGCAGCCTCAGGTAACAATGTACTTGCTGGTTACAGAAATTTAAATAGTGAAGATATATAAATTTAGAGCTACCACAAATATCAGATTTGTTTTTCCTTCACACTTTAAAAAAATCTGATGTTTATTATAATCTATTTTTAAAATTATAAGTTGTATTGCACTTGCATGATTTAAAAAATTCTTTGTTTTAAATTTTCATTTTGGTTTAATCAAAATTTTTTTCCCATAATTCAGACGAAGTTATTATGAGGATAAAAAGAAAAATTAAGTTTAAATATTTAGCAAAGACTCAAATATATATATATATATATATATATTAAGTGCAAAGATTTTGAACTTTTCTCAAAACACTTCTTATATATTCTTTTAAAAATATATCAGTGTGCTTATTTCTTTTAACAAGAGACAAGAATAGTCATAGAAAGTTCTTAAGGTGCTTATATTTCTAATAGAAATTAATATTAAAATAGATATGTTATGTAAGACTTAGTAAACTTGTATTGAAATGTAAATGTAGACAGAAAATTGAATAGATCATAATTATCCAGCCCAATGAATTATTGCAGAGTGAACAAACTTATGTAAATACAAGCACTTCTCAATAATTCTTGCTCCCAAAAAAGATAATTACTATTCTTACTTCTATCACTACAAAATTATTTTTTCCATTTTTAATTTTATGTACAATAACTCAGATGGTATGCATACTTTTGTATATTCTGGCTTATTTCATTCAACAATATGCTAGATTCTGCCTTGCTGTTGGTTGTAACATGAGTTTATCTTTTTTACTGCTCAGTAGTATTCTCTTTTAAGAATTTACCACAATTAACTTATTAATCCTAGTATTGATGTACATTAGATTCAAGTGTGGAGTGTTTATAAATGCTTCTGTGAACATCATCAAACATGTCTTATAATACATCTATGTGTGCAGTTCTCTTCTAGGAATGGGACTGTAGGGTATGCATACGTCTAGTATTAGCAAACATTGCCAAACAATTTGTTAGTCTAATTTTTTTAAAATATTCCCATTGGCAGGGCATAAAAAATCCTATAATTTGAATTTGCACCAACATTTGTTATGGTGATTTGAATTTTAAGCCATTCAAAATGCAATATCTCTGAATTTAAAAAAAATATATATATATTTGAGTGTTTGCTAAATAAATGTTGACATTGTAGTGCTAACTTGAATTGTTTATCTGATGAGTAATGATGTTAAAACCACTTTTGCAATATCTTAATGAATATTTGGGCATCATATCTTGCTATATACCTATTCAATCTTTTATTCTTTTAAACTAGGAATTCTGTTGTTGTTTTTTTACTGGTTTGTAGGAATCTTTTATACTAACCTTTGTCAGATTGATATATTGCCAATATCTTCTTCAACTCTACAGCTTCTTGTTTTTGTTTTTTCATTTTCAGTGGTATCTCTTGATAAACAAAAATATTTAATGTTAATTAAATTAAGTTTCTTAATTTTTTCCAGTGGTTTCTATGTTTTGTTTAAGAAGTTTTCGTTCATTTCAAAATCAAGAAGCTTTTCTCCTATCTTACTAAATTTTAGAAAATTGTGTATCTTTTAAATTTAAGTCTGCAAGCCATTTGGAATTAATTTTTGTATATGGTGTATGTTGGAGATAAGTTTTATTTAGTTTTCTATACGGATATCCAACTGAATCAATGCCATGCATTGAAAAGACTATCTTCTACCCTTGTATGGCAGTGGCACTTTTTTGTGGCTGACTCTGTAAGTGTAGATCTGTTGTTGAACTCTATCCTGGTCTATTTGTCTTGCTTGCACCAATAACATACTGTGTTTAAAATAAGTCTAGATATCCAGTAGTTTATACCATTGGGTATTATTCTACTTTAAGAATAGATTAGCTATTCTTGACACTGATTTTGATGTTAATATTAATAGCAACTTGTCATTTTCCACCAATGTAAACTTGCAAAAATAATCTGATTTTTTTATTGAGGCTGAGCTTTTTCTATTGATCAATTTGGAAAAATAAATATTTTTACAATATAAAGTCTTTGACATTTGCTTATTTAGGCCATTAGTTTGCCAATAATATTTTGTCATTTCTGTTTAGATTTTTGAGTATCTAGCATTAGATTTGTTCTAAGTTATTTGATGTTTCATTCTATTGTAATTTGTATTTTTCTTAAATTTAATGTTCTAATACTTTTGCACATATATACACAATTATTTTTGTATATTGAAAATGTCAATATAGTCTGTTGAGTTTGCTTTAATTTTTTAATCTACAGCTAATTTAAAATTTTCTATATTGCATTATCTGGAAATAAAGACAGTTTTAGTTTTTTACCACTATTATAGTTTTATTTATTTTCTTGCTTTATTAAACTGTCTAGAATTTCTTATAAAATACTGAGTAGAAATGTTAATGGATATCATATTTCTGATCTTAAGGTGAAACCTTTCAACATTTCATGAATATGTATGATGTTTGCTGTTTCTCTTTGACATCTTTTATTAGGTTAAAAATGTTTTGTTCTAGTCATTGTTTTCTTAGCTTTTTTTAAATTGTTGATGGTGCTGAAGTTTACCAAGAGTTATTCATCTTTTGACATCATCCTATAATTTTTTACCTCTTTATTAATGTGGTAAAATTTTCTTGCTTGAGGTATATAATTTTAATTTTTCATCCATTGGCTATTCAATTGGATATCCAATTGAGTCAATGCTATATATGGAATCTTTGAGTCTTCGGTTAAATTACTTTTGCCAAGTTTGGAACACTTTTAGTCATTAGCTTTTTAATACTGGTTTTGCCTTATGTTCTGTCTCCTGTTTCTGGACTTCTAAACACATACTAGATTTTATTTTTTCTTTTTACAATGTCCCATATATCTTCTATGTTCTTTTCCCCACCTTCCTTTTTGTTCTTCTTATTTCTGTGCTTCAGCTTAGACATTTTCTACATATATAGATTTCATTTCACTAATCCTATCTTTTGCTGTATCTAATAGCATGGTTAAATTCATTTTAACATTTCAATTATTACAGTTTTAGCTATTTTTGATTATCATGATTTTTAATTCTAGACTTTTCATTTATTCTTTTTAGATATTCCATTACAGAACTTGATTTTTATATTTTCATCATTTAAAAAAATGTATTAATAAACTCTGTCATTGCCAACTTGATCCATGGGTCTGTTTCTCATTGCAAGATAGAATTATTTAATGAAAATATTGGAGAGACTCTGGGTACTATTGTTATCTTCAGAGAGGGTTTACTTAGTGTACTGATGGCTGAATTATGATTTTTGTATTGGTCAGTTTATCTCTGTTTTGTTTGGTGCTCCTAGGGTATTATTCTTTGTAACATCAACTGATAGCTTAGGATACCAGGATCCTACCTCCATGATAGGTCCCTAATTTTAAATTTGGCTCCTCAATACTAGAAATTTTCTGAATAGTTCTCTCACCTTTTAAATGGTGTATCCTTTCTTCTTAGTTTTTTTTAGACTCCTCTGTTGTAAACTTGAACAAATACTTCATAGGGGAATACTGCTAACTGTAAGTAAGTCCATTTATCTTTATCTTCCCTCTCTCTTTCATTTTGCCTTTTAATTTCTGAATATGTTATTCCAATTTCTGTCTCTTGACCTCTATACATATTTCCCACATACCTCATGTGTTTACCAAAACTTTTTTTGTCTCTTAGCTTTCTTTTTTCTTTGCTTTCTTCTGGGTTTCCCAGTGTCTCTCTCCAGCAAATGCTCTGAGTATAAAAACTGCTTATAGAATGCCAGCTCACCTCTTCGTGGTTCACTTCTCTGAGGGATGTTGGCCCTTCAAGTCCTGCTAGCTTCAGTAACTCTCTAGTTACTTCAAATGAATCCCCCCCTTTGTAGTTTTATGTCTTTTCTACGTGTTCTCAGCAGGAGTGTTAGTTAGCTAAAGTTACTCTATTGTAGCCATCTCAGAAATTCTTGGCAAATCAGTTTAAATGATTCAAGAGCTTCAAGTAGTTCTGTGTCAGAATCTGAGTGATCTAACAAGTATTGCTTAAGTTTAATAAAAACCATAAAAAGATGAAAGTATGTTTGCTATACTATGTGTGAAATTCTTGTTTTATTGTAAAATACAATTTATTTAGAAAGAAAATGAGAGAGAGAGAGAGAGAGAGAGAGAGAGAGAGAGAGAGGAGATTCATCCCCAAGGTTGAGGAGGTAAAAGCTTGGGGAAACATGGTGGCCATAGCTCAAAGAGACATGTGGCCAGACTAGAGTTTAGCAAAGCAGTGGCCTGAAATTCTTTAAACAGACATCCCAATGGCACTATTCCAATGCAATGTTTTGTCTTTGTTCTGAAAGAATAATTGAAATGGAAACAAATCTTCGCTTTTCTGAATCTAAGAACAGATTAAATTAAAATACAAAATGGCAAATAAATAAATAAATAAAAATATGTAGTCATTTAGTATTCAGAGTAGAAAGAATACACTGATCACAGTCTACAGGAATTTCCTCTGCAATCCGTGGGAGACCTGAAATAGTATTGCTCATTAGTTTTCCAGCTAGGGCAGAGGTAAGAAGCAGGGTTATGCTGTGGTCAGATGAATAGTGAAAGCTTCAATGGCAACAGGAGAGTTCCAGAAGTTGAGATGTTGCAGATCCATGAGGCTCAGGAACTGTTACCGTTGGACAGACTTTTTCATTTTTATTCTGCCAAGGGACTTTAATACACAGTTAACTGTTGCCAAAAAAATTAGAATAATGAAAAAAGAACTTATTGAAATGATTTTAAAATCCTGTAAATCACTTTCAGATGAGATTATATTTTGGATGTGAATTAAAATATATCAAACCTATATTTACTCTTTAAGTATTACATTTTCAGGACTAGAACTGATATAAAAGTAAATGTAAACCAAACCACTGAATCAAATTTAGAAATTAATATTCAGATACTTTAGACAATAGAGGGGAACTTACCTATATTTCTATTTTATTCATCATGATTGCATTTCCCTAAAAATATGATATTCAACTTTTTTTTTTTTTTGGAAGGTGGAGAAAGCAGAATTTATTAAGAAGACAGAAAAGCTCTCACAGTGGAAGGGGACCCGAGGGGTTGCCCGATATTCAACTTTTAAAAACTGGTTTCATAGGCCAGGAGTGTTAGCTGAACCCATAATCCCAACACTTCAGGAGGCTGAGGCCAGGAGTTTGAGACCAGCCTGGGCAACAAAGCAAGATCCTGTCTCAAAAAAAAAAAAAAAAAATTGGCATGGTCACAAATGCCTGTAGTCTCAGCTACTTAAACGACTGAGGCAGGAGGATTACTTATTATTTGAGTCCAAGAGTGTGTGACTAGGATGAGCTGTGATCATACCACTGCACTCCAGTGTGAGCAACAGATCAAAACATCATCTCTTTAAAATATATATATTTAATCAGAAATATTACTATCTTTAAATCATGGAGAAAAGCTTTTAAAACTAAAAAAGTGTATTATGTAAAATTCCATATTGCTGGATCTTTATTACGAAAAATACATCTATTCATGGTCTAAAAATGAGTGTTAATCACAAATTCTCACATATTTTAGAGACATTTAAAACTTTGGTAACATTGCAGACATTCTAAATATCTCAAATAAAAACACATTATCTGGGAAATGCAAATTAAAACCACAATGAAATAGTATCTTACCCCAATCAAAATGGCCATTATTCAAAAGTAAAAAACAAAACAATAGATGTTGGCACGGATGTGGTGAAAAGGGAATGCTTATACACTGTTGGTGGGAATGTAAATTAGCATAACCTCTATGAAAAACAGTATAGAGTTTTCTCAAATAATTAAAAGTAGATCTACCATTCAATCTAGCAATCCCACTACTGAGTATTTACTCAAAGAAAAATACATCATTATACAAAGAAGACACCCATACTTGTATGTTTATTGCAGAACAACTCAACAATTACAAAGATGTTGGATCAGCCTAAATGTCTACCAGCAGATCACTGGATAAATAACATGCCATCAAATACTATTCAACCATTAAAAAGAACAAAATAATGTCTTTTGCAGCAACTTTGATGAAATTGGAGACCATTACCCTAAGTGAAGTAACTTAGGAATATAAAATCAAACACCACATGTTCTCACAAGTGGGAGGTAAGCGATGGGTTCGAAAAGGTGTATAGGATGGCAAATATAATGGACATTGGAGACTCAGAAGGGGGAATGGTGGAAGGGAAGTGTGGAATGAAAAATTACCTGTTGGGCACAATGTACATAAGTTGAGTGACAGGTACACTTAAAGCTTATACTTCTTTACCACTATGCAATTCATCTATGTAACCAAAAACCATTAGTATACTTAAAGTTATTGAAAAATTATTTTAAAGGACTAAATCTATAAATAGCAACGATTGGAAGAGTCAAGAAAAAAGAATTACATTTCCATACGTAACAACTTACTCACCATTGTGGTTTATGTACTGATGGTTGTGGAGATTGCTAATTCATTCATGCCTTAGCCATTCATGATAGAGTAAAATTTTTACTCGGTCATTCCACTTCTTATTCATCTGTGTTTATAACTTGGTACTGTTAATTAAACAGTTTTGTTACAGAGGGTATAAACTCTAAGTATTCCATAAAAGTAAATCTATTTTGATATCAACTTTATAGATTAGGTTCTTGCACCATTTGTTTGAAACTTTTTAATGTGCCATCTGTCATTTATCTCTAACATTTTATATTCACTCTCTTATGAATATTATGTTGGGGTATTAATTTCAAGTAGGAAAAAAAACTACCTGGAAATTTTTAAAAATCAAAGACATTTTCTAGTCCTTGATTTATTTGTTCTTAAGAATGAAGAGATCATAATATATAGTATTTGCTTTTCCATTGAAATTATTTGATTTAATCAATGTTTTCCTTTCAATTAGACCAAAAAACCAAACTATACTTCTTTTATTCTCAACTGAGTAAAACTAACTTTTATTTCACTTAAATTTTCTTCATAGTTGACATTATTCTACCCTCTGGATAGCTAATAACCTATGTATTTAATACTTTTTGTACATTTCATTGCTCTTTTCTCCCTCATATATTTTAGGTGAACTGAATATACAATGACAAATAACACTTTTTTTTTTTTTGAGTCACAATCTCACTCTGTAGCCCAGAATGGAGTGTGGTGGCATGATCATAGCTCAATGCAGCCTCGACCTCCTAGGCTTCAGGCAATCTACCTGCCTCCCAAGTAGCTGGGATTATAGGAGCATACCAATATGCTCAGCTAATTTTTTGATTTTTTTTTTGTAGATATGAGGTTTTGCTATGCTACCTAGGCTGGTCTCAAACTCCTGAGCTCAAGCAAATCTTCTGCCTCAGCCTCTCAAAGTTCTGGCTTTGCAGGCATGATTCATTGTGCCAGGCCTAAACATATATCTTAAGGAGAAATTACTGACAAGATTTTACAACAGAAGGGTGCCCAATTGTCCAAACATCATTTACTAAAAGTCAGTTATCTCTGCAGTGATCTATAACTCTAGTTCTGTCAAAAATCATATATTTGTGTCCATCTGTTTTAGAGCACAATATTCTTTTTTATTCACTCTGCCTCATGTCTTAGTAACTATAGTTTTAAGTTGTCTTGATATCTATTATGGCAAGTCCAACCATATTTTTCTTTTGTTACAGGAGTGACTTGACTTTTTTAAGACTTAAATTTCCATATAAAAATTAGACTTTGCTTCTAAATTCCACAAAAAAGCCTGTTTTGATCTTGATTGATATTGTATTAAATCTATAGATCTAACTGGGAAAAATGGCATTGTTATGATATTATCTTCTCATTCGTGATCATGATATCTCATTTATTTAGGTCACTCAAATATTTTACTGTAGCATTATATAACGTTCCCACAAATATTGCATACATATTATGCTGTGTTTAATTCTAATCATATTTGTTTATCATAGTGCAAATTGCATATATGCACACACCCACATGAACTAATATTATTTGGCTACATTTTTTTTACTGGTTCTTGTTCATGAAGGGTTATATCTTTGCACATATTGTGATTATTGAATGTAATCTGCTTAATTGTCTTGGAATTTTGTCTATGAAAGTAGTTAGAGCCTGAGAGAAAGTTGATTTCTTACAGGAGTATTTGTTTTATGTATTACTATCAGCCATCTGAAAACACTGAGTTTTGTTATTTTAGGCTAAATTCTATACTTGAGAGTTTTGGGGACCACTTTATTAATTATAATTCAGGTTGTTAAACTGTGTAATGTCCAATAGGTTGTAAGCCTATGCAATGACTAAGTTATGGTTACAAATCAAATTATCAGGGGTGATTTTTTAAAATATTCTTTAAATTTTTGTAGATTCAATTATAGAGCAGAACCCAGTTTGGAGGAGGATATTTCTAGCCTACCCTTATACAGGAGATGAAATTTTCTGTTGGGTACCAGCTTGATAACCATCTTCAATTACACTTCCCAAGCCAGGCTCTGAAATTTAATTTTTGCCCCAAGTTCTGCACATTTACAAAAACTGATACTCAAATTCACTGGCTTCAGAAAATTCTACAGGACAAAAGCCAAATTTAGTGCTCCTCACTTTTGACCTGAGTTCTTACTTCCTTGACAACTTATGGATGCATTAAAAAAAGTTTACACTGTATTTTATAGATAATCAACCTGGGTATTTAGACAGTCATATCACCAGAAGCAGAATTTTCACATATGTATTTATTAAATATTCTTTAATAACATGTGAGCTTTATCTCAAAATTCGTATTTAAATTCTAAAAATTAGCACCCAGATAATATGTACAACACATAATTAGACAATTATTATTTTTACTTTTTATTTCCCAGCTATTTTCAAAGAAAAATCCTAGGTGCAACGCCAATTCAGTAGGAATAGACACTACTCATCTATCCTATGGTTCTCCAACACCATTCCTCATAAAGAGGAATCACAACTTTTGCAAAGAATACTGATTTCAACCATGTGGCAGAAAATGTATAATGAACTTGAAGAATTTCAGTGGGCCAGCAATCAAGCATCTAACAATCTTTGTTCCTTTGTGAGAGGAGAATAATTTAAATATCAAAGATAAAGATTAGTGATAATTTCATAAAACACATTACAGTAGTGTTCTGGGTCTATAATGTGGAAAAAGAAAGGTAAAGGTAAAGATGAGAGAGAGAAAGAAATTGTGAAGGGGTGAAGAAACTCATTGAACACCACTGGAGGTAACTTGACATCAACTCCCTTTTCCTTAAATCAGCAGCTAAAATGAGAGAATCAATAATTTATTCTGAACTTTATGATTTATAATTCATACTATTCAAATAGCCATAGATGACAAGGGAGGGAAAGCTATACTCTACAAAAATATTCCAGGTAATAAATAACAAAAAAAAACAATTAAATAAAAATCAACATCTTGCAACTTCAAGTAAAATAAATGGTTTAGGAACTAACCATCAATGGATAAATAAAAAGGTAGGAAGTTGGTGGAAATTTTTACAATGGAAGTATTGTGCTATTGTCACATGAATCCATGGTCAGTGTTAGTTAGCATGATTAAAATGGTAAAAAAACAAACAGAAACCTGATGTGATGTAATATGAAACATACAGAATGACTGTCTTAATTTGTTCCTGGTCCTATTATAAAATAACATAAACTGGTTAATTTCTAAATAATAGAAGTGTATTTCTCATAGTTCTGTCGGCTGGAAAGTTCAAGATCAAGGTGCTGGCAACTTCAGTGTCTGGTGAGAGCCTGGTCTCAGCTTCCAAGGTGGTGCCTTGAACACTGTGTCCTCACATGGCAGAAAAGCTAGAAGAGCCTAGTAGCTCTCTGAAGCAACTTATTCTAGTGTCAGCTCAAAAGTCTGAAGTCCAGTCTTATCTAAATATCTTATAAATTGGATATAAATGAGCTTCAAGGTGTGATTCATTCTGAGGCAAATTTCCCACCAGCTTTGAGCCTGTGAAACAGGTTATGTGATTCCAAGATGCAATGATGGGATAGATATAGAATAGACATTTTCATACAAAAGAGATAAGTAGGAAATAAGATAGAAAGCCCCAAGTAATTCTAAAACCCAACAAGTCAAACAACACTCAGATGTTGAGACTTGGGAATAACCTTTAATTCTATGCCCTGACTTCTGGACACACTAGACTGGCATTTGGTCTCCCAAGGCTGCAGGTTCCTCAACTTTCATGATTTTTCTGGATGTGGTCCACATAGACACTATCTCAGATTAAAGTATTGTGCCTGTATCTCTCCAAGACTGATGTTGCATACTGGTCACTCAACGGTTTTAGTGTCAAAGAGGTGGGTCTGCTATGACAGCTCCACCAGATATTGCCCTAATGAGGGCTCTCTTCAGGGGCCCTACACTGGTGGGTTTGCTGGGCATTGTCCTAGTGGAGAGTCTCTTTAGTGACCCTGACTCCAAATCCACTGGGCAATGCCCTAGTCAGGATTCTGTAATAACCCCAATCCCACTGCTCTGTTGGCCATTGCCCTAGTGACAACTTTCTGTCGTGGTCCTGATTTCTATGGCAGTTTTCTGCCTGGACCCTGAGGCTCTTTGAGATATCTTTTGAAATCTGCTTGAAGTCAGCCATGCCCACACAGCTCATGCACTCTGTGTGTCTGCAGAATTACCACTCATGGGCGATGCTGAGGTTTACCACTTGCGTCCTCTGTGGTGGTGATCTGAGCCATACCTGCCGATGTTGAAGGCATACTTGGGATGGACAAAAATATGCGATGCCAGAATTTGGGAAGCAGAGACTTGAGGTAGTACAGGGAAGCAAGTGCTGAGGTCCTATAGGCACCTGAGGTTTTTCTTTTGACTTTGTTCTGTCCCCTGTGTCTTGACACTCTGGGCTATGATGAGTGTAGCAGCTTCAATTATCTTTGAAATGCTTTCAGGGTCATTTATACACTGTTTTATTGAATAATATCTGGCTTCCTTCTATCTATATTAATCTCTTTATCAAATATTCATTTGGGCATACCCTTGGTGTTCTCTCCTGAATACATCTTTTCATTTATTGAAGTTTGGCTACATTGGGAATTTTCCAAATGTTTAAGTTTTACTTTCCTTTTGATTGTAAATTCCATCTTGAATTCATTTCTCTCATTTTACTACAATCAGTCAAGAAAAACCATGCAGCACCTTCAATACTTTGTTTAGAGATTTCTTCCACCAAATATCCTCATTCATTGCCTTCCACAAAGTCCTAGGACACGGACACGATTCAACCAAGTTCTTTGCCACTTTATAACAAGGATGGCCTTCCAGTTCCCAATACCTTGTTCATCATTATAGTCTCAGACTTCATCAGAATTGCTTTATTTTCTATAGTTCTACCAACATTTTGTTCACAACCACTTAGATGATCTTTAAGATCTAAGCTTTCACTTTAGCTCTTCTTTTTCTCGCCAAGAACTGGGACACCCATCTTCTCTTGCCCTTGGACATCAGAACTCCAGGTTCTCTGGCCTCCATGCAGCCTCTGGCACTTGCACCAGTTTCGCAGGTCATCAGCTTCAGAGCTACACCCTAGACTTCCTTGGTTTCAGGCCTTCAGACTTGGACTGAGCCATGCTATCAGCTTCCCTCTCTAGCTTGCATATCATTGGACTTCCCAGTCTTCATAATTGCATTCCCCTAATAAGTCCTCTCTGTGAATCTATATACAGAAGTGAATTATTTAACAATGGGGATACATGCTGAGAAATGTGTTGTTAGGCAATTTTGTCATACAGACATCACAGAGTGTACTACACAAACCTGGATGGTATAGCCTACTGCACACACAGGTTATATGGTACAATCTACTGCTCCTAAGCTACACATCTGTATAGCCTGTTATGGCACTAAACACAGTAACACAATGGTAAGTATTTGTGTATCTAAACATAAAAAGATAATGTGTTGTGCTATGAGACATGATGATGGCTATGATACCAGGTGATGGAACTTTTTCAGCACCATGATAATTTTATGGGACCACCGCCATATATGAAGTGTTCTTCAAAATGTTATTATTACGTGGTACATGACTATACACATATCCTACTGTTTCCGTTTCTATGAAGTACATTGACTAATCCATATTTAGTATTTAAGTTGAGCCTACATCGAATCAAATATCTATAGCACTTTTCTTGTATTTTCTGAGGAATATAGAGACCAGGGAAACCATTTAAATGAAGCCAAAACATGCAAATAGAGGCTACATGGTCATTGTTTGAATCAACTGTCCTTTTTTTTCCAGCAAGGAAAAAACAAGAAATAAATGGATGAGGGTGCTTTATATAAAAATAACTTAAGTAACATAAAAAGTCAATGTCACTTGTGAATATTGTTTGGAGACTTTTCAAACAGAACAACTATCAAAAGATGTTTTTGAAGGAATGGGGAAATTTGATTATATATCTGGATATCATATTTCAAAATTTAAAGTTTATGCCAAATAATTGGAGAGTTTTTTAAAACTAAATATTTAAGTAGCTCCCACTGAAACTAAGATGTTGCATTTCTTTTTTTTCCGGCCTCCGCAGCCTCGACCTGCTGGGCTCCGGCGATCCTTCCGCCTCAGCCTTCCAAGTAGCCGGAATTACAGGCATGCGCTACCACGCCCGGCTGATTTTTTGATTTATTGTAGAGATGAGGTCTCGCTGCCCAGGTGGGTCTCGAACCCGCGGACTCGGGCAATCCACTCACCTCGGCCTCCCAAAGGCGCGGGATTACAGGCTGAGCCACTGAGCCCGGCTGCATTTCTAACATCTCCCAAATATTGCTGCTGCTGTTGGTTTGCAGACCATGCTTTCAAGAACAAGGGATAAATGATATTAAAGAGTAATTTTTAAATTTCTTCTGTGTGATCATTTTAAGCTAGCTATAAAAATTGTGTTTTTTAAATTTTATTTTAAAGATGTGGGTATAATTCAGGATTAGGTACATAAGTGGTCATGATACAGATAAAGTTTGGGTCTTCCTTTGGTTCCCACTTTGCCTGATTTGAGATCAGTTACCCTTATTGGTGTTATGTGCCTCCTCCCTCCCTTTTTAAAAGAATATTTATGTGCTCAGATATGTGTTATGTGCCTCCTCCCTCCCTTTTAAAAGAATATTTATGTGCTTAGATATGAGATGCATAGGCTTGAAGAAAAATCCGTTAATTTTGTATTAAATGAATTCAGTTTTAAAAAGGAAAAAAGAGAACATTAATAGAAAAATCAAATGGGCAAAAATTTTATAGTTGTTAAATCTGGCTTATGGACATGTGAGAAATATTGAAATTTTTTCTTTACTTCTTTGTTTGCTTTAACTTTATGCAACAAGTAAGGAGTCATAGTAGACCAATAGAGAAAATGATCTAATCATAAAGGAAGACAAGATAGAAAGAGAAAAAAAAGGAAATTTTAAAAAATGATCTCACTATAATAATTGTACATACAATATTGTAACTATAATAGTTAGCTAAAAAATAAAATTATTTCTAAATTTAAACAAGGAGGTGAAAATCTATACATTGAAAATTATAAAGTATCAACCATAAATTGAAGAATACTCAAATAGATGGAATGATATCTCATGTAACAGATTGGAATAATTAATATTGTTAAAATGTCTATACTCCCTCAAAGTGATCTACAGATTGAATACTATCTCTATCAAAATTCCAGTAATAGTCTTTACAGAAGTAGAAAAATCGCATTCTAAAAGTCATATGCAACCACAAAAGATCCCGAATAGCCAAAGCAGAGCAATCTCGAGAGAAAAAAAAGCTGGAGGCATCACCCTATCTGACTTTAAAATACACTACAAAGCTATAATAAACAAAGCAGCATGGTTCTAACATCAAAACGGACTTATCGACCAATGGAACAGTATAGAGATCTGAGCAATAAATTCACATATTTATGATTGACTTTTTAAAAAATAACAAAGATGCCAAAGACACATTATGGGGAAAGGACAATCTCTTCAATTAATAGTGTTTGAAAAAGGATATCTACATGCAGAAAAATATTAGACCTTAACCTCACACCATACATAAAAATCAATTTTAAATGCATTAAAGACTTAAACATATGACCTGAAACTGTAAAACTGGAAGAAAACATAGGGAAAAGTTCTACAACATAGGACTTCCAAGGATTTTATTTTTTTAATATAACCCAAAAGCACAGGCAATAAAAGCAAAAAGACACAAATGGAATAATATCAAACTAAAAATCTTCTGCACAGCAAAGGAAACAATCAATACAGTGAAGATGCAACCTATGAAATAGATGAATATATTGCAAACTATACATTTGATAAAGAATTAATATCCAAATTCTATAAAGAGCTCAAATAACTCAACAGTAAGAAAAAAAATGATCTGATTTTAAAAATGGGCAAAAGACTTCAATAGACCTTTTTCAGACATACAAATGACCAACAGGCATGTGAAAAAAGGCTCAACAGCACAAATCATCAGGGAAGTGAAAGTTAAAACCACGATGAAATATCACCTCGTGGGTGTTAGAATAACTGTTACCAAAAATACAAAGAAAACAAGTGTTGGCAGAAATGTGAAGAAAAGCAGAAGTTTGCACTCTGTTGGTGGAAATGTAAATTAGAACAACCATTATGGAAAACAGTGTGGACTTTTCTCAAAACATGAAAAATAAAACTACCGTATGATCCAGCAATTTTATACCGGCTTTATAGCCAAAGGACATGAAATCAGAATGCCAAAGAGATATTTGCATTCTCATGTTCAGTGAAGCATTATTGGCAGTATCAAAATGTGGAATCGACCTAAATGTCCATCAACAGATGAATGAAATAAGAAAATCTGGCATATGTGAACAGTGAAATACTATTCAGCCTCAAAAAAGGAAATGGCCATTTGTGACTACATGGTTGAAACTGGAGGACATTATGTTAAGTGAAAAAAGTCAGGCACAGAAAGACAAACATCATGTGATCTCAGGTGTCTGTAGAATCTAAAAAACTCCTAACTCCTAGAAGTAGAGAGTAAAATGGTGGCTCTCAGAGGCTGCCCGGGTGGGAAGCAGGTATTGAAGAGATGTTGGTCAAAGGACATAAACTTCCAGTAAGACAGAATGAATAAATTCAAGACATCTGTTGTACATCATAGTTAATAACAACATATTGAATACTGAAAATTTCTAAGTACATTTTAAGTATCCTCACTATATATATATATATATATATGAACATGAAGTAATGCATATGTTTAAATACCTTTTTCATTTTATCATGTGTACATATATCAAAACATCACATTATGTACCATAAATACATACAATTTTGTCAGATATAATAAAAATGTCAAAATGTGTTCTTTAAAATATGCCAGATAATCATAAGATAAAGCATTTCATATACTTTGCACTATAAGCAGTTAATGGCTGTCTCTAACATACATGCCATAAATTTTTTATATTATAAAAGTTAAAAGTAGTAGCATGTCAAAACAGAATTGTTGCCTAGAGAGATAGTGTGCAAATATATTCTTTCATTTCATAGGTTGTCTCTTCAATCTATTGAATGTTTCCTTTGCTGTGCAGAAGTTTTTTAGTTTGATATTATTCCAAACTTTTTAGCTTGATATTATTACAGTGATGGCATAGAGAAGTTTCTGTAGGATTATATTATCCTTTTATCATGTAATGACATACTAGTAAAACAAATTGCAGGATTATCTCAATAGATGCAGAAAAAAATACATTTGACAAAACTCAACAATCATTTATCATGAAAAAAACCTCAGCACTAGATATATAAGAGACCTTGCAATAATACATCTACATAAATGACATATAAGTCAATTTTAAACACAATATGATATTTATAGGAAAAAAAACTGAATGGTTCCCCTGGGTAGGGAAGAACGTAAAAATATGTACTCTCACACTTTTTATGCCACTTTGTAATGTGAACTTAATTCTGTAGTCCAGAAAAAAAAAATAAAGGCAAAGAGATTGGAAAGGAAGAGATAAAATTGTTTTTTATCAGTTGACACCATGATCATTTATGTAGAAATTTTTAAAGATTCAACAAAAGGCTACTAGAATTAATAACTGGATCGAACAAGTTCACAAGATGCAAAGTCAATACATAAAAATCAATTAAAAAACAAAGTTTCAAACCACAAATACCTAACATCAAGTCTTTACAGAAACCAACAGTAATCAAGACAAAGCTATTTTGGCAAGAAGGTTAACACATAAATTAACAAATTAAAATATACACACATGTGGTCACTTGAATTTTGATCAAGGTACCAAAGCAATTCAATGGAAGAAGACAATATTTTCAAAAATGGGGCTGGACCAATTTGACCTTTGCTTCACATCATTTTGCTAATTCTAACCAAAAATTTCTTGAAATGGATAACAATGGTAAATTTGAGAACTAAAATTATAAAATGTCTGGATAAAAACAGTTAGGCAAATAATGTTTAAACAGGACAACATAACTTCACAAACTACAACATTTGATGAGTTTACCTTTGTAAGATTAAAAATATTTGATGTACAAAAACCATCCTTAAAAAAATTAAATGACATTGTATAGACTAAGAGAAAATATCTCTGTGCAAACAACTCATTAAATATTATAACTCATAAAGTATATAACTCATAAAATATTTCTATGCAGACAGATAACTCATTAAAATATGAGCAAAATATTTGAACAGACATGTAGACAAATAAAACATTAATGCCAATAAGTACAGAAAAAGATACTCAATTTCATTAGTCACTGGGACGATGCAACGCAAAATACGGTGAAATATCGCTATACACCCACTAGAATGGCTAAAATTAAAAGTCACAATACCATGTATTGGTGAGGACTTGGATCACTGGAACTCATGTAGCTTTCTAGTGGGAATGTCAACTAATAGGGCCTTTTGAAAAACAATTTGGTAGTTTGATATAAAAAACAGAGACAAATATTTTGCAACCTAATTTATAAAAATATTAAACAATTGATAAGTAAATAGATAATTATTCTTCAGATGTCGTGTGGGAAATCCACTTTTTTTTAACCTTCAGAATTATGATAAATACAGAAGTATTTCTGTGCTTGGAATTTTAAACACTCAATAGTTTGACTATTTTTATTAGAGGAAATACTTTAGAAAAATAGTTGCACTACCCCATTACATGCTGAAAATTTCCAACCTATGACATTCTTTTTATTTCCACAGATATTTGTAGTTCCTCTGATCCATTTTTGTTGTCCATCATGTCTGGTGTAGTGTAGATATGCAATAAATGTTTATTAAATAAATTATTCTTTTATAAGAGGGGGCGACTAAAATACAAAAAACAAAAATTGAATTATTTTTTGGAGGGAGGGCCCTTTGTAGTATGCTAGGAATGTGGTCCTCTGAATCAGATGGTCAACCAAAGTTTGTACCCTAAAATTTTAACAATGTTGCATTATGACTTGCAGAGGAAACAGGGGCAAACAGGTAACTAGTTTTTCCACCATGCAACCACTCCAAGGTCAGCAGTTTTTTACCAAAAATGTCATGATCCCTATACTCCACCCTCATTTACCCATTCTAACTCTGGGAGACTTTTTTTTGTTTCCCTGGATGAAAATAGTCCTCAAAGGGAAAAGTTTTGCTGATGTGGAAGAGGTGAAACACAAAATGACAGAAGCCCTAAAGGGCATAACAATTGACAAGTTCAAAAACTGTTTTGAGCAGTGGAAAAAGTGTCTCAATAGGTGTATTGTGTCAAATGAAAAGCACTTTGAAGTTGACTGAAGTTTAAACAGTAAGAATAAGTATACAACTTTTAATACGTAAATTCATTTTTTGATGTGGTCCCTCCTCATATGTAGTAGTATATCAGCTTCTAGTTTAGTTTTTTTGATTTGGGAATTACGTGAACCTTTCAGATGATGTTTCATACCTCCTTTAATCTATTTGGCTTTGTTATAAAGACTAATGTAACTATATTTCCAAGGTTCCTGTGGCATTACATACAATTGTGTCCTCTTTTTACTAATATTCAAGAGAACAAAAAAACCTTTCTATTAATAGATCGTTCTCTTACTTATTTTTGTATTTTTATTTTAGAATCATGAGGTACATGTGAGGATTTGTTCCATAAGTATATTACCTGAAGATTATGTTTGGGATTCTGATGAGCCCTTCCTCACCCCTTAGTCATTACCATGGTACCCAGTGTGTGGTTTTTGTATCCCTTAACCCCTCTCCTTCCCTCCTTTCTCTAGTTGTGCCCAGTGTCTGTTGTTTCTATCCTTGTGCCCATATGTGCCCAATGTTCAGTGCCCACTTACGAAAGAGAATATTTGGTAGCTGGGTTCGGTGGCTCAGCCTGTAATCCCGCGCTTTGGGAGACTGAGGTGAGTGAATAGCCTGAACCCGCGGGTTCGAGACCCGCCTGGGCAAATTGGAGAGATCTCATCTCTACAATAAATCAAAAATTAGCTGGGCGTGGTAGTGCACGCCTGTAGTTCCAGCTACTTGGAAGGCGGAGGCGGAAGGATCGCAGTAGTCCAGCAGATCGAGGCTGCGGTGGCCGGGAGCCGCCACAGCACTCCAGTCTGGGAAACACAGTGAGACTCCAACTCAAAAAAAAAAAAAAAAAAAAAAAAAAGAGAGAGAATATTTGTTTCTGTAATAATTTGCTTAGAACGGTGGTCTCTAGCTGCATCCATGTTGTTGCAAAGGACATGATTTTGTTCTTTGTTATGACAATATAGCATTCCATATTGTACCACGATTTCTTTATGCAGACCACTGGGGATGGTTGGTCCATGCTTTTGCTATTGTGAAGAGTGCTGCAATAAACATACAAGTGTAGGCATCTTTTTGGCATAATGATTTACGTTCCTTTATGTATGTTTCCAGAAATGGGATTGCTGGATCAAGTGATCACTCTATTTTTAGTTCTTTGGGAAATCTCCAAACTGCTTTCCACAGAGGCTTAACTAGCTTATATTCTCAACAACAATGTACATCCATTTCTTTTCTCCTCAGTCTCACTAACTCATTTTATTGTTGTTTGATTTTTTGTTTATTTACTTTTTAATAATAGTCATCCTGAGTGGTATGAGGTGGTATCTCATTGTAGTTTTGATTTACATTTCTCTGATAATTAGTGATGCTGAGTATTTTTCATATATTTGTTGGTTGTCTTTCTTTGAGAAATGTTTATGTCCTTTTCCCACTTCTTAATGGAGTTTTTCTTTCTTTTTTCCTGTTGATTTGTTTGAGTTCCTTATAGAGTCTGGATGTTAAACCTTCATCAGGAGCATAATTTGCAAATATTTTCTCCCATTCTGTGAGTTCTCTTTACTCTCTAGATGTTCTTTTATTATAAACTTCATTCTTTCAGTCTTGTATTGCCTAAATGTTTATTAGACCTTGAAAATGTTAGATTATCTTCTAAGGGTGAGCTTTCAAAAGAATATATGTTATTCAAATATATATTTTTATAAATTTTGACATGATTTTTTAGCAGATTTTTGCTGTTTGTGATTATTGGTTAGGTTGCTTTCTTCCTTTGTGTTCCTTGAAGTCTAATTTAATTGTAGCTGCTTTAGTTAGAATAGAAAAACATATTTTTTCAACCCAAAATCATTTTTAAAATGCAAGTTTTGAAATTGAATTTCATTTTTCTCATGACATTGGTGTGCATCAAGATGTATATGAGTTTTCTAGTGTGTTCTCTGGTTTCTTTGATATATGTCTCAGAACCTAAATAAATAAATAAATAAACCACCTCTTTTGCTCTTATATGTTATGAGGACTTGCAAAATCAGTCAAAGTACAATCTACTATTCTGTAACTGTAACTTTCAGTAATAGATTGCAAAACTCATACTCAAAATTGTATATCTTTAAATAAATTGCCAAGTGACTACATGAAAATGTATACCCTAAATCAATGAGCTCTGTTACACAGAGTCAGTTTGTATAAAATTTAAAATGCCACTGGTTTTACACGTTGCCAAACATTTGGATAAAAGAAAAAACTCAATCATCCATTTATTTTCAAATAGATGTTATTTATATCAAAACATCCAGATGTGTGATGAAGTTTATTTTTTCCTTGGCCTGTACTAGATATGTCTGAATGTAACTAATTACATCTATATGCTTCTGATTTTATAAATAAATTGTAAAAAATGTGAAAATATTTCTGTGTGGAATAGAATAATGAATTTTAAAGCTTGCAGTGATGCAGATATAGGGCCTATACTACAATCATCATTTTCAAGAGCTCCTTTTTTCTAAATATAGTTTTAATCATATGATTTCAATCAAATAATGTACTTTGATCTAGTCTATTAATGTATATTTGAAGATATAAAATAATAGCTATGCATTATTCTAATTAAATCATTAGTTCATAAACATATGTTGCACGCAAGTTACATCCTTATTAATGGTATCAAATATAGATCAAAAAGACTATATTTATAAATTAAAATTTGTTTCAGTTTATTCAAAAGACATTTTGCTGGTGCCTACATGAATAAAAACTAAGTAAAAGCATATGTAATCAAATTCACAAATTCTTCGTGCTTATTAACGTCATTCTTATTATCTTCAGCACTCTTTCTATTAAATTTGAAATAATTAAATGTTTAACTGATTAAAGTGCAAAGATTCAACTAATAATAACTCCTAGCCCAGTATTTGAACCTTTTGTAAGAGCTTCCTAAGATTTGAACATATCTATTTGTCCTTTTAGATTAACAAAATATGGAATGTAAATGTTTCTGATAGATGGATGCAGGGTATATTTATTCAACATCAGCTAAAAACAGATTTGAAACAGAAACTTTAGCATTTACCATAAGATTACAGAAATTTTAAAACAATGACTTTTAAATTTTAGTGTCTGCAGTTTAAAAGATGAAGTATTAATTTAGGAATAATTTGCATCAAATCATCTGTTTCTGTCTAAATCATCTTTATATTATATTTGGAATTCATAAGTGGGCCTGATATATTTTTCTAGAAAATAACTAGATTATTCTCCAATGACCTGGTTGTTATCTAAAAACTTGCCTAGTTTTGGTTTATTGAAATGTTTTGACCTAACAATTAACCTGTTCATTCTCAAATGTAGACCCTCCCCATCACCACGCCCTTTACCACCAGGACTCCAATCAGATTAACAATAAATATCAGACAGATTTCTTTTTTATTTTTCTCAATGTGGGTGAACTTATATTACAAACCAGTTAAACCAATATTCATTTTTTAATCTTTTTCTACCCCTGGTTCTATGATCTTCAGTATCACAAATTAAGTAAACCATAGAAATAAAAACACAGCCGGGCTCGGTGGCTCAGCCTGTAATCCCGCGCCTTTGGGAGGCTTAGGTGAGTGGATTGCCTGAGCCCGCGGGTTCGAGACCCGCCTGGGCAGCGAGACCTCATCTCTACAATAAATCAAAAATACAGCCGGGCGTGGTAGCGCATGCCTGTAATTCCGGCTACTCGGAAGGCTGAGGCGGAAGGATCGCCGGAGCCCAGCAGGTCGAGGTTGCGGTGGCCGGAAGCGGCCACTGCACTCCAGTCTGGGTGACAGAGTGAGACTCCAACTCGAAAAAAAAAAAAAAAAAAAAGAAAAAAAAGAAATAAAAACACAAATAATCACATGAGTACATTCCAATTCTATTTATCTGATAAGATGCTTATTGGAAAATAATGCTAAAATCTATAGGTAAGTTAAGATTCGAAGATCACCTTTCACTGTATCAATGATTACTACTGATTATGTGAACAAGGGTAGCTTTGGCAGTAACAAGCCAATTGCAATTTTTGGAACCAGTTAGATTCTTTGGCTTCATTCAGAAACCACATAACAAGTTCATGATTTTCTTCACTGATTTTTCTTCATGGATTTCCATAGGTAACCAACCAAATCAAATCACTCAAGGGGATAATCTCAACAGACAGGATTATTTATTCATTTAATAAATATTTACTGATTGCTTGCTATATGCAAAGCACAGTTAGAAGTAATGAAAATACAGCAACAAACTAAAGCAAATAATAAACTCTATTTTATACATCATATGATCTAGTGGGGAGGGGTAGATAATAGCATAATAACATATTGTGTTAGAAAATATATATTAACATGAAGAAAAAATAAAGTAGGCAAGGGGATAGCATGTTGCAATGTCATGTAGAACAAAGAGGGAAGGCGTCTCTATGGATGACATTTCAGGAAGCATTTGAGGGAAGTTTTGGCATGATCCATTCAGCTATCTGGTCAGGGAGCAGCATTATGGAGAGAGGAGGATGGGGTACAGTATACAGGGGTTCTGATGGGAAGCATGCCTAGCATGTATGAGGGAAATAAAAGAGCTCCATATGGCAAGAGAAGAGAAAGAAAGAGGAGAGCAATAAAGATATGATCCAGAGGTGATGGTTAAGGGCAGATTAGGAAAGACTTAGGGTCAGTTAAGGATTTTGAAAAGTTCTCCGTGAACTTTATTTGTAGTAAAGTTAGTGATTTTAAAACTAAATTGCACTCAATGAGAATTAATTAATATTTCAGTGTTAACTTGAAAGATGAGTATTATTTTCATTCTTTCCAGCTTGGAAATTCTAAGCAGTGAAATACCACAGTGCGTTGTCCTTGACCCTGTCTTATGAGAAGGTGTATTGATCATTTGGGTGAAAGCATAGAATTTGTACTTATTACATTTAAAATTTAATAAAGTAGGAAAGTGTCTGATATAAAACACTAAGCTAAAATAAGTATGATAAAATTTAGAAAAATAAATGTAAGATTTGTACTTAATTTCAAAATAACAAATTGCATAATTCAGGAAGATCATTCGAATAACAAATCCAGTAGCAATAGAAAAGTAGCATTCGGATCACAAGAAGTAACTGCCTCATGTCCTTCTCTTGTCACATCATTTGGTAAATTGTGTACTATTCTTGGAGACACATTTTAAGAAGGACACTAATAACCTGGATCATGCCAAATAGAGGATACAATGGAAACTCAAGATGATAAGGGGTCAGGAAACAGTATCATAAACAAAGCAACATATTAAATATAACTCTGTTTTGCTACTCTTGTACTCAAACTCCTGCTGAAAGTCTGTTCTCAGCATTGATGAACTGATCTTTTAAAAATATGTCAGAAAATGTCACTTCTCTTCTCAAAACTCTACAATCCCTTCACGGAAGTCCTTACAAGGGTCTCCAAGGCTGCTTCTAACCCTCCTCCATCACCTCTCTCATCTTGTTGTCTCCTGATGTTTTCCTCCTTGCTCATTCTGTTCCTGTCACTGTGGCTTCTTTGTGTCTTTTCCCAAGGTTGCTTTTTCCTGTTTTCTCCATCTAGAGCACGCTTCCCCAGTCACATGGCAAATCACTTCCCCTCTTTTCTTGCTTCAGTATCATCTCAGTGATGCCTACTCAAGGCACTCTAGTTAAAATTGCTAGCCATTTCTATTTCTGTATCCCCATTCCTTTAACACACATTTCTTTCTTCCATCAGACTTGTCAATACTTAAACACTACGTATTTCATTTATTTGTTATGTTTTTTTTTGTTTGATTCATTTGTTTGTTTTTGACTATCTCTCTTTGCTAAAATAAAATCTCCATGGCAAGGATAAATCTTCACAGATGTATCCCTAAGTCTCAAAAGGAAACATGAAATATAGTGAAGATATTGATAAATATGTTTAAATTAAATTAAGGTAAACCCGACAAAAAATTATGGTGTTATTAAACTTGACAAAGGATTATGACGTTAATAAACCTGACAAAGGATTATGGTGTTAGAAGGGTATTAATAATAACTACAGTAGATTCAATGTTTTGCCCTAGATATAGTAATAACCAATAGAGCAACACTTAAAACAATGATGAAAAATGTTCTCCGGAGTATTCAGGATAATAGCCATTAGCCACATATGGTTATTAAGCACTTGAAATGAGACTAGTATAGCTGAATAACTGATTTTTAAAAATTTTTTCTTTAATTTTAGTGAACTAAAATTTACATCTATATAGCCACATAAAGCTAGTGGTAATAATATAGCACAATGCAGCTTTAGAAGGCATGAACTTAAAACCACTGTGTAAATGTTCATGAAAAAGAGAGTTTTGTTAAATTAAGGAAGAACACCTCAATCCGAGCTACCCCAAAATGGAACGGGCTTCCTCATGAGCAGGGAGTGTTCTTCCTCAGTGAAGTTGTTTTAGCAATGGCTGAAGGGTGACTTATTGGAGTTGTTATAGCAGAAATTCTTCCCAGGTAGACTAGATGCACTATTAAGCTAATGTAATTTCCAAATTCAGTATCCTGTTATTATGCTTTAGACCTAATATTCACTCATGTCTACTGTAACTTATTTATTAATCCTAAGGATGAAAGAAAATTCAGTATTCTAAAAGTAACAAATAGTAAACTAAAACTAGTAATTTTTATCTGTAGATCCTATGTTAGGGTTATTGTTTTGTTAAGCACTGACCAGGTTATGTGCTCTTTGAGCTATGGCAGGCCATGTTTTCTTAGCACTGGTCCCCTCCTCAACCTTGGGGTGGTGGGGGAGGTGACTCTCTTCTCTCTCTCTCTCTCTCTCTCTCTCTGTCTAATTTACTTTCTAAGTAAACTACATTTTCCAATCTAAAAAAATAATAAAATAAATCCTGTGTTAGTAAAGACAATGAAGAAGAAAATACATCTTAAAGGTTGTAAAACAAAGTAAATTTCTTGTAATCACCTTTGAATATGAAAGCAGGCTCTACAGTGTAATATTAGAAGTGTGGTCTTTGGAGTCATACAGGCTTCAGAAACTTTAGAGAATAAACATTCTCTGATGGTTGAAGGTCACCAGTTATTCATCAATATGTCTTCCTCACTTCCATAGTAATCGAATGTTGCCTAGTTTAAGACTGCCCATCCAGGAAGGACGTGTCCCTAAGACTTTGTAGTAGCAGTAGCAAGAAAAGTGTTGTGTGCAACTTCTGCCTTGCTTACTTAAGAAGTAAGTAAGAAGTAAGTAATTTAGAAGGAGTAAGCCAGAGCACTGGCTCTGGCCATGTGCTCTTTTCATCTCTCTACTGTCTAAAATGGCACCGATCAAAATGACCTTGGATTTTTGAGTTATGTATAAACTTAATAATAAATTAAAAGTTTATCTGTCAAATTCCTAATCTTTAGCTGAAGGGTTTAACAAGATATGAAATACAAGATGTTTCTCTAAGAGCAAAATGATAAGTGTTTTAAATATGTCTCTTTTTCGAAATCTGATTTCTTTCCTCCACAATCTGACATTAGATTTGCAATACAGGTTTTGGAAATAGTCATAGTGCAGTGATCACCATGATTGGTAAACTTTTATGACTACTACTAGGACTGGTGACTTGACTTTTTTCATTTGAAACACTTCAAATGAGAAAAGAACATGCTATTTAAAGCAATGGCAAAGGCACTGGTGGTCAGGCACCTTTCCCTTTTTCCTACATGGTACTTAGTGTTTGATGACAACAAATACACTTAAGACTGTAATTTTAGATGGCATTCAGAGGATATGAATCAGTTTCCTGATACAAACATGTAATTAAAATCAAACAATGAGTATAGTTAAACATGGCATTGCCCAACAGATTGTTTAACGCTGGACTTCCTTTTCTTCATTAGAAAGGTAAGAGTTCAGTGCAACTATTCAGTAGTCTAAATACTATTTGTGTCTTAAAATATTTCTTGAAAAAAGCCTTAAACATCTGACTATATTTTTCTCATGGGCAAATGTGAGGATTAACAGATATTAAGCAAAATGTTTTCTCCCACCACGGTTTACCCAAAGTTCAACTAAAAAAGACCCACTTGTTTTACTCCTTGTTTTATTTTTGATATAAAGAACTATAAGTAGCATGCCTGTAGAGTATCATAATAAACAAGACATTCAGTTTATAATACAAGCAGATGGAAAAGCTTAGCCAAGTTAACTAATAAGGTAGGATTAAGTTTTAAAACAACAAAAAAAATTGTTACTATTTTCTGTACTGGGCACATTCTCCAAGTTTGACAAAAACACATTCAATTCCAGTACTTATTAGAAGTTCAAGTTTAAGCAAGTTATTGAAATCATGTATAATAAGATCTGTTTACTCAGGAGAGTACCAAGATCCTGAGATTTTTCTCATGGGTAAAATAGCTTATCACTTCTAAGAAGAGTTGAAAGAATTCTTAAAATGTTTGATATGCCTTAAGTTGCAAAGTTACAAATGAATATATTGCAATATGTTAACACACCAAAAGTCAGCTTTCTAATACATATTCTGAAGGCAATTCCTACCTAACATTTAGTGATTAAAAAGAATAGAAGGGCAAGGAGAGGATAAAGATAATTACTTAAATGTTTAAACCTTTTAAATAAGTAATCTATGCTATAACAAAATCTCCCAATAAAATGAGCAAGTGTATTATTTCACTTTCAAAAATCACTTTAAGTCATTCCTAACACTTTTCTGTAATTTGGTCACATCATTAACCTCCTTAATTTCTCATTTTAAAATTTGTTTTCTGATGCCATGGTCTCAACTGCATGACCAAGAAAGCAGAAATGGAGGCAAACTGAAACATGCATAATAACTATGCAATAAAAATGAGATGTAGATTGTGGGAATGACAGACCTTTCCATTTTAATTTGTATTTTTTTCACTTTGATTTTTAGACAATTTTCCCTATAAGACAAAAGTAGTTTTTTTTCTAGATTTGAAGTATTTTTAAGCTACTCTGAGTAGTTTCTGCATTTTCATGTTTATTCTTTAAAAACATTGCTCCTAGAAAAAGTGATCATAGTTTTGTCTTACTTTATATGTTTTGAATAAAAATCTAGATGACAAAATAAATTAACAAAAATAATTTCTGTGCTTATATGTTAATTTTTCAGTGTTTTTAATTTAAAAAAGCAAACGTTGGGCTTCCAGTCAAGAACAAATGCTGTACATACATTTCTCCATGCTTTTCTGTGCTAAGCAAAACTATAAACCATGAAAATAGTACCAGAGGCAGACAAAGGAAAACTCTGAAATATGCAAAGTGGAAGGCAGAATCACTAGAAACCTCAGGCCTGGAAATACAATAGAGTAGTAGGGTGGCTTACAACCTCCACACACCTGAAAAATATGACTGAGCCCAGGATAGTAACAGAAGGTGGGACTGTAGATGAATTCCTCCCTGTCTCCAGATAAGGATCCAATAAATCAACAGATGCCAAATCAAGATAACAACGATACTAGAATTATCTGAAAAAGATTTTAAAACAGTAATCACAAAAATTCTTCAATAAGCAGTTAAGAACCAAATGAAAATATAGAAACTCTTAGCAAAGAAATAGATGATACAAAGGGGGAAAAGTGGACATTTTAGAACCAAAAAAAGATAAGTAAAAAAAAATATATTGAAAGTTGTAATATGTTAGTCATTAGTAACAGCTGGTTGTAAAGGTGAAGGAAATCAACATAACTCATCTTGAGGATGAGTTCTAAAATAAACTGGAGTCCTTATTGACAAATTCTGACTTAATTTCTATTGGCCGGACTCAGTAGCTCAGCCTGTAATCCCAGCGTTTTGGGAGGCCGAGGCCAGTGGATTGCCTAAACCGGTGGGTTCGAGACCCTCCCTGGCAACTTGGCGAGACCTTGTCTCTATAATAAATCAAAAAATTTGCTGGGTGTGGTAGCACATGCCTGTAGTTCCGGCTACTTGGAAGACTAAGGCGGGAGGATCGCCGGAGCCCAGCAGGTCGAGGCAGCGGGACTCCAGTCTGGGCGATGGAGTGAGACACCAACTCAAAAAAAATAAGTAAATAAAATAATTTCTATTTATTTGATTTTAAAATTCCTGATAGACTTTTTTTGAAATAAGGTTAATTTGGTTAAAAAAAGATTTATTTTAAATCAGTGATTTAAAAATAAAAATATATTTTTCTAACACTCATCTGGCCATCGAGAAAATGCTACTTGTAAAATCTGTTTGTAATTATTTTTAAACTACCTATAAAAGAATAGCATGCATTATCCATTACAGTCTAATTGGAGACATTCATTGTGATATTATTAATACTCAGCGCTAATATTTCATTGTAATTCATCTCATGGTATTACAAAATTATAAAAGTAATTATTTGCATATTGGATTTTAAACCTTTAAAAACGACTTCAAAAATCACTTGGAGGTTTTTTTCACATTGAATGAAATGATAAGAAAATTGCAGAGAGCACTCCTTTTAGAAGACAAAGTTCATGAGTTCCATTATAAACCGGCTTTTAATTGTCAGAATCCTTTAGGGCAATAATTCCAAGAGGTAAACTATTTAGTTTTAGTTTTTGTGATGAACAAAATTTGAGGTCAAAAAGGGAATAATGTAGCTGGGCTCGGTGACTCAGCCTGTAATCCTGCGCCTTGGGAGGCTGAGGTGAGTGGATTGCCTGAGCCCGCGGGTTCGAGACCCGTTTGGGCAACTCGGCGAGACTTCATCTCTGCAATAAATCAAAAAATTAGCCGGGCGTGGTAGCGCGCGCCTGTAGTTCCAGCTACGCGGAAGGCTGAGACAGAAGGATTGCTGGAGCCCAGCAGGTCGAGGCTGCGGTGGACGGGAGCGGCCACCGCACTCCAGTCTGGGCGATGGAGTGAGACTCCAAGTCAAAAAAAAAAAAGGGAATAATATCCCCAAAACAATATGACGAATTCAAAGGACTATTTTATAGTAAATTGAGTGGGAGTGTTTTAAATGAATTAATTATTGTAGAATAAGGGATTTGTTGGGCATTTTTCTCATTCTACAAAGAAAACCAGCATCTCACTTTTCAAACACTTTATACTGTGAAATAAATGTCCCAATGAAATTAGAGTAATCTATCTAACAAACTTAATACAGGTCCTTCCTATAAATCTGATTGAAAGGAGGCAATTCTAAGACATACATCTGTTAAGTGCCTATGGTGTACCAGTGAGTGGTGTTAACTGAATTTGAAAGATGTTCAACTTTAAGATATCAGATTAAATACCTTTCCTCAGGTCACACATGAGCACACTTCCACTTTTATCCAGAGTCCATTCTTTATCAATTGCATCATACCGTCTCAAACTATTGTCATGTATAATTTGGTTGGTCAGAGTTCACATGGAGAAGAGCTAAGAGAGCTTTTATCGACACTGCTGAATGCTATTGTGCTCGAATTCAGATGAGCTGTCTCCTTCCTCACTGCATATTCATTCAATATCAAAGAATAAAATCGAGCAGAAAGTGTCAACAACTCGTCTAAAAACCGTGTGTGCACAGCAGTAGTCCTTGTCAAAAGGCAGTAGACAAACATAAAAAAACATTTCTGATCAAAACCCAGTTGTTTTTCGAACTGCTTTTCTCCATTTCCAGCTGTTCCAGTCTTTCACTCTGCAGCAAGAATTTAATGACAGCTGCTGCAAGGATTATAATGAGAGACTTCCTACTTTAACTGATCTTCTGGACAGGCTATTAACTTTGATCTGTCATTGTTAGGTCCAGGCTAGTATTGACAATAGGAAATTTAGTCTTATTGCCATTCACCTAAAAGCTGATCCAAAATTAGATATGGAAGTAGAATTATATTGCTCGATTTGATCTAAATTACAATATAAGTTAAAAGGACTAAGTGAATAAGGCTGTCTATAAATGGAATATTATTAATTTTCTTGACTTTCTAGGAATACAAAAATATTTTAAACAAGAACAGTAGCAACTGGCCATGATCTCTCCAAGTTCCAGAAGTTATTTAGTGGCTGTAATGCATCATAAATGATAGAATTAGTTATCCAAAATAACTTGCATGAAATATTAATAGCTAAACCCAAAGTGATTTTGAGAAGAATGATATAGTCATAAACATCTTTCAGATTGTAAGTTGTTTACTCTGAGTTTTATTGGCTGTAGTTTTTACATTTCATTTGGAACAGTCAGTACATCTTAAAACTGGTTTTTCTAGTACCGTTTATTTCTTCACTACTTTCATATGTTATTTTATACTCTAATCAGTCTCCCACCTTTATCTCTATTATTCTCCCAAAATAATCTGCCTCTTACTTTGCTGCATACCCTGGAATTACTGTTTATTTTATGCCCTTTCTTACCTCCAGGTTGTTTTTTGTAAGTTGATCCTTTTTTAAAAAACCACTTTCTATGGTTTCAGAAGGGGGTTCTTCCTTTTTGGTCTAATCTTTCTCATTTTGCTCATTAATTCAAAAATCATTTAATCCACTTCTGTTCTGAGCCAAGAATTATGCTAGGAACTAGGAATTCAAAGATGAGCACTGTCCCCATGAAAACAGCCACCACCATCTCTACACCTTCAATTATATTCTATCATGCTTGTTTCGTCAGGCTTACACTTCCCACTGACTTGTTTTCCTTTGCATCTAAACAAGTAGTTTAAAAAAACAAAACAAAACAAAAATCAATTTTTCCCTGTTCTATTTATGCTATCTTTTACCTTGTTGTTACCTCTCAATTTCATAGAAACACTCATGTCTATAAAGTTTGTTTTCATTTATTCAGCGCCAAGTAACTTTTTAAACCTTATACAATATGCTCTCATTACATCAGTTTTCTGAAATTTACTGAAAAGTGTCTATGTTTTCTTAATGGCTTCTTTGTAGTTCTTTTTCCTTGTGGTTTATTTTAAACATTCTCGATCACCTTCATTTCTGTATTCTTGATATTAACTTCATTATTGTCCTCCCAAATTCTGTGGCCTTTTTCCTTTTTCCCTCTGTCTTATTTCCTGGCAGTCAGTCTCTGTTATTCCCAAATATAAATATTTCTAAGCTTTTCTTCTATCTTTGAAAATTTTTCTTTTGGCAGAATAATCTACTATCGTATCTTCATTGATTCTTTACTATCTTGACTTCAACTGATGCATCAGTGTAATTGCTCACCAAAGTTTTTGTGGGGAGAGGGTAGAACTAAATAACCTTCCCCAGAGGTTGAGGTGTATTTATCTAAGATACAGGATTAAAGAAAGGGGTTTTTCATAGAACTGCAGAAGTTTTGTTTTTATTTTAAAAGTATTTCTATATAATATGGTGAAAAACTGTTTCTTGGATTGTTCCAAAGATCTACTATACTAACACTAACTTAATAATTAGTGAAAATATTTTTATATGTGATGTCAGCATTTATAATGAAGAAACCATTGAGTCATGGCACCTCTTATTTGTCAATATAGTGAAGGGAATGAATGGTGTGTTTTGTAGGAAGAGACAACTCTCAAATCACATCTAACCAACAGATAAGCCCTGCCTGCTGCAAGGCATTGAGTTGGCTGGGTTGTTTTTTGTTTGCTGGTTGGTTGGTTTTTGCCTCAGAAAACTGTGTTTCTTGAGAACTGAAGAAGAGTTTAGGGAAGATATATAGCACAGAGTTGTTCCATATTCTAGTGTGTTTTGGCAAAATTCAGACCATTCCATAGGACTTTCTTTCATATCAAAAGCATGAGAGCTATTTGATATCTCTTTTCAAGACAAGAACATCTTTGTGAGAAATAATTTTATAGTTAAACTCTCGAACTTGGAGGATCTCATTCTAAGACTGACAAATTATATGTCAAATGGTGTGTTAGTTATCTATGTGTTGCTGTTAATGTATTTTTAAGTCCTCGGCATAAGAGCAATTCAAGATTTACCTAATTCTTTCTGAGAATAATAGGGAAGCATATATAGTATCTGACTGCCTCATATCATTTCTAAAAATATATGTTGTCAACTTACAGTCAATTTTTTCCATTGCCAGTCATGAAGACCACTAGAAATTATAATACTATATTATTTTTCATGTGGAATTCTGTCACTGGACTTTATAAGATTATTAATAATGTAAATAAAGGCATACCACAGTGGAATTATAGGTAGATCAAGTTATTGTGTCAACACTATAGTTAAATTTTTATTACATTTATTGTAGTATGAATTCTATTCACGTAAACAGGGGTCCCCAACCTCCACATTGAGGACCACTGCACTTAAGTATCTACTACTTTATATGAGCTGCTGTCCATAAATATTTTAATAAGTTACTTAATTGATCTATTAATGTGTCGTGCAAAGCTTTCTGCCTTTGTTGCAGTTTTTCAGTCACACCTAACTTTTTTGTGGAATATTGAAAATTTAATAGTGCGATCACTGTGGCTAGGTAATCTATGCCTCAATGTATGCTTTTTCTCTTGTGGAATTGCTAGGTGAATCTAGACAAAAGTTAAATATGACAGTGTTCCCTAGAATTAAAAAATAAACAACTTAGTTTGAAAATGTCTTTTTTCTTCTGACAAAAAACTATCCTAGTAATAATTTATTTATTGTAAATACTTAAGTTATCTTGAAACATTAGGTCATATTGCTAGTTACATACTATCAGAATTTTTGGAACTCCAACCTTTAAGGTTATCTGGTAAGTAGTTACCATCTAACAGTAAATTTTTTAAAAAAATTAATTTGGTTCTTTTTCTGGATGTATAGAAATAAGTAAGAGATGTTTAGATAGACTATTTGCTGTTTAGAATTTCTTAAAATGAAGGATATATTTTAAAATAACCTGTTCTGATATGGTTTGTATCAACTGCCCTTGGGAAAATAGCATTAAAGATAGAAACAAGTCTTAAAATGATAACCAGGGCATGGGCCTGTGGTGCTAAAATTGGATAGATAATGCTACTGGTAATGAGGACTCGAATGCCCCTTGCTCAACGGCAGATGTTATATGCTTGAGTAGCATATAACATGGTAGCAGGTGGCTAAATAGAGAAATATGCTGGCCTGGGAGGTCACTATGAGAATGATCGCGTGTTACCCACCAATAAGACCTATCATTTTAGATGACATTACTCCTGAATTTAGCTTTTAAATGTGAAAATAATTAATGATTATGAGGAGGTTATTACTGGCAAGTTTAAAAGGTAAAAGACTGTATAACACACTAACGCCCAAGATTTGGGTAGTATTTCAGGCTAGCTGAACGTATATGTAGGTGTGTAGTGGCCAGCCAGATGAAAAGCTTATTATGGTGATAGACTATAAGGCCTTGCTTTCAGTGTCAGGCCTGTGGGTTTGGACCTTGTTTGATAAGCACAGTCATTGGAGGAGGGATTACAAGTAATTTTCACTTTTTTAAAAAAAGGTGGTGTAATAACAGATTTGTATTTAAGAAGATCAACCAAGCATCTACTCAGGAAGAATTGGTAAGGAACATGTTAGGGGCAGACAGACCAGTTTTAAAAACTTTTGTTGTTGTTATTGTCATTAACAGACTACAGTAATATTAATCATTATTATTATTGTTGTAGTGATGATTGGGATAAATAAGAAAGGCAAAAGGGAGAGACATCAGCAAATAAAGTAGAACACAGAACACAGACAACAGATTGATTATGGGAGAAATGAAGAGGTTCTGAACCAGAATAATCAGGACAACAATGCTGAATAGAAGCAGGCAGTCTGGGGGAGGCGCTGATCAGAGGTGGAAGGCAGAGATCATGGGTTTGTTTCCAGACATGATGAATTAGGGCAAAAGGATAACAACCAGATGGGAGAGTTCGGGGCACATTTGGAAATTTGGGGGGAGATGAGGACATGAGATAGAGATTTGGGAATCATCCACAGCAAAGGAAATCAAACAAAGAAACAAAAACAGTTCCATGAGAGTTGTTTTGTGTTGCAGGGAATGTTGTGCTGAGGGATTCTGTCTCCTGCCACAAGAACTCTGAACCTCTCTTCTGCATAAGTGCCCTTCTATATAATTAGAGCACTCACTATTGCGTGGATGTCATGCCATAGCATGGGAGCTGTTCTAAGGGAAAAGGCACTGTGAAATTGTTTTCCTTTACTAATTGTTTAGTTTTTCCAAAACCAGCTTTATCTGCACAAAGTTTCTGCTTGTGCTTGAACTTCCTGTGCCAGTGCTTTCACCATAACAAGCTGAGGAATGCAGAACACTCCTCCAAATTCTCTTTTGGCAGAAAAATCTTTCACGGGGTTTTCAGCTTGAACTCTGTTGAGTTTGTGAGCTCTCAGAGCAACATAACATTTGACTAGGTTTAATCATTTCTGTTTTTTAATGACCAACAACATAAAATCTAACTAACCTGTTAACATTCGGGCAGTGGAGGTAAAGTCATACAGTGTGTTAATACCATTGTATTAATTAATTAACAACAGTGTATTAATACCATTTCCTGGTTTTCAGAAAGATGAAAACCAGGAATACAGAGCAACTAATTGAGGCTTTTGTGGGAATCCTATTTCTGAAATTCAATAGTGAGGGTAGACAACAACTAACAGAATAAGTGAAAGTCTTATTCTGTTTTATTTTTTTGAGTTGGAGTCTCACCTATTGCCCAGACTGGAGTGCAGTGGCATGCTCCTGGCCACTGCAGCCTTGCCCTGCTGGGCTCCAGCAATACTTCCACCTCAGTCTTCCAAGTAGCTGGAACTACAGGCATGCGCTACCACGCCCAGCTAATTTTTTGATTTATTGTAGAAATGAGGTCTCGCCAAGTTGCCCGGGTAGGTCTTAACCCGCAGGCTCAGGCAATCCACTCACCTCAGCCTCCAAAAGCGCAGCATTACAGGCTGAGCCACAGAGATCAGCCGAAAGTCTTATTCTGTATTAAAAATATACTCTACTATCATTGAATTCTGGCGGAATATTGGTGAATAATTGGATCTTAATGGAGTTTAATTTTTGCAGGACATTATTTCTTTAAATGTAGCCTACTGACCAGATAGACTCACATCTTTACTCACTTTTACACAAATTAGGTAATTTTCACAGGCTTAACAAGATACTTTAAAAATAACTATTGAAATATGCTTTTTATAGAACAATGATAAAATAAGGTGTGGTTTATTTTTCTAAAGATAATTGATAGATTTAATTTTTCTGCATGCTGTGTGTATATATTCATACACACATAGAGTTGGTTTATTTAAATTCATCAAATATAAGCAACAATATTTCTAGATTTTAAAAGAAAAAGAATGGTCTTCTGTGATAATAACTAAACTTTAGCACAAATTCTGGACACCTAAATGACTCTCACAAGGCACATGACTATAAAACTTGACTAAATCACAATGATGGTACCCATTGTTTAATTTTTTTATCGAATCATGAGAGTTTGAAATTATGGGCTCTGAAGCCCAGTGGCAGACTGAGGTTTAAAACCACCACTTAGCCAGGCTCGGTGGCTCAGCCTGTGATCCCGCGCCTTTGGGAGGCTGAGGTGAGTGGATTGCCTGAGCCTGCGGGTTCGAGACCCACCTGGGCAGGCGAGACCTCATCTCTACAATAAATAAAAAAAAAAAAAAAATAGCTGGGCGTGGTAGCGCGCAACTGTAATTCCAGCTACTTGGAAGGCTGAGGTGGAAGGATCGCCAGAGCCCAGCAGGTCGAGGCTGCAGTGGCTGGGAGAGGCCACTGCACTCCAGTCTGGGCAACAGAGTGAGACTCCAACTCAAAAAATAAAATAAAATAAATTAAAACCACCACTTTGTAATTTTGTAAACTAAAAATGTTAGTGAATACTTTTAAGCATCAGTCTTCTCAAATATGAAGAAAAAAGGGAAAAAGCAATAGGTCTAAGGGCTATATACTAGTTATATTTTTCTTTTAATATATTTTCTATTCAGTATCTTTCATGTACATCTATTTGTCCCAAATAATAACATGTCTCCCCTCCAAGCTGTAAAGGAGTCTCAGAAATCTTGCACTGTAAGATGAGTTTATGGGCATTCAGATAAAAATGACAGTTAATTTTAGTAAAGAAGATAATAGCTATTTATAAATACTTAGGCAATTACATGGGTATAATAGTAGTCACATGGGGATAAAATTCACCCCACAAACACTGTAATAAGGACAAATATGATCACCAGCACACACACACACACACACACACACACACACACACACACACACACACATACACACACACACACACCCCGCACAATCAAGAACAAAATACTTTGTAAAGAGTACACATTTATAAAATGGTATATGAAAATCTTCCTCAATTATCCTGGATTGAACAACATGTCTAAATATAAATTGACTTAGAAGGTAGTTGCCTAGCATCAAAGGAGCATTCCTCAAAACAGTAAGAGCCATCTATGATAAACCCGTAGCCAACATCATTAGCATTGCCCCCAAGTTGGAAGCATTTCCCCAAAGAACTGGGACAAGATAAGAATACCAACTCTCACCACTCCTATTCAACATACAATTGGAATTCCTAGCCAGAGCAGGAAATAAAAAGTATCCAAATAGAAAAAGAGGAAGTTAAATTACCTCTCTTCTCAGGTGATATGAGTCTATATCTAGAAAACCCTAAAGATTCTATCAAATGATTCCTAGATTTGATAATGACTTCAGTAAAGTCTTAGATTACAAAATCAATGCTCAATCATTAGTTGCATTTCTATTCCATACACTAAAAACATTCAAACTGAGAACCACATCAAGAACACAATCCTATTCATAAGCAGTACACTCACAAAAAATATCTTGAAGTACATCTAATCAAAGAAGGTAAAGACCTTAACAAAGAGAACCACAAAACACTGCTTAAAGTAATTTAAGATGACACAAACAAATGGAAAAACATTCCATCCTCATGGATTGGAAGACACAATATTATTAAAATGTCTGTACTCATAACAGACACTTCTCAAAGAAAGACAATCAAGGAGCCAACAAATATGTGTGTGTGTGTGTGTGTGTGTGTGTGTGTGTGTGTGTGTGTGTGTGTAGCTTCACTACTTAGCAGAGAAATGCAAATCAAAATTATAATGAGATACTACTTTATACCAGTCACCATGGCCATCATTAAAAAGTCAAAAAAACAACAGGTGTCAGTGAGGCTGCAGAGACAAGGGAACACTTCTACACTGTTGTTGGAAATGTAAGGTAGTCCAATCTTTGTGGAGAATAGTGTGGTATTTTCTCAAAGAACTAAAACTTGAGGTACCATGCAATCTAGCAATCCCACTTCTGAGAACATACACAGAGGAGCATAAATTTTAGTACCCAAAAGACATCTGCATATGTACACTGCAGCACTATTCATAATACCAAAAACATAGAGCCAACCAAGATGCCCATCTAAAGTGAATTGTATAAAGAAAATGTGGTAACTGTGCATGGTGAAATACTATGCAGCCATAAAGAAGAACAAAATAATATCCTTTGCAGAAATATGGATGTAGCTGGGGATCATCATTCTAAGTGAACAATCACAGAAACAAAAAAAAAAACACCTAAATACCACATGTTCTCACTTATAGGTAGGTCGTAGATATTGGGCATGTGAGCACAAAGACAGGAAAAACTGATGCTGGGCATTACTAGTGGGGTGGGGAAGGAAGGAGGATAAGGAGCACACAACCACCCATTGGGTACCATGTCCACTCCCAAAGGACAAGAGGGCTCCCCAAAGCCCAAACTTCACCTGCGCTCATTTTACTTATGTAGCAAATCCTTACACGTACCCCACAGCTCTAAAACAAAAATAAAAAACAAAAGCAAAAATTAAATTAGATATTCACACTGCCTAAAGCACCTACAGATTCAACACAATTCCTATCAAATTATCAGCATCGTTTCTCACAGATCTAGAAAAGACAATATTTAAATTCATATGGAAGCAAAAAAGCCTGAATAGTCAAAGCAATACCAAGCAAAAAGAACAAAGCCAGAGATGATATATTACCAAACTTCAAACTTCAATATAAATTTACAGCAACCAAAACAGCATGTTACTGGTACAAAAATAGACACAAAGACCAATGAACAGAATTGGGATCCCAGAAATAACATCACTCTCTTACAATCATCTCATCTTTGGCAAATCAACAAAAAGGAACACTGGGCAAAGGACTGCCGATTTAACAAATGATGCTGGGAAAACTGGCTAACCATATACAAAAGAAGGAAGCTGGATGTCTTTCACCATATACAAAAATTAACTGAAGGTGGGTACTAGGTATATACTCAAAAAAGCATAAACACTTTACCAAAAAGACGCCTGCATTGGTTATGTTTATCACAGCACTGTCTACAATAGCAAAAACATGGAACTAACCTTGGAGCTCATCAGTAGTGTACTGAATGCCTTTCACCACATACAAAAATTAACTGAAGGAGGGTTAATGACTTAAACATAAGACCTCAAACTGTAAAAATCCTAGAAGAAAATCCAGGAAACACTCTTCTGGACATTGGCATAGGAAATGAATTTATGACCAAGACTTTAAAAGCAAACTCAGAAAAACCCAAAATTGACACGTGGGACCTAATCAAACGAAAGAGCTCCTGCACAGGAATAGAAACTATCAATAGAGTAAAACAGATAACCTACTGAATGAAAGAAAATATTCACAAACTATGCATCTGACAAAGGACTAATACCCGAGATGTGTAAAATCTCAAACAAATTGACAGGGGAAAAACCAAATAACCCTATTAATATATGGGTAAATGAAATGATCAGACACTTCTTGAAGGAAAATATACAAGTCATCAACAAACATATGGAACAATGTTCAATATCACTAACCATCAGAAAAATGCAAACCAAAACCACTATATGATATCATCTCACACCTGTCAGAATGGCTATAATTAAAAAACCGAAACACAACAGATGTTGGAGTTGTGTTTGAATGAATATACATTGTTGATGGGAATGTAAACAAAAGGGAATAAATATACATTGTTGATGGGAATGTAAACAAGTTAAACTCCTGTGGAAAGCGGTCTGGAGATTCTTCAAAGACCAAAAAATAGATTTACCATTTGACTCAGTAATCCTGCTACTGGTAATATACTCAAAAAAGCATAAATTACTTTACCAAAAAGAGGCCTGCATTGGTATGTTTATCACAGCACTATCTACAATAACAAAACATGGAACTAACCTTGGTGCTCATCAGTAGTGTACTGGATAAGGAAAATGTACTGGATAAGGAAAAGTAGTGTACTGCATAACGTAATATGCAGCTATAAAAAAGGACAAACTCATGCCCTCTGCAGCAACATGGATGCATCTGAATACCATCATTCTAAATGAATTATCACAGAAACAGAAATCTGAATACCACATGTTCTCACTTGTAAGTGGAAGCTAAAGCCTGAATACACACACCATAAGAATGGGAACAACAGATATTGGCATGCCTAAAGAAGGGAAAGAGAAAGGAGGTAAGGCAGAAACACCACCCACTGGGTCACATACCCACCTGGGTGATGCACTTTATAGAATCCAAAGTCTCACCATTATACAGTAGACCTATGTAACAAACCTGCACACACACATCTTGAATCTAGAAAGGAAAAGAAAAAAGAAAATAGTTGCCTGGGCATTTTTTGTAGAATGTATATCTTATGTGAGCAATGCGATTTTTAAAAGTTCCAAAGAGAAGTGCTCATAATAACAACAGAAATATTTTCTATAATTTTGTATGCTTGCCAATTTAATTATGGATTTATTTCACTTTAACAGGTTTGATACCGATAAGAAAGTGTAATAGTGTTCTTGATTTCAAATGCAATGTTTTTAGGTTTCACATTAAGTAGAGTATGCTGTTGAAGGGCAATGGGGAAGTCATGCATGAAATCCTTGAAAACGCCCCCCCCCTTTTTTTACTGAGTTGGAGTCTCACTCTGTCGCCCGCTCCCGGCCACCACAGCCTCGACCTGCTGGGCTCCGGCGATCCTTCCTCCTCAGCCTTCCAAGTAGCTGGAACTACAGGTGCGCACTACCACGCCAGGCTAATTTTTTTTTTTTTAATTTATTGTAGAGCTGAGGTCTCGCCTGCCCAGGTGGGTCTCGAACCCGCAGGCTCAGGCAATCCACTCACCTCAGCCTCCCAAAGGCGCGGGATTACAGGCTGAGCCACCGAGCCCGGCTGAAAAACTCTTAAATAGAAAATATAAGTTATATTTGATACCATTTGAAGAAGTAAATGGAGTTTACCTCTGGAAAGTATTCCAGCCTACTATGCCATCTTTAAACTTTAGTGGAGTTCATTTAAAAATATTTGCACACTCAGAGAAGCCTTTTATTTCAGTGAGATTTCCAACTTGTGCTTTAATGCCCTGGCCTGTTGTACGCAGATGGCAGGTATTCAAAGAAGTGGGCCTTTTAGTTTTTTGTTATGTCAGAGTACCTGAGCTTGTCCTCCACTAGAACAGCCTGATCTCTACCCTAGCATCCAAAAACATTTACTTCAAGATGTACTGTAATGTTTTATGTACTCATGTCTCATCTCCCTAATTAGATTGTATGCCTCAACAACAGGGATTGAGTCTTCTTTAACAGCCTACATAGTTGCAGAGAATTGGTGCTTATGGAAGATTTTTTACTGATAATATAAAACACATTGTCTTTTTCTGGCATTTATAATCTAGGTACTAAGTACAAATAAATGTAATCTATGCTGTATTGTTGAGAAAGAAAATGTTTAGGTCTTTCTTATTCTCTTGATGATAATAGCACTATGTTGCCTCTTTATGAAACTGTATAGAAAAATTTAGTGCTTATAGTAAAAATATTAATGGTGATAAAAATATGTTAAACTTGCACTCATATTAAATATTTTCTTTTCTAGAATCCCTTTTTTATATTGGTTGGAAATTGAATTTTATCTTCTGAGACCGGATCAGATTCAATCAGCCCTGCCCTGTGCTTAGTTATAGAACTTCCAGAGCTTGGAAGGGTCTTAGAGATCATGCATCTCACCACTCACTATTTGCAAATGAGAACTATGAAGCCAGGAAAATCTGAGTTTTCACTTCAAGAAACACTTGTTGAACATCTGTCATATTCTTAGCTCAAGGCTAAGTCCTAAGAACGAATAGGCAAATTAGTAATAATCGTGTAAGGATTAAATGTGATATTGTACATTATGAATGGATATCATCTGGCATGCCATTTTTATTCATACAACAATATCTGAAGATTTTACATTTAATACTATGCTCCCAAAAAATAAAAAAATGGAAGACAAAAAGTAAGGCCAGCTTTTCTCAGCTCTATAGTATACCTACTAAATTTAAGAAAACATATTATATGAGGGGGGAGGAAAAAATCCAGAATTTATTTATACAAATTGTGTATTTACTCTTACATGTTTAAACTTCAGTCACCTTCAAAGTACTCTCCATTTGATGTAATATGTCTATTGAGATGCTTTTCTCAGTGCTCAAAACAGTTTTTTTTATCATGTCAACTTTGATGCTTTTTAGTGCTTCTGCCATTTTTTGTTTCACCTCTTCCCTTTGAGGACTTTTTCATCCAAGAAAACTAAAACTAAGTGGCTTGGGGTACAACTGGGTGAATAGGAAGGGTGGAGCATGGTAGTCAGCTGTTTTTTATTAAAAAAAATGCTAAACACTCAGCACTCTCCCAAACAATAAAAAATGGAAGAAAAGTAAGGCGAGCTTTTCTCAATTCTATAGTATACCTACTACAATTAAGAAAACATACTATGGGCAGGTACATGGGTGGGCAGGTGCATGAGTGGGCAGATGCACTCGCAAATCACACATCATGAAATGGGCAAATACGTTGAATGAATCTCCAAAAAAACTCTGAAGTCAATGTAGCCTCTCGCAATAACAATAGCTGGTACATTGATGCTATGGGTTCCCAGAACACTTACCTAGCAAGGGAAGCCTGCACTATGAGGGTCTGCCCTTCAAAAAACAATTCCATTTTGGTGGGCTCCCCCTCGTAGTAAGAAAATACATGAGCCGGGCTTGGTGGCTCAGCCTGTAATCCCGCGCCTTTGGGAGGCTGAGGTGAGTGGATTGCCTGAGTCTGCGGGTTCGAGACCCGCCTGGGCAGCGAGACCTCATCTCTACAATAAATTAAAAAATCAGCCGAGCATGGTAGCACATGCCTGTGATTCCGGCTACTTGGAAGGCTGAGGCGGAAGGATCGCCGGAGCCCAGCAGGTCGAGGCTGCGGTGGCCGGGAGCGGCCACTGCACTCCAGTCTGGGTGACAGAGTGAGACTCCAACTCAAAAAAAAAAAAAAAAAGAAAATACATGTACCATAGGAATGATAAATTACATGAAAGAGAATCCTACTACAGATACTTCTAGCATCCTCTAGCCCTGGGGGACATGAAAAAAAATCTCAAATGATACTCAGACACAGACATTGGTCATCCATGGTCCTGATTGTCTATTTTCCTTGAGATTATTAGCTCCAATATAGTTTAAGTTGATCATTCGCTTCCAAGAACTGAACTATTTTAAATTCTTATTGATGATATGTATTTAATTCTTTTTTTAAGATTAGAAAATACAGTTTATTTAGAAAGTAAATTAGAGAGAAAGAGAGAAGATTTACCTCCCCAAGTTAGGGGAGGGGGGCAAAGCTTAGGGAAACATGGCAGTGACCATAACTCAAAGTACAAATGACCAGACCATAGCTTAGGAAGGCAAAGGCCTGTATTTAATTCTTAAATAAATTCTTTTGATATGACATCAGAAATGACTTTAGGATCTGACTTTTTTTCTATCTCCACTTCTTCTATTTCACCCCCAGATCACTACTGAACTCTTGAAACAGTCACTAATTTGACAATCTTTCACACCTCTGTACACACCCTCCATAACCCTTTTTGTCCTTCCTACCACCATCAGTTATTGTCCTTTAAACTATAACCAAATCACCTCCTTCTACTACTGGAAAACATCTGTAGGTTTTGTGTGTGTGTGTAGAGTGGGGGTATATTTGATTTTATACAGGTAAAAATCAAAATTTCTTCAGGAAGTATAAAACAAATCACTTGCTTGATTACATCTCAAAAGCTCCAGGGTCCTGGCTCCCTAGATATTCTTCTGCTGATAAAATTTAAATAACTAAATGTCTTAGCTCAAGCTGCCATAACAAAACATCACTGACTGGGTAACATAAACAGACAATTATTTTCTCACAGTTTTGGAGGCAATAATTCCCGGATCAGGGTGCTAGCATGGTCTGGTTCTGGTGAGGGCTTCAAATGGCTAAGAGAAACAAAGAGCAAGCATTCTGGTATCATATTTTATTAGGGCACTAATCCCATCAGAGAGCCCACCTTCGTAGCCTTATCTAATCCTATCTCCCAAAGGCTCCACCACCAAATACCATCATATTTGGGCGACTTCAACATACACATTTTCTTTGGGGGGAGGAACAATTCAGTCCACATTGCTAAATTTAATACTCTCAATATACTCTTAGTCACTTCTGGTCAACTATGACTCATTAAGAACTACACTGTAACCATATATAGAAAGACTAGGTGTCAATTTTCAGCTCTTTGTCTAATTAACAAAGAATTCATTCAACACAAATGGATTTTAAAATATGCTTTTTCACGATGTCGCATGCAGAGAATATCAACCCTACAAAAATAATGTGTTCTAGTTTGAGATTGCCCCACTTCTTGCTACCCTCCCATTTCGATTCTGCACTAATTCAAAAATGGATACAGGAGTTATATACGGAGGAAAATATCAACTTAATTGGAGGGAAGGCTGGATTGGTAAATATGACTTGAATTTGGAACCAGACAGGCCATGGGTCATTCTGCCTTTTTCTCCCTGAATTGAACTAAAGAACATATTTGTAGATCAAGGAACTGGACAAGGTGACCTCTCTGCAACAGGGGCAGGGCTGCCTTGGGGAGATTACTTCTTGGAAGCAGCATAAAGAAGGGTGACCTGTGGGTTAGTTGGTTCTAAGAGAAAAATCTCATGCAGGCTGAGATACAGCTGCCCAGAAACTCTTCCTAGTTTTGCAGATTAAAGAAGCCATTTTTCCTCCCATGGGAAAGAACTAATGAGAGTTGGAGGTAAGGGCAGATGCTAATCCACTACTGAATCTTTCCCAAATAATGAGCTGAGGCTAAATGTGAAATATGAGAGAGTCGTTTTGTTTTGTTGTTTTGGTTTGCTTGTTTGTTTTCTTCCAGAATGTACAAACAACACTGAGAGAACAAAAAGCAGAAGTACTATATATCTTGCAAAACTTTTTTTCTAATTATATTGGATGATAACTTAGTCTTTCATGGGAATCAAGGAATGAAAGATTGATACTTAAAAGACTATACTTTGAGCAAATGCATATGATCAAGATCTATTAACAGTGTAAAGCAAAAATCATCACAGCTGAATTAAAATTTTCTTTCAAAGAGCGACTTTTCTATATTTAACAAAATACACTGATAAACCATTTAAAGTAAAAGGGAGACTCTAATAGCACAGTTAGGGATAAGACAAAAAAATAACTTTACTTCGAAATGAAATAAGAATAGGGTGAGGGCATTATAGAAGAGAAAAGAAAGAATGAGAGAGAGAGAGAACATTAATCTCACAAATCTAATGTGTTGCAGTTTAGAGATGCTTCTTTCTCACCAATTCCAGATTCTAAATCAATTGAGAAATAGACACTGTGAGTAAGATGAGAATCAACGTCCTAACCCTAGCAGGGGTAAAACTAGACTGGAGAACTTGACTTGAATGTGGAACCAGATGGGACTTTTTGCTTCTTCCCTCCTGTATCGAAATGACCACAAACAAGCCAGAGAACAGAGTGTTGGACTCGACATAAGCAGAGGAAATTTAGGGTATCCCCAGCTTTTATTGGTGTTTACAAACAGTGAGAGTCCTCGAGAAGTCACAGGTACTGACACAGCTGCCAAGTATATGGTGAGTCATAGGAAAGCTGAGAGCAACAGAGAAACTTGTGCAATGGGCAACTGTGTAAGGAGGGAACATGCCTTTTGCTAAATGCTCAAATAGTCTCAAGGGATGGTAAATAGTTGAGTCCAACTTAGCAATGAAGACCCAGAAGCAAAAATGGATTTCTCAGTCCAGATGTTGCGAGAAAATAATCACCCACCAGGAATATTTGGCCTTGCACAGCACCAAGCATCTAGCAGGAGAGAAAAATATGATTTTTAAAAATGCCAAGACTGCATTATTCATCATTAAAAACAAGAAACAAACTGAAGTGCATTATATACATAAATACCCAAGAGACCGAGGAGATGCCAAGTCAATTGAACTGCCCATTCTGAGCAGAGCTAGAGTTGGATGCATGTGTCCAATTTTAAGGCAAAAGGAAAGGAGGAGTTGTTTCAATATGCCTCCTCCAATACCCTGTTTATAGACATCTGTAGAAGACAGTCTGGGAAGTCTGGACTGTGTTACCACAGTGTAAAACATAATGCCTAGCCATGTCACCTTGTGTAATTTGCAAACTTTGGAGCACCAGCAAAATAAAATCTGGGAAAGCAATCACTCTCTTAGGAGGTGACATTATCACAGCAATGGTGAAATATCTTCATCATGTGACTTCAGAACTCATAACTGCAGATGGAAAAGCATTAAAGGAGGATGCTTGGAAGAGAGGTGATGATGTTATCAAGGTATGGTGGACAAATGAAGTTTGTAATAATTTTACTGTGACCTCAATTTGTGCTTAAGTTTTTATTTTGCTGGTTATGAGGTTGCATTTAATTTTCTTTTTTTTTTAATTTTATTTATTTATTTTTTTTGAGTTGGAGTCTCGCTCTGTCACCCAGACTAGAGTGCAGTGGCCGCTCCCAGCCACCGCAGCCTCGCCTGCTGGGCTCCGGAGATCCTTCCGCCTCAGCCTTCCAAGTAGCCGGAATTACAGGCGCGCGCTACCACGCCCGGCTGATTTTTTGATTTATTGTAGAGATGAGGTCTCGCTGCCCAGGCGGGTCTCGAACCCGCAGGCTCAGGCAATCCACTCACCTCAGCCTCCCAAAGGCGCGGGATTACAGGCTGAGCCATCAAGCCTGGCCTAATTTTCTTTTTTTAAATTTTCTTCTTTTTCATCTTGCTGATACTCTTCCCCTTTCTTTGGTAATTATAGAGTTCTGATATTTAAAGATCATCCTCCAGCAACTCTTGGTACAAAAAAGAACAAAGGTATCTAGGTATCTAAGATTGATGGAATTCAGGGGATAGAAGTGGCAGTCTTAGCAGCAGTGGTGCTCGTGTGGAAGCCAGGAGCAGTAGTTCATTCGTTCCTTGGTGCTGTGCCAGTGCAGCACATGTACATAAAAATATGTGTTTTTAACAAGGAATTCTCTATGGGGTATGAATTACTCAGCTTCTGTCACATGGGAAATTACCATGTTTATAGCAATAATACAATAGGATCTACGTTTAAGTTTTTATTTTGCTGGTTATGAGGTTGCATTTAATTTTCTTTTTTAAAATTTTGGGGTGTGTGTGTTTATGTTTATATTTTAGGTTCTGATACCAATATACTCAGGTGATTTTCCCTAGCTAGCATGGATAAAAAATTTGTTCCGATTAATCCTCTCATTGTTTAATAGATCATCTTCAGAAAATCAAATGAAGGAAAATCCTCCTCCCTCTCTTCTCTATATACTGATACTAGTTGTCATACCATCTAGTTATGCCATTCCCACCATCAGTGTTATTTTTAAAATGAACTCATTTTAAAACCTTACTATATTTATTTAAATTTGAGAAGACGTTATCTTATTTAAAATAGAAATGTCTTTCTAACCCCAAGTAAAATATAAACATCTTACGTTTTCATGAAAAATGTTCAAGTGACAAACCCTTGCATAACTTTTGGAAGACTCTCAGGTGAGCATGGAAAAAACTCCTGTGTTCACTGTTATTGATGATGTCACTTTGCTTAACTTAGAAATAAAGTTCATCTCTCTTATTACATAAAAAAGTTCATATTAAAGAAAATGTAAAAGGAAAAGCACAGGCCTACATGGAAATAAAAAGCAATGCATGAATCCCAAGAGTACTGATTTAATTTTCTTTTATGTAATATTGCATCTGATGTTTTCAACTACTGTTAAAATGAGTTATATAATTTGCTTGAGCCACATTTCATTATAAGTATTGAGGATGACTTATAATACCATTCACATTATAAGTATTGAGGATGACGTATAATACCAAGAACTAGAAAGCAAAATTAACCTACCTCCTCCTCAATTTACTCAAAGGCACCAAAAATGTGTTTTCACAGTTGTCAGGAGCTCCAGTTGACAAGGAGCCCAGCTGAATAAAGCAAAAGAAAAAGTGGCTGGTAATATGAGTTGACATCAAAAGTTTTATAAAATTCCAAACTTGAGTAGATATCTTGACAAAGGAAAGTGTAGAAAGTAAAATGAAATAGAATGTTACACTATTTCTTTTTTGGGGGAAGGGGGACTTGAATAAAGTATCTTTTAAAGTGTAAATATTTTAAAGTTTTTAATCACAAAATTCACAATTAATGAGAGGTAAGCTTGTTCTGAATGACTAACTTAAAACAAGAAGTTTAAACATGTGATAAAAGCTTTCTCTCTAGTCAAGAAAGCTATCCTAACAGGCAAATTTCATTTGGAATTAAAGCTATACCATTAAAAAGTGGTTTTCATAACAGGAGAAAGTGAAATATAAGCTTAGGATCATCAGGACAAGAATGAAACAGAAAGCAAGACATATTGAAGCAGAATTTTGCAATATCTTAACTGAGTATTTAAGTATTCTGATTGAATTGGAAAAGTTCTTTCTATTCATTTTAATTTTCTTAGCATTGTTAGAACTGAGTATCTAAGTATTCTGATTGAATTGGAAAAGTTCTTTCTATTCATTTAAATTTTCTTAGCACTGAATAGAAGTTTCTAAATTTTGGTCTTGGTCAATTGACTTTCATAGTTATACAATTGACAAGGTCATTCATATGGTGGAAAAGAACTTTAATGTTTCTTAACTATTGACAAAAAGGAGGTGTGAAACATGATTTGAGCCACGTCTGAATAATAAAAAGCTTGTGAGTCATAGAGAGGGTTAGGATTCATTCTAAGAGCTATAAAAGTATTTGGAGTTATGATATGACAAAGTATTGCTCTTTTTTTTTTTTTTTGAGTTGGAGTCTCACTGTGTCACCCAGACTGGAGTGCAGTGGCCGCTCCCGGCCACCGCAGCCTCGACCTGCTGGGCTCTGGTGATCCTTCTGCCTCAGCCTTCCGAGTTGCTGGAACTAGAGGCACGCTACCACGCCCGGCTAATTTTTGATTTATTGTAGAGATGAGGTCTTGCCAAGTTGCCCAGGCGGGTCTCGAACCCGTGGGCTCAGTCAATCCACTCACCTCAGCCTCCCAAAGATGCGGGATTACAGGCTGAGCCATCGAGCCTGGCGCGTTTTTTCTTTTATGTAATATTGCATCTGATGTTTTCAACTACTGTTAAAATGAGTTATATAATTTGCTTGAACCACATTTCATTTTACAGTGCTAAGAAAATTAAAAATGTAATCAACACCATTCTTTCACATGGCATGCAAATTTGTCTTATTTCAAAAGTATTTGATGACAGTAATTTCTTACAGAACATAATGACATTCAGCGAGTAAAATCAGTTAAGTAAAAATCCATCACAATATAATTTTAATGGCAAATACATAAGTTTGAAAAATGTACCTAATTTTTAATTATTATAATAACAAACATAAAGTTACACATGTACCTAGTAAAGGATGTTTTTACCCTAAAACTATCCTTTTTCAAGACAGCTTTGAACTAAGAATAGAGTAACTGAGTTAATTGAGAAGGCATGGCTTGAAAAGTTAGAGATACATTTACTACATAAACTTAAAATAGCTTTCCTAAATGATCACAATGCTACTCTCAAGAAGCTATATATCATAAATATGTTTCTTTTATTATGCATATATTTACTAAAATAATCACTATGGAAACCAACTAATTTCCACAGATATTTACCAACTTCCTCTATGTGCAATGTCCTATGAAGTAAAGCACAAAAAATAAACAAGAATTTTATCCCTACCATAAAATATCACATCATTCAGAGGGGAGAAAAAAATACATATATTTGGCTTTAAAATTATATAAAATACAATGAAACAAAATTTTGAAAGAGGTATAAAAAATATTACAGAGAGCTCATTTTTTTAGTGAATAAGGAAAGACCTCATGGACAGGCATTTGAGAAATGTCTTCACGCCTAAGCCAAGTACTCACAAATGGGGCAGAAATATTCCAAGCAAGTTTAAACTAAATAATGGATTTTAGGGGGACAGTGTCATGACTATAGGATCCCTTATATCTGATTTACTACCTGATAATCTCAGAGAACAAATCCTATTTAGCCTTACCACAGGGAACTGTAATTGTCTATTTAGTCACTTATGTACTTTATATGAGAGGGGACCAAAACAAAACAGAATTTATTTTTAAAAGATTGTATATTTATTCTTACATGTTTAAACTTCAGTCACCTTCAAAGTACTTTTTGTTTGATGCAATGCACCTACAAGATGCTTTTCCCATTATTCAAAAGTTTTTGAACTTGTCAATTTTGATGCCATTTAGTGTTTCTGCCATTTTTTTGTTTCACCTATTCTAAACCAGCAAATTGTTTTCCTTTTATAAATTTTTTCATCTACAGAAACAAGAAAACGTCACTCAGGGTGAGATCAAGTGAATCGGGAGGTAGTCATGCCATTTTTGGTCAAAAACAACTGAACACTCAGCATAGTGTGGGCAAGCGCACTTGAAAATCACTCATTACAAAACAGGCAAACTTGTTGAAAGAATCCCTCCCCCTCAAAAAAAAAAAAAAATCACTGAAACCTCTCACAGCCTTTCACAACAATGCTAGCTGGTACTCTGATGTGATGATTTCCTAGAACACTTACCTAGCAGGGTAAGTTTGTACTACAAGGGTCCACACTCCAAAAACAAATTCCAGTTGTTTTGGGGTCCTCCTCAAAAATGAAGGTTAAATACCAGAAATCTGTTTTCTGACACTGATAAATGAGCAATATGATGAAAGTCCATAAAGGAAGTACAGGGTTTTAATTATTTTTAGTGCACTCTTATTATTAAGGTAACTCAGTGACAGGAAAGAAGACCATACAGACCATGGGTAACCTGAGAAATTGTGAGGTATATGGCAAAATAAATTGCAGTTCCAATTAAGCCACTCAATGCCTGTATGATCTTGTCCCTTCACCACCTCTAGTTTTAATTTCAACATTTGCAAAATAGAAATTATATGCACAGGTGTGATCTATGTCAAAAATGAGAAAACATGTAAAAGTATTTTTTTTAAGTAGATGAGAGTCTCAGTATGTTGTCAAGGCTGGCTTCAAACTCTCGGGTTCAAGTGATTCTCTCCCCTCAGCCTCCTAAGAAGCTGGGACTACAGTTGTGAGGTGATATGTGGTGTTGTAGCTGGCATGCAAGTACTTTTTTAAGTTCTAGAAGAGTTCTGTCTAATATGATGAATGCTAGCCATATATGGCTATCTAAATTAAACTAAAGTTAAATATGATTTAAAATGAAGTATTTTAGTCATACTATCTGTATGTCAAGTACTTATTAGCCAAATGCAGCTAGTAGCTTCAGTATTGGTCAACATGGAAATAGAATGTTTCTTATCATCAGTGACAGTTTTAATAGACAGAACTGCTCTAGAGCAGTGGCTCCCAACTTTTTTGGGATCAGGGACTGGTTTTGTGAAAGACGGTTTTTCCATGGACAGAGTGATGGGGAGAGTTCATCAAGCATTAGATTCTCATAAGGAACATGGAACCCTGATCCCTTACATGTGCAGTTCATAATAGGTTCCCACTTCTATATGAATCTAATGCCACTGCTCATCTGACATGAAGTGGACCTCTGCTTGTCACCTCTTGTAGTGCAGCTGGTTTCTAACAGGTCACGGATGCAGTAGGGTCTGTGGTTGGGTATTAGGGACTCCTGCTCTAGAGTAAAATGTAAATATCAATATTTTTTCTACCTATCTTCATGGTCACAGAGTAAGCTATTCTTGTCAATAAGTGAATCCCTTTAGATAAAAAAAATTATAGATCCAATATAGATACTGAAAAGTGGTATAAAATCTATCTTCATACGAAAATATCTTACTAATAAATCAGTGTCCATATACTCCTATGAGTTCGTTTTCTCAGGCATCTCAACTATTTTTCTTGGGATTCCATGAAGAAATAATCACACTTATAAACTTGGAAAATATAATGGAGATAAGAAATCATTTTGTAGCCACAAAAAAAGTAGAAACTAGATCAAATTTTAGAAGATGCTCCAAACAGTGACATTTATTTTTAAAATGTTTAGAATCATAACATCCACAAACTAAAATGTACAGATCCTATGCCTCCAGCTGGATGAATTTTTACCTAGGTATACACCCACCACACTCTCACTTCCCATAAGGCTCCTGTCTCATCTTCCCACTCAACAAATTCCTCCCCACAAAGATGACCACAAGTGACTGGTTCTTGACCTTATATAAATGGTGTTGTACAGGTAGAGTATGTATTATTTTTTGTTTGACTTATTTTACTCAGTATTATGTTTGTGAGATGAGGCTATGTTCTTGCAAGTAATAAAAACTAATTCCTTTCCAAAAATAAGATAAATTTTTGATACTAAGTTCTCCTGTTGCAATAAAATGAGGTTCCCATTTCAAGGAGATTTGATTTGATTCTTAGAAAAATATCTTTCTTTATATATACACAGCTCTAATGTGTATTGACTGTAGATATTGTTAAAAACCTTCTTGGGGAATTTCCAAGCATCTTTGTTCTTAGCCTTTAATAACCACACTGAAAGCTTATTCTCCAAGAAGGTTGCCATCTTTTCAAAATATGGTGATCACCTGCAACTTCAAGCTTTCTGTGAATTTCTAGCTCCCTAAAACTGAAGATTTCTCTCTATAGAAACAGCACTTGAAGACAGTGGATTTGAGAAGTCTTCTTCAGCAAACCTAAGTTCTTCAGATCCTCTTGGCTTTTATATAAATGCAGTTCTAAATAATGCTTCTTTTTCTAATTCCTAGATCTGCAGTCCTACTTAAAGACTAAACAGCCACATAACTTTCCCTTAGAAAATCCAGCTACTTAAACGTTAGATCAGGACAGGTTATAGCTTTAAAAATATCCCTGTATAGAGTAGTGCATACAAATAATTACCATTTGTTAACAGGTGCCAAGTATTCTGATAATTTTTACATAATTTTATTTAAAATCCTTCCTACTTCCTTTTACATAATCTTATTTAAAATCCTTCTACATCAATGATATTTTAATGTAAGAATTACTTTTCCACTTATAAACAAGGTTCAGGGAGCTTAAGTGATCTCCCTCAGTGAATCAATGACAGAGTCTGGCTTTAAACTCTGACACCAAACCATGATCACATATGTCTGTTGTTCTATGTGTTTTCCTAAAATTACATGGAAATTTTATAGATTTTAAAGCAATAGTACAGATTCTGTGCCCCTTAACATCTGGGTTTATACACAAAACCTATTATTCTAAAGTCAGAATCAGATTTTTTTTTTAAAGAGAATTAAAAAAAAAATGTTGTAGGCTAAAGTCTAATGCTGGCAAAATAGGAACAATCTTAAAATAGTGCTATCGAAACAGACCAAGTATAGAAAGTTAACAATGCTGTAGATCCCAAATAATGTTTGCACATTTTTCTAATTTGTAAACTATTTATTTATATTATTGTAAAATGGGAAATTGTATTTTTTAAAGTTATGTACTTACACAGACTTTCTAAGCTTCTTTTTTTATTGTCCTAGTAGAAAAGTTTTCCCTTATTGTAGAACAAAAAGCCAGCAAAGTCATGGAAATCAGGACTTTGGTTTCATTCACTGAAAGTTTTGTTGCACATTGGGTAGTAAAATTTAAGATGAACACATGTAGTATTATCACCATTAGCGTAATAATCAAACACAGCCTAATCCAAAGGTAGGGAAATGGGGTAAACTGGATTGTAAAAAGTCAAGGTAATTAATATAGAACATACAAAACCAGATGTTGCTAATAAATTGACACAATTTAGACCTCTATTTCAAAAAAAATTATTTCAAAATGTTTTTAAAGATAAAGGCATAAAGGGTTCTCTTTTGTCACTTCAGTTTCTCAGCAAGTTGAACAGCTATTTGATACATAATGTACATGGTGACAACAAACTTATGGGGTAACAACTAAGTTATTGTCTTGGTCTCTAGGATTCAATTTTTAACAAACTTTGAAAACAAGAATGTAGAAACAATTACATTTCATTATTTAATACAGTATCTTTTGCTCCATTTTAGCTATTGTTTAAGATATTACTGTTTAATCTCTTAGATGAGGTCTCAGGAAATAATTAGATAAAACTTTTTTTTTTATAAATGTGCTGTTGTTTATGAGTAGTGAAGAGAAGGATGTAAAAACCGGAGTTGATAACCAAGTCTGACTTCTCTGCAAAATACCCACTCTCACTAATCCCCGAGTACTACTAAATCAGTGAATTTGATCTGAAAATCTGTTTTGGTAATCTAAATAATTGCCATGTTTACATAGTAACTGAACTTTTTAGAAGAGTCAGCAAATCATTAATGAAAGGGGGCTCTCCCCTTTAACACTTCAATAGGAAAAAAAGGGCATAGCAATATTGTGAGTTAAAGAACCTTAAAAGAACTCAGCTTCAGATAATTGATTGCCCTGATAAATGACTTGGTTTCCACTTGTAGATCTTGTTTAGCCGCCTTGTTTAACTCTGGAAGAGATTTTTAATTCTGAGATTGAGCAAGGCAAATTTTCACAAAAAACAGTTATTGTGACTTAATTGATCTCTCAGAGGGAGTGTTTCAACTTTGGAGGCCAGAGTGTATTTTCTGTTGGATCAAACTCTCAAACAGACATTTATGGGGGAATTCTTCCATTCTGCTTTCAGCTGTTAGGCCAGTTGGTTAGAGTTTGCTGCCAGTGAGTCAAAGGTCATGAGTCTGATACTTGAACAGATCACTTTGCTTTTACACAGAGAAAGCTCGGTAACAAAGACATAGAACACAGCTTTATTATCCCTTGCCAGAGCCAGCTGAGTTCCAAGTATGAGGCTATTCCCAGAACAGGGACCAGACTCTCTAAAGACCCCATAAGTCCCCCAATAAACAACACAAATGATCTTGCTTATCACATTATTTCTGAAAAAAATGAAAAACAACTCATCACAAAGAAAATGGGATTCAATCTTTAGTGCTTTCTGAGAAAATAATTATTATTAATGCAAATCAACCTTGATAATAATGACATCCTTTTTTATTTTAAAGATGTGAGGTACAATTCAGAGTTACGTATACAAACATTATTTATCCTGGTACCCTTGATGGTGAGGTGTGTTCCTCCCTCTCCTAGCAGTTTCCCTCAGCTGCCAATCCCACCCCCCACCCCACCCCCGCAGTTTCCCGCTACTGCCAATCCATTTCTTATACTATTATAATAATTGTTCAAGAGTTCTTGGCCATAATAGAAAGAAAAATCAGATATGCCTTTTTTATACCCCCTCCTTTTTTTGTAATTCAGACATGACAACTTAGTAGCACTAATGTTCAAACTGAGACCATAAGACTGACAAAACAGATTCTTTGTGTCAATAGGATACTGAATCACAAACAAGACCATGCCAGGGTTAAGTCATGCCTGTGGTCTTTCAATCTTGTTAAACAAGTTGTTTTATTGTGACTGACTGACAAAGCATCCTTAACTTAGGCATTCTTTTCTGCTGACTCCAAGTTGAGAATCACTGAATCCAACTATAACGTATAAGTCTGTGCTTATAGATGTTCTGCCTTTGTGGGTTGAACCAATGTATGCCTTCTATATATCGATTTATGTCTTTGCCTGTAACTCCTGCTGCCTTGAATTGTATAAAATCAAACTGTAAGTCAACCACTTCAGGACCACTTACTAATGGTTTCTTGGGTTTGTGTTGTCCCTGGGCCATGGTCACTCATATTGGCTTAGAATAAACATTTAAAAAAGAAAAAAAAAAGAGAGAAAATAATGACATCCAAAATTTTAACTGGAATGCATATTTTTTTTAACTTTTAAAAAAAGTTTTCAAGTGGATCAGAGTTTTTTGTTTTTTTGTTTTTTGAGGGGAGAGTAAGTAAAATATTTCTAGGACATTAAAATGAGAATGTTCAACAAATAATTAACAATAGTTTTATGAGAAGATCTTAAAATTGTAGCCATATGTGGTGAATTTTAGAAATGTGTGACTTATTTATGACATACACTTGAAATGCATTTATCCATTACCATCTCTGAAACTACTTCACTTAATTAAGTCAGCATTTTTTCAGTTCTACATGGGAGCATTTTGTTTTTACCTCTCTTGTTGTACAGTTTTAATGTATAAGAATTAAAATATTGGGAACTGCCGGGCTCGGTGGCTCAGCCTGTAATCCCGCGCTTTTGGGAGGCTGAGGTGAATGGAATGCCTGAGCCCGCGGGTTTGAGACCCGCCTGGGCAGCGAGACCTCATCTCTACAATAAATCAAAAAATCAGCCGGGCGTGGTAGCACATGACTGTAATTCCAGCTACTCGGAAGGCTGAGGCGGAAGGATCGCCGGAGCCCAGCAGGTCGAGGCTGCAGTGGCCGGGAGCGGCCAATGCACTCCAGCATGGGCAACAGAGTGAGACTCCAACTCAAAATATATATATATATATATATATATATATATATATATATATATATATATTGGGAACTGAATGGTACTTGATGCTAGTCTTGACTCAACCACACAATCCCACCATATAATTGGTGACTGAATTCTATTAATTATATCTCTGAAGGATCTCTGGAACCCAATATTCTTGTCTACACATATACTGTCAGTACTTGCAGCAGTCTTTCATACTCCCTCACCTGAACTTCTTAATATTCTTTTGTTGGTCTGCTTGCCTTCAAAGTCACAGTCATCTTTGCCCAAGTTTCACTATGTCATCTCTAGTTCATTGCCCTCTGTAGAATAAATGTGATACTCTGCCTTGTCACGCTATGCCCCATCTCTGTGACAAAGTTACATTAAATTAATTTCAGTTCCCAAAATGTGCTTGCTGCTTATAGCTCCATTCACTTAAATACTGTCTGAAATCTGTATTTACTTCCCCAACAGCAATCAACTTTCCATTCTTCTTTGCAAAACAGTTGATTCTATGGCTTCCTTGATATAGCGTTGGGCTCCCTCTACAGTTCCCAGAGATGAATGTTGATGAGTTTAAGCCCATCATGGTACTTCCTTCTTCCCTGGTCACAGATTTACTTCTAGCATAAGTATGTGTGCCTCTGAGTCTGAGGGACAATCTTCCAAAGAATTCTAATAAAGTCTTTCTCACTCACAGTAGGAAGACAAGAATTTCCATTGGGTATTCATGATAATGTGAATATCTGTTTCAATTAAGCTATTTATTTAGGTTAGATAATGTTTGGGGAAGGTGTGATACTTTATAATATGATCCTATATCTCGAAAATCCAAGAGAATCTGTCAAAAACCTCCTTGCACTGATAAAGGACTATGGCAAAGTCTCAAAGTACAAAATAAATGTGCAAAAAGAATCGCATTCGTATACACCAACAATAACCAGGCAGAGAACCAAATAAAAAGCACACTCCCATTCACATTAGCCACAAAAATTTTAAGTACTTCAGTATCCTCCTATTCAGAGAAGTGAAAGACCTTTCCAATGAAAACTAAAAAACACTCCTCAAAGGAATCCAAGAAGACACAAACAAATGGAAAAGTATTCCATGCTCACAGATAGAATGAACACTGTTAAGATATCCATCTTACCAAAGGCAGTATACAGTTTCAACACAATATCCAGACTTGGAAATGACAATAAAAGAAATTCATATGGAAACATAAACAACTGTGAATAGCCAAACAATCCTTAGTAAAAGAAACAAAGTGGGTGGTATCACACTTCCAGACTTTAAAATTTACTATAAGTCTACAATAATCAAAACTGCCTGGTATTGGTTCAAGAACAGGTATATGGAACAAAGGAGCAAGATAAAGAATCCACAAGCAAAACCTCAATTTCTCAACCAACTCATCTTCAACAAAACCTCCACCAACAACCACTGGGGAGAGGAAATCTATTCAGTAAATGGTGCTGGGAAAACTGGCTGATCACATGCAGAAGATTGAAACAGGACCCCTATCTATCACCATACACAAAAATCAACTCTAAATGGATCAAAGACCTAAATGTAAAACCTCAAACTATAAGAGTCTTAGAAAATGCAAGAGACACACTTACAGAAATTGGAGTAGGCAACCAATTCCTGATCAAAACCCCAGGTGTCCATGCCATAAGAGATAAGATAGACAAGTAGGACCTCATTAAACTGAAAAGTTTCTGCAAAGCCAAAGAAACCATCAAAAGAGCAGCAAGAAAATCCCCAGAATGGGAAAAACATATTTGCCAACTATATATCTGACAAAGGCCTAACATCCAGGATCTATAAGGAACTCAAATGCACTGAAAGGAAAAACAAAACAAAACAAAGAAAAAAACTGCCTCATTAAAAAGTGGGCAAAAGACTTGAACAGACATTTCTCAAAAGAAGATATACTGGCAGACAACAGACACATGAAAAAGTAGTCAGTCTCACTAATCTTCAGAGAAACACAAATCAAAACCATAATGAGATACCTCCTAACCCCAGCAAAAATGACCATAGTTAGTAAAACAAACAACAAAAGGTGCTGGTGAGGATGTGAAGAAAAGGGAACACTTCTATACTGAGAGTGGGAATGCAAACTAGTTCAACCTTTATGGAAAACAGTATGACCATTTCTAAATTAAGTAGAAATTGACCTTCCATATGACCCAGCAATCCCCTATTGGGAATATACCCAGAGGAACTCAAATCATTCTACACAAAAAGGTAACTACACATGCATGTTTATTGCAGCACTGTTCACAATAGCAAAAACATGGAACCAACTATACTGCCCTTCAAAACTGGACTGGTTTAAAAAAATGTGGTATATATACACAATGGAATATTACACAGTCATAAAGAAGGACAAACATATGGACTTTGCAGTAACTAAGATGAATTTAGGGCCAATAATACTCAGTGATCTATCACAGAAACAAAGAACAGTGCACCACATGTTCTTACTCATAAGCAGACCCTAAACTTTTACCATAATACCATAAGAAAGGGATTGGCAGTAGCAGGATACTGCTGGATTGGGGGTGGGGGGACACAATATCAATAAGAGTACCTGATCTCAAACCAGACCAAGTGTAAAACAAAGGGAGGCCCAAACTTTTCGTGTACGACATCCACTTTTATACCTAATCCTGGATTGTAACCCACGTCTCTCAATAAATAAATAAATAAATAAATAAATGTTTCTTAATAATGTTTTAAAGTCATTAAATTAAGTCTGTACTGACTGTCTTCAATCTTGTTATGAGAGATGAACATTATCATATTGTTTAAATCACTTTTAGATGGGACTTTTGTTCTTTGCAGCCAAAAGCATCCTAATTGATAGAAATTCTCATAGCTTCTTACAGGCATGTATTTGCTATTCTGTGCCCTACATTTTCTAATATTTATTTACTTCCTCTGTGAAAACTTCCTTTAACTCTCACACTCTTAGAATTCATCTTGTCTTTCGTGCCACAGTTACTACACACAGTTTTTATATAGACCTGTCAGATAGCATTGCAATATTTCCTTGAAAAATCCAAGGCACATATTATATTCTTACCACCTATATAAAAGAAGCATAAGAACATGAATAACTGTTTCAATTAATCATTTTATTTAGGTTTATATAGTTGAAGGACTAACCGTCATATAAATGGTGAGCAAATTATTTTTGTTGATGAAGATAAATGATGATTCTATGTACATAAAATTGCTATTTAAATGTGAAACAACAAAGACAACAAAATCACAATTTAAAATAGTTTTGATAATACTACTTAATTTTAAAATATTACTATAACATCTTACATTGTATACCTATTTACATTTTGTTCTTCACAGGGCCCTTAAAATGCAAGAAAGAGAAGTATTTTTATATACATCTTCCAGATAAAATTTACTCAGGCAGAGAAAAAAAAATTCATTTGTCCAAAGGGTTGAATTCACATGTGCCAACTTTTCAAAATGCTTTAGGCTTATATCCTTTCTCAGGTAAGTTCTATTTCACTACAAAAGAACAGTGGTACTTAACATTTGGTATACATCAGAATCACTCAGAATCACCTGAGTTATTTAGAGACAGATAAAGGCCTCACCCCAGTCATATATAAATAATCAGGGTCTCTGGTGGTGGAACCTGGATACATGCTATATTGATAGATCTTCACCAATGAATGAGAAATGAGACCTGCAGCTCTTATAGAGTGCTACTGACACTATTATGACCTGCAGACATGCCCTTTCTCCTTCTCCCCCCACTCCCACTATCAGAATCACCCGATACTCTTGTTAAAAATGCTGGTTCCTGTATGTCATTTGAGACCTTCTTAGGCTTACTGGGCTTGTTTGGAACTGAGGAAACTGTACTTTCAGAAGTTATTAGGAGATGGATATGTAAGTCTTAGAACCACTATTCTATGGCCTCATTTTTACACTGTTCTACTTTTTCACAGCTGCTGTCATCTACTGTGACCCTTATTTATTTTCTCAGGTCATGATCATCCTGGGAGTAAAACTGACACCTACTCTTTAGCTGTCTGTCCATCAAGACAGGTCACTTTCAAACACTTTTCAGTTGTTCTCTGTAGTAGTAGCTAAGCAGACAAGATAAATTCCAATGTTCTGAGAGGATAACTTTACTAATTCATATGGAAATATGCAGGACAAGGTTGATCTCACTGTCTTGTCTGCTCTCTATTTTGGTAGATGCTGTGTTGTTCTCTATATTCCCAAATATGGGTGCTGCATCCTGGGAATTCAATTAGCTTTGCTAGGCAATAAGAGAAAAATTCCTTTACCATGTTGTGCTTAAACCTGTTTGCTCTGTGTATAGTAAGTACTTAATTGTATCAATTAACTAGAACTACATACGAGTTTACCACAGGCTTAGCAGCTAAACATAACACATTTTTTTTTCTTACAGTTTTTATGTGTCAAGAGTCTGGGCATAATTTAACTATGTCCTCTGCTCAGATACTCACAGGATGCAATCAAGGTGTTAGGGACTATTCTCAGCAAATAAAGGCTACCAGCCCGTCATTACCACATAGACCCCCTCACAAAATGGCTTTCTTTAAGGCCAGCAGGAAAAATCTCTGTGACTTCTACCTCCTCTTTTTAAAGGCACATTTGATTAGGTCAGGCCCACCTAGAAAGTATCACTTTTGCTTAACTTAAAATCAGTTGACTAATTGATGGTGTCTACAAAATCTTTTCACCTTCACTTTCTAACAAAAGCTAATTATGGAGTAAAATTCATCATACTGACAGGCTTCACTTGTACTCAAGGACAGGGAATGTACAGAGGTGTCAAAAATCTTGGAGACCTGGAACAAGATACAGATTCCGGAAGCAAAACTTCAATTTCTCAACCAACTCATCTTCGACAAAGCCTCCACCAACAACCAGCAGGGAGAGGAGAATCTATTCAGTAAATGGTGCTGGGAAAGCTGGCTGACCAGAAGACTGCAGAAGACTCAAACAAGACCAGTATCCATCCCCATACACAAAAATTAACTCTAAATGGATCAGAGACCTAAATGTAAAACCTCAAACCATAAGAACCTTAGAAAATGCAGGACACACCTTTATGAAAATTGGAACTGGCATCAACTCATGAACAAGACCTGAAACACATGAACCATAAGAGATAAGATAGACAATTGGGACCTCATTAAACTGGCAAGCTTCTGAAAAGCCAAAGAAACCATCAAGAGAGCAAGGAGACAGCCCACAGATTGGGAAAAAGTATTTGCCAATTCCATGTCTGACAAAGGCCTAACATCTTGGATCTACAAGGAACTCAAACGTGCTGAAAAGAAAAAAACAAACAATCCCATTACAAAGTGGGCAAAATATATGAACAGACACTTCACAAAAGAAGACATACGAGCAGCCAACAGACACATGAAGAAATGTTCAACCTCACTAATCATCAAGGAGATGCAAATTAAAGCTACACTGAGATACCACCTAACTCCAGTCAGAATGACCATTATCAATAACAAAAAATAACAGATGCTGGAGAAGATGGGGCGAAAAGGGAACACTTCTACATTGTTGGTAGGAGTGTAAACTAGTGCAGCCTCTGTGGAAAGCAATGTGGCAATTCCTAAAAGCTTTAAATATCCACCTCCCATATGACCCTGCAATTTCCCTACTGGGAATATACCCTGAAGAACTCGAATCACTCTATGAAAAAGATACCTGCACATGTATGTTTATCACAGCATTGTTTACAATAGCAAGAACCTGGAACCAACCATGCTGTCCATCAAAAGAAGACTGGATTAAAAAAATGTGGTACATATACACGATGGAATACTATGCAGCTATAAAAAAGAACAAAATCATGAATTTTGCAGCAACCTGGATGGAATTAAAGTCTATAATACTGAGTGATCTTTCACAGCAACAAAGATCTGAGTATCACATGTTCTCACTCATAAGTGGACCTTGAACATCTGTCATAATACTATAAGAAAGGGATTGACAGTGGTGCAAATCTATGGGGTGGGGACAGGGAGGGCAAGGGTGGTGAGATTAACGGTAGTCAATATCTATCTGGGAATGGGGGGACACCCCTTATCAACAAGGGTGCCTGAATGATGCATATTTGTATACCTAACCCTTAACTGTACCCTACAATTTTAAAATAAAAAATATGTTTAAAAATAATAATAAATGGATCAAAGACCTAAACATAAAACCTCAAACTGTAAGAATCTTAGAAAATGCAGGAGACAGTCTTACAGAAATCAGAATAGGCAGTTAGTTCCTGATTGAAACCTCAGGTGTCCATGCCATAAGAGATAAGACAGACAAGTGGGACCTCATCAAACTGAAAAGGTTCTACAAAGCAAAAGAAACCATCCAGAGAGTGGGGAGATGGCCCACAGAATGGGAAAAAAAATATTTTCTGACAGAGGCCTAACATCCAGGATCTACAAGGAAATCAAATGTGCCTAAAGGAAAAAAGCAAACAGCCCCACTAAAAAGTGGGCAAAAGGCATGGATAGACACTTCCCAAAAGAAGATATACAGGCAGCCAACTGACACATGAAAAAATGCTCAGCCTCACTAATCATCCAAGAAATGCAAATCAAAATCACATTGAGATACCACCTAACCCCAATAAGAATGGCCATCATTGATAAAACAAGCAACAACAGATGCTGGCAAGAATGTGGAGAAAAGGGAACACTTCTACACTACTGGTGGGAATGTAAACTAGTTTAACCTCTATGGATAATATCGTGGTGATTTCTAAAATAACTAGAAATTGACCTTCCATATGACCCAGTATTCCCTCTACTGGGAATATATGTGGAGGAACTAAAATCATGCTACCAGAAAGATACCTGCACATGCATGTTTATTGCAGCATTATTCACAATAGCAAAAACATGAAACCAACTATGCTGCCCACTGAAACTGGACTAGATCAAAAAATATGGTACATATACACAATGGAATATTATGCAGCCTTGAAAAAGTATCAACATATGGACTTTGCAGCAACTTGGATGGAGTTAGATTCTATAATTCAGTGATCTGTCACAGAAACAAAGAACTGAGCTCCACATTTTCTCACACATACGTGAATCCTGAACACTTACTATAATACTATAAGAGAGGGACTGGCAGTAGCAGGACACTGTCAGGGGAGGGAGGTGGGGCACATAACACCAATAAGGGTACCTGATCTCAAACCAGGCAGAGTGGGGACTAAAGGAAGGCCCAAACTCTACCTGTACAATGATCACTTGTAAACCTAATCCTGAATTGTATCCCACTTCTTTAAAATTAAAAAAAAATTTTTTTTCATCTTGGAGGCCATCTTAGAATCCTCCCTACAACACTGATAATTGTTTGTTCAGTTTGGAGTATTTTTTTGCATTGGCTATCTCTTTATTAGACTACATGTAAACGTAAAAGAAAAAAAAAAAGGACAAAAGAGTATATAATGGAAATATGTCCATCTGTCACCCCTAAATTTTAGTTCTCTTCCTTGTTTGCTGGCAACAATAATCTAAACAGTTCTTATATATTTCCAAATTATCCTGTCCATTCATGAGCTATAATACTGCTTTGTACATTGCTTGTTGTACACCTAATCACCAATATATGTGATTAGCAACACATGCCTGTCTACCACTTGTGTATTATAAATATTTGCATTGTAATGTTATTCCATTTCACACATGTATTTTAAAATATTCAACTTGTATTGATAGAAATGGAAGAATTTCATTATTATTGCAAATATTTTCACTATTTGTATCTTTTTGAATATGCATTCATATATTATGGGATAAATTCCCGGAAGAATCGCTGCTTTAAATAGTTAATGCTCTAAATGTTATGATGAATACTAACTTTTTTCAAAGATATATTAAGTTACAATCCCAGTTTCCTTATATTCTTGACAATACTGAATTCTAAAACTTTTGGCTTTCCTGCTTTGTTTGATGAACCGAGGTACTTCTTTATTGTTATAATTTGTGTTTTTTAAATTAAGAGCATGATTGAGTACCTTTTCATATGATTAAAAGCCATTATGCTTCTTTTTTGATAAGTTGCCTCTTTTTATTCTTTACTTACTTTTATTTAATGACATATTGTGTCTCCTGACACATAGCCGACTACTGAAGGGTTATGTGTCTCTGTGTGAGAACCAGAAAGTATACCAACTATCTTAATATCTTCAAAGCATAATCATATGAGCATTTAGGGATGTAAGAAAAAATCATGCTGGCGTTTCTATCCCAGGGGATGCAGGCTCCTTTCGTTCATCTCTTTCCTCACTATCTTCTGCTTTACCCAAGCACATTCCTAGTTCCTGTAGGTAGGTAGCTTTAACAGTGATTATGCTGAAAAAGCAATAGGCACAGACTCAGAAGACCGGTCTTTGAATTCCATTTGTGATATTTTCTAGCTACAGATTCTTGTATAAATCATTTAACCTACTGGAAGTTCAGTTGCTGTGAGTCTTAAATGATATAAAACATGTGTTTGCATGGAATAAGTACATTAATTACATTGTTTCACTTTTTAACCACTGGTTTAGTTTATGATGCAAGCATATTCTGAGAATTCTAATAAGTTTTAATCTACAAATGCATCAAATGATGTAGCACAAGTAACCATAAACAAATGTCAATATCTGTTGTGACTTGTCATGAAGCAAAACATAAACCATACCACAACAAAATGTTTTGGAATTTTGAAATCCTCATGCTATTAAAATGCAAGATCTTGAATTTATTTTTTTAAACTACTCATAACACTCAACAATCGCCTTAATCTGACATGAAAAATATTTATTCTGAAGGTTTTGTAAATAACTTAAGTACTTTTTAAAAACTTAAAGAAAGATAATCTTGTCTATGAGACTATGACAAGTGAAAGCAGGTGTCCAAAGGGCAGACAATACATGAAGAGATAAGTTAGTATAATGGACAGGAGCAAAGAAGAGCTGACTAAAACTTGAGGAAAAGAGGGTAAGATGAGGTTGTTATTACACTCATGCTGTTAGTAAGGACTTCAGAGAGAAAGGAATCATCTTAAAACTTTGTTAAAAAGTTTCTTCTACAAAATCTTTTAGTTAAATGTATAACTTGGTGTAAGCAGACAACAAATGTGTTTAACCTTCCATATACTAATTTTGAAAAAATATCCTTATCAATTAAGATTTTACACTGGAAAAACTGTCTGTAGGATCCTAAACATTGTGGCCAGCCTTGTTCCCTGCCTCCAGTATCACATCTGAAGACACTTGAATTCCACCTACAGGTTCAGTCCCACCTCAGGCTCTGAAGTGGTTCCAGGCTGGGGGCGGGGGTGGAGGGTGGGGAGACAGATGCAAGACTCAGTATCAAGGCAGACTTCCTACTGCTCCCTTCCACTGGAGTGAGTAAATGTGCATTGGGGTCATTTTAGGAGGTGGAAGTGGGGATGCCAAGGCCTAGTGAAAGCTTAACTAACCCCCACTGACCCTCCATTGGAGAACCTCAGTAATGTAAAATGTCCTACCTGCAATCCTAACAATTCCATTACACCTTGATTTGCTCTTTAAGTCCAGAAGAGCAAGGCGAGGCTACTACAGCCCTTACTAAAAAACAGTTCAGAGGAAATGAGATGTAGGATGTATCCCACTTTCACTGTAGGAACAGAGGGTAAGATGCTTGCACGGAACTTATTGAAACACATTAAGGAAATACACAAACTTAAAGAACTTCACAGGATATATAATGTGGCCTTGATTGCTCTTCCATCTGTTTCTTTAACAGTAAGCTTCTAAAATATAAGGGGCCTGTATTTTTGTCTAAAAGTAACAGAGCCTGTTGGAGGAATGTGGCGGAGAAGAGCTGAAAAGTGTTTAACTCCCTGAGTTTAGTGCTGGGTATTCTGCCAGAAAATGACTTCCTTAAAGGCATGCAGTGAGCTAATTTTATTCATATATTTACCTTGAGTAAATGCATAAATGAGGAAAGATGTCAACTTTATACAAAAGTTTCTGAAACCTTCTTCCAGAGAGAAAAATACTGATAAATCTTCTTGGGCTGGGAAATTAACCCGAAGATGCTTAGTAGAAAGGTCCTGGAGTTATGACATTTTCTGCTTCCACTGAGTAGCTCATATTTGATAATCACATCTTCATTTTACATCATTACATGTGAATCCTTCAATTGATTTCATGCCTGTTATCCTAGTCCCTTTGTGACTAGGCTTTGACCCACAGTCTCCCAAAAGATCAGATTAATTTAGGATCAAAGGCCTATTCATTGACTACTCTATGTTAAGCAAGTCACTTTACTTGCCTCAGTCTCAATTTTCTTATCTACAAAATGGTAGTAATCATACTAACTCCACTGTTTTTTGTAATAATACCAGAATGCCTTGCACATAGTAAGTGATCAATAAGAAGAAATTTGTTACTAGTACTATTTCCTTTTAGTAGGGAGAGCATTTTGTCTAGGCTCCTAAAGCCAGTTGCCAAAACTTTTTACCTTCTGATACTTCTATCTGTTATCCTTGGCCCATTCTCCCTTACTCTGCCTGCCACAGAGGACTGGGTCTCCCTGACAGAACATGCGTTTCTTGTTGGACTACCTTGTACTGGCTGCTGTTGAAACCTGTCTTGACCACCTGTGTCTACCCTCAGCTCCTGAGAGATCTATTAACATTCAGCACCTGGCCACTCCCAGTCTGGCTACTCCACTGACTCAAGGTTCTGTCACTGGTTTTACTCAGTGAACACATTGTTGAATTTAGCAAAACCCAGTGATAAATCTGACATATAGTCTAGTGAAATTCAACACAGGTGCTCGATGTGAAACACTCCTCACTCCAGCCACTCTCTCATTACTAAGTAACTTATGAACACACCTTATGCACCCACAATATAAATTTGGAAATTGTTTTTAAAATTGCTGTGACTTAGCATTGCAAAAGAATTCAAAAGAAATGAGTCATTTTGATTAACATGCCTAGTGTATTCTTGTGTTCTTACTTTCAGTTTAATTTGGATCTCATGCTAAATTGTGTCATAGAACTAGACTTGTTTGGCAGACTGTCAAAAAATTCAAAATTGCAATTTAAATGCAGTTTTTTCCAAACCTACACATATCACTAGCAAAACCCATTTAGCAGTTTTGTAATTTAGTGGCGCAGAATACTATTATGATTATGATTGATATAGGGTATATGATTGATGCAGGGCATATGATTTTTTTCTCACCAACAAAAAAGATTAAAATGTAATTTCTACTCCCACTTCCACATACCAAAATAGTCTATGATTATCTGGATATTCCACATCCAGTTCTGCACTTTCCCGTCTTAGGTGGGGATTGTTTGTGTTTATGGCTAAGTGAGGGAAGAACCCCTTGAAGGCATCTTTCCCAACCTCTAATTTGGAAAGTCTAGGCTATTGAGACTGGATGGGTGGGTGATCCCTGCAATGATTGGAAGTCATTTGACCTTCAGAAAAAGGAGAGATTAACCCAAACCCTGGTGGTTATTGAGATGGTTGTGCTAACTCAACCATTCCTAAATAAAAAATGTCCCCCCACCCCAAGGGTGCTTGTGAGAAAACTGAACGTGGTAGACTCTGAAGGCTCTGACCCTAGGAATTTTACCAGTGGTCTTTGAGGCCAACCTTGCAGTCACTGAAGAGGAACATTATAAGGGATTCTCTGGACAAAGCAACAATACTTGTTTATCAGTAGAAATCATGAGGAACAATGCTGGGATAGGGAGCAGCAGGGACTGAAATTCAGACATTTTCTCCATTTTTTTGTGTGGGCAAAACTAGAAGTTTCTTATATATTACAAAAGAGGAAAAAGAAGGTCATGAACATGGGTTGACATACACCATAAAAGGTAAAGTAATCAGTTCTCCTTATCCATAAGAAAATGCTCACTGGCATGACCTGATAAAGGACCCCATGTGTTTCATGGATCTATGATCCTGGTCTTGATGTCCCCCACCCTGTGGTATGTCTGGGAGGCCTAGAGATTATCTAAGAATGACTGTTTCTGCCTCAGTCTGGAGCAAGAATCAACAATGGGCTACAAGTGAAAATAGTCTATGATTGTCTGTGAGTGTAGAACACCTGCACCTGGCAGGAAATGCAAAAAACAAGTTAGATGTCAGCTCTTCTGAGTCAACCACCTATGCAACAGTACTGGTTTTGTGCATTCCAAATTCTGGAGTCAGAGTGACATCTATTCAATCTATTAAGCCCTGCTTAACTGTGCTCTGGCTCTTCCAAGTAGATGCCATCCATAGTGGCACATCTTGGATACTACATGGAATCTTGTGTAAAATAGAAAACGATACTCATTTTCCCTGAATGGGGGTGTAAACCCTTGGTAATATTACAGAGTGTAGCAAGTGGCAGGCAAACTGTGTTTTACCTGTCACTTTCTTTCTTTGGTCTAGTGTTCTTGAATAGGAGATAAACTATACAATCCTGTGTGGCAGCCCTGATTCCTTGTCCAGCTTTCTGAAATTAGTCTTTCTTGGATATCTCTCCATAAGCAGTCAACAAACTTTGAAATTGTTTTAAAAAATTGTCATTACTTACCCATGGTTTCTCTGTTAAGATGCCAAAATTCATGTATCAGTAGTTTATTAAAAGTAGAAATCACTCACATATATTTTACAAGGAATATTTATCAGAACCAAAAAAAGCAGTTTTACTGTAAACATTTAAAAATAAACATAGAATTATGTATTAGGAGTCAACCTCAGGAATTTAAAAGCAACTTTTGAAGAAAAAGAAAATCGACATTCAGAAGAATCAGTATTGTTGAATGTAGTAATCTTAAGGAGGAAAATGGAGTTTCTACAAAAAAAGAAGGGAGAAAAGTAAGTATTATTGAGTGAATAAATGCTTCACTTAGAAGATTTAGGGATTATCCTAGAATTACTATTGCTAGTGTTGTCTTTTAAAATATCCTTAAATATGAACTAAGCTGTCTAGTTGTACTCATAAAGCAATAAAAGTGTTTCTGCATTTCCAAAATGACATACCATTCCAGAATATCAGAATAATAGAACATTGTTAAAATCAGGAAACATTTAAAAAGTTGAGAGCAACTGTGATAAAGAAGGAAGACTGGGGAATAATTATTAACCCCTTCAAGTGGCAATGACTTATTATCCTGAGAATGCTGACTATTCATCAGACTAAGGAACTGCAACTGACAACCAATATTTAATTAGAAGCAATATCTCTGCAGTTAAAGGGAAATTGGATAAACAATAAAAAATTGAAAGAAAAAGATAAGAAGGAGTACAATATTCATCAATGGTTGATTAAATGCATTATTGTTATTCGCCTTTGGCTGAAGTAACAAATGATATCAAAATCTTAATGGTTTATGACTATATTTCTTGTTCTCATTACATGAGAACTTCAAGTTAGTGGCAGTTCTGCTCATTCATTCAGCTAATCTTGGCTCAATTTAGTTGGTTTAGCTGTACTTAACTGTGTTTGGCTGGCTCAAATCTATGTAGTTTTTTTTTTGTTTTGTTCTTTTTTTTTGCTGGAACTCAGGCTAAAGTTCCCAGATATTCCTGTATCTGAGATGATGTGTTCTAATGAAGAAGGGTAGGAGCAAGATGGATGCTAAAGCAAGCATTTAAAGCTTCTGCTTAGACAGGACATCTATATTCTTCACTCATATTCCATTGAACAAAACAAGTTACAAGTTACAGCAGCTATGGCCAAGTACAAGTGGACAAGGCTGGAAAGTATACTTTCTGGTTAGTTTCATATGACTGCCATAACAAATTACCATAGATTAGGTGGCTCCCACACTTCTGTAGGCCAGAGTCTAAAATCAGTATCTTGGGGCTGAAATCAAGATGTTGACTGGGTAACTGTCCCTCCAGAGGGTTTAGAAGAAAATCTGTTCTTTGCCTCTTTCAGTTTCCAATGGTTGCCAGCATTTCTTGGGTTGTGGCCACATCACTCCCATCTTTGTCTTCATATTAATTTCTTAGAATGTATATATCAAAACTCCGTCTCTCTTCCTCTTATGTATGATATTTAAGGTTCACACAAGATTAGTCAAAATAATATCTCAAACTTAATTGCATCTTCAAAAACTACATTTCCCCCAAGTAATATACTAAAGGTTCCAGAGGTTAAGAACTAATATCTTTTAAGGTCATTAAAAAGTTTACCTAAAAGGGAAACAAAGCAAGGAAAAGGAAATGAAACAATATACCATGTATGCTATGTGTTAGGAAAAATGATCAGTTTTTAAGGTGGGTCAGTACTGATACATGCAACCATGTATATTGTGACTTATCCATAATTTTGGAATCTTTTGACATAATTTAGACAACCATCATGTTGCTCAGTTTAGGAATGGCCTGCTTAGAGACATTGAGCGTTGTCCCACTAATGTTATTTTCAGTTTCCTAATTAGATCTTTTGATTCATGTTCTAATTTTAATATAATTTTAACATTTTAATTATCATTGTCAGCACTTAAGATTGTATATATTTAAATTTTTGTAGTTTCATACAATTTAAAAATATATAAATAATTTGTCTTCTTAAAATTAAGTATTAATGAGTGTTGAAATGTACCAAAAGTCAAAGAACTGCTTAATGAGGCCTAGAAAAATGACTGGAAGCCTCAAGAATTAGCCAGTTTGTGATCTAGAGCTCTAAGGGGTTTCAAATTTGGAAATAGCTTTCAAAAAAGCCCCAAACGAAGCAACAAACAAAAGTCTTTTATATTGTATAAGGAGTGCTTTTATTTACATGAAATAGATCCTTTCATCTCCCTTTTATCTTATTAACATCCTCTAAAGTTATGATGGTCAATTATCACTATCTTTATTTTACAATAAGTAAATTGAAATACAGCAAAATAAAGTGACTTCCCACTGTTATGTTGTAAATATGTGGCATAGTTCAAGTTATTATGACTATCAGTTAGGCATTTATTAAGGAATCTACATGCTCAGTGTAGAGAAAAGAAAATGAAAAGAGATGTCTCAAAATACTTTCACTGATGAGAGTTTTTTAATAAATATAGTTTAGCAAATGAAAGGCAAGAAATCCATTTTAAATAGAAGATACATTTTAATTAAGGATTAAGCTAAATAAAATGTATAGGTCAATAAAAAGTCAACCAGTCAACTTGAAAGTATTACAGTGTTAGAAAACTATCTGAAAAGACATTTTCTTGATGGGTTAACTGTTAACTAATGCTTCTTAATATTTCTCCAGCTCTGCAATTTTCTAAAAAAAAAAAATTAGTCGAAAGATTAATGTTAACATAATACATACCAACATTTTCTCTTTTGGCTCTTGCGTTAGAGATGAATTACAGCATATTTGGAGCCCATGTTTCTACCTCGGTGTTTAATTCCCATGAGGCTGGAAGAGGATGTTGTTGCTTGGCAATCAATCCCTACATAACTTGTAAATCTGCATGTCCTTGTCTATGCCTCTATGTGAACTCAACAGAAAAATATGTGCATACAACTTGTTCCATTTCACCTCCCAACCCCTGCACTATAGAAAATAGCAGGTGTTATATATAACACTTTTAGAGCGTCCATGGACGTAGTCAAGCAGAAACTGCAAACTCAAGGAAAAGACATATCATGACTTAATAGTTTGGGTGCTTTTGGAGTTAATAGTGGTGATAGTGAGGTTAAAAATTTTAAATAGAAGATCTTAAATATAAATTCAAAAAAATCACTTTTATATAAAAATATTTTTCCCAAACTAGCAACTCTGTAACAAAATAATTTCATCAAAGGCAGGAATATGAGTTATTGTTCTATTTATTTTTACTGCTTAACATTGTGAGATGAATTAGCAAAGTAAAACATGGATGAATTTTGTGCTTACAACAAGTATAAATGGATTTCATTGATATATATGGAAACAGTATGTCATGTGCTCAATTTACAATGAAACTGGAAAATTATTCTTCCAAATTATTTTGATTTAATATGGCTCATATTAATTTCAAAATTATTAAAATAATCTTATTGACTTTACATTTATTTTAATTTTTAATTTTTTAAAATATTTTATTTTAAAGATGCGAAGGTACATTTCAGAATTAGGTATACAAGTGGACACCATACAAGTAGCTTTGACCTTACTGTAAATTAATGATTTTCTGTGGTGATTCCTAAAAGATTTAAAAATCGACCTCCTATAAGACCCAGCAATCCATCCTCCTTCTAGTAACATATGCGGAGGAACTCAAATCATTCTATAAAAAAGATACCTGCACAGGCATGTTTATTGCAACATTATTCACAATAGCAATAACATAGAACCAACTGTGCTGCCCATCGAAAGTGAATTGAATTTTTTTTTAATGTGGTACATAGACATGATAGAATATTATGCAGCCATAAAGAAGGACAAAATCAAGGACTTTGCAGCTACTTGGATGGATTTAGAGTCTATCATGCTCAGTGACCCATCACAGAAACAAAGAATTGAGTACCACATGTTCTCATTTATAAGCAGACCCTGATCATTTATCATAATACTATAAGAAAGGGGTTGACGGTAGCAGGATGCTGCCAGGGGAGGGAAGAGGGGCACATAACATCAGTAAGTGTACCTGATCTCAAACCAGTTTGGGATCAAACGGAGGCCCAAACTTTACCTGTACAATGACCACTTATCTACCTAATCCTGAATTGTACCCCACATCTTTAGAATACAAAAAATAAAAATACAAATACAAATAAAATTTTAAAAAAGAATCACTTAAAAAAAGAGAAAGAACAAACAAGAGAACTGAAGGACTTTTCATCTTAGTAAAGTCATCCAATACATTCCCTTGATTCTAGGAATGAGCCTAGTATAATAAATCTGAAGTACTTCCAGGATAAAGTCCTGGTTCTAATGGTGGGTGACCTTGAACAGGTTCCTCAGCCTGCCCCACTTCCAGTTTCCTGACCTGCCCATGATGAAAACATGAATCACATGATATCATGGGTCAGAAGCCCCTGCACATCTGGCACATGCTAAGTGCATGACTGTAGAAAAAAGTAGCTAAATGATCCCCAAAGGTGCCTCCCTTCTCCTGTTTATACCTAGTGTGATCCCTTCCCCTGGAAGGTGGACTGCACCTAGAAACTTTCTTCTGATGAATTCTAATTATTTGGGCATGTCTCTCTTTAGTGGGTTTCATTGCAATCATCAAGTATTACATGTTCATCGAAAATAATTGTGTGGGTTGGGGAGCTATTTCCCATAAAAGTTCCAACTGTGCCTTCTCTAAAAAAAATTATTTTCAATTTTAAAAGTTGCATATTTATTTTAATTCAAATAGAACTGACAGATCATGTTATTTCAGTTTTGGTTAAATCCAGCTAAACAACCAGTTTAGAACATGTTTTCTTGAAGTTTACTGTATTATCTGAAAAGTGGCTTGGTATCATGGTGGTAAACCTCAAACTCTACTTTGACAGTCTATGTGAGGAAGAGGATTGAGATGGTGTTTCAGGTCAAATATTTCTAAATGACTCTATATCACTTTTGCTTACATTGCTCAGATATTTATTATGTGGCGCTCTCTTAAATTTTGTTTCTACATCTGTTCTTGGACAGTAAAATCCTAGAAGCTTAAGTTTTTCAGAAACTTTACAGTGTTTTTTCTTTAAATAGTTTTTTGTAACGTTAGCTCTGTCTAATTCTTCACTGTGTTTTTGGAAATGAAATATTATTTTCTTTCTTTTATTTAAAGTAAGATCAAATATTTCCTATAATGATGAGAATTCAGAAATGTCACATGTATAATACCATTGAAATTTTGTTAAATGATTACTGGTGAAAGTGAAAACCATTTTGTATATTCTTTTATGTGAAACACCTAAAAGTCACAATATCTTACCCATATATATTATGAATATATATATACACATCATAAAATCTATAATATTTATATATATGAATACTTTTATATGCACACGTTGTTTTTATATGTGTATTTATATATATTCAGTAAATAAATAGAAATTAATAATTATTGAGTGTAAGATTTGAAAGAGATCTTAAAAGTTAAATTCTATTAAGTAGAGAAATTGTCTGAGAAAAGAGGTCCTACAACAGCTATTGAATGGTGTGGAAATGAGAGAGAGAGAAATAAGACTGGGATTTTTCTGTGGAATTTGACTTCTGCAATTGGATAAAAGTGCAGTCATCCAGGGTATCCATTGGGCACTGGTTCCAGGACCCCCAGGGATAGCAAAATCCACAGATGCTAAAAGTCCCTTATATAAAATGATACAGTATTTGCATATACCTTACACACATCCTCTCATATACATTAAATCATCTCTAAATTATGCATAATACCGGATACAACACCTGCACATCACTTTATTCATGTGAATTCAACATAGTACTTGGCATACAACAAACTCAGATTTTGCTTTTTGCAATTTTATGGAGTTATTTTTTGAATATTTTTGATAGATTGTTGATTAAATCTGAAGATGCAGAACCCATGGATACAGGGACCAACTGTACTCCAATCATGATGTATTTTTCATAAGGATGGGGACAAAAAAAATTGGGATGAAGGTATAAGGTGATATAAAAGAATACCAAAGCAAAACTAACAATTTCCCTGGGACCAGTCTAGTGAAATGTCTCTCTCTCTCCCTTCCTGCCCAACTGAGCACATTCATTTTTAACAGGACACATTCTATCTTTCTTGCCAAAAAAAAAAATTTACACATCAAAAAGAATTTTAAAATCTTGAGAAAATCCACAGATGATGTCACATATGAGTATTTAGTGACAGTCAGTAAACACAAAATAGAATAGTCTGACTTTAATGCTTTTGTTATTTTGTACCCTAAAGACCACTTAAACTCATTAGCTTAAAAATACTAGAAATTAGAGCCAGAAAAGAGAGAACAAGAGAAAGCAAAAACTATTGTTCTATAGGTTCTTTTATTTAGTAGAGATAAAAATTTGATATGTGGAATTGCAGGGCAGGGTAGATAAACAAAAAAATCCAAAAGTACATTTCTAGGTTTTAAAATTTCAGGACCAGATGGGCTGTGAAGAAAATCAGTTGTCTGCAAATAGTAAATAATGAAGGAGTCAACTTCTTAAAGATTCCAACTTAAATGATGTAATCATGGTGTCATATCTCTGTAACATTACAAATAGAAAAATAACCACTCCAGGAAAATCTTTAAAGATTCAAGATTAACTGAAAAATTATAAATGCATGCATGCATTTTATGTTGTTAAAGAAGTCCACAGATGTTTTATCGTGCAAAGAAATGAGAAAAATGATCTTGATTTGTCTTCTTACTTATTTAAAGTTCGATGCTAATGAAAGCTATTCTAAATTAGTACTGTTTTACTAGTCCCTTGAACTCCCAGGGCATCTTTTAAAATTTTATTTTAGAGATGTGGAGTACAATTCAGGGTTAGGTGTACAAATGTTCATTATGCAGATACCCTTGTTGATGAGATGTGCCTCTCCCTTGGCAGTTTCCCACTACTGCCAATCCCATTCCCCCGTCCCCTGGCAGTTTCCCACTACTGACAACTTTTTGCTTATAGTATTATAATAATTTTTCAAGGTCAGCTTATGAGTGAGAACATGTGATATTCAGTTCTTTTTTTCTGTGATTTTGTGATTTGATTTTTGTTTTTCTTTTATTCTGTCATTCTTTGTTTCTGTTTCATTTAGTATTGTAGACTCAAGTTCAATTTGCTGCAAAGTTCGTAATGTTGTCCTTCTTTATGGCTGCATAATATTCCATCTTGTATACGTATCACATTTTTAAAATATAGTCCTTTTTCAGTGGGCAACACTATTGTTTCTATGTGTTAGCTGCTGTGAATAATGCTGCAATAAACATGCATATACAGTTATCTTTTTCATAGAGTGATTTGAGTTGCTCTGGGTATATTCCCAGTAGGGAGATTGCTGGATCGAATGGAAGGTTGATTTTTAGATCTTTCAGGAATCGCCAAACTGTTTTCCACAAAGGTTGTACTAGTTTACGTCCCCACCAACAGCGTAAAAGTGTTCCCTTTTCCCTTCTCCCTCTCCAGTATCTGTTGTTTTTTGAGTTATTGATGATGGCCATTCTGACTGGAGTTAGGTAGTGTGATTTTAATTTGCATTTTTTTGATGCTAGTGAGGCTGAGCATTTTTTCATGTATCTGTTGGCTGCTCATATGTCTTCATTTGAGAACTGTCTTTTCATTTCTTTTGCTCACTTAGTAATGGGGCTGTTTATTTTTTTCTTTTCGGTACATTTGTGTTCCTTGTAGATCCTAGATGTTAGACATTTGTCTGATATACAGTTGACAAATATTTTTGTCCCAGACTGTGGGCTGTCTCTCTGCTTTCTTGGTGGTTTCCTTGACTTTGCAGAAGCTTGTCAGTTTGATGAGGTCTCACTTGTCTAGCCAATCTCTTATGGACACTTGGGTTTTGATCGGGAATTGGCTGCCAGTTCCAATTTCCATAAGGGTATCTCCTGCATTTTCTAAAAGCTCTTTTAGAGTTAATCAGTATTAGACTTAATTTTTCACAAGTCTATGTACCTTTCTAAACCTAAACCCTTTGAAGATAAGAGCTACATCTTATTGTTCTCCACCCCAGAAGCCTAGCACACTATCTTGAGTGCAACAAAAACTAGATAAACATGTATATTAAATCAATTTGTATACAAATGACTTTAATTTGAATCAAAATGGTATTCCAACTTCACCCTGATATAAACTTCCCAATTATTTTATATAGATGAGTTAGACCAAGATATAAGGCTTGTATTGCCTAAACACTATTGGTTGATTTTTTATTTGAATAATGAAAGATACATGGTAGAAAAAATATTGAGCTGTAGGTAATTAGCAAAATACTTTTTTTCTTTTGCTTTGAAATTTAAAATTAAGTGATTTTCAACAGCATATCAATAATACAGTTCTAGATTCTTTTATTTTGTATTTTAGGTCTTCTGGAGATATATAACAGATTTCTTAAGTGAAATGAAATTTGTTTAAATAGAGCCTGTTTACCCAAACAATCTTTGCATAGTAGCATTAGTATTCAGATTCAACGTATCCTTGCCAGACTGAAGGAAAGAAATATTGTGAATGGATGAAAACATTTCTTCTTTTAAAAGTCAGTTTCCAGCCCGGCTCGGTGGCTCAGCCTGTAATCCCGCGCCTTTGGGAGGCTGAGGTAGAGTGGATTGCCTGAGCCCGTGGGTTCGAGACCCGCCTGGGCAGCGAGACCTCATCTCTACAATAAATAAATAAAAAAAAATCAGCCGGATGTGGTAGCGCATGCCTGTAATTCCGGCTATTTGGAAGGCTGAGGCGGAAGGATCACCGGAGCTCAGCAGGTTGAGGCTGCGGTGGCCGGGACCGGGAGCGGCCACTGCACTCCAGTCTGGGCAACAGAGTGAGACTCCAACTCAAAACAAACAAACAAACAAAAAAAGTCTGTTTCCATTTTGAACTTGTTTCTAAGAAAGTATTTTGATAAGATGCAGCTGACAGTTGCCCCTTTTCTTCTTCAATTTGCGAAAGGAGGACATGAATGAAAGTTTTTGAATTAGGAGTAAAATATAAACATGAACATGACTTAATCCCATACTCAATAATTTTTTTTTTTTTTTTTTGAGTTGGAGTCTCACTCTGTTGCCCAGACTGGAGTGCAGTGGCCGCTCCCGGCCACCGCAGCCTCGACCTGCTGGGCTCCGGCGATCCTTCCACCTCAGCCTTCCGAGTAGCCGGAATTACAGGCGTGCGCTACCACGCCCGGCTGATTTTTTGATTTATTGTCGAGATGAGGTCTCGCTGCCCAGGCGGGTCTCGAACCCGTGGGCTTAGGCACTCTACTCACCTCAGCCTCCCAAAGGCGCGGGATTACAGGCTGAGCCACCAAGCTCGGCTCTCAATTATTTTATAACCCAATATGAGAGGGGGAAATGAAAGAAATTAACACAAATAATCACTTCAAATATTGAAAAGTAAAATCAAAACAGAGAAAGAAGCAATCTCTCTGGTTGAAAATTCTCAAGTAAAAATGACTATGTCCCTCTTCCTAAGGAAAGAAGTATATGTACAAAATCATGTATTTGTATACATGTGATATATATATTTATTATTTGTAGCTATCTCAAATTCATGAATTTCTTTTCAGTGAGAATACGAATATCTTTCTTATAACTCTTCTCCCCTCCAGTGCAAATTTCTGTTTTTTGGTAGCTAAGACTCTCTCATTTGTAGTTTTAAAAATTTTGCTTAGCTTCTCTTATTCATGAAACACTAGATATGTAGTTCAGTGTTTCCTTATGCCTGAGCTACTTGGTGTTCATTATCACAAATGTTATACTAGCCCTGTCCTTCCTCTCCTACCTGTTCCCCCCGGGGTTTAACATATTCTAACACCTGAAGTCTTTCATTTCTATTTGTGAAATCATTCTTTTTATTTTCTCATTTATAAATGAACTTACATAACTGGTAGTTCTACTGTTAAATCACATTGGGAATGGTATATTGAGTGTGGGGAAGGGTCTCTAGCAACATCTACTATGATGACCAGATTTTACACAGGCAGGCATCTGTTGGCCTGTTTATAAGGTCTATCTTATCTATGCAGTCTCATAGTGCATAGCATGTGAAATATGCCTAGTGACATGAGATTTCATCTAAATAAAATAATACGGACTGCAGAACTTATCTTGGTTATAGCATATAGAAGAAAATAGATATATTCTTATCTACAATATGTAGATGGAAAATAAATAGCATTCACTAAATATCAGACATTTTTTAAAAAGTTGGGATACTTAAGAGAGTCCTGAGAAGTTTCTTTCTACTTCCTTTTTCTCATTCTTTTTATTATATATCAAAACTTTTGTGAACTGTAAATTCTACTAGGACATTGTCTGCTTTCATGATCTCAGTCATTTTCATGGCTTCTTCTATCATCTGTTTTTTGCTAAATTGTAAGTACCTTGAGAGCAAGGGGGTATCTTTTCTTCATTTCTTAAAACTTACTTCAATGTTATGGATTTCACAGGAGTGACATGAAAGTTGACAAACTACAGAAGAGTATCTATTGCTAGAACGCCAGTCTCTTCCATGCTAAATGGGTCTTCACATTAAATTAGCACTTTAGAAGTGCACAGTTATATAGTTAGACCATTATGATCTTTCATAATCTGATTTACTATTTGTGCTACAAATTCTAAGTAATGCATCTTCCATTTTTTGGAGGGATGGTGTACGTGGAAGAACTGGAAATATGAATAAATTTTTTTACGAAAATCATGCACACATGATGGCAAATTTTAAGAGCTTATTAAATTAACGGGATGAATTACCATTGCAAAGCTAAAATTCAAATCAAACAAAGAACCAGTGTGCTACTGAAATTTCAATTCAAACTTTGTTAGGATCACAAAATGTAAGAGGTCAAGCTAATTACATGTTTGTAACTGGTATTAAGTCATCAAAACAGATGGTGAATATATTATATTAAATAGTTATGATGAATAAATGTATAAAACATTATTGACTCTTTACAATAATTTATAAAAATGTTCAGTATATAAAATAATAGATTTAAAGTTACAGAATAAGTATGAGAAGTTTACTGGTGATGCAAAACGAAGTGCAAGTGAATTTCCAAAAATAAAAGCTTTGGTATTACATGACAACAAGTCAGAATTGTATAATTCTGTAAGAGTGAACTTGATTAATATTGTATGGCATAGAACATGAAAACACAATGTCTTCTCATAATTAGAATAAGAGGTACCTTAATGGTAATAAATTATTAACTCTACCATTTTCTAAATTGCTATATATCTAAGCAGTAAAAGAAAATATTCAAAAGAGCAAAGTCATCTTTTATTTTTCCATAGCCCTAAGATCACATGTCATAGGATAAGGAAAGAGTAGTTGGTCAATACCATGTTTATGTGGTCAGGAATAATTTTTATAATGGAAAATATAATATTTTAATTGTTTTAAAAATATGGCAATAATCATACATATTAGTGTCTTATTAATGTTAAGACATTATTTGTAATAAATTTTATTTGTAATAAATGCAAAGTATAAAGAATGTCATGTATTTATATTTAACTTAGTTAAGACAAAAAGAAGTGGAAAATAAAATATTCTTTCATCCTTAAGTTTCAGAAAAAAACATAACTGATTTCCCATTATATAATGCTCTACCAGTTTTAGAATGATTCATAAAACTTTACAAATTATTACAAAATTCAGAAACATATTCTCTTATTCTTAAAGATGCAAACATTATTAATCCATACCTGGAATTCAATGAAAAGAATGAAGAATTACATTTTATTTTTGCATAATAAATCAAAGCACAAGTTTTGTGAATCAGCAGAATTGTGCCAATTTTAAGCTGAAAAGTACATTTAAAAAGACAGAGTTAAGAAAAAAACGTAGAGTTGTAGTGATCTAAATATAGAAATGAGACTTCATCCATAAACAGCATGTGTTAACTTTTCATCTTGTAACAATAAAATATATAATAGTTTAAACGGAATTTTAAATCAAACTCATGTTTAAAATATTTATATTAATTTTTCAAATCAAGAAAGGTTAAGATTAAGGGGCTACTATAATCTCAATTCTAAACTCCTGGAATATAATTTTATTACTTGGATTGACATACAACCACTTTAAACTGATTGTTAAGGTACAAAATCATTTTCTTTTATGTAATAGTGATTCAAAACCTCTCCACTATGAATATAATTTTAGTATGAACAATTTTCATTTCATAATATCTCCCACTTTCACATTCTGTTTTAGCTATTCTTTAAAAAAAAATTGGTGGGCTGAGCTTAAGATGGTGACTGGATAGGTTGTACTGTGAGAGTCTCCACAAAGGCAAGTGTCCATAAAGACTCTCTGCATGAATAGGAGTATGCTGTGGGAGAGTGATAGTCCATTTGAGGGGAGATTCTCATTCACGCACCCGGACCCCCCTTCTGAGGGTGACCCCGAGCCCCCACTCCATGCAAGGAGCACAGGCTCACTTGCAAGATCGTCTGCTACTTGTGGGAATCTCCTGCTGAAACCAGCTGATCCTCATTGCCTGACGCCTGGCCCACACAATCACCTGGATCAGCTGGAGTTCCAGATCTGATCAGTGGAGAGAGGATGGGGAGAGCCAGATGGGGATGGTGAGAGCCCAGGAGTGCTCCATGCCTGATGAGGAGACACCTATTGCAGCCATTTTCTCTGTTCCAGGACCAGGCAGAGATCTGCAATGCCCCATCCAGCTCTGCCCAGCCTCCAACTTGGGACCTAAGGTAATCTCATCAAACTGGGAGAGACAGAACCCCTTCCCCCATGCTGGATCAGACACAGACAGATCAGATCTGAGTGACAGACTTGACAAGCAGCAAGCCAACTGAGTCCAGATCTGATCCACTCTCCTTCCAAAGCAGGCCTGGAGCATCTGACCCAAGCTGTGAGCAACACTATGTGCCTGCTCTGAGAGCAGAGGGGAGGGACTAGAGATCAGAGCTAAAAGGATTTCAGACTTACAGGAATGACTTCAAAGCAAGTTTGGTTCCTTGTTTTTATTTTTTTATTTTTAGTTTTTGTTTGTTTTGTTCATTTTTGTTTTTGTTTTAGTATTTTTCTCTTTCAATCTGTTTTTGATAACATTTTCATACTTGCTTTGTTTCTGTTATTCTACTGATTTTTTTTCTCTATTCTTTAGACTTGTTTCTGTATGGAAAGAATACATCAATTGGCAGATTTTTGTTGACTGTTTGTATGATTATCTGTATGTTTTAGTTTTTCAACTCTTTTCTGTCTTTGTGTCTCTTTTCATTTGTTAGTTGACACATATGTCTGTTTTCCCTCTGACTCTTCTCTCTCTCCACCTTCCTCTTGCTCCTCTCCTTCCTTTTTCCATTATTTTCCTTTTTGTTACCTCATTTTGCTTCCAGGGAGAAAATCTATACTGCCACTGCATGGACAGTTTGTAAGGCAGTGGGAAGTGGGTTCCAGGGTGCCCATATAACTATTAGTGGATACTGGAATCTGCAGACAGATTTTGAATCACAGCTCCCCTCTCAATTAAACCTCTATACTGCAAAAAGTACAGCCCCAACCTACAGTCAGGCTTCAGAACTGAACAAAGCCAGAGGATCCACATAAAGAAGAACAGGAGAAAGAGCAAACAGAAGTAGAAGCAACCCCACCATTCCTGAAAAACAAAATTAAAGAAGAGGGGGAATAAAGGTGGGAGGGAGGAAAATCTACACAAATGAAGAAAAACCAAAAGAAAAATATGAGTCTAATACAGACCCCTGGGAGGTCAGACACTGAGAAAACAGACTTCAGAATACAAACATTGAAGAGCCCCCAGAATGACCAGTCTCAAACTACAAACCCAGATATCAAGACATTAATAGAGAGAATAAAAACAATTGAGGAGAGATAAGAGGAAAATAGGAAGGAATTGATAGATAACAGCAGTAAAGAATACTATGAATGAAATAAATAAGAAACTGATTAACATGGAAGCAGAATTAACAAAGCAGAAGACCCTCAGAGCTTGAGAACCAAAACATGGAACTAACTCAAAGTGTTAGAAGCATAGAGAAGCTTCAAAAGACAGAACAAAACCTTCAAGAGATGAATGATTATTTCAAGAGGTTGAACCTCAGAATAATTGGATTTCCTGAGGCAGAAAGAGAGATAGAGACCACCCTGGAACAAACATTCCATGAAATTATTCAAGAAAACTTCCCTCATCTCATCAGTGATGTGACCATTCAAACACAAGAGATTCAGAGACTCCCCTGCAAGACAGAAAATGAGAAAACCAACTCCCAGACAAATAGTAATTCACCTAAACAAAGTAGGTATAAAAGAAAAAAATCCTAAAGGCAGCAAGTAAAAAAAGTCAGACTACCTACTGGAGAAGACCAATTAGAATAGCAGCAGTTTTATCTACAGAAACACTTCAGGATAGGAGTGCTTGGAGCTCAATCTGCAAAGTTCTCAAAGATAAACAATTTCAACCAAGAATAACCTACCCAGCCAAGCTAAACTTCATCAGTAAGGGAGAATTAAAATTCTTTCCCAGACATTCACTCCCTGAGAAATTATGCTGCCTCTAGACCAGCTCTACAAAAAACACTTAAGAAAGTATTAAACACAGAAGAAAGGGAAAAAAGAATGACAAGAGTATAAGGAAAAGATTGAAAACACAAATGAATCAGCCCAAAAAGTTAAAAGAAAGACAACAAGCAAACAGGAACAACAACAACTCTATAAGAACCTCATGACAGGGATAAACTCACATTTCAATAATTAGTCTGAATGTGAACAGACTAAATGCACTATTGAAAAGCCATAGAGTGGCAAAATGGATAAAATATTATGAGGCACCAATATACTGTCTTGAAAAGACTCATCTCACCAAAGAAAACACTCACAGACTTAAAGAGGATAGGAAGTAAAATTTCAGGTGAACAGAACACAAAAGAAAGCAGGAGTTGTGATCTTAATATCAGACAAAATACCCACTAAGCTATCAAAAATTAAAAAGATACAGAAGATCACTGTATAATGATAAAAGTTTCAATCCATCAACAAGAAATATTCATCCTAAACATATATGTACCCAACATAGGAGCACCAACTTTCATAAAGCAGTTTCTAGACAAACTTTAAAAAGATATTGATTTAAACACTATCATAGCTGGGGACTTTAATACCCCACTCATAATCCTAGACAGATCATCGAGAAAAAAAAATCAGGAAGGAGATCCAGAACCACAGTGTAACTCTTGACCATATGGACTTAATTGATACCTACAGAACACTCCATCCAACAACCACAGAATATACATTCTACTCACCACCACATGGAATGTACTCTAAGATCGACCACATCCTTGGCCATAAATCAAGCATAAACAAATTTCATATGATTGAAATTCTGCCAGGCACCTTCTCAGATCACAGTGGAATTAAAATAAATATCAACACCAACAGTGTTCTCCCAAAACCCACAAAGACACGGACACTAAACAGCATGATACTAAGCAACTCCTGGGTCATCATGAAAATCAAGAGATTAAGAAATTAAGAGATACCTGGAAACAAATGAAAATGAAGAAACATCTTACCAAAACCTCTGAGATGCCATGAAAGCAATAGTAAGAGGATAATTCATATCTCTAAAAATGCACATGAAGAAAATGGAAAATCACAAGTTAACAGTCGAACATTCACCAAAGGAAGCTGGAAAAGCAAGACCACCAAAACACTAACTTCAGCAGAAGAATCTAGATCATGAAAATAAAAGCCCAAATCCAGGACATAGAAGGAGAAAAGATAATAAAAAAAATGAATGAAACAAAAAATGGATTCTTTGAAAGGATAAACAACATTAATGGTCCTCTAGCTAGACTGACTGAGAAAAAGAAAGGAAAAGTCCAAATAAACACAATCAGAAGCACAAAAGATGAAGTCACAACTGACCCTGAAGAAATACAAAAGATTATCAGAGACTACTATGTACACTTGTGTGAACACAAACTTGAAAACCTAAAGGAAATGGAGGATGTTCTGATGTCACATAACATCCGCAAGTTGAAACAAGAAGAAATTTAGACCCTATACAAACCAATAATAATCCAGGATATTGACTATGTAATAAGAAAACTACCTACAAAACACAGTTGAAATAAGTCAAAGATGACACAAACAAGTGAAAAAATATTCCATGCTCATGGATTAGAAGAATCAACATTACTAAGATGTCCATTCTACCTAAGGCAATCTACAGATTTAATGCAATACCCATCATATTACCAGCAAAATTCTTCTCAGAAAAGCCAAAACAATCCTCAGGGGGAAAAAAAAAAAGCAGGAGGTATCACACTACTGGACTATAAACTTTATTATAAAGCTACAATAATCAAAACAGCCTGGTATTGGTATGAGACCAATGGAATATAATTGTGATTCCAGAAGCAAAACCTCAATTTCTCAACAAACTCATCTTCAACAAAGGCTCTACCACCAACCACTGGGGAGAGGAGAACATATTCAGTAAATGGTGCTGGGAAAACTGGTTGACCACATACAGAAGATTGAAGCAGGACCCCTACCTTATACACAAAATCAACTTGAAATGGAGCAGAGACCTAAATGTAAAACCTCAAACTATAAGAACCTTAGAAAATGCAGGAGACGTCTTTATAGAAATTGGAACTGACAACAAATTTCTGATCAAAACCCCAAGCGCCCATGCCATAAGAGATATGACAGACAAATGGGACCTTATCAAACTGACAAGCTTCTTCAAAACCAAAGAAACCATCAAGAGAACAGGGAGACAGCCCACAGACTGGGAAAAAATGTTTTTCAACTCTATGTCTTACAATGTCCTAATATCTAGAATCTACAAGGAACTCAAGCATGCGAAAAGAAAAAAAAATGAACAGCCCTCTTACAAAGTGGGCAAAAGGTATGAATAGACAATTCTCAAAAGAAGACATACAAGCAGCCAACAGATACATGAAAAAATGTTCAACCTCTCTAGTCATTAAAGAAATGCAAATTAAAACTACACTGAGATACCACCTAACTCCAGTCAGGATGGCCATCATCAATAACTCAAAGAATAACAGATGCTGGAGAGGATGTGGCGGAAAGGGAACATTTCTACACTGTTGGTGGGAATGTAAACCAGTACAGTCTCTGTGGAAAACAGTGTGGAGATTCCTAAAAGTTCTAAAAATCGACATTCCATATGACCCTGGAATCCTCCCTATTGGGAATATACTTGGAAGATCTCAAATCACTCTATAAAAAAGATACCTGCATACCCATAGTTATCTCAGCATTGTTCACAATAGCAAGAACATGGAACCAACTGTGCTGTCCATCAAAAGACAACTGGATTTTTAAAAATGTGGTACATATTCACAATGGAATATTACACAACCATAAAGAAGAACAAAATCATGAACTTCGCAGCAACCTGGATGGACTTAGAGTCTATAATATTGAGTGATCTTTCACAGAAACAAAGAACTGAATAGCACATGTTCTCATTCATAATTGGACCTTGAACAACTATCGTAACACTATAAGAAAAGCATTGACAGTAGCCAGAAACTGCGGGGGTGTGGGTGAGTGAAGAGGTGGGATTGGCAGTAGTAGGTAACTGCCTGGGGAGGGGGGGGTCACATCTCATCAACAAGGGTACCTGCACAATGAATATTTGTATACCCAACCCTGCATTGTACCCTACAATTTTAAAATAAAAAAATCATGACTTCTGCAAAAAAAAATTAGTTTTAATTTTGAATATTTACTGTCACAGCTCTGTGTCAAAAATCATGTGATACTATTTCCTGTAAAAATGATGTAACATTTTATAGTCATATTGGGAAATGTGATAGATTATTTTGCAGAGTTTTATGGGGTAGAGAAGAAGGATTTTAGTCATTTAAAATGTTTTAGTAATTCTAGAAGTTTATAAGTTTAAAAAAATTTTACTATCAAAACATTTAAAAAATTTACTTTAGAAATCTTTCCATATTAAAAGCAAGTTGGAAATGCAATTTAAGTCAATAATAAAACTTTTTCTCGCCACTAGATTTTATTTTGGAAGCAGTTCACATTTAGGACAATAAGTAAAATTATAAATTTCTTTTTTTTAATTTTAAAGATTTAAAATTCAGATTTAGGTTTATAAGTGATCATCGTACAGGTAACGTTTATATCTTCCTTTGTCCTCCACTTCACTTGGTTTGAAATCAGGTACACTTATTGCTGTTATGTGCCAGCCCCCTCCCCTGGCATTGTCTTGCTACTGCAAACCCCTTTCTTATTGTATTATGGTAAATGTCCACTTATGAGTGAGAATATGGTACTCAGTTCTTTGCTTCTGTGATAGATCACTGAATTAGACAGACTCTATATCCATGCAAGTTTCTGTAAAGTCCACAATTTTGTTCTTCTTTTTGATTATGTAATATTCTATCGAGTATATGCACATTTTTTATCCAGTCTAATTTTGACAGTAGTTTCCATGTTTTTGCTATTGTGAATAGTGCTGCAATAAATATGCATGTGCAGGTATCTCTTTTGTAGTGTGATTAAAGTTCCTCCAGGTATATTCCCAGTGGGGAGATTGCTGGGTCATATGGAAGGTCAATTTATAGTTCTTTTAGAACTCGCCACACTATTTTCCACAGAAGTTGAACTCATTTACATTTCCACCAGCAGTGGAGAAGCGTTCCCTTTTCTCCGTATCCTCACAGGCATCTCTTGTTTTTGTTTCATTAATCTTGGTCATTCTTATTGGTTAGGTGGTATCTCAATTTGGTTTTCGTTTCCATCTCACTGATGATTAATGAGGATGAGCATTTTTTCCTGTGTCTGTTGGCTACCTGGATGTCTTCTTTTGAGAAGTGTCTATTCATGTCTTTTGTCCACTTTTTATTGGGGTTGTTTGTTTTTTCCTCTCTTCACGCTTGATTTCCCTGTAGATCCTGGATGTTATGCCTTTGTCAGATATAAGTTGAAAAATATTTTCTTCCCATTCTATGAACTGTCTCTTCCCTCTCTTGATGGTTTCTTTTGCTTTGCAGAAGTTTTTCAATTTGTGAGGTCCCACTTGTCAATCTTATCTCTTATGGCATGGGCTTTTGGGATTTTGGTCAGGAATTGGTTGCCAGTTCCAATTTCCATAAGGGTGTCTCCAGTGTTTTCTAAGATTCTTAACTTTTGAGGTTTTGCACTTAGATCTTTGATCCATTTGGAGCTGATTTTTGTGTATAGCAATAGGTAGGGGTTCTGTTTCATTCTTCTGCACGTGGTTAACCAGTTTTCCCAGCACCATTTACTGAATAGGTTCTCCTCCCCACAGTGGTTGTTATTGGAGGGTTTATCAAAGATGAGTTGGTCAAATAATTGAGGTTTAGCTTCTGGAATCTCTCTCCTGTTCCATTGATCCATGTGCCTGTTCTTGTACCAATATCTGGCTGTTTTGATTATTGCAGCCTTATGGTAAAGTTTGAAGTCTAGAAGTATGATGCCTCCTGTTTTGTTTCTTTTGCTAAGGATTGTTTTGGCTATTGTAGCCATTTATGTTTCTATATGAATTTCTGTATTGTTGTTACCTGGCCTGAGAAGAATGATGTTGGTAATTTAATGAGTATAGTGTTGAATCTGTATATTGCCTTTGGTAGGATGGACATCTTAACAATGTTGATTCTTCCAATCCATGAGTATGGAATATTTTTCCATTTGTTTGTGTCATCTTTGACTTTGCCAGTGTTTTGTAGTTTTCATTGTAAAGGTCTTTCACTTCTCTGGTTAGGAAGATGCCGAGGTATTTCATTATTTTTGTGTGTGTGTGGCTATTATGAGTGGTTGTGCTTTTTATTTGCTTCTATGCCTATTTGCTGTTGGTATATAAGTATGAAACTGTCTTTTGCCAATTTGTTTTGTACCCTGAGACTTTGTCAAAGTCCTTTTTCAGTGCAAGGAGGTTTTTGACAGAGTCTCTTGAATTTTTTAGGTATAGGATCATATCATCAGCAAATAGGGATAACTTGACTTCTTCTTTTCCTATTTGGATACCACTGGTTTCCTCCTTTTGTCTGATTGCTCTATCTAGGAAGTCCAACACTATGTTGAACAGGAGGGGTGAGAGTGGGCAACCTCATCTTTTTCCTGTTTTCAGGAGGAAATTCTTCCAATTTCTGTCCATTTAACAATATATTGGCTGTGAGTTTATCATACATGGAGCTTATTATTTTGAGGTATGTTCCCTCTATGCCTAGCTGATCAAGGGTTTTTATCAAGAAAGATGCTGGATTTTATTAAAAGCTTTTCCTGCATTTAATGATATAATCATGTGCTTCCTGTTTTTACATCTATTGTTGTGTTTAATTAACAATTATGGTCTTGTGAGTGTTGATCCAGCTCTAAATCCCAGGGATGAAGCCTACTTGGTCATGGTGGATGATTTTTGAGATGTGTTGTTCGATCCAATTTGCTAGAATTTTGTTGAGTATTCTTGCATCTATGTTCATCAGGGTTATTGGCCTATAGTTCTCTTTCTTAGTTGGATCTTTTCCTGGTTTGAATATCAGTGTGATGTTAGCTTCATAAAATGATTTGGGGAACATTTCATCTTTCTCAATTGTGAAATACTTTCATTCAGATTGGTGTTAGTTCCTTCTTGTATGTTTTTGTAGAATTCCAGTGGAAATTCGTTTGGTCCAGTGCTCTTTTTTGTAGGTCATTTTCTTAAGTCAGAGTGAATTGGTCTTCCCTAGTAGGTAGTCTGGCCTTTTTCTCTGCTGCCTTTCGGATTTTCTCTTTTATATCTATTTTGTGTAGGTGAATTACTATGTGTCTACGAATTTGGTCTTCTCAAAAGATGCCTTTCAGGGGTTCTCTGAATCTCTTGTTCTTGTATAGTTATCTCTCTGGCCAGATGAGGGAAGTTCTCTTGAATGACCTCGTGGAATATTTGTTCCAGGATATTTTCTGATTTTCTTTCTATTTCAGAGATTCCACTCAGATGTAGATTTGCTTTCTTGATAAAATCACAAATCTCTTGGAGAGTTTCTTCATACTCTTTAAGTTTCTTTTTCTTCTACAGTTTTAATAGATTGGGTTAATTCCATATTTTGGTCTTCAGGATCTGAGATGCTTTCTTCTGCTTGGTCAATTCTGCTTCCCTTGCTGACCAATTTGTCATTTATTTCTTTGATGGAGTCTTTATTTCTGTTATTTCTAAGTATGCTTTCTTGAATTTGTCCATCTTTCTTGCAATTTCATTTAGTCTTACCCCTTTCCTTTATTGATTTTTAATCATTCTATCCAATGATTCTCTCATCTCCATAAGTACCTTCTGGGTACTGCCATTCTCAGAGTTAGCCATTGTTTGTGCCCCAGTAGTTGTTCTTTCTAGCACTTACTTTGTTGGGGCTCTGGTTACTGGCAGTTCATTGCTGGTTTCTCTTCATTTGTAGCACTTCTCATATCTTTGTCTTTAATTCCATTGCTCAGTGGAAATTGAAGAAGCGATCACTTCTGGTATTTGCTCTATCTTTTGTTCTTCCTTGAACTGGGGTTTCAGGTTTGTTCAATTATGAAGTAGGGCTGGGAGTGGGACATTGTGCTGCCTCTTTACAATATTGAGCTCTTACTAGGGGATGAGGGGTGCTGCAAGGATTCAGAACTTATTGGCAGGTCATAATGTTTGCTATCTGGTGAATGGACCAGTTGGGACTCACTCTCCATCTCTGCACAATATGACCTTACAGTGGTTATGCTTGCGTAGCCCCTAGTCCAAGACAGGGTATAAGAGGGAAAAGAGAGAGGAAAAGGGAAAGGAAGAGAATGGAAAAGTAAAAAGAAAAATACAAAAAGAAAGAAAAGACACTTTAAGATCAAAGAAAGAGAAAGGGAAGAAGGAAAGAAAAGAGAAAAGCAACCAAATGAGATAACCAGATAAGCCAATACCACCACCAGCCTCCTTCTTGGTCAGTTCCACTTTTTGCATCTATTGCCCAGCAGCTGGCTCAGTGTGAAGGGTGAATTGTCTGGGGTAGGATTCCGTTAGGATTCTGGGGTAGGATCTACTGTTACCTGCCAGGGTTTGTGCACTGGGGGCAATGTTCTTTGAGGCTGCAAAGAACAGCCCCAACATAATACACAGATCAGTGCCCCGTCTCAAGATGCAATTCAGCCGTTCCACAGAGGCTGCCCTGGAGCACTCTGCATTAGAATATCTGCTCAGTGTCTCTGCCAGGAGCTATTGCTCCCTTCCCAGCAGTTACCAGTTCTGACTAAGGGTAGGCTCTCCCCTCTGCTTCCTTGTGAGTCTTCCTCAGTCTCCCTTCCTGCATTCCCGCCACAGTCCTCACTGCCAGCATTGAGCTTGCTCTAAACAGATCTTCCCAGGAAAACCGCAAATTGCCTGCCACTAGGTCTCCCACTCCAATTGCATGCATCTGTGTTTGGTTCAGTGTGGGAACAGGGCATCTGTCTCTCCAGTATTGTGCGCTTGGAGTATTTCAGAGGGATGCAGAAATCACCCTTTGGTTTCAGGATGCAGACTGCTCAAGATGCAGGAAACTCAGAATTGGGCAATATAATGCAAGTCTCTGCCCAGTCCCAGGACAGAGAAAATCAGTTATAAATCTCTAGTGAAAAATATTATTTATACAAATTCATGAAAATTCGAGAAGCACAAACTGAGCACAAGAAATATCAGGAGATTCTCTGATAATTATGTTGTGAATAAGTGTGTTTGAAAATTTTTTAATGATCAATAGCTTTCCAGAATTTATTAATTATTATTTATGCATTTTGATTTTTATCTTGCCTTGGTGAAATTGGTAAAATGAAAATTCACAATATATTTCATCTTCTGCTGAAATATAAATAGAAAACAAGAGATAGGAAATAAAGTAACAATAATAATGGTTAAAATTAATTTTTTCAGACACATGTTGATAACTATCTATTATCCCTGCTAGCTACATTACCATTTTATTCAGAAACACTTTCATATAAAATGTTCTTAAAGTTTATGCTAGCTTGGTTACCATTGGAAAAAAATAGCTGTCAAGTATGAATATATTTGGTACTATCTAGTTTAGAAGTGAAATTAAATCATAAAAGGGAGCATAGGAATTATATTATAACAAAGAAGAAATGTTTATTCCTGCTGTTTATTTGAATCTACTTGACATTCAGATATGTCATAGTATGTCTTTGAGAATCATAGGTAAAAGAGACACTTTTCTTCAGTTTGCTTCCTTAAAGTTGTGTAACTTAACTCTTCTCAGACCAGACTAGAGACTTAGTGGTCACTTTTTCCTGGATTTCTTGCAAAACTCACAGTAAATTTCTATCTGATTTGTTACTGCTAAAATAATTATTTTAGGACATACTTTGTTGATTAAGTTAGTGTTTGGTCTTTTATGTTGAACATTCTGGACTTTGGGATCTTATAATGTTGGTTTGCTTTCCAGTTTAGACATATGTTGGTTATGAAATTTTAGGCAAGTTATGAAATCATACAGAATTCAAAACCTTCATCACTCAATGGAAATAATCATGTTGCTCTTGCAGGTGTTATATTGATAAACTGTGAAAGCAAATATAAAATGCTTAAATTGTTTTGCTTATATTTGCAAAATATATATTTATATTTGTATATACAAATATAAAATATTTAAACAATTAGCTAACACATTACTACAAACTTCACAGGAGCTTGGTACTGCTACCTATTTTTAACTTATTTCTCAAATCAGCAGTTCTTGACCTTTTGGGTCTCAAGACTTGTTGGCATTGTTAAAAATTACTAAATTTTGCTTATGTGGATTATGGGTATTCAAAATTAAAATTGATAAAATTTTATATTTATTAATTTATTTGAAATAGCAATAATAAAGTGACTAGATATTAACATAAATTATAATTACTGTAAAAATACACATATTTCCAAAACAATTTTTAGGAAGTGATTTGCAATGATGTGTTTCATTTCTTGAAGTCCATGAAGAAAATCTGACCTCATATAGATGAGATATTTTAGTAATCTTTTAAGTAATGGTGTATTTTCTTTTTTGATACTACAAAAAACTCCTCAAATATGATTTTAGTAAATGTTAGTTGCAGTCTAGCTAAAGTTTAGTTGCATAACAGTGAAGAAAATAAGCTGACACACTATCAATAAACTTTTCATTTTCTGTTACATAAAATTTCACTTGACAATCTAACGATTTTCTTGGAAAATATCGATTAGCTGAGATTTTCAGATCTTTCAAATAGTGACACTTTTCATTATTGTATCAATTTACTAAGGCTACAAAGTAATATTACAGGGGTGACTTGAACAACGGAAATTTTCTCATGGTTCAGGGGCAAAATGTTTGAGACCAAACTATTAGCAAGATCGATTTCTTCTGGGGCCCCTCTCTTTGGCTTTAAATATACATATCTAAACTTTTTTTAAATTGACACAAATTTGTATGTATTTACTGGATGCTCATCACAAAAATGACAATGTGAAGTAACTCATATATTAGCTAGATTTAATTGTTCAACAATGTACCTATACCTTGACTTTTAAATGAAATCGTCTTCCTGTGGTTTCACATGGTCTTTCCTCTGTGTCCTATTCTCTTCTTATGAAAACAGCCATGCATATTGAATTAGAGCTCAACCTAATGACCTTATTAACCTTAACTGCCTCTTTTAGGATTCTATATTCAAATACAGCTACATTCTGTATTGATGTTACAATTTCAACCTATGACTTTCAGGGTGACACAATTTGGCCCATAATAATTATCCAACATCAAAAATCACATCTATTAATATTGCCATTAACTTTATCAGAAAAATCTGTAAGCTTTGAGGGTGGCCATGATAGAAAATACATGTTTTTCAAAATTATAATTTTCTTCTACAAGCTTGAATGTCTCATTATTGCAACAAAAAGTGTCAATTGATTGCTTTGAAGAGAAAAGCTCACCTTAATCATTAATTAAAAAGTCTGCTAGATACTCAAAAATTATTAACCCTAGTTGCCTATCAATTTTTCCTTCAATTAAAATGGTATTCATGCCAGACTCGGTGGCTCAGCCTGTAATCCCGCGCCTTTGGGAGGCTGAGGTGAGTGGATTGCCTGAGCCCGCGGGTCGAGACCCGCCTGGGCAACTTGGCGAGACCTCATCTCTACAATAAACCAAAAAATCAGCCGGGCATGGTAGCACATGCCTGTGATTCTGGATACTCGGAAGGCTGAGGCGGTAGGATCGCCGGAGCCCAGCAGATCGAGGCTGCGGTGACCGGGAGCGGCCACTGCACTTCAGTCTGGGCGACAGAGTGAGACTCTAACTCAAAAAAAAAAAAAAAAAGATATTCATAAAGTCCAGTTTGCAACTCAAACAAGCTGTAGCACTTTTCGTTGCAACAGTCATATTCTGATATGTAGCAGAAGTACTTTTTGTGCACTTTCCATTTTGTTACAAGCATGTAAAAAAACATAAAAAAGAATACCTGCACACATGTTTATTGCAGCACTATTCACAATAGCAAAAACATGGAACCAACTGTGGTGCCCATTGATACTGGAGTGGATTAAAAAAAAAGTGGGACATATACACAATTGAATATTATGCAGTCATAAAAAAGAACAAAATTATGGACTTTGCAGCAACTTGGATGGATTTAAAGTCAATAATACTCAATGATCTATCACAGAAACATAGAACAGAGTACCACACCTTCTCACTCATAAGCGAATCCTGAGCATTTACCATAATACAATAAGAAAGAGATTAGTAGACGCTGGACACTGCCAGAGGGGGAGGGGGCACATGACATCAGTAAGGGTACCTGATCTTAAACTGGGCAAAGTGGAGACCAAAGGGAGAGACCCTGTATGATGGTCACTTGTATACCTAAATCTGAATTGCACCCGACATCTTTAAAATAAAAACATTTTTTAAAAGACATACTACAATGTTGAGATTTCATAAAATTAACAATTTTATAGCTTTGTCTAGGATATTTTTTACGTTAAAAACATTTATTTAATTTCAAGTGCATGCCATGAAGAATACAATGACTACAAGTACAGTTTGGTTTGGTGCTTATGCCCTGGTTTATGCTAAGTCACCAGCAGTCTTATGTGCCATAGTTTTTGCCCCATTGAGGAAAATGTCAGAGAGAGAGAGAGAGAGAGAGAGAGAGAGAGAGAGAGAGAGAGAGAGAGAAAGAGAGAGAGAGAGAGAGAGAGAGAGAAATATTGTTTTTGTGTAATCATGTAAATAATGTTGACAATGTGGCCTCCCTACAAGTGTCTCAGAGAGGTGAAGTCCACAATTGAGAATCACTTTCTCAAAGATATATGTTACAAATATCCTATGTCATATGTACTGAAATGGAGTTTTATAAAAGTTTTATAAAAGTAATTCATTTATGAGGATCTGTGCAGGGAAATCAGTATAGTGTGCATTAAAGAGATCCTTTGCATAGTAAACCAAATTTCTCCTCCTTTCTTTTTTGCTTTGGCAGTTCTGCTCAGAAAATTGCCAGACTAGTCTTCTAGAGCTCTCTCTGGTCCCTAGGCCAACATGAATGTGTGAGTTACTTTGCTTTCCAGCAGAATTCCAATGAAGCAGATTCATTGCTCCATATGTTTGTCAATAGCACCATTTGGAGAAAATTTAGTTGGAAAGAAGAAATAATTTTACAAGTTTACAGTTTTTTGTCAGTCAGGCAACCAAGTCTATATTTCATTTTTGTTTCTCACAGTCACCAATTCCTAGCAAGGACTTAGACATGTTTTCAGTTCCTAAAATATTTTTAATAATTGGATATGGTGTGCAATTACCAGCATTGATCTCTTTGAGGCATTTATTTTAAGTAGTTGCTACAGAAGTTTGTGTTCCTGATACTTAAGTGACAAAACCTAGCACTTATTTATTTACTATCTATTTATTTTGCTTGTGTTCCATGCTTGCTGATAAATTGTCACAATGATCTCACCAGCATATTCATTGGAACATTTGACCTCTTGAAAGACTTCATGATGTAAAACAGTCTTTAGTCAACAAATCTAAAATTAGCTTACTTTTTTATATGCTAGTTATGCAACACTCTGCAAGATACACTCTCTTAATCTCTGTTTGCATATATTTAAATGATTTAAAAATCTTTTATAGTTTTACTAGAAGAATTCAAACTATTCTATGTATGTATATGTAAACAGCTGTTAAAATATTAGTATAAAAATTACCCTGTCTATAAAAGATAAAAAAAAATTTTAAATTAAGACTTTCTTCTTTACAGGGGAAAATAATGAAGGAAAATTTTAGCACATAAAGTTTTATGTCTTTGAGAAAAACCAATAGGAATATTTTATTCAGAATATATCTTTCAACTGTCTTCTTTTATTATGAAAATATAATATTTTAGTTACTTTTCTTCTATCACAGCAAAGTTTCCAAACATATAAAATTCCACATGTCTAAGACCACTCTTACTTCAAATTATATCTATGCTTCTTTTACTGTGCCTTGTTTGAAGGATACCCTCAAGTTAGGCATTATTAAGAAAATTCATTCAAACTTAGCTTAAAAAACCACACGGAATTCTTGACCTCCTGAAATATATGAACCAGCCGTTTATAGTATTGATTATTTTAGAATAAATGTTTTTTAGTTAACACAGCACATCAAAGTTAAATTCAGTCAAATAAAATAGCTTTTAGGTATTTCTATCCTGAAAGAATTATTAAAGGCTTTGATCTCAAACATTTTGTTCAACTCTGGACCAAATTTTAAACATCCTCAGTCCTTACTAGTCAACAATTTACTTTTCTTTTCTCTCTTTCTTATTCTTTTCTTTTTAAATCCTCAGGGATATACATGACCTTTGCTCAGTGTCAGTCTGGAGGTATTAGATAGTTCTGATGTATGTACATCTGTTAGAACCTTTTATCTTAAGGGACAATGTAGCATAAAGGTGTAAGTCTCCTTTTGTCTTTATGATAGATACATATATATAATTTTTTTCTGACTACAATTTTTTTGTAGTCAAAGATAGGATATTGGCTCCCTATTGAAAAATCAGTGAGAGAGAGGAAGAAAGAGAGAGAGAGAGAAGAAACCTAGATTCCCTTCCCATCCATTTTATATTCTTTATTCTTTATTCACTTTCGACTGTGTGTGGCAAAAGCGGGTTGGTGGGGGTGGGCATTAATTTTTGGCAACCAGAACATCTTTCTTATCATAACACTCCTAGAATGAAATTGGTACCACAATTAACCTTGTGTCCTTAGCGAAATTCTGGACATTAACGATGGTTAGCTGTCAACAACTACTTGGGTACTGTGTATTTTCTATTTTAGTTTGTCATAAAAAGAAGGCATTCCTTGCCATGACAGAATTAAAATTTGTCTCTTTTTCTTATTATTTAACTTGGTGTTTTCTAACTTGGTGTTATCTATGTTTTTTTAAAATTACAATAGCTTTTTGGCAAAGTTTATATTAAAATAAATTCTAAATATTTCTCATAAATATGTTAATTCTATTCCATATTTGTCAGGTAAATGTACTTTGTGTTATAGCATAAATTTTAAAGGAATAATGCTTTAATTAATTAAAATAATTCTCACAAAAATCAGGCAATTAGCCTTAGCAGTAGATTCAGAAATTTAATGTGAACACAGAGTATGCTATTTCTATTTCTACTATTTTAAACTTTTTTTCATGTGTAGCTGCATGGACAAACTTGGAAAGAACAATATGCAGAAAGTTGCAAATGTTCTCTCATTGTGTAAAGAATGAAAGGAGACATGGAATGTCTGATAGGTATAAAGGCAGAAAATATAATATACATATTATAAACCAAAAAAAAATTTGTTGTGGTTTCTATTTATTTTTATATACAGGTCACATCTGTGGTTTAAAGTAATTATCAAGTTTTTACAGTTTACTATGCATATTTTCCACTCCTGAATATCTCAACATGTTTCATTGTGATTTAGGTTCAAATATTATAATAAATCTACAAAAAATGACAAGAATCATATATAGACTTAGTTCATCTAAGTTTCTTAAGATAAGTAAAGAATTCTCAAATAAATATTTTTGTTTGGCTTGCTTTATTCATTCATTCTTTAATTCATTCATCAAAGCTACAGCAAATATTTATTGAATAAACTATGTAGAAGTCAAGTTGCCAAAAGAATTTCAATTAGAACCTGCTCTTTGTTTTCTTAAATCAATTTTTTACTTAAATCTGTTAGTCACTAATTCTTGCCTAGGTAAACTGTCAAGTTAATTTATGTTAAACATGATGAATCATGAAACTTTTAGAGAAGTTATTATCACATTTATATTTAGAGATATGACTCGATTTTCTTCTGTTTAAATAGCTATTGCTATTTTAGTGACTTTGAAAACTGAGAATAGTGCTAACCCTGTCTTTATTTAAACTTTGGTTGTTTGATGTGTCTCCTTTATTCAATATTACATTAATTTCTATACTATATACTATAGTCTTAATATTGTATATCATATTTTTGTTATGATATACTTATCATAATAAAAATATAATACAATTTTGTTTTACAATTCCTTTTCTATATATAGCTTTTTGTTTGAAGCCCTCTGTTTATAGTCTAAAAATAGACAGAATAAAAATCAAACCCATGTACTGAGAGATATTGTATTATTATGTGTGAACTTTACTATCTCGAGCGGTTAAACAGTCTAAGATGTCATTCAAATTCTCTGTGATTTTGATTTGTGAGTATGCAAAATTATTTTGTTTATATTTTAGAGTCTAAGTTTCTAATAATTTCTGAGTATGAAATGGTGAGGAATGAAGTATTGGAAGTTGGAATTTAACCAACAGAGGAGTTTTAAATAGTGATAGACTTGTTTTGGGAGACAGGAATTTAGTGAAATCAGGTGATATAGGAATATGTACTTCTTTCGTCATAGTGGGAAGTCAATAAGTAATGACTAAAATTGATGAATCAGGTAACAGCAGTATAAATTAGAAGGAGTAGAAAAATATTTTTTCATTTTCTTATATATCAATATGATACATTTTCTAAAAGAGATAAAGTTAAATGTTTATTTTTTAAAAAAGAAATGTATGTGGGAACAAATTTAGTTGCTGGTAAGAGCAATGTTGTAGAAGTAGAGTCAAGAGTATTCTTTAGTTTTCTTCCTTATTCTTTCCTTTGGTCATTGCCCAAGTAAATAAACATCTGCCACCTCTTGGCATCAGTGGTATTTGTGTAAACTTACCTTAAAAATATTCCATAGAATTTGTTTGCTAATAACTTCTTCTTTTTTTCTTTTTTTGCCTTATACATTCACTTGATTAAGGAAAACCTGCCTGTTTATGAAAAGAATATAATATGTTTCTCCAGATTCTTGGTAAAAACCTAACTAGCTCTGAATCCTTCAGGGAAAGTTATATATATTTTTTTAAATAAACCTTTAAAAACATACAAACCAAAAAACAAAACAAAACAAAACAAAAAAACAGCAAAAGGTGAAAATGAAGTATAAGGGGAGAGTGAGATGAGGAGAAGGAAGAAAGGAATTCTGAAGCTTATATTATTTATTTAACCTAGAAGCTTATATTACTTATTTAACCTAATACTTCAAAAAGAATTTACTTGGTTGTACAAGATTAATCAATCTTATAGCCAAAAAAAAAAAAGTTTGAGCAATAAACACTGTACAATAAGAAGAACAATGGTTAGAATCATAGTGAATCCTTATAAAAAGAGCAAGACCAATTCATAAATTAGAAAAATGATTTGGCCAAAGTCATTCAAAGAGGTGAAAATTTTGTTTATTTTTTTTTCCAGAAACTAAAACATATAGTGTTCAACCAAATGTAACACAAGAATCCCTCTGCTTTAAATAGGACTTTAAAAATTGCACTAATTAGCCGGGCTCGGTGGCTCAGCCTGTAATCCCGTGCCTTGGGAGGCTGAGGTGAGGTGATTGCCTGAGCTCGCGGGTTCGAGACCCGCTTGGGTAGCAAGACCTCATCTCTACAATAAATCAAAAAATCAGCCGGGCGTGGTAGTGTGCGCCTGTAATTCCAGCTACTCGGAAGGCTGATGTGGAAGGATTGCCAGAGCCCAACAGGTCGAGGCTGCGGTGGCCGGGAGCGGCCACTGCACTCCAGTTTGGGTGACAGAGTGAGACTCCAACTCAAAAAAAAAAAAAAATTGCACTAATTTGGAAGTTTAATTATTACTACAATAATGACTAAAACAAGACTTCTAAATTAGTATCCCATTCGGTAGCTTTTGGCTTCTAGATTGTCTTTTATGCTTTAGGTTTTTTATATCCTGACTCTATACACAGCTTATTTGGGAAAGCGTGAACTTTTTATTGCAATGTGTATGTTGCTGCATCTGAACTGTGCTTGTTATACTGTACTTGTGAAATATAGACTTAGCTCTTACCATGGCTAGTTGCTTACAAATTAAATGTGACTGGCGGTTTCTTTCACCCGTGCCAACTCTGGCATGTCTCTGTCTCTTTTCTCCCTTCTTTCTCTACTAAACTATGTTTGAAAACTTAAAAAAAAAAAGAATAGGAGAGACTAACTCAGTGCTCAGAAAAAGCCATGTGCATAGTGACAATTACTCAACATAACTAATAGATTAGAGACCTGATACATATAAAGCATGCCTTTGCCAGAAAGTTTTCCTCTAAAGTCATTCCAGTGGGTGGATGACACCACTTGAAATATTTCCTTCCAGATGATTGATTAAAAGAAATAATCTTGGCAATAATATCATGAATATGTTAAAATAGTGCTTCTCCGACACGAATATACATATAACTCATCTGAAAATCTTGTTGTAATATTTTCACCTCTTTGAATGACTTTGGCCAACTCATTTGGCCAACTCATCTGAAAATCTTGTAATGCCTACTCTGGGATGGGGGCCTTAGACTCAGCATTCCCAACAAGCTTTCAAGTGATACTGATACTGCTGATTTGTGGGCCACACTTGAAAAACAAGAATCTACAGGATATCTTTATGTGGGTCCACTATAAACCTCATCCTAATTAAATCAGTGTAAAAATAAGACAATCTTTTATGTTTAGGTCAAAAACATTCGAAAGAGATTTCACAAACATTTTATCACAATAGTAATTTTAAGGATAGAAAAAGTGACTCAGAGAGTTGGAGTGGTTTGTTCAAGACAATAGATAACAATTATTCCAGGTCTCATAGGTGAGAATTTATTTTCTGCCATTCAGCAGCTACAAAATAATTTAGCTCAGTTCAATGTAACAATTGCCTTTTTTTTTTTTTATAAGGGGATATCTTTTTTTGAAAGGGGGTTAATTTTTTTTTTTACTTTCTTCAAATGACGATTTGTGGTGATGACTATTTTATTTTACTCTTTCTAAGAAACTCACTATTTTCAGTGACATTTTTATAATCTGCTATGAGCACATAAAGATTTTCAGTAGCAGTGATAAATTCAATTTTGATACTCTTACTCCTAAGCAAACATCTTGCTTAATTAATAAAGCATTTTGACACCAATTCTTTGCCCAAACTCATATATACAGTTGCAAACTTCCAAAGATATAATTTGTACCCCTCTAGAATTTATCATTTGATGAAGGGCCAACATTTTAGTTCTTGAGTTTACTATTTCCCGTCTAGACAACTATGGCTTGATTTTTTTTGAAAATAGCTCTGCTATTCTTTCCATTAAAAAAAAAAAAAAAACTTTTCAAATGATACAGTTGCTTTTTTAGCTTTACAAACTTTGTCTAGCAAAAGTTTTCTTAAATAATTACATATATTCATGTAGGGGTCTTATTTACTCTTCCCTGACTCTTATTCCCACCTCCCTTAGTCTTCCCTACCAGAGTATGTTGCTAAATGTACACCAAGTTGTTGGTGATAATTGTACCAGAGATCTGTCCAAATAATAACAACTATTTGAAATCAGAATTTTTTGCATGTTTTATATTTTCTCTATGATATATAAAAATGATCATACCCTTCCATTCTATTAATAAATGCCTTACTGATATTTTAAAACGATATCCTCTTGCTTTTCTTTCAAAAGACTTAAAAGTATAGTCATATATTATATGGAAAAAATTAAAACTTCAATCATAGTAAAAATAATACTTCTCTGTAACATAAATTCAGGCATGGGCTGATAACATTATTCAAATCAACAGCATGGACTAGTGAAGAACAGTTTCCAAGAGTGTGGAATTGTCAGAGCATAATTTCAGATAGAAGTTGGTCATTCATTTATAAAACACTTCATTTTATAATATTTACATAGTGTCTAACGACATGGGTCTTTTAAAATATATGAATAGTTTCCGTAGGTGGAAACTATTACGTGGACATGCCTTTCATGCCCCTCTCAGATATATACAGATTTGTTCTATTCAGTTCTGCCTTGGCCACATGTAACTAAATGAAATATACCTATTTATGATATGGATGGGTTAATGAACATTCATACTTCACAGTTTACCTTAATTTACCTTGAATCATAATCCTATAATTGGAGAATTTTATTTCTCATATGAGAACTGTCATGTGTATAACAATTGTGTCTCGAAATCTTATGATGTTATAATAGAATATAAAATTAAAAAATCATATAGGTTTTTACCAAAATGCTATATAAAATGTTAGTTGCTCTAATATAAGTGTTATTTAATGATAAAACAATAGAACTCCATTTTAACAAAACAAAAAATAGATTCAAATGCAATTAGAGGAGAACTGTGAACATTAAAAAAAAATTAAATGGCAACTCCTTCACTAACTGCCTCAGTTCTTGACTGGAATGTTTGCTAAATCAACTTTTTTGATTGGTATTACTCATGTTATCTTTGGAATGTTAATTATGATTTAGAGAGGAAACCAATTAAATGTAGTCTACACATCATTATTCTCACTGTGCTTTATTCCAGGATTTATAAGGAACTCAAACATGCCGAAAAGAAAAATACAAGCAACCCCATTAAAAAGGGTATGAATACACATTTCCCAAAAGAAGACATACAAGTAGCCAACAGACACATAAAAAAATGCTCAGCCTCACTAATTATCAAAGAAATGCAAGTCAAACCTGCATTGAGATACCACCTAACTCCAGTTAGGATGGCCATCATCAATAACTCAAAAAACAACACTTGCGGGTGAGGATGTGGAGAAAAGGGAACGCTTAACACTGTTGGTGGGAGTGTAAATTAGTGTAAAAAACAGTGCAGCAATTCCTAAAAGATCTAAAAATGAACCTTCCATATGACCCAGCAATCCTCCTTTTTGGAATATACCCAGAGGCATTCAAATCACTCTATGAAAAAGATACCTGAACACACATGTTTATCACAGCATTATCCACAATAGCAAAAACCTGGAACCAATCGTGCTGCCCATAGAAAGTGGACTGGATTTTTAAAATGTGGTATATATACACAGTGGAGTATTACGCAGCCATAAAGAAGGACAAAATTATGGACTCTGCATCAACTTGGATGCATTTAGAAACCATAATACTCAGTGATCTATCACAGAAACAAAAACCTGAGTACCACATATTCTGAGTCATAAGTGGACTCTGAACATTAATCATAATACAATAAGAAAGGAATTGGTAGCAAGGGGACCGTGCCAGAGGAGGAGGGGGACAACATAATATCAATGAGGGTACCTGATCTCAAATTAAGTGAAGTGGAGACCAAAGGGAGGCCCAACCTTTACCTGTACAATGACCACTTATCTACCTAATCCTGAATTGTACCCCACATCTTTGAAATAAAATACATTTTTAAAGAAATTAAACAGTTTCTGGTATAGGTTTTCAAAACTTTTCTGTAAAAGAGAAAAAAATTTAATACTTTGTAATCATTAGGTTGATTTCGAAATATTCCTTGAAAATATTATACACATGGTCCCAGGTGTGGTGTTTCACACTTGTAATCCTAGCACTTTGAGAAGCTAAGGCCAAAAGATTGATTCAGACCAGGAGTTCGAGAGCAACCTGGGCATCATAGGGAGACCACACTTGTACAAAAAATAGAAAAATTAGCCAGTGTGGTAGTGTGTGCCTATAGTCCCAGCTATATAGGAGACCAAAACAGGAGAATTGTTTGAGCCCAGGAGTTCGAGGCTGTGGTGAGCCAGGGTCATACCATTGCATCCCAGTCTGCACAACACAGTAAAACCATGTCTCGAAAAAAAAGAAAAAGAAAAAGATGATATATATGTATTTTTCTAAAACATTACCACATAAGGCTCGAATTAAATGGGAAAAATCCATATATTTGTATTTAACTACACAGATAAACGTTAAGACCAACTTTCTAATATAAATATTTTTAACTCTATGTACTTGGATGAATTCAAATATTTGCAATTTTAGAATTGAGATAGAATTTTAGAATAAGATACTTTTTAATTTTTCTAATATCTGTGCTAATATCTCCCATTTTAATAAAATAAATATGACAGTATCTGGTATATATATTTATATGATAAAGGATAAAATTAAAATATATGCAACAATGAAAATGGCATGAGCACTTATTAAACAAAATAAAGAATAAATTGCCAATTCAGAACAAAGTTCAGGAATGAATGACTTGTCAGGAATGAATTACAACCTTGTCTGCAATAGAAAATACAGTTTTAGGATGTGATAACCCATTCCTGGAGGCAGCTAATGGTCAAATGGTTTAGCGCAGCCCTCTTATGTGCAACCTTGAAATTTTTGAAATTTTATGTATATATAGATATGTGTGTGTGTATACACATATATAAAACTTTAAGCCTCAGTATTATTTCTTTTTCCTTTCTTAAATTATTTTAATTTTTAGAGACAAGGTCTAGCTCTGTTACTGAGACCAGAGTGCATTAGCACAATCATAGCTCACTGTGGCTCAAGCAATCCTCCTACTTCAGCCTTCAGAGTTGTTGGGACTACGGCATGCTACAACACGCCTAGTTAAGTTTTTGTGGAGAAAAGATCTTGCTTTGTTGCCCAGGCTAGTCTCAAACTCCTGGCCTCAAACAATCTTCCTGCGTGAGTCACCATGCCTGGCCTCCCTTTTCCAAAAACATTTATTATTTGTATATTCTAGATGAAATTTTATTGATTTTGCATGTTCAATTTATGAAACATATTTGATTTTGATTAGTATTGTCATTTGACTAAGACATGTATCTTACACACACTGGTAAAGACATCCATTCATTAAATACTTACCAAAGACCTACTGTGAGTCAGAAAAATTATGGTAAATAGGATACATAACACAAAAAATTAACACCACAGTGCTGCTTCATGTTTTGTACATATGGCAAATTCACTCAATCGTCAAAGCAATTCTATAAAGTTTTTATATATTCTATGAGGTTACTGTTATTGTTATCCCTATGTTACTGATGAGAAAGTTAAGGCACAGACAGGTTAAGTAACTTGCCCAAGGTGAGGACAGAACTAAGTTTTCTAACCTAATTGATGGGGCTCCAGAGTCTATAATCTTAACCATTGTGCCATGTTGCCCCTCTGGCTTTAAATGGAATATTTTCTGATGCCTGGGAAATTTGACTGATGCCTCAAAACTAAAAATAATAGGATATAAGACCCTCCACATTTTCAAAGGAGATTTTAGTGACATCCAAATTGGACTTACTTAAGTAGCAGACAGTTCACCCATGTTCATTATGTATAAGAGAAGAAAATATACTTGCATGGGTGTCTCACTGAAGCAGTGAGTAGTCAGCTTAGCAGGGATACTGTGATATTTCTTTTTCTTGCCCTAGCTGACACCTCAGTGCAAATGATGAGAGTTCCAGAAGTGAATCATGTTGGTTGCTTTCTGAACAGCAGAAACTCATTAGGCTTTCTAGAGGTAACAAGGCCACAGCATATTAAGATAACTCTTAAGAGAGCTTGACATACATCTCCAGAATTAGGAGAAAATTAATGAACAAAGCATCTTGTTTCACTTATCATCCAGGCCAACTGGGTGGGGTAATCCATGAAGTGCAAATAACCTGCACAAATGGCCAGGCTCAAATTATCTTGATAGCATCCTGCACAAGAAGGTTGCCTGTCAGGGGCAAAGGACCCCAGCAATAGATCTCTGTCAGGTGTGTTGCCAGCGGGTGGGAAACTGTAGGAAACCAAGAAACACCCAGTTATTCACTAGAGTCTTAGAATTCATTAATACAACCTAGGAAATAATTTGCATTTGGGACCTGATACATAGAGTGCTCAAATGTTAACAAAAGTTAATCACAAAAGCAAATTCTACATCTTTTCTGAAAATTACTGGAGGAAGAAGTGAGACCCAGAAGCTAAAGATGAAAAGTGGACAAGAAAAAGGAGGAGACGGTGTTCAACCTACAGTTCCCAAGTCAAGATGAGAGCTGCTGCACTGGCAGGTGGGGAGCAGCTTTATGTTGTCTGTGAGCTTTAAGTTTCAAATTAAACTGGCTAGGATTTTTAGTATCAAAAGGAATTAATTACTAAGATAAGACTTCTTCTTAAAACTGAAATTTATAGCAAAGGATGCTATCCAAGGCTGCGAAAGGAGATCAGAGATGTTTTAAAGCACTAGTTCGGAGAATAAAAAGTAGAGAAAACCATTTCTTATCTGTACCCCCACTGGATTCAGTTCACATATTAAAGGTTTAAAAAAACATGGTACTTCCCTTCTCATAATCCAGTGGGAAATTATATAGTTGTACAAGTTGTTTCAATATAATACAGGAAGTGAAAAGAAGTATATGATTTTATTAACAGTAAGGGTACCTAAACAAGTGAGCTTAAGATAGAAATTTATGTTTAAGTTGGGACCTTAAGTATTAATACATTAGCCAGGTAAAACATGAAAGAGATGGAGTGATGGATTGGAATTAGTGTTCTAGGAGGAGAAAATTCTGTTCAGGTAGATTCCTATGTTAGGGAAAACAAGACACTAAAGGAATTTAGTCCAATATGAACATTGCTTTCTAGAGAGAGTTGTCCCCTCAAAATGCTTTGAAGAGAAATGTGTGAGTAAATCAAGTGGGTAAAAAGACTATAGCAAACAGTGATTTTAAAGTCATCTTCAAAAGTTTGGACATTAATCATTTCATTAATTTTGAAGAAGGTATTTAGCTCTTCTCTAATTTTCATCAGGTTTCTCTGCTAAAGCAAATCTACCAAAGAAAAAAATTATTAAGTGATAGTTGTTAAAGCATAGTAAAGAAGTCTTTATTCGGGTTCATTGCTACACTATGGGGACACATGCAATGTAACTTTTCAGTGGGGGTGAGAAATTGAACTGAACTCAGAATACAACATGAACAAGGTTCATGATGAGGATCAGTGAAGGGAAAATTAATAAGAGGAAACATCAAGGGTAAGGATTCTGGCTAAACCAACCAAACAGAATTCTTGCTGAAGACAGGACAGCATGATCAGATATCACCTAGGGGATGGTGGAGGAAGTGGACCCTGATAAGATGTTAAGGGTGTTCAGATCTCAAGGTTGGGAGATTCTTGATAAACAGACTTAGCACAGGTAGCTTTTCTAAAACTGAATTATACAAGGAAGAGCACTGATGGGCCTAGGAGAAGTTTCGGGAGCCTGACTGATGTTTGATCAAACGAAGAATCTTTGTATCTTTGTCAACTCCCAGAACATTATAGAGGGGACCAAAAAAAAAAACCTCGAAAAATGAATTTGTAAAAAATTGTATGATTATTCTTAAATATTAAAATGTCAGTCACCTGCAAAGTACTCTTTTATTTGATGCAATACACCTAACAAAGTACTATTTCCACTGCTCAAAACAGTTTTTGAACACATTAATTTTGATGCCTTTTAGTGCATCTGGCATTTTTTTGTTTCATCCCTTCCACAGCAGTAAAACATTTCCCCTTGAGGATTTTTTTCATGTAGGGAAACAAACAAAAAACAATTGCTCAGAGTGAGATTGGGTAAATAGGGAAGGTGTGGTATGGGGTTCATGCTGTTTTGGTAAAAAACCGCTGAACACTCAGTGCTGGGTGGGAGCTTATAAATTACCAATCATGAAATGGGCAAATACCTTGAAAGACTCTCCAAGTGAAAGGCCTCTACAGTGAAAATTACAAAACACTGCTCAAAGAAATCAAAGATGACACAAGCAAATGGAAAAATATTCCATGCTCATGAATTGGAAGAATCAACATTGCTAAGATGTCCATCTACCCAAGGCAATTTACAGATTTAACACAATACCCATTAAATTGCAAGCAGCATTCTTCACAGACCTGGAAATGGCAATACAAGAATTCATATGGAAACATAAATGGCCACGAATCGCCAAAACAATCTTCAGCTAAACAAACAAACAAACAAGCAAACAAGCAGGAGGCATCACACTCCCAGACTTTAAATTCTATTATAAAGCTACAATAATAAAAACAGCCTGGTATTGGTACAAGAACAGGCATATAGACCAATGGAACAGGATAGAGATTCCAGGAGCAAAACATCAATTTCTCAACCAAATCCCCTTCGACAAAGCCTCCACCACCAACTGGAGAGAGGAGAACCTATTCAGTAAACGGTGCTGGGAAAACTGGCTGATCATATGCAGTAGACTAAAACAAGATCCCTACCTATCACCATACACAAAGATCAACTCTAAATGGATTAAAGACCTAAATGTAAAACCTTAAACTAAAAGAACCTAAGAAAATGCAAGCGCCCATTCCTTAAGAGATAAGATAGACAAGTGGGACCTCATCAAATTGACAAGCTTCTGCAAAGTCAAAGAAATCATCAAGAGAGCAGGGAGACAGCCTGCAGACTGGCAAAAAAATATTTGCCAACTGTATGTCTGACAAAGGCCTAACATCTAGGATCTATAAGGAACTCAAACGTGCAGAAAAGAAAAAAACAAACAGCCCCATTACAAAGTGGGCAAAAGATCTGAATAAACATTTCTCAAAAGAAGACAAAGCAGCAAACAGATACATGAAAAAATTCTCGCCTCACTAGTCATCAAAGAAATGCAAATTAAAACTACACTGAGATACCACCTAACTCCAGTCAGACTGGCTATCATCAATAACTCAAAAAACAACAGATGCTAGAGAGGATGTGGTGAAAAGGGAACACTTGTACACTGTTGGTGGAAGCGTAAACTAGTACAGCCTCTGTGGAAAACAGTGTGGCAATTCCTAAAATATCTGAAAATAGACCTTCCATAGGACCCCACTATCCCCCTACTGGGAATATACCCAGAAGAACTCAAATCACTTTTAAAAAAAGATACCTGCACATGTATGTTTACTACAGCATTGCTCTTAGTAGCAAGAACATGGAACCAACTGTGCTGCCCATCAAAAGAGGACTGGAATAAAAAAATGTGGTACATGTACACGATGGAATATTATGCAGCCATCAAGAATAAAATCATGAATTTCACAGCAATCTGGATGGACTCAGAGTCTATAATACTGAGTGATCTTTCACAGAAACAAAGATCTGAGTATCACATGTTCTCACTCATAAGCAGAACTTGAACAATTATTGAAATGCTATAAGAGAATGATTGGCAGTAGTGGGAAACTGCTGGGAGGGGGGGCGGAGAAGTGGGATTGGCAGTAGTGGAAATCTGCCTGGGGAAGGGGAGGCATACCTCATTAACAGGGATGCCTGCATAATGAACATTTGTATATCTAACCCTGAAATGCACCCCACATCTTTAAAATAAAAAAATTAAAGAGAGAGAGAAAAAGAAAGATTGTCCAAAAAAAAAAAAAATTCACTGACGCTGAACGCAGCCTTTCACACCAATGCTAGCTGCTATGCTGATGTCAATGGGTCCAAGCACACTTACCTGGGAGGGGAGCCTGTACTACAAGTAGTCTGCCCTCCAAAAGATAATTCTGATATTTTTTGGGTCCCCCCCTTCCTTTCCAACCGAAGAGCTGCCACTAAGCTTGCTTCTTAGAGAAATTCTGGAGTCACTTTGCAAATATTATTTAACTTCACATTGTATACACATATATATTTTCAGTATACTAATACAACTTACATTTCATAGGATAATACAGTTTTTGCATTTCTTTTTTTAACTTTTAATTTTTTTAATTTAAAGATATGGGGTACAATTCAGGGTTAGGTATACAAATGTTCATTATGCAGGTACTCTTGTTGATGAGGTATGCCCTCCCTTCCCCAGGCAGATTCCCACTACTGCCAATCCCACCTCCCCACCCCTCCCCCCACACCCCCACAGTTTCCTGCTAGTGCCAATCCTTTTTCTTACAGTATTAACATAGTGGTTCAAGGTCCACTTATGAATGAGAACATGTGATATTCAGTTCTTTACTTCTGGGAAAGATCACTCAGTATTATAGATGCTAAGTCCATCCAGTTTGCTGTGAAGTTCATGATTTGGTTTTTCTTGATGGCTGTGTAACATTCCATCATGTCTATGTACCACTTTTTTTAAATCCAGTTCTCTTTTGATGGGCAGCACGACTGGTTCCATGTTCTTGCTATTGTGAACAATGCTGCAATAAACATACGTGTGCAGGTATCTTTTTTATAGAGTGATTTGAGTTCTTCTGGGTATATTCCCTGTAGGGGGGTTGTGAGGTTGTATGGAGGGTCCATTTTTAGATCTTTTAGGAATCACCACATTGTTTTCCACAGAGGTTGTACTAGTTTACACACCCACTAGCATTGTAGAAATGTTCCCTTTATGCCACAGCCTCTCCACTCTCTGTTATTTTTTGTTATTGATAATGGCCATTCTGACTGGAGTTAGGTGGTTTCTCCGTGTACTTTTAATTTTCATTTCTTCAATGACTAGTGAGACTGAGCATTTTTTCATGTATCTGTTGGCTGCTCATATGTCTTCTTTTGAGAAGTGTTTATTCATATATCTTGCCCACTTTGTAATGGGGCTGTTTGTTTTTTTCTTCTTCAGCACATTTGACTTCTTGTAGATCCTAGATGTTAGGTCTTTGTCAGATATACAGTTGGCAAATATTTTTTCCCAGTCTGTGGACAGTCTCCCTGCTCTCTTGATGGTTTCTTTGACTTTGCAGAAGCTTGTCAGTTTGAGGAGGTCCCACTTGTCTATCTTATCTCTTATGGCATGGGCAATTGGGGTTTTGATCAGGAGTTGGTTGCCAGTTCCAATTTCCATAAGGGTGTCCCCTGAACTTTCTAAGGTTCTTTATTTTGAGGTTTTACATTTAGGTCTTTGACCTAAAAATTATTTTAAAATTTCTTGTTTTGTTTTACCAAAATAAAAGTGCCAAAAAATTGTAGAAACCTGAAAAACTTATTTGAATTAACAAAAACTTGTAACATGTTTACTAATGGACCTAAACAGCAGACACTCAGTCTTCCTGCTTCTATCTACTTTGCATCTATCCTCAAGGCTTATGAATAACAGCAGTTATCTCATTTTGTGTAGCGTATAATGCATGGCTCCTGACCTTTCTCTAGGGAGTTCTTTGACTCACATTATACAAGTTTCAGAAACATTACCCAAGATTTACATTGAGTGAATTCCCAAGGGCCTAGATAAACCAACAGCCAGGTTAAGTTATTACTTAAGTATTATTTAACAAAATTATACTTGCATCACCTGGGAATACTTTGAAGTGGTGGTTTGATGTAAAGGACAGCAATAGTGCTACTTGCTTCAGTTTATTTAAAGGAAAATAAAATCACATAAGGAGACATAATCTGTATACTCAGATAACCATCACCACCAAGTGGGGATACAATGAACCTTCTTTTCTTGCTGGAAATATCAATTTGGAGAGGACAATTCTTTTGCTGCTGCATAAGGAAATGAGACTGTTAGGGATATAGGTATGTGCTTACCAAATTTTTATGTTCCACAGGAAAAAAAAATGAGACATGGCATTTTATTCAGAGGTAAAGAGAACAGGTATATTTTTAATAGGGTATATAAGTTTTATCCCAAATCACACTTCTAGGATATGTATAGATTCTTTTTTAAAACACTAAATGCAATTGGATTGCTATGTAATTAGTAGAAATTTTAGTTTGAAAATACATAATTACTTCATTTGAGGATTACAATATTAGCATTCATCTTCATTTAAACTGCCATATAATGGAGAAATACTGAACAGATATTTTTTTTCTTGGAAGGCTCTTTGACTGTTATGCTGTTGTATTTCAATAGGTGTTCTTTTGCAAAGACTAGTTAGAATCAGAGAGAAAGACACATTGAAAATGTCTATTATGAAATATTTGCCTGCTGGAAGAAAATTAGTGACTATCCTAGTAATGTTTAAATGTGATTTACCATGGTGGGAAAAAAACATTTTGTAATAAAAAATTATTGGATTAAATACATACATTTATAAAGATCAACATGTTTGAAGAATAATATAGATTTTATATAGTATTTCTACTTTTAAAATATTATTCATTTTATTAATTGCCAATTCTGCTTAGTTGCAGTTTAGTTTTTAAACTTAGCTACCTAAATAATATTAAATCTGACATCTTTTTTTTTCTGTTGTATTTGCAGTTTTAATAAAGCAAACCAAGGTGAATTACCACTTGAGCTAAATTTGACATCTTACAAGCTTATTTAAAATTTCCACCTTTTTAGGAACAGAATACAAACAATTAGAGAAAATAAATAAAAAGGCAATTTATAGATTGCTACCTCAAATTTCAGCCTCTGTGAGAAAACACATGCGCTGTGGAGCCAGGAAGAACAGAGGTTGTCTACGAGCAAAACCATTTAGGACCTTAGAGAAATGGACAGTTCTATATTTCCTCTGATTCTCATTTCCCCCATCTGTTAAATAAGCATGATAGTACTAGTCAGTCAGATTTCTGTGAGACTTAAATTTAATTACCTATATGAAGTTCTTGGCATAGTACTTGGTACAAATACTGAAGTGTATGATACTACATTTTTGTTCTTCTAGATGCAGGCACATGTAACACAGCAAGGTTTGCTTATTGCTTATTGAACAACATGCTAATAGATACAATGATAATCTATTAGGCAGAAAGAATAACACAAGAACATTAGGAAGAGAGACTTTCAAACATTTATGGATACATTCTTAAATGGCACTAAATATATGTGGAGGCAAGAAAAGGTCGCATTATTTTCTAATAAATCCATTCATATTATATAGTTTGTATTGAGATAAATGTTATTTTTTACCCGTGAACACATTTTAGTTCATTTAATAAAACCTTCAGAATTGTGTTTTTAGTAACTACTGTAATACCCTGTATATACTAAGCAATTCTGCATATTTTTACTAAGGATATGTTTCTTAATCTAAACAAAACATTGAAAATATTGCAGCTGTATCTACATATTTATTTACCTACTTACACCATCTTTCCCTATCTATTTATCTATCTTATCTATCTATTGCTAGTTGTCAATAGTTTGCTATTGATAGATGTACAACTACTGGTAGCCCTTATAGCATAAATAACATTAAAGTGACTTTCTCTTTGAAACATCTTATAACCTTGCTAATGTACATGTGCCTGCATCTAGAAGAACAACAACAAAAGTAGTATCATACACTTTAGTATTTGTGCCAAGCACTATGCCAAGAACTTCATACATATAATTGAATTTAATTTTCACAGAAACCCTGTACTACAAGTGCATGCTTAGAGTAAAGTTTATATCGTTTTATTCCATATTTCAAGAAACCTGAAAATTTACCCCTGGGCACAAAGCTTACCTTGCTATTAACTGAATCAAATTCAGAACATCTGTTCACTGTCAAATTCTTAAGCACTGCCTATATTATTAACTTTTTAACTCAGAAGATTGTATTTTAAACATATTAGCAGTCCCACCACATCGAGTGACAAGAGGAACAAGAAAGAGGAGAAGCAGTAAGGGAAAGAAGAGGAAGAAGAGGAGAAAGAGGAAAAGAAAAGCTCTACAATACTCCTTTTTTTTTTGTAGGGCTGGATTTTGATCCTGAATTCTAAAACACTTTAGATTCACAGACTTCTAACATCAAATTTCTAATATTTTATAGTGTCTCTACTTATCCTGCTATAATGAATTTAAACCCCTTCTTAATTTCCTATTTCCTTCCCCTCTTTAAATTTTGCTTTTCCAGGGAGCTTTTGTAATCCCTTCATTTCTTTCTTTTTTATTATTAATAAAATGATGTAATAATACATAATAGATATGCATATTTTCAGTGTGTAGGTGACTTTTGATAAACTCATATAATGGGTAATCAAATCAAGGTCGTTGGGATATTTATCACCTTTAACATTTATCTTTTCTTTATGTTGGGAACCTTTGAATTATTCTCTACTAGCTATCTTAAAGTATACAAGAGTTTGTTGTACTATGATCACTCCACTGTTTTATCAAGCACTAGGTCTTATTCCCTCTATCTATCTGTATTTTTGTACCCATAATCAAACTCTCTTCATCTCCCTACTCTCCCTGCATCCCATCCTCAGGTAACCACCAAGTTACTTTCTATCTTCATGAAACCCACCTTCTTAGTTCCCATATATAAGAGAGAACATGAAATGTTTGTCTTTCCGTTCTTGGCTTATTTCACTTAACATAAAGACTTGTGGCTCAGCCTGTAATCCCGCACCTTTGGGAGGCTGAGGTGAGTGGATTGCCTGAGCTCGCGGGTTCGAGACCCGTCTGGGCAACTTGGCGAGCCCTCATCTCTACAATAAATCAGAAAATCAGCAGGGCGTGGTAGCGCGCACCTGTAGTTCCAGCTACTGGAAGGCTGAGGCGGAAGGATCGCCAGAGCCCAGCAGGTCGAGGCTGCGGTGGTCGGGAGCAGACACTGCACTCCAGTCTAGGTGACAGAGTGAGACTCCAACACACACACAAAAAAGACTTGTGTAATCCTTTCATTTCATTATTGCCTTCCTTTTCCCTAGCATCATAGTTTAGGTTTTTATATCTCCCGTTTGGAATTATTCATTTCTTCTCCAGTTTATTAAGCATACAGTTCCTGACTCCCATGTTTTTCAGCACAAATATTAGAATGAATATAAAAATCCATATGGGGGCATACCTCATCAACAAGTGTACCTGCATGATCAATGTTTATATACCTAACCCTGAATTGTACCTCCCATCTTTATAACAAATAAATAAATTTTAAAAATCCATATGCTAATTTTACTGTTATTTTAGTCACAATGGATTTGGAGAAAGTTGGGATTTTTTTGTAAATAAGAAGAAATATGATTTTAAAAGTCAAACATGACATTTTTAATTGAGGAGGAGTTTAAAGGCATCAATTTGAGTTTGTTCCATAACTGTTTTAAAAAGAGAAATTTGTTATCAACTTTTTAAAAAATTGCTTATAGATGCAACTACTGAAGCAGTAATAGAATTGCCATAAATTGACAATATTCTTTGTCATGAATGTCCACTATTTATTCTGGATAAGTTTTAGTTAATTCAGGGTTGACTGCTTTGAAATACTTATTTGTTTGTTTGCGTGTTTATTTTTAGAGACAGCCTGGAGTGTAGTGACACGATCAGTGCTCACATTAGCCTCCAACTCCTGAGTTCAAGCGATCCTCCCGCCTCAGCCTCCGATAAGACTATAGGTACCACCACCATATCTGGCTAATTTTTTGAAGTTTTTCATGGAAACAGGTCTTGCTATGTTGTCCAGGCTGGTGTTGAACTAGGCTTAAGCGATCCTCCTGCTCAGCCTCCCAAAGTGCTGGGATTACGGGCATGAACCACAGCACCCAGCAAAAATAGTTATTTTATTAATACATGTAAATAAGAGTAGATCAAACAGCTTTTCTTATTTACTATTAAATTATTTTCATATATATTTTGTTTAAACATAGCAATATTGTAATTCATTTGGTTGATCTTTGATTCTTTCTCCATGGTGGCAAGAAAAAGCCCTGTTTGAGTTAGTTAGTAGTTTACAATGGGTCAGCGGAGGTACATGACTTTAGCAACTATGTGTGTAATTATATGCCAATTAATTTGGTAACTGTGGTCATCAGGTATGACAGTTTAGATATGGAAAGTTATTTTTTTTATGATGATGATGAAAGAGACAAACCAAAAGAGAGAATAGGGAGGACGATTGGAAAAAACTTGGAGCAACATATTAGGTGACGATCTAGAATGAGCATCTACTCTGTATAAAGGTCTGCCAGATGCTGTGGAGAAGGGGATGTCAACAAAAAGAATAAGATATTACTTCTCCCGTCCAAAAGTGACCAAGAGCTACTTTAGAATGAGGAGATGTGGTAAAAGAAAAAAAATATCAACAACATAAATTATACATTTCTTAAGTGCTTGATATTTTTCAGGGGCAATTCTAATAATGGCAACAAATGACTTGCCAACCTTACCATGAAATAATAGGTCAAAGGTCACTTTACTAACTCTTCACCCTCAATCTCTCTTTGCCACAAAAGACTGCTGTTTTATAAAACACAAGGTTTGGTATACCATGGTTTAAAACTATATCCCTAAATTTGAGTATTGCCAGGTATTTTCACTTTGAGATTTTCCTCCAGAAATTTAAACAATTAGAATATATTGCTAGAAAAGCCGCTTGGGGCATAGGATGAATTTGTAGAGCTGTACATGAAGACAAAGCATTATTCTGGAAAACACCAAATGCATAAGTCAACAAGGGAGATATAAATAATTAGATTTATAGTATTGCAAATGTGCTAAATTACTTTAACTGTGCTTTAGATAGTTCAATGAATTTTATTTATCACCATAAATAATACACACTCTGCCCTTCAGGTTCTAATAGTCCAATAAAAGAGAAAGCACCTACGTTACTAAATATAATGCAAGTGTGCTGTGTTCAATTATAGCAGTCAAGCCATTAAATCCAGTGGAGTGAAGGAGAAGGATTCCTAGAGGATGACACATTTGACATTTGTCTTGGAGTGATTGAATTTCATCAGTGTGTGTGTGTGTGTGTGTGTGTGTGTGTGTGTGTGTGTGTGTGTAGCACTACAAGATAATCAGTTGAAAACTCAGAGAAGATGGTGAGAAAGGATTTTAAGTGTGATCGCCCATAGTCAGGAAGGCCTATTTAAATGATACTGTAAGAGAGAATAATACAGGTTCAACTGATGTATTAGAGTAAGGTCCTTTTAAGTTATGTAAGAAAAACAATCACTCATAAGTGAACCCTGAACATTTACCATAATATTATAATAAGAAAGGGATTGGCAGTAGCAGGACATTGCCGGGGAGTGGGTGAGGCACATAAAATCAGTAAGAGTAACTGATCTCAAGCTAGGCAAAGTGGGGACCAAAGGGAGGCCCAAACTTTACCTGTATGATGACCATCTGTATACCTAATCCTGAATTGTACCCCACATTCTTAAAATAATAAATTAAAAAGAGAAAAGAAAATCAAAATTTGGAGTTTCAAGGGGTTTGAATATTGTGTCTCATTGTAGTGTGCTCTCTACCATTCTGTATTCCCAGACCTCTCTAATTTCACAGATCTTAGAAGGAAATGTCGCTGTTATTTTGTTCTCCTTCTTGTAAAGTCTGTGAACCACACAGCAATGCATATTTATCCTCATATGTTTCCTGCCACAAAAGCCTGCTCTGTTCTCTTTCCTCTTTCCTTACTGCTGACATCCAGAAGCACATGGGCATACACATAGGCACACACATGCTTAAGAAAGATTTATGTTTCCGCTTGATGACTACCTATTAAATATAGTCTTTGGCAAGATGAAGATCACTCAAAATACACAGGGTAGAACACATTTATTTAAAGAGAAGCAGCATCAAGCTCGGAAAGTTAGTACTAGCACCTAGTCATCCAAACGGGATTAGTTTAGTTTCACTGGAGATTTTTCATTCAGATATTACACTTTCTTTCCTCTGTGAAGATTATTATTTTGCACTCCAAACATCTAGAGGTAACTGGACAAAATAAGCTGCTTGTCTAGACATTGCCTAATAGACCATGAGGAAATGGGAGGGAAGACGGTGAACGTTTGCAGTGGTAGAAATAACTGGATAATCAGTTAAATGCTAGTGTGAGCTGTCTTCAGAAAAAAAAAAAAGCATTGATTGAATGCCACACATACTATTTGTGGAGGATTATTTGACTATATTATATTCAAAATAAAATACATGGTGCTTAGTTTTTTATTTGTGAAAATGATGCATTCCTAATTTTGGAGTGACTTGAGTAATTTAGGTGTAATGATAGTAAGTTGAAGACACAAAAGAAAGTGAGTTTACAGAAGAGGGAGAAAAAAACACTGCTTAACTCTGCTGTTACGTATGTACCCTATGTAATAGAATACAAATTGCAGGAGAGACAGGTTCACTAAAATTAACTCCATTTCCTATCAATGTTGTTCCCCAAATTTTAATGTAGTCAAAATTATTTCAAGAATATAGAATAACATGTAGGTATACCACACTGGATTTAATTCTCATCCCAAACCTCACCCTTACAGCATCCATGCCCTTGACAAATGTATTAATCCGTACATTTTCTAATACTTTTTTGTCGTGTATAAGATAGGAAAGTCTTATTTTAATTAATACATGGGTAGGAATAGCTTTACCTCTTTTACTTCAACACAGGAGAGCAGTTTGCTCGATTAACCGGAAAGCTTTTGTTGTGGAAAACCGTGAGAAAAAGTGAGGTGTAATAGTGCCGGAAACAAAGCTATCATTTCTAAAATACAGTGCACAGAAGAGAATATAACCAAGAGGAGAAGTGGTAGAAGTTAAGTTGTTTCTCTCTCTCTCATCATTTCCTCTCACCATGTGTGTGTGTGTGTGTGTGTTTGTGTGTGTGTGTGTGTGTGTGAGAGAGAGAGAGAGAAAAGACTGAAGAAATGTTGCTGTACTGTTATCCCCATCGGGCATTTTTAAGAAACTTCATAAAGATTTCATGTCTTTGACAATTATATCATCACAAACAGAATTTTAGGCCACTTACCTTTATGTTAGCTATGTCTGCAAATTCTGTTTTAGTTTTTATTTTGACTGGGCATGGAAGCTCACTCCTGTAATCCCAGCACTTTGGAAGGCCGAGGCAGGAAGATTATTTGAGCCCAGGAGCCTAGGTAATATAGCAAGCCCTCGTCTCTACAAAAAATTAGAAAAAATTAACGGCCATGGTGGTGCATGCCTGTAGTTCCAGCTCCTCAGGAAACTGAGACAGAAGGATTATCTGAGCCCAGGAGATCAAAGTTGTGGTAAGGTATGATCACACCATGATTCTTACAGTGACTGGAACTGTGATCCAGCTTGGGCGACAGAGTGAAACTTCAACTCAATAAAAGAAAATAAAAGGAATATTTTTAAAAGATAAAATTATTGATCTCATACAAACAAGAAATGAACATGTGTCAAATATTTTATTTAATTTATTAATAAGGGATTCAGTAAGATGCTACACCTGATTCAAAGGAGAATTCAAAGTATGACACTTAGGTAAATCAAAAATGATAAAATGAACTCACAAATAGATGCCAAATTGACTTGCCCCACTCCCACAATGGAAGGGAAAGCATTTACCTTTTCACTGGAGAGAATTCATTTTAATAATTGCAGTGGTTTCAGTTGGTGGAGACAGCCTGGATATATAAGCTAGTCAGGAAACCCACTAATTATTTTTCTTCATTCCAAAATATTTTATTTTATTTTTCCCAGTGGGGCGGACCGATTTCCTGCTGGTTTTAAAATTAGAATTTAGGTCCGGGGTCTCCCTCTGTCACCCAGGAGGAGTTCAGTGCACAATCGTCATTCACTGAAGCCTCAAATTCCTGTGCTCAGTCAATCCTCCCTCCTCCAGTCTCCTGGGTAGCTAGGACTAAAGGCACATGACACCATGCCTAGCTATTTTTTTTTTTAATTTGTAGACATGTGGTCTTACTATTTTACCCTGTGTGGTCTCAAACTCATGACCTCAAGTGGTCCTCCTGCCTCAGCTTCCCAAAGTTCTGGAAGTACAGGTATGAGCCACCAGGCCTGGCCAGGAACCATTTTTTTTTTAAAGATACCAAATACCTACAAGTTAAGAAGAAAATGAGAGCAGAGCCAAAATGTTAATTCAACTCACTTTTTTCAATTTAACAGGGGTTTCTTGGTATAATGTCTCTTCTGATTCTGTTAGTTATCTAACTTTCATCTAAATGAATGCTTTTTAATCATTATATTGAATACTCATACTGCTAAGTCTTTCACTTCCCATTCTCATCACATCAACACTCTCTTCGTGTCCCAAAGGATACATGAAATATTATGTGCATGATCTGTGGTTCCTGTTCCAATGGATACAGGAATTAGAAAAACACAATTCTGAAAATGTATAAGAGAATAAGAAACATTAAGCACAGGGATTTTGAGTAAATTTGTTTAATGTGAAGTTATTATTCCCAGGTCCTCAGATCAGAATAATTAGAAAATCACACTGATTTGTCTCATAAGTGGTTACTGAGAGATAAATGCTAAATAAAAAATATAAATAATCTTAGCAACTTGAATAGCCACTATATTAAAACTATGCAAATGCTTTTTTTGTTTACTGAGAGGCCCTTTAGCAAAATGAAATTAATCATTATTTTATTAGTCAGATGATAGTTAAAGGGGTTTAATAAATTCACAAGTATAAAACTAAAAATATATTTTTGGTGCTATGCCAATATCTACTGATTTTCAATTTTGATGCAAGGGGCATGCTATTTGAAATAAGATGGCATTTTAAATGAAGGTAGATTTTTGTGACACATTTTAAAAAGCAGAAGACAAAATATTTTAACATTGTCTGATTAAAGGCTCAACGTTGTCTCTAATCATGAAAACAATCAAAACACATACCATATCATATCATGAGAATGGGTTACCAAACTGCTTCTGGTTTGCATCATTATGTTAATAACACTTTCAGCTCAAGTATGATATATAACCCTATTAAAGTGATGTAAATGTAGGAAGTTTAGTCTGAGAGTTACTTGTGTAATTTTTCTTGTTTTGTATTTTGGTGGTACCTAAAAAATGAGATTAGTCACTTCAAAATTGTTTTGTGTCATTTCCTAAGTGATTTACTATGTATGGATATTAAGATTTAGTTCAAGGTACTGAATAATTCACCAGAAATCAATAGAAACACATTTCCAGAAGTTGATTTAGTACATGTAACAAAAACAAAAAACAAAATTTCAAGTGTTAATTTTAATTAGGTTTCTGAATGAAGCTTATATTATTTAACATCCTTTCCTCAAATTGGCCATGAAGAACATAAATTTTATGACTTGTGTAGAGCAAATTACTACGATTTTACAGCAAGCATAGCCACATTATATGGGAAATACAAATTTAATAGCTTGTTAACAAAAAATACAATACTGAGACTTTTCGTATTTTGTCCTACATTGAGAAGTAAAGAAGCAATAAAATGCTACAAGTAATAAAATAGCTGCTGCTAAACATCAAATTAGACTCAAAGAAATATCCAAGTGTATTAATCATCATTAAAATTATTATCATAGCTACAGTGTGGAGATGTTAGTACTTTAAACCCTTTTCTTTTAAACTAGATACCAATTAAAATTTTAGCTGCAACATAATGGAGGTGTTCTGACAAAGATTCTTTTTTTGACCAAACTTTTACCAGGCCCTTCTGAGCTCTTTTCTAGAAAAAAATCTTGTCCTTAGGACTTATCCTCAAACTTGCCTAACGAGTATACTTGTAGCAAAAATTCTGCTAAGTTGGCTTACAGAAAATCCCTACTCTTAATATCTGACCGCCCTTCTTGAAGTACAGGCTTTCCGTGAGGTTCTAGGAATCCAGCGCATCCATGGACCAGCCAGCATTGTTGTGAGGGGCTGCATTCAGCTTCAGTTAATTTTTTTTGGAGATTCTTTTCAACATGTTTGCCCAATTAATGATGGATGATTTATGAGTGCATCTACCCCCACCATACTGAGTGTTCAGCAGTTTTTGACCAAAAACAACATAAGCTCTGTGCCCTACCCTCCATATTCACCCAATCTCACTGTGAGTGACTATTTTTGCTTATTTCCCTGGATTGAAAAAAATCCCTAAAGGGAAACGTTTTGCTGATGTGGAAAAGGTGAACTAAAAATGGCAGAAGCACTAAAGCATCAAAATTGATGGGTTCACAAACTATTTTGAGCAGTGGAAAAAGCATCTTTATAGGAGTATTGCATGAAATGGAGAGTCCTTTGAAGGAGACTGAAGTTTAAACATGTAAGAATAAATACACAATTTTTTTATAAATAAAAATTCCATTTTGGGGGGACTCCCCTTGTATGTCTATTCAATCTAATATTGGATATATGAGCTTGCTGTAGTCTGCTAAGGCATTTATAATAAAATAGTATTGACTGGGTTGTTATAAACAACAGAAATTCACTTCTCACACTTCTGAAGACTGGAAGGTTCAAGATTAAGGTGTCAGCAGGTTTGATGTTTTGTGTTTTCTATTTAATAGATGTCACTTTATAGCTTTGTCTTCACATGATGAGAGAGTTGAAAGCAGCTCTCTGGGGTCTCCTTTCAAAGGACACTCCACCCTCGTGACATAATCACCTCCCAATGGTCCTACATCCAAATACCATCACTACATTTTTATATATGAATTCTGGAAGATAATATTCAAATCAAAGCAGAGCCTAAATATTTATCGGATAATTTTGTTATTTGCTTAAGCTAGTTTTCTGTTTCTTTTTATTCCATCATTTGCCACCATAAATTATGGTAAGTGCAACTTATAAAACCCAAGGGCTTCATGAGGATCCTAATTTAGTTAGATCATAGGGCATCTCTGTGCCAGTAGGGAAGATAAGGCTTGAAAAGAGGTTTGGGAGCTCTCTAAAATGATTAATTCATCTATCCCAGTGACTTCTTTCTTATTCAGAGTCTCAGTCTATCACCCAGGTTGGAGTATAGTAGCATGCTCATGGCCACCTCAGCCTCAACCTGCTAGGCTCATGTGACCCCTTCCGCCTCCACCTTCCAAGTAGCTGGAACGATAGGCATGTGCCACTGAGCCTGGCTAAACTTTTTAATTTATTATTGTAGAGGCTGGTCTCGAACCTTTGGGCTCTGGCAATCCTCTTACCTCTGCGTCCCAAAGTGCTGGGATTACAGATGTGAGTCACTGCACCCAGCCTATGCTAGTGATTCTTAAACTTCAAGGCTACCCAAGCCATCTGTAGATAGAAATGTATTAAATGGAAGTGATTTTCTTGGAGACAACCAAAGGTAACATTCAGTGAGTAAATGTACCTCAAATTCCAGAATCTCCAGTTAGTAACTAGTGGTCATGCCATCTGTGTGGCTTTTTTTAGTCTCAAGACCTTAACTAAAAAACAACAGGTTATCTTTCTCACATAAACCCAATATGTAATGGTAGCATAGGGATATAACTACCACACACATCCAAATAGCATCACTTGAAAAGGAAAAATGGGAGACAAAAAAAGTCTAGTCTATAAGGTTTCTAAGATCCTACTAAGTGGTCACTATGAAGTCCTCTTACCCTGGAGATAAGGAAGTTCATTAAATCGGTCATGATCTCCTGGGAGAGTTTTTTTGGTTCACCCTCATTATTTTCCATTATTCTCTTTGACCATTTCTAAAATGAAGCCACACAATTATCTTAGCTCAGTTCCTGCTCATAGGCATTTGAAGATTATAGGTTACTTTAATTCTCAGAGTCACAGGCTTTCCCAGTTCAGGCTCATGGCTTCTTCGACAGTTACTGCCCGTTTGCTTGGCTTGTTTCCAACCTGTTCCTGTCAGAACCATCGGGATGCTTATTAAAAACCTAGATTTCCATATGCTGCCTAATTGTGATCACAGGAGGTAAGGTAGAAGTCAAGTTCTGAGAAAATATGTTCTGACAAGTTGCTCAAATAAGTTGGTTCTGTATAATTTGGGGAACTAATAGATTGAACTAAAGGTATTTTTGAGGTAGGGGACCTTTTTGAGCATAGGAGCCTGAACTAAGGTAGTAACAGGAGTTGGAAAAATAAATTCTAGAGTTATTTTGGTGGTAGAATCCACAAAAGTTAGAAACAGTATATGTGGTAGCTGTGAAAAAGAAATATAGAAATCAAGATGAACTTTGAAGTTTTGCATGGGATAGAGTGCATAGGAGCACTCTATTAAGATAAAGACAGAAAAAAAAAAGAGTTGTCCTTGTTGATTTGGACATCTCTGGAGCATGGGCAGGGATTAATCAAAAAATTTCATTAAGGGCCATCAAAATGAGAAGACAAAAGAAGAAAATAAATTTTTCAGTCTTTGAGGTAAGAATATTTTAAGCTATTCTTTTCTGGTGCTAGTTGTCTGAGGTCAGATTAACCTACCAAATTTTTTTCTAATTTTCATGCTGAAAAATAGCTCGCTGATAGTTATTTATGCATTGGGAAGTGATGGTGGTTATTTTCTTTTAAAATTACAAGATAGCCTTGAAATCAAGATATTCTGATGATGTACCAATGAGAAAAAAGAAAGACTTCTGCATGATAAATTGCTTTTGAATCTTAAATTATTTAATTCTATCCCTTTAACCACACCAATTCCTGTTCACACTCAAAGGATGTATGATTTTGTCACATTTTACTTCATCTGAAAACTTGAAAGCAATACCTCTTTTCAGCACATGATGTTAACATATGTAAATTAAAACTAAAATTGTGCTCAAGACAAAAATTTTCTAACATTGGAATTGATGTCCACCTCAGCCCACATAGGTTAGGTCACTGGTGAGACAAAAGGAGAGATAAAATATGGCTGCAGAATACATGTAAAGTATCTACTATTTCTAATTACCTAGGGTGTTGTTTGCTGTTCTTACTAAAAACCCCAAGAATTTTAATTATATGTAGCCATGATCTACTGGAAGTATAGACTCTATTTTCCTCTGATATTAGACTTTCAGCAGAACTCCTCTATTTAATAAAGATTTTTTTAAAAAGAAGGATTCAATACAGATGTCCATGCTATAGGAAGATAAAGCAAAAGTACCCCTGGAGGCTGTCTTAAATGACTCTGCCAAAGACAGCAGAATGCTCTGGGGACATATCAATATATCAGTGTGTCTCCCAAGAGCACTGGATCAGTTTTCCTCTCCCAAGTGGAATCATTTTCCTGACCAAAATACTCTTACTGACCTTAACTCTACCCCATTGCCTTGTCATTCTTTCTGCCACCACCTACCTCTCTGACTGTACTTCAAGTCAGCACCCAAATTCTATAAGACACCTGTACTCTCATTCCAGAACATTAAAAACATTTAATCTGTAATACTAAAATACTTTTTCTAAACTAATTTTTGTCTTTTGAAAATGTATAAATTAAGACATATTTTAAACATAGTCTAATTTATCTTCATCTTTTCAAACTTTGATGTCCACTCCTATTTATTTAATGCAATGATGAACTTTTCATTTATTTTATACAGATTTGTGTTTGCTAAATAAAAAAGAAAAAGTTTATGTAACATATATACATATATGCACATTTAACTCAATATAAATCACATTTATAGAGGGTTTTTTTAAATGTTTGTGTGAGAGTAAAAAGGAATAGCTTCACACGAAGAGATGTATTTATTTACTTTATAAAAGAACTTAAAATTCACTTAAGATCTGTCTTTTATCTGAAAGGTCCTGAAAACTGATCTGGTAGCTGAGATTTGTGAGACCCCTCTCAAATTCTGGCACTGACATGGGGCAGAGAATATCCTGTTTTTACAACACAGTTCAGAACAAATAGCTTGAAGCAAACCAAATGATCTGCAATGAACAAAACATTAACATGATTAACAATGATAAATCAATGAAAAAATTATTCCAGAGGTGCAACAGTAATGTCTTGCTGGGAATTATTTTATATAAGTTATTCTCACTTCACCAGCATCAGAAATACTTTCTTTGCATACAGGTCTCATTACTCTTCTGAAAATGATATGCTGTCGCTTAGCTGAAACACATTGTTTGTTAGTGTAGTACAGGTATACATTTTATTTACAAATAAAGTGCAAAACATTTTTAGAGTTTTTGAAATGATAGAGGCGGTTGGAAGCATTTTATTAAACAAAGTATAATATTGGGAAAAAAAAAAAAAAGCCAGAGAGGCAGAGTTCATTGATGCAAAAGATTTGGTCATTGTTAAAGGAACATTTACAAATTTTTTTTTCTGTCTGGCAGATCCCAAATTTCCTAGTTTTTTAACTAATGATAATAATAAGTATTACATGCTACAGTAAGTTAGCTGTTACATTTTTTGTTTTTCCCCTAAGTAAAATATAGATTACTGAGATATTAATTTCAAGAGATAAACATTGGACTATGTATTTTTCTTGTCTTTTTCTTATATTATCTTGTCATTTTTTAATATCTCATTTTCTTGGCATTTTACTTATTTTCTAAATAAGTAAGCAATGCAATATAATTGCCCTTAATGTGGAAGTAAATTTATCAATCTAAAATTTCAGAGAGATTTAACAAAAAGAGGTCTTGATTCCTTTAGTTGATTGTTTAAAAATATAAAAATGAATTTTTTCTGCATACCACACACCTCATTCTATTGTTTTTTGTTCACAACCAGACATACAATTTACTCTAAGCATTTTATATTTGAGGGATGTTTTTTCTTTTTGCATTTAGCTAAGTCATATGTTGACATCGTGCGTGTACAAATTTGAGTTTCATAGTTTTTTTTTAAAGAGAAAAAAGTGCCAAGTCATTTCTTTAAAAAACGATTATTGTTTTCTTTGTTTTTTCCACAGACCAAAATTATAATTTAGGAATATTTTACATTTTATGTTAAAAACCATTTGAATAGACTTCTGATGAAAGAGGCAAGCAAGGTGCATTTTCTCATCCTATTATTCTTTAACCAAGAACTAAGAAACTAGAAGTAGTCTTTTGCACATATTTTGTGCAAATAATTTTCCAAAAAGTATTTTATTTTTTCTCTCCCTCATGATGGCTACTGCACAAGTTAAGACACTTTGAGCACTAATACTATTTGCTACTAGGATGACTATCCAGTCTGTTAAAATAAATTATTTTATTTGGTTACATATCGCTTTATGTGTATTTTTTTCTTCATTTCATTTTTTAAAGTAAGTACTTACTGTATATCTTCTAAGTGCCAGACCTTTGTCAGATATTTTTAACTTACTGTTTTCTAATTCTCACAACACTGTTAATTTGATGTTTCACCCCCCCCCACAGATGAGAAGTTTAAAACTTATAAGTGAAATAAAATCCAACATTTTTTTCAGTTCCTGAAAGCTAGGAACTTAAAGTATTTTATAAGCTTTTGAACATAATTATTTAGAAATAAATAATAATAAATACATTAATTTAATCTTATTTGATTGCTATAATTACCTTCTCATAACACATTTCCTAATACTATTGGCTTGATTTTTACAACAATCATATAGAATCGAATTGAAATTTATATTCTGCTCTTGTTGCATATGAATTAACAACCAGAGGTGATAATACAGCACTCCAAACTTTAGAAATATGTGGAAGTGGTTTTGGTTATCAATATCTAAGGGTTACTTCTAGCATTTAGTACCAAATGTCACATATTGCAGAGGTTATTTCTATACAACAAAGAACTATTTTATCCAAAATGCCAGTAACGCTGTGGAATAACATTGTCAGTAAAATCAGCACAAAACTTGAACAAGTATTTGCACTGATGTCACAGTTATTGTGATATTACTTGTTGAGAATTATACAATGTTTGTAAGTTTGGGATCTATCAAATTCATTAGTGGGTCATGAAATCAACTTAATGTGTTGTGACTAAAATTTTGTAAAATAAAACATAAGAAAATAGACATTATCATATTGTATGACACATGAAGTTAATATGTAAATATTTTACTTCCATTACATATTTAGGTGCAAATGACTGTGTAAAGACAGTTATAATTAAAAGGTGTGCCTTCCGTGAACCAGTATTAAGATTTTAAATGACCATTTATCTAATCTACATATACAGCCTCACTTGGGAACATTAGGTAATTAACTCACTCCCAGACCAGAGAATTAGGCACAAACTATCTATGCAATAAGCATATATAAGCCAAAACAACAACTTATTGTTATTGAGAAAATTATGGTGAATGTGACTAGACTATATCAACAACTACAAATCAATGAAAGTGAAAAAATAACATTTGAATATAAATGATCTAGGAATACTGAAAAAAGAAAAATCCGAATGGAGTAGTCAGAATTTCGCGGTAGCCATTGGATGAACCATATTTTTAGCAAAGTGTTGAATGTTGATTAGGCTAGAAAGATATGAGGAATGAAGTTTCCCCCTTATTAAGAAAGTGGAAGAATGTGAGTAATTTAGTTTTGAAACTTTTTATTTACTTACTTATTTTTGAAAATAACTTGAACAATTTTATTTGCTTATCCTGTTTTGTAAAATCACGTCTCTTTAATTTTTTGATATTTGAATGTGCATAGAAAAAAAATTTTTAAATAATTTGAAGCTAATAGATAACTTTCTCTTAATGGGGTCTGAAGTAGCAGGTGATGTAAACTTACAAAATAAAGTAACAAACAGAAGTAACTTAGTATGAATGCCAGATTTGAAGTTTGTATTTCCAACATCTTTCAACACATGCCCAGTGAGATTTTTACATAGCATTAGCATAATGTTTTGAGCTTAGTATACAATTAGTAAATATTTATGAACTAGATAGATGAATAAATTGAATTGATTGTAGAAATTGTAAACATTATAAATAAAAATTGAATTGACCAGAAAATTGATTATAGCAATTATAACTAATTGTTCAATATATTATAAATGTTCTATATTTAAACATAAAATTCTTTAAAACTTCATAAGTAATAAACACTGGAACATAGATGGCTATTTGCTTTTTTAACAAATCCTCTTAAAAGTTTATGAACTTTTTGTCAGTCAGTGATCACCTCAACTTGGTTTAAATAATTTCATACAGTATTTTCTGAAAAAAGTTCATTTTCATATGAAGCAATACTTCATATGTATTATAAATATTTCGTCACGTATGAACCTTTTATTATTATATGTCTTCTATTTATAAAATAATAGTTAAGGAAGAGCATGGTTGTACCAGCTGTCAGAATTCCTACATTATGACACAATTAAAATTACTATTCTCCCCCAAAAATTGCTGCTCCCAAAATCCACATACAATAACTTCAGAGCCAGAAGATGATTCCTTTCTAGTTTTTGTGTTAAAAATAGAAACAAAATGAACTAAAGATTTCAATTTTACAACTGTGATACAATTATAGAATTGAAGAAATGTATGCCTTTGGTATGCAACAATTAATGAAAAATTGATTCAATTGACATCAATTTCCATGTTTGACTTGGAGACAGAAAATTATTATTTCAAGAAATATCTATTTATCATGCACAGGTCTACCCATAATTATATGGATTCTAACTGGATTTACTATTTTAGGATATTTATCTTCCATGGCAAATATTTTATATCACAAAAGATATCTCAAGTAAAAATTTTCATGTATCTTAGAAATATATTGTATTTGTGTCATATTGCTCATATCACTTCATGTGTTTGTTTTAGACGACAAAAAGGAACCCTCATTCATAACACTCTCATTCTGCAGTTTTACATTGAATTTTTAGCAGAAATGATTATGGAAATTGTATTTCTAGAATTATATTCCAGCTGGATATAGGTCTTTTACTCTAGATTCATTCTTATAAGACTAATGTGTAAGATTATTATTTATCTTCCAGAAACTGTTCAGTTGTTTATGAACAAGGACTCCATTGCCTGTTCTAGCACATATTTTTTTTTCATGCCTGCTCAGATCATATTCTCTACTGGAACAACACTCTAGATGGTTAGATTTATACCTCATACAATTTTTCCTGGCCATAGCCAGCTGAGCTGAAGAAGAGCACCTGACATGAAGAAACCCATCCAACTACAGGTCAAAGGAATAATTAGTTTATTTCTCAATAATTTTCAATAAATTGATGGTAGTCACTGGAATTGAATGGTCTTGAATATTGGTGGGTTGGTGGTCTGATAAAGGAAAACAAGGCTCAAGCTGAGTCATAGGGATGATAAATTATGAATAATGTGAGAAAACTGATCTGTTGACTGCCAAAGACTATCAAAATTTAAAAATCTATATGAACCAAAAGAAAGAGGAAGTATATGGTAATACTTTCCACGTTAGATTTTAGTCAGTTGGAGTTAATTTTTTTTTAATTAACTGGCTGTACTTCCTGCAATTTGACTTAAATTTGATATATTTTTAAAAGTTCACCTTTCTATTTTTGTTCTATGTGTGTTTCACTTCTTTGTTAAGAAAAAGCTTGGTATTTAGTATCCATGGTGAACAGTCACATTACACAATCCTTTCACTGTGTGCAGTAAATGCCAGAGGATCTATATGTATATTTCATACAGTGTAACCACTTGTTATAACCATTTGGGTTTATAGAAAAATAAAAATCATTGAAAAGATCTCTACAGGATAGCTGCATTCCTTGAATACAAAGGGATTTAATAATATCTGTTAGCAAGAAATTATATCCCCAGTATTCAGAACTGGATGTAAATCTGCTTTATATACAGTTTTCTTAGAACAAATTAGTCAGGAAGAAAGTGCTTGTTTGAATACAGTACAGCCTCTTTCATTCAAATACTTTTATTATTTTAATTTTAAAGTTTTCATTTTTTTAATAAAAGACAAATAAATTGCTTGATAAGAGCTTTCTAACTCTCACAAACTCTGTTACTCTAAATGTAAGGATTTCTCCAAGGCACTGGATACGTTAATTTAAAATGTCAAGTAGGTTTGAGGAAATAAAGCAGTTGAGGCTCAGACTCCTTTAGTATTTGATTATCAGTACAATTAAGTTATCTCTGATCACTGAAATATCCTGATTGAAATCTCTGAGCAGGAATGTATACAAAGCCTCTTCACCAAAATGGGTAGCTCATCATGAAAAACATGGTAGTTTAGACTGGTGACCAAATAATATTATTAACCTGGAAAGTCATTGGGAAAATATGGTTTTAGGTATGCTGTGCAGCCATAGCAATAAATACTTCCTCACCTAACTGTGCTAAAATGTATTTTTCATCAAGCTTTGAGGATGAGTGTTGGTGTGAATAACAAGTAAACAGCACTAACACCAGACAAAATAGGACTTAAGGGACACTGTTTAGACAACAGATGGGGAGAGGTCATTTCTTCTATGTCTTCACCTTTGGATTAGATACTTTCATGCAGGCAATAGCTTCCTCCTAGCAGTGAACAGAAAAGGAGTCAAATTTGGAGAGACTGGCATGAATGACCATTGGATATGACAAGAAAATCTGTACTCCAGAACAATAGCAGCAGGCTCAGTAAAGAATCTCTTTGATTTCAGTTGCCTTCGAGTCTGGTTTCAAGCACTGTTGTGGTAGCCTCATCTCACTATGGTACAACTAGTTCTGTATCCTCTTTCTTCTCAAACCTAATTCAATTTTCTCTCAATTCCTCAGGCAATATTCTTATTTTCTCTGCAGAAAACATTTTTATCATTTTAAAGCAGAAAATTATCACTCATATTAACTTTATAGTTGGCCAATACTCATTTCTCCAATCTCATTGTCAATCTCTTAACATGTGGCATACCCCTAAATCCTCAACCAGACCCCAATTCTCTTGCCAACCTAAAAGACATGAAGAACCTGATACACTCCTCATCTCCTTCATGAGATTCAGGAACACTTAAAGCAAAAAGAGTAATTATTTCTCCACTTTCAATGTCCAGTGTTAAATGTCACTTCCTTGAAGTGATCAGACAAATGTTTTAGAAGAAAAGGAAAAGTGCTTTCATTGTTTTATTTATTTATTCATTTATTAATTCAAGAAGAGCTATTGAATACCTGTCACATAACAGTATTATCTATATAGTATGCTAAACTAATGTTTCTAAAAGGTGTGCCAACCATATGTGTTTATTGGTTAGAATTCTCCAGTGAAACAGAACTGATGGAGATATAACTATAGCAATAGCTTTTATAGCTATAGATGACATAGATATGAAGAGATTCTTTGTTAGGGATTGGATGGTGCAATTATGGAGGCTGGCAGTTCCCAAAATCTACAGCATGACTCAGCAAGCTGGAGACTGGAAAGTTGATGGTGTAATTCTAATCTTAGACCAAAGGCTAGAAGCAGGAGAGCTGATACTAGAGCTCCAGCCTAAAGGCCAACAGGCTTGCTGGGCATAGTGGCTCATGTCTTTAATCCTAGAACTTTGAGGGGCAGAGGCAAGAGGATTGCCTGAGTTCAGGGGTCCAAGACCAGCCTGGTCAACTTGGCGAGACCTCGTCTCTACAATAAATGAAAAAATTAACTGGGCACGGTGGCATGTGCCTGTGGTTCCAGTTACTTGGAAGGCTGAGGCAGAAGGATGGCCTGAGCCCAGCAGGTTGAGGTTGTGATGGCTGTGAGCATCCCGCAGCACTCCAGTCTGGTTGATAGAGTGAGACTGCCACTCAAAAAAGAAAAAGAGTAAACAAACAAAAGACCAGCAGCCTCAAGACCTTGGTAGAGTAAATGTTTCAGTTTAAGTCCAAAGGAAGAAAAGGAAGAAAGAAAAAAAAGAAGCATATAACAGAGTTTGGAGGTCAATAGGCAAGAATTCTCTTTCATTTAAAAGTTAGATGACTGCCGGACTCGGTGGCAGTAATCCCGTGCCTTTGGGAGGCTGAGGTGAGTGGATTGCCTGAGCCCGCGGGTTCAAGACCCGCCTGGGCAGCGAGACCTCATCTCTACAATAAATCAAAAAATCAGCTGAGCGTGGTAGCACATGACTGTAATTCTGGCTACTTGGAAGGTTGAGGCGGAAGCATCACCGGAGCCCAGCAGGTCGAGGCTGCGGTGGCCGGGAGCGGCAACTGAGTGAGACTCCAACTCAAAAAACAAAAAATTAGATGACATTTTGCTCCATTCATGATTGGATGAGGCCCATCCTCATTATAGAAGACAAGCTGCCTTACTCAGTATACCAATTTAAATGTTAATCTCAACCAAAAATATCCACTAGACACACACAGAATAATGTTTGACCAGGTCTCTAGGCACCCTGAGATCCAGTCAAGCTGACACATAATATTAATCACCATAAATTTACCTCTTGTTAACTTGGCATGCATATTCATCTCCTTAAACAATGCTTAATCTCCAAACAAAGACAGTAACTAGGCCATAATTTTACTAACATGATATACCTATACTGCAAACAATTGAAAAGCAATAACCCTTTTCCAGAACAGGAGGTAAAGTTCTTCCCTGATTTTTACTCTTCTTGTGGTGTCCTGTATCTTAGTTCATTTAAACTACTGAAACAAAAACTATTATTTCTTACATTTCTGGAGGCTGGGAAGTCCAAAATCTAGGCATCAGTAGATTTGATCTATTGGGATCCCACTTTCTCCAAGAGAGTCTTCTTGCTGTGTCCTCAAGTGGAAGAGGAGATGTTTGGCCTCTTCACCTCATTATAAAGACATTTATCTCATTCATGAGAACTCCACCCTCATGACTTAATCACCAAAAGTCTTACCTCTTAATATTATCACTTTGGGGATTGGGTTTCCACATCTGAATTTTGGGGAAACAAAAACATTCAGAACCTAGAAACTTAAATACAACAGTGCAAAGTTAACAATACCTAAATGGCATGTTATAAAGTCGATACATTTTATGCTATAAGGTAAGAGGATAATGACAGGAGACGATATTTCCTATGCAAATTCATATACATGCACACACATAAACACAAACAATTCATAACAAAAAAGATAGAAAGTACTCATGGACAATTACAAAAACCTGTTTTAATTTTCTTGGGTTACCATAACAAAATATCACAGATGGAATGGCTTAAACAACATAAATTTATTTTCTCACAGTTCTGGAGAGAGGATTTGATGTCTGTTTTCTTCTTATAAGGACACAAGTCCTACTGGATTAGGGCAGCATCCTTACAACCTCATTTAATTTTAATTACCTCCCTGAAGGCCCTAACTCCAAATACAGTCACACTGGGGCCCAGAATTTTAACACATAAATTTGTGGAGAACACAATTTGGTTCATAATAGCATTCAATAAATTGTAGTCCCCATTGTTTTCATTATACACGATAAATACACAATAAACACTTGATTGACACATTTATTTGTATTAGTTGAGATATTGAAGTGTCATTTAAAAAGTCATTAAAATTCATATGTATCAAACAAATTTAATATAATTTCCATTTATTATACAAACATAGCTTGTTTCATTGTGCTACATTTCACTGCACTTCACAGACATTGTATTTTATTGCAGGTTGACGATTTGTAGTACCTCTGTGTCAATCAAGTTTATTGGCACCATTTTTCCAACAGCACATGCTCAATTTATGTCTCTGAGTCACATTTTGGAAATTCTTGCAATATTTCAAACTTTTGAAATTATATATGTTATCATTCTCTGTGATCAGGAATCTTTTATATTACTATTATAATTATTTTGGGGCATTATGAACCACACCCATATTAAGATGGTGAACTTAATTGATAAATGTTGTGTATGTTCTGTTTCATCACTTAGTCTCTTCTTAAGTCTCCCTATTCCCTGAGATACAACATATTGAAATTAGACTAATTGATAACCCTATAAAGGCCTCTAAGTGTTCAAGTGGAAGGAAGAATTGCATTTCTCTCATTTAAAATCAAAAGCTAGAAATAATTAAGCTCATTGAGGAAGACATGTTCATAGCCAAGATAGGAGTAAAGCTAAGCATCTTATACTAAACAAATAGGCAAGTTGTAATTGAAAAGGAAAAGCTCTTGAAAGAAATAAAAAGTGCTACTCCAGTGAACACATGAATGATAAGAAAGCAAAACAGCCTTATTGCTGATAATGGAGAAAGTTTGAGTGGTCTGGACAGAAGATCAAACCAGTCACAGTATTCCCTTAAGCCAAAGCCTAATCTAAAGCAAGGTTCTGACTCTTCAAGTCTATGAAGGCTGAGAGGCAAGGAAGCTGGCCAAGAAGGGTTGGAAATTAGCAGAGGTTGGTTCGTGAGGTTTAAGGAAAGAAGCCATATCCATCATGTAAAAATGCAAGATGAAGCAGTAAGTGCTGACGGAGAAGCTGCAGTAAGTTATCCAGAAGATCTAGCTCAAATCATTGAGGAAGGTGGCTATACTAGACCACAGGTTCTCAGTGTAAACAAAACAGCTTTCTGTAGGAAGACTATGTCTTGTAAGACTTTCATAGATAGAAACAAGTTGATCCCTGGCTTCAAAGCTTCAAAGGACAGGCTGACTCTCTTGTCAGGGGCTAATGCAACTGGTGACTTTAAGTTAAAGTCAGTGCTCGTTTACAATTCCGAAAATCCTGGGGCCTCTAATAATTATGCTAAATAAACTCTGCCTGTGCTCTATAAATGTACCTACAAATCCTGGATGATGGCATATCTATTTACAGAACAGTGTACTGAATATTTTAAGCCCACTGTTAAAATCCACTGCTCTGAAAAAACAAAAAAGATTCCTTTCAAGATATTGAAATTTTATTCGTTAACAATGCATCCAGTCACTCAAGAGCTCTGAAGAAGATAGAGAAATAGATTTTTGTTATTTTTCTTCCTGCTTATACAACATCCATTCTACAGGCCATGGAGTAGGAGTAATTTTAACTTTCTAGTCTTATTATTTAAGAAATACATTTTAGCTTTGGCCCCCTTCCCTACCTTCGGGAGGTGAATCTCCTGTCTCTCTAATTTATTTTCTAAAAAAACTATGTTTTACAACCTAAAAAAAAAAAAGAACAAACACATTTCTTAACGTTATCAGTGCCATAATTAGTGATTTTTCTGGTAGATCTGGGCAAATAATGAAAAACCTTCTGGAAAGGAACCGCTCTTTTAGATACCATTAAAATATTAATGATTTATGGAAACATGTCAAAATAGTAATATTAACAGTCTGGAAGAAGTTGACTTCAACTCTCATGAATGACTTTCAGGGATTCAGGATGTTTTTGGAGGAAGTAACTGTAGATATGACAGAAATAGCAAAATAACTAGAAATAAAAGTGGATCCTGAAGATTTGACTGAATTGCTGCAATCTCATGATAAAATTTGAACAAATGAAGAGTTTGTGGATGAGCAGAGAAAGTGGTTTCTTGAGATGGAATTCACTCTTGGTATAGATGATGTGAACATTGCTTAGATGACAAGAAAGGATTGAAAATATTGTCTGGGCTTGGTGGCTCAGTCTGTAATCCCAGCACTTTGGGAGGCCAAGGGAAATGGATTGCCTGAGGCTGCGTGTTCTAGACCAGCCCGGTCAGCTTGGCAAGACCTCATTTCTACAATAAATAAAAAAACTAGCTGGGCTTGGTAGTGCACACCTGTAGTTCCGGCTACTTGGAAGGCTGAAGCGGAAGGATCACCAGAGCCCAGCAGGTCGATGCTGGAGTGACTGTGAGGGTGCCACTGCACTCCAACCTGGATGACGAGTGAGACTCCAACTCAAAAAAAAAAAATTATACAAACTTAGTTGATAAAGCAGCAGCAGGGTTGGAATATCGACTCCAATGTTGCAGACAGTTCTACTGTAGGTAGAATGCTGGCAAACAATATTACACACTATAGAGCAATATTTCATAAAATAATTAATAAATTCGGCAAGCTTAGTTATTGTTTTATTTTAAGAAATTTTTAAAGCCACCTCAAGCTTCAGCAACCACCACCCTGATCTATCAGCAACCATCAACATCTAGAAGAGACTCAACCAGAAAAAGATTACAGCTCTGTGATCAGTAATCTTTGATATTACTTAATCAATACATTGCTAGCCTATGTTAGCAATAAAGTATTTTAAATTTAAATGTAAGGTATATATAAATGGGGATCCCAGCATTGGAATGTATGTATTCAAAAATGTGTATTTATTCTTACATGTTTAAACTTTAGTCACCTTCAAAGTACTCTCTGATGCAATACACCTATTGAGCCGATTTTGGAACTCCTCAAAACAGTTTTTGAACTCATTACTTTTGATACCTTTTAGTGATTCTGCTGCTTTTTGTTTTATCTCTTCCTCATCAGCAAAGATTTCTCTTTGAGGATTTTTTTTTCATCAAGAGATACAACAACAAAAAGTTACTTGCCAACATCTATTGTTTTTCTATTTTTTAATTTTTTAATGACAGCTATCCTTTCTGGAGTTAGGTGATATCTCAATATGGTTTGATTTGGATTTCTCTGTCGATTAGTGAGGCTGCGTACTTTTTCATGTATCTGTTGGCTACTCATTTATCTTTTTTTGAGAAATGCCTATTCATGTACTTTGCCTGCTTTTTCATGGGCTTTTTTTTTTTTTCCTTTCAGCTTGAGTTCCTTGTAGATTCTGGGTGTTAGGTCCTTGTCAGATATATAATTAGCAAATATTTTTCCCATTCTGTGGGTTGTCTCCCAATTGCTTGATGGTTTCTTTTGCTATGCAGAAGTTTTTCAGTTTGATGAGATCCTAGTTGTCTATCTTAGCTTTTATGGCATTCGCTTTTGAACAAAAATTTGTTGCCTATTCCGATGTGCATAAGTGTGTTTTCTATGTTTTCCTCTAGGGTTCTTATAGTTTGAGGTCTTACATTTAGGTCTCTGATCTTAAATGTAAAGAGCTGATTTTTGTATATGGTTATAGGTAGTGTTCCAATTTCATTCTTCTGCATGTGGTCAGTCAGTTTTCCCAGCACCATTTGCTAAATAAAGTCTCCTCTTCCCAGTGGTTGTTATTGATGGCTTTGTCAAAGATGAGTTAGTTGAGATATTGAGTTTTTGCTTCTAGAATCTCTGTTCTGTGTGGAGAAAAGAGAACTCTTGTACACTGTTAGTGGGAATGCAAACTAGTTTAACCTCTATGGAAAATAGTGTGGCAATTTCTAAAAGAACAGAAATTGACCTTCCATATGATCCAGCAATCCTCCTTCTGGGAATATACTTGGAGGCACATAAATAGTTTTACAAAAAGACACCTGCACATGCATGCTGATTACTGCACTATTCATAATAGCAAAAGCCTGGAACTAATCCTACTGCTCATTGAAAGTGGACAGCTGAAAGAAAATGTGTTACATATACATGCTAGAGTATTATGCAGCCATAAAGAAGGACAAAATCATGCACTTCACAATAAGTTGGATGGAGTTGGAGACCATCCTAGTTAGTGATCTGTCACAGAAACAAAGAACTGAATACCACATTGTCTTGCTCATAAATAGGAGCTGAACATTAACCTCAATAACACAAGGGAAGGATTGGCAGTTGTAGAACACTGCCAGGAGAGAGGAGGGTGTATAACAATGCAAAGGATGCCTGGTCCTACACCAGGGGAAATGAGGACCCAGTTGGAGGCCCAAACTTTACCTGCATGTAGACTACTTATGTACCTACTCCTGACTTGTACTCCACATTTATATAATAAAATTAAGTTACTAAAAAAAAAAAAGTTGCTCGGGGTGAGATCAGGTGAATAAGGAGGGTAGGGCATAGAGTCATGCCGTTTTGGTCAAAAACTGCTGAATACTCAGTGGTAGTGTGGGCAGGTTCACTCTTCAATCACCCATCATTAAATGGGCAAATGCATTGAAAGAATTTAAAAAAAAGTTCACTGAAATTAAACGCAGCCTCTCACAATAATGTTAGCTGGTACACTGATGATGATAGCTGCCTAGAGCATTTACCTAGTGGTGGAAGTCTGTACAAGAAGGCTGCCCTCCAAAAAATAATTCTGCTTTTTTGGGGGGAGGTCCTCCCTCATATATTTTTTTAGACATAATGCTATTGCATACTTAGTAGACTAGTATACACATAAATTTTATATGCACTTGTAAACCAACAATTTGTGTGACTCACATTATTGCGATATTCACTTTATTGCTGTGGTGTCTGAGCCAAATCCATAATATCTGTGGTGCATGTCTGTAGTTGGTATTTGGTAAATATATGTAGAATAACAAATTAGCATATTAAAGTCACATGAATATTCACTGCTTGCAATGTAGCCCAGAAATCTGTTTTCCTTATATAGCTAAAAATATAAATTCTTATATACCTGTGGATGGAAAAGATAGTCAAAGAGGTTTATTTTTAAAATAAAAGTTTAAAGATAAATGCTGAAGACAATTTTCACTATTAAAGCTATTTTGATAAAAGAATGTTCACATTTCTGTGAGTTTTCCTCTTAATCAAGCTTCCATTAGCTGACAAGCACATATCATAATTTATCCAATATCTTTTCAACAAAAAAAATCTTAAAATTTGACCATATACAGCAGTTGTGTGCTGGAGCAAACTTGTACTGACTTGCAAGAGTCAACTCTTAAATTTTCAGGAATTTTCGGAGGCAGATATTAACACATTCATAGCTAAAAATTAAATGAAATAAATATTATTAAAGTATATAATTTAAATTTAAATGCATACATTTCTAATTATTTTATTATCTATAATAAAATATCTAGGCTATAGGCTTTAATTTATGCATATGGTGGAACTTCTATATAATGGTGAGCTTTCTACCCTGTGTTCATTGATGGCATGCTTAAAACAGGTTATAATGAGAAAATCTGCACCGTAGCTATCAGCAGATTCTGAAAACTAGGACTTGATTAAAGTTTTTGGTGGCTTAAGCTTAAGAACATTATGGAGAAAACATTAATAATGCAAATTACATTTTTAAATGTGCTGTGTCTACATTTATTATATTCTGTAGTGTTCCATAGTTCTGAGACTATTTGCAAGGTTTTTTATGTTAGTACTCCATTGATGACACCAATTTCACTAGCATTTATACATGCATACTTTTTTTTATTTATAAAGAAAGCTGGTAGTTAATTTTTTAGTATATTACTTCCCCAAAGTCTCATTTGGGAAACTTTTAAAAGTTGCTAATTTGCAGTGTGCCTAAGAGTGGCAGTGAACAGTGATAGTGTATTTTTCTTTTGCTGTAACAAGAAAAACAGTTGTTATAATCCTTAGGTGTACATGAAATGAAGCAGAAATATATATATGCAGTAAGCAGAAAACAACTGGGGAAAAACCCTTTTCTCATCTGTTTGCCGTCACCACTTCATCCTCAGAGATTAGATATGAATATGACTAGTCTGAAGACGAGTAGAAGGTCTAAGAGGCTCCCATCACCCAGCCCACGAATGTTTGGGTGGAAATGAGGGTGAATGACTTTCTTTGTCCTAGGACAGAAACCTTACACTCAAGGCAACATTGACTTTCCCCAGATGACAGTGGTGCCTGCTCTATAAATACAAAGCAGAGTTGCTATTATTTTTTATCCATTCTTTAACCTATTTGGGCTTCCATTTTGATTTTTTCATTTATGCCTCTTAGGAAGGTTTTCCTCCTTCCATCTCTCCCCTGTTGATAACTATAAGAGAGTCCAAGAATTCTAGCACTATGGAAACATTTGCCCCTGAACTTATTTAATATAATAGCTGTCTCTTCAGAAGTGGATGCTGAGGTTGATAACTGCAGCATGAGGTTGCCACTGGTGGAAGAGGTGAGCACTGGTGGGAAGAACGGGAGAGGTAAGCATAACCAGTTTCAAGCATTTTCAGGTAGAGTGCACATGGGTTATAAATCTTAGTCTGTTTGGACTGTTATAACAAAATACAGTAGACCAGATAGCTTATAAACATCAGAAATTATGTCTCACAGTTGTGGAACTTGGGTAGTCCAAGATTAAGGTGGTGGCAGATTCAGTGTCTGGTGAGTTTCCACTTCTGGGTTCATAGAAAGCTGTCTTCTCCCTGTGTGCTCAAGTGGCAGAAGGGATGAGGGAGCTCCTTTGAGGTTTCTTTTATAAGGGATACTAACCCCATTTATGAGGACTCCTCACTCATAACTTAATCACCTTTCAAAGGTCCCCTCCCTAAAAACCATGACTTTGGGGGTTTAGGATTTCAACTTATGAACTTGAGGAGGCCATAAAGTTTCTGTGTATTGCAGTATTTATCCTTTCCCTTATTGAGAATGATACAGATACTTGTGTAACAGTTTATGATATATGTAGGGTGTATGTGGATTTATGTCCCACAAACCCTATCACAACTTGTTTTAGTAGGTGGTATCTGTATCTCATTTTAGTTCCAAGGAAACTGGAAAACTGTGACTTCAAGACATGAAGTGATAATATTTAATTAGTAAATAATGAAACTGAGACTTAAACTCAAACTCAAGACTTTTGATTACAAAACTCAGTTTCTTCTCATCCAATTAGACTGAAACCCTTTAGAACAATGTTTCATAATACATAATGGTGCCATGTGTTTTGAAACTCCTATGTGGAATACAATCAGATTCGTTTATTTATCAATAATAAGAAAATATATAGAAGTAAACTCAAAAATGTTTTATTTATTTTATACATTTTTTCTCACATCTGCATCCTTTTGTCACAATTTCATCTTGAGACCAGGAAGCCTTTATGATGTGTAAATACAGATATGTATTGTATTTTATATTTGTGTATGCCTGTATTCAGTACTATAAAATGGGGTTAAATTATCTCTTAATTTAATATTTCTACATGTATAGTGTAATGTTTTCCACCTTTTCAAATGTTGCACTTTAAAAGTCTTCAAAAAATAAAATGATTATCTTTCTTCATTAACAATAAAAAGAAATTCTGTAGCTCTAATTTTTAATTAGAATACAAGGAGAAAAGAAATGAAGTGTGCAGACCAATATGTTGCCACCAGTCACATATAGCTACTTAAATATAAGATGGTTAAAATTAAATAAAATGTAATGTAATATAATTAAATAAGATGTATTAGCCACATCTCAAATGTTCAGTAGCCACAGGTGACTAATGGCCATTATGTCCAACAACACAGATATACACATACGAGGCGGGACCCAAAAAAAACGGAATTATTTTTTTGGAGGGCAATCCCTTGTACAAGCTTTCACCACTGGGTAAGTGTCCTAGGTACCCTTTGCCATCAGTGTACCAGCTAGTGTTGTGAGAGGTTGCATTCGGCTTCAGCGAACTTTTTTCTGAAGATTCTTTTAGTCATTTGCCCATTTCATGATAGGTAATTTTTGAGTACACTTGCCCACACTGGGCTGAGTGATGGACAATTTTTGACCAAAAAATGGCCTGACCCATTTGCTTCACCCTCCCTATTCACCTGATCGCATTCCCCGCTACTTTTGTTGTTATTGTTTCTCTGGATGAAAAAATCCTTAAGGGAAGCGTTTTGCCTATGTGGAAGAGGTGAAGGAAAACAAAACAAAACAAAACAAAAAACCAGCAGAAGTACTAAAAGGCATCAGAACTGACAAGTTCAAAAATTGTTTTGAGCAATGGAAAAAGCACATCGATAGGTATAGTGCATCAAGCGGAGACTAATTTGAAGGCTACTAACGTTTAAAGATATAAGAATAAATATACCTTTTTTATAAACAAATTCCATTTTGGGGGTCACCGCTCATAGAACATGTCTTTGAAAATTCTGTCAAAAACACTAGGATATAACTTTAGCACTATGATTTAGAGCAGGGCCTGAGGGGCAATTGGCCCTCCATCTGTTTTTGTAAATAAAGTTTCAGTGGATCACAGCTATATTCATTTGTTTATAAGCTGTTTATGACTGTCTTCTCACCAGAATAGCAGACTTGAATAATTGCCAGAGAGATTTTATGGCTTGTGAAAAACTAAAATATTTAGCATTTTGACCTTAACAAAAAAAAAATTTACCAAACTCTGACCTGGAGGCCATCTTCTAAGCAACTGATTATTAGCATTATTTTTTGGATAAAATATCATTTTTACATGAATATTTATAATCCTTTGCCTTCCTTCTTCTTTTCTTTCTCCTTCCTCCTTTCTCTTTTTTTTTTCAATCATAAATTCTTTATGTGAATTTCCAAAGTTGAATGAAAAACTCTTGAGGAATTTCTTAGTAACTTGATAATGAAAAGAAGAACTTGGACTTAGACTCATGAATGCTTTCATAAAATTTTAGCCACCAAGACATTACAGTAAAAATACAGTAGTGTTTTTAATAAAAGTCATAGTGAATATCATTATTCTGACATGTGAAACTGAGATGAGGGAAGGAAGTAATCTTTCTGCTTTATGGACCTGAATTAAGAAGAAAGTCCCTTAGGATGAAGTCTGATACATATTTATTTTTCTTATTTTCTTGCAAGAGAAAGTTCATATTTCCATTATTGATGCATATTACTATTTGTCACTTCAGATTGATTTATTAAAAAAAAAAACTAGCTCTAAAGACAAGATTAAAAACTATCCAGATTTCTTATTTCATTCTTATTGTTTTTCATTCTTAAAAACAATCAAGCCGGGCTCAGTGGCTCAGCATGTAATCCCGCGCCTTGGGAGGCTGAGGTGAGTGGATTGCCTGAGCCCACGGGTTCGAGACCCGCCTGGGCAACTTGGTGAGACCTCATCTCTACAATAAATCAAAAAATTAGCCGGGCATGGTAGCGCGCGCCTGTAATTCCAGTTACTCAGAAAGCTGAGGCAGAAGGATCGCCGGAGCCCAGCTGGTCGAGGCTGCGGTGGCTGGGAGCAGCCACTGCACTCCAGTCTGGGTGACAGAGTGAAACTCCGACTGAAAAAAAAAAAAAAAAAAACCAATCAAAGACCTTCCTCAGCTCTCATGTGTAATAAGATGAGAGAATAATTTTCCTTGATTGATCTCATGTGCAACAATAATATATACATAAAATACAATTTATTTGAAAAAAAAATTCCCCCTTCTACTTTAGGGTAATTGCAATTAAAAATTGAATTGAATTACCATCCTTAACTATGTAGTAATTGATAATACAATTTTTCTACGTTTATTAGCAGTAATAACAGCTTGATGAGAAAATCTATTAGGCTGTCTTCCCATATGGCAAAGCAAGTAATTCCTTTGACTCTAACAATTCCTTTGAATCAAACAATTTACCTAATATTTGGTCAAGGCCTTTTATTGTGCATCATTTCACCTAGGGTTTAAGAAATGACTGCAATGTGATAAAATAGGTTATCTTCCCCTTTTGATACTATTATAATGGTTATACACAACTAGTCAGTATTTACACAGCATTATATAGGGGAGAATTTATAAAACGGTGCATCCCAGCTGTGCTTCTTGCTAGGTGTATAATCTTCCATGAGTTACTTAACCTTTCTATTCTTCAGATTCCTCATCTATAAAACCGATATATATATATTTTAATCCACCTATAGTTTTGGATTGTTTGAGAATAAAATGAATTAAATACTCGAACAATCCTTTGAACAATATCCCGGTAAGCTCTCACTAAATGTCAGAGAGCACTGTGTTATTACTAGTGGAAAGACAATGTACATTGGAACCTAACAGTTGTGCCCTCACATCCTAGTTGTACGCTTTTTGTCATGTTCCATTTTCTGAGCCTCAATTTCATCTATAAAATGAATATAATAGTACCTAGTCTGGGTAGCTGTGGAAAGGTTCAGTGACAATGTAGAGGATGTCTGGCATATGACAAGTGCTTAATAAATGACAGTTGATAGTAACATAATTGTGGGAATATGAAGACTCCAAATTAGTTGGCTCATTTAGTTAGTCTGGCCGGCCAACATATATACAATTTTAGGCCCATTTCCTCAAATCTCCTCTGAGATCAGCCTTATTAAAACCATTGAACAAATGTCTAGCTAGTGAACTTTGTGCTTGCCTTTCAAGAAAGAAATCCTCTTTCTCTTTGCCAATATATGACTTCCACTCCTGCAGAGTTAGTGGAGAAACATGACTTCATAAACTATGAGAACTGCATACAGCCTCAAATTAAGGAAACCAAGATCCTCATTCGCAGATGAGGTCAGTGAGGTTCAAAAAGGTTAAAATATCCCACCAGAGTTGTATAGCTATTTGACCAAATTTCTTCCAGGAAGTTAGACTGACCCCAGCCCACAGTGTTCCCTCTATTACATCGCATTTAGTATTTATGTATACACAATTTGAATACTTGTTTATATGACTTCAGAGTTTCTCTCTAGCTGTTCACATATGCATATAATTTTCTCCAAGTCTATGCTACTTGAAAACAAGGATCTTGGGGGCTTTAATTTTAGTCCGTTTTAAACAAACACATTAGTGTTATGAACAAATTGGTGAATGTGCAATTAATCAGTAAAATCATCATGTGTTTCGTGTATATTTAAAATTCTAGTATGTGGGGACAAGGTATCTCATGTAAGTATTCCCTTTCATCTCAGTGTCCTTATACCTAGATATTTTATACATTCAAAACAACAAACACAAAGATACCTGGCTCAGGGCTGGTTCCATTACATTTCCCATGTTGTCATCCATAAACAATGAATGCTTTACACCATGATCTGAATGGAAAAGGGACTTGATAAAAAAACATACATTCTACTACTCAATTGCTGATATACTTCCTTGCCTTCTGCTCTTCAGTTACCACAACCATGAGCCAAGTTATGTCACACTGCAATTTTGGTACAGCCACTTTGAACATTTTAAAAATTAAATATAAAACTTTTAGCGTTGCTAAGTAATGCCAAAGGTAGCTTTTCTCAGTCTTTCCCTTAATCATATACTATCTCTAACCCTAAGTAGTGATGATCATTTTTGGGGATCACAAATATGCTGAGGCTCAGGTGATCTGGGTTAAAATGCAGGGACAAAGGATGCCAGAACTAAGGTTAAGATAATAGAGTGAGGCTGGGCATGGTGGCTCACATCTGTAATCCCAGCACTTTGAGAGGGCAAAACAGGAGGATCACTTGAGTCCAGGTGTTTAAGACTATCCTGGATAACCTGGCAAAACCCTGTCTCTATAAAAAAAATCAAAAATTTAGTCAGGCATGGTGGCATGTGCCTGTAGTCACCCCTACTCAGGAGGCAGAGGAAGGAGGATCACCTGAGCCCTGAAGGTCAAGGCTGTGGTGAGGCATGATTGTGCCACTGCACTCCAGCCTGGGCAATAGAGTGAGACTCCAACTCTAAACAAATAAACAAAAAATAAACAAAAAGTTAATGGAATGAGCTAATGCCATGAATGTCTGTTTATCCACTTTTACATTATTAGGTGATAAAAATAATTGATAATTCTATATGGATCCAAATTACTCATATCAAAACAACTACATTGAAAAAGCCTCAACAAAAATGCTACCTTTAACTGGTTATTGTTATCAATGAGAATGTTCCCTATTTGTATTTGGTTAGAAAAAAAAATTTCTGTATTAAAATATTAGACATTTAAACTATATAAAACATCGGATATCTTTTCAAATTTTGTCATGATTACAAATGAGGATTAGAATCATGTTATTATGAGTATCACTAATGTAATTCCACAAAGGTTATTAGTTTCAAAGAAGAGAAACCACATCTGGCTAGCATAACAGAAAAAGAAATTTTTGGAAAGTTAACTGGTACCTCCCAAAATCACCAGGAAGGCTATAGAGCTTGCTTTAAAAAAAAAAAATTGCAGACTGTAAAGAACGCCAGGAAGTCAGCCAAAAACACACCCACTATCACATCATGTGCTCAGGCTGGTTAGAAAAGTGTCCTTGGTGCCAGGACCACTGGATGTGCCTGCTGAGCTGCTGGAATTCAATACAGCTGCCACTGTGGTCACTAGACTCTGGCTATTTCTGTTGCCACCACAATGTTCTAAAGGGTTTGTAAACTGCCAGTTAGTGCAGAAGCACAGGTTTAGGCAAGGAAATCTGACTGGCAGAGCTTGGTCCCAAACTCAAGCTGAGTCACATGCCTGTGTCTGAGCAGCCAAGAGATTGTAAGAACATTTATCCTACTCTTTCACTTTCAGAGAAAGGCCTTCCTCACCAGGCCTTACAAAGTGTCAGACAGCTCAGTCATGGGGAGAACATGTCAATGCTGATCAGTCAAAAAAGCAAGCAACACCTATCTCAATGTTTCTTTCTGGTTGGTTTGATTCCTTTCTATTTTTTCCAAATTAAATGATCAAGTTTTTCTGAACTACTGGCCATATTCCCTCCTGAATACCTTAGCATTAGTGATGCTCTTTCCTACTACGGACATTTTCCCCTAACTATTTTAGTTAAACATTTCAAGGTTTCATTTCAGTTTCTTATTCAGCTCTGATTCATTATCAATATCAAAGAGTTGAACTGTAGAAAGGCAATGCTTTCATTGTAAGATGACTTTTACTCTGCCGGATTCAGCTAAAAAATTGTGCTGATGGACAAACTGATCTAAAGTCCATGTACTAGGTAGCTTTTATTTTATTAGGTGTTAGATATGGTATTTAAATGTTACTAGTGGATCCTACAAAAAATGTGTTCATGGTACCCAAACAACAGAACCTTGCCATATATTCTCAGGCCTTCCTTACTCTCTCCACAATTAGTACTAGCATATCAGCTAGTATAATGCATAGTTAATTTCCTTGATCTGATTTCTAGATAACTGTCTTTTGGTATCTAAGTGCATTTGTTCAGTTTTTAGTAAGATATACACCCATGCACATGTACATGCACATGTACACAGCCATTCCCCCATACAAACACATACGAAGATGTTGTTTCTGCCACTCATCTATTGGTTACACACGGAGCTATGTGCAGAGAAACTGTAAGCAGGAATAGAGCTGAAGTCACCTTTTACAAAGACAAATTTTATGTATTTGTCTATGTAAAAAATGTATGCATTATGTCTATGAATGCATAAGATAAATGTTTGTCTTCTATGTGGCATATAAACCAAGATTATTACATTTGTTATACAAACATCCTGAATCATTATCTCAAGAGATAAAAGCATTGTGAATCACTGAAATAAAAGCTACTCTGAGACTGTGACCAGGTCCTTGCTTAATTATCAAACACATCAACATGATATTCAATTAATAAATACAGTTCTATTATTCAACTTGAATAAGAGAAGCTACCAATATTAATTCCATTAAAACAGACTCATTTACCTCTCTCTTTGATCAAAATACCAATTTGTAAAAGTGTCTATCTACTGAGTAAATAAAAGAGTTGGATTTATGAAGCTTTGGCAATTGGCAATCAAGAGAAGAATTAAAAATAAGATAAATACATATGAAAATAAAATTGAAAAGAGGAGGGAGAGAGAAGGATAATGTAAGCAAGTGAGACACTTTATATTCATTGAAGTCTCATCTGTTGTAAGTTAAATTTAATAAACTATAATATCATAACAAAAGTACATCACTTAGAATCATTTATCTTAAGAATTATGAATAGAAAAGTTCAAGTGTAGTTACTTAAGAAAAATTTTGAGTTGGTGTTTTATATGTGTATAGTGAGAGAAGAGATGAAGATGGTGATCTCTATTTTATAACCTTCTTTAAGATTTTCTTGTTTTAGCCGGGCTCGGTGGCTCAGCCTGTAATCCCGCGCCTTTGGGAGGCTGAGGTGAGTGGATTGCCTGAGCCCGCGGGTTTGAGACCCGCCTGGGCAGCGAGACCTCATCTCTATAATAAATCAAAAAAAATCAGCCGGGCGTGGTAGCGCACGCCTGTAATTCTGGCTACGTGGAAGGCTGAGGCGGAAGGATCACCGGAGCCCACCAGGTCGAGGCTGCGGTGGCCGGAAGCGGCCACTGCACTCCAGTCTGGGCGACAGAGTGAGACTCCAACTCAAAAAAAAAAAAAAAGATTTTCTTGTTTTGTCTAATATGTATATATTTATGTAAAATGCAAATTGAAAGACGGTAGCTATAGAAACCTAGAATAAACATAGTTTAGCATAGTCTTTTTACCTCAGCATAGTAATTTCTGCTTAGACTTTACCCCTGACACTCTTTGAATCTAGCACAGTTTAGATATAGATAGATAAATTTTCAATAGTCAGGTTTTAGGAAGCATTCAGACATTCTACTGCAGGCCAAGTTGATCAGCTGCAAGACCTAGGACAGCCAAACAGCCCAACATTTCAATTCATGGTTTAGCATAATAATCTCTATGAAACTTTCAGGTTTCTAGTCAAGGCGGCAGATCAAAGATCACCCTTTGCCTGGCCAAAGCCATAGAAATAATAAGATCACTTTATGGTCAAGGAGTTTGTGGATTGCAAACGTTTGACAAATCTTTTGCAAGAAAACCCTCTCCCCTTGTCTCTTCCTATCCAGTTCATCACTTGAGGGCATGAGATGCTAAAGTCTGGCATAGTCTAGATCTAAGACTCCAATGGCAACAATCGACATCAAAGACCCACAGCCCTGGACATTCCTCAGGGCTTAAACTCCCTCACCCCAAAGGATTTTAAATTGCTCGGCCCTTCAGGGCCACACTTGCCTGAGTGTCAGCCCCCTTTCCGATCTGTGAAAGTTGAATAATAAATTGCACTTTCTACTTTCTTCCTTGTTGCAATCTTGCATTATTCCTGCAGCATCGGCACCAGCACTGGCTGACCTGGCCTCAGTGGACTCTTTAAAAAAAAAAAAAAAAAAAATATATATATATATATATATATATATATATATATATATATATATATACATATACATATATATTTTTTGAGTTGGAGTCTCACTCTGTCACCCAGACTGGAGTGCAGTGGCTGCTCCCAGACACCGCAGCCTCAACCTGCTGGGCTCCTGCGATCCTTCTGCTTCAGCCTTCCGAGTAGCCGGAATTACAGGCATGCGCTACCACGCCCGGCTGATTTTTGATTTATTGCAGAGATGAGGTCTCGCTACCCAGGCGGGTCTCGAATCCGCGGGCTCAGGCAATCCACTCACCTCAGCCTCCCAAAGGCGTGGGATTACAGGCTGAGCCACCGAGCCCGGCTCAAAAATATATTTTAAAAAATCCTTAATAAAGAGAAAAGCATAAGCCAATCTTGAGGAAATAACTTTAATGAACAAAAATATGCAGGGATACTGAAGTTCATGCAACAGACTTCTTTGTATTAGAATAGAAGAAAATGAAAACAGAGTAAGAGGAGTCCAATAATGGGGTTAAATAAGGAAAAGATGGTGAACTCCTTTACCATTGTGAAAAATGAAATTTTAAATAGAAATTTTATTGACTAACATTTTATTGCATAACAATGAAGAGAGGATTAGAACATACAACAAAATTCCAAAAGAACAATGATTTAACTGAATAAATTTAATTTTCTCAGGCATAAAAGAGGTCTGGGGGTACAACAGGCCAATACTAGTATGGAGTTCAGTGTGCTCTTTTCCCCCTGCTATTCTGAGAACATTGCTGCTTCCTCAGCACATGGCTTCTGGTCTATCTTTTTGAGAATGTTTTCATAGTAAGCAGGCTTGAAAGACCTAGCATCCTCCTCCTACAAAAAGGGTGTGCAGGCTTACTGATCCTTATAAAAGTTTTAGGCTCAGTAAGTCCAGATGTTGTCTGGTCCTTTTCTCATGGCCCTCTGGGAATTTGCACTCAGAAAACTGGGATAAGAAATTGTTGATATTCTTACTACTGCTATCACTATGAAAAATAAAGTTCTTTATTTCTGATCCAGGAATCACATATCATCTGCTGGCTTCCAGTGGAAGATCTTTTTTGCTTGCAAGTCGTGTAAACTCCACAGTTCTGTGCAGTCCCATAAAACATTTCTGTAAACATCCTTCTGTGCAGAACTTAGATAAATAAGCACACCTGGCCCTAGAGGAGGCTATGAAATGTTATCTTTTAATTTAGTACTGAAATTGGAGCATTGTTACTCAGTGAAAGAAAAAATGGATTTCAGGGTAGGGCAGAAGACCTCACTGCCATAATCTAAAAAAGTTTTTACAATGTGAGAAAAAATTTAAAATAAAATATACAATAAACAAATAGGTCACAGATCAAAGCATTTACAACAAAAGTTTTTGTTGTTGTTGTTGTTGAGTTGGAGTCTCATTCCTTTGCTCATGCTGCAGTGCAGTGGCACGCACACTCACGGCCACCCCAGCATCGAACATCTGGGCTCCAGCGATCCTTCCACCTCAGCCTTCCGAGTAGCCAGAATTACAGACGCACACTACCATACCCGGCTATTTTTCAATTTTTTTTATTTTTATTGTAGAGACGAGGTCTCACCAAGTTGCCCGGACTGGTCTTGAGCCCGTGGGCTCAGGCAATCCACTCACCTCGGCCTCCCAAAGCGCTGAGATTATAGGCTGAGCCACCAAGCCCGGCCTACAACAAATGTTTACAGAGGTTATCTTTGGGTAATTGTGCATTAATTTGCTAGGGCTGCTGTAGCAAAGTACTGCAACCTGCCTGGCTTAAACAATAGAAATTTGTTAGCTCATAGTTCTGTGGGCTAGAAGTCCTAGATCAAGGTGTTGGTAGGGTTGTTTTTTTGTGGGGGAAGCTGTGAAGGAAAAATCTATTCCAGGCTTTTCTTCCTGTTTTGTAGATGGCTGTCTTCTTCCTGTATCTTTTCACGTGGTGTTCTTCTGTGTCCCAATTTCCCTTTTTTATAAGGACATAAGTTATATTGGATTAGAGGCCACCAGTATGACTTCATCTTACCTCAACTAATTACATCTGCAATTAATCTATTTCCAAGTAAGATCATTTTCAGGAATTGGGGGTTAAAATTTCAACATATAGATTTTTGGGGGACTCAATTCAAGCTACAACAGAAGGTGTAAGCAACTTTTTAATTTTATTTTTCCCAAGAACTATTGTGCTGTTTTGGGTTATTTTGGTAATTTTTAAAAGATGAATTTTTTTTAAACGCAAAAGTTCAAAATGTTTGGCATACTTGTTATGCTTATACAATTCTGTTAATAGCCTCAAACTATGATTTAATGTTACCCAGATATTTTTTATCTTCAATGAAAAATGTTGTTTTGTAGCAGAATCAATAGAGGATTGCCTTAAGATTTGTCACAACAGGTTGTTACATCTCTCTTCAGTACATTTTTATGAGTGTTTTGTTTTGCCTGTTTGTTTAAATCTTCAGGGCTCCATATGTTCACAAAATTACTTCACATGCATTCAGCCCTAGGGCTTATGTCCTTCAATAGAAATGGCTTCAAGTCTGGGACTTTTTAACCATTCATTATATTTCTGACTTCAATGCTGAATTGGTGGGAAATTATATCCTCTAGGCCTCATTCCCGATGATACAGAGACACTGAGTGGGAGTTTGTGAGTGATGACTTTTCCAGTAGAATGTGAAGGTAATTGTAACAGTTTGACATACAAGAATAGAGTGCCTGCTTCAGACATGAGGACATGGGGAACAAACCAAGATAAAAGGAAGACTTGGAAACAAAGGCGACATTCTGAACCAGTTTTTTCCAAGTACTTTACACCAGAGGAGAACTTGTTAATGAATAACCACTATTGAATAGCTGCCATGAAGGCAAACAGAGAGCTATTCTACTATTAGTTACATTTTCATGCAAACGTTACTCATTTGTTCCTGAAAAACCAAATATTCCTTATCATCCCTGAAGTATAAGATAGAGAGGAATGCTTAGGTAACCAACACCAACCAAAAGAGGATGTAGGAAACAGGAGTAATAAAGCAAAGTTGACCACAGACAAGACAGTAAAAGCCAACAGGAAAAAAAGGAATGGAAGCCCACATTTGATGTGAAGAAATGTGTGGTTCATAAGCCCCAGAATAGAACTTCAGAGTTAGCTTAGTCAATGTCAGGCAGAGAGGGATTATTATGTTCTTAGAAGCACAACTCTCATATAAAAGTATTTGGTTGTGTGTTTGTTTTAAATCCTGGTTACTATAAAAATTTAGAGCTTTATTTATATATTGCAATGATTTGTTTAGCATCAGCAATATAACGGGAATCATAAATATTAAAAACTTTCAAACCATTTTAACAACATAATACTATATTCATTATTCTATTCCTGATTGGTTTTTTACTTAGAAACAAATTTTAATTATTTATTTTTTTTAGTGGAGCATCTCTTGTAATCTTAATTTGTTATTCTCCAATAAATCTCTATTTTTTTAGTCTGCTTCCTGGAACATCTTCTAATCACAACCCCATACCTCCCTTATGAGAGATCACTCAGAAAATCACATTATTCCACAGAACATGTCATTTTAGTTAATAATATATTAAATAAATACCAATTAACAGTCACATTTCTTGAGTTAATATTTTTAATTGTTTTTCATTTGTTAGTCTTTTTCAATAATAAGTGATTGCATTTCAGTTTTTTAATGGTTCCTCTCAAATTTAAAAAAAAAAGTCAAAAAATCCAAATAAAACTTCCAGATTTAGGGTTTTATATATGGCACTACACAATGTTATCTATATTTAAAATGTTGAGTAAATTGGATGCGTTATATAAGCAAGGCTTTATTTTCTATTGGCTTCCAAAAAGACATAGGTCACACAGAATCTGTATGTGTCTTTCATGGTCTGATCTAAGTGTCAATTTGAAGACATAGTTCAATGTTAATAACTGAAGCTAGGAGGAATTTATCATGTTACACGTTTGAAATAAATACATCTGAGAAAATTTTAAAAAATTTAATCAGACCTCATGAATAATTTTAGTTTGAATGAGATGTTTTAATCTTGAAAAGTATAAAGAAGCTACAATTTTAAAAGTAATGCTAATGAAATGGAAATTTTTTGACAAGATAGAATCTGTTAGGCAGCACATCACTTGAAAATTTCTCACTCCAATTACTTTCCTTTTGATTTAAACAATGGCATACCTAGTACATGTGACACCCTGAGCAGGTCATTCTTAACATTTCTCATATTTCTATAGCAAAAGTATATTCAGTATTAACCTTGAAAGAATCATTAATGATTATTCAATCATTCTTTAATTTAAAATCAGGCAATTTAAAAGAAAAAAACCAACTTAAAAATAATATTCAAATATGTATTCTATTATTAAGTTTGTATTTACTCCACCCCCCAAAAAATTAACCCCCCATGTTCAGTCTATTATACTTTAAAAGACAAGGAAAAGTTTTTAAAGACAAGGAAAAGTTCTAATTAGTCACAGAGAATGACAGATAGTTATTCATGCTGGGGTTTTTTTTTTTTTTTTTTTTTTTTGCTTTTACAATCACTGTACTTTGACCATTTATTTAAGATCTACTTTTTAAATATAAGATTATATAAATAATACTGGGTGGTGGAAACAAGATCTGTACTAGAATGACCCTGAAGGATTCTGAACTATTAAGAACGTAAGCTAGACGTGAACACAATAGCTTCTCGGTCTTTTGGCTAGGATCAAGTGTAGAAACAAACACATTTTGCTGAGTTCATGTGTATGTTGGAGGCTGCAAATATAAAAGAAGAGAAACACTCAAGAATATTCTAAAAGGTTCTTTTCCAACAAACATTATTTATGTGTTCATGTGATGTAAAACATTTACATTTAAAGAGACCACTTGGCTTTCTAGGCTTAAATTTTTTTTCAGATCTGTTCAACATTAGAAACATAGACATAAAATATTTATTCCTTTTATCCCTGAAAAAGTGTTCTACTGAATTTGTATTAGTTTAGTTACAGAAATAGATCAGAGGGTGTTAATCCATGAGAAACGTGTCTCCTCCTCCCATTCTCCTTTCTTTTAAAACCAAGAGATGCATATAATTTAACCATGCTTGCTTTGAGTAACAACCAGCATGGGGTTGAAATGCATTGACTTTACTTTCTAAGGAAGTACAATACTTCACATTTTTAATGCATCACTGAACAGAGGTCAAGTAGGGTAGTACCAGCATAATACAGCACATCAAAACTACCCACACTAATGTAACTCAATATGCCCTGTGTATATTTCTCCCACATTAACAAGTGGATCATCAATCTCCTAGCCAACATATGCTCAGCTGTAAATTTATGGTACCATAAACCCGATATGTTCCTGCTCAGTTTTCATGATTTTCCCTGATATGTTAACACTTGGCAACTAAAAAAAAAAAAAGACAAAATATTAATTTTTGATTGCCAGATTAACTTAAAGTTATTATTATTTTTCACTGAGAATTTTGGAGAGTTACATAAACTCTATCAAAAATAATGGCTGTATCCAACAAAATATTTCTATTGTAGTTATCTGTCTGGTGTCCTCCTAACTTTCCTTGTAGCTATTTAACTAAAATTAGCAGCTGGGAGAAACAATAACCTTGAGGAGGTGTAATTATTGTTAGAAAACATAATTTACATAATTCTTAAAGTTTTTGCTTTACAATCACTGTGCATTTATTTGAAAATTTGAAAATTGCCCAAGATAAGATAATTAGAAATTATGTGACTATGGAAGTAGGAATTTCTTTTTTTATTTTAATTTTTTATTTTAAAGATGTGGGGTACAATTCAGGGTTAGGTATACAGATATTCATTATGCAGGTACCCTTGTTGATAAGGTGTGCCCCTCCCCCTTCTCCAGGCAGATTCCCACTACTGCCAATCCTGCTTCTCCACTCTGCTTCCAGCAGTTTCCTGCTACTGCCAATCCTCTTCTTACAGTATTACGATAATTGTTCAAGGTGTACTTATGAGTGAGAACATGTGACACTCAGTTCTTTGTTTCTGTGAAAGATCACTGAGTATTATAGACTCTAAATCCATCCATCTTGCTGTGAAATTCATGATTTTGTTCTTCTTGATGGCTGCATAATATTCCATCATGTGTATATACCACATTTTTTAATCCAGTCCTATTTTGATGGGTATCACCATTGGTTCCATGTTCTTGTTACTATGAACAATGCTGTGATAAACATTTATGTGCAAATATCTTTTTTTATAGAGTGATTTGAATTATTTCGGGTATATTCCCAGTAGGGAGATTGCAGGTTTGTTTGGAGGGTCGATTTTTCGATCTTTTAGGAATTGCCACACTGTTTTCCACAGAGGCTGTACTAGTTTACACTCCCACCAACAGTGTAGAAGTGTTCCCTTTTGCCGCATCCTCTCCAGCATCTGTTGCTTTTTGAGTTATTAGGTATTTCGTTAATGTAGGTAATGAATAACCTATCTTCCCCAAGTTAACGCATTTTCCTTACTCTTTATTATTTGTGGAAGTTTTGATGTATATTTCATTTTAATTACCATAGATCAACAGTGACATTTATTTCAACAAGTGAGAAAAATGGAGGAGTCTTTTGGCTTATTTTAACAAGTCTCATTATTTGGTTATGCAATCTTATTTCCATACTGCAAAAGGGAGTTTTATGTTTAAAAGATTTTTATTTCCTCTTCCTTTAAATCTAAGGATTTAGCAAATGTGCATATTTTTCTTCTCTAAAAAAGTCCCTATTAGACATTTATTTCCTAAACATGTGAACATGATACATATTTGGGGGATATAAAATTAGTAAGATAAGCTTCCGGGCTTTTAAAAATTTGTAATCTAGTGAAGAAAATGTATATTGTAGAAGAGGGTGTTTTGCTTTTTTTCTCAGATAACAACATTTGGAAACATCTTGAAAACTTGTATTTTAAACCTAGAAGATACAGCTCAAGTTATTTTGATGCATGTCTGCATGTTCTAAGGATTCATGGAGTAGTTTGACCTCTGACACTGCAAATAATGAAATTGATGCTATCTCCTGGAAAGAAGAGTTAATTTTCAGAGCAGATGACTTGTCTTCCATGGCTGCCGAGACTAGGACCTGGGACTGAAAGACGAATGAACAGAGCACACAGTCCAAGATTGCTTTCCTCGGATAAAGTTACAAATTCACTTAGAGAGGATAGAACTGGGACACACTGACTTGTTTATTTGGAATAAATAAGTGAAAATACACTTCTTGAGAACACAAATTTGTGTTCTTAAAACTAATTATCAGATTACCTTCTCATAATGATTTCAAAGGCATATTTACTCTGAGCTTATGGGAATTCTTGCTAAGGATATTCAATGTCTAGCAACTGCAAAATGATAGGGTTTGAGTTTTGAAATAAAGGTTGATAAAATTTCTAGAAGAAAGAATAACCTAACTAATTCTATAAAGTTGAAATGATTTTAAAAATCAAGAGATAATCTAAATGTTCTATAGTGGAATACAAGTTAAGAAAACTATACAGCATCAATATTTTAAAAATCAGGTCATTGAAAGTATGTTTTAGATACAAACTGATTGCAAATGAAAAAACCTTCATGACACAGTGAGTAAGTGAAAAATGCAGGTTTTAAATCAGCATTACATTGGTGGATTTCATGAAAAGTCTATCAACATAAAAGTAAAGACACAAAAATATATGTTACAATATATTTAATAGTACTCAACTAATATTTTCTTTATTGAATTATAAGCATGCATTTTATGAAAAATTTGAATGCAATTATTAATTTATTATACATGTACTTCAAATTATTTCAGTTTAAACAATTGTAGTAAAAATACCTATTATGTAAATATTGTCATTTATAAAAATTAACTAATTTTTATAGTATATTTCTATATAGTATAAATCAATCAGGCAAGATTTAAGTATATTATTACATATTAAGTCACTTAATCCTTATAACAAGCCTATAAATTGGAAATTATTATTATTTCCACTCTATACATGAGTACAGTGATGATCTGTGATATTAACATTCGTTGTCACAGGGCTAACAAGAGGCAGAGCTGAATTCTGAATCCAGTATTCATTGCCCCAGAGTCTAATCTCTTATAAACCACAAAATCTCATTATAAGGTAACTGTTTAAAACAATGTAGAATTGCTACTATTTTGTCAGTTTACCGAAATTTATGTGATTTAAAAATCATTTTTATTCATAAATTCCATTTTTTCATTGTACAGATCTGAGTTTTAACATATTCAAAGATTTGTATAACTGCTATAAAAAACAGGATACAGGACAAATCTTTTATCACCCAAATTCTTTCATATTGTCTCTCTGTCTCTGTAGTCAATCATTTCTCCCATTCCTACACCTAGCAGTTACTGATTTTTTTTTGCCTCTAGAGTTTGACCTTTGAGAGGATGTCACATAAATAGCATCACACATCATGCAGTCTTTTGAGATTGGCATCTTTCATTTAGCATAATGTATTTTAAGTTCATTCAAGTTGTTTCCTGTATCAATAGCTCATCACTTTTTATTGCTAAATATCATTCTATTATATGGATGTACAACAGTTTTGTTAATCCATTCATCAATTGAATAGTATTTGGATTGTTTCCTTTCTGGGGTAATTACAAGTAATGCTGCTATTATTGTGTAAGTTTTGGGTAACAAATCTTTGCATTTTTCTAGGGCAGAATTTTTCAGCCTCATTACAATTGATATTTTGTATTTGATAATTGATAATTGATATTTTGTATTGTGGGAGCTGGCTTGGACTTAGGGAGTTTTCATAAAATACCCAGCCTCTATAAACCAGATTCCAGAAGCATTCCCGTTGTAACAACCAAAATTCTCTCAAGATTCTGCAAATGTCCTCTGGGTGCAAAATTGCCCACAGATAACCATTATTCTAGGATAAATACATCAAAGTGGTATTTCTAGGTCAGATGTATGTATGTTTAACTTTATTTTTTAAAAAAAGAGCAAAGCGGCGGAGCTTGGTGGCTCAGCCTGTAATCCCAGCACTTTGGGAGGTGGAGGTGAGTGGACTGCCTGAGCCCGCGAGTTTGTGACCCACCTGGGCAACTTGGCGAGACCTCATCTCTACAATAAATCAAAAAATTAGCCGGGCGTGGTAGCACACACCTATAGTTCCGGTTACTTGGAAGGCTGAGGCAGAAGGATCGCCAGAGCCCAGCAGGTTGAGGTTGCGGTGACCGGGAGCATGCCGCTGCACTCCTGTCTGGGCGACAGAGTGAGACTCCAACTCAAAAAAAAAAGAGCACAACTGTATTCAAGGGTGGCTGTATCATTTTGTGTTCCCACCAGCAACATGCAATCTTGGCAGTATGTCTTTGTCATTTTTTTCTTTAATTTTAGCCATTCTAATCGTGATAGTGGTACTCATTATGTTTTTAATGTTGTTGGGCATCTTTTCATGTGCTTATTTTCTGTCTGTATATCTTTTTTGTAAAGAGTCTGGTCGGGTCCCTTACTTTTTAATTTTTTTTAAATTGGACTTTTTAGCCAGGAACAGTGACTCAAGACTGTAATCCCAGCACTTTAGGAGGCCGAGACAAGAGGATTGCCTGAGCTCAAGGGCTCACGACCAGCCTGGCCAACTTTGTGAGACCTCATCTCTACAATAAATCAAAAAATAAGCCAGGCATGGCAGTGTGCACCTGTAGTTGCAGCTACTTGGAAGGCTGAGGTGGAAGGATCACCTGAGCCCAGCAGGCCAAGACTGTGGTGGCCATGAGCATGCCACTGTACTCTAGCCTGGGCAACAGAGTGAGACTCCAACTCAAAAAAAAAAAAAAAAATTGGACTTTTTTTCTTTTTATTGATACACACAGATGTACATATTTTTGGAGTACATGTGATAATTTCATGCATTCATATAATTTGTAGAGATTATATCATAGTAATTGGGATATCCATCACCTTAAATATTTGTCTTTTCTTTATGTGAGGAGCATTTGAATTATTATCTTCTAGTTATTTGAAATGTAACATAGTTGCTAACTATAGTCTCACCCTACTACTCTATCAAACATAAAGTCTTAGTTCTTCTACCCAGCTGTATATCATACCCATTAAACAACCTCTCTTCATCCTCCCAAATCACATGAGCTACTCAGCCTCTAATAACCACCAATCTAGTCTTTATCTTCATGAGATCCACTTTTTTAGCTCTCACATATGAGTGAGAGCATAAGATACTTGTCTTCCTGTGCTTTTGTTTATTTCATATTAAAATAAAGACCTCCAGCTCCTTTCATGTTGCTGCAAAAGATGGGACTTCATTCTTTTTTGTGGCTCAAATATATTTAATGTATGTATATTCTCTCTATATATACCATATATTCCTTATCAATTCACTCACTGATGGGTACTTAATAAATTTGCAATTTTTCACTTTCCTAATACTGAGAGCAGGTGAAAATTAAAAAAATCTTAAGCTGATAGCAGCAAACTTTGGTCATTAAGCACAAGTGAAATGGCCTTTTCTAAATTGTCACCTTTTTAACAATACAGCTGAAAGTCGTAGATATGTCTAGTATTTGCCTCAGACACCACTCTGACTAGCATTCCATACTTTGTATTTTTATTCAGATTATAAACCAAATATATATTTTATATGTGTATATGTATATATTTCTTCATTTATGTTTCATCATTACATCACTATTTGTCTCACTATTGTTAGCCTTAGGAAAGCCACTGTAGATAGTCCCCGCCATTTTGCCAACACAAACCAGGATGGAAACTTAGCAGCTGACCACCGACCACAGAGTACATTCTGTCATATGTAACACCTAGCCTAACTACAAGGCTTCCTCTCAACTTACTTAACCAAAAGACTCAGTTACTCCCTAGCAAAGCCAAAATTTTTCCACCAAGCCCTATAACTGCCATATCCTGTAAACAGTAGTGGGCTTCAGTTTCCTGGAGTCCCCTCAGCAGGTTCTCCTCCTTGGGATAAACCTGTGTTGCTGTTGAGTCACTGTCTCCCATCTCTCTTTTCCTATCTGCTCATTTTCTTGATCTAATATTTGGTGCCGAAACCCAGCAACAGAGTTTAAGCTTCCACCACAGGCTAACTCCTAAGTTGTCCCCATACCACACCCTATTCTCCATTTGTTCTCCCCATCCTCTCTCCTCTCTCACCCCTTTCCTCTTTCCTTTCTCCACAACTTAGGTGGCTCTAGCAGGATCATCCCCATTGCTGGACACTTCATCCAACACTGCTGACTAATCACTGGGTGAGTTTTTCCTTCCTCCTACTCTGGATTCCTCTCTTTTGCTTGTTTTTGTCCAAGATGGAAAAGCCAATCAAAAACCCTGGGGCTGGATGAGAGGTCCCTCTTGGCTGCCATTGGGTCATGCCCAGGTAGTCGTGGTGGTTGCTTTTCAAGGGGACACTCTGAAAGCAAACTTCCACAATCCTCATAGAAACAGCTGAAATCTGTGGGGACACGCCATCCTTCCACTGTTTCTCACTCTCAGGCCCCTGGGGATAAAATTACTCACCCCTCCAAAATTCTTTAAACTTGGATCAAGCCTCCTCTAAACCACCCTGAAACACTCCTCTCAGATGTCTCCTTCACAACCTCAAAAATTTAAGTTTGACTCTAAGACCAAAGTGTATCATTTTCCTCTGTAATACAGTTTGACCTTGACATCAATTAAACAATAATAACCGGTAACCTGAAAACAGAACTTTTAACTTCCAAATTCTCTGTGTTCCTAGCAATTTGACCCCCAAATTCTCCCTAACCTCAACAATTTACTCCGACACAATGAAAAATGGTCCAAGGTCCTCTATGCTCAAGCTTTCCTCTATCTCTAATCCAAGGTCTTCCTCTGTTAAACCTATAATTCTTTTCAAATTCTCCTTATTCACAACCTCCTTCTTCCTCTCCCTCTCCCCTTCACACTTACTCTCATATCCACCATCCCCCATTCCCCAATTACCCCCAAGGTCCTGCTCCCATCCTTCCTCTCAGAGAGGTGGCAGAGTTCATGTTCCCTTCTCCTTGTCTGATCTCTCTCAAACTGAAAAATGACAAGGCTCCTTTACCTCTGACCTGGCTACCTACCATAAAGAATTTCTCCATATCCTCCAATCCTATGACTTTGCCTGGCATGATCTATATGTTGTCCTTTCCTCCTTCTTTTCTCCAGAGGAGAGGGAACACATCTGGGCAGCAACTCAATCTCATGTTGACACTCTCCATCAGCAGGACCCAACTCATAATCCCATAGGTGCCATGGCAGTGCCCCCCCACAGAGCCTTCCCGAGAGTATCAAATTAACTCTCCAGATAGACAGAAAAGAAAAACTAATTAAATAGTTTTAGAGCTACCTTGTCTCTTCCAACTAATAGGTATAGTAACTTGCCTATTAGCTAGAAAAGAAGGCAGCTCTAAAACTAGTTAGTCATGGAAAAATCAGCAGTCGCTCAGCAAGATGGTGATGAGACAAGCCAAACTGTGATGATCTCCACAAAAGGTGGCTACTGAAAGCAGTTCCACCTGCCCCCACAGTCGCTGCCTACATGGGGGGTGGCTACTATAGTCAGTCCCATGCAGCAAACAGCCTCCGTCACACTACGGCCTCCACAAGGGATTACTGCTGTTTGCTACCAGTTGCTGAACAGTTGCTAATGCTTCAGCTTTTGGCTCCAGTCCCAGGGAATTCCCAGCTCCCTCCTCCACCCCAAGCCACCAGCAGCACACCAAATGCAGTGCCCAACTATATCAATGGTTCCCAATACCTGATGCCAGACACACTCCATCATCGGCCATCATAATGGATCATCTATGAACCCAGACAAGTGGAAAGAAAGGAAGAGTGGAGAGAAAGGATCAATGAGAGAGGAACTGCCCACCACAGCCATTTTCCAGGCAGAGATTTGCACTGCCCATCCATCTACAAGCAGTCTTCACCTTGTTTTCTAAGGTAACCTTGCCAAAACAGGAGACATAAGCCCCTTTCCTATGCTGAATCAGACACAGAAAACTCAGTCCTGTGTGGCAGACCTCTCAGGCAGCAAGCCAAAGGAACCAACCCAGATATAAGCAAATCTATCTGCCTGCAATGAGAGCAAAGGGGAGGGGCTAGAGATCAGAGTTGAAGAGACTTTAAACACTCAGGAAAGACTCCAGAGATGGTCTGGTTTCTTTTTTTGATTTTATTGTTTTGACTGTTTGTTTTGTTCACTTTTGTTTGCTTTTTAAATTAGACTACCTGTTTGTGTTGGGGAAAAACACATCAAAAGTCATGATTATATTGGACTGTCTTTGTGTGATTACCAGTACACTTTAGGGAATTTGTCTGTTTGCTTTTTACTCTTTTCTGGCCTTGTGTCTCTTTTCATTCATTAGCTGGTATGTATGTATGCTTTCCCTCTTACTCTTCTCTCTCTCCAACTTCCTCTTGACCCTCTCCCCCATTCTTCCATTATTTTCCTTTTTCTTACCTCCTTTTGTTCCAGGGAGAAAACTTAAACCCCACTGCATGGACAGATTGTAAGGCAGTGGGAGGTGGGTTCCAGTGTGCCCATACACCTATTGGTGGATACTGAGAACTGCAAATAGATTCTGAATCACAGCTTCCCCCTCAATTAAATCTCAAAACTGCAAAAAGTACAGCCCCAATTCACAATACAGCTTCAAAAGTGAACAAAGCCAAAGGATCCTCATAAGGAAGAAGAGGAGATTGAACAAAAAGAAGTCAAAGCAACCCCGTCATCCCTGAAAAACAGAATTAAAGAAGGGGAGAGAAAGGGGGGGAGAAAAATCTACACAAATGAAGAAAAACCCAAAGAAGAATATGGGTCTCTCACAGACCTCTGGGAAGTCAGACACTAAGAAAACTGACTTTGGAATGCAAGCAATGAAGATCCCCCAGAATGACTGGCCTCAAACTATGAACCCAGATATCAAGACATAAATGGAGAGATTAAAAAGAATTGAGGAGAAACAAGAGGAAACTAGGAAGGAGGTGATATCTGAGATAACAGTAATAAAAAATACTGTGAATGAAATAAATAACAAACTGATAAGCATGGAAAGCAGAATTAGCCAAGCAGAAGAAAGAATCTCAGAGCTTGAGGACCAAAATATAGAACTAACCCAAACTGTCAAAAACATAGAAAAGAAGCTTAAAAAGACAGAACAAAACCTTCAAGAGATGAGCGATTACTTCAAGAGACTGAACCTAAGAGTAATTGGATTTCCTGAGGCAGAAAGAGAGACAAACACAACCCTGGAACAAACATTCCATGAAATTATTCAAGAAAACTTCCCTCATTTCATCATTGGTATGAAAATTCAAACACAAGAGATTCAGAGAACCCCTGCAAGACAACAAATGAGAAACCAACTCCCAGACACATAATAATTTGCCTAAACAAAGTAGATATAAAAGAAGAAATCCTAAAGGCAGCAAGAGGAAAAGGTCAGATTACCTACCATGGAAGACCAATTAGAATAACAGCAGATTTATCTATAGAAACCATTCAGCCTAGGAGACCTTGGACCCTATCTTCAAAGTTCTAAAAGATAAACAATTTCAACCAAGAATAACCTACCCAGCCAAGCTAACCTTCATCAGTGAGGGAGAATTACAATCTTTCCTAGATATCCAATCCCTAAGAACTTATGCTGCCACCAGACCACCTTTACAAGAAACACTTAAGAAAGTATTAAACACGGAAGAAAAGGAAAAAATAATAACAATTCTTCACAGGAGTACAGGAAAAAGATTAAAAACATACATGAACCAACCCCAAAACCCAAAGAAAAACAACAAACAAACAGGAACAACAACAAAAACTCTATAAGAATCTTATGATAGGGATAAACTCTCACATTTCAATAATTAGCCTGAATGTGAATAGACTAAATGCACCACTGAAAAGACATAGAATGGCAAAATGGATAAAATATCACCAGGCAACAATATATTGCCTTCAAGAGACTCATCTCACTAGAAACGACACTTACAGACTCAAAGTAAGAGGATGGAAGACAAAATTTCAGGCGAATGGAACACAAAAGTAAGGAGGAGTCACAATCTTAATCTCAGACAAAATACCCTTCAAGCTATCAAAAATTAAAAAAGATATAGAAGGCTACTGCATAATGATAAAAGGTTCAATTCATCAGCAAGAAATATCCATCCTAAACATATATGCACCCAACATAGGAGCGCCAACTTTCACAAAGCAGCTTCTAGGTAAACTCAAAAAAGATATTGACTGTAACACTATCATAGCTGGGAACGTTAATACCCCACTCGCAACCCTAGACAGATCATCAGTACAAAATATCAGCAATGAGACCGGAACCTCAATGTGACTCTTGACCAAATGGACTTAATTGATACCTACAGAACACTCCACCCAGTGACCACAGAATATACATTCTACTTATCACCACATGGAATGTACTCTAAGATCGACCACATACTTGGCCATAAATCAAGCATAAACAAATTTCAAAAGATCAAAATTTTGCTATGCACCTTCTCGAACCACAGTAGAATAAAAATAAACATCAACACCAATAAGGTTCCCCAAAAACCCACAAAGACATGAACTCTAGACAGCATAATGCTAAACAACTCCTGGGTCAATGATGAAATCAAAACAGAGCTTAAAAGATACCTGGAAAGAGGCCAGGCGCGGTGGCTCAGCCTGTAATCCCATACTTTGGGAGGGCGAGGTGAGTGAATTGCCTGAGCCCGCGGGTTCAAGACCTGCCTGGGAAACTTGGCAAGACCTCATCTCTACAATAAATCAAAAAATTAGGTGGTTGTGGTAGTGAGCACCTGTAGTTCCAGCTACTGAAGAGGAAGGATCACCGGAGCCCAGCAGGTCGAGGCTGTGGTGGCCAGGAGCATGCCATTGCCCTCCATTCTGGGCCACGGAGTGAGACTCCAACTCAAAAAAAAAAAAAAAAAATACCTGGAAACAAATGAAAATGAAGCAACATCTTACCAAAATCTCTGGTATGCCATGAAAGCTATAATAAGGGGGGAATTCATATCTCTACAAACGCACATGAAGAAAATGGAATGATCACAAATTAACAGTCTAACAAGTCACCTAAGGAAGCTGTAAAAGCAAGACCACCAAAACCCTAACTTCAGCAGAAGAATCCAGATCACCAAAATAAAAGCCCAAATTCGGAACATAGAAAACAAAAATATAATACAAAAAAAACTCAACAAAGCAAAAAGCTGGCTCTTTGAAAGGATAAATAAGATCGATGGTCCCCTAGAAGACTGACCATGAAAAAGAGAGAAAAAGCCCAAATAAACACAATCAGAAACACAAAAGATGAAGTCAGTTCTGACCCTGAAGAAGTATAAAAGATCATTAGAGACTACTATGTACACTTGTATGGACACAAACTTGAAAACCTTAAGGAAATGGAGGACTTTCTCACATCACACAACCTGCCTAGATTGAAAGAAGAAGAAATCGAGACTCTAAATAGACCAATAACCGTCAAGGAAATTGACTATATAATAAGAAAACTACTACAAAATAAAGCCCTGGACCAGATGGCTTTTCAGCAGAATTCTATAAGACATTTAAGAAAGAACTGATTCCAATCCTACTGAAAGTATTCCAGGCGATTGAGAAAGATGGGCCTCTCCCCAAATCATTTTATAAAGTGAACATCACATTGATACCCAAGCCAGGTAAAGATCCAACAAAGAAAGAGAACTACAGGCCAATATCTTTGATGAAATACATGCTAAAACTCTCAACAAGATCCTAGCCAACCAGATTCAACAACACATCTCAAAAATCATCCATTATGACCAAGTAGGCTTTATCCCTGGGACTCAAGTCTGGTTCAACATTCATAAGACCATAAACGTAATTAAATACATCAACAGACATCAAAACAAAAACCACATGATTATATTATTAGATGCAGAAAAAGCTTTTGATAAACTCCAGCTCCACTTCTTGATTAAAAACCCTTGAACATCTAGGCATACACGAAACATAGCTCAAAATAGCAAAAGCCATCTACAAGAAACCCACATCCAGCATACTCCTAAAATTGGTACCATTTTCCCTGGGAACTGGTACAAGACATGGATGCCCACTCTCACCCCTCCTGTTCAATACAGTATTGGAAATCCTAGCTAGAGCAATCAGAAAAGGGAAGGCAATCAGGGATGTCCAAATAGGAAAAGAGGAAGTCAAGTTATCTCTCTTTCCAAATGACATGATTGTATTCCTTGAAAACCCAAGAGAATCTGTCAAAAAACTCCTTGCACTGATAAAGCATTTGGCAAAGTTTCAGGGTATAAAATAAATGTGCAAAAGACAATTGCATTTCTTGACACCATTAATAAACAAACAGAAATCCAAATAAAAAGCTGGGCTCGGTGACTCAGCCTGTAATCCCACACCTTGGGAGGCTGAGGTGAGTGGATTGCCTGAGCCTGAGGGTTCGAGACCCGCCTGGGCAACTTGGCGAGACCTCATCTCTACAATAAATCAAAATCAGCTGGGCATGGTAGCACGTGCCTGTAGTTCCAGCTACTTGGAAGGCTGAGACAGAAGGATCGCTGGAGCCCAGCAGGTCGAGGCTACAGTGGCCAGGAGTGACCACTACACTCCAGTCTTGGTGATAGAGTGAGATCCCCAACTCAAAAAAAGAAAAAGAAATCCAAATAAAAAGCACAATCTCATTCACAATAGCCACAAAAAAAATGAAATACCTTGGCATCTTCCTAACCAGAGACGTGAAAGACCTTTACAATGAAAACTACAAAACACTGCTCAAAGAAATCCAACACGAAACAAACAAGTGGAAAAATATCCCATGCTCATGGATTGGATGAATCAACATTGTGAAGATGTCCATCTTACCTAAGGCAATCTACAGATTTAACGCAATACCCATCAAATTACCAGCAACATTCTTCTCAGATCTAGAAAAAGCAATACAAGAATTCATATGGAAACAAAAACAACCAAGAATAGCCAGAAAAATCCTCAGGGGGAAAAAAAAAAGCAGGAGGTATCATGTGACCGACTTTAAACTTTACTATAAAGCTGCAATAATCAAAATAGCCTGGCATTGGTACAAGAACAGGCATATAGACCAATGGAATAGAATTGAGATTCCAGAAGCAAAACCTCAATTTCTCAACCAACTCATCTTCAACAAAGCCTCCACTACCCACCACTGGGGAGAGGAGAACCTATTCAGTAAATGGTGCTGAGAAAACTGGCTGACCATATGCAGAAAATTCAGACAGGATCCCTACCTATCCCCATACACAAAAATTAACTCTAAATGGACCAGAGACCTAAATGTAAAACCACAATCCATAAGAACTTTAGACAATGCAGGACACACTTTTATGGAAGTTGGAACTGGCAACCAACTCCTGATCAAAACCCCAATTGCCCATGCCATAAGAGATAAGACAGACAAGTGGGACCGCATTAAACTGACAAGATTCTGCAAAGTCAAAGAAACTATCAAGAGAGCAGGGAGACAGCCCACAGACTGGGAAAAAGTATGTGCCAACTCCATGTCTGACAAAGACCTAACATCAAGGATCTACAAGGAACTCAAATGTGCTGAAAAGAAAAAAAAAGAAAAAAAAAACCATTACGAAGTGGGAAAAAGATATGAATAGACACTTCTCAAAAAAAGACATATGAGTGGCCAACTGAGACATGAAGAAATGTTCAGACTCACTAGTCATCAAGGAGATGCAAATTAAAACTACACTAAGATACCACCTAACTCCAGTCAGAATGGCCATTATCAATTGCTCGAAAAATAACATATGCTGGAGAGAATGTGGTGAAAAAGGAAAACTTCTACACTGTTGGCGGGAGTGTAAACTAGTACAGCCTCTGTGGAAAGCAGTGTGGCGATTCCTAAAAGCTCTAAAAATCGTCCTTCCATATGACCCCACAATCTCCCTATTGGGAATATGCCCTGAAGAACTCCAATCACTCTCTAAAAAAGATACCTGCACACGTATATATGTTTATTGCAGCATTGTTCACAATAGCAAGATCATGGAACCTCCATGCTGTCCATCAAAAGAGGACTGGATTTTAAAAATGTGGCATAGGCAGGCTCAGTGGCTCAGCCTGTAATCCCGCGCCCTTGGGAGGCTGAGGTGAGTGGATTGCCTGAGCCCGCGGGTTTGAGACCTGCCTGGGCAGCGAGACCTCATCTCTACAATAAATCAAAAAATCAGTCGGGCATGGTAGCACGCACCTGTAATTCCGGCTATTCAGAAGGCTGAGGCGGAAGGATCGCTGGAGCACAGCAGGTGAAGGCTGCGGTGGCCGGGAGTGGCCACTGCACTCCAGTCTGGGTGACAGAGTGAGACTCCAACTCCAAAAAAAAACCAAAAAAAAAAAACAAAAACAAAACATGTGGTATGTATACACAATGAAATATTACACAGTCATAAAAAAGAACAAAATCATACATTTTGCAGCAACCTGGATGGAATTAGAGTTTATAATACTGAGTGATCTCTTACAGAAACAAAGATCTGAGTATCACATTTTCTCACTCATAAGTGGACCTTGAACATCTATCGTAATACTATAAGATAAGGATTGACAGTGGCAGGAAACTATGTGGGGGAGGGGAAGGGAGGTGAGATTGATGGTATTCAATATCTGTCTGGGAAGAGGGGCACAACTCATCAACAAGGGTACCTGAACAATGCATATTTGTATACCTAACTCTTAACTGTACCCCACAATTTTTAAAATAAAAAATAAATATTAAAAAAGAAAAAAAATCAAAGAAATTACTCAAGGTCCTGATAAAAATCCTGTGCTTTTCTTCTCCCACCTCACAGAGACCATGCTTAAATATACTACTTTTTCCCTTAATTCTAATAAAGGTAAAATTTACTTACACCTTTATTTTATTTCTTAATCACCCCCAGACATATAATAAAAAAAAACTTCAAAGATTAGAGAATAGTTCCCAAACTTCACATCAGGATCTTATCAAAACTGCCTTTAAGGTTTTTAACAACAGAGATGAGGAGCAAAAAGCTCAAAAATTAAAAAGAAATCAAGTCAGACACCAACTACTGGCAGTAGCCCTTTGGCAGAGTTCAGATGGCTCTAAAAAACCATCCAACACAAAGGTGACTAGACAGGACACTGGGCACTGGCATGCCCAAATCCTAGGCTGCCCCCAACCCATGTTCGATTTGTGGAAGAAAGGACACTGATATTCAGATTGTGACCAGCTAGACTCTCCCTTCTGTGCAACACTCCCCCCCACCCCCAGCAGATTCCCACTACTGCCAATCCTTTTCTTATAGTGTTACAATAATTTTTCAAGATACACTTAGGAGTAAGAAGATGTGATACTCAGTTATTTGTTTCTGTGATAGGTCACTCAGTATTATAGACTCTAAGTCCTTCCTAGTTACTGCAGAGTTCATAATTTTGTCCTTCTTTGTGGCTGTGTAATATTTCATCGTGTCTATGTACCACATCTTTTTTATCCAATCCAGTTTTGATGGGCAGCACTGTTGGTTCCATGTTTTTGCTATTGTGAGTACTGCTGCAGTAAACATGCCTGTAAAGCTATGTTTTTCATAAAGTGATTTGAGTTCTTCCAGGTAAATTCCCAGTAGGGGAATTTGCAGGGTTGTATGGAAGGTTGATTTTCAGATCTTTTCGGAGTCACCAATCTGTTTTCCACAGAAGTTGTACTGGTTTACACTTCCACCAACAGTGCAGAAATCTTCCCTTGTCCCTGCATTCTCTCCAGCATCTGTTTGTTCCCTTGTCTCTGCATTCTCTCCAGCATCTTGTTTTTTGAGTTATTGATGATGGTCATCCTGACTGAAGTAAAATGCTATCTCAGTATGGTTTTAATTTGCAATTTTTGATGACTAGTGAGGCTGAGCATTTTTTCATGTATCTGTTTGTTCTGGCTGCTTGTATGTCTTCTTTTGAGAAGTGTCTATTCATATTTTTTGCCCACTTTGTAATGGAGCTATTTATTTTTTTCTTTTCAGCATCTTTGTATTCCTTGTAGATCCTAGATATTTAGGCCTTTGTCAGATATACAACTGGCAAATATTTTTTCCCTGTCTGTGGGCTGGTGTTGTTTTAAAATAATTGTTAGAATTTACTAATAAAGTCATCTGAGCTTGGGTTTTAGCTTTTGGAAAGCTTTTAAACGTGAACTCTGTTAATAGATAGAGAATAATTCCAATTACCTCTATATTCTTAATATTATTTTTCCTAATTTGTTCATCTAATTTGTTTAAATTATGTTCGGAAAGTGATGCACTTTTCAAAAATCAGCTTGGTGTTTGTTAATACAAAGAACACTTGACATCATGTGGTCTCTGAGTAATTAATACATGAGCACACTCATGCAAACCAAAGAGGAAAGAGAAAATCTGAAACTCCCATCTGAATAAGTCATTCTTTGGAAGAATTTTGTTTAAAACTGATGAAGTTTCTATCCAGTAGATTAATTTATAGTGACAATGACATCCTGTGAATATCCAAAAACTAAACATGTATCTTATAATATTTTAGCTGAAGTCCACAGAGTGGATAATAGTATTCCCTTATATCCACTTAACTTCTGTGGTATCTGTAGTGATATTCTCTCTCTTGTTTCTAAGGATGCTAATTTGGGTCATTTCTTCCCCCCACCCCATTTTGACTAGAGATATATAACTTTTATGGATATTTCCAATCAAGCAGCTTTTGATATTATAAACTTTTCTCTTTTAATTGTTTTTCTGTTTTCAGTGTCAATTTCTTCTCTTTGTTATTTCCTTCCTTCTGCATGTATTGTGTTTTGTTTTGTTTCTAGTTTTTTAAAGTGAAAACTTAGATGATAGATTTGATTTCTTTCATCTGTCTAATACATGCATTTCCCTTTATCCACTGCTTTATATACAACCCTCAACTTTTGAGATGCTGTATTTTTATTTTTATTAAAAGGTCTTAATCTCCTTTTGGATGTCTTATTTGAATTAAGATTATTTAGAAATGTGTTGTTTATTATACAAATATATCATAACAAACATTAGTTGTTTACTAATTTTTTTTTTTAGTTTTATTATGACCAGGAAATATAATTTCAATGTTTTAAATTTAATAGTTTGTTATTTGACTCAGAAAATAGTCCATCTTTGTGATGTTCCATGTGTATTTCAAAAGAATTTGTATTCTACTGACACTGGGTGGAGTATTCTACAAGTGACAGTTGTGTTGGTTGGTGTGTTCTTCACATCTACTACAATCTTTTTTTTTGAGTTGGAGTCTCACTCTGTTGCCCAGACTGGAGTGCAGTGGCCGCTCCCGGCCACCACAGCCTCAACCTACTGGGCTCCGGTGATCCTTCCGCCTCAGCCTTCCAAGTAGCTGGAACTACAGGCGCTCGCTACCATGCCTGGCTAATTTTTGACTTATTGTAGAGATGAGGTCTCACCAAGTTGCCCAGGCGGATCTTGAACCCATGGGCTCAGGTAATCTCAAAGATGCGGGATTACAGGCTGAGCCACTGAGCCCGGCCATCTACTACAATCTTAATGATTTTTTTTTGTTTACTTGTTCTTTTGACTGCTAAGAAATAAGGGTTAAAATCATTACTGAAGTCATAACTGTCTTGTGGATTTGTCTATTTCTCCTTTTATATCAATTAGTTATTGCTTCATGTATTTTAAAGCTTGGTTTTTAGGTACAAACACATTTAAATGTATTGTCTTCCTGATGAATAGATCCTTTTATCAAGTAATATTTTTCTTAATGTCTGTTAATTTTTCTTTTTTGTAAAGCCTACTTTGTTAGATATTAATAAAGCCATATCAGCATATTTTTATTCGTTTACATGATACATCTTTTTTTTTCTATTATATTTTCTTTAAATCTTTTTTTAAACCTCAGGATTATTTAAAAATGCATTGTTTATTATAAAAATATTTGAATTATAAAAAATATTATTCTTTTTATTAAAATCTTATTTTTTTAGCCAGTCATGGAGGTATATGCTTGTAGCTCCAGCTACTTGGAAGGCTGAGGCAGAAGAATCGCCTGAGCCCAGCAAGGTTGAGGCTGCGGTGGCCGGGAGTGTGCCACTGTCTTCCAGCATGGGTGACATATTTCAATAGATATTTTTAATTGTACATTCTACTTAGAGTTAATATTTTACTTCAAATAAAGTATCACCTTACAACTGTATAGTCCCCTTTACCATCCTCCCTTTATGCTGTATTTGTCATATGTATTACATCTACTTACCATTCCACACTACTGGAAACTTTAAGGAAACATTTTCTTCACTGTTAAAAAGAGCACAAATACCTTTCAATATTGCTATCCTTGGAGATGCCTGGAGATAATTTTTGGGACTAAGAGAAAACTTATCCAAGAGGATAAGTTAACATTCTGACAATGGTAGAGAAGAAAGACGAAAGGGAACCATTCTTGCTAAGAATGAAGCAAACCTGCCCAGGTAGTCTTCTGCAGGTTTTCTTTGATGACTTATTAGAATTAGAAAAAGAAATAATTTAATCCTCACTCTTAAATTACTGTATCTTGCAAACCCTAGTGTTCTACGTTGTTGTTAACAAAAATTATTAATGATCTTATTAAGGTACTCTTATGACTTTTCCTGAGTTCTAAATCAGCCTACATTTCTAAAATTATAAAATGCTATCATTCACTGAGGCAAAATATTAGTTGGTATTGACCAACGAATTTATTTATATTACCCTAAAAATTGGGATGTGGTACAGTGAGATGCTTTTAGAAAAGAAAGTGAAGTTTTAAAACTGTTCTATAGGAAAAAATATACAGAGAACAATTTTATTTATCTTCTATGGGCAAAATGTTTGGATATATAGTTATAATTCAATTGCAGTTATGAAGTGATCACATCCAAGTAATAAAACAGCATGTCTTTGGCATTCACTGCCACCATTTCTAATGCTTCTATTAAACTTTTCCTCCATTTGTTTCTCAGCATCTTCAAGGGCTACTCTATTGTATTCGCTAGTAAATCTTTTCACTCACTGTACAGCAGGGCAAATTATGGCCTTTAGCTCAAATCCTAACCCTTAAAGATGCTTGAAAACAAAATGGAGGAATAGTTTAATAGAAGTGTTAGAAATGGTGGCAGTGAATCCCAAAGAAATATTGTTTTATTACTTGAATGTGGTCACTTCACAATTGCAGAATTCATGTGTCAATTGTCTATGGATACCTTCTCACTGCACTGGTAGTAGAAGAATTGCCATAGAGATGAGCAGTTTTAACAGAGACAATATGACCTACACAGACTGTCTATTGTTTTGCCTTTTACAGAAAAAGTTTGTTGAGTCCTGATGTACAGTGCACAGTGGGCATTTTCTGGTGTCCTATATTCATTGATGTATAGCCTGTGCAGGGATTCCACTCCTGAAGCTAGTAACCAATTTAATCTTCCTAATACAGATATTAATGCCCCCCATAGCTCTTGAAGCCACTAAAAAGGGGACCTTTGGAATACCATATTTACTACCACTGATGCCACAGGCCAGATATCTTTGATTGTAACAGGCAAAGATATTTGTGGTCTCCTGAAATCTTTGATGTGACAGAGCTGACAGGTGTTCTCACATGTCTTAAATGTGCATGGCCATGGTAAGTTTCATGAATAAGCAGAAAGTGTCCAAATCGCCCACCTTTGTGTTATATTGTGTTACACAAAACAATCTTCAAAAAGTACTACTTTTGTTGTCCAGCGTCTTCCAAATAATAATGGAACAGTGTAGTTTTGAATTTTTTAAAAATTTATTTCATTTTAAAGATGTGGGGGGTACAATTCAGGATTAGGTATACAAGTGGCCATCGTACAGGTAAATTCCGGGCCTCCCTTTGGTTTCCACTTCACCTGGTTTGAGATCAGTAACGCTTATTAATGCGATGCGCCCCTCTCTTCTGGTAATTTCTGGCTACTATCAATACCTTTCTTATAGCATTATGGTAAATGTTCTCCACTTATGAATGAGAACATATGGTACTCAGTTCTTTGTTTCTATGATAAATCACTGAGTATTACTGTTTCTTTTGTCTATTTTCTTCCTAGGATTTGCTCATGTGTTCATAACCTAGGTCAGAAAATAGATTTGAATGATCGTTTCTATATTGGACTCAGAATTGCATTACTTTTCAGAAAACTGAGACTTTGTATTTGCATCCTTTGTGTCTCTTTCTTTACTTAGAATGAAGTTTTTTAATTTGTTTTTTCTCCAGAAAACCTTTGCCCTTTTAGGTAAATAAACTAATCATAGGTTCTCTTTACCAATCTTCTAAAGACTTGTCTGGACATGTCTGTATTCCAAATAAGCATAATCTGAATTCAAATCTTAATTTTTTTTTTCACCATACATCCGTTGGTACACTTAATCCTTGAAACAACTCTGAAAGAAGATAGCACTATTTCTACCGCATAGATAAGGAAATCAATACATGGAGAGGTTATATAAATTGTTCTGTTTTAAACAGTATGAGCCAGGAAAAAAACTAGATTCTTAAGGTGTGTTTTTGCCACCAGACCATGATGCCAAAATATGAGATGAATAATGGTACATATTTTTTATACTTAACATTTATTTCTATATTTAAAAATTAAAACAAGAATAGCTTCAAACGAAAGGAAACATCAGAAAAGAACTGCTTTGGAATTGGGATAAAGCAGTTTTCGTAATTTACTTTTGGTGACTTGGCATATTAATTGTCTGATTTAGGTGAAAGATCTTCGGATTTTTAATTTCCCTTAAGCACCATCTGGCTAGAGTTGTTTCCTCCTCCCTGAAGGCTTCTTGAATCAGTGATCAACTCTCTAGATCCTGCTCCCACAACATAACCTTCTGTAAAGAATTGTCTTGGTCTATTATACCAGCCTCTGAATTTCAGCCATTTGAAGTAGTTGCAATGGGCAGAAGAAAGAACAAAGCACAGCGACTGCAGGATTTGGTCACAAAATATGGTGTCCTCTCAGATTTGCGAGGATCACAGATGCACTGACACAGGTAGGTCTTCAGAGGAGCCCTATGCTTAGTTTGTCACTTCCCAGAAGTAATTAGACATAGTGAGGAGAAAATTTTCATTTTATAGTTAAAACCTTCTAAACAGATATGAGTAAATAAAAAAATAGCCTGCCAATTTAGTAATATCTTGAAATGATATTCAAATATTATCATTTATATTAGCTGAAATAGCCATATAAAATAACAATAAAGTATAAAATTATTTAGAATTTTGTTCTAAATACCTTACTAGCTTCACAAATTAATAAAGTTTTCTTCTCTTCTATTAATGCTACCTGTCATTTAATGAATACTTAACTACTATCTACTAGCTGATACTTTTTATTTTGTTTTAAATGAACTGACCACAAGGTTTTAAGCATTTTACATATTTTCATGAAGTGCATGAAGAATATCAATATGGCTTTTCCAAAATCAGTGATTCTGTCTATGTGCTATGAGCTTGGTTTGTAGTGTATCAGTCTTTCTAAATCTAAGCTATATCATATATGCTTCTGCATTGGTGTAAATTTTGTGTTTCTAATTTTGCTTTCTTCATTTAAGAAGAGAAAATAGGATGGTTTAATTTGTAGAGTCAGTAGTCTTGATTACAACAATCAAGATGAAAATTACATTCACCCTTTGGTACAGAAATGGCATCCTGCCACTTTCCTGGGGCATTTAATCCATACTGAATTCTAGGCAATCCTTACTCATGTGTCTGCCAACAATTGCCCTCTCTTCCCTTTATAATGATCTGTAAACTCTCTTATCCAGAAAAACTGGGAAATGAGGACTTATTTCACCTGAGTAGCCATAGAGAGTAATGAAAGGTAATTAGACTGGGGCAGGGGGGCTTAGTTTTAATTCATGGTTAAAGATATTTGTCTTTGGATTGAAGCTTTTTCCATTGATTTGGATTGCTATATTCTCAACTTTAGTTCAAGATCACATATGATTTAACCTGTCTTTTGCTGTTTCCCCCAAGGCACTCAAGAGTACAGCAGTGTTTTCGTGCCACTGATTCACACTGGACAGTATTCACAGATATAGAAAATTTGCTAGCCAGACTCGGTGGCTCAGTCTGTAATCCCGCCCTTTGGGAGGCTGAGGTGAGTGGATTGCCTGAGGCTGTGGGTTCAAGACCTGCCCAGGCAACTTGGCAAGACCTCATCTCTACAATAAATCAAAAACTAGTCGGGCATGGTAGTGCGTGCCTGTAGTTCCGGCTACTTGGAAGGCTGAGGCGGAAGGATCACCGGAGCCCAGCAGGTCAAGGCTGTAGTGGCCCGGGAGCGTGCCACTGCATTCCAATCTGGGTGACGGAGTGAGACTCCAATTAAAAAAAAAAAAAAGTTTTGCTAGATTTATCTGGGCCCTAGATTTTTCCCTCTGAAAAGGTGTTACGTGAATATAATTTTGACACATTTGCTATGTCATTCTATAGGATCAAAATGAACAATACAGGGTGATTAGATTTTGCTCATTCATAGTTTATTTTACTTTGATAAAGAAAAGTTATAAACATAGTGACAAAAATCTAAAGGCAAAAACTCTGAATTCTTGAAAGAGCAGATCCCTACTCGATCTGCAGAAGGTAAAGTTCTGTAATTCCTTTTTGAACGTGAATTCTTTTTTTTTTAAACATATTTTTTATTATAAAATTGTGGGCTACGGTTAAGGGTTAGGTATACATATGTGCATTGTTCAGGCACCCTTCTTAATAAGGGGTACCTCCCCATCTCCAGACAGATATTGACTACCATTAGTCCCACCTCCCCACTCCCCCACCCCCCCATAGTTCCCCACCACTGTCAGTCCTTTTCTTATAGTATTATGATAGATGTTCAAGGTCCACTTATGAGTGAGAATATGTGACACTCAGATCTTTGTTTCTATGAGAAAGCATTCAGTATTATAGACTCTAGTTCCATCCAGGTTGCTGTGAAATTCATGATTTTGTCCTTTTTTATGGCTGCATAGTATTCCATCGTGTATATGTACCACATTTTTTTAATCCAGTCCTCTTTTGATGGACAGCATGCTTGGTTCCAGGTTCTTGCTATTGTGAACAATGCTATGATAAACATGCATGTACAGGTATCTTTTTGATAGAGTGATTTGAGTTCTTCAGGGTATATTCCTAGTAGGGGGATTGCAGGGTCATATGGGAGGTCAATATTTAGAGCTTTTAGGAATCGCCACACTGCTTTCCACAGAGGTTGCACTATACCCAAAATGCACAGGCCATAAGAGATAAGATAGACAAGCGGGAACTCATTAAACTGACAAGCTTCTGCAAAGCCAAAGAAACCATCAAGAGAGCAGGCAGACAGCCCACAGACTGGGAAAAAGTATTTGCCAACTCCAGGTCTGACAAAGGCCTAACATCTTGAATCTACAAGGAACTCAAACATGTTGAAAAGAAGAAAACAACTCCATTATAAAGTGGTCAAAAGATATGAACAGACACTTCTCAAAGGAAGACATCCAAGCGGCCAACAGACACATGAAGAAATGTTCAACCTCACTAATCATCAAGGAGATGCAAATTAAAACTACACTGAGATACCACCTAACTCCAGTCAGAATGACAATTATCAATAACTCAAAAAATAACAGATGCTGGAGAGAATGTGGTGAAAAGGGAACACTACTACACTGTTGGTGGGAGTGTAAACTAGTGAACGTGAATTCTAAGTGTAGGTCTTTGGCCATGTGTATTTCTTCAGCATTGTCTAGGGCTCACTGGTGACCCTTAACCCCAAAGGTTTCCACTCAGTCTTAGAAGCTTTGTTGGTATCTGTGGGCTTGCCCATAGTTGCTCCAGTCATCTGTTCCTCAGTCATTAAAGCAGAATTATCTTGGCCCAGATTCAGAGAGAAAATACACTAAAGCCCAAATACATTGAGAAAGTACCAGGGCACAGAACTCACTCAGAATCCATCTAATGTGAATTGTTCAATTCCTTGCTATAGCATAGACTTAAAATGGAGGGTCAGTGGAAACATAACCTTGGTAGTGACAAAACCTAGGAATGTCCTATTGCCAACTTCACCAATTAGAATCAGAATTACGTTTTCTTTCATCATGTCAATGATCATAATGGGATCAGACATAGGAGAAGATAGCTCTTCTTTCAGTTTCTATGAACAATGCAGTGTGTAAATTGCTGGAGCAATATTTTCATTTCAAGCAGGACTGTATGAAAGTGCATTTTACATCTTCCCTGAGGACTAGCTTTAATTAGAACTTAACTATCAGTGAACATCATTCAGCAGGAGAGTAGACACATTGTGGCACATCATGCTCACACACAAAAAATGATAATGATAGGCATGTCCTCACAGAGGCAGATGTTAGAGTCCAGCAACAGCTCTGGCCCTCCATCTCCACTGAGAACCACTCTCTAATTTGCAGTCACTACACTTCTTAGCTGGGGTGTTGCACCTTCTCTCTTTTTTTTCCATCTGGGCTCTTCATGGCCTTTGGCCTAGGTGGTCTGGAACTCTGTGTCTTCAGGGCTTCTGACCTCCTGGTTCCAGCATAGCCTTGTTCTTATATCCCTGATGGTTGATATGTACATGTGGAGTACACCTACCAGTCCATGAGGATATAGATGTGATTATTTCTGTGGTATCTCTTGGTTTAATAACACTTTTATTGGAAAATGTTTCAAGTGGCGAATTATCATATCTCATTGAATATAAGATATTTAATTTTAAAATGCACTAGTATTTTATGTATCACTAAAAGAAAAAATCCTATACATTAATCAATTATGTAATTGTTTAAATTTTATATATACTGGAACAGCTCATTAGACTTAGTTTTAGATTTTTGTCTTACACATATATTGCAAGAAAAATATGAGTGAAAGAAGTTGATTAGGGTATTCTTAAAACACCTGTTTGGAGTGCAACTGTTCTAAATCACTTTGAGACTCAGAGTTGATTCTGGTTGTGCTTTTGACAACATGACCCTGTGAGCCATCAAGAGCATGATAAATCTACTTTTTATTTTTATTTTATTTTATTTTTTTTTTTTGAGTTGGAGTCTCACTCTGTCACCCAGACTGGAGTGCAGTGGCTGCTTCCGGCCACCACAACCTCGACCTGCTGGGCTCCGGCAATCCTTCCCCCTCAGCCTTCCAAGTTGCCGGAATTACAGGCATGCGCTACCACGCCCGGCTGATTTTTTGATTTATTGTAGAGATGAGGTCTCGCTGCCCAGGCGGGTCTCGAACCCGCGGGCTCAGGCAATCCACTCACCTCAGCCTCCCAAAGGCGTGGGATTACAGGCTGAGCCACCGAGCCCGGCTAAATCTACTTTTTAAAAAAGGATTATTTATTATCTCTGGGATCTATCCATGAAGGTTTGATGATGGTAATTTGTTCATCTAAGCAGTGTTCAAAGATTTTCAGACAAACAGTAAAGATCATATGTCTTCCCTATGGCTAATTGAATTATTAGGGCATTTAGCTATTCAATCATGCACCAGGAACAAGCTCCATATTCATACAGGAGAAGGTAATAGCAACAATGTCACATTTTCTTTCTGGCCAAGAGTAATTTTGGAGTACTATAACTATTTGTAAGATGCATCTCAATTCAGAGATGTGAAGGTATGAAAATATAAGCATCTTTGAGTTGATGAAACACAATATATATGGAAAAGTAGAATCCATTTATTAGGAATACTGGAAATTATAACATTTCAAGGTTACAAGACACAAAGTAGTGTTTGGAATATTTGGTATAGGGAACTTAGAGTTTGGTAGTTCAGTTCAAGTTAAACACAGTAGCAGATGGGTGAGAAGACATGTGCAAAGTGTCCTTTATACAGTTTAATATAGAAAAATGACATTTGTAAAATGCTTTATTTTTAAAATTCTGACTACATTCCAGACATTGGTCAAAGTAAAGTGAAAATATAGGGCTACCTGAAAGCAAAGGAAGAGCATCTTAAATTTTTCAGGAAACAATTTTAGTGTATGGTCAATCTATAAAAACTTCAATACTCTACTAACAAGTACAAAGCAAAATTGTTGTTGCTTATCGAGTAATTGTTAGGCCACTAGTCATTTTTCATACATTATTTAAAATAAAACAATTCTATAAAATTATTATTTTTATAATTTTATCGATAAAAAAAAGAAAAGATAAGCAGTATGTACTACCACTTAGATATAACAGAGAATTAATTCAAATTCAGATGTCTGCTTACAAAATTGTTAATTTATCATAATTTGAGAGAATTAATTACTTATAATATTTTTGCTTTCAGGACATTTAGTCATCTTTAGTTTAGTAAAAATAAGTTTATAACTTTCATTGCTTTTTATCACTGCTTCATTGTGAAGTCATGTCATCATACAGAAGCTCTAAGAATTAGAATAAAACATTAAAACAAAAATTCCAAGTCTCAATTTATAGCTTCATAATTTCAAATTTTGCCCCATAATCTTATAAACAAGAAAACCCAATGTCTACCCAACTAGAGAATCCATAGAAAATATACTATAAGATACATTTAAACATTGAACAATCTAATGAACAGCTTGTGATTATTATATTCTAATTTGCTTCAGTCATTCAAAATGTAACGATAGAGGAATCTCTGGTAATTATAATTTTAAAAGGATTATATTTGGAAAGCATATGAGTCTAAAAGCAGAGACTTGGATTATAGACTTGTTTTTCAGAAAAAAACAATTCCTGAAGAAATCAAACTCTTTCTGGCTTTTACTTTCTCACTGACCAATAGTAGGTTGTTGACCTGTTACCATGCTTGAGGAAGTGCTTCCCTAATGCTTGCTTGTGTCTAGTTTTCTCCTTGAGTTGAGTTTATAATATTTTATTTTATTTTAATTATTCTATTTTTAAAATGTGTGGTACAAATGAGGGTTCGTTACATACTTGGTCATCATACAGGTAAACTGTTGGTACCCTTATTATTGCAATGTGCTCCCCCTCTCCCATGGCAGTATCCCACTACTGAAAATCCATTTCTTATGATATTATGATAAATGATCAAGATCCTCTTATGAGTGAGTACATGTGGTACTCAGATCTTTGTTTCTGTGATAAATAACTGAGTATTATAGGCTCTAATTCCATCCAGGTTGCTGCAAAGTTCATAATTTTATTTTTCTTTATGGCTGCATAATATTCCATCGTGTAAAGGTTCACATTTTCTGTAGCCAGTCTACTTTCAATGGGCATCACAGTTGGTTCCATGTTTTTGCTATTGTGAATAATGCTGCAATAGACAGGCGTGTGCAGGTATCTTTATTATAAAGTGATGTGAGTTCCTCTGGGTATATTTCCAGAAGGGTGATTGCTGGGTTGTATGGAAAATCAATTTTCAGATTTTTTAGAAATCACCACACTATTTTCCAAAGAGGTTGTGCTAGTTTGCATCCCCACCAACAATGTAAGTGTTCCCTTTCTCCACATCCTCTCCAGCATCTACTGTTTTTTGAGTTATTGATTATGACCTCCTGGCAGGAGTTAGGTGAAAACTCAGTGTGGTTTTAATTTGCATTTCTTTGATGATTAGTGAGGCTGAGCATTTTTTCATGTATCTGTTGGCTGCTCATATGTCTTCTTCTGAGAAGTGTCTATTCATATATTTTGCCCATTTTTAACAGGGTTGTTTGGTTTTTTTCCTTTGAGCACATTTGAGTCCCTTGTAGATCCTAGATGTTAGGCCTCTGTCAGACATACAGTTGGCAAATAATTCCATGGATTGTCTCCCCACTCTCTTGAAGGTTTCTTTGGCTTTCCAGAAGCTTTTCAGTTTGATGAGGTCCCATTGTCTATCTTATCTTTTATGGTATTCACTTTTGGAGAATTGATCAGGACTTGGTTGCCTATTCCAATTTCCATAAGGGTGTTTTCTACATTTTCTTCTAGGATTCTTACAGTTTGCAGTTTTACATTTAGATCTTTGATCCATTTAGAGTTGATTTTTTTGTGTATGGTGATAGGTAGGGATCTTGTTTCAGTTTTATGCAAGAAGTCATCCAGTTTCCCCAGTACCATTTACTGAATAGCTTCTCCTCCCTCATTGGTTGTTGGTGGAGGCTTTGTCGAAACTGAGTTTTGAGGAATTGAGGTTTTGCTTCCAGAATCTCTGTCCTGTTCCATTGGCCCATATGCTTGTTCAGGTACCAGTACCAGGCTGTTTTGATTATTGTAGCTTTATAGTAGAGTGTGAAGTCTGGAAGTGTGACACCTCCTGCTTTGTTTCTTTTGCTAAGGATTGGTTTGGCTATTTGTGGTCTTTTATGTTTCCATATAAATTTCTGTATTGTTATTTTCAGGTCTGAGAAGAATGACATTGGTAATTCAATAGGTATTGCATTAAATCTGTAGATTACCTATGGTAGGATGGACATCTTAACAATGTTAATTCTTCCAATCCATGAGCATGGAATATTTTTCCATTTGTTTGTGTCTTTTTAGATTTCTTTGAGCAGTAATTTATAAAGGTCTTTACTTCTTTGGTTAGGAAGATGCCAAGGTATGTCGTGTGTGTGTGCGTGTGCGTGTGTGTGTGTGTGTGTGTGTGTGTGTGTGTGTGTGGCTATTATGAATGGATTGTGCTTTTTATTTGGGTTTCTATCTGTTTATCATTTGTGTAAAGGAATGCGACTGTCTTTTGTACATTTATTTTATACCCCGAGACTTTGCCAAAGTCTTTTACCAGTGCTAGGAGTTTTTGACAGATTCTCTTGGGTTTTCAAGGTATAGGATCATGTCATTGGCAAAGAGGGATAACTTAACTTCCGCTTTTCCTATTGGGATACCCTTGATTTCCTTCTCTTGTCTAATTGTTCTAGCTAGGACTTCCAATACAATGTTGAACAGGAGAGGTGAAAGTGGGCAGTATTGCCTTGTTCCAGTTTTCAGAGGAAATGCTTCCAATTTCTGTCTGTTTAGCAGTATGTTGACTGTGGATTTATCATAGATGGCCCTTACTATTTTGAGGTATGTTCCACTTATGCCTAGGTGTTCAAGGGTTTTTATCAAGAAGGGATGCTGGATTTTATCAAAAACCTTTTCTGCATCTAATGATATATTCACATGATACTTGTTTTTACGTCTGTTGATGTATTTAATTATGTTTATGGTCTTGCAGATATTGAACCGGTTCTGCATTCTGGAGATGAAGCCTATTTGGTCATGGTGGATGATTTTTGATGTTTTGTTGGATCTGGTTTGCTAGAATCTTGTTGAGAATTTTTGCATCTGTTCATCAAGGATATTGGCTTGTAGATTTCTTTCTTTGTTGGATCTTGACTTAGTTTTAGTACTGATGTGATGTTAGCTTCATAAAATGATTTGATTTGGGGAGAGTTCTGTCTTTCTTGATTGATTTTTTGGAATACTTTCAATAGGATTGGTATCAGCTCCTCTTTATATGTTTTGTAGAATTCCGCTGGAAAACCATCTGGTCAAGGGCTTTTTTGGTGGGTAGTTTTCTTGTGACAAAGTCAATTTCCTGGGTTGTTATTGGTCTATTTAGGATCTCAATTTATCTTGTTTCAACCTTGGGAGGTTGTGTGCTGTCAGAAAATGTCTTCCATTTCACTTAGATTTCTGAGTTTGTTTCTGTACAAGTGTACATAGTAATCTCTGATAATCATTTGTATTTCTGCGGGATCAGTTGTGTCTTCATCTTTTGCATTTCTCATTGTGTTTATTTGGGCTTTTCCTCTCTTTTTCTTGATCATTCTTGCTAAGGGTCTATCAATCTATTTTAACCTTTCAAAGAAACAGCTCTTTGTGTTGTTGATTTTTTTCTATGATTTTTTTTGTTTTCTATGTCCAGTATTTGTCCGGTATTTATTTTTGGTAATCTGAATTCTTTTGCTGAAGTTAGGCTTTTGGTGGTCTTGTTTTTCCAGCTCCCTTTAGGTGACTTGTTAGACTGTTTACTTGTGATCTTACCATTTTCTTCATATGTGTTTGTAGAGATATGAATTCCCCTTTAAGTACCACTTTCATTGTATCTCAGAAGTTTTGGTAAGATGTTTCTTCATTTTCATTTGTTCAAAAAGTCTTTTAATTTCTTCTTTGATTTCCACATTGATACAGGAGTTGTTCAGCATCACACTGTTTAGTGTCCATGACTTTGTGGGTTTGGGGGGAAACTTTTTGGTGTTGATATTTATTTTTATTGCACCATGGTCTGAGAAGTTGCATGACAGTGTTTTGATCTGATGAAATTTGTTTATGCTTGATTTATGGCCAAGGATGTGGTCAATCTTGGAGTTTGTTCCATGTGGTGATGAGTAGAATGTATAATGCATGGTTGTTGGGTGGAGTGTTCTGCAGGTATCTATTAGCTTCATTTGGTCAAGCATCAGGTTCAGATTCCTTATCTCCTTTTTGATTTTTTGCTTTGATGTCTATATAGGGTAGATAGTGGGATATTTAAGTCTCCAGCTATGATAGTGTTAGAGTCAATATCTTTTTTAAGTTTACTTGGTAGCGGCTTTATAAAAGCTGGTGCTCCTGTGTTTGATGTATATATGTTTAGAATGGATATTTCTTGCTGATGAATTGAACCTTTTATCATTATGTAGTGTCCTTCTGCGTCTTTAAAGTTTTGATAGTTTAAAGGTTATTTTGTCTGATATTAAGATTGCAATTCCTGCTTTCTTTTGTGTTCTGTTTCCCTGAATATTTGTTTTCCACCTTCTAACTTTGAGTCTGTGAGTGTCCCTTTGTTGAATGTGTCTCCTGAACATAGTATATTGTTACATCATGTTTCTTTATCCAGTTTTCCATTCTATGCCTTTTTAGTGGTGCATTTAGTCCATTTATATTCGGATTGATTATAGAGATGTGAGAGTTAATCCCTGATATGAGGTTTTTATAGTCTTTGTTGTTTGTTTACTTATTTGTTGATTTTCTTTTCATTGTTGAGTTGATTTATCTGTGTGTTTTCAATCTTGCAGTCATGATGCATGCTTTATTGGTTCTTTGTTTAATTGCATTCTTGGAAGGAAATTGGTTGTTCTTTTTTTCTTTCGTCTGTGCTTAATACCTTTTAAAGTATCTCTTGTAGAGCTGGTCTAGAGGCAGCATACAATCTTAGGGATTGAATGTCTGGGAAGGATTTTAATTCTCCATTGCTGATGAAGCTTAGCTTAGCTGGACAGGAAATTCTTGGTTGGACATGTTTATCTTTGAGTGTTTTGAAGATTGGACTCCATTCTCTTCTAGCCTGCAGTGTTTCTGTAGATAAGTCTGCTGCTGTTCTGATTGGTATTTCCAAGTAGGTAGTCTGACCTTTCTGTCATTCTGCCTTTAGGATTTTTTCTTTTATACCTACTCTGTGTAAGTGAATTAGTATGTGTCTAGGAGTTGGTCTTCTTATTTGATGCCTTGCAGGGGTTTGCTGTATCTCTTGTGTTAGGATTGTAATGTCTCCTATGAGATGTGGGAAGTTTTCTTGGATGACCTCTTGGATTGTTTGTTCCAGGATCCTCTCATTCTCCTTATCTGCTTCAGGAATTCTTATCAGTCTTAGGTTCAGTTTCTTAATACACTTACATATCTCCTGAGGGCTTTGTTCCATCTTTCTAAGTTTCCTTTCTATGTTTTTAACAGATTAGGTTAGTTCCAGATTTTGACCTTCAGGTTCTGAGATTCTTTCTTCTGCCTAGTTAATTGTACATTCCATGTTTGTCTGCTTATTATTTATTTCATTTACTGTATTATTTATAGTTTGCATCTCAGTCATTAGTTCTTGCATGTTTTCATCTTGCTTTTCTTGGTTCTTGTTCATCTTTTCCATCCATTCCTTGATCTGCATTTGTAGTCTGAGACCAGGCACTCTGAGTACTCTTCATTGTTTGAGTTCTAAAGTCTGTATACTTGTGGACTATTCTCTTTGGACTTTGCGTGGTGCCTGTAGTTCTTCTTTGGTTTTTCTTCATTTGTGGTGGGTTTTTCTATTTTCTTTACTTCCATTGCTCAGTGAGTAAGGGAGTAATTTTCACTTTTTTTGTTGTTGTTGTTCAACCCTCTATTCTCCCTTGAGTAAAGCCTCTGAGTCAGCACAATTTTTGGAACTGGGTTGGAGCAGGGGAGCTATGTTACTCCCTTGCTGATTTGAGAGTTGAATGAGATGTGATCAGAGCTGCTAAGATTCAACAGCTGTCTGACAATCACAATGTTTATTGATTGGTGTGGGGGTCCCCAGGGGTCTATATCCCACCACCTTACAGTATTTCCATACAATGGGAGCATATGTATCTCCTCTGAATACAAAATAACATGAAGGAAAGGAAATGAGTTAATAAAGAGAGAATGTGTAGAGAACAAATGGAGAGAACAAATGAGAGAAGAAAAAAGATACAAACCGGCAACAGGGAGACAAGAAAAGAGAGAGAAAAAAAAGGAAAGCGGGAGAGAAACCAAACCAAAACAGTAACCAAAACAAAATGAAAAAAATAAAAAAATAAAAAAAACCCAAACAGTACATAAACAAACAAATAGAAACCCCAAGAAAACTAAAACCAATAATATGAGGACATTTTTATACTCATAAACAGCCTTATTGGACAGAAAGAAGAAGAAGATGTAAAACAGAATGAAATGTTCACTCCCAACAAGACATATATATTTTTTTAAAAGGTAGAGTTACATAGATACAAAAATAAAACAAACAAATAAACAAACAAAAACCCCAGAACAACAACAATAAAAAACGTATGTAATTCTTGAGCACCCTCTTTTGTCAGTTTCAAGACTTCAGGTTTCTTGTAGGAGTGACCCAGGCACTGCTTCTCTTAGCTGGTGGCAGAGGAAAGGGGTTTCAGAAAGGAGGAGCTTCCAACTTTTAAATCTGTCCCCTTGTTCACCCATTGCAGTTGTGGAGAGGCTGGAAGGTGTTTCCGAATGATCCGCCTATGTTTAGCCCTCTCTCTGTGTGCAGATCCTAACATTGCTCTCCTGAGTCACACGTCTCACAAATCACTGGGGAAAGGGTATGGGGTCACTTTAAAACTCACTGCTACTCATCCTCTGTGAGCAGAGACTGGGTTCTTACCACAAATGTTTCAAATCTAACCCCCTGTTTACCTTGTGGAGTTGGGGGAAGACTGTGAACTGCTCCCAGCTGATCCACTTATGTTCAGGTCGCTCCGTGTGTGTTGCTCAAAAAGTTGTCCACCTGAGTCACGTCTGGCAGATCACTGGAAAAAAGGGTGCTGGGTCACTTTAAAACTCAGCACCATTTTGCTGTGATCTAGGGCTGGGTTCTTCCACAGGGCTGTGATGGCAGACCACAAATGCTTCAGTTGGGGGATGGGGCGTCTGGGTTTCCTAGACTGGGACTCTGGTCGGGTTATTCTGGTATATTTTCTTGCAGTTTGTGTTGCTGGTGTCTGACCTGGGATGAAGACTGCAGTGGCAGGAGGCACCTTTGCAGGTGGTTTTCACTGTTTTAATCCTTTTTTTTTTCCTTTACGGGTGGTGCTATAGGTAGTTTGCCTGCCTCTGGGCTGAAGAGAGAGCTGATGTCTGAGTGGCTGTACAGGGCAGCTGCCTGTGCAGGAGATCTTGGTCCTCTCCTTTCCAGTCTCCACTCAAGTCTCCACTCAATCAGACCTTCACACAACGTTTGCTGACTCCCTAGGGTGAATACTGGTCTCTTCACCTGTTCATTTATACGCAGACTCATGCACTCCTACCGCCTTTATCGTCATCTTGGAATCAGAGCAAGTTTATAATATTTTATAAAGACATTAGACTGAAGCTTAAGTTTACTAGCCTGTGAGTTCATCCATAGCTCACGGTTCCTAATGCATAGTTGGGAATCAAGAAATACTTTGAAATAAATACACTAATAAATAAAAAAGCTTTTGGGAGTTACCTTAGAAGGTCATTTATCTCTTATCATTTAATAATCATTTATTAAATGATTCTGTATTTTACATTTTATTAAGGTAATAAAATGTACAAATGGGCTGTCCTTCGAAGGCAGACATATATTAGACATTGTGTTCAGATTAACAAAGGAGATGTGCTTTCTTACTATTATTGAGTTTTTATTCTAATGCAGGAGAGAATAAAACAAAAATATGCAGATTCAGTAATCAAATATTATTAATGTCACTAAAATCTAATTCGAGACTGGAATAAACAATAATAGGAATTAGTTACTTATATAGGGTGGTCATATAAAACATCACTGATTAGACATCATTTAAGTTTAGATAACATTTATTTTAACTGATAACTTGAGAATGAAAAGATGCTCCTGTGAAAAGAGCTAAAAGAATATCACTAGTGCCTTGAGGAGAGAAAATCTTGCTGTTTATTTTACTAAAACCTGAAAAGACCCATGGGACTAGAATGCAATGAATGAAAAAAGAGAAGGATGTGCAGTAAAGCTAAAGAGTCAGGCAATTCATATGTCAAAGAGTCTATAGCCATGGGGAAGAATTTCAATGTTATTCTGATGTCAGTGGACTGGTCAATTTCTTGACTTCACTGCAGAAAAGAATTTCAGAGTAAGTCCAAAGTAAAGATCAAAAGAAAGTTTATTAAAGTAAAAGAAAGTGGCAGTTTCTAAAGCAGAATTAGTTGCTCAAAAATGAAACAGAATCATTACTGTTTAACGGAGTTTATTTTATAAAGGTTTATGATTGTATGTTCATTAAAATTTGTTACATATAACATATTCTAGGAGGATTGTTATTTGCCATATGCACAAAGAACCAGCATGCTTAAACGTATGTCACAGGCAGCATTAACATCTTAAATTTCTACCCATGGTTGGTTAGTAGTGGGAAGCTCCATTAGAGGTTTTTACTCGCATCCTGGTAAGAGACAGTGGTTGCCTGTGTTTGTGAGGTGATAATAGAGAAGAATTAAATTAAACAAATGTGAAGTCTATTTTGTAAGTATTATAAACAAGCTTTTAAGCTGGATGGAATGTGGAAGGTGAGGAAAGGTACATAATTTAGGATTTTTTTAAGTGTTTAGGTTTTTTTTGTAATTGGCAGGTAAAAATTGTATATAACATGATGTACTCTATATATTCTTGAATGATTAAATCAAGCTATTATACACAATGTTAACTAATGTACTCGTAATTTTTTGTGATGAAGTGTTTAGTTTCAATAGCTATTTCGTTTTAACAATTATGCCATGTATTGAGGTGTGAAAAAATTGGCATGGCTAGAAACTTGGGAAGTCAGGGACTATGAGACCTACAAGTGAAACTGTTCAACAAGCAGGTATATACATATAATACAGCTCAGACAATAGATATGAATTAGAACTAACAATCTGTGAGTTAAATATTCAGTCACTTAAATATATGAATATGGGTGACATTGCTTAAAGAGAATATTTTATTCTTTTTTTGTGTGAGAAAATGAGTTAGGACTGAATCATAAAGAGCACCAGATTAAGAGCTTGAGTAGAAGATGAGGAACCACAAAGCTAGAAGAAAGACCAAAAGGGTACGGTGTCAAGAAAAGTAAGAGAAAATTTAATCTCAAAAAAAGAGGAAGAAGACAACCATGTCAATGATTACCAAAAAGATTAATGAATAAGGACAGAAAGGTATTCATTAGATTTGATAAAATGGAGGTTACTGTGACCTTGATATGTGCTTTTGAAGAAGTGGTAGAGCAGAAGCCAGATTTAAGGTCATTAAAGGTGATTGATAAGTGAGCAAATGTAGATATCTTGTACATACAATTTTATCAAGAGTTTTTCTATGAAAACTATCAGAGAGTTGGAGCTGACTGTAAATATGAGATAAATAGAAGTCTTTTACAAAGAAGTGCATATTAGAATATGTTTATGTTCTCTTTGAAATGATTCAGTAGAGTAGGGAAGATTGATGCTGCTAGAAAGAAGAAATGAACTAATGTGTTTAGTCCTTGGGAAGGCAAGAATAGAGTAGGACTTGACAACATGTGGACTGATTGTTCTTTGATAGAAGGTGATAGTTATGGAGCATTTCATCCACTGTGACAATTAGGAAAAAAGATTTTATGTCATTGATGAAGGTGGGCCTAAAGTTTCTCCAGTGATAAAATGGAGGAGTTTGAGCTTAATGTCTTCCATTTTTCAATGAAGAAATGAATACAGATTATGAGATATAATGAAACTCTAAGAAGGAATGAAGGGATTTAATTAAAGGGTTCTTAGAGTGCAGAAAAGTGAACCTACTGGAGAAATACAAAAATTTATTCTCTCACTGATCTGATAGAAGCTAGATGCCCAATATCAAGTTTTCAGCAGATCTATACTCCCTTTGAAGTCTCTAGGGGGATATTCCTCCTTAGGTAGAGTTCAGCTTCCTGAGGGCCTGGGAGTTCTTTTGTTTGTGGATGCATAACTTCAATCTCAGCCTCCATTTGCATGTGGCCTTCCCAAACTCTGTGTCTTCACATGGCCTTTACATGTCTGACATGGACTTCTCTTATATATCTGTGTCTTTTTCTCTTGTATCTTGTAAGGACAATTAATATTGGATTTAAGGTCCAGTCAGGTAATCCCAGATGATCTCGTCTCAAGATCCTTAACTTAGTTGAATCTGCAAAGACTCTTTTTTTTCCCAAATAAATTCATATTCACAAGTTCTGAATGAACATACCTTTTGGCCATCAGTCAATAGAGTTTCATGAGAGCTGGTATTTTATTTACTAAATCACTTGATTAAAAGTGAGTATTTCAGGCTGAATGTACATATATCAAGATATCACAAAATTATAGAACATCAGAATATGGTGGCTTTATTTTGAATACCTCTCAGAAGTCAATAGACTAAACATTTTGCTCTTCAGTTACCTCATTTTTAATTTGCAGATAATAAGGCTTACTTTACTTTTAAATTTTTTCCCCGAGAACAGCAGAGATTGCCAAAGGTCTACTTTCTTGAATGCTAGAACCTAGCACAAATAATTCTCAGCAGTCTCTTTTGCTTGGAAGACCTCTGGTTCTATATTTTAACTAAAATATTTGTTTTTAAAATGATCTTGAAACATGAAGGTGTGGTAGAAAATGATAAAATAGTACACATTTTTTCATTCTGAATCACACTATGAAAGCATGGAAAGGCTTCTACTTAAATATACATTTTCACTTAAAAATAAAGATGAAGAATCACTTCATCATTATCAATGAGAATTTATTTTAAGTGTTATATTCTAGGTTTGTGGGATGTTTTCCTTTCTGTCCCAAGAGAAAGGAAAAAAAAAATTTCTCATATGAAACTCAATTGATCTCGAGAGTAAAAATAGTTAATTAAACTGTATGAAAAACAGTTTTCAAGTGTATTCCAACTCCATATTATGGACAGGTAATAGAAATCAAGAGGTCAAGAAAGTAAAGAAATGAAGACAAATTATGGTAAAAGAAATGTAAATAAACGGATGGAACGAGACACAGATACATTCTTTAGAAATGAATCTTAGTGAACTACAACCATTTTTAGCACAACTTGTTCATTTGCTTATGTCAACAGATCACTCATCTTTTATCTTCTTTTACAGATTTTTTATTTTAAAAAGACACTGCTAGTTCATAGAAAAGGAGGAATTGTCAATGAAAGACTTCTATTCTCAGCTACTTACATCTCCAAGCTTACGTATATGTTTCTGCAGCTACACAGGTTATGAGGAGAGAGGAAAAACGATTTCTGAACTCTTGAGACAGTGGCTATGGGAAATCAAGCCTGAGGCTGTACTGGATCCCAGAGCTTAGTGATATTGGACCCCAAGGCGTAAGGCCATGTCTATGCTCTTACTTACCATGTATTAAGGCCAAGTCCAGATTGCATTTTCAATAAACAAAAGGGATGAAGTCAGAAATCACCACTATATATTATAAGAAAGAAAATATAAAGGGCACAGACAGTTTTCATAGATAAATAATAACAATATTCACTGGATGTATACAGTGTACCAAAATTTTTAGGTGCTAATATTAAAAAAATTATTCAGCTCTCATAAAACTCCATAAGTTAGTATTAGTATCCTTTTTAACAAAGGAGGCTGGACATGGTGGCTCACATCTGTAATAACAGCACTATGGGAGGCCAAGGTGGGAGAATTGTTTGAGGCCAGAAATTTGAAACCAGCCTGGGCATAGTGTGAACCCATATCCTCTCTCTCTCTCTCTCTCTCTCTCTCTCTCTCTCTCTCTCTCTCTCTCTCTCTCTCACACACACACACACACACACACACACACACACACAGACACACACACATACAAATGGTCCAGGCATGGTGTCATGCACCTATAGTCCCAGCTACTCCAGAGTCCGAGGTGTGTCCAGGAGTTGTAAGCTGCAGTGAATCATCATCACACCATTGCACTCTAACCTTGGTGTCAAAGTGAGACTTTGTCTTAACACAAAGAAAAAAAGGAGAAGACAGATTTAATGAGCTTAAGCCACTTCCCCAATGTAGCAACAACAAAAAAAGTAGAAATAAGATTAAATTCAAATCTATTTACCACCCTGTGTTTTCCATAGGAACATTTTCTAATATACTTATCAAACAGCTAAAATAGATAATAGTTTAAAATATATTGCTACTACAATTGGATAAAAGTAAATGGTCTCCTAAAGCACCATTTTTTTTTGCAATTTAAAATTTATCAAATAGTTGTGTCTACAGAAGACTGGGCCGTGGTACTGTCTTCCCTGTTTGCACCTTGATCCAATTGCCAGTTTCTCTTACATCAGAGTTTCTCTGGTCCTTAACAACCTGTCCTGTTATCCTTTAATTTGGTCTTTTAGGGATGGCATTGGTAGTTATTTCTGGGTCACCCATGGCTATATCTCAGAGATAATTCCCAGTGCCATCAAGAGAAATTTACGAAATACAGAACTTAGATTTGATTTACTATTTATTCCTTCAATCACATTATTTATTCAAATCTTAAATATATAGACGGTCCAACAATTCGGTTTGCAAAATATCCTAGAAAAAGTGCTACATACCTGATTGCTGAATATCATTACAATCACCTTTGCTTGTAGGGGGAGTATTTCAAAGGTGACTATAGTGATGTTCAGCAATCAGGTATGTAGTACTTTTTTCTAGGATGAGATCATGAACTTAATTGTCACACTCAGTACATAAAATTTCAGGGTCTTCTGCAGTATGTTTACATTATTTTGATTAACGTATTATTATTTTTTAAATGAGAAAATTTTCTCAGCCTTATTGACTTTAGCATTATAATCTATCTGCACAAACCTCAATACTTTCTTGCTCATACTATAACATATTAACCACACCATAGAAAACAACTTCTTATTTAAATGCTTGTCTATGACTGTTACCCTTCTCACATTTTGGTTTTCTAACATTGGTTAAAATCATATAAATGGCTAAAATTCATATTCTCATTGCAAAGTGAAAAATGAGGAATAGAGATTAAACCACCTGCCCAAGGTCACAAAGCTGGTAAATCTAACCAAAACACTCTGAATATCTCCATGGTGCCAGAACTTTTAAGATACTTAAGCAGGTTAAACTGTTACATTTAATTGTGCTTTTACATAGCATTTGAGCTGTATCTAGACTTAAATTAGAAGTTAGCAAATATATAATCATTAAGTAATATTATACTATATGAGATAATCATATTGATATTTAAGAATAAAATTAGATTTAGAGGAAACACATTTTAATATATGAGCTGTATGATTAATCCTCAATGTATATTTAAAAACTCAGCAAGTGAGTGTTATGTGAGGTAGGAGGGTTTACTCTTAAAAATCTCATTGGTATTTTTTTATTTAGGTAAAGAGGTAGGCTATTAAGAACGTTTTACCCAATAGATAATTCCTGAACTCTAACCCTCTCTCCACTTCCACCCTTTTTGGTGTCCCCAGTGCCTAGTGTCTATTATTTCCATCTTTGTGACTTTTAGCTTTCACATATGAGTGAGAACACAAAGTATTTTGCTTTCTGTTTCTGAGTTGGTTCACTTAGGATGATGATTTTCAGCTCCATCCATGATGCTGCAAAGGACATGATTTTATTATTTTTCTATAGCTGCATCATATTCCATAGTGTATATATGCCACATTTTTTAATCCTGTTGATTGTTGGTGGGCACTTACATTGGTTCCATGATTTGCTATTGCGAATAGCACTGTAATGAACACACGTGTTAAACTGTCTTTTTTACATATTGATTTGTTTTACTTAGATCCTTAGTAGTGGGATTGCTGAGTCAAATGGCAACCCAGTTTTTGGTTCTTTGAGAAATCTCTATACTGTTTTCTATAGTGCTTGAACTAGTTTATAGTCCTTCCAACAGTAAACGAGTGATGATCAGTATTTTTTTATGTTTGTTGGCCACTTGTGCTTTTTCTTCTTTTGAGAAGTGTTTGTTCATGTCCTGAGACCTACATAATATGTCCATGTAATGAGCATGCATGTGTACCCCCTGAATCTAAACTAAAAATGGATGGAAAAAAAAAAGAAATTGATTCTGGAAAACATCTATCACTTAAGGATTCTACTGTCACCCAATCCTATTCAAATTCTTTGCAATAGAATCATGCACAAACCAAAACAAACAGTAGACATTATATGAACACTACGATGTGAAGCAAAGTCAGATGCAGTGGCTCATATCTGTAATCCCAGTACTTTGAGAGACTGAGGCATGACGATTGCTTGAGCCCACGTATTTGAGACCAGCCTGGTCAACAAAATGAGGTGGCATCGCTACAAAAGATTTTTAAAAATTAGCCAGGCATGGTGGCTTACACCTATAGTACCAGCTACTTGGAAAGCTGAGATAGGAGGATCACTTTAAATCAGGAATTAGAGTCTGCAGTGATCCAGGGTCATGCCACTGTGTTCCAGCCTGGGCAACAGAATGAGACTCTAACTCTAAATAAATAAATAAATAAACAAACAAATAAATAAATAAATAGAAAGCAGAACCTTGAGACCTTCCTGAGAAGACCAAAGGCCCTGTCTTTAAAATCTTGTCAGATGCTTAGATTCTCAAGTTATCTTATATCACTTTTCTTAACCAACTATCAATTAAAAAATGGAATAAAGAAGATATTCTACATATTAGAACTTCATTTTCCATAAGTTAAGAAGACATTTTTTCCACATGAATAGTTAATATTGTAATTCAAATCCAGAGGATTAAATCTATTAATTCCTTCTATTATGTATATTTTAATAAGAAACATACACATCTATGACCCACTTGTAGCCAATCTATATCTTGTCCAGGTTGTTTTGTTTTCTAAACTCATAGTGCATATGATTTAATAATGAAGACCATACATGTACCTCAAATCCCACCTTTTGACTTGATGTATACTGTAAAACTTTCTATATTAATAACATTTACTGGATAAACGGAAAATATTACATAAAACCTTTAAATTATATTATTAAGTTTGCCTTATTTTTTACACATCATGGTTAAGTCATCCTCAAATAGTTTGACTTTGTCTCTTTTTTCCATTTTTATACCTATGTACAATCACATACAAAATTCCATTTGTAGATTTGTGATATTCAAAATGTTTCTTCCTTTATATCCCTAATTTACAATGCATTTAAATATTTTCATTGTTTCATTGCCATGTTGAGACTTTTGTTTCCATATGGCGATATATTTTGTGAATGTGGAAAGAAAATTTTTTAGAACCAGTGAAACTCTATGGAATCACATATACTTTCATGTCTTCTATTTCCACTGTTAGCCTCTATGCCATTGTTTGTGTTCATGATTAGTTCTAGTGGTTGGTAATTTTACTTTTAAAACTTTAAGCAATGAAATGTGATTTACACAGAAGGCATACACTGAGAGAAAGTTGATTAAGGTAGCTCCAGAGAAGCTTAAGTTTCCTATTTTCCTTTCTTGTTTACTAATACCCGTATCTTATCAAACACACCCCTGAGTAAATTTCTGGACTACAGTTTTACTAAGTTTCTGGGCAAGGATCCATGTCAAATGAAGTGACGCATTCTCTTGTGATGGATTTCTGCATGCATCGCTAGTGAAAAGCTAGAAGAGCCAGCTGAACTGATGGGCCATGTGCTTTATGTTCAAGGTAAAGTCTGCCTAGGTTCATCACATGGTAGAAATCTTGATTTGATCTGAACTTACTTTTGAGCCAAATAGTAGTCCCACACACATACAAGAAAGACAAACACTGCCACGGGATTTATTTTCCACAAGAAACTGTGCACTACCAGCCAAAGAAAACAAACACCAAGAAAAAGAAGGCTCTCATGATGCAATTAGAATTTACTCTCAAAATTTTTTCCCTCTTCTAGAGTGGTCAAAGTTCAACCTATGGCTAAGAGGATTTTCTGTGTGGTTTCTTGACTTTTCTTTCCCCACACACTGGAACAATAAGGTAAAACTCCTTATTTGCCTGAAATGAAAAGAGTTTCTGCATGAGGTCAATAATCCTTCAGTTATTTGTTTTCTTCACATTTTTCCCAAGAAGCAAAGAGTCAAAAATCTACTCTCTTTCCTATTGGGATTTTAAAAATTCCTTTGAAATAGCCTCACATCTTTTATAATATTTGTCATAATTTTTTTTCATTTCCTTAATAGTTTATTTAATTCTATTACTACTTATTTATAAGGTAAATTTATGCCTTATAAAGAACTAAACTTAATTACTATTTTATACCCATTTAGAGTAGAATTCGATTGTCCTGAGTATAGAATTCAGAACATCTTGGGTTGTGCAGTGTACAACTCCAGTTGCAATTTATGTAGACTAGAATGTGAACAGTTTTCTCTGAAATTATGTAACTTCTGTAGCACTATAGAAATAACAGAAATGCCACTTAGAGGAAAGAAAAGGAAAGTAAATTTAGATTTCCTCTTTCTATATATCAAAATATAATTTCCCTCACATTAGAGTAAAATCCTATTTCATTCAGATCAATGTGTCATTTTCTGTTTAGCACTCTATTGAACTAAATGCAATTTGAATCTCTAATAAACTTTTGTAAGATAACATATGAATTTATTTTACAAACAAATTAATGCAAAGAACAAAACATGGGGCTGTTTGGAATGCTAGCTTGTTCTTATAAAATATTTTGTTGAGTTAAAGGAAAGTTATTCAGAAACATGTGGATTAAATTTTTTCTTCAAACACACAAGGGTTTGAAGAAGTAGAAGTCTGAACACTTGGCAAAATGTTTGACAAATTTCTTGAAAAGTTATCTGCCTTAAAATATGGCCCAGTTTGCCTATCCCTTTAGGAGACCAGCTGTTTATGTGTCATTAAAGGCCAAAAAAAAAAAAAAAGAAAAAGAAAAAGAAAAAAAGAAAAGCCAATTCAGCTGTGTCTGCAAGCAGGCGTGTCTGATGTAGAAACTCACGCTGTGGGAGTTCGCTTTATTTCTGTCTGCACTGACAGAAAAAGAAAGGTGTTCAAACTCCAGTAGCACATATATAAATTTGTATCAGTAGGAAAGGTATTTACAGAACATAGCTCATTCTTTTCAAAGCATACATTTTTGGAATGGCAACAATGAAGAATTTCATCTCCATGGAGAATCCATTTGTATGCCTTGTGGGGCTGGCAAATGTTCCAAGTCTGCCACTATGAAATAATTGGCAGCAAGGGTGGGAAAAAGAAAAACTTCATTTTAATGATAAATTTAAATCTCAGGAGTCCACAGACTGCTTCCTCTTTAGGGGAAATGTAAACAGTGGGAAACCTTGTGTTGAATGGGAATTTTTCAATGAGTAGGATCCGAAGCAAGCCCCTGCAATGTTGTCTGCCCAGCAAGGCTGACTGCGGGAAGAGATCAAGAGTAGGCTGCTTAGTTGTTGGGTCTCAAGAAGCTACTGACCAACTGCTGGTCAGTAAACCACCATTTGTTATGTCCTAAAGGATGCATTGATATGTTTACAGTTTAAGCCCTTATGAGACACATTTTCAAATTCCCCAGTGAATGACTTACTAGGGAGTAAAACACAGGATTTCAAAAGAATGTGAGCTCCCCATAGCAAACCCTGCTCACTTAATTTTGCCAAGATGTGTCTAGATACAGATTGGTAGACAGAGTCCCTGGCATGTTCTGTACTCTAGAGCAACAATTGTCAATATTTAGTCAGAGAAACTCAGATAGTGAAAGTAGATTTAAGTGCAGAAGTGTGAAAGGTTAAGGGTCATTAGAAGAACATATAACAGCAACATTAAGTCTTCTATTTCAAGGTTTATAGTTGTCAAAGAACATTCCAATTTATTAATGGTTTTCATCTTTGCCATAGCTGTAGATTTTTGACTGAACTGAATAACAATGATAACAGTATTAGTACAAGGTGTTTATATAATTTGCTCTGATGTTGGCTTTCAGACTCTCCCTCTATTTAAATTTAAATTGTACTAGTCACTCCTTACCCCTAAGGATTGTTTGTTTTTTCCAGCAAAGATTATGGTGTCAATTTCAGCTAAATAAGAATTAGTTTGAGGGATTAGTTTGTTTTCAATTTCAAAGGAAGATCTAAAGTGTCTCTTTCACCCATATACCATACTTCATTCTTAGAAAAATAACTATTTTTACACAACTCCCAGTCATATTCCAACTGATGTCTAATTGGCTAGCATATCCTATAACTATCCGTGGCTGTTGATATGAGAGCATACCATATTACTGTTCTTTACTGTGAAGTCAGGTTAAGAATATTGGGTTCAATCTATAGTGTTTGTCACAGACCAGATTCTGAATCTTATTGGGACAGTGAGAAAAGCAATTATGATCCTACCTAGGCTAGTAATAATGACCAACAAAAGGTTTTTGCACCACTTAATTTCATGATGTGACTGAAAGCTTTACTTTTAAAGCTATCCTTTTATCATTTAAATTAGAGGGATTAAGAAATTTTTTTAAAAAAAAGAGCCTCCCTGACAATCACACAGGTTTTCCTATTTCTGTGATGGTCATTGGCATTTTGATGGTGGTTGTAAAATGTCTATACCATCCCAAACAATTCAGTCAAATATAGTTTTTAATAAACCCATTTATTAGGGAGTCAGAGCAGGTTGAGACTGAAGACACATCCCACCACCTACAGAAGACCATTGAGACACACAGAGGGCAGGGGGAAAGAAAACAGGCAGTCAGTTTGGGAGCCAGAAAGCCCCCTCCCATCCAGGTTGTATCAGAAATAACAACCTCTGGATGTGGAAAATGGTGAATGTGTGAAATTCAGAACTTGGCACTCATTCTTGCCACAAACTTAGAGGAACCCCCAGGCTCATAGAACTCTAGTCCTACATGGGAAACAGTATGGTATGGTACAGTTACCTGATGTGAGTCCACATGTAGCTGAGAACCCATTCTAGCTCTGAACACCTATGGCCAAACCATCCCTGAGAACTAACACCCTGCAGTCAGGGCTTGGCAGCTAGCTCCCAGGCCAGGAGAGAACAATGGCCCAGCCACTTTCACTTGCCCCAAGAACAGGTTTTGTAGCTGCAGGGAGATCTGATTTTGGACAAGCTGTGGTGACACTATTGTTAAAGGAATTTTTGAGTTCTGAACATAGACAGCCCCTAATAAGGGAAGGGGAGCCAGGAGGAGCCCTATCTTGGTTACCTCTCCCTGCATGAATGCTCCTGTGTGACAGGTGACTCTACCATTCTTGCAGTGCTGTCACAGTGACCAAGGGACTCAGCCCCCATCCCAATTCCCACTGAGTACACACAATCAGGGAGCTGGAACTGACTATGCAGTTTCTGTCCATGAGAAAAACACTGCTGCAGAAAGAAACTTTGATTTCTGGTGAGGATAGCCTTAGACAAGGGAAGGGAAGCCAGGGATGGTGGGAATAGGACCTGCCATACTAGCAATCCCTCTTTCTCTATATGCAATTTTTTGTATAACAGAAATGGCTTGGCCATACCCACAGCCTGGCCACAGCAGCCAGAGGACCTGTTTACCACTGGGGTAACCAATTATGCTCACAGAAGTAGAGCTAGAGAATGGTCCAGTCTGACCCAACCTTTTCCAACCGGCTTTTCCCCCTCACCTTCTTTGAAAGCCGAAGAACTGAGGATCTCTGGGAGTCCCGATAACCCCACCCATCACCTAGATAATTTGTACACTTCCCTGAAGAAATGAAGGCCAAGCAAAAAACATCCACAGCCACCACCACACCTGGCTTTCTCCTGCAAGTTCCACCTCCAGACTGGAGGTCAACTGGCACAGCTCAGTATATCTGTGACAATTATATAGCACTTGAGAAGGAGATAAAAATAAAGTCAATGCCTCCATATATTTCACAGACTAATCCATAGACCAAGGCATCAGGAAACTTTTCCAGAGGTTTATACTGAGATGTCAATGAACTACACACTTTAGAATACAACCCTTGTGCTGTAACATCACAGGATACCTTGTAGGCAACCTCCAGCACCAGCCAAGTGATAGTAAACTCCTATGACAGGTAGGCCCAGAAGAGCAGCAGGATCCATGGTATTCATGTCCCCAGGGGAAAGAGAAGTGAAACACAACATGGGAAAACTTGGTGGGATTAAAAAAAAAATCCCACAAAAGGGCACCCTAACAGTAGCAAAATTATCTAACTAAAAATCAACAGAATAAATAAATAAATAAGAGTCTGCCTTCACAGATGAGGAAGAAAGAGCACAAATAAAACAAACAAAAACCCCACCAGCTATCCCCAAAGCCTTAATGAGTCACAACAGAACTTTCCAGATTCCAAGCAATGGAATACTTCCAGACTGACATGCCCCTGATGACAGACATAGGATTTAGATTATGGATGGCAAAGACTGTCAAAGAAAGTCACAAGGAGATGGAAGCACAGATCATTCAGGCAATGGAAACTGTGAGAAAATACAGGCTTAGATGGCCAATGTAAGAAAGGTCCAATCTAAACGCCTGGAAATGAATAATTTTTTCCTGGAATTTCAAAACACAGTGACAAGCCTGAACAATAGAATCGACCAGGCAGAGAAAATAATTTCAGATCCTGAAGATCAAACTATTTAACTAATCCAGTCTGACAAAAACAAAGGAGAAAAAACTCAAGAAGAATGGGCAAGGCCAAAAAGAGATTTAGATTATGTAAAAAGACCAAATTTATGACTGATTGGCACCACTGAGAGAGAAGGGTAAACTAAGAACATTTTGGAACATTCCAAGAGATCATACAAGAAATTTTTCTTACCTCACTAGAGAAGTGGCCATGCAGGTGCAAGAGATTCAGAGAAGTTCTGTGAGGTATTACATGGGAAGATCACCCCCAAGACACATAATAATCCATCTTCTCAAGATAAGCATAAAGTAAAAACATGCTAAAGGCAACTAGAGAGAAGGGACAGACCATCTACTAATGAAGATGCAACCGAAGTGCAGCAGACTTCTCAGCAGAAACCTTACAAGTTATAAGGGATTGAGGACCAATCTTTAACTTTCTTAAAGAAAAATAATTCCAGCTAAGAATTTCCTGCCCTTCTAAGCTAAGGTTCATTAATGAAGGAGAATTAAAATCCTTTCCAGAAGATATCTCATCCCTAAAAGAATATGCCACCTCCAGACCAGCCCTTCAGGAGATACTTAAGAAACTTTTAAGCACAAAAATAAGAGTGAGTATACCCATCTCAAAGCACAGAAACTATTTAACTAATCCAAGCATAGAGTAAACAGACCATATAAATCAACCACAAAAAGTAAAAAGCAAAACAGCCTCTAAAGAGCAACATGGCAAAATAAACTCCCACATATCAATAATTAATTTAGATGTGAATGGACTGAAGGCACCACTTAAAAGGTACAGAGTGGCAAATTGGATAAACAAGCATGATCCTTCCTTCTTCTGCCTTCAGGAAATTCGTCTTATTGCAAATGACATTCATAGACTCAAGGTAAAGAACTGGTGAAAGACCTTCCAGAAAGTGGAAAATAAAAAAGAACAGGAGTAATTATATTTATACCATACAAAACAGACTTTAAATCAATAAAAGTTACAAAGAATACTGAAGGGTACTACATAATGATAAAAGATTCAATCCATCAGCAAAAAGTATCCATCTTGGATATATACACAAACAGCATTAAAGCACTCAGATTTATAGAGTAAATGCTAATTAAAGTAAGAGAGAGCATAGACAACAATACAGCTATAGTTGGAGACTTTAATACCATGCTAATAGCCTTAGGAAGAAAATTGAGGCAAAAATCCAGCAAAGTAATCTTAAATTTTAATTCAACACTTGACCAGCACATCATCCAATAACCACAAAATATGAATTCTTTTTATCAGTACATAGCACATACTCTAAGATTGACCACATACTCAGGAATAAATCAAGCATAAAAAAATTTCAAAAGAGTGAATTCATAATAAGCAAATTCTCAGACCACAATCAAATAAAAAAATAAAATAATCAACAGGAACATTCAAAACACAGAAATACATATAAATTAACTTTGGGGTTAACACAGAAATCAAAGTAAAAACAAAGTTTCTAGAAACAAATGAAAACAAAGATACAACACACCAAAACCTCTGGCATATCATGAACTCAGTGCTGAGAGGGAGGTTAATAACATTATGTGCATACATCAAGAAAACACTGTGATGACAAGTAAACTGCCAAATGTCATACTTAAGAAAACTAGAAAGTCAAGAGCAATTCAATCCCAGAATTAGTAGAAAAATGAAAATTATTAAAATGAATCACAGTTAAATGAAGTAGAGACCCCCAAAAGTGTAAAAAGTATCAATGAGACCAAAAGCTGGTTCTTTGCAAGGATAAATAATATTAACAGACCACTGGCTGGATTGACAAAGAGACAGAGGGAGGAAGGGAGAGTGGGAGGGAGGGAAGGAAAGAGAGAAAGAGAGAGAGAGAGAAATTGGAATAAACACAATTAGAAACAAAAAGATGATGTTACAACTGTCCCTGAAAAAAATTCAAAAGATTATCAGAGATTGCTATAACCATTGGATGCAAATTCACTAGAAAATCAAAAGGAATGAAGGAATTCCTGGCATCACATAATCTCCCAAAATTGAAATAGAAAGAAATTGAAATGCTAAACAGACAAATAACTATCCAGGAAATTGACTCAGTAATAAAACATTTCCCTCAAAAGAAAACAAAAAACAAAAAACCCGGAGTCAGATGATTTTACAGCTAAATTCAACAAGACATGCAAGGAAAAACTGATACCAATCCTATTGAAAATATTCCAAACTGAGAAGGAATGAATTATCCCTAGCTCCTTCTATGAAGTCAATATAATCCCGAAACCCAAAGTGACAAAGACTCAACAAGGAATGAAATCTATAGGCCAATTTCTCTGTAGTATGTAGATGCAAATATTCTCAACAAAACTACAGTAAATTGCATCCAACAGCGCATTTCAAATATCATCCATCACAACCAGATGGGCTTAATTCCTGGGATGCAAGACTGGTTCAACTTATGTAAATCAATAAATATAATTCATCACATAAACAGTCGTGAAACTAAGAATCACATAATTGACTTAGGAGAAGCAGAAAGAGTATTTGATAAAATCCAACATCCCTTTTTGATAAAAACCCTTGACCACCTAGCCATTGAAGGAATATTCCTCAAAATGATAACAGCCATCTAGACAAATCAGCAGCCAACATCATACTTAATGGGCAGATACTGGAAGAATTCCTCCTAAGAACTAGAACAAGGCAAAATGTCATACTCTCCCCTTCCATTCAGCAAAGCCCTAGCTAGAACAATCAAGCAAGTTAAAGAAATTAGGAGTACCCAAATAGGAAATAGGAGGTTAAGTTATCCTTCTTTGCAAAGATACGATGTTATACCTAGAAAACCCTAAAGAGTGTTTCAAAACACCTCCTTGCACTGAAAAATGACTTTGAAGAAGTCTTGGGATACAAAATCCATGTGAAAAAGAGTGTTTCATTTCTATACACCAACAACAAACAGGCTCAGAACTAAGTAAAAGCACAATCAAATTCATAACATTCACAATAAAAATGAAATATTTCAGCATCCACCTAATCAAAGAAGTGAAAAACCTTTACAATGAGAACTACAAGATACTGCTCAAAGAAATCAAGGATGACACAATCAAATGAAACAACATCCCATGCTCATGGATTGGAAGAATCAACATCATCAAGATGTCCATTCTATCCAAGGCAATCTACAGACAGATTCCTCATAATCCCTATGAAACTAACAGCATTTTTTTTAAGAAAGCAGGATTTAATGAAATGACATCAATGTTCCCAAAGTGGGAGAGGACTCAAGGGGGGTTGCCCAGTATCATATTTTTACAGACCTAGAAAAGACAATATAGAAATTCATATGGAAGCAAAAATAACTTGAATAACAAACACAATCTATGGCAAAAAGAACAAAGCAGGTGGCATCACACTTCCAGACTTTAAACTTTATTACAAGGCTATAGTAACTAAGACAGAATGGTTCTGGTACAGTAGCAGACATATAGAACAATGGAACAGCACAGAAAATGCTGAAATAAGAACATGGACTTTTAACCAACTAACCAGCAACAAAGCCAACTAAAATAAACATTGGGCAAAGGGAATTATATTTAGCAAATAAATGATGTTGGGAAAACTGGCTAACCAAATGCAGAAAAGTGAAACTGGACCACTACCTATCACCATATACAATATGAAAATTAACTCAAAATGGATCAAGGATTTAAATGTGAAACCTTGAACTATAAGAACCTGAGAAGGAAACTTAAAGAACATACTCCTTGACAAAAAAAATAGGCAAGAAATTTATTGCCAAGTCCCCAAAAGCAAATGCAGCAAAAATCTAAAATTGACAAGTGGGGCCATATCAAACTACAAAGTTTTTCACAGAAAAAGCAAGCATTAAGAGAATAAAGAGAAAACCCATAGAATGGGAAAAACTATTAGCAAGCTATGTATCTGACAAAGGCCTAACATCCAGGATCTACAAGGAACACAAATGAATTTAAAGGGAAATAACAAACAAACAAACAAACAAAAACAATTCTATTAAAAAGTAGGCAAAGGGCATGAGTAGATACTTCTTAAAGGATGACATACAATCAGCCAACAAACACAGAAGAAAATACTTTGTCTTACTAATCATCAGAGAAATGCAAATCAAAATTACAGTATGATACCACCTCACACTAGTCAGATTGCCTATCATAAAAAAGTAAAAAAACAACAGGTTTTGGCAAGGCTGCAGAGAAAAGAGAACACTTCTACACTGTTGTTGGAAATGTAAGCTAGTTCAACCTTTGTCAAATCAATGTGGCATTTTCTCAGTGAGCTAAAAATCGAGCTATCATGTGACCCAGGAATCCCAGTTCTGGGAATAAAACCAGAGGAACAGAAATTCCTCTACAAAAAAAAAAAAAAAACCAAACCAAAAAAACCCTGTACATGTTTGTTCATTGCAGCACTATTCACAATAGCAAAAACAAAGAACCAAACCAGATGCCCATCAAAAGTGGACTGGATTTAAAAAAAAAAGGCACATTTATATAATGGAATACTACGCAGTCATAAAGAAGAATAAAATCAAGTTCTTTGCAGCAACATGAATGCATCTGGAAACCATCATTCTAAGTGAACTATCACAGAAACAAAAAATTGAATACCCCATGTTCTCACTCATGAGTGGGCCCTGATCATTGGATATATGAGCAAAAAGATGGGTACAACAGACACTAGACAGTGCTAAAGGAGAAAGAAAAGGAGGAGGTATAAGTTGCACACAACCACACACTGAATACAAGGCCCATTAACAGGGGGAAAGAGGGCTTATCAGAAGGTAAAAAACTCACCTATATGAAGTTTTCTTGTGTAATTAATTCTCAAATGTACCTCACAACTCTAAAAGAAAATTATTATATATGTATTATACATTTGAGGAGATATATATATATATATATATATATGTATATATATATATAATCTCCTCATACTTCCAACTGAATAGGAACAGACGAAGGAATAGAGACTAAAGACTGATGAAGGAAATCACCTCATGGAAAGGACAGAACCTAATTCCCTTGGAGCTGAGGCAATAACTTACAGCAGACTTAGGCTGGAATAGAGCTTTAACCATAATAGGTCTACTCCTGGATGCTTGGGGCAAATCAATACACTGAGACATCAGGTTGTCACAGAGAAAACATTTAATTGTAGTGTTACCAAATTAGGAAACCCCAAATTCGTTTCCCAGTGGTGTTTGTTTGGGGCTAAGGCTTTTAAGAGTTCTGGAGTAGATCAAAGAGTGCAGATTGTTGATTGGTTGAAGAGTGCCGAGTGAAGCCACGTGACAGGAGGATGAAGAAATAGTATTCTCATGCTGATTCTGTTCCTCTATGGGGTCTTCAAACTGAGTGGAGTCAGCTGTTCCACTGAAATTTGAGACTTGGAAAACATTTTAAGCAATCCTTAGCAAAATCTTATGATACTAATGTCAGTGATCCTTTCTATGGGACCAATGAGGATGCAAATGGTGTGTCTAATGGTATGTGACTTTTAACAAGGAGGTAGATCAGAGTGCAGCATGATTAATGCTTATTTGTAACTGTATTTCTGTCCAGAACCTGGCACGCAATTCTTGTCAACCCCGTGGGAATAGTTTAACTTGGTACTGCTACTGATCACCCATTTTTAACTCCTGAGATGCTCTGAGAAAGAACACTCTGCAACCTTAGGGGATGTATAGCTTGGGTAGAGTAGATACGATTGCATCGGATGTAGCTCTGCCTCCTACAGCACTCAGCAAAGCATGCTAAATAAAGAAGAATAAAATCAAGAATAACAAAATTTTTCTTTCGTAAGCTCTGATGTTAACACTCCATGCCACGTCCTTGAGCCTCAGTTTCCTCCCTGGTTTGTTCCCAGAATTAAAATAATAAATATAAACTCACTTTGAAAATATTACATATGTGTTCTGGATATGTTAGAAGTGCAGAATATAGCCATATTAGGTCATATGTATTTAAAAATTACACAATTATCTTCATTGCTGCTTCTCAAATATACACAGATATAACACTTACTGGGTTAAACACTGCAAATATTCTCCTTAACATATTCTCATACAATGAAAGTGTAAAATGCACTTCTCTATTAAGCTTTATAAAGCTTGTTTCACGTTTAATTAAAAACTGTGAGTTTTGAAAAGTGTTATCTTTTCTCAATTAGGATTTGGGGAAATAAAAGTAGTTCATCAATGGCACAGACCAAGAAGAGCTCATAAATCTTCCATTAGGAAATAATAAAAACTATTCTTATTTTGATAGAGATTGATAAAGTTTCAACTATAATTCTTAATGTGGATACTATTTGCCAGCATTTGTCTTTTTGCTTATATCAGACATCTGAATACCTGTTATTTTGAAGAGAGAGTCTCCCAGTGTGAGTCTTATTGAGAAGAAATGTTCCTTATCTGAATAAGCTAAAGGAGACAGATACAACCTCTTTCCACTCATGGCAAACTGAGACTTGGGTATATGCTCTAGACTTGGCCAATCAGATGCTCACTGAAGACTTTGGCTCTTAAACATAAGATGAAGAACTAGTTGCAAAATCTTTCATAGCATAGAGTAGTCAGCCATGATGGTGCCCTTGTGAGCCCAGCAATATCAGGGAGTGCCCAGTGGCATACATTTCACCTCTGTTCCTACTGTAGTATAAGAACTGGACTCTTCCTGGTTCAGTCCTTTACTGTTCTCCCTTTTATATAGCCTACCTTACTACTTATCTGTTTGTTAATATTTGTAGTGTCTCCATCAAATCTGTAAGCTATTTGAGATTCATCCAATATATTATTTTTTCTTAAGTTTGTGGTTATCAATTTCTCTTCCTTGCAGCAGATTCTTGTATGCACGTACCTATTTTCTGATATCTTAATGACACATATAAAACAAATTCTTACCTTGATAGTGATCACCTCCTATGTACTTCTTATCTACTTTGTGATTGTTGTAAATCACTGGGAGGCTTTTGATTAGGTTATTAATGAGAACTGTAATTATCTTCCAAAGCTTTAAAAAAAAAGCATAGGTTATATATCATTCACTGAATAATCTCAGTAATTTGGCCAAATCAAGTAATATGTGAGCTATTTGCTATTATAAATTTCATTTTAAAAATAGTCAAATACATTTACAAATAGCACCATAACCTTCAGGAAAGAAACAATATATTTTTCAAATTGAAAATATATACGGACAGATCCAGTAGATTTAGCCTAGCTTTTTAAATTTTTTATTATATTACTTTTTTACACTACATTTTATATTACATTACTTTTAAAATTTTTGTCTTATTTTGCAGATATTATGGCTGCGATTTTTTAAAAATATATTGAGAACTAATGACAAATTTAGACATTTTTAGTGATTTTTAAAGTTTGAATATTTTTCCTCCTGATTTTTTCCAAATTATGAAATACTTGCACAACAGAATAAAATTTAACTGTTGAGTAGTTTAATGAAAACAATAGTAAACAGACAAACTCACAAAAAAATTTGTGATAAGAAAATTGTCTTAATGTTCCCACTTGCCACTTAGCAGTTGCTTGACTAGGTTAAGCCTCCTTTTATTTCTGAATCTGGTTATACACTTAATAGAAACATAGAAATTAAAATAATACTCACAGGCTTTTGAGACTAACCAATGTAACATTCTTGAACATATGGGTTATAAACAATTGTTGTACAAATATGTTATTGCTATTGTGAATCTTTGGTTGAACCCAGATTCCACTTAATTTTGAACTTATGTTTTAAAATTATTATTTTTTAATTTTTTAATTTTTTGAGTATAATGGAAAAATCAATATCTTTATTCTCACAAGATGCAGTCACCTATTATTTCATTTCCATTTCTTGATTAGATTAATTGCTTTTTTATTTTTTTTTAGAAATCATCCATTATTAAATTACTAGTATATTGGCTTATTTTTCCAACAGCCAAAATGACATTTTATGTTTACACTAAAATGGGATAATATAATTCACAGATCATTTATTCTGCTTTGATATCATTTTATCAACAGAGAAAATACATTTCAGTAAAGTGCAGGAAAAAAATAATATATCAGTGGGCTATTATAAAAACTGGCACTAAAAATAAGAGACTCCATTTCAAATACCAATTCTGCCCTTGTTTACTTGAAAGATTTATTGTATTTTTTCTGAATTGGCTGTGGTCATTTAATTTAAAAAGGTGAATGGTTAGATTTCTTTAGTCTTAAATTTCTTGTCAATTTGTAAGTAATATGAATACACACACACACACACACACACACACACACACACACACATATCAGAAGTTTAGCAAAACAACTATGTACACTCTTTTTTAAAGGGCATGTATTGTGATTGTATATGTAAGAATATAATTACACAGAAGTGAGTCTATTAGAAAGTAGTAACCATCAATTGAGATAAACTAGAGTACACTTGTTGAGGTATACTTTGTGAGGAGTGAAACAGTTATACATAGCCTAAGATATGTTTCTTTCCTCCATCTCCCCAAATGCACTGCTGGATTGAAACTATCACAATATAAGTCATAATAATAGACACATTTTAGGGGGCCTTTTTATCAGAAATGGACTTTATTAAAATGCAGTTTAAAATTCTCTATATAAAATGAGGACAAGAATTTTGGGGTTCTATCTTTTAAAAATGGCCGTTCATTAACATTACTATTCATGCAAAAAATTGCATATTATAACTCCTAGCATTCTGAGGCTAGAAAATGTAGCACAGAGAAGAGGTAAACTGCTTGTTTTCAGGAAATATAGTCTCAGCTGAACAGAGAAAGAACAATATAGTAAAATGATAGATTATTTCTTTACTAAGTTCTTGAATTTTTATCACCTATACAAATCTGAAGCACTTTTCTTAAAGGAAAAAATAAATATTTAAAATGAGTCATTAATAACTCTGATTTAATCATCATTAAAAGACAAAACAGAAAAACATTCTCTACTTCCTTGACTATTAGTAACTCAGTGAAACTGGCTGCTCAGAGTGAAGTCTGGCTTTTAGATTTCTATGCTCTGATTCTGGCCTTGAGGAGTTGGCTGCAGGAGTTGCCTCAGAATAGGTGGAAGAGAAAATGATCTCAGAAGAAAGGTTTTGTTTGGCTCAGAAAACCCCCGCCCTTCTTCAGTGAGTCAAGATTCCTGGGAGTATTGTTGGCAAATCAATCCAGGGACATCTGTTAAAAAGAAATGAAAAAGGAGCCTGTCCTTTCTAAATTATTAGATCTCAACTGAAACAATAAGACAGAACATAAGACAGAAACAAAGTATTCTAAGGAAAAAATTAAGTAGATGCTGCGATAGCTTAACTTTTTAGTTAAGGAATGCCAAACTATTATTTTTGTCTATAGTTTATGCATTTGTCAACAATATGACAGGTAACTTCCACTTAAAATAATGCAAATACTTGGAGTTTTGATCAGAAATTGGCTGCCAGTTGCATTTTCTAAGGTTCTTATAGTTTGAGGTTTTATATTTAGGTCTTTGATCCATATAGAGTAGATTTTTGTGTGTCGTGATAAGTAGGGGTCTTGTTTTAGTCTTCTGCATGTGATCAACCAGTTTTCCCAGCACCATTTACTAAATAGGTTCTCCTCTCCCCAGTGGTTGGTGGTGGTGGCTTTGTCAAAGATGAGTTTGGTGAGAAATTGAGATTTTACTTCTGGAATCTCTACCCTGTTCCATTGGTCTATATACCTGTTCTTGTATCAATACCAGGCTGTTTTGATTATTGTAACTTTGTAATAAAGTTTTAAGTCTGGGAGTGTGATACCTACTGCTTTTTTTGTTGTTGTTTGTTTGTTTGTTTGTTTGTTTGTTTTTGTTGAAAATTGTTTTGGCTATTCATGATGGTTTATGTTTCCAAAGGCCTAACATCTAGGATCTATAAGGAGCTCAACATGCCAAAAGGAAAACAAAACAAAACAAAAAAACCCATTACAGAGTGGGCAAAAGATATTAATAGACACTTCTCAAAAGAAGACATACGAGCAGCCAATACATGAAAAAATGTTCGACCTCACTAGTCATCAAAGAAATGCATATTAAAACCACACTGAGATACTAACTCCAGTCGGGATGACCATCATCAATAACTCAAAAAACACAGATGCTGGAGAGGATGTGGGGGAAAAGGGTACATTTCTACACTGTTGGTGGGAGTGTAAACTAGTACAACCTTTGTCAAAAACAGTTTGGCAATTCCTAAAAGATTTAAAAATCAGCGTTCCATACAACCCTGCAATCCCCCTACTGGGAATATACACTGAGGAACTCAAATCACTCTTTGAAAAAGATACCTGCACACACAAGTTTATTGCAGCATTGTTCACAATAGCAAATGCATAGAACCAACTGAGCTGCCCATTGAAAGAGGGCTGGAGAAAAAAATGTGGTACACATAAATGATGGAATATTACACAGTCACAAAGGGCAAAATTATGAACCTCACAGCAACTTGGATGGGCTTAGAGTCTATAATACTGAGTGATCTATCACAGAAACAAAGAACTGAGTACCACATGTTCTCACTCATAGGTCGACCTTCAACAATTATTATAATAGTATAAGAAAAGGATTGACAGTAGTGGGAAACTGCTGGTGGAGGGGCAGGATTGGCAGTAGTGGGAAACTTCCAGGGGGAGAGGGGCACACTTCATCAACAAAGGTACCTGCGCAACAAACATTTGTATACCTAACCCTGAATTGTACCCCACATCTTTAAAATTAAAAATTAAAAAAATGCAAATACATAATTCTAAAAGTCAAATTGTTCTCTAAAGCATAAGATAAAATACTACAGTCCACTAATGCCTCCACTTTCATCCCAGTGCCCAACTCTGTGGGAACTATTCCCCAATTTCAAATGCTGTATTTTCAACTCTGTTGGCTGTTTCTTCTGGTCTTCATGGTCATATGCCCAGTAGCACCTGTTAGGTGCCATGCCACATCTCCTTGGTCCACTTATTGGACAGTTTCACACACATGTGTCAGTGTCCAACATCTAGCTACTCTTTCTACACACAACAAAGCCATTCAGCCATAAGTTTGCACAATCATGAAATTCAAGTAGTGAGGGATGAACATGGGGACGTAAGTGCCCAGATTCCACATCCTACTGTGAAAAATTATGAAACATGTACTACATGAGACCTCAGATGGGATACTACCAGAGGGAGAAAGTCTCTCAGTTGCTCTCAGTAGTAACCAACTTGGCTTCATGGTTAGTTAACTCTTTCTTGTCTTCACCTTTTCCATAGTTTTCTATATTCTGAGATTGTCTTTCTTGTATACATATTCCCCTAAGTCCTTGTCTCTGGTTTGGCTTTCAGAGGAACCCCCAAACAGGACCACTAGCTAAGTAGAGCCTAGAAAGAAACCCTTCAGGTTGGGGTTTTGGAGTTGGACGAGTCATCAGTCCATAGCAATGAAGATAAAATACTTGGTAATTAGGGTGGTAACAATCACCAGTAGGCTTCAGCATCACATATTCTAAGACTCTCACATGTATTGGGAAGAATGAGATACAGATGGAAGAAACACCACTGATTACAACACTGGTTCTTAAAGTATAGCCTCTGGACCAGTATTATCAACACCAACTGGAAACTTGTTAGAAAACACATTTTTGTGCCCTTCCCTAGACCTCTGAAGTAGAAGAATTGGTAGGATAGCCTTCAGGAATCTGTTATTTAAGAAGGCCTCTAGATGATTCTAATGCATGTTAAAGTTTGAGAACCACAACTTAACTAGAATGGGTTTAAAATTTGGACATGTTGATGGACAGGTAAAAAAGTGGAGCTGCTCAAACTGCCTTGGCAAAATGTGAAGGTGAATGTCTGAAGGCTCAGAAAATTGGGCACGTTAGAATGAACTTATTGTATGGGACCAGGAATTAGCTGTGTTCTCTAGGCGACCCAGAGGTCACTTCTTTCCCTAAGGCAATGATAAATGCACAGTGAAGGGGCATAAGCACCTTTGAGAAACACAGTGTTAGTTGCCTTGTATAGTATGGGATTGAAAATAAGAGATGCTATCCTGGAATTGAATTTATTGTCAGTGGAGCTGATATGAGTCCATAATAGGAAAGACCAGGTGATGATACACAACCATTAGAGCCAAAGTGGATATAATTCCATAATGGCAAGAAAGGAGTGGCAGTCTTGGTGCTTTAGTTTTCAAGGATCTGTGCGATGGCTAATGTATCATGATATTTCCAGGAATTAGAGAGAGGGGCTGCCAACTAGGGTATTGTTTGACTTGCATAACTAGATTTTTTTTTAATAAAAAGCTTGTGTAACCAGAAAAATATTTTGTTAAAAGCAAAATTCTTTTTTACCATCAAAATGGAAAATTATAATGTCTTGTTGAATTTCTAGATTTTAGCCAAGTGATAAACTCAGAACTTATTGTTTTCACAGGAGTAAGAATGTCTTTGAAGGACTCAAACAGTCTATCTGCAAACATATACATACAACATTACCTCAAACCTTCCTTCAAGGGAACTAGAATAAAGATATCTTTGGGAATGTTACAAGGTCAGATCAAGTGAAGGTTCTGGCCTACAAGATTTCAGCTGACACTACCTGAGGACCTGACATATCCATATCCACCATACCTCTTCAGTTAGAGTGTAGTATTATAAAGACCAGAAGAGAAATGGAATTCTGTCTCAAGTTTTTCTCATAGTAGTTTCAGTAGGATTCCTATGGTCATTTTTCCAACCCCAAAGTATAAATTGGAAGGGGTATACTGAACAGCAATCAAAACTTCACTATTGCATGTCTAGCCTGTGGAGTATAAGCCATTATGATAGTAGAAATATATTAGACTGAAAGTCCTTAAACTATCCCTTCTTCCCAATCCCATTCAAGATAGTAAAACAACATGCCAGGAAGAATTACAAGAGATTGGTGCCACTCTCAATGAATTATAGGAGTTTCTGTCTTCATTCTATTGATGATCAATTCACTTATTTTAACCCCCAAAAGAAGCCAGAAGGTTATGAAAATTAATAAATTACCCTAAACTGAATGAAATTTTAGCCCAATTTGCTGTTGCTCTATTCAACGTAGCACTTTCTCTGTGTTATATCAATATAGCATCATGCACTTAGTATATGACATTTGATCTAACAAATCAGTAACAATGATCAGAAGCAGTTTGCTTTTATATGGGAAGTGCAGCAGTACACATTTTTGTCTAAGTCAAAGAGCTGTATTAATTGTTCTTTCTGTCACAATATAGTCTAGATAACTTGTTAATGTCTTACAGAATATCATGCTGATAAATTACATTGATGACATTAGACTCATTTAACTTGGTAGACAAGAAATGCCAAGTACTCTATGAGTATGTGAGCAAGATAATGGCAGAACCTTGGAGATAAACTCTTCACCAATCCAGGGGCTTGCCACATCAATCAATTAGGGGGGATCAGATGATCAGGAACATGCAAAGACAAATAAAAAGTTATTGAATCTTGAACCTTCTACCACTAAGAAAGAGGCACACCTGACTGGGACATAGTGGCTCACGCCTTTAATATGAGCACTTTGAGAGGCTGAGGTGAGGAGACTGCCTGAACTCAGGAGTTTGAGACCAGCCTGGACAACATGGTAATATCTGGTCTTTACGATAAATTAAAAAATTAGTCAGGATGGTGGCATGTGCCTTTAGTCCTAGCTACTTGGAAGGTTGAGTTAGAAAGATTGCCTGAGCTCAGCAGGTCAAGGCTGCGGTGGCTGAGATTATGCCACTGTACTGTAGCCTGGGCCACAGAGTGAGACTGACAGAAAAAAGAAAAGGAAAGAGAGGGGAAGGAAAGAAGGGAGGGAAGAAGGAAGGAAGGAAGGAAGGAAGGAAGGAAGGAAGGAAGGAAGGAAGGAAGGAAGGAAGGAAGGAAGGAGGGTTTTGCAGGTTGTTAGATTTCATAGACATATGTATATTCTCTATAATTGAGAATGGTTCTGTAACCTGATAATTCTATGATTGAAGACTACCTGGTTTGAGTTAAACTCTGAGCAAGAGACAGACCTTCAGCACATCCAGCATGCAGTATAGCCTTCCTTCTGACTAGGAAAAGGCAACAAAACCAAATGTATCTTTGTTATATAGGGATAGGTAGGTATGAAGTTTACAAGATGTCTCTGGAAAAACACCGTAGGAAGTGATAGTATGAATCTCTAGTGTTCTGGAAAGACAGTAGGACTTCTGTCCCAGAAAATTTCTCACCATTTGAAATTTAACTACTTATATGCTTTTGAACTCTGTCTTATATCAAGTAACTATGAAAACAGAACACTAGATTCTGTCAAAATCCTCCTCACACTGATAAATGAAGTTGGCAAAATCTCAGCATACAGAATCAACACAGAAAGGACAGTTGTATTTCTATATACCAACAACCAGCAGGCTGAGAACCAAATGAAAAATACCATTCCATTCACAATAGGCACACACACAAAAAATTAAAATATGTTGGCATTAACCTAACCATAGAAGTAAAAGACCTTAACAATGAGAACTACAACACACTACTCTAAAATAAATAAATAAATAAAGGATGATGCAAACAAATGGAAAAAATATCCAATGCTTATGGATTGGAAGACTCAATATTATCAAGATGTCCATCCAACACAACATAATCAACAGATTCAAAGCAATCTTTATCAAATTGGAACATTTTCACACACCTAGAAATGACAATACATACATTCAAATGAAACCAAAAAAGAACATGAATAGCTAAAACAATTCTCAGCAAAAGGAATAAAGCTGGTGGTATCACACTTCTAAACTTTAAACCTTCTTACGAGACTACAGTAACCAAGATGATATGGTATTGGTACAGGACTAGGTGATAGAACAATAGAACAGGACAGAGAATCCAGAAATAAAACTATAGTCTCTCAATCAACCCATCTTCAACAAAGTGATCAATAGCAAACATTAGAGAAAAGAAAGCATATTTAGCAAATGGTGCTGGAAAAACACTGGGTAGCCACATGCCAAAGAATGAAACTAGACCCCTACCTATCACCATATACAAAAATTGACACAGAATGAATGAAGGACTTAAATGTAAAACCTCAAACTATAAGAATCTTAGAAGAAAACATAGGAAACACCCTCCTGGACACAGGAGTACATAAAGAATTCATAGCTAAGTCCTCAAAATCAAATGAACAAAAGCTAAGATAGACAGATGGGCTTTATCAAACTGAAAAGTTTTTGCACAGCAAAATAATCCATCAAGAGAGTAAAAAGATAGTTCACAGAATGGGAAAAAATCATTTGCAAGCTATGCATCTGATGGTGGCCTAGTATCCAGAATCTACAAGCAACTCAAACAAAATGAAAGAAAAAAATCAAACAACTCCATCAAAAGACCTGGGCAAAGACCTGAACAGGTACTTCTCAAAGGATGATATGCAAGCAGCCAACAAACCCATGCCAAAATGATCAGCCTCACTAATCATGAGAGAAATGCAAATCAAAGCTACAATGAGATACCACCTAACAACAGGAAGAAAGGCTATCATTAATAAATCAAAAAACCACAGGTTCTGGCATGCCTGCTGAGAAAAGGAAACACTTCCACACTGTTAGTGGGACTGTAAGCTAGTTCAGCCTTTATGGAAAGCAGTGTGGCAAATTCTCAAAGAGCTAAGTATTGAGCTTCCATACAATCCAGCAATCCCTCTCCTGGGAATATGCCCAGAGAAACATAAATTGCTGTACCAAAAAGACACCTGCACATGCATGTTTACTGCCACAGTATTCTCAATAGCAGATATGTGGAGCTAGCCCAGATGCCCATGGAAATTGGACTGGATAAAGAAAATGTGAAACATAAACATGATGGAATATTATACAGTCACAAAGAAGAACAAAATCATGTCCTTTGCAGCAACTTGGATGCAGCTGAAGATCATCATTTTAAGTGAGCTATAATAGAAACAAAGAACTGGACACGGCATGTTCTCACTCATAGGCAGGTCCTGAGCCCTGGCCACACTAGAACAAGAGTGAGATTAGCAGATGATAGACACTGTTAGGGGAGAGAGGGAGGGACCAGGGAGGGGAGCACTTGACAACATGCTGGGGATTGGCCCACTATCAGGGAAGAGTGGACCAGCTAGGAGCCCAAACTATACCTGCATATATCCTACTTATTAATAAATCCCTACTTGTACCCCACAACTCTAAAATAAATAAATAAATTAAATATAATAAATATATTTTAAATACTAAAAAAATAAAGTGCTTCACAGATTTAGATAGAATAAATTTTAAAAAACAGAACACTGCATTATAATTGGGACATTGTCCTACCTACCAAGTTATAAAGAGCAGGAATTCATTTTATGATGAAATAATTCATTAGAGATTAGACTCAAACTTTTTGGTACAGAGAACATAAGTACATTACATGAATTGGTGGTCCAATGACTCAAATAACCTACCTTTGTTACTTTTTTTTTGGCTTCTCCTTCAGCTTGTAGCAACGGCATTGGGGAATTAGTCTGTTTGACCAGCTGTCAGAAAAGGAAAACTCTCAGGTCTGGTTATCATATGAATCAGCCTGATATGTTGGATGGCTTCAGCACTAACCCCACTTATGGGGGCCCCTAGAAAACAGTGCTGATTGTCTCCAAAGGACAAGGCTTAAAGGAACTGTCAATTGGCAAGGAACAGCACATATGCTCATCAACTTTATATAAAAAGAGAATTAGCCTGACATAAATATATATACAGACTCCTACACAGTATTTAATCAATTGGCTGGCTTACTGGTCCTGAAAATAAATAACAAATGGAAAATCAAAGACAAAGCAATCTCAAGAAGAAGCATAGCATAGACTCATGAAGGTGAGCAAAAAGTCTGTGAATCTTTGTGTCTCATTTCAGTGCACACTAGAGAAGACAGTCAGCAGAAGAGATACTCAGCAACAAGTGAGAAATATGACTCATCTGTTAAATTTCTGCCAGTTTCAGCCACTCTTATGTTTGAGTGATAACATCACAGAGGCAAAAATAAGTACCATGCATGACCAAATAAGTGTTCCTTCTCACTAAGGATGATTCAACTAAATGCTACTGAATAGCCAACCTGTCACTGGAAGAATGAACTTAACCCTCATCCAAAAATGAAACAAGGACAAAATTCATGGAACAACCAGTTTGGTGAAATAATTGGCTGAAGTGCCAACCCCAGGTGACTCTTAAATTATATTTGTAACAAACACAGAAAATTGAAGGCTTCCTACATATGGGATTGTGTCAGTTTCAGTAGTACTACTGTTAAAGATTTTTCAAGACCAATAATTTATGACTGGGCTCTGTGGCCTTCGAACATTGTCTTGATGGCTATCAAATGAATTCTGACACAGGCAAATCCCAGTTGTCAGAGAATAATTTCACCCTGGGTCACAAAGCTACAGACTCTAGCTGCAATCTCATTTGAAGGACAGCACTGAATTTGGAAGTTTTGTCTACAAAAAAGTTACAAGAAAATTGAAACTCCAATAAATCTTATGTGTACAGCTAGTAGTGACAACACCCAATTTTGTGTTACTGCAAAATGCAAGCTGCTTTGTAAAACTTTTGCCATTTGGTAGAAGAAATAATGTCTGTTTGAATGTGCATGGGTATACTTAGACCCTTCAACCCAGCATTAAACTAATCCTGTCAGCTTAAATAGATGGGAAGAACTTCAATACAGAAGGTCATAAATTTGGGTTGGGATTTTTAACTAGAAGTTTAATGTGATTTTGAGTAAAGCATTGGATTTGATGCTGGAGGTCAAGAGAAATGAAACCACATTATTTTGTCCTTAAAATTATTTTTTAAACTTTCAAAAGTATACATTTTTAATTTGAAAACTAACTGTAATTCTCTTCATAATGATTTCTTAAGATGGTGAGTCAATTCTAAAAGAGGCACTTAAGGACTGTATCTCAGGCCATCAAGTCTGAAGTGAAGAAGAAACTGCATTAAAGAAGTTTAGGAATGACAGACACATGAGTACCAAAGATAAATGGAAAGAGCTTGAATATAATTGCTTCATGAAATGTGAATGAGTAAATCTATACTTCTTATTTAGTTTGTTATTTTATAAATTATGTGACTTCAAATATACCTGTGTAACCAATCTACTTAATTAAACATAGAGACATTTGACTACTAATACAAATAAATAAAGTCCATTCATATTTAAATAAATAAATAAATAAATAAATAAAGTTCATCCATACTTAAAAAAAAGAAAGAAAGAAAGGACATATGGCAATTGTCACATTTGTGACATACTTCAGCTTAGTTCCTCAGTGTTCATTTAAATGTGTTCAAATGTCAATTGTAGTGTCATATTATAAAGGAAATTACCAAATTTGCTTTCATCTTATGTAATTCTGTTTCATAATCTTTAAGTATATTACTCTTGTACTATAGTTGAATCTTTGATTTTGTATCAAAATAAAATAAATATATCAAATTTGGACCATAATTACCCATAAAATATTTCAAACATGTCTTATTCTGACTAAGATATAGCAACAGTTACCAAATCACCACGCAACCAGAAATAACTAAATACCAAAAAATTTTTTTAGTGATTCTGATGAGGATATATGTGTGAAGAAACTAAGCCAAGACTAAGGAAAGGAAAGAACAACTTGATAGGATCATAAGGAACCATCTCTGAGGATTTCACAAAGTTGAGAATATCACTATTCCCACCAGTCAGAATATAAAACCTCATAAAATTCTTGTGGCGTAGTGTAAGTACCCAGAAGAGTTTTGCCTTAGGAGTAGAGAGAATTGGCTGTATGCTAAACATTGCTGCATTTCTGCTGGAAAAAAAAAATTTAAAAATAAGACACAAAACAATAAAACTGTTTCAATGTATAACCATAGTACAGAGCAACACTCAAGAATAGTTGTAAGGATACAAAATAATATCTAACATTGTAAAATTTTCAACATCTGGAATTTAATAAAAATTATCAGGCTTCAAAAAAAGCAGGATAAGACAATTCATAATAAAGAGAAAAATTACTTGAAGGTGGCCCATTAAATAAAAAAGACGAATGAGTAAGTATGAAGGAATATAATGACAGTTATCATTATATTCCACACATTCAAAAATCTAGACTAAATGTTGAACCTGGCAAAATAAATAGATACATGAAAAATACATAGAAGACCTAATTCAAATTTTTACATGTTAAATTACAATGTCTGAAATGAAAAATACACTGGACCCAATTAATGGAATACTGGAACTTATTTGTCATACAGAGGAGATTAGGGAACTTGAAGGCATAGCAGTAGAAACTATCCTAAATGGAACATGAAGAGCAAAGTGAGAAAAGGAAAGAAAACAAAAAACCCAAAAGTAAATAGTGCATTGGTGAACTAGGAACAATTTCAAGTACCCTAACATGTAATTAATATTCCCAAAAGAGAATAGAAGAAGGGAAGGTAGATGAAGAATGTAGAAATACTTGCAGAAACATTTATTTACAGTTTTAATAAACACCACAATTCCACCAATTGTAGAAACATTTATTTCCAATTTTAATAAACACCACAATTCACTATGCTTAATGAATTCCACTCACTATAAACATTAGGAAATGTACACCAAGGCACATGATAATAAAATTATTTACTACCAGTATAAAAGAGAAAAAGCATATAAGCAGCAGAGAAAGATAACACACATTATATGACTAGAGCCCAAAATATGGAAGATAGCAGACACCATGTTGAAATAAAAACAAAACAGAAGACAGTGTTACAATTATCTTTAGTGTACTGAAAGACAAATATTGTCAACTTAAAATTCTAGACCCATTTCTAAAATGAAGGCAAAACCAAAAAGAAAAATGGGATCAAATGTAAAAGAATTCATCATCAGATGACCCAAACTAAAAATAATGTCAAAAGTTTTTGAGAGCAGAAGAAAATTGTTGCTGGAAGGAAATCTGGGTTCTCAAAAAGAAATGAAAAATGTTAGTAATTACCTGGAGAGATGTAAGTGACTTTTTCTTGATATTTGAATATTTTTTAAATAAAATGAACTAGATTGTCTAAGGAGACAATGAAGTGTAGGGTTTTTAACATGAATATGTAAAATGTATGGCAATAATAGTACCAAGGTTAAAATGGAAGAAATTAATTCACCCTTTAGAAGGAATACTGCCTTGCTTAATTTCATACTTCTAGTCTCTGAGAATGTATTTCTCTTATTTTAAGCTACCAAGTTTTAGTAATTTGGTATGACAGTCTCAGTAAACTAATGTAATATTCATTTATAAGTAGGTTTTTTCCCTATATACATTTGCATTTTGTCCAAAGTTTCTGTAATCATTTTGCTCATTATAATTGTGATAATAATAGAAATTAATAAAGATTTTAAATGACATTTATAAGGATTTCATGATGGCAAATATAGCATGCTAAGGTGATTTCCTTCTACCCGTGGGGGAATTGTGAAACCTTGTACATTCAGACAGAAATTTTCACCAGAAATGCAAGGAGGCCAATCTGAAACTGTTACAAAGATTAACATAACTCTTAGCTATTAGGAAATTCACATATCTCTTTTCCTCCAAGTAATATTGGAATCCAGCAAGGAATCAACCAATAGTTTACAATACAATAAAGATGATAAAGGGAGATAAAGAGCAAATGAAACTTAGAAAGAATCTGGAGAAAACAGTCTAGAGACTAGATGCTAACTTGGGATGAGACATAACAAGCTCTTCTTGACTTCAAGACTGATTTAGTCACTTCTACTCAAGCCTGGAAGGATGTCAAAATTAAATTACAGATATCAAGAATAGCTGAAAAAGTAAGAAAATAATCTAACTTTAGCTAGTTTGATTACTAGTTCTAGATTGTTTAGCTAATAGAAAAACCCAAATGAGATGAAAAGGTTTGAAATCTGCAACTAAAGCCAAGGCACCCCCATCCATTTGTTGGCAGCAAACTCAAATTTCCATCAAGATACAGACAAGGTAATAGCCTCTGGAGCCTTGGTTTTACAAATTCAAGTCTATTGTTGGTAAACAGCACAACCTCTAAGTTAATTAACTACTTGGAGTTGTCCTCTGGATAACAAGAAAATGAGAACACAAGAAAACTTTTTTTTTTTTTTCTTGAGTTGGAGTCTCACTCTGTCGCCCAGACTGGAGTGCAGTGGCCGCTCCCGGCCACCGCAACCTCGCCTGCTGGGCTCCAGCGATCCTTCCGCCTCAGCCTTCCGAGTAGCCGGAATTACAGGCGCGCGCTACCACGCCCGGATGATTTTTTGATTTATTGTAGAGATGAGGTCTCACTGCCCAGGCGGGTCTCAAACCCGCGGGCCCAGGCAATCCACTCACCTCAGCCTCCCAAAGGCCCGGCATTACAGGCTGAGCCACCGAGCCCGGCGGAAACTAACTTTTTAATTTTTGTTTGTTTGTTTGTTTTGAGTTGGAGTCTCACTCTGTCGCCCAGACTGGAGTGCAATGGCCCCTCCCAGTCACCGCAGCCTCGACCTGCTGGGCTCCGGCGATCCTTCCGCCTCAGCCTTCCAAGTAGCCGGAATTACAGGCGTGCGCTACCAGCCCGGCTGATTTTTTTTTTATTTATTGCAGAGATGAGGTCTCGAACCCTCGGGCTCAGGCAATCCACTCACCTCAGCCTCCCAAAGGCGCGGGATTACAGGCTGAGCCACCGAGCCCGGCTTGCTTTTTAAATTTTATGACTGTATTACTTTGATACATTGTATATTAATGTGATTTTGATAAATAATTTCAAGAAAAAAATACAAGCTACATTGTGAACTTGACATTTATTTGCCTTATGAAAAATTTATGAAATTGTAATGCACAAGTAAATTCTAAGATTGATTAATTTAAATTTATTAATTCCTAGAAGTACTCAGTTCTAAAGTCTTTTGACATGATAGATGTCTCACACATTTCACACTCTCTTCCACATTAAGCTAAAGTACCTTAATTTATGTAAATCCAGATATATTTGAGGTGTGATCGAGGTCATATATTTTAATTCAGAGGACAATTTTTGGCACTCGGTTTTGTGTAGCACATTTTACTCTGTGCCAGATAAAAGAAAAATGATGAAAAAATTTCAATTATGTCAATTTCTCCCTATTGAGTTTTATCTTCACATTCCATTTATTTGCACAGGTATTGAATAGAAAAGAATTCAAGAAAATAATTAAATATCTTATTGCACATCTTTTAATATACTGCTTCCTCCTTGTTGGCAATAGACTCCAGATGTAAATGTGCATGTGTCATCTAGAAATTAGCTCTCTTCACTACCTCTAAAGTTTTAGATCACATTGTATACATTTTTTTCTCCATATTTCTGAAACATCCCAAGAGAACTTTATTTCATCATAGTCCCTGCTGGTTCTATTTTCCTGCTTCTGCTTAATTTTCTTAGGTTACAGATTATCTCACATTTCTCATATGTAGTTTCTATTTGGCTTCACATGGACCCAGTTGTGTACCTAGGACCATTTTTTTAATGGTCACAAAAATAACCTCTTCTATTTACTTTCTGTGACTGTGCATGTTTCTGAAAGAAGGAAGATGTCACTAAACTTTGTAATGAAAATTGAACATCCTGTCCCTCAGCAAGGGGATGGGGGAGGCACTGTACTTTCTTACTACAAATTGTCCACTAACCAGTTTCTATCTCCTCATTCACACACCTCTCTGCTTTCCATTTTTCAACTCTTCCAATCCAACCAAGTAGAAGTTTGCATTTTTATGCCTGGACCGAGGCAAAGGCTTGATTTAGAAACTCTGAGTCTTAGAATATTGAAAAGTCATGAGACTGTCCAAAAAATAAAGTATGACAGAAAAATCCAGCAGTTCGATGTGGGAAAGAGTGGAATCATCAAAGGAGATTAAAAAAAAAAGTAAATACTGATATGATATAAAACCTAGTAGAATATAGGATCACACAAATCAATAAAAGAAAATCATTCCAAAAAGGAGGAAGTGATCAACAAAATAAAATGATAGTGACGGGTTGAATAAGAAGAGAACTGAGAATTGACAATTAGATATAGAAAGGTTATTGATAACCTGGAAAGACTAGTTTTAGTAAAATTGTAGCCAAGATTTCCATTTTAGCTCCTGAGAAATGGTTTTAAGCCTTTTTGTCTCAGCCTACACTTTAAAGATTTGTTTTTCCTTTCTAATCTAATGTACTCACTTGAGAGATCCCAGAGGCTGATCTCATAATAGCAGAGTCTGGATATCCCACAGTAGACTTCTCCATTTCTCACAATTAGAACTGTATCAACCAGCCTTCTAGGTGGACGATGATTCAAGATAGCCATGGAAGTAAGATCAGCTCCTTGTACTGCTCCGATACTCCTCATCCCTTTATTTCTTCTGAAAGTCCCCTATTTTTTGTCTATAATTTGAAATGGTTTTCTTGAGGCATGAGCCTGGCCATTTTCCCATCTGCCAGATTTTGGAAGTCACCTTCCTTGTACTACATCTCCTGCTTTTTTATTCCGGTCTGCGAGTGAAAAGTTGCAGAATTTGCAATGAGCAACAACATGCTTTAAATAAAGCTTTAGGATTAGGCCAAGGATAAATTTGAAGCTGATAAGCTGGACATAAGGAGTACAGGCAACTTCTTGGAGAGTTCTGTTCTAGTAAAATTTTCAATAAGAAAAAGATTTAACTAAAAGAAAATATAAAGTCTTGGGATGTAATTATATTAAGATGACAAAAATTTCATAATAACTGTTGACTGATGGTAATGATAAGCCAGAGAAGGAAAATTAATGTTGCAAGTGAAACAATTAGATGAGCAAAGATGTGAGATATAACACAGACTCAAGATAGACTCAGAGAAATTTTACTTATTTTGATCAGAAAAAAAAGGCAAACCACAGTGGTAGATACAGAAAAGCTTATAGATTGTGACATGGAACATTGCTTGTATGATCACTTACATTTTCTCAGTAAAATATGAAAACATTTCACCTATTGAGACTGAAGATAGGAGATGGGATATTTTCCAAATATCTTGCACTAGCAGAAATTGTTAATTGCAGTGTTTGTAGCAGAAATTTACCTAATGTTACTCTCAACAGCATTAAGCATTTAATGGAACCAACCATACTGCCCATCGAAAGTGAACTGGATAAAAAAAATGTGGTACATATACGTGATGGACTATTACGCAGCCATAAACAAGGGCAAAATTATGAACTTCACAGCAACTTTGATGGATTTAGAGTCAATAATACTCAGAGATCTGTCACAGAAACAAAGAACTGAGTACCACATCTCACTCATAAGCAGACCCTGAACAATGATCATAACACTATAAGAAAGGGATTGGAAGTAGTGGGAAGCTGCCAGTGTAGGTGGAGCTCACTTCATTGATAAGGGTACCTGATTTTAAACCAGGTGAAGTGGGGACCAAAGTCAGGCTCAAACTTTACCTGTGCAATGACTATTAATACACCTAACCCTGAATTGTACCCCACACCTTTAAAATAAAAAATTTTTTAAATGATTTTTCAAAATTGTATTTCATTGTCAGTTAAATTTACATGTGTTTGATAATCTGTAGATAAATGCTTTTTTAAAAAATACAGATTCTTGTTTAAAAAAATAAAAGTGGGCAACTAGAAGTAGGAAAGGACTATTTTAATCCAAGATATTCTCAGGAAATTTGTATTTGTTTTAGCTTCTTTGCCTTATTGATAACTGTGTCTGCTGTACTTTGGAATAAGGCCCAAGATTTGAATATGACTTAGAGCTCTCTCAAGAAATCTCTTGTCCAAGAAATACAGGATAGCCATGTGGAGACGATCAACATCAGGAGAACTGAATAATCAGAGCTGATAAAAAATATTGGGACAACGTTCTTATTTTTCTTTGGTCAATCATATAAATGCATTTCTAATATTTATATGTTCTATCTCTACTCTGTAATATATATAGAACTATGAAGATATTTAACCACATTGCAAACTGCCAAACTTATAGCTAGTTTACCAATCTATATTATTAGTGGAAATTTATGTTCTTCCATTTTTTTGTAGATGTTGTTGCTTTATTTAAATACTAAGACAAAAATCAGTAAGGGGGGATTCAAGCCAACAAAACGTACAGGTTTCTTTAATCACAACTTATTGTTTCAATAATGGATTTAAAATCAATTACCTAAGGACAAAGTTATACAATTTAGATTGAACAAACACTGTAAGAGGTTAAATTGCTCTTGGTTAGGTGGTTAGCTGAGGTGTATGTTGCCAAAAATAGTCTGTGAGTATAAAATTAAATGTGCTTTGCCAGAGATAATATTGCTGAAAGTAACTTTGCCAAAACATTTTTGGAGTTAAGGTGTGTTGTTCTCATTAAAGATATGGTTACGTAGGTATATAAACTTTGCGATTTGAGATTTCAAGGTTCATCTGTGATTTACTTACTGCATTTCTACCTCTACTGTAAATAATAAGTTTAACCTGTGCATTGGGTTAAAGAGATTTAAATGAAATAACTTTAACAACATTACCAATTTCATTAGACATGTATTACTAATGCATCTATTCTTCTTCAATAATCCAGAACTAAGATAATTTCTTATAGCAAATTTCTCTTTAAAACAGAATATACACACATATTATGTGCATATCTATTTAATGTGTGTAAAGAGATGTAGATGCAGCTAGATAAATATAAATGTAGGCATAGATATATATAATCTCACTACAGAAAGTGGTCTTAGAACTTTTGCTTGGGAGTTCATGTTATGCATTAGCAAGATTCCAAATTTAATATCTAGCTAAATTTCCAACTTCCAAGGATCAGTGCACTCCCTTCCATTTTGGCCCTCCATATGAAGCCAATTATCAAACTCTACCAATTAATCTTTTCTTTTTCTAATCACTTACATTTATTTTTTCCCATTTTTCTACCCCATCTTGGTTAAAAATATCTGTTCCTTACTCTTGGATTATTGTAATAACCTCCTGAACCACTCTGTTCTCTCCTGTTTGTCACATAGCCAAACTTATTTTCCCAAGTTGATAGTTAGGTGTGCCATATGGCTGAACAGTAGCCATTGGAATATAAGAGGAAATAAGCTGCATCAATTCAGCTGATATCTGCTGTGTATTTTGTTATAGTGTATGGATTCTCTGAGGCAGGACAAAAAATGTGGCAAACTCAAATTACATATAAAACTTCATTATGATCCAATGATAGCTTATTTTGTCTCTCATCAAAATATGTTTTATCAACTTTTGTTTATTCTTCCCAAACAATTCTCTAAGGTAAATCATTCTTTTCTGTATTTTTCCATATTACACTTAATCTTATACCAGGTGTTATATCTGAGATAGGAAGGAACGGAAAAAAAAAACACACACAAATTTTCAGAATGTGATTTTTCCAGGAATGCAATAGTAGTCTTGAGACAAAAACATATTGTGCTATGTTAGTTACATGCAGTGTATCAGTGCTTTTAGCATCAATCACATCTTGAAAGTAGAGCAGAAATAGCATGCTTGACAAAAACTTAGATGTCTGATATGTACTTATTAGTAAAATAAATAACCCCATTAAAAAGTGAGCAAATACTTGAACAGACTTCTCTTAAAGGAGGATATACAAATGGTCAAAAAGCTTGAACAAACTCAAAACATCACTAATCGTAAGGAAAGTGCATATAAACCACATTGAGATACCACCTTGCACAAGTCAGAATGACATTAAAAAAAAAATCAGGAAACAATTGTTGTTGTGGTGGATGTGGTGAAAAGGGAACACTTATACACTGTTGATGGAAATGAAAATACAACCTCTATATACATTGGTAAAGATATTTCTCAAAGAACTAAAAGAAGATCTACCATTTGATCCAGCAATCTTACTACTTGGTATCTACCCAAAAGAAGAGAGGTAATTATACAAAAGACACCTGCACTCACATGTTTTTAGCAGCAGAATTCACAATTGCAAAGAAGTGGGATCAACATAAATGCCCATCAAATAATCAGGGGATAAAGAAAATGTGGTGTACACACACACACACACACACACACACACACACACACACACACACACAACCATGGAATACTATTCAGCCATATAAAAGAACAAAATAATGTATTATTCAGCAACTTGGATGGAATTGGAGATCATTATTTTAAGTTAAGTAATGCAGGAACAGAAAACAAAACACTGCATTTCCTCACTTATAAGTCAGGTCTAAGCTAGGGGTTTGAAAAGATATATAGAGTGCTATAATGAACATTGGAGACTAAGAAGATGTGAGTGGGAAGGAGGTGAGAGATGAACAATTATCTAGTGGGTAAAATGTATACTAATGAAAATGAGAGGTAGACTTAAAGCCCAGACTTCTTCATGAATGTGCAATGCATCCATGTAACCAAAAACCATTTGCATCTCTAAAGTTATTGACATAAATAAAATATGGAAGGTTGATTTTTCAATTTTTTTAGGAATCGCCAGGCTGTTTTCCACAGAGGCTGTAGTAGTTTACACTCCCACCAAGAAGTGTTCCCTTTTCCCAACATCCTCTCCAGCATCTGCTGTTTTATTGATTTTTGATGATGGGCATCCTGACTGGAGTTAGATGATGTCTCAGTGTGGTTTTAATTTGCATTTCTTTGATGACTAGTGAGGCTGAGCATTTTTTCATGTATCTGGTGGCTGCTTATATGTCTTCTTTTGAGAAATGTCTATTCATATCTTTTGCCCATTTTGTAATTGGACTTTTTTTTTCTTTTTTGGCACATTGGAGTGCCTTGTAGATCTTAGATGTGGGGACTTTGTCAAATATAGAGTTGGCAAATATTTTTTCCAATTCGGTAGCCTGTCTCCACACTCTCTTGATGGTTTCTTTGGCTTTGCAGAAGTTTGTCAGTTTGATGAGGTCCCACTTATCTATCTTATCTCTTATGGCAGGCACTTGGGATTTTGAGCAGGAATTGGTTGCCAGTTCCAATTTCCATAAGCGTGTCTCTTGCTTTTTCTAGGGTTCTAATAGTTTGAGCTTTTACTTTTAAGTCTTTGATACATTTAGAGTTGATTTTTGCATATGGCAATAGGCAGGGGTCTTGTTTTAATCTTCTGCAGGTGTCCAGCCAGTTTTTCCAGCAACATTTACTGAACAGGTTCTCCTCTCCCCAGTGTTTGATGGTTGGAAGATTTGTTGAAGATGAATTGGTTGAGAAACTGAGGTTTTGCTTCTGGAATCTCTATCCTGTTCCATTGGTCTAAATGCTTGTTCTTGTACCAATACCAGACTGATCCCACAATCCCCCTACTTGAAATATACCCAGAGGAACTCAAATCACTCTATGAAAAAGACACCTGCACAGGCATGTTTATTGCAGCATTATTTACAATAGAAAAAACATGGAACCAACCATGCTGCCCATCGAAATAGGATTGGATTTTTTAAAATGTGGTACATATACACAGTGAAATATTATGCAGCTATAAAGAAGGACAAAATTATGAACTCTGCAGCAACTTGGATGGATTTAGAGTCTATAATAATGAGTGATCTAACACAGTAACAAAGAACTGAGTACCACATGTTCTTACTCATAAATGAACTTTGAACAATTATTATAATACTGTAAGAAAGGGATTGGCAGTAGTTGGAAACTGCCAGGGGAGGGGAGTGGGATTGGCATTAGTGGGAAAAGACCAGGGGAGGGGGGCATATCTCATCAAGAAGTGTACCTGCATAATGAAATTTGTATATACCTAACCCTGCATTGTACCCCAAAACTCAAAATAAAAAAATTAATAAAAATAGATAAAATATAATAAACTGAGATGTACACTCCCTCCAACACACAAAGTAATAATAATTAACTGAATTTTGTTTAAATCATGAGTTTATTCCAAAGTAAACCAATTCTACTCAAGAGCCTCTTCTGTCATATTTGTAAATAGTCATAAAAATCAATCTCTTTGTATTTTGGCGGCCACTAGTACAATTTCTGAAGGAAATGCATCTGGTACGTTTTTGCATGGACTAAGTTCACTCTCTCCAATTCCATGGCTATCCTTATCCTGTCTTCCTCACAATCCAACTTTCCTTTAAACAGAGTAACCATAAATTCTGGTTTGCTGTTCCAGTTGGACGATAAATTGAATGAATGCCCTAACTTTAAGCCTCATTTTACTCTTTACTTCCATTAAATATGTTCATTGCATATGCTGTTTTGTAATATAATCCTTTCATGTCATAATATTGTAATACAATAATAAAAGATAACTTTACAGTAAATTGTATTACTTTTGTATCCTCAGAATCAAGAACATTTTTTCACATCATTGATCAAAACGTGCTTATTGAATGAAGGAACCTGAAAAATTTTTAAAAATAGGAAAACTTGGGGCACAGGTAATTGAATAAGTGAGCTTGGGGTAGTAATGACCCTGTTCTTTCAAATATTTAATCCCAAGTCAGCATCTCTTTCATTAATGAGTACATATTTGGACAGAAGAAACATAAAATTCTTTAAGATTTATGAGTAAGATGTGGTAGTTTGCTCTTATTTTCCAGTTTAATCTTTCTATCTGTTTTAAGAAATTAAGGTTGAAGATGTTAAAAGAACATAGAAATGTTATAGGGAGATTTTTTTCTGTTTCTCAATAACAACCCACATTTGAGTTTTTAAATTTTTCAAAAAATGTAAATCATCTGGAACACTGTCTTTCATGTTAAAAATATTATTGGCATTTATTTTCCTAAAGGTATATTTTTATGCACTTAGCTCCAGTCATTGACAAATGAGTATTTCTTAAAAACATGTGTGCAATATGCACATTATAAACATTGAAGCAAAATGATTCTATAAATAAAAAATTAATTAATCTAAAAATATTATACCCATTTAAGATTCTCAACTTTGAATGGAATAAGTTTGTAAAAACTTTTATTGAAAGAAATAATAAATATTAATTTTCTGCATATTAGTGTAGCTTTAATGTATGCACCTTTATGAGATAGCACGTTTCCAATATACATTTGGTATAAAAGATTCTTTAATAGGTTTTGCATTAAGAAATTAAGTCCAATAATCCAGTGACTGTATATGGCACATATGTAAAGTGACTCATGTTAATACATTGCTTATACCTCTTCTTATATAAATTTCAATCACATTTCAAAATTATTTATTGAAACAATGATTTTTTCCTTTTAAATATAAATTGAACATTAAGACATCTATATTTGTGCAAAACTTGTTTTAAAGTGTCATAAAATTATGCACTGCCTTCATTTTCAAACTCTCCACATTTTTAAAGGTATTTTATAGAAATTTAAATAGTAGAATATTTTTTCAATAATTTTCTGAGCAAGTCAAACAACTAGGTAAATTTTCCTTGCATAAATTAATTAAATGCATTTGGAATTATAATTTAGCATACAAGCAAATTCATAAAAACAGTTTAGGGACTTTAAAATTTGTATTTATTTTATGTGTATACATTTACTGACCTTCCATTTAAATAAAAAATATATATAACAATGACAATGACTTACTTTTTATTTTTTGAAAGCCCAGAAAATACTTATTTAATGCCTGTCAGGTATTATCCAGTAGTCTGCTAGGTTTTCACACGGGTTAGGAAAGCTGTATTTTCCAAATATGCCAGGGAGATTGGAAGTCAATCTCTGTTCCTGTAACTGTCCCTTCTCTCCATATTCAACCGGAAGAGAAGCACTCAACTACCCTATACAGCCCGGTGGAAACAACTTACCTTCTGCATGTTTAGCCAAGTCTGAACTACAACCTATGACTTGCCAGACTTTGTGACAAGGTTTCACACTGAAGTCCTCAATTCATTTTAAGTTAATTTTCGTATACCGTGATAGGGAGAGATCCAATTTTACTCTTCTGCATGCGGTTAGCTACTTTTTCTAGCACAATTCGCTAAATGTGGTTTCCTTTCCCCAAAGTTTGTTTTTGTTGACTTTATTGAAGATGAGATGGTTGAAGGCCTATGGTTTTACTTCTGAATTCTCTGTCCTATTGGTCTATGTGTCCATTCTTGTATTAGTGTTAGGTTGCCTTGGTGACTGTAGCCTTGTAGTAAAGTTTGAGGTCAAGGTGTGTGTGTGATTTGTTCTTTGTTCTTTTTGCTGAGGATTACTTTAGCTATTTGGACTTTGTTTTTGTTTTTTGTTTTGTTTTGTTTTGTTTTAGCTTCCATATGAATTTGAGAATTGTCTTCTCTAGGTCTGTGAAAAATGATGCTGGCCTTTTAATAGGAAGTGTGTTGAATCTGTAGATTGCCTTGGGTAGAATGGACATCTTGATGATACTGCTTTTTCCAATCCATGAGTATGGGCCGATTTTCCGTTCGTTTGTGTCATCCTTGATTTCTTGAGCAGTGTTTTGTAGTTCTCATTGCAAAAGTCTTTCACCTCTTTGATTAGGTGGATGTCAAGGTATTTTACTTTTTTTGTGGCTATTGTGCATAGAATCACTTTTTAAAATTTTGTTCTTAGACTGCCTGTTTTTGGTGTATAGAAATGTAACATTTTTTACACAATGATTTGTGTCTTGAGACTTTACCAAAGTAGTTTATCACTGTAAGGAGGTTTTTAACAGACTCTCTTGGGTTTACTAAGTTTAGAATCATATCATCTGCAAAGAGGGATAACAACTTACATTTATCTATTTTATACCCTTAATTTCTGTCTCCTGTCCAATTGCTCTGGTTAGAACTTCCAGTACTGCGTTGAATAAGAGGTATGAGAGTAAGCATCCTTGTCTTGTTTCTTGTTCCAGTTCTTAGGGAGAATGCTTCCAACTTCTGCCCATTAAGTATGATTTGGTTGCAAATTTGTCATAGATGGCTCTTATTTCAAAAGTATTTAGTAGTTAAACTTTTATTATCTCTGGGAGATAATACAACAATATTTAATTTCACCCAATTTTGTGAGAAAGAAACTGAAATCCCAGAAATTTTAAATGATTTCTCCAGTGTTTAAAATGACACTTTACCTTTGCAACATTTCTTTGAAAACATATAATCCTCGTCCAATCATGAAAAAAATGAGACAAACCCAAATTGAGGAGCATTCTATACAATATCTGATTAGTACTCCTAAAAACTGTCAAGGTCACCCAAAACAAGAAAACTCTGAGAAACTGTCACAGCTAAGAGAAGCATAGGAGGCTAGGGCGACACGATGACTAAATATAATGAGGTCTGGATGGGATCCTGGAAAAGGACACTGGGCTAAAACTAAAGAAATCTGAATAAAGTATAAACTTTAATAATAATGTATCAATATGGATTTATTAATTGTGACAGATGTATCATACCTATGTAAAATTTTATAAATAGAAGAAGTTTGGTGTTGGGTAGATGGAAACTCTCTACGTTATCTTCATAATATTCTGTGACTCTTAAACTGTTCTAAAAATAAAAGTTTATTTTTAAAAATTAAAAAAGATTACATTTAAAATCTGAGCATAACATGTCTATAAATTCCATATTCTTATTACTATACTGAATTGTTTCACTTCCATTAATATCAAAAAGACTTTTTTTATTGTTGTCAAATTTAGTGTATTATGATTAGAGAAACAGGACTGAAGTTAGGGATTATACAAATTAAATTTTAAAGTTACGTTGCTTAAATTGGTCCTCTTAACTATCTTTAGTTTTCTAATAAGACTTTATCACCATTAAACAAATTAATATAAGTATTTATGCATTTGACTACCTCTAGTTAACATTTGTTGAAAATCAGCTCTTTGTCAGCCACTGGGACATTTATGTGTTTCATTTGAGACATTCTTCATGACAACAATATAAATTATATACTAATACCTTCCCATAACACAGATGAGGTAAAAAATACATAAAAAGATTATTTAACTTGCTCGAATTCATACAGTTAGAGGTATAGCCAAGTGCATCAGAAACAAAAGTTGGCCCTCAACCATCACATAGTGTGTTCTTATTTATTTACTGTGAGATTACTTTATAGATGAAACTTATAGTAAATAATTCTTATAAAAAAATAATTAAATTAATGAGACAGTACATTCTGTTTATGGAAAAAAAGAATATTCAAATATATGATTTTAGAACCATTGCTCTCCAGTTTAAACTAAATAGTTATGTTTGTGTAATAGTATGTGAGTTTCATAACCTTATTATGAACTCATTTGTGGTCTTTAAAACATAGTTGTATAATAAAGCATGTGTAATTGCCCATTTATAACCTTGTTAATGTAGCAAATTAAAAATATAACTTAAATGCTATTAAAATTAGAGTAATAGTACTTTAATAACAAGGAACTATTCTTAGTTATGTAATATTACTTTATTTCTTATTCTTGTGTACATAGACATCATATATTTTTGTTGTTATAAAACTGGTATGAAAAAGTATATATATACTGAATTATAATTTTTTTATATTTCCATTTAAATTTTTAAGATCAAATCATGTGATGCTCACAGAATGCTCACATCTATCATGCCCTGATCTTTTTATGAAGATTCTTAAAATTAACAAAAAGTCTTAATACTTTTTATTTAGCAATATCTATTTTGAAAAATAAGGCAAAAGTAATAATTTTAGTTATTCATACTCTAATGGGAATAGCGGAATTTAATAACATTATGCACAAACTGATAAATGGAATCACAAAGGATTTCTTCTAATTATGCATAAAATGTTTCATAATATTTTTTTAAAAATCATTCTTTGCTTGAGCAATAAAAAAGCATAGTGTCCATAAATGGAATCTTATAAGTGAGTGGTACCACTTTGCTGGGGAAGGAAGGGAAATTTCCTGGAATTTCTCCAACAATAGGGAATACAATTTCAGCTATTTAACTTTACCATTATCTTAATCCACATGGTTATGTAGTTGTCTATTCAAGAAATACCTTTTAGTAAGGCTGGGTCATTTCCCTTAGAAGCTCATGTCTATTGGAAAATACATTTATTACGTTTATGTATTCAGGAGAACCTCAGGCTCCTATCCAAACTGTCCAAACTGGTGTACATTTCTGTCTAAATATTGTACTCTACTTTCAAAGTAACAACTATCTTTCAACTAATTTCTATTATTTCTCAATTATTAGTTAAATTAGCTTTTGGTGGTTTTTTTTTTTTTTGGTCTATATATCACTGTCATTTAGCACAGTGCTAAATATATAATAATCACTCAATAGTTATTTAGAGGATTAACTCATTAATTAAATCCACCATTCATTATATAATGCTGAGTATAAAGTAGGCTTTGATGTATAGTTGATAGTTAATTTATTAAGGTATTGTTTTTATATGAAGAGTGAATGTATAGTGTGTAAGACAATTCAACTTTTTTTGTTACCTCCAGTGTTATACCAATTACATTCCTTTGTAAACCATGGTCTGAAGGGAACACTAATGTAAAATTATGAGAAACACCATTAATATTTTGATGTATGCTCTTTAAATAGTTTTCAGTATATATTATTGTTTTATGTACCTCAAAACATTATCTCTCTATAGTAAAACAATTGAGTTTTCAGATGACTTCCAGATATTTTTTGATTTTTTAATGCCTTTCTGTCCTGTTGGGTTATCTCAGTCTTTCATAAACTGTTCCTTTACGCAACAGATAAAGTAAGAGCTTACAGAATTTTGCAATAGAATATTCTTGCCTTAATAGTCACAGATAGTACCCATGTGGCAGATGAGCTACTATGGGCCAGAAACAAAGAAAACAATGGGGAGGTGATGGGGAAACAGAGAGAGGAACAAAAGGACAAAAGAGGAGGAAAGTAGAGGGAAGAGAAGAGGAGGAAGGGAGGGGAAGAAGGATAGAGAGAGAGGAAGGAAGGAAAGAAGAAAGGGAAAGAGGGAAGGAGGGCAGAAGAAGAGAACTATTTAAAGTATTTTCATTTTTAAGTAGAAACAATATTTTCTCTACAAACTAGATAGTCAGGGCTAATTCAGTCCAACAGAATTTGGACTGAACTTCCTTTTTTCATCTTTCTTAAGGAAAATTTCAAATCACCACAAAAATCAGAACGAAAAGAAAACAACAATTTTAAGGAAATGAGAGAAATTCATCATGTTGATAAAAAAAATATCAATCCCAGAATTTCTCCCACATAAGCCATGACTCCATTGTTGTCTCTGACATTCTTAAAAGATGTGGAGATAATATTTTAGTAAGGGTTTATGTTAAAGTTAAAGCACTATTGCTCTTGATAGAATAAAATTGGTATGTGATTTAAGATGGGTGATGATTCTCATGTACTCAAAGTTTTCATATTAGTGTATCCCAGATACATTAAATTGATCACAGAATCCTGAAACACATGCACTTGTTTATCCTTTCATTTGTTACTTGTCCACTTATTTTTCTTAAAAAAACTTACCAGGAAATAAGAACACAAATATTAATTAGACAGTACTTTGCCTTTAAAAGTTGTAATTCAGTAGGGAAATAGAAACTATTAAGCACATCACAATCCATCTTTTATTAAATGGCATAGAAACAGAAACAAGGTATTATGAAAACACACAGAACTGACATTTTCATTTAGGATATCTAATTGACATTTATCACTTGGAAGGCATTTATAGAAAGAGCCACCTGAAATGGGTCCTACAGGAGAAGAAGAGATTAAGTAGCGAGCAAGAAAAACTTTCAGGCAGAGATAAAACATGTATAATAGGACCGGAGAGGAAAAATATTTCATCATGACTGAGGAATGACACAACTGGTATGATATATTAAAGAATATTTACTTAATGTTATTTAATCTGAATACTATTTAGTATCACAGTATATTTATATTTACATTTTAAAACAATAACTCTTTGATAAGAGTAGATATTTCTTAAAGGAGATTCAGACATAGATTGTTAATTTGTCATATGTGGTTATCTAGGTCAAAACAATCTGTGGCCTGAATGAGATAACTTCTTAACAAATGGAAAAAGTCAATAGGGAGAGTGGTAAGAAAGAGAAGTAAAATGTGATTCCAAATAAAGGCTAATCAAAAACACAGATAATGGCACTAAGGCTGTCAAAAGTAGATGTGGCATCCCAATCAATGGTTTATTTCTTAAGCACATTCTGTCTGAGATATTTAAATATACTTAGTATATTGCTGAATTAAATTTGTGACATTCAGGAATGAGAATAAAGATGAGAATTTTCATTTGAGTTATCAAAATACACGAGACAGTTCAAGCCATGGAAATGAATGGCATCACACAGTTGGACATCCTAGGAGTACAGGTATTGAAATTATAAAAGATGGCAGGAGATAAGGAGCTAATAGAGAAGAAAACAAAGTGATCAGAGAGATAAGAGGAAACTGGAGTAAAAAGACATCACTGGATGCAAAAAAAAAAAAAAAAGCATGTTTCAGAGGGTCAGTAAAACAAGGCTGTAGGAAGACTTTAGATTTAGGAATAAATCTATCATTAGAGATTTTGGCAAGGACATTTTCAGGGAAGTGTTAGAGAAATCTAGTATAAAAATGTGCATGAACTAATAAACTATAAATAGAAATAGAGAAATAGCTGTGAATATGTTGAGTTGAGGAGGGTTGAGTATTTTATTTTCATATGTACCTTGCTAAATGGTTTTATGGTGAAAGTTATTGGTATGAACCTTGCTGAATGGTTTTCTGGTGAAAGTTATTAGTACATGTTTAAAAACTATTGTGAAAGAGCCAGTAGAAAAAGAATGGATGAATATACAGGAGAGAGAGATCATAAAGAATAAGATCTAGGAGGGGAAGGCAGATAGTAGACTCTAGCAGATAAGATGCAGAAAATGTCTCTCACTGTGATGAGAAGGATGTGTATAAAAAAAGAATAAAATTTGGATCATTTCAGAGTGCAGGGTCATAGGGGTGCTCCTATTTGAAAATTCTATCTTTTCAATATAGCTTTGTTTTATTACAGTGTGATTGTACAGAGAAAGCATAATATTTTTGTTTTGTTTTAACTATTATTAAACTGATCTTCCTCCAGGGTCTATATAAAGTCATTGTCTGAAAAATAAACTAAATTCCAAATTGTGTGGAAGCTTAGCCAGAATCACACAATTTCAACAATCTCTTCAGTTTTTCTTATATAAAATTATTCAGCCTTAACATGTCATAGTTGACACAATTCTGATAGGGGTTATCTAAATGAGTTTCTGAAGTTGTGGAAGGACTCATTCTCCCACAGAGTTAGGGAATGTAGCTGTCTCCTGGTAATCTGTAGGTCTAAGCTGTCTATTGTCCATTGATCCATTCCTACAGTCAATGCTGGCCTTGGATGCAGAAGTCCATGGTGGATGAATTTGTAGAATGTTCATTTACTCAAGCAATGGTACTAAGAAGTACTTATCATTTCTTTATTGCTGGTGTGGTTTTCTCTCAATTCTTGAAGACTGCCCTTCCATACTCTCTTCTGTGAGATATTCCTTTAGAAGCTTTAAAGAAGTTCTTCATTCTTAACTCAGAGATCATGCCTCCCAAGATTAGCAAGTGACTTAGGCAAAACTACATGTTTCACATACTATTTATTTATTTATTTATTTATTGGTCTTGCCAATAAATTGCCAAGTTTCTGTGTGCCTAGTTGGTAAAGAGCTATATATTTTTTTCTCCAGAATCCAGAAATGAATCACAGTCCCTTTGCTTGGCAACAGATATTATCCTCATTTGTTTAACAAATCTACCCAGTAAAGAGTTTCAAAGACCCAAGAAAGTTAGCCGACTCTTTTCCCTCTCATTCTATTTATTCCCTATTGCAGTCATCTCCCGGGGTTAGGATAGGGGCAAGATTATGTTTATTAAGTCCTCCTCTCTGATTCTATGTAAGCCTTAAGGAACTGAGCTATCCTTTTAACCCTATGAATAAACGCTAGGAAATGGGTCTTCTGGGCTCATGCTTGATATGATAAATGAGAAAAAAAAATAAAGCAAATATTTTCTACTGCTTTGTCAAGAGATCTAGTACCAACCTTCTCTCCACCTGAATAGCTATTGCAATTACTATAATTCAGTAGCAAAATTAATATACTGTTTTTAAAATAGGCATTCAAAGAAAGAAGAGGGCATTACCCTGCTGACCTGATTGAGGTGAATATCGGAAGCCAGTCATAGCCAGGAGCATGGGTACAGGCATCCTATGAGCCTATTATTAGAAAGTTCAGGGCAAAGCAACACTGTGAACACAGGCATCAGTGACAGAACAAGTCACAGCTTAAACAGAAAGTCAGGTGCAACAGACTCTTAACAAAGTACCATTGCTTTGAGAACAGTGAGCTTGTTTCCTAAAGAAAAAGAATAGTGAGGCAGTCGGCTGGAAGGGGGACCCAACATGATCAGTGAGCATGTCTTGAGAATCTACCAAAAAAATTACAAAGTGGTTCTTAGCCTTCAGTGAACATTAGTGTCACCTGGGAGAACTTTAAGTGATCCAGGTAACCAGGCAGTGCCTTATTTATTACATCAGAATATCTAGTTATAGAATTCATGATTTTAAAACTCCCTAGATGGTTCTAACATACAGTCAAATTTGAGAACTGCTGCACCAGAGGAAGAAACCTAAAAGGAGAGTGGAATCCCTGCTTTTATAAAATTGTGGCCTATTATACCCTCAATCTCTTTTCAACGTGAACACAAATTTTTTACAAGCTATAAAGTATTATACTATGCTTGTTACTTCTCTAAAGATTTTGTGTAAGGAGTAAGAAAAAGACTTTTGCTAGGGTTTACTAGTATTTTTCCAGATCTGTGTTTCCCTTTCATATTATTTTCCAGACTGCACCAGTGAGGATATAGAAATGAAAAAAGTATTGGCTAAAAAATGAGCCTGAAAAATTAAGTTACAAGCTAGAAGATATATGGATCTTAATATAAGTGTTTTTCAGAATTCACAGTTAAACTTTTCACCTCCCTCAGTTAAAAGAAAAAAAAAATTCCCAATTTCTAGATGAAGACTACCAAAGCTGTAAGAGCTGAGTTTAAGGAAATTAAAATATGTGCAATACCTCTCCAGCTATCAATTAGCCAAGAAGTTCTGAAAAAAAGGTCATTCACATTTACAAATCAACCCAGTATTTCAGTGCGAAGGCAAATGGAAAATAGCTTATTTAATCAATATAGTCTCCAAGGGGATTAGAAAATCCTTTCTATTATTTGGTTTCCACCACAGGCCCAAGCATTGTTTATTATTGCATACTGTCCTTTTAAAAATGACATTTTTATAATGCTGAAATCATGTTAGCTTGCGTATTAATTCACATATTCCACTGGTGATGTCAGCCTGACAGTATGCATGGTGAGAAAACATTACACATTGCCTAATGGGAATGCAAGCCCTGGAGGAGATCGCTAGACATCAATTGCACGCTTTTGAGTTCATGACAACCATCACTAGGAAAATGGATATGATTTACAAATTTTGGAGAGGTTAGTAAGGCTTGTATGTGTAAGAATTTTGAAAGACATGATAAAATGCAGGTACTGCACACAAAATAAGAAGTGCAAAGAAGTGGGAAGGCCTCTGGTCAAGTGTATTGGCAAGCAAGCACCCAGTTTCATCATCCAAAGATAATAGTTTGTAAAATAGCAAAGTAAAAAAAAAAATTAAAGACTCCCAACAAAATCTTTGACACTTTTCTGCCAACTCCTACTTAGAATTATAGGATATTCTGACCTAGAGGGGATTTTTAGATATCAAGACATATCATATTAGAATAATATGTATCCTCCTTCAATTGCAGTTTTGCCAGTTTTTCTCTATCAGATTGTAGACAAGTTAAATAAACTTCTAACAGCACCAAAGTTGTGATAATTAAATAAATAGCATGTATTAAGTGTCTGACTCATATATGATGCTCCAGAAATGTTAGTTGGGTAATTCACAGATTAAAATTTGAGAGGCTGGCTCTTGGCAGAACAACTAGCTATTGACAGTGTTGGGATCAGAACCACAGGCTTCTGGCTCCTCTCAAATATTTTCACTTTTCCTCCTACTTCCAGTAAGGTAGAGGCAAGATTATGATTCTTAGGTTTCTTAAAATTTGTTTCAAGATCTACAAACTCTTTTGAAGGAAAGAAACCATGAAGTGGCTTTTATCTAAGATGTCTGGAGATTCCAATAGAGATAATTCTCTATTTCTTTAAAATTAGAGCTTTGAAATCAGAATGGAATATTTTGAATTATTAACTAATGTGTTTTTAATTTTGAATTTTCCCCCACATGACTCCTCTGTATTTCAGGGAAAGTGAGAGTAGTTTAGATTCACTGACTCAAGAAAGGGAAGCTAGAGCAAACAAAAATAGAAATAAAAAAACAATGAGTCAGGACTCATGTTCTGAATTTCAAAATATACTTTTGAAATCAAGAGAAACACAACTCTCTCAAGAGAAGAGAATTTTGAGTTGTGTGGTAAAGGCGTCTTTTAAGCAGTTAAATAACCTCTTACTTAAATAACTGACATGAAAATTTAGATTAGAATGAGATTTTCTCACCAACAAGGCACCTGAGAAGAGGCTAAGCAAGCTAGTAAAGAAAGAAAGAGCCATGGCTTGTGTCTTTGTCAACTAGAAATGATCCTGGCAACACTCCGGGGTGGAGTGAGAGAACACCCAGAATTTTTATTGGAATATTATAAGCACTTAGTACATTTCTCAAACCATGGCTTTGTGAAAACAGAAGTGATGTTTAAATGGGGTTCTTTGGCTGATGAACACTAGACCCAGAGCCCTATAAGCCTCATTAGGTCCTGGAAGTGAGAGACCATGCCATTTTATTTCACCTGTATTATTCTAAGTGGCAAAACTATGGCCTAGAGAGTTAGTGGTCTGGAGGGGAAGCGATGAGGAAGTCATGTGGAATGTGTCACATTAACTTCCAAATACCATACTGGAGCCTCAGCTTGTGTTGATGTGGAGGGTTGATTACATGGAAGGAGTAGATAGGCAGGAGAGCCTGCAAAGCATGGAGATTCCAAGTCCAAGTTCAATGACTGTGTTCAAACCCCAGTTGTATCTCTTGAATGTTGCATAAACTTGGCCCAGTTTTTGTTTTAAACAACTCTGTGCATTTGTTTTTCTATTTATAGAAGATGTATTGTAATAATAGCACTTACTCCACAGGGCTATTATGAAGGCTGGATGAATTCAAATATAGAAAGCCCCTAGTATAGGGCTTTATGGGCTCCCCATAAATGTTAGCTATTTTTATTTTTAATGGTCATCTCAGCAGATGCTAGCTGTGGATAGATGTAATCCAAGGACTATATTCTTACCTCCTTGCTTTCAACACATTCCTCTGGACTGATTATATTCCCTTAAATTTAGAAATTATACCAAATTGGAAGTGGGGGGTAGAAACAAGAAGGAGCTCTAAGCTTTCTAGGAAAATTTCAAGGGACCCTGTTTAATAAGGTTCAATTTTCTGCTGTTAGATCCAATTAGAAATTAAGTTTACACACACACACACACACACACACACACACACACACACACTCTTTCACTTTTTAGACCTCTAAGTAATCTAAGTATGAAATGCATACCACCAAACACTGAAGGCTTTTTAACTGAAAATCCCCTTTCTAATATGACAGTAAGACATGTGTCATATGTATATACACGTGTCATATGTATATACATATGACACCTGGTAAATTTAAAAAAAAAAGAGCACCTGAGGAGAGGCCAGACAGAATAGTAAGAACAGAAAGATAGATATAATGTGTGTACGTGTGTGTATATGTATATATACATAGCTACACTATACTACATCATTAATATATAGTTTGAAAGCTGATGCTATTATAGTAAGGATAATGAAGCATCCTGGTGAGTGATTATGTAATATAATATCATAGATTTGGAGCCAAAATTCTCTCAATAGAGTTTATAAAATATTGTTTCACAATCATCTTAATTGACTACCAGGTAATAATAAATGAACATTGTCTATCCTTTGGCAACTTAACAGAGAGTAAGCTCCCATTTGGTTTGTCCTGCTTATCAACTTTATCATTACTTTTGATTTCTTATTATAAAAAGACAAATAATGCTTTTGGACAAGACATTGGTATGTGTTAATCCAGGAAGACTATACATATTTCTATACATAGAAATATCTGAAGTTAATTATGTTTTGCTGACCATGAAACCATTTTAAGAATCTAAAACTTATACCTGAAAAAGTACTGAGACTTGTCAGACTAAATAAAGGACTATGAAGGACACCAAGTTGGCTTTATTTTTTATGAGTGGAAAGTGTGAGTGCATCTATTCATTCATGTGTCTAGCTGCGATTTCATGATCACCTCAACTACAAAGACAGATGTTGGAGCTTAAAAGCTTGAATTTGAGACAATTAAAATTATTGCTTTCTCAGGCATTCAAAGTGGAAAATAAAATTACATCACTAAAACCAAGAAAATGAAGTCATTTTAAAGAAAGGTAGAGCAACAAGCACATGTTTTATGTGTTTCACTTAAGTTGTAATTTGTTCACTAAATAATTCTTTCTTTCCTCATTCCTCTTATTTATTTCTTTTCTACTTTTCCTTTCCTTCTCCAGCAATCTGGTTTTAGAGTACACTAAGATGGAAGATTGTAATGGACAACTATGTTACATGTGAAAAATCTAATAGTTCTAGTTTGTTCTACGACTAGATTTGAGAAAGAAAATATGTTATAAAAAACCCAATCACCTTTAAATCAGAGAAAATTATTATAGTTTGTAAATATAAATTATTAGAATTTGTAGTTCAACAGCTGCAATTTACTACAGACATTAATTCATTCATCCATTCTATAGCTAAATATTGATCACTTGCATGTCAGGTATAATTCTATGACATGATGATATTAAATATTTTCAGGTAAGTTCTTCCAGGCTCAGCTTTTTAATTTTTTTTTTTCTTTCAGAGTTTCACTCTGTCATCCAGGTTATAGTGCAGTGACAACATCACACCTTACCTTAGCCTCAACTGTCTGGGCTCAGGTGATCCTTCCACCTCAGCCTCCCAAATAACTGGAACTTATAGGTGATACTACCACACCCTAATTTTTTGATTTTTGATTTTTATTTTTTTGTAGAGACAAGGTCTCACTATGCTGCCCAGGTTGGTCTCAAACTCCTGAGCTCAAGTAATTCTCTCACCTCAGCCTCCCAGAGTGCTGAGATACAGGCGTGAGCTATCATGCCAAGCCCAGGCTCATTCCTAATATTTCTTATTATATGAAGAATATATAAATGTGAAGATTATCAGTTTAATGGGATGCTATAAAAACTCAATTATTGATATGTATATTTCATTTTATATTCCATATATTTAGCAAAGGGAATTTAAAAAATATGTATCAAAATGCCTCAACTCTTTTTAATACAAAGAAAACAAATATTGGAAGATAGTTGTAATCGGAAGAACAGGGAAAGAAAGGTCATAGGTGAGCCCCTGAGCATAAACAAGATAGGTAATACTTTATTTCATAACTTGAATGGACAGGGGGCACATTTGGGGAACAAGGGACAAGTCCATTAGTTGCATGACTCTTCTGGTCAAAACTTTCCAATATCAGGACACAGGGAGTAATAGGACCTAGATTTCTCTTCCTGCTACATGCAACTGGAAAACGCAACAAATGAAATAAAATTTAAAAATTAGAGATACAAGAACAGACAATACAGGACTTAGAATTAGGGAAACAAATTGCAGTAACTTTATACTGTAAATAGTAGACAATTTCTGGAATGCAACACAGGGAGGGAAAACACAAACAAAATAAATGGTTTTGCTATGTTGACTTACATGACTCTTAGAAAGCTGAGATTACTAGAATTTACAAGGTAGAAAACACAAGATGACAGATGTGGACAGAAATAGCTTCAATAACCTGCTTAGGGGTCTTTGAGTTTTTAGCAGAATTCCAGTCTACACATGTGAAAAGTGAAATTCCAAAAGGCAGACAAAGAACATCTAAGGAAGGAACAACCACTACAACAACAAAAAGCTTTGAAAGATTCAAACTAATTGACAAAAAAACTGCTTAACAATGTCCATCACTCCTTTAAAAAACTGTAGATGTCAGCACTTAACAACATAACATTCACAAGGATTTAGTGAAAAAATTACACACAAGAAGAATCAGAAAAATAGCAAACAGAGATATTCATAAATATAAACATTTGAAACAATCACAAGAATGAGGGAGTATGTAACAGGAACTATAAAATCTATTACAAACACACTCGGATATATGATAAAATATATACTTAATGAAAAGATCAATGGACGATATATAAAATAATCAAATGTAATTCCTAGAAATAAAACAAAATACTAGAAATGAAGACTCACCGAATAAGACTAGTATCAGATTAGACTCTGCAGAAAATAAAATCAGTAAACTTGAAGACATAATAGTAAAAACTATCCAAAATGAAGCAGAGAGAGATGAAAAACATTAAAAACAGAAAAAATGATTTATGAGACAAGAATAACACTCTAAACTATATGAAATTAGAGTTCTATAAAGAGGTATGGTAAAATAAATTATAGCCACATTTATTTTAAAAATTGATGAATATAATCCCACAGCCTCAAGAAGCTCCATGATAATCAAGCAGGTAAAACATCATGGGGGGGATAGAGAGAGAGAAAGAGTATGAATAAGTTAAAAGTAGAAAAAATATAAATGATAAAAAAACTATGGTCCCTGGACCAAATCTAGCCCATTTCTTGTTTTAGTAAGACCCAAAACTAAGAATGTTTTATACTTCCTTAAAAAGAGTATGCGACAGAGACCGTGTGTACCTCCAAACCTAAAATATTTACTATCTTAACCTTTACAGGAAAATGTCATTACCTTCAATATGAAGGAATAAAGATGAGTATAAATGCAGATTTTTCTTCAAAGCCTATGCAAGCTGGAAGACAATGGGAAAATATATTTAAAGGGATGAAAGAAAAAACTGGCAACCTATAATTCTTCACCCAGTGAAAATATCTTTTTTTTTTTTTTAGTTAGAGTCTCACTCTGATGCCCAGACTGGAGTGCAGTGGCTGCTCCCGGCCACCGCAGCCTCGACCTGCTGGGCTCCTGCGATCCTTCCGCCTCAGCCTTCCAAGTGGCTGGAACTACAGGCGCGCGCTACCACACTTGGCTAAATTTTTGATTCATTGTAGAGATGAGGTCTCATCTGCCCAGGCGGGTCTCGAACCCACGGGCTCAGGCAATCCACTCACCTCAGCCTCCCAAAGGCGCAGGATTACAGGCTGAGTCACCGAGCCCGGCTGAAAATATCTTTTATAAATGAAGGTCAAATAACTTTTATAAATGAAGGTCAAATAACTTTTCAGACCAACAAAACTACAAAAAAAATTCCCTGTAGAACTGACATATAAGAAATAGTCAAGGATTTTCTTCAAGCAGAGAAAAAACTATTCCATATTCATGTATGGATATATAGAAACAAATAATAATGCCAAAATGAATGAACGTGTTTAGGAGGGTGGAGTTTTCATTGTTAAATTTCTTTAAAGATACTTGTGAAAGATGAGGGACTCTTTCTTATAAACAAATTTAAATTAATTAATGTAAAAATAATAAAGAAAAAGTAATATCACCTTTAGAGCATTGCAGAAAATTATTGCTGAAGACAGTGAATAGTAAGATCAGAAGACAGCAGTTTTAGGAGAAACAGGATATTTTATAGCTTTAACGTATCTCATCCCAAGTACTCCTTAATTGCAAAGATAAAAATACTAACAGTAAAGAAATTTGGCAAATATTACTTTAACCAAGTGGTAACAGTTAACATAGCCACTGAATAAAACATAAATATCATGCACTCCCAATATGATGTGTGAAAAGGGATCTCACTTCTACAGTATTTTTCTCTGAAAACCATAACCTCAGTCTAATAAAAAACACCACACACATGCACACACACACACACACACACACACACACACACACACACACTAAAAGACACTCTAAAACATATCTTATACTCTTTGAAAGTGTTAAGGTAATAAAAAAGAAAAGAAAAGATAGAAGAACTGTTACTGTTTGGAGAAGATTCAGATCACAGGAATACTAATTGTAATTTGGGATCCTGAATTAGATCCCAGAATAGAAAAAAGAACACTAGTGAAAAAACTGATAAAATTAAAGAAAAGGTCTGCAGTTTAGTTGATAGTCTACCAAAGTTCATTTCACAGTTTCGATAACTGTGCAGTAGTTATGCAAGATGTTAACACTGGGGAAAGCTGGGTGAAAGGTATAAAGTAAATCTCTATACTGTTTTTTCAACTCTGCTATAAGTCTAAAACTACTTCAAAACATATAGTTTGAAATGATAAATGACAGCTGAAAGCACAATTAATAATAATGTGGTTTTATACCCAACTTTGAAAATCTCATATTGTTTCATTTCCTATTCCATTTCTCCCAATTAGTTGTCATATAACCTGGGAAAAATTACTTAACTGAGTTACAGTTTACTCATAGATGGAATTCTCTGCACTGGAAGGATTATATTTATTACTAGATGTAAATATCCTAATATATGACTACCCAACACTTAGTATATATACACCTGACAAATAATTAAAAAAAACTTTATTAGGGAAAATATATGAGAATAAGCATAATAACAATATAAAATTAGAAAGAAAAATCCATAGACTATTATTTCTGAATTGTTTAAAATAAAATTAACCAGATATTGTTTTCAGGTTAAACAACTACCTGAAGAAGGCAAAATACGCATACATGCATACACACACACACACACCCCAAGAAGTTCAGCAAATCAACTTGTGAAATATTAATGCTGAATACCTATTTTGGTAGAATATTTAAGGAAGACACATTTTTGTTTTGGTTTTAAAGATGTAGGATACAATTCAGGATTAGTTATATAAGTGGTCATTATACCAGTAAAGCTGTGGCCTCCCTTTGGCCTACTTTGCCTGGTTTGCGATCAGGTGTCCTTACTGATGTTTTGACCCCACCCCCTGCCATCCTACCAGTATCCTTCTACTGCCAATTACCTCTTAAAGTATTATAAAAATGTTCAGGGTTTGCTTCTGAATGAGAACGTGTTAATCTGTTCTTTCTTTCTGTGATAGATCATTGAGGTATAATGGACACTAAATTCATTCAAGTTCCTACAAAGTCCATATGTTTGTTCTACTTTATGGTTGCATAATATTCCATTGTGTATATGTACCACAATTTTTGTAGCCAGTCCAGTTTCTATGGGCAACACAGTTAATTCCATATTTTGCTATGGTGAAAAGTGCTGCAATATAATGTGTGTGCAGGTATCTTTTTTGGAGAATGCTTTGAGTTCCTCTGGGTATTTCACCAGTAGGGGAATTGCTGGGTCTTATGAAAGGTCAATGTCAATTCCTTTAGAAATCACCACACTGCAATTCCTAAATGTTCTAAAAATCAACCTTCCATATGACCCTGCAATCCACCTACTGGGAATATACCCGGAAGAACTCAAATCACTCTATAAAAAAGATACCTACACACATATGTTTATCATAGCATTGTTCACAATAGCAAGAACATGGAACCAACAGTGCTGCCCACCAAAAGAGGACTGGATTTTTAAAGTGTGGTACATATACACAATGAAATATTATGCAGCCATAAAGAAGAACAAAATTATGAACTTTGCAGCATCCTGGATGGATTTAGATTCTATAATACTGAGTGATCTTTCACAGAACAAGTATCATAATACTATAAGAAAAGGGTTGACAGTGGTGGAAAACTATGGGAAGGAAGGGGAGCAGGGAGGTGGAATTGACAGTAGTGGGAATCTGCCTGGGGAAAGGAGGTACACCTCATCAACAAGGGTAGCTGCATAATGAATATCTGTATACTTAACCCTGAATTGTACCCCACAATTTTAAAAATAAAAAATTTAAAAGTTAAAAAAAGAAGAAATCACCACACTGTTTTCCAGAGAAGTGACACTTGTTTGCATTCCCACCAGCAGTGTAGAAACATTCCCTTTCCTCCGAATCCTTGGAGACGTTGTTTGTTTTATTAATGATGACCATTTTTCTGGAGTTAGGTGGTATCTCAATGTGGCATTGGCATTTGATTGGCATTTCTCTGACGATTAGTGATACTGAGCACTTTTTCATATATTTGTTGATTCCTCATATATCTTCTTTTGAGAAGTGTCTATTCATATCTTCTGCCTTTTTTTTTTTTTTTTTTTTGAGTTGGTGTCTTACTCCATCACCGAGGCTGGAGTGCAGAGGCACATATACGGCCACTCAGAGTCAACCTGCTGGGTTCTGGTGATCCTTCCGTCTCAGTCTTCCAAGCAGCTAAAACTACAGGTGAGCACTACCACACCCGGCTAATTTTTTTTTGTTTATTACAGAGATGGTGTCTCACCAAGCTGCCCGGGTTGCTCTTGAACCAGCAGGCTCAGGCAATCCACTCAACTCTGCCTCCCAAAGTGCCGGAATTACAAGCTGAGCCACCGAGCCTGGCCCTTGCCCACTTTTTAATGGGGCTGTTTGCTTTTTTTCCTTTCAACATGTTTGAGTTCCTTATAGATTCTGGATGTTAGTCCTTTTTCAGATATGAGGTGGGCAAATATTTTTTTCCATTCTGTGGGCTGTCTCCTCATTCTTCCTAGGGTTTCTTTTGCTTTGCAGAAGCTTTTCAGTTTGATAAGGTCCCACATGTCTATCTTATCTTTTATGGTATGAGCACTTAGGGTTTTGAGCAGGAATTGATTGCCAGTTCAATTTCCATAAGTGTGTCTTCTGCATTCTCTATGGTTCTTATAGTTTGAGGTTTTACATTTAAGTCTTTGATGCATTTAGAGTTGATTTTTCTGTATGGTGATAGATAGGGGTCTTGCTTCAATCTTCTGCATATGGTCAGTCAGTTTTCCCAGCAATATTCAATGAATAGGTTCTCCTCTCTCCAATGGTTGTTGGTGGAGGCTTTATCAAAGATGAGTTGGTTGACAGATTGAGGTTTTGCTTCCAGAATCTGTATCCTATTTCATTGGTCCATATGCCTTTTCTTGTACCAATACCAGGCTGTTTTAATTATTGTAGCCTTATAGTAAAGTTTGAAGTCTGGAAGTGTGATACTTCCTACTTTGCTTCTTTTGCTGAGGATTGTTTTGACTATTCATGGTCATTTAAGTTTCTATATGAATTTCTGTACTGTTGTTACCAGGTCTGAGAAAAAGTGATGTTGGTAATTTAATGGGAATTACATTGAGTCAGCAGATTGCCTTTGGTAGGATGGACATCATAACAATGTTGAATCTTCCTATCCATGAGCATGGAACATATTTCCATTTCTTTGTATCTGCTTTGCCTTCTTTGAGCAATGTTTTGTAGTTTTCATTGTAAAGGTCATTCACCTCTCTGGTTAGGAATATGCTGATGTCTTTAATTTGTTGTTGTTTTTGTTGTTATTGTGAATTGGATTGTCCTTTTTATTTGGTTTTCTGCCTGCTTGCTATTGGTGTATAAGACTGCAACTGTCTTTTGCACATTTATTTTGTACCCTAAGACTTTGCCAAGGACCTTCATCAGTGAAAGCAGGTTTTGACAGATTCTCTTGAATTTTTGAGGTATAGGATCATATCATCAGCAAAGAGGGATATCATAACTTCCTCTTTTCCTTTTTGGATACTCCTGATTTCCTTCTCTTGTCTAAATGCTGTAGCTGGGACTTCCAACATAATGTTGAACAAGAGGCATGAGAGTGGGTAGCCTTATCTTGTTCCTGTTTTCAGGGGAAATGTTTACAGTTTCTGTCCATTTAGCAATATGCTGGCTATGGGTTTATTATAACTGATTCTTTTTTGAGGTATGTTCCTTTTATGCATAGGTGTTTGAGGGTATTTATCAAGAAGAGATGCTGGATTTTATCAAAAGCTTATTCTGCATCTAATCATATAATCATGTGATTCTTGTTTTTACATCTGTTGATGTATTTAATTACATTTATGGTCTTGAATATGTTGAACCAGCCCTGCATCCTGATAATGAAGGATACTTGGTCATGGTGGATGATTTTTGTGATATGTTGTTGGATCTGATTTTCTAGAATCTTGTTGAGATGTTTTGCATATATGTTCATTAGTGATATTGACCTGCAATTCTCTTTTTTTGTTTTATCTTTATCCAGTTTGGCTATTAGTGTGATGTTAGCTTCCTAAAATGGTTTGGGGAGAATTCCATCTTTATCAATTGCCTGGAATACTTTCAATAGGATTTGCATCAGCTCCTCCTTGTACATATTGTAGAATTCCACTAGAAATCCATTCGGCTCCGGACTTTTTTTTTTTTTTTTGGTAGGTAGTTTTCTTATGATGAAATGAATTCTCTGGGTTGTTATTGGTCTATTTAGTGTTTCAATGTCCTCTTCTTTGAATCGTGGAAAGTTGCATGATGTCAGAAACTCCTCCATTCCATTTAGGTTATCAACTTTTTGTCCATATAGGTGTGCATAGTAGTCTCTGAAAATCATTTGTATTTCTTCGGGGTCAGTTGTGATTTCATCTTTTGCATTTCTGATTGTGCTAATATTGGCTTTTTTTCTCTCTTTTTCTTGGTCATTTTGGCTAAGGGTCCATCAATCATGTTTACTCTTTCAAATAACCAGCTTTCTGTTTTGTTGATTTTTTCTATGATTTTTTTTTCAGTCCCTTATATTGGCTTTTACTTTGGTGATTTGGACTCTTTTGCTAAAGTTAGGGTTTTGATGGTCTTGTCTTTCCAGCTTCCTTAGATGATTTGGTAGGCTGTTAACTTATGATATTTCCATTTTGTTGATGTGTGTTCATAGAGATATAAATTCCCCTCTTAGAACTGATCTCATGACATCCCAGAGGTTTTGGTAGGATGTTTCTTAATTTTTGTTTGTTTCCAGGAATATTTTAATTTCTGTTTTGATTTCTGTGTTGACTCAGTAATTGTTCATCATCATGCTGTTTAGTGTCCATGGTTTGTGGGTTTGGGAGAATTTTGTTGATGTTGATATCTATTTTTATTCTACTGTGATCTGAGAAGGTGCATGGCAGTATTTTGATCTTATGAAATTTGTTTATGCTTGATTTATTGCTGAAGATGTGATCAATCTTGGAGTATATTCCATGGGGTGATGAATAGAATATATATTCTGTGGTTGTTGGGTAGAGTTCTGTAGGTATCTATTAGGTCTATTTGGTTGAGTATCAAGGTGAAGTTCTAATTCTCTTTTTGAATTTTTGCTGCAATATCTATTTAGTGTTGTTAGTGGGGTATTTAAGTCCCCAGCTATAATAATGTTAGAGTCAATATTTTTTTTGGTTTACTTATTAGTTGTTTTATATATGCTGGTGCTTCTGTGTCGGGAGCATTTATGTTTTGGATGGATTTTTGTTGTTGATTGACTGAAAATTTTTATCATTATGTAGTGTCCTTCTGTATCTTTTATAATATTCAATAGCTTAAAAGTTGTTTTTTCTGATATTAAGATATTGACTCCTGTCTTCGTTTGTGATCCTTTCCCATGTAAACTTGTTTTCTATCCTCTAACTTTGAGTCTGTCTGCATCTCTTGTGGTGAGATGAGTTTCCTGAATGTGGCAAATTATCAGGTCTTTTTTATTTTTTTAATCCAGTTTACCATTCTTTGTCTTTTCAGTGGTGTATTTAGTTCATTCACGTTCAGACTGATTATTGATATGTGATTGTTCATCCCCATCATCAGGTTCTTATAGAATTATTTGTTTCCTTTCAGTTTGGGGGTTGATGTGTGTTTTAAAGTTTGCAGTAGCAATATATTCTCTGTTGGTTCTGTGTTCTGCTCTTCTCCTGGAAAGTGCACAATCATTCTTTTTTTTCTTTCTGCTGTGCTTAATACCTTTTTAAGCATCTGCTGTAGAGCTGATCTGGAAGTTACATAATCTCTTAGGGATTGGATGTCTGGGAGGAATTTTATTTCTCTATGACTGATGAAGCTGAACTTGACTGGGTAGGAAATTCTTGGTTAAAATTATTTATCTTTGAGGACTTTGATTATTTAACTCCAGCCCCTTCTAACTTGTAGTGTTTCTGCAGATAGGTTGCTGCTATTCTGATTGGTTTTCCCTGGTAGATAGTCTGAACTTTCCCTCTTATTGCCTTTAGGATTTTTTCTTTTGTGCCTACTTTTGTAGGTGAATTACTATGTTTTTAGAGGTTGATTTTCACATTGCTGTTTTGCGGAGTTTCTCTGTATCTCTTGTATTTGGATGGTCACATCTCTGGTGAGATTGGGAAAGTTTTCTTGGATAACCTTCTGGAATACTTGCTCCAAGGTGTTCTTCATTTCCCTTTTTCTTTTGGGATACCAATCAGACATAGATTTGGTCTCTTGATATAATTGCACAACTCTTGGAACCTTTGTTCTTTCTTTCTTAGTTTTCTTTCTATGTTTTTTACAGATTGGGTTAATTCCATGTTTTGGTCTTCAAGTTCTGAGATTCTTTCTTTTTTTTTTCTTTTATTTTTGAGTTGGAGTCTCACTCTGTCACCCAGACTGGAGTGCAGTGGCCGCTTCCGGCCACCACAGCCTCGACCTGCTGGGCTCCAGAGATCCTTCTGCCTCAGCCTTCCCAGTAACTGGAATTACAGGCATGCGCTACCACGTCCAGCTGATTTTTTTTATTTATTGTAGAGATGAGGTCTTGCTGCCCAGGCGGGTCTCGAACCCGCGGGCTCAGGCAATCCACTCATCTCAGCCTCCCAAAGGCGAGGGATTACAGGCTGAGCCACCGAGCCCGGCCTGAGATTCTTTCATCTGCTCGATTGATTCTGCTTTCCTTGCTTCTCATCTTACTGTTTATTTACTGAATGAAATTTTTATGACCAAAATCTCTTACAAGTTTTTTGAGAGTTGCATCTTGTCTTTTTTGAGTCTTATTCACTCTTTCCATCCATTCCCTAATCCCTGTTGTATTTTGAGCCAGTCATTGGTGACTTCCATTGTTTGGGCTCTGATATCTGATTTTTCAGGTGTGTTCTCTTTGTAACACTGGAAATTACCTGTGTTCCTCTGTTGATTTTTACTTATTTGTGACTGATCTCTTTCTTTCCTCTTTAGTTTCATTATTCAGTTACAGTGGGAGAGGGTTTCACTTCTGATGTTGTGCAGCCCTCTGTTCTTTCCTAATCAGGGCTCTGAATTTGTTCTATTTTGAAACAGAGCTGTGGGTGGAAGCTATGCTGTCTCTTGTAGATTTGAGAGTCGAATAAGGTGGAAGATGCAGAGCTAGGATTCTGAAAGTACTTGAAAATCACAATATTCACTGAATGTGGTAAGGATTACCTGCCACCCACTCCCCACCACCACTCTATGTAACAATACAATGGGTACATGTATATACCCCCTAAGTCTAAGATATCATAACAGCAATGAGGAGAACAGAGAAAAGTAGAGTGAAATGAGATGGACAAAAATTTAAAAAATAAAAATAAAACACCAAACAACAAGAGCAGAAACCAAAGCAAAAAACAATTCAACACACACACACACACACACACACACACACACACACACACACCCAACACAGAGTGAAAGGAGAAGAAAAAGAGAACAGAAAAGAATTCAAATTGGGGTTTGATTAGTACAACTGGCTCTGCTGCCATCTTCCCAAGAATCTTCTGGAGGATACACTTTCTAATAACCAAAATAAATGACTCATAACTCAAAAACCACTTGATTATGAAAAGATTACTTTCCCAGCATCATAATAATCACACAGAAAACCTAAAATTATAATTAGAGTTGTATCATAACTTTCAATGATATTTGTTTTTATCATTTTACTAACAACAAACCCAGAACCAAATTACTTGAGATAGAATATATAGTGATCTGAAACTCCAGAACATTATTTTGATCAGTAGAAGTAGAATATGTTTCACGTTTTATATGATGGGACAGGTAATATAAACATCAATACTCCATAGACAAAAATCATAATTTCTGACTTACAGACACTGTAAGAATATAGTTTCATCTGACCAAGTAGCAGTGCTAGCATAGACTTCCAGATTAGCTTTTATGAAAAATCATAACAAATTTCCTTTACTGCTACTTTATTTGATATATAGATCACCATGAAAATGTATTTTTGTTAATCATTATATCAACCCTCTTCTTGTAGTTATCCCTTATTTAATCTTTCACTCATACAATGATGTCACTATATTATTTTCTGTAATACCTGAGTGAGTTATTTGCAACAATTGTCACTTTTTCATGCCTTTTATGGTTCTAGAAAATTCATCTACAATTCTGGAAAATTTTAATTTGCTTAGAGAAGTATTACTTAGTTCTGGGGTCCTCAATCCTTGGTCCACAGACCAGTGTCAGTCTGTGGTCTATTGGGAGCCTGGCCACACAGCAGGAGGTGAGTGGGGGCAAGAGAGCTCTGCCTCTGGTCAGATCACCAGTGGCATTAGATTCTCATAGGAGTTGGAACCCTATTGTGAACAGCGTATGTGAGAGATCTAGGTTGTCCATTCCTCATAAGAAATCTAATCCCTGAAGATCCCCTGCACCCCATCCTTGAAAATTGTCTTCCATGAAACAGGTCCATGATGCCAAAATGATGAAGAACCTCTGACAGGTCATATCTTCATGAAACCAAGACAAAATAATATACAGGACAGTCTTTGTAAGACTAAAGAGAAATATATTTTAGTTCACAAGGAATTATGATGCCTGAAGTAATCATGTAACTTCATTCTCCTTATCTAGTTATATAAATTATTTTATGTAAAAATATAATAAAATTGTAAGAAAGCATACTATTCCACATTACTCTAGGATCAAGAGCATATAATCATTACCCAAACAACAATGCTTAGTAATTTTATGTACAATAAGTACATGAAATGGTGAAATGATCAATTTTTTAAATAAACTAATTTTGTAGAACTAAGGTAAAATAAAATTGGAAACAAAAAATTTAAAATATTTTAGATTATGTATAATCCTTATACAGTATTTTAAAAATGCAATAAAACTAGTTAACTAAAAGGGGGTCTTTATTAATTTGGAGAGTGGTGTCTTACTTTGAGATGGTGTATCAGGGGAGCCAAAAAAATTGTATACGTATTTCAAGAGATGTTATCCATTTATTACTTTTATTCCACATAATTGGAAGTGTCTGGATGCTGACAATTACCACTGTGAATAATAGCAGAAGTCAAACATGACTTGTATTCATTTTTTGTTCTCAGTATATATTGACTATTACAGCTTCAATACAATTTTTCCTTTCTTAAAATATGTATACATTTTTTGGTACCCTCTGTATGAATATGTTTTCAAGTTGCTTAGGAAACGTTACACACACACACACACACACACACACACACACACACACACACACATACACACACACGCGCACGCACACACACACACACATACCCCAAAAGCCTGGGATGTATTTATATTATTTATATACAATTGTATTTTCTTACATGTCTAAACTTCAGGCATCTTCAGAGTAGTCTGTTTGATGCAATACACTTTTGAAGATGCTTTTTCCATTGCTCAGAACACTTATTGAACTTATCAATTTTGATGACTTTTTAGTGCTTCAGCATTTGGTTCTGTTTTGTTTTGTTTTTCACCTCTTCTACATCAGCAAAATGTTTTCCCTTGAGGTCTTTTTTCATATGGGAAAATGAAACAAAAATGTTGCTTGGGGTGAGATTGGACAAATAGAGAGGATTTGGCATGGAGGTCATGCCATATTTTGGTCACTCTGCCTCGTGCTGAACACTCTGCCTGGTGTGGGTGTGTGTGTTTATAAATCATCCATCACAAAACAGGCAAACACACTAAAAGAATCTCCAAAAAAAATAATGATAGAAGCCTCTCACAAAAATGCTAAATTGTACACTGATGCTGACGGGTTCCTAAAACACTTCCCTAGCAGAGGAAACCCTGTACTACAAGTGGCCCACTCTCCAAAAGATAATTTCGGGTTTTCTGGGGTCTCCTCTCATGTATAATTTTCTTTCCCCATTCATCAATAGTTGGTTATTTACATTGAGTCCACATCTTGTTCATTGTGAATAGTGCTGCAATAAATACGGGAGTGCAGATATTCCTTTGACATACTGATTTCATGTACTTCGGATATTTATACTTATTAATAGGATGCTAAATCATATGGTAGCTGTATTTTGAGAAGGCCATCCATACTGTTCTAATTTCTATTCATAATGACCATACTAATTTGCACTGCACAAGTGTCCCCCTTTCTCTACATGCGCAGTGGCAGTTTTTGTTTTGTCTTTTTGATAATAGCAGTGGGATCTAACTGGGATGAAGTGATATCTCATTGTAGTTGCCATGTGGTTTCCATTGAGGTTTGCATTACCATGATGATTAGTAATACTGAGCAATTTTTCATATACCTGTTGGCCATTGGAGTACCTTCTTTTGAAAAATAGCTATTTAGGTCTTTTGAATACTTTTTAATTGGATTATTTGTACTTTGCCACTGAGTTGTTTGTGTTGCTCATTATATAGTCTGATATTTACAAACTGTGTCATATGCACAGTTTAAAAATACTTTCTTTCCTTGTTCTGTAAGTTGTGTGTTAACTCTATTAATCCTTTTATTTGCTATGCAGAAGCTTTCTCATTTTATGTAATCTTATTGTCTATTTTTGCTTGTGTTGCCTGTGCTTTTGAAGTCTTATTCAAAAAGTCTTTGCCCGGTTCAATTTTATGAAGAATTTCCATTACATTGTTATCTAATAGTTTAATGTCTTACATTGTTCTTTAATTAATTTTGAGATGATTTTTCTCTGGTTAGAGATAGTGGTTTAGTTTCACTCTTCTTCTGTGGCATCCAGTTTTCCCAGTACCATTTATTGAAGAGACTGCTCTCTCTCTCCCCAATCTTTGTTCTTGGTGCCTGTGTGGAAAATCAGTTGGCAATACATGCATGGATTTATTTCTGGGTTTTCTATTCTGTTCCATAGGTCTATGTGTCTTTTTAAATGTTAGTATCAATGTGCTTTGTTTGCTAAAGTTTCACAATATATTTTGAATTCTGGTAGTGTGATATCTTCAACTTTGTTCTTTTTGTCCGAGACTGCTTTGTTTATTTGGGACCTTTTTGCATTTCCATATGAATTTTAATATTTATTTCTATGAAGAATGTCATTAGCATTTCAATAAGAATTGCACTGAATATGCAGATAGGTTTGGGTAAAATTAACATTTTAACAATATTAATTATTCCAAAACATGAACACAAACTTATCTTTTCTTCTATTTGTGCCCTCTTCCAAAAATCTTCAGCAAAATACTAGCAAACCAAATTCAACAACACATGAAAAAGATGATTCACTGCAATCAAGTAGAATTTATCCCAGGAGTGCAAAGATTGCTTAATATATGCAAATTGATAAATATGATACATTAACATAACACAGACAAACATTTAATTATTTCAAAAAATGCTGAAAAAGCATTTAAGAAAATTCAACATTTTATTAAACTCTCAACAAATTGGGTATAGCAGAAACATGCATCAACACAGCAAAGGCCACATATGACAAGCCCACAGCTAACATCATACTGAATGGGGAAAGTTGAAAGCTTTTCCTCTAATATCTGTTTCAAGAAAAGAATGCTCACTTTAACCCATTTTTATTCAGTATGGTACTAGAATTTCTAGTCAGAACAAATAGACAAGATAAAGAAACAACAGTCATTCAAATCAGAAAGAAAGTCAAATTGTACTTATTGGCAGACAATATGTCCTTAGATATAGGAAACCATAGAGACTATACCGAAAAACTGATAAAACTAATGAATGAATGCAGTCAAGTTGGAGATACAAAACTGGGATACAAAAATAGTAACATTTCTATATGCCAATAATGAACCATTTAAAAAAGAAATCAAGAAAGTTATTTCATTTACAATAGTTACGAACAAAACAAAACAAAACAAAAAACCCTAGGAATGAACCTAACCAAAAATGTGAAAGATCTCTAAATGAAAACTATGGAACACTGGTGAAATTTTAATGTTAAAAGCCTGTATGAAGGGTCTTAGAATATCCAAATAGCAAAATATAGCATACCAAGGCAAAGAAATGAAGTTTTTATTTACAATAACTTGTAACTAGTGCCCTCCTCATTTAAAATGCATTATAAAGTTGATGAGAATTTGTTTCTTTAAAACTACCTTAATTTTGTTGAATTATACTACTGAAATGTGAAAATTATATCAAAGACAAATTTGAAAGCATCCTTGATACCAATAGCTCCACTCATTTTTGTACATGCTTTAAAATTTTCCTATAAGATTTCCTGTTCACAAGATTTTCTTTTAACATATTGAATAGCACAGTAAGAAAGTTACATGTCTATAAAATACTTTTTAATTTAAAAAGATAGCATTTTAATACAATAACTAAGGTTTAATTAAAGCATATAATTGGCCAAAATTCACATGCTATGATATTATAAAAGAATTATGTGTTAATTTTTATCTTCCAAATTCACTGTTCTACTTAGGAATTTAAGTAATTTTTTACAGGAATATATTCAAATATTTTCAGAACTCCTCAAAGTAAAACATGAGTAGATGTAATAGGAAGTCATTTTTTTCTTTACTTCTACCCTAGGTTAGGAGAAGTTAGGGGGATAAAAAATAAAATCAAACAACATGATATACTCATGAAGAGGTTCTTATTTAAATGAATAAATAAACATACACTTAAAGGAAAAATTTTTCATGATCTCTTTTTGATTATTTATTTGCAAAAATGACATATTTCAAAAATCATTATCCAAAGTAAAGAAAACGAATTCCAAGAAAATCAGGGTTATATGCAGTTGTTAAATTCCAGTCTCTCCAAGTTTCCACTTGAAGGAATTCACTGTGAGCTTTTACCCACTGTAAATGTGTTGCTTTTGGTTTCAAGCCTGTACATGTTGATGTTCATTATTCTGATCTTTCTCTGCTCATTCCTCCAATTCACTAACTCTCTGTGTAATTCTATTATGCCCTTTTATTATCTTTCCTAGTATTCATATATTTGTTAGAATGTCAGTTATCATTGTTTTTAAAGTAGAATATGTAGTCTATAACATCATTAGGGGTCTTAGCAAAACAGAATAAGGAAAGTATAAACAGACATTTTTAGCACTACAGAGTGACAGACTTCAGAGAAGAGTCACAAGTTACTTTAGAAAGAAAAAAGATGAATCATCACTAAACACTGGTTTCTATAATATTTTTAAGAGTTGCCAGCACAAAGAAAGGGTATCATAAGAGTATACATGTGGACATGTGCATGAACACAAGAGCATGGGAACAGGTATGTGCTTTGTGCCTGTTTTCATTTATGTTTATTCATGTATTGGGGAATATCTCTGCATGTATAAGTGTGCATATGTTATGTTTTCGTGTATGTGCACATACGCATGTGGGCCAAGTTGTCAATCCATGTGTTTATACTCATCTGTTTTCTTATATCTGCACATGTGTAGGGATACAAGAACATATAAATATGCATGTGTGCACAGTCTGTTTTCAAATGGTGAACACTCATCACATTAAGCAGGAGAAACTAATTTTTTGTTTGCTTTTTGTTTTTTAGAATTTCGGCATTTTTATTTTTGGTGGGGCTTGGGGACACAATTCAACCCACAACACAAGAGGAAAGAAACTGAATTAAGATAATACAAATATATTGTGAAAATGGTAGAAAGACCACATCGCCAGGTTCCCAGCTTATGCAATGGTCACATGACTGTGTACCTCTCTGCCACATTAGAGATCCTTTCTGATCATGTGATTACAAGGAGAGAAACTAATTTTTATTTCAGTGTATAACATAATCAGTTGTAGTTATTTAATAATTAAGGAGCACTATTAAACAATAACGAGAATGAAACTTGCCACATTGAAGGATCCATGACATAACTTTCATTGGAACAATATTCTCTAGAATCTATAAGATGATATCGACATTGTTTCTTATTAAAACAAAGAGCAGTTCGTCAGAGGGTTTTTTGTTGTACCTTGAAATAATTGCAAAAAAAAAAAAATAGTTACAAATTGTGAACTTATTTACCTGGGAAAAAATTATGCATCGTCCCAAACAAGCATTTCTAAACTAAGATTTCTCAAACTACAATATACTTAAAAATAATATGGCACAGGTAGAAATGTTGATTCTTTCCATCTAACGCTAAGGTTTTAATAAGTAGTGAGTAGATTCCAGAAGTATTTTATGACATTCTGTGGGTGATTGTAATGCAACTGGACCATGGATCACACTTTGGGAAAAAGAGCATGGGGCTACAATTAGAATTTCATAGTTTTTCTTCAGTACACAGAACTAAATAGAGCACAAAAATATGAATTTTTATATAGACTCTGCCAAGTATACAGAAATTGCATAAAGTTACTTCTTATATTACAGATGTTAATATGTGTGAGTATGCCAGTAATTACACAATTTTGGCTAGAGAGGGATTTGCACATATTACATGTTTCAGTACTAAGTAGAGAGGTCAGCTACAAGCAATACACTTTATATAGGCCCATGGAGACTCAGGACTCTTTTGATGAATATTAATTATACAGCTATAAGCCTGTGACATGCCTGGGTCAAAGGTAAAAGACAGATTTACTTAAAGAACATATTTAATGCTTTTGGGAGTCTAACCATTAACCATTCATCTCTTGGTGAATATCATGTTAGCAATCAAGTGGCACACACCTGCTGTGCAATGCCTGAGACGAGTCTGTCCTGAGATCACAATTCCTCCAATGCAATGTTGATGCTACATCAGGTAAGCAGGTGAGACGATAGAGTGACACTGACTATTTCAGTCAAAGGAATCTAGAACCACAAACTGCAAATGCATATTAAATAACATATTAGACCAAATGAGATGCTTTGGAGCATTCAGTCCTTGAAACAGTACACATTTTGTGTTATTCCTTAAAGATAATATATGTTAGTAGGGACATGGATGTCCTTTGCTGCCAATCCTTTGTGCTACTTGCTATAAACACTAATTCAGACATGTGATTACTCAGCAGAGCCATATTTTAGCAAGAGCTAGAAAACCTTAATGTTCTGTTCATTTGCCTTTTGTGGAACCAAGGGCAGGATTTGTGCTAGTGAAATATATTTGGCTCCATTGGCCCCATCAGGATGGCCTGTGGATATACAACAGGTCCCAGGCAAAAAGATGGACTCCATATGTTGATTATAAGGCAGAAAAGAAACTCAGCCCCTGCTCTGCTAACAATGCTAACAAACATTTACAGTAATGTCCAACCAGTTAAACATTAGCCAAATTCATGAAGAGTCCATTTATTGGAAGTAAACTTTATGATATTCAGATAAAAGAAAAATCATGATACAGTATGTGCATAAAATATTTATTTGCATCTATGTGAAATCATTTTAATGAAATGTCTTTAATTTGAGAAAACAGTGTATCAGTAAGTCAGATTTTCAAAGGAAGAACAGTAATACCATGAATTAATCTCAGATGGTGTTATCCAGAATATATTTTAACACAGAATTTTAAAAAGACACAATGAATAAAATTATCTCTGGAACTCAAATGCAATTTATGGATAATAGGATATAGACAAAAAACAAGAGACCAAAGAACAAAGAGACCAAAGTCATTGATTGCTCTTATGGAGCTGACATTTTAAAGGGGTTGGAGGAGATATAAAATAAACCAGATAAACAAGTGAAATGTAATAAATCAGAGGTGTGTGATTGTTAGTGAAGAAAATAAATCGAGAACACTGCATGTATTTGTTTGGGGTTTGGTGGGGATCAATTGCAATTTTAAATCATGGGCCAAGGAATTCCTCATTAAGATGCTAAGACTGAAGTAGAGATTTTAATTTGTTGAGGAGAAAATTACGTGGACATCTACAGGAACAGCATTTTAGTCAGAGGGAACAGGGAGGGAAAAGGTAATCATAAACTTCTGGTGTATGTAAGAAAGGCAACGAGGCTGCTATGATAGAGTAGGCAAAGGGAAGATTTCTAGGAAAATAATTAAAAACAGTAATAACAGCAACAAATTAACAACGGCAGGATCGGATAATATATGGCTTTGTAGAAAAATGTAATTTAAAGACCCTGGCATTTTCTTTCTTAGTGAAGACTTTCAAACTCTCTTTTGTGAAATTTCAATATAAATCTTGACTATTTAGAAAGATATTTCAATTTCTTCATGTATTATTTTTTTAAGTAGCTCTGTTGCATTTTTGAAATGTTTGCCATTGTGCTAGACCAGAAATACAAGAGTGAAAAATGAGGCACAGTACTTTCCTTCACTGACCCATGATTATTTAAGTAGATTCTACAAGGTGCTTTGTTAGTACATAGGAGAGGCCTCTAACAAACCAAAGAGTATTTTCCCAAAAGGAGTCACATTCAAGTTGAAACATAAAGGTCAGTAGGAGTTAACCAGGCACAATGAGAAGGAAAGAGGGAGGTGTGTGTCTAAGGTATCTTTTGTGAAGGCAGAAGTGAGGGCCAGGCAGGTAGTACATAATATTAAATGGTTTACATTTGATAGCATATGTATCTAAGAAAACACTTTAATGGAATTTGGAGGAGAAAAGAAGTTGCTAAGTTGAAACTGGAAAGGTATACAGAGTTAGGATAGGCTTTTATTTATCTGATTATGTACTGTATCCTGTGGTAGCTAGAAAACACAAAATGTTTTGAATTGAATAGCAACTGTTTCATTTTTCACTTAGATCAACTCGGCTACAAAATGGGTTTGAAAGGAAAGCAGTCATCACACTGTTGCAGCATTTCAGACAAAATGGGATGGAAGCCTGGATTTGTCAATGGACAAAAGTTAAGAAGGTGGGGATTTTAGTCATTAAGGAAGTAAAATTTGTAAGACTTGGTCATTTGTTAGTGGGCAGAACAGTAAAGAAAAGGGATGATTACCCAGTGTCTGGTTTGCGCAACTATTTGTATGTTGTCACCACTAAGACTAAAGAAATGCTGGAGGAAAAGTAGGTTTGTGAGAAGTTCAGTTCAAGATCCTCAATTTAACCATTTACCTGGGGATGTTCCAAATGCCATTGGCTATATGAATTTGCAGCTATGGAGAGATGTCTGGGAGAAGAAACACATTTGGAAAGTAATGATAATTTGAGATAACAGAATGGATAAGATTGCTCAGAGTATATAGAAAATAAAAGAAACTTTAGTGGAGCTTTTAAGAATCCAAATGATTGAGGGATAGCAAGAGGAAAACGTGTCTTTAAGGAAATGCCAGAGATATAGGAAGAAAATTAGGAAATTATGATATCTCCTCCCCCAAAAAAGACAATAAAGAAAAAAGGGAGACAATGGTCAAATGGTCAGTTTTGTTTATAAATACTCTCAAGAAGTCAAGTGATGTAAAAGCTACAAACTATCCACCATATTTTCTGAGTAGTCTTGTGGAAAACACTTTCATTAAAATGGTGTGAACTGCAGCGTTGAGGGGTGAGTGTAGGGAAAAGAAGCAGAAGGATACAGAAGCTGTTATAAACTGGTATAGTTCTCATATTTTTAAAGTTTAAGAAGTTCTGTTTTGTCCATCAGTCACATATACATTTTGAATTAAGTTCACAAAACAAAAATGGCATAAAATGGTCCTTCCAGCCTCAAGATGGTAGGCATCAGATCACATCCGGATAAGTTTGGCCCAAAAATGAAGACCATGTCTGCTAGAAAGGCATTCATCCAACTCAAGAAGGCAGGCTGACTGCTGTGTGGTTTGCCAGTAGCATACCTTACTATTGAGGGCAAACTCTTCAGATAATTACAAACACAAAGTCTGCAACTCCAGCCAGGGTCATATTTCAAAAAAGCCATCTATGAAGAGCAGGAAACTCAAGTTTGCCAGGCAAAGGGGCCAAGAATAAAGTCAGTATTGTTCCAATTGAGTCACTGCCAAGGAAGTCAAGCTATAGGGGAACTGGGAGAATCTGAGGATCTAAAATGTCAGGGCAATAGATTACATCCAAATGGGTGAACAAGGGAGCAAGACTGGATAATATTAAACATGATGCTAAGAAATAGAACAGCAGGAAACCAGGAGACAAATTATGTCTGACAGGAGAAGAGCAGAAGCCCCAGCTGGGTTCTGAATCATGGGCCAGAGCTTTTGCTCTGCTATTCTAAAGTGTTAAAGGCAACATGTCAGACAATAAGCTCAGGAAAATGAATGTCCCACACTAGCTTTCCTGAGTCCAGGTACCCTGATTCATCCTATGTTTCTTAACCTTTAGATACTCCAGCTCCAGGCCAGAGAATTTCTTGTTAAAAAAAAAAAAAAGCAGGAACTAGGGGGTGGGGTAGAGAAGCCATGTGGAGGGTAGGGATTTATTGCATTTTCTACAAGTGAGTGACAGGTGATTTGTTGGAAAAAATATAAATTGTCCCTGACATATAGAAAAATAAGACAGATGAATTTGTAAACTAACAATCACACAAGTTAAAAAAAAAAAAAGAAAAACCTTTATATGCTTGTAGAGGAAAAATCTGGTTCTTAAAGGAAAATACTCCAAGCTTTCTCAGAATTCTGTACTTTTGGTTGATTTTATTGTCCTCTTATCACCAATGAGATAACTGAACAAAGTGGTGAAGATGATCAAATAAAGTTCTCCCTAGAGAAGCTGAAAGGTTACATATACTTCACTATTGTCCATACTTGATATGAAATCAATTTGAAAATCACATTTCAGAAGTCAGCAAGATGCATAGCATTGTTCCTCTAATGGGACAAGTCATATTTTAAATTAAAGCATTTCACGCTTGTTGACTAATGAATTTATGTTCAATTTGAAATAGTTTATCACATATTAAATAATAGTAAAGTATTCTAAAATGAAGGTTAGGGAAATGTTTGTCAACATAAAGCAAAAGAAAATAAGTTTCTTTCTGGAAATGAAAACAGCTACTCAAAGCAGATACATAATGTATTTTTTCCTGAGATGCATAAAGAGAACTTGCATGAGAAATGCCAATTACAAATATTCTTAGTAGTAAATGGTCTGAATTGAAGTTAGTAATCCTCAGGCCTTGCAAAAGAATCGGAAGCATCTATTGGTATATTTCTGTGCTTAAGATAAATTGATAAAAATGAAAATAGTAATAAAAAGCATGTCAGGTAATTAAATGAATACTTACTTGACTGTTTGCTTAGCACAATATTGACATGCTTTGATTCTGACACACATATAGTCATCGAGGATTGTTGTTCCTTTTGAATGTTTTAGGCAGTAAATATATATGTATATTGCTATACATAAGAGTTTTGACAAACTGCAAAAAACATCAGGGTAGAAATTCAGCCTCATCTCACTTATTTAGATCAATTGATAATTAAAGATCTTATTTATTCTATTAAGAGGAAAGGAGTGTGTTTCCAATGAAGTTTCCTTGTACCCCAAATAATTTCACAGCTTTTTCCATCCACAGGTGGTCTGATCAATACATCACAAACTTAATTTTCATTGTCATGCTTATTGACTATTAAAACCAGACATCAGTAGGTACTGTGGACTCTGTTTCATCTATGAGCACATGCCCCTGCCATACCAGATCTCTGACTAAGTTAGAGGTTCTCCAATCTGCCCACCAGGACTAAAATTGTTTGACACCACCATGCTTTGAATTTTGTTTCTCGAAGATCAGTCCTTGATCTCTGACCTAAAAGGAGCCTTTCATAATGCTACATATCTTCCATCTTAACACATTCCCATCAGATTGAGGTTGATACCTCAATTCACCCTCTTAATCTCCTAAACTTCCTATTTATGTCACCTACAAATATTCATTGTTATTTCACTCGTTGGTAAGTTTTTGTTTTATGAATATGTCATCTTCACCTGGGCATATCATCATTCTTGGCAATATCAGCATCCATTTGGCTGGCTAATTCAATATCTGGCCCTTCATTTTATTTACTTGTCCATTTCAAGTGACATTTTCATCTACTCTGTCTCACAACCACTCCCATGGTTGTTAACTTCTGGAACTCATGATTACCAAAAGCTTTATCATAAGTTAATTTTCCAAAACTGACATCACACTTTCTGATCAGTTTTTAAAATTCATTCTTATTTTCTGCCCATGAAATTCAAACTCCTTGTCCTGTTTGACAATGCCTTTTGATCAAAGATAAACTTCTATGCTACGATTAAACCCACTCCTTCCTTCCTGGAACCTTCCTTTCCCACGTACTCAAGGACTTTGTTCCACTTAACTACTCTGTCTTATATATAATTTTCTCATCCAAATAATCATTTCCATTAACATGTGCAAATAAATAAATAAAAAAAAAACCATACACACATACACACAACAAAAAACTTCTTGATCCCACATACTCTTTGTTCCTCTTGAAAGCAAAGCTCTCCAAAAGATGTGTATAATCACTGACTCTATCTTCTCTCCTCCCATTTCTTTTGATCCTTTTCCAATTAAGCTTCTGTCTGCACTGCTTTATGGAAACTTCTCTTGGCAAATTCCCCAATGTGGGAAGAGTTGTATGACTTCTGTGACATTAATTCATGTTTGACTAGAAATTGCAGTTGAAGTCACAAACAACAGATTTCAGTCAACATTTGATCAGGAAGGCTTGAATAGAATCTGAAGGAATTTGACACAGATGCTTAGAGAAGACAATGCTATTACTTAGCCTATGTATCTGAGATGGTTAGATGAGAAAAAATGTTCTGAAATCATTGCATATATTTTTCCCATAAGATGTTTGTTCAATTTATTATCTTGTGTACCTAACTTCATAGAGTTAAGTTTGTGTCTAAGCATAATTGCCAAGGAAGACAAAAAACTTTCAAATAATGCTGAAAGAGTTATCTTAAAGTTTCTAGACTGCAAATGTAAACTTTGACATTGTTAATGCTTGTTTATAGAAATGACTTGTTAAAACATGTCCTATAAACAATATTTAACTCATTTAGAGTGTAAATATGTCTGGTACTAGAAGCTATAATAGTTAACTCACAATCTCTACCACTGACTTTCTCTAACCTTACTCATAGCTTAGTTCTTGACTTTGCTTGTGAGCCAGCAAGTATTTAAATACCTGTTCTTTTCACTTTCTCCCTAAGAGTCTTTAGTAATACAACTCCTGATTCTAAGAAAGCAATAAAAATTGAGTTTTCTCTACCAACAATAACTTCTACTTAGCCAAATCTAATGGTTAATTTCTAATTCTTACCTAATTTAGTGACTTCTTAGCTAATCAATTCTACCTTCCCAAAAAACTTTCTTCATTTGCTTCACCTTCTTCTGATTTTCCAGTGACCATTTTGGCTCTTTTCCAAGCTTCTTTGTTACAGCCTCCTCATCCTCAACAACCTCCCCCTGGGAATCACACCCTTACTTCTTCTCTGCATCCAGTTGCATGAGCTTAGTACCATATATACCATTCAAATGTAAAATTTCTGGGAGGTCACTTCTTCTCTGAACTCCTGAACCATTTCCCAATCACCTCTTAGCATCTTAGGTTGAATTCCTATTTTTCCTATCCACACATATCCCAAATCCAAACCTCCCATTTTTCCAACTAAATGCCACTTTCTTCTTTTCTTTCAGTTACTCAAGCCTAAAATTTAGGTGATATTACCTACTCTATCTCTCACACTGAATATCAATATTTTTGCAAAATGTTATTCCCTCAACATCCAAAATACATGCCCAATCAGACCACTCATTCTAATTTTACATTATGGTCTAAGTTACCAACATCTCTAGGCAGGACCATTCACTTCATTCCATCCTCAACCATGCAACCCAAGTGACGCTTTTATAATATAAATCAGATCATTTCATGATCCTCTTTAAAAATAGTCAGGCACATTTCAATATATTGAAACTAAAGTTCCTTGCTATGACTTATAGGACCATGACTGACTTGGCAATCTTTTCAATTCTAGTCATACTTGCTTTCTTGTTGTCCCTCAGATTATTTTCTTATTTTCTTTGTACTTGCTGTACTCTGTCCTGAAATCTCTTTTTATAGTTATTTTTAAGATAATTTACTCATTTTAACTCACTTCAAACATGACCTCCTCAAAGTGGCCTGCCCCAAACAAAATTTTTAAAGTAAATTTCATCTTCTCCATCTTTAGAATTTACTTTATTTCCTTAAATGCAATTATTATTCTCTGAAGTTAAAATTCATTTTTATTTTATTTATTTATCTTATCTCCATCTCCATCACAAGAAACTAAAGGACTTGATATTTTGATTCACTGTTGTATCCTAGCACTTAAAACAGTGCGTAGCACTAAGCAAGGTCTTAAATACTTAACTAAACACATGACCTGGTCACCTTCCACCTCTATGAATTCTCTCCTCTCACACTGAATTCTAGCCACATGTGTGTCATTTTAATTCTCTTATCACATTAATCTTGTAATTTCAAAATATCCCCTTTTACCTGGAGTAGTGAAACAATCTACCTTTTCACCAAGTGTTCTTATTTTCTTTTTATGGTTGATTTTTCATATTTCAAATCTTTGGCTTAAATATTCTAACAATAAGGCCAGGAATGACTACCAATATCACATCTGTTGCTCCCACTATTCTCTTAATTATTTTGTTTTTCTTCATGTTGTTTTCTTTCTTTCTTTCTTTCTTTTTCTTTCTTTTTTTCATTGTTCAATGTCTTCATCCTCCACACTAGAATAACTTCTGCCTTGGATTAAATGTCCCCTCCAAACCTCATGCTAAAATTGCCATTGTGGCAGTGTTGAGAGGTGGGACTTTTAAGAGGTGATTAGGACTTGAGGACACTACCCTCATGAATTAATGCTGTTATCTCAGAAGTGGGTTCCAGATAAAATGATATATTTGCACCCATTTTATCTCTCATAATATGATGACTTCTGTCATGGGATGGCACTTGCCAGACGCTGGTGCCATGTTTTTGAACATCCCAGTCTCCAATAAACTTATTTTCTTCATTAATTATTCAGTCTGTGATATTCAGTTATAGCAGCACAAAACAAACTAAGACAACCTCCATATATACAATATATAAACCTCCATATAAACAGATGTAATTATAATGTGATTATATCTTCATTATTCATCAATGTGAATAGCACAGTGAATATGTGCCAAGTCAGAAATTATGCACTCAGTAAATATTTATTGAAAAAAATAAATACACCGATGAGTAAAGGGCCAAAGGTACTTCTATCATTAATTACCTGGTATGTCAAGACAAGTTTATCCCATAAGCTCTTAGGTATTTTCGTTCTTTACTTTTTGAACCCAGTCTTTACCTTTCCAGTCTCTGTTCTTCCTTTTTTCAATTTATTTTATTTTTTTATTATTCTTTCTTATTTTCCTTATGACTAGGTTTGAATTCTTGACAAATTCATGAAACAAAACATTTCCTACAGAGAAGAATGACATTGTGCAACATGACATTGGGCCGACCTCTTTTTCTGCATATAAAATGAAAGACAGAAATAAAGAGGTTCTATTGCCAACTGATTCTGGAGTAATTAATGCCTTTTTCTATTCATATATAGCTAAAAAGACCATTAAAATAGTCCCTGAGGACAGTATATTCTCAATATTTTTAAAAGATGCCCATATCATTTAATATATTTTTACATCACATGTTCCTACTCAGGTATGTAATCATTTATGTGTGAACACACAAATACAATCTAAAGAAGTTGATGAAAATATTTCCTTACTACACACTCAAGTATTCTTATATTTTTACTTCTTTCTTTCTTCTCTCTCTTTTTAGTTTATTTTTAAAATGTAGTTAGGCTCCACTAAGTGAATTTAATGGGTTCCCAGTCTCCTGTACATTTACATTTGAAAAACATTGCTTTTGAAAATTCAGGTGACCCACTTCTAGACTGCAAGGTAACCTCAGATCTCTAACTGTAGGAAGCAGATGGCTGTCTCTGACTTAAGCACATACACACACATTTAGCTACATAAACACAAGCATAAATATTTCTCTTAGTACTAGTTTTTGGAAGTCTTCTTAAAAAATTGGTAGTGATTCTAGCATAGAAACAAGTTAGAGTACCCCCATTATCATTTAAACAAGATTGCCTTTATGGCAAAGAGGAACTTCACACTAGTGGTAAAAATTTGGAGAATGATCTGTGTGGTCTGCCAGGCAATTCCTGGTGGGCTATTATGTAGAACTATAAAATAGACCTATAAAACTCAGATAGATCAACTTAAGTTGATGACCTCCCAGGCAACGTAGTAATCAACTGTTTTTGTTGTCTTCTGTAATTTTCTCAACTACTCATACTACATTTTCCTTAAAATGTAATGTCGAGGCTTAGAAAATTACCCCACTATGAAGACCCCAAGAGAAATCTCAGAAGCAGAAGTTACTCTTTGACTTTCTCCTGCCCTCCTGTATCTGGTTCTTCATTCTTCCTCCAAGCTGCCATAGAAACTAGAATTCCTCTTCCCCAAGATGAGCCATAGAAACCAGAAACCCTTTTTCCTAGAGCCAAACATAAACACCAAAAATATTACTCTAACTTTCCCTCACCTTTCTGTGTAAAAACTGGCCATATAAAAAAAGTGTCTGACATTCTTTGTTTGAGAGTAGATCATAAGACTCCCATTCCAGAGAGAGTCTTGTGCCATACCCAGAATGCTGCATAGAGAGGCCAGGAAGAATCTAAACAGATAGGTTTGCTGGGTTTTTTTGCTCAGTCTGTTAGCATTAGATCATACACTTTTTGTCTCATTATATTTCCATATGGCTGTCTTTTGTTGAACCTAAGCATAAAGGTGGACAATTTCCCCTGTAACTATGGGTCTACATTCTGAAGGCTCTTGTGTCAGGTAAAACTATAAATCTGTATGCTTTTATTTCTATTAATCTACCTTTTGTCAGGTGATTTTCAGGGAACCTTTGGGGAGTGAAGGGGAGGTTTCCCTTGGTCTCAAAGGTAAGAATCAACTTTATAATTTTTAAAATATAATATATATAAACATTTTATTTAAAAACTTATTGTTTATTTGAGAAAAAATAAAACACAATAAAAATTTTACTAGAAATAACATCATTAAACTGTAAATATACTCATTAGCCAGATTTAATTTTATATTCCAGGTTTCACTTTAAGGCATTGCCACTAAAAAAAAATAAATATTATTTGATAACTTTGTTTATGTTCTTTCGCAGTTTTGAAAATTTTAAGATTTTAGGCTGTATTATTCTTAGGGCAGACTATGATCTGATGGTTTAGTTACAATGACATGAAATTTTAGGATAAAAAAGTTTAAGATTTGTTAAAGAATTTTTTCCCTGGCCTTCATTCTTCCTGTACTATACCTTCTGAAATAATATATGGATATTATCCACACTACTTTCAGTCACCTGCTTTAAGATTGAAAACTTGAGTTGTCTGAAAAGTCAATGGCCTGAGCAGGCATTTGCTTTGTGTGTTGGGAAGTGGAGATTAACAGAGAGTGCTATTTACGACCAGAATACTCCAGAGACCTGAGATCACACTCCAGCAAATGGAGAAGTGAAATGAACTCTGTCCTTCCTGAAAGTAGTCTTTTATAAATAAAACTTGCTAAATTGAGGTAAAACTCTTGGTCATATAATAAATTTTCATTTGTCCTCCTAATGTGGCAAATTGTTATTAGATTTTTTGAGTTTTCTTTTGCAAATTTTGGAAAACAAAGAAAACACAACTTTCCCTGTATATACAAGGAAAGCATACATATCAAAGGGACAAGTTGATAGGATCCCTAAATTAAAGACCTTCAAGTAGGGTATTTGTTTATGTTGTTAAATTTGTCTTAGTGTTTAGAAAGGAGGAAATTGAAATGTTAAGTAAATGTCCCTTAGAAACAGGATATTCAAGTTATCAGCACATTATTTTTTATTCTTTTATTTTAAAGATATGGGGTGCAATTTAGGGTTAGGTACATAAGTGGTCATCAGACAGAAGTTTGATCTCCCATTGGTTCTCACTTTGCCTGGTTATAACACTTTATTTTTATTTATTTATTTATTTATTGAGTTGGAGTCTCACTCTTTAGCCCAGGCAGGAGTGCAGTGACACGATCATGGCTACTGTAGTCTCAACCTGCTGGGTTCGGGTTATCCTTCTGCCTCAGCCTTCCAAGTAGCTGGAACTACAGGTACACACTACCATGCCCATTTATTTTTTTTATTCTAGCGTAGAGACGAGTTATCACCAAGTTGCCCAGGCTGGTCTTGAATCCCTGAACTCAGGCAATTCTCTCGCCTTGGCCTCCCAAAGTGCTGGGATTACAGGCTTGAGTCACCATTCCTGGCCTTATAACCCTTTATTTTTTAAGAAGGAAAAACCATTAAAGTATCAGGCCATTAAGAACTTTTTTTTTTTCTGGAATCTCGTTTATAACAATTTTCTCTAAACGTGTTTACTGAAGATCTTTGGTATGTTAATAGTAGTATTAACAAAGGAATTTGTCATCTTAATACAGTGTTTTGCACAGTGTGTTTCACATATCACTGATGTTCCATGTGTACAGTCAGGAGACCCATTGGGTTAAAATTGTTAATTTCATGCATATGCATACATTGCCTACTTTGTATGTTGTTATATGCAGTGGTGATATTCCACCTATAGCCATTGTGTTCATCAATGCCATATACTCACAGTAAATAGTAATAATTTTATTTAAGAATATCCTTAACAAAGTAGCAAAAATATTAATTTTATTAACTCTTGTTCCAAGAGTACATGTCTTTTAAATAATCTGAATGAAGGAATGGGTACACACAGAACTCTTCCGCTGTATTGTGAAGTTCAGTGTTGGTATAGAAGAAAACCACAAGAAACCCCTTTGGGTCCCCTCCCACTGTGGGAGTTTTTCTGTCCACTCAATAAATCCTGCTTAAAAAAAGAAGAAGAAAAGTACTTTTGTGATCAAGTTGCCATGTAAACAAATCATTTTTTAATTAAACAGAATGCTTACTAGAAAAAAAATGACTTACAGACACATGGTTATTTGGCAGACATTTCTATAAAATTCAAAAATGAACAAAGTATACCTGTCTTTTCAGGGAAATCAACTGGTATTGTGGTCAGTGATAATATTTATGATTTAAGATGAAAATTCAAATTCTAGAAAACATGTATCTGTCACTGTGTTCTAGAGATTCTCAACAATAAACATATTTTCTGTTGTGATTGGTGGCAATTTAATAGTGTAATTTATTTATTTATTGTTATTTCATAATTAATTCTTCAACACTGGGAAGATCAGCATACCTACCTCAGTGAATACATATTTTCCAAGTGTTTAAGGTGTGATATTGTGGAAGCAAGCATGTATTCAGATCCATTTAAGACAGGTCAGTGAATTTTAATATGTATAATTAGGAAATAACTCAGAAATCCCAAATGCATTGAAGATTATGAAAAGATAGTTCATAGATGAGAAAATCTGCAATATAATTAACATGAACATGCCCAACAAAATGTTTCACACTCATTAGATTTTCAAATATTAAGTCAAAACAAAGAGGAGAAACAAGATGTTCCTGCACTGCATATGGTGGTGCTATAAGCAGCAGTTTGATAATACTTAAAGATGCTGAAAATACACATATTCTGTGACAGCAATCTCACTTCTTGGCTTATGTCCAAGAGAAATTCTGGCATAAGTGTATAGGAAAACATCTTATTGCAAGCTCATTGCATGTAATAGTGAAAAAAATGGGACATATTTTAAGTGCTACCAGTAAGGAAATGAATGCATAATTTATGGTATATTTGTGTGGTGGAACACTTTAGAGCAATTAAATAGAATAAGTAAGATTTATATTTAACAACATGGCTAAAGCTCAAATAACGTTGAGTGCAAAAGAAAAACAGATTAAAGAATTTATTGTGACATTCACAAAGCAAAATGCCAAATACTATTTATGAATACATTCATAAAGTAAAAGTAAAAAGGAAATTGATCTGGATACATATCTAATTTAATGACAATAGTTGTTTTGAGAGTATAGGACAGGTTATGAACCTATGATGTACACATTAGGAATTCTAAATTTGCTTGTGTTATTTATTCCTTAACAAAGCAAACTGATGTTACAATTTTTTTTTTGAGTTGGAGTCTCACTCTGTCACCCAGACTGGAACGCAGTGGCCACTCCCGGCCACCGCAGCCTCGACCTGCTGGGCTCTGGCGATCCTTCCGCCTCAGCCTTCCAAGTAGCTGGAAATACAGGCACGCGCTACCACGCCCGGCTGATTTTTTGATTTATTGTAGAGATGAGGTCTCACCAAGTTGCCCAGGTTGGTCTTGAACCCGTGGGCTCAGGCAATCCACTCACCTCAGCCTCCCAAGGCGCAGGATTACCGGCTGAGCCACCGAGACTGGCTTACAATTATTTGACTTGTGTATTTTGATAATTTTTGCATAGAGATTGTTACCTTAGTAATATTTTTTAAAGCATTTAAATGAATAGTAATCAAGTAAATGTGAGTTTACAAGTTGTAAATAAACATTCTTGTACTACAAGTGAAAAACTAATTGCAAGGGAAAACTAATTGCAACAGAAAAACTCATATACGACAGGAAGCAAAAGCTTCCAAACCCTAAGCAGTAGCTTACATTTAAGAGTTGTGGTGGAGGGGGAGTGTAAAGGGGAGCCATGAAGAGAGAAGGGAGGAGTCCAAATAAATTTAAAGCATTCTACAGGTATCTTCTTATTTAAATCTTATTCAAATGATCAAACAACTAATTTTCACAAAGCATATGAGGACAAACAGAAATTCAGAGTTAAAACAAGCCCCAGTGCACAAAATGTTCTTTGGTTTTTAGAGCATTCAAACAGGGTGTTTAGTCTGGGCAGACTCAAGTAGGGAAGACAGAAGTTAAAATTTAGGGGGAGCCGGGTTCGGTGGCTCAGCCTGTAATCCCGCGCCTTTGGGAGGCTGAGGTGAGTGGATTGCCTGAGCCCGCGGGTTCGAGACCCGCCTGGGCAAGGAGACCTCATCTCTACAATAAATCAAAAAATCAGCCGGGCGTGGTAGTGCAGGCCTGTAATTCCGGCTACTTGGAAGGCTGGGGCGGAAGGATCGCTGGAGCCCAGCAGGTCGAGGCTGCGGTTGCCGGAAACGGCCACTGCACTGCAGTCTGGGCGACAGAGTGAGACTCCAACTCAAAAAAAAAAAAAAAAAAAAAAAAAAAACTTAGGGGGAGACCAGTAAGATATCCTCCACAGAAAAAGCAGATACTCCAGAAGGTAAAGGCCAACCCATGGCTTGTGTAGTCAGCTCCAAGTACCATTCATATAGTATTCTGTGTCAATGATGTCTGCTGGGTTGTGCAAATGGCAGTATTAGAAGGAAGAGAACTAAAAATGCCCCCACAACCCACCTCTTGAGGAAAGTTGTGGAGATACAGGAAGGAATAAAGACGCTGTGAACATGTTTAAATTTAAATGAGCTACGCAAAAGTCATAATAATATGTAATGGTAATAAGTAGAGAAGAACCTTAATGAAAATTAGAGTACTCTAAGTGCTTTGTATTATTTGGGAGGAGAGTAAAAGTACTGATTAATTTTGGACTTTGATACATTTAAAAAGCAAAAGAAAAGTTGAGAATCCTATACAAGAGAAAAGTAGTTTTGCTAAACAATCATAACCCTTAATATGTGCATATGAAAAGACTTAACCGGCCATGGAAAGTAGTGTTATCTAGATGGGAAGAGAAGTGGGAGCAAGGTGCTTAGGGTCAAAAAGTAATCAGAGAAAATATGTTTCAAAGCATATATTATGTGTATGTATGTATGTATGTATGTATGTATGTATTTATTGAAAGATGTACAAAAAATGTTCACTATAATTAATGGTATTTATTTCTCTGCAGATATTATTGGATACCATATTCCAGGCACTTTTCTAGATGTTGATTTACAAATGTGATTAGAAAAAAACATATTTCCAGAAGAGAACATTCCAGAGAATAAATCATAGAAAAGTGGGGGTTTAGATAATTTTTCTTTTCTTTGGTACTATTTTAAATTTACATTTCAATGAGGAATAATGGGCAGTAATTAAAATAAAGCCACTTTCATGAGTAATAAATAGAAGTTGCTTTATAAATTGCATTTAACTTTGAAATATAAATAATCAATGCCATCATCTTTCCATAGCCACTGGTTCCACATCTAAAGAAATAATGGCAATTTAGAAAAATTAGAATATCTTTTTTAAATTTCCCCAAAATAAGTGTCCAGTTTAGGTAAATGTGTTAGGAAGATGATGATCTCAAACAACAAGGTCAATGTAACTTGGTACAAATTTTCTGAATGGCGAGACATGCATGATAAAAACTCTTGCATGTATTTAACAGGTAACCTAAATAAATAATCTAGAATAGGCAAATGGTTTGTAAAAGCAAAATCTGGGGAAAAATATCTGCATGTCCAAGAATTGGTTGTTAACTAAATACATTACAATTAGTAAAATTAGTAATATTACACAGAAAAAAAAGTTCTAGGTCAGAGATCAGAATACACTACAGCATGTGAGTCACTTCTGGCTCACACCTGTGTTTATAAATAAAGTTTTACTGGTAAATAGCCATGCTAATACATTTAAATGCTGTCAGTGTCTGATTCCATACTACAATGGCAGAGTTGAGCACTTGTAATAGAGACCATGTGGCACTTAAAGCCTAAAACTTTAAGAGCTACTATCTGGCTCTTTCTAGAAAAGTTTGCCAATGCTTTGTCTTGAGGTATACAAAAATAAAAAATATATATTTTCAATTTATTGTGAAAATAATGTTTTCGGTTTATGTATGCCATATGATCCCCTCATGTTTCTTTTTTCCTGTGAGCTTTGTATGCACTCAAAATATGCATATTCATGAACACATAGCTTATATCCATTATGTGCCAAATATTTGTTTAAGAAATATGTGTGTATGATTCTTGATTCTCCCAACAATCTCATGCATTATTATTCCATTTTACTAATCAACAAGCTGAGGCTCTGAGAAATCAAATAATTTGTACAAGATGACACTAGTTAAACGACAAAGGTGTGATTTAAAAACATTTACATACTTGTCCTTCTTTATAACTGATAGGCTATACCTTGAATTGTTAAAAATGTTCTCTGGATGCTTTACTTGTGAGTATTGTTCTATCACTTTTTAATCTATATATTTTTTTCTTTTCCTATAATGAAACTTTACTGTTTGTTATTTGCTATTAAACGCTATTAAAGTAAAAATATATATCTTTAGTAGTTACACATTTGCAAAATGGTCAAATTTAACACCTATCATTTGTTGACTATTTCTTCATCTTTTCCTATAGGAAAGCAAAATTACCTGTTTTACAGTGTCTTTGGTGCTGAAGAATTGATATAATTGTTAGCCTAGGTAACACCACTTTGGAGAACCCTGCCACTTTGCTAGCTGCCCCGAGATGGAAAATTATCAGCCAGGCTAGGCTATGACGCATCCAGTCTAGCACCTAGCTTAACCATAAGACATCCACTCAACTTACTTAACTACAAGCCTTAGTTACCCCCTAGCGATACCAACTGAAAAATTTTCCCACAAGTCCTATAACTGCCCTAGCTTGTAAGCAGTAGTGGGCTTCAGTTTTCTGGAATCCCCTCCGCAGGCTCTCCTCCTTAAAATAAACCTGTGTTCCTGTTAAACCGCCTATCTTCCATCTCTCTTTTCCTACCTTATCATCTTCGTAACCTAACAATAATGACTATCAAATGAAAGCACATTTTTTTTTGTCAACAATGAATCTCTGGTAGAACTGAGAGATATAATTTAAATTTTTTTCTGAAAAGATACTGGAGCTTATCAATGACAAAATACATCAGCAAAATAAAAAAAAAACTAGACATTATATGGTTAGCCTTTTCTTTTTTCCTTCTCTAAACTTCTTACAAGAGTAATTTATATTCTCTGTTAATAGTTTCTCACTCTTTTACCCTTTGTATTAAAATTTCACCATCATTATTCTCTAGGAGAACATTGACATTATAAGTCAGTCGTCTTTTTTCAGACATCCACAGCCTCGTTTTTTCCTGCAGCATTTGATACCACGTTCCCCTTCAGATAATCCTCTCCCTTGATGTATTTTATCTTGTGTTATCCCAGCACTTCTCCTCACCTATGCTACTGTCCACGTCTGCTGTGCCAGTTCCCCAACATCATATGCAGGGCCTCAGTGACAGCTCCTCAGCACTATTTTATGTTCCCTAATTTCACTTCATGTCTTAGCAATACTGAGCAAATTTTGGTTTGCTGACCCAGTGTGTTCTTATCATTTTGGGGTCCCTGCTCATGGTTCATACTTTTCCAGCACAAATTTTCTCCCTTATTCCTATGGCTAGCATCTACTTGATTTTTTAAGTCCCTATTGGAATGTTACAACCCCCAGTAAGTTTTCCCTAATTTACTACAGATACATTATTTCTTCCTCCACTGGACCTTCATTTTAGATTTTTATTACATTTTATTTATATTTTGACAGTTTTTACTGGTTTTATGCCACTTTTCTACATTGAGCAATATAAAGACTTATAAGACTCTTTCCTACTTATTTTTTAGAAGTTTCTGAAGTGCATACTAAATGAAGATGATATGTGTGCAATAATGATTAGTTGATCCAAATACTTGTTTAAACAAAAATTGGGCAACCCTTCAGGACCTCTCTCACTACCGGGAGCTTTCCTATTCTCTCTGTAAATTCCTGCTTTCTTACCCTCTGGTTGTCCGCATCCCTTTTTCTTCTTGGACGTGAGACAAGAACCCAGACCCAAAGAGCTGTTGAAGATCCCCGGCGCTGAAGATTCCCAGATATGAAGACCTCGGACTTAAAGAGTGCACACACTGGCAGCGGAGCATCTGACTGCTGAGTGGAGCTGACGATGATGGAGCTGATGGGGCCGTAGAACTGATAGAGCTCCGACACTTCTCGGGGCCTGGCTTACCGGCCCATGGAGCCAACACTTCTCCAGGCCTTGCTTGCCAATACAAAAACACACACACACACACACACACACACACACACACACACACACACATATATACAAAAATTATGAGAGTGGTTATCGCATGAGTTTTTCATCATGTTACATTGAGTGAATATATGTACCATAAAATCACTGGTAAGCATGTCTAAAGAAGTATTTAATTTCTGTTTTCAGTCAACATAAAAGGGTAGAGGTATATAAGAAAATATGCAATTCTTAGGAATTCATCCTTTTTACAAATGACTCATAATTTTAGGCGTTTTCTTATCACTATAAAACCTGTGTGTGATTATAACATATATAAATGTGCTTTACAATCTGTATCCTATTACTGTATAAAGGCTTAAGTGCTTTGAATCAGTCATCACTCCTATATTCCATTAATTGGAGATATTGATTATAATATATGTCAGAGGTTAAGTATACTATTGGCATTTAGAATGGTGAGAATAATAAGTTAGTGCAGCTGACTTTAATTTTTCTGTTAACAGAAATTTTATAAGTAAAGAGTAATTTGAATGAATAGTTTTCAGAGACATTTAATTTACTATAAATTGTTGCATCTACTTTTATATTAAAAATTTTATTCCTTTATTTATCATAATTAATTAAATTTTTTAAATTATCTATTTTAGTTTGAGTTATTCGTGATTTCAGAGACATTAAAATATGAAAAAATATCTGCATATTAGAACTGATGAAACATGGTATTTAGGCTACATTAAATAATTATTGAAGACATTCATAAATTAACTTGTATCTACTGCTTTCAATAGCTTTGTAATATATAGTAGACCTTTCATATCCATGGGTTCAATCAACCATAGATCAAAATTATTAAAAATAAATTGCATTGCACCTGTACCAAACATGTACAGACTATTTTCTTGTCATTTTCCGAACAATGCAGGATAACAAGTGTTTATATAAATTTACTTTTTATTAGGCATTTTAAGTAATTTATAAATAACTTAAAATATACAAGTGGATGTGCATAGGTTATATGCATATACTACACAACTTTTTACAAGGCATTGGAGCATCTGTGAATTTTGATATCTGCAGAAGGTCTTGGAAAAAGTTCCCCATATTTACTGGGATACTGCTATATAATGTTTCAAATATTTTCATATATGAATGTATATTTTATTAAATGCATTAAATTAACTTTAATAATACTCTCATATACTAAAATTAAACAATAAATGGTGATGTGTTGCATAAATGTTAGAAGTTATTTTCTAGGTTATTTAAAAATTTTTCCAGGCTATTTAAAGCTTTTGCATAATTTTAAAGTTGGATAATTGAAATTGAAAACTTCATTGAACTTCTTCCCCACCAAAGGTATGAATATACCTTTAGTCAATAAGAAAATAATTTGTTCTATATTGATCCAAAATGGTGATTAAGAAATTAAATCTAATAAATTTTAGAGGCATATCATTTTATGCCTTTGATCTCTAGTTCTTAGGTACACATATTTTATAAGTTTATAAGTTTAGAATTCTTTGTGAAACTGAGTGATAAAAAAGAAAACAGATGCCATTTATTAAATCTGTATGTTCAATGTTGAATCCTGAGGAAGAAAAAGAAGATTTAGCTACATGGAATGGAGACAGAGCTAACATAAAGTCAAGATTGAAGAGCTGATAGTATAGCTGGAAGAATATCATTACTTTTGCATTCTTGCATTAATGTTTTCTGTTCACATTTTTATACACGACCAGATTTAGAAAAAGGAATTGCCAATATTATACATTTACTATATTCATTATTTTAAAAAGCACATACCATCCTGATGTTATGTTAAGTTGTAGATAATAAAATCTCTCCCTTTCAGTAGGGATGGGTTTTGTATGTATTCTTCATAGAGGTAATAACAACAATACATATAAACATTATAAAGGAAATAGAAATATGATTATTAAATACTTTTATACAACTATTTTGAGGCTGCAAAAGGTATGTTTTCAGATGTTTGCATGCATTTAATACCCTATTTTGAGAAGTTTTATAAAACTGTGCTAAGACAATCCAAGGTGTTTGCTGAAAATATTCTTGAACATTTTCACTACAATAATTCCTGCTGGGTGAGATTTAGGTCACATTTTAAAATATTGAAGAGTGCATTAGAAGGTGTTCTTTTCACTTTTCTTTAGTTATATTATCTCTTGATTCATCTGCTTAAATAGGTTTCCATTTTGTACTTTTTTTTGTAGCTTTGATGAGAAGAGTAAACTACCTCTTTGAGATGCCTATGTGAGGACCAAGTGTACCCATATATTACAGAGGTTTCAATATTTTACAGAGGATTGATAAGAAACTGCATTCACAGCTGACTGTGTTATGTCACTGGATCCAATAAGCATTACTGTACAGTTTATTAATTAAAAAGGTGATGCTTCTGCTGAGCTATGTCATAATATAACAATATAATTATCCTATTCTCAGTGATCCAATTATCAGTTTGATGTTTTGAAATTAAAAATTAAGCTAATGTTGAAGCAGCACTTCTTTTGAAATGTATTTAAGTTAAAAATAGATTCAAGCAGGGTTCGGTGGCTCAGCCTGTAATCCCGTGCCTTTGGGAGGCTGAGGTGAGTGGATTGCCTGAACCTGCAGGTTCGAGACTCTCCTGGGCAACGAGACCTCATCTCTACAATAAATCAAAAAATCAGCCGAGCGTGGTAGCGCGCGCCTGCAATTCCGGTTACTCAGAAGGCTGAGGCGGAAGGATCGCCGGAGCCCAGCAGGTCGAGGCTGCGGTGGCCGGGAGTGGCCACTGCACTCCAGTCTGGGCGATGGAGTGAGACTCCAACTCAAAAAAAAAAAAAATAGATTCAAGCTTCTACACGCAATCTATTTTGGAGACGAAGACTAATATTACTATATTTTTACTGGTGTGTGTGGGTGTATAATTGATATATTAATAGAGCAAAATATAGGGGTTACAGCATATGCCTTAATAGAGCAAAATATAGTTGGTGACAAAGTATGCCAAAAGGGGAGATAATATTACAATTTGGTCTTTATTTGCTTCGATCTATCTTTAACGTGCTCAATACACTCTATTAGTGTGTGTGGCAAGTGAAAACATAACAAAAGTCTTATATTATCATCTTACTTACCTTTTTAATCTACTCATCCATTTCAAACGATTATCCAGTAGGAAGCAAGACCAAGTCTTAATGACAGTATTAGGGTTATATCAGAGCTGCATTGTGACTTCGGTGTTGTTCTTTGTCAGTTTAACCTTAGAAGTGCCACATTTCAGCAGAGCTCAATTTTGAAATTAGAGCAATGCACCAGTGATCACAACTTACATAAGTATAAAAGATTATGATTTGTAACCTAATACAGATCTTTTGCTATCAATAACAAATCAAAGGTATATCCTCTTAGCAAATGATTGTTACTTTATCCTTGCTTATTGAGGTCACTGTCTTTGTACCTCATTTTCAAATATAATCTCCTCAATTCTCATATTTTCAAATATTCTGAAACATTGTATACATCTTGTAAATTTAGCATTTGGAAAAATTGAAACTATTTTGACAAAGAAATTATGTATATTTCTATTTTTACAAAGAAATATAGTCATGTTTAGTCCCAAAGTTTAAAAAAAAAAGCTTTTGAAAATCCAAAGAGGGATAACTCTAAATGAAAGATCTAAGAGGCAGTCACGCAAAACAAATTTTTTGATATTACAACCATAAATGATGCCAATAGAAAGGGTAGCATCCACTATGTAAAACTAAAGTTCAGTATAACCATATTTTGAAAGAAATAATGATTGAGAAATGATTTGCAAAGTTCATAAAGCAGTAAAACCTTGAAAAATTAAATATTAATTAACCAAATGACATAAGATTTTGAAAATGTTTGGACATCTTTGAAGGGCTTCTAGGAGCCCAGTTTGGTGGGTACAGAAGTTCACTGATAGACTACATTAACAGATGACAGACAAGATATATTAAAAATTTGCTGGGGCTTTTTTCCTACTTTTTAAAAGAAATATATAAAAAATTATTTACGTTGCCACTCATGCTCGCACTAGCCCTCTTTCAGTTCTTAACTATGTCAAACTTATTTCCGTCTAAACTCACTAACTTTTCCTGATCTCTCTGCCTAGAGTATTTTTCCTTCTCCTCTTCTCTTGACTAATCTTACTCTTTCTTCAAAACTCTATGTACTTCCTCATTATAATCTTTTAATATACAGCTTAGTCTACAGCACAATTTATTTGAATTTCTATTCAAATATTCATTATACTGACAAGACAGAAAGCATATCTATTTGGAAATAAGAATCTAAATTTTTCAACTATCAGACATATAAATAAATAACAAATATTTGATGGACTTAAACAAATAATAGTGTATGGCTACTGTGCTAGAGATTGTTAACTGTCTCCCAATATCCACTTTCTTTCAACCTTTAATACAGAATATCCTGAATTTTTGTTATGCACATGATTGCCAAGCTAAAGACAATCTCAGACTCCCTTCCAATTAGGTTTGTCCGCGTGACTAAATTCTGGCCAATGGTATATGAGTAGTGGAGCTATAACTTCTGGTTTGAGCCCTTAAAATAAAAGGACATATTTTCCCTTTGTCCGTTTTATCTTCTCAGTGTCTGGGATCTGTATGTGGTAGTGACAGCTGAAAAAAAAAAAACACCCTCCTGGAATATTTTGAGAACAGTAGAGCAAAGAACTTCATCACAAAGACCTGAGCTTCTTGATGTTGTGCAGTTAATACTACACATGGACTACTGCCCTCAGATTATGATATGAGAGAAAAATATATTTTCTGTAAGCTATTGTCTTATTCTATTTTGTACTGTTATAATATAACAGAATACATGAGTCTGGGTAATTTATAGTGAACAGAAATTTATTTGGCTTATGGTTCTGGAGACTGGGAAGCCCAAGACTGGAAGGTCACATCTGATGAGAGGCTTCTTGCTTTATTATTTTATGATAAAAGAACAGGAGGGCAAGAGAGGATAAACGAGGTCAAGAAAAAGAATGAGTGAGTGAGAGAACCGGAGTTGGAGGCTGAACTCATCCTTGTATCAGAAACTCATTCCTGTGATAATTAGATAACTAACCCACTCCCATAGCAATGGTATTAATCCAACCATGAAGGCAGAGCCCTCATGACTTAACCACTCAAAGGTCTCATCTCTTTACACTGTTGCATTGGGGATTAAGTTTTCAACACATGAATTTTGGGAGACACATTTAAATGACAGTGCTATCAGAATATTTGCAACTTTGTTATAGTAACTAAAGCCTAAATCCCAACTAACAGACTCAGAGGGTGTCATCTTGAATGTATTCTAGAGACATTGAAATTGCTTAGTGATAATCCAGCACTGATACTTGAGAACAAAAACTCAGTTTCTTCAGCTTCACTCACTGAAAAATAATTCAAGAATTTGTCAGCTGGAAAACAAAAACCTTAAGCAAAAATAGGCCTGAAATTAAGTCTATGTTCCTTTTGAGCTTGCTTTTTCTTTATGTTGGACAACATTTCAATTGTGGTTTCAATCTTAGTTATGAACAATTATTTCAAAAAACGAAATGGGAGATGAATAATTGGATTATTAAGGGCGAACATGGCAATAGGAAAAGAACTTTCTAAAACATAAAGCAAAATGTGTTTCAAAGGAAGTGTGCCAGCCTTTGAAAAAAATTTGAGAATAGTCCAAAAGATTCCTGGATTTTGGTTCTTTTTTGTTCCTAATCCACATAAGTGAGCTAGACCTGGAGACCAATGCAAATATGCTTAATTTGATGATATAAAAAGACAAAGGCTGGAAAACACAGAAGGCAAAATCAATGAGGGGATTAGCATCATCATGGGAGAAAAATTGCATTGTACATAGAGTAGAGACTAAACAAGTTTTTAAATAAACTCGAATTAAAAATATAAATGAAGCAAATGTCAAAAGATATTAAAATATCATTTTTCATTTAAGTTACAAATATATTGAAATCATTAACTAACATAAAACAAAATAAGACTACTGTGGAAGAATTTATAACCTAATTATTATTGCTGAATGTGCATATTCTTCTTGAGATTTAATCATTTAGCTGGAAGATATTACACTAGTAGCTAAGATAATTTCTCTAATAAATGTAGATTTTTTACTACATTTAGAAAAGAGATTGTTTTGTTAAAAAGTTGACAGAAGACATCAAACACAATTGGAAAATCCAAATGAGTTTTCTCTATCAGCATTCTTTTTCAGTGTTGGTCTTGAATGGTGAAGGGTTTCAGGGAGTAGAATTTGGTTTCTTATGCTGAATTCTTATGGTGATTTTGCTAAAGTCCTCTTAATGTAGTTTACATCAAAATGTAGCTCAATATTATTTTCCCAGAAATAACATAGAATGCTTTTAATTATTTGAACATTTGCAGATGGTGCCAATACTTTCATAATATCTCCATTTTTACCTCTACGCAGAATCTCACAAAGATCTAGTTCTTAAAATGGCTTATTTGAGACATTAATAATTTATTATTAGTTTACATCCTAAGCTCATAAGCTGGGACTTGAAGCAAACTTTACTGAGGGACTTAAACATATGTTATAACTAGATCACAATCCAATTGCTGTAACACATTGAAAGTGTTTAACTTCTGGTGCCGGGGACCAGCTCCAGCTGGGTTCAGGGTACCCCAAAGGTGGAGACGGTGTTGGCGATTGGGGGGAAGAAGAGAGAAAGAGAGAGAGAGAAAGAGACTGGACTCTGGTCTAGTGCAGAAGTGATGTGTGTGTGGGAATTACAACGGGTCTTTTATACACAAAGTCAGAGGTGGGAGGGGCGTCCCCCACCCACCAGAAACCTTAATCCATGAAAATTTAATCAATGATTGACTTTAAACCCTTTTCGTATGATAATCTTAAAGTCCCATAACAAAGGATAACCTAATCTGTGACTGACATATTCTATAAACCTTTTTCACCCTAAGCTGATTGATTTATGCCAAGTTAAAAAATTCTATAGAAGCTTAAGTATTTACTTTACAAACGAAAATGGTCTATCCCAGAATGTTTGGGATGTGGTCCAGTCCAAAGTTCACAGTGGGCTACCTGCAAGTAACCCAGTCACATTCTTTCAACAAAATGGCTGTCTTCTAAAACTATATTCTACAATTTACACCTTCAATAAATCCTAAGATCATGACCTCTGTGACAAATACTAAGGCTCTTAGATGTGACCCGAGTTTGAATTGTAAGTTGTGTGAAAGCCAAAACTGCGGAAGAATGGGAGCAATGAGCTTCTAAAGTTAGCTTGTGCTCATCCTGGTCTCAGAGTTTTTATGTTTTTATGTTTTGAGCTCACAGGAGCTTAATCTGGTTAGTGCTGAGTAGAAAGGGGGAGGAAATGGGGTCAAGTAGCTCCTGAACACATCCTAGTGGTCTCGGGGTCAACGGCCCTTCCTGATCCCTAACGCTCAGTGGGCCTCTGTGGCTGGCTCCCAACATTCTGGAATTCCTAGAAATACACTTCTTATCAGAGCAAATTTTTATCCTGCCAGCCACCACTAAGTTGCCAGGTTTAGCACATAAAAATTAAAGATTCACATTTGGACTTTAATTTCACATAAACAATGAATAATTTATAGTATAAGTGTGTCTCATGCAATATTCACATCATACTTATATTTTTTAAATATTTCTATCTGAAATTCAAATTTTGCATGATATTGTATATTTTGCCTGGCATCCCTAACTGTCACTAATCCCACAAACAACAAATCATGATGGAATTTGCCCCCAGGAACTTTTATGGGAAGGAGAATCAAGAACTGATTCCCAATGACTCTCAGTAATGTGTCAGTCTGAATTGAGAGATTAAATATCCATTTGAAGAACAATTCTGGTTCGACCTCTGACTTCTAGCTTCAGGCTAAGTAATTGCCCCTACCCTACTGAAATAATTTTAAATGGTTTAAAAGGACATCAAAGGGTATATCAGACAGCAAGGAGCTACTGATCTGAGATCAGATGAAGTTCAATGTCACCAGAGGTCAAGACCCTACCTTTTACTCTCCATGTTGGCCAGGCACTTTTGTTTCCCTTTCTCCAGCCCCAACCACATAGACTTTTGCCCTGGCCCTGCCTGTATGGTCTATCTTTGCCAATGTAGAGGTGCAACTACTCTTTCTGACAAGTCACGGACTTAGAAGGGCATGATTTAGAGTCTGCTACTAGGAGAGGGTTCCTGGTGAAACAGTCTTTCTACTCTGGAAAGTGTGAATTGGGAATCTGGGGTACAAGAAACTGTTCAACCTTGGTCCTAAGCTGCTAGCACCATCTGCTGCCTGACAAAAGAAAACAAACAAAAATCCTCTGAAGAAAAATTTATTTGAATCTTCAAACTGTGTCTCTGAGTATTTTTTAGACATTAGCTATGAATAACAATCAATCAAATATAACAGTCACCATAAAAAATGACATGAGTCAGCATCAGCAAACACAAGAGGCAACAGAAAGATATCTCCAATAATTACCGCTATTGGTATTATTTTATTAGAGGCAGATTGTAGAAAACCACAACAACAAAATCTTTTTGTACCTTGGCTATTGTGAATAGCACTGTAATATACACAATGGAATAAAATAGAATGAAATCCTGTCATTTGCAAAAACATGAATGAACCTGGAGAATGTTTGGATAAGTGAAATAAGCCAGGCACAGAAAGACAAATGCCACATGATCTCACTCACATATGGAAGCTAAAAAAATTGATCTGACAAAAGTGATAGTAGAATGGTGGTTACCAGAGGCTGACATAGTTTAGGGAATAGAGAGATGTTGGTCAAAAGATTGTTTTATTGTGCAGTCTCCTAAATTTACCATATCTATATTTTATTCAATAACATGTCTGTTCAGATCTTTTGTCTGTTCTTTAATTGGGTTGTTAGTTTTCTTACAGTTAAGTTTCAAGGCGTATATACTTTGGATACAAGTAGTTTACAGGTATATATTTTGCAAATTTTTTCTCCAAGTCTGTGACTTATTCTTAAATTTCCTTAACAATGTCTTTCACATCTAAATTTTCCTTTCAATTCCGTCCAATTTGTCAATTAATTTTAATGAATCATGCTTTTGCTATTGTGTCTACAAAGTCATCAACAAACTCAAGGCTATCTATATTTTCTCTTATGTTTTCTTCTAAAATTCTATAGTTGTGTGTGTGTGTGTGTGTGTGTGTGTGTGTGCGCGCACGCGTGCGCACATGTCTGTTTCTTTAATTCTTTCTTTCCTTTTTTTTTTCTTGTATTATTTTGTTTGGGTATATGGATGTCAAATTATTCCAGCACTAACCATTGTAGGAATATTTCTTCTCCTAGATTACCTTTGCTCTTTGGTTCAAAATGAGGAAATTAGATTTATGGTAATCTATTTCTGGTTTCTTTATTCTCTTCCATTAAACCATGGGTTCATCTTTTCACCACTAGTACTATACTTGACTGTAGTAGCTTTGCCATAAGTCTTGAAGTTGAATGGTGTGAGTCCTTCAATTTTGTTCTTCAGTATTTTGTTAGCTTTTCTGGGTCTTCTGCCTTTCCATTTAAACTTTAAAATCTGCTAGTCAATATTTATAAAATAGGGTATATTTACAGTAGGGTGACGGGGGATTGCTGGGTCATATGAGAGGTCAATATTTCGAGCTTTTAGGAATCACCACACTGCTTTCCAAAGAGGTTGCACTAGTTTACACTCCCACCAACAGTGTAGAAGTGTTTCCTTTGCAACACATCCTCTCCAGCATCTGTTATTTTTTGAGTTATTGATAATGGCCATTCTGACTGGAGTTAGGTGATATCTCAGTGTAGTTTTAATTTGCATCTCCTTGATGATTAGTGAGGTTGAACATTTCTTCATGTGTCTGTTGGCTGCTCATATGTCTTTTTTTGAGAAGTGTCTGTTCATATCTTTTGCGCACTTTGTAATGGGGTTGTTTGTTTTTTTCTTTTCAGCATGTTTGAGTTCCTTACAGATCCAAGATGTTAAACCTTTGTCAGACATGGAGTTGGCAAATACTTTTTCCCAGTCTGTAGGCTGTCTCCCTGCTCTCTTGATGGTTTCTTCGGCTTTACAGAAGCTTGTCAGCTTAATGGGGTCACACTTGTCTTGCTTATCACTCTATAAAAAAGACACCTGCACATGTATGTTTATCGCAGCACTGTTCACAATAGCAAGAACCTGGAACCAACCATGCTGTCCATCAAAAGAGGACTGGATTAAAAAATGTGGTACATATACACAATGAAATACTACACAGCTATAAAAAAGAACAAAATCATGAATTTCGCAGCAACCTGGATGGAACTAGAGTCTATGATACTGAGTGATCTCTTACAGAAACAAAGATCTGAGTACCACATTTTCTCACTCATAAGTGGACCTTGAACATCTCTTATAATACTGTAAGTAAAGGATAGATAGTGGTGGGAATCTATGAGGTGGGGACAGGGAAGGCAAGAGTGATGGGATTAATAGTAGTCAATATCTGTCTGGGGATGGGGGGACACCCCTTATCAACAAGGGTGCCTGAATGATGCATATGTGTATACCTAACCCTTAACTGTACCCCATAACTTTAAAATAAAAAATGTTTTTTAAAAAATACCATATATCAATCACTATCACCTAGAATATTTTGATAAATGGTAGGTTGAATAAAATGTAATTGTCAATGTCAAGTTAATTTAATTGAAAATATGCAATTTTATGCAGTTCAATCTAATATTTATTGAATGAACAAATAAAAGAATAAGTAGTAGATCTAAAAGTCAAATATATATATGTATAACTTGGTTGATAGTGTTGATCAGGTTAACTATATCTTTATGGATTACTCTGCCTGCTTGATCTATTAATTTTTTAGAATGTTAAATACTTTATCTACAATAGCGAGTTTGCCTATTTCTCCTTTTAGTTCTATGAATTTTGCCTCATATAGCTTGATATTCTTGTTTGCTGAATATATGGTAAGACCGTTATGTCTTTTGGAGAACTGTCATATCGTTATGTGACAAGTCTCCTTATGCATATAATATTCCTTATTCTGAAGAATACTTTGTCTAAAATCAATATAGCTATTCCAGTTTTTTAGATTAGCATTAGCATAATTTATATTTCTCCACCTATCTATAATTAAACTAGCAGAGTCCTTATAAACTGAGCCTTATTTTTATTTATTTATTTATTTTTGAGTTGGAGTCTCACTCTGTCGCCCAGACTGGAGTGCGGTGGCCGCTTCCGGCCACCGCAGCCTCGACCTGCTGGGCTCCGGCGATCCTTCCGCCTCAGCCTTCTGAGTGACCAGAATTACAGGCGCGCGCTACCATGCCCGGCTGATTTTTTGATTTATTGTAGAGATGAGGTCTCGCTGCCCAGGCGGGTCTCGAACCCGCGGGCTCAGGCAATCCACTCACCTCAGCCTCCCAAAGGCGCGGGATTACAGGCTGAGCCACCGAGCCCGGCTTATTTTTATCCATTCTGATTATCATTGTCTTTTAATTTATAGATTTACATCATTCAAGTTTAAAGTAATTATCATTATACTTAGAATCATATTAATCATGTCTGTAACTGTTTCTTTGTGTTGCATTTGTTTTTCCTTTTGCTTTTTTGTTCCTTTTTCTCTCTCTCTTCTGGTTTTTATTGAATAGTTTGTATAATTCAATTTATCTCCTCACTTAGAATATTAGTTGTCTTAGTCTGTGTTGCTGCAAAGGAATTACCTGAGACTGGGTAATTTATAAAGAAAATAGGTTTATTTGGCTCATAGTTCGATAGTCTATACAAGAAACATGGGCCCAATATCTGCTTCTGATGCTTCCACTCATGGCAAAAGGGCAAGAGGAGCCAGCGTGTGAAGAAATCACAGAGTGAGAGAGAAGAAACAAGACAGCAGAGTTGCCAGGTTCTTTCTTAAATAACCAGCTCTCATAAGAACTAGGAGAGAGAACTCATTTAACTGCCCCTTCCCCAGTAAGGGCACTAATCTATTCATGAGGAATTCACTCTCAGGACCCAAATACCTCCTACTAGGCCCCACTTCCAATACTGGAGATCAAATTTTAACATGAAATTTGGAGGATTGAATATCCAAACTATGGCATCAGTTATACTTCTTTTAAAATATTTTTATGATTGCCCTAGAGTTTCCAGTAACATTTTAAGCTAATCTATCTTCAAATAACACTACATAACTTCACATGTAATGCGTGTTCCATATAGTAAAGTATTTATGATTTCTCCTTCTCACTTTGTCATTGCTGTATTCATTTTACTTATATAAGAGGGAGCATGCCCAAAAAACTGGAATTTATTTATAAAAAACTGTGTATTTATTCTTACCTATTTAAACTTCAGTCACCATCAAAGTACTGTAGTTCAAAGAAGGCAAAACCCAAGACTAGCTGACAAAATACTGAAGAAGAACAAAATTGAAGGACTCACACCCCCCAACTTGAAGACTTATAAAGCTACTACAGTCAAGACGGCATAGTACTGGTGGTGAAAAATGGATCCGTAGTTAAATGGAAGAGAATAAAGAATACAGAAATAGACTCAAACAAATCTAATCATCTCATTTTGGGCAAAAGAGCAAAGGTAAATTAGAAGAAAAAATATTCTTTCAACAGATAGTACAAACAAAACTCTCTCTCTCTCTCACACACACACACACCCCCCAACTATAGAATTTTAGAAGAAAACATAAGAGAAAATATAGATGACCTTGAGTATGTTGTTGACTTTATTGGCACAATAGCAAAAGCATGATTCATTAAAAGTAATGACAAATTGGATTGTATTGAAAAAAATTAGCTGTGAAAGATATTGTTAAGGATGCTCCATTTAATGCAATATGTCTATTGAGATGCTTTTTCCAATATGTCTATTGAGATGCTCAAAATAGTTTTTGAACTCCTCAATTTTGATGGCTTTTAGTGCTTCTGCTATTTTTTAGTTCACCTATTCCGCACTGGAGAAAAGTTTTCCTTTAAGGATTTTTTTCTTCAGGTGGGGGAAAATAGTTGCCTGGGCATGGTCACAAACATCTGAACATTCAGCATAGTGTGGGAAGGTGTGTGCCTTAAATCATCCTTCATGAAATGGGCAAACGTGTTTAAAGGATCTCCAAACTGCAAATACCCATGCCACAGGAGATAAGATTGACAAGTGGGACCTCATCAACTGAAAAGCTTCTGCAAAACAAAACAAGCCATCAAGAGAGCAGGGAGAAAATATTTGCCCACAGAATGGAAAAAAAAAATATTTTCCAGCTGTATATCTGACAGAGAAATAACATCTAGGATATACAAGGAACTCAAAATGTACCAAAAGGAAAAAAGCAAACAGCCCTATTAAAAAGTGGGCAAAAGATATGATTAGACACTTCTCAGAAAAAGACATAGGAGCAGCCAACAGATACATAAAAACATGCTCAACCACACTAATCATCAAAGAAATGTAAATTAAAACTACACTGGGATACCACCTAACTCCAGTCAGAATGGCCATCATCAATAACTCAAAAAACAACAGATGCTGGAGAGAATGTAGGGGAAAGAGCACACTTCCATACTGTTGGTGGGAGTGTAAACTAGTACAACCTCTGTGGAAAACAGCATGGCGATTTCTAAAGTTTCTAAAAATTGACCTTCCACCTGACCCAGCAATCCCCTTCTAGGAATGTACCCAGAGAAACTCAAATCACTCTTTTAAAAAGATGCCTGCTAGTTTTAATAACTTTTGTTGTACTTTTTGTAGTACAAGACACTGAAGGGATATGAGTAAATAATGCTTTAAACCCTGGGCAACTTATTTTAGAAATGACGATGCTCCAAGATTCAACTGTATTTTTTTAAAACACAATATGATTTTAAATGTGGTGACCTATTTGTACAGGACAGCTTGAGTCATCAAATGTTTAGAAAATAAATTCTATTTCTCTATAATTATTGAGTTAGCCCAGACCAATAAATCTAAAAAGCATTTAAAAAATACTGGTACATACAAAACAAAAAAAGATACCTGCACTTGCATGTTTATTGCAGCATTATTCACAATAGAAAAAAACATGGAACCAACTGTGCTGCCCATCAAAACTGGACTGGATTTTTTTTAAATGTGGTATATATACACAATGCAATATTACACAGTCATGAAGAAGGTCAAAATTATGAACTTCACAGCAACATGGATGGATTTAGAGTCTGTAATACTCAGTGATCTATCACAGAAACAATGACTGAGTACCACATGTTCTAATTCATAAGCGGATCCTGAACAATTATAATACGTAAGAAAGGAATTGGGAGTAGAGGGAAACTGCTGGGGCGGGGGGTCACATTTCATCAATAAGCGTACCTGATCCCAAACCAGGCAAAGTGGGGACAAAAGTGAGGCCCAAATTTTACCTGTACAATGACCACTTGTATATCTAATCCTGAATTGTACCTCACATCCTTAAAATAAAAAAAAGAAAGAACCTCCAAAAAAAATTTACTTAAGCCAAACACAGCCTCTCACAACAATGCTAACTGGTACACTGATGCCAGTGTGTTACTAGAACAATTTTACCTAGTGGGGGAAGCCTGTACTACAAGGGATCCATCCTCCAAAAGATTATTCCGGGTTTTCTTGTGGGGGAGGGTTCCCTTTGTTTATACTGCAAGCATATGACATGTCATTACTATTATTATTGTAAGCAATTATTGTTTGGAGAAATTAAAAATAATAAGAATTAATTATTTTATTTTACTTTAATTAATTTTCCTCTGACACGCTTTCTTTCTTTATGTAGTTCCAAATTTATGCCTATGTCACTTTCTTTGTCTTTGAAGTACATCTTTCAAAATTTCTTGCAAAGGATATGCTGGTAATTAGTTACCAGGGTTTTTTTTTGTTGTTTATTTCTTTGTATTTTGCCTGAGGGCATCTATTTTTATTTACTTTTGCAAAGCAATTTTATTGCATATAGAATTCTATGTTGGTGGTTTTTGTTATTCAACATTTTAAATATTTTCCTTCACTTTCTTCTGACTTGCATGTATTTTAATAAATTGTCTTCTGTAATTTTATCCTTGCTCTTCTATGGATAATCCATTTTCCCTGGCTTCTTTTAGGGTTATCCTTTTGAATTTCGTTTTCTTTAGTTTGAATATGGTATGCCAAGTTAAAGATTTTTAGAGAATATTGATCCTGATTGATGTTCTCTGAGCTTCTTGGATCTGTGGTTTGGTGTTTGTCATTAATTTGGAAGGTAATTTAATTATTTTTTTACATATTTATTTGTTCCTTTCTCTCTTATATTTAAATATTCAACAACACAGATATTCATCTCTTGAGATTATCCTACAGTTCTGATTTTTTCTGTTTTTTTATTTTATATATATATATATATATATTTTTTTTTTTTTAATAGGTACAGGGTCTTGCTATGTTGTCCAGGTTGATCTTGAAATTCTGTGTTCAAACAATTCTTCCATCTTGGCCTCTTTAAGCGCTGGCATTATAGACATGAGCCACTGTACCCAGGTTTTGTATTTTAATTTTAATTTGGGGGAGTTTTTATTAACATATCTTCAAACTTAGTGATTTTTTTCCTCAGTCATATCCAATCTACTGATGAATTCATTGATGACACTCTTTATTTCTCTGACAGTGTTTTTTTGTTTGTTGCTAGCATTTTTTTTTAACTCTTTGAGTCTCTGTCTCTTGTATACATTACTTTCCTATGCTTGTATTTGTTGCGTTGGCCTTCTAACTAAGGCTCTTAGTATATTAATCATAGTTTCTTTTTTAATTTATTTTTAATTTTTAGAGCAATTTTAAGTTCACATCAAAACAGGGAAAAATACAGAGATTTCCCAATACTCCTGTTCCCACATATACAAAATATCCTCCACTATCAAAATCCCATAAGTAGTATATTAGTTACAATCAATGATACTACATTGACACATCACCAACCAAATTCAATAGTTTACATTAGGGTTCACTCTCAGTATGGTACATTTTATAGATTTGGATAAATTTATAATGACATGTATCCCCACCATTATAGTAGCAAATAGATTCAGTGCTCTAAAAATCTTCTGTGCCATACACTTTTGTGCATTTCACCCCTGAATTCCAGGTAATCCTTGATTTTTTAAATTATTTTTACAATTTTTCCTTTTCTGTAGAGTCAGACAGTTGGAATAACACAGTGTGCAGCCTTTTCAGATAGTGAGGTATTTTATGTTTTGTTTTGTTTTTGTTTTTTATGTAGTAATATGCATTGGGTTTCTCCATGTCTCTTGGCTTGATAGATAATGTCTTGTTAATACTAAATAATATTCCATTATCTGGATGTACCATATTTACTTATTCATTCACCTACTGAAGGACATCTTGGTTTCTTCCAAGTTTTAGACATTATAAATAAGCTACTATAAAATTAATGTGCAGATTTTTGTGGACATGTTTCCAGATCATTTTGGTGAATACCAAAAAGTATAATTGCTCAATCATATGATAAGAGTATGTCTAGTTTTGTAAGAAACCACCCAACTTTCTTCCAATGTGCCTATATCATTTTGCATTTCTACCAGCAATGAATGAGAGTTCCTTTTGCTCCATATATTTGTCAGTATTTGATGTTGTTAGTATATTGGACTTTGGCCATTCTTATAGTTGTATAGGGCTATCTCATTTTAATTTGTAATTATATAATAATGACATATCATGTTGTGCATCTTTTATTATGCTTATTTATCATCTGTGTATCTTCTTTGGTGACATATCTCTTCAAGTATGTTGTCTATTTCGAATTGGATTATTTGTTGTCTTATTTTTGAGTGATAAAAGTTCTTTGTTATTTTGGATAACTAAGATTCATCAGGAATGTTTTTGTTATTTTGGATAGTAAAGATTTATCAGGTATGTCTTTTGCAGAATTCTTTCCATTTATGTGGCTTGTCTTCTAGTTCTCATGACATCTTTTGCAGACCAGAGCCTTTAATTTTAATGAATTCTTTCTTAATGGAATGTGCCTATCATGCCAAATATAAAAAGTAATTGCTATATCCAAAGTCATCAAGATTTTCTCTAACGTCATCCTCTAGAAGCTTTATATGCTTGCATTTGACTTTTAGTCTATCATCTATTTTAAGTTAATTTTTGAAGGGTATGAAAACTTTGTCTTGATTAATTTTTTTTTGGCATGTAGATGTCCAATTGTTCCAGCAATATTTGTTGCAAAGATGCCTCTTCTCCATTATATTGCTTTTTCTACTTTGTCAAAAGTCAATTGACTATATTATGTAGGTCTATTTATGATCTTTCTATTTTGTTGCATTGATGTATTTGTCTATTATTTTGCCAACATCACACAATCATGATTATTGTACTATTTTATAGTAAGCCTTGAAGACAGATAATAACAGTTCCTCTACTTTGTGCTTCTCCTTCAATATTGTCCTGGCAATTTATTTTGCATCTCTATATAAAACTTAAAATCACTTTGTTGATATTCACAAAATAACTTGTTAAAATTTTGATTGGAATTGTTTTGCATCTGTAAACTAAACTGAAAAGAAGTGGCATTTTGGCTTTATTGAGTTTTTTAATCCATGAATATGACATATCTCTTCACTTATTTAGTTTTTCTTTGCTTTCATTCATCAGAGTTTCACACTTTTTCTCATGTAGGTCTTGCACATGTTTATTAGATTTATACCTACATATTTCATTTGGGGGGTGCAAATGTAATAGGGATTATTTTAATATGTGATTTTCAAATGAAAGCAATTTTATATTTTCCTTCTCTATTAGTATTCCTTTTATTTCCCTTTCTTTCCAATATTAGCTAGGCCTTTCAATGTTGAAAAGGAGTGATGAGAGGGGACGTATTTGAATCGTTCCTGAAAATCTTTTAGTTGTTCATTATTAAGTATTATGTTAGTTGTATGTTTGTTTGTTTTTCTGTTCTTTATCAAGTTGAAAAAGTTATCTATCCTTAATTTGCTAAGAGATTTTATAATGAGTGTGTGTTGGATTTGGTCGTTTGCTTCTCTGCATCTATTGACATAATAATATGAGTTTTTTTTTAGTTTGTGGATGTAATGAATTATTGAATGTTGAACTAGCCTTGCATACCTGAGTCATGGTGTATAGTTATTTTTATATATTATAGGATTGATTTTATAATATTTTGTTGAGGATTTTTTACATGTATTTTCATGATAATGGTGAATAGAGTTCTTTTCTTGTAATATCTTTGTTGGCCTCATTGAATGAGATTAAAATTATTCCCTCTGATATTAGCTTCTGGGAGAGATTGTAAGAGTTTATATAAACTCTTCCTTAAATATCTTGTGGAAGTCATTAGTGCACCCACCTGTACTTTCTACCTTGTATTGTTATTAATTATTTTAGTCAATTTCTTCAATAAATTTATGCAAATTTAAATTGTTTATGTGAGTTTGGCAGACTGTGTCCTTCAAGTAATTGGTCAATTTCATCTAGGTTACCAATTTTGTGGACATAAGAGTTGTTTATAATATATCTGCATTAACCTTTCAATGTCCCTAAGATCTGTAGTGATGTCTGCTCTTTCATTTCTCATGTCAATAATGTGTGCTATCATGGATGTTTAAAATCCTCTGTCAAACAATTCTAAAATTTGTGTCATACCTAAATCTGATTTTTATGTTTGCTATGCCTCTTGAAATTGTGATTTTCTTTTCTTGCCCTCTAGTGTGTCTTTTAATATTTTTTTTTACATCCAGACATTTGTATTGAGTAATAGGAACTGAAGTAAATAGGCCTTAACCTGAGGTCCTATATTAAAAATACGAGAATTTGAGCTGTGTTTAATGTTTGCTGTAGTTGTATGCTCCAGCTATTTCCTCTATTGTCCTCGTTTCTATCTTTCTTGTTGATTTGGGGCTATCATAGGTACTTTTCCTGAAACAACATATGTGTCTTGCATCTTTTTCAGGTGTAATTATCTATTATTGTATTATATCCTGCTGGTGTGGTGGCAAGGTGTGAAAAAACATTCTATAATTTCATCACTAAATCTCAGTCTTCTTTTAGAGAAACGATATTCATGAGATGTGACATGCAAACGTGATTTTAAGCATTTACCTTCCTAAAATGAAATAGTGAAAGGTGAGTTAAAGGACTGACATAGGAGAAATGCTATTCCCCCTGGTAGAATAATAATCTGACAGAGTCTTTTTTCTTGAAGACAAGAATTTTATAATGAAAACTGCTCTCGAGTGTTTCACAATGATTCTTCTTCTCCTCCTTGGCAAACCTACTATGAGATAATTTTTGTCTCTTCATTGTGAGAACCTGATCAGGTTCCTGAAGGTGAATCTCAAAAGTGTGGGAAAACTCTTACAACCACTTTCCCTAGGAGTTTCTTATTCTCATTGTAGTCAGTCTCAAGCAATATATCAAAATGGCTTCTAAGTGCTCCTACCAGTATAGAGCTTCCCTGGTTTCTGCCCCAGATAGGCAAAACCTGCCTGTGACTTTTTGAATCTTCCTGTTTCATTAGCTTGTGGGGCTGTGATATTATCTTGCACCATCAGTTTTCTTATGAGTTCAAGAAAAGTCATTGGCTTTCACTTTGTTCATTTATTTTTATCGTAAGAACGAGAGTGATGACTTATGATCTCTTTACAAGTCGAAGATTGTACCCAGGAAGATTTTTATTTCTCTTTAACACAGAAGATTCAGCAGAAAATTAACAGCAACAACAACAAAAACAGCACATTAATTACTTATCTACTACGCCTCAGAAATATTCTGGATTCTGATGAAGTAGTAGTTTTTAGTAAAATTCAATTAAAATAAGGAACTATTTTTACTCCTTGGTTTTGGTTTTGTTTACTTAACAGGGTTCTAGAAAAAAGTCATAACATAGGTAACCTTTGATTGCATATAACTTAGCAGCCAGATTTAAACAGAACCTCCTTAGAGTTGGAGAGTAGGTCATATAAAGACACTATGCCTTCATTTTGTACCAGAATTTTTTGAATTTTAAACTCACACTTTCTTTAGTTAGCACATTGCTTATTCTTATTTTCATTTTCTCTTCTACTTAACTGTGAGTCACCTCAAAAAGGAGACATTGACCTACTCCTTAGTATTATAAGTTATATCAATAGATAAGAAATCACAACTCTGCCAAAGTTACACAGATACTAAAATCTGTGATACCAATCATTTATGACAGCAGATCATTTTTCCCCATAAGACCATTTACTCATTTATTCAGTAAGCACTTCTTCGTAGCAGCTTTACTCAGGATTCTGTTTTAGTTGACAACAATAATTACAACATATTCCTTACTGTTAAAATATCTGTCTATTATTAAGGATGCACATACTAACAAATTAATATAATGCAAAATGGTGAACTCTGTGTTAGTTCTGTGTACCAAGAGAGTAAATATTTATAAGAACCACATGTGGTAAACATTAATACCTACATTTAATTTAAGCCATACTGTCCATTTGTCTTGTTATAAATGTTCACTTATAGATATATTTTCCAACTCTTTAAAAATGTTTTGTCGCCGGGCTCGGTGGCTCAGCCTGTAATCCCGCGCCTTTGGGAGGCTGAGGTGAGGGGATTGCCTGAGCCCGCGGGTTCGAGACCCGCCTGGGCAGCGAGACCTCATCTCTACAGTAAATCAAAAATCAGCCGGGCGTGGTAGCACGCGCCTGTAATTCTGGCTACTCGGAATGCTGAGGTGGAAGGATCGCCGGAGCCCAGCAGGTCGAGGCTGCGGTGGCCGGAAGCGGCCACTGCACTCCAGTCTGAGCGACCGAGTGAGACTCCAACTCAAAAAATAAAAATTAAAAAAAAAAATAAAAATGTTTTGTCCACTTGATTCCTTCCAATTTTATTTAAATGTTTACTAAAACATAACCTCAGTGAGCACAGGTTAACTTTTTTTTTTCTGAAGGGCATATTGGCCCTTAGGGGATGAGTACAAGATAGACATCTTTATCTAATTATGCTCGTGGATGGTATCCCACATTGTAATTTATTAGACTTTACCTGGTTAATTCTAATGCTAGAGAAAGCCAATACTCTTGGGTCTTGTAATCAGAACTATTTTTTCCAGATGGCAACAATGTACATATATGAGCTTTCATATGAATATATTGGAAGAAGCTAAAATTGGAAGATGAAGAGAAGAAAGTGGAAGACATTTCTTTGAGTTAATTTTAACACCCTTGTTGATTCTATTTTCAAACATTTGATACTTGATACTCTTAATGGAAAGATAAAAGAATAACTTGTGACTAAGTATAGTTGCATATATTTCAAAACCATCTGGTTTTAATCTCAATGGACATCTGGAAATCTTAATTATGTTTTAATAACTCATTCTTAAAATAAATTATTTTTTACTCTGATTTTAAATGCAAGAAAGAATATAGTTTGAAAAAAATCTATTGTTCTTATGTTCAGTGGCTTTACAAAGTAAAAAATTATATACATAAGTATTATAATCTAGGTAAATCATTTGCAATTAGGTTCAGATATTTGGTGTCAAGTTTATGATTTTACAATTGTGTAAAATATATAAGCAAAGGAGTGCAATGTTTCACCTTTTTAAAAAGAACAATGTAAGATATAATGAAAATATGTTGGGGGTGGAAATCGGAATTACAGTTGTGATGAGAGTACAATGACTGACACATTGTATTTCAAGTCACGTAAAGGTGAGGTACATTGAAAATAATCTTAATAATGGCTACTAGTTATTGAGCATGTAAAAATAGTTTCAAATATCATTTTGCTTCATGCTAATATCAAAAATGATATAAATATTATTCTTTCATTTTAGTAGATATGAATATTAATTATGAACATGAAGCGACTTGTTCACTATAAAACCATAGAATTGCTGGGAATTAACCTATGCCAACCTCCCAAATTTCTCAAGTAGTGTTTTCACTGTTGCTACTGCATTGTTGTAAGCCTAGATGACAGCAGTACCATTAACCCAAATAAATGGCAAGTGAAAAGTAGCACATCTAGAAGGGAAGATAATAAGTTTCATTTGAGTTTGAAGTGTTTATGAAATATCTAGTTAGATTTTTTCATAAAGTTAGAAATTCCGTTTGTTCTAATGCAATGACTACCTGTAATGCATATTAGCTCGCACCATATTGCTTATGTAGGATGTATGCCATTATGATGCAGAATTTTTTTGGTTCATGAGGAAATTTTCCTACCATACTCATGTTTTCCACTGCCAAGAAAATTCACCTAAATAAAACATGTCCCAACACAACTAATTATAGAAAAAAACTAAATTCACATGATGTCCATTCCCTCTATGTTCCTTTGGGCCACATGCGCTTTCTTAGAAGCGATTTTGGTAGGGTTCTCCACCATCTTTGTGCATTTTGACATGTCTTCATAATTTACTAGACCCAATCTTTTCTTACACTACCATAAAATGTTCTCTACCACTTTTAAAACCAAATGTTATATTTTCTGGAATCATTCTTTACTGATTGAGATTTTACAACTCTTTTAAACTGCTAGCTATTTTTATTGTTTTGTTAGTGCTCTGGTATAAAGTAACATAGTTATTTAGTGTTCCACTCCAGTTTCCCCTTAAGTACTGTTATTTTTATTGCATGATTTTGTGGAATATGAAGTTTGTTCCTTAACCCATATAATGTGTTATAGCAGAAACACCTGAATGAGTCTGATGCATAAGAGACATATCAAGATTGATATTCAAGTTTGGGAATAATCATAATATAAGAGAAGGCTGAAGTAATGGAAATAAATTTCTCTCGTAGAGAACTAGAAGAGAAGAGATCTGATGATAGAACTCTGGAAACATTGCCAAGGGATCGAGGGAAGAAGGAATCAATGAGAGAAAATTGATTCTTCTTGGCTTCTTTGTTCTTTGTATTTTTTATTCATTTATTCAGCATTTATTTACTGAACTAGGTTCCCAAAGAGAGGAGATTGTGAAAATGACCTAGTTTCCTATTTTGTGGTGTTTTAAATTTTAAAATAAGCATATATTACATAAGTCCTATCGTGAAAACAGATTGCCCTGAATTTTCCACTACCCTTTTGTGAAATTCACTTCACACTCAAATGAGATCACAAGCCCCTACCTTTTACTTGCTATAGAAACTAAAGAGAAAAATGTCTGGTTCCAAGTTGGCCTGAGTTTCATTGGTTCCAATGACAGAAATTGGGATGCTTTGCTTGCCAAATTCATTTTCCAGTCTGTATTTACTAGGTATAAATACCTGAAAGTGAATCATCATTTCTTTGTGCATTAGCCAAGAGATACAACAAAGCAGCAAGAACTAGCATATTCTGGTGCCCTCGGTTTTCTTTTGGGAAGCAACAAGTTATTAAAGCAAATGTGCATTTGCGTGCTTCAATCTTAAGCTGATAGGATCACACTGTTTGGCAACCCGTATATTTATTTGCTTTTATTTTTAGTAAGGTTTTCACAGTTCTTGCTGGTGTTTCTAACTATAATCGATGTGGTGCTAAAATGAAGAATCTGTCTCAGTCAGGCTGATCTCTTAACATAATTTTTCAGGATATATGGCTTCTACTTTCAGCCTATAGGGTTTGTCTTTATATTTTAACTAAGAATATTAGAGCATATTGGGGTAGATCACATTTCTAAAGTGTATCGATGATATAGTCCACTTGAAGTTTTTTTAATTGTATGTTAATAGTGTCAGTCTGATTACTTTTAAAAAATTCTTATCCTCAATAGCACGCCTCTTTCAACACCCATCTGTTACGAATCTAGTATATTTCCATTCCCAACTACAACTTTAAAAATGATTTCTTAAAGTATTTAATATAACAAGATAATTCATTATTAATAGTACCGTATAAGGGAAATAGCTTAGTCAACCTAAAAGAACTTCATTTACTTTATCCCAGAATGTATAACACATGCATAGTTTATATAGCTATACATTATATATATTTATCCCTATATATACTAAAGCACGTATGTATACATATATGTATATAAAAATGCACACATTTTACTACCAATATATTTTTAAGGAGACTGTGAAAATGATAATATTTTACTTATTTTGAAATTGGTCTACTTGATAAGTGATTTTCTGTACATTCAGACATCAATTAATATGATTTAAGTTCACTAAATAGCCCTATTCAAAAAGACAATTTTACAAGAAATATTTATCAGTATGATGAAGTGGCATCTATAAGAAGTGGGTTACTTAAAAAAGTGAAGCAGAGAAAAACTAAAATAGTTTTTAGACCTAATCAAATGTGTTTTCCTTTAGATTATGACAATTTAGTTTATGAAAAGCAGATAGCCCTTTTCACATTTTTCTAGGAAAAAATTAATGAGGTTTTTCCTAATTTAATAACTTGAAAAAATAAATTAATTTTTTAAAAATTCCTTTTTTCATGTTCTATGTGATAGTTACCTTTAAATAGAATTTATAGAACTCAAGGTTAACAATGTGTCAAAACACTGAAAGTTCTATAATTTTATTTAATAACAATTAGAGATTTGAAAAAGATTTGCTGGAGAATTAAAGATCTTTTCATTCATGACAAAAAGAAGTTGGCACTACCTATTGTATCTTTTACAAAAAAGAGCAAAGCAGACTTTCATGTGATTAATTTGGCTGTGTAAGCTAAACAAATATTCATCAACAGATTTTAAGACATAAATAAATCTATTCAATTATAAGAGGGAAAACAGTGCTATTGAGTAATTTCATTGCTTACTAGAATGGGTTTAGAGATGAACTGTGTAAAAAGATGAAATAAGTATATGTTTATGTTATGGCAAACCTGCAAATAAAGTAAAAGTAGTTATAGCATTAGGGGTAGTGATATAGAAGTGGAGTGCTCATACATTAAAAAAATTTACACCACTATCCAATTATTTATTATGTTCTTAATAATTTAGGTTACAGAGATGAAATATATAAAAGTATATTTGCATGCAGCTTTGTACAATATATCAAAAAAAATGAAGAAATCAAATGAAGAAATCACAAGTCGTGAATGCCTAAATAATTCACTACAAAATCTTGAATGCTACTAGTTAAAAGAAAATATTATATTTATAGCAGTTGTAGGACTACATATTGGAGTGATTTGATTTGGAGCATAGAACTGTCATCATGCTTTCCCATGTATTTTTTTTACCTGCCCATGTGGTGTGCACATGTGGAGTGAAAGTTATACCTTTAGATGCTATTCAAAGAGATATTTGTGTCTGATCCAATATTAAGCATACTATGTTTCTGATTTCTTCTTTATAATGCCACAGTTTGACATACAGTAGCTCTTTCCATGCTTTTCATATAACATTTTTGCAGTTATATTTACTGCTATATGTAGCTAATGTCAAAATGAATTTGAATATTTCATTGTTGAGTTAAATGACTGAAAAAATGTCATGTAAAACATCAGAAAATATAAGTAAAATTCTATAGAACACTTTTAAGAATTCAAATGTATCAGTATTATGAAGTATAAACTTTTTCTATAAAAATAACATCTAATTTCCTCTTTTTGATAAACTTTGTGTATAACAATTTTTAACTAAACAGACTATGAGGTAACAGTTTCAAGGAAAACAACTTGAAAAACATTTTCAGTTGTCACAATGCTTGCTTTTACTTTTTTGTCAAAATATTTACATTTTTTCTTTGCTTATCATCAGCCTATAGAATATTTTAAAGTGTAAAGTTTTTGATATAGAATTTTTTTAAGTGAGATAGCAGGATTTATTGAGAGGACAAAAAATCTCCCACAGTGGGAGGGGACCCAAGAGGGTTGCCCTAGAAAATTATTTTACACTCAAGTCACTCCTTTTTTTGGATGTCATATATTTTATTAGTGAGTTTACTCTCAAGAGAATATCTACAGGAGAACTAGGGACTTTTAAGTTTTATTTTAAATTATTATGGCATTGAGCCTCTTTATTGTGTGATAGCTCATATGATAATCAGATGCTAACAAACCAAAATTTTATAATCTTTTCATTGTCAGCAATATTTAAATGTCCAAGTGTTTATGGCATTTTATTGAGTCCAAGCAGTCACTCTCACCAGGGTACATCATTTTTTAAAGAGGAATGCTTTAATACATATGGAGAGGTTTTGATGGTTACCATAAACAAGGCTACTAGGGCGTTTCAGACTGGAAAGACCAGGCTGGTTCATCTACTAAAATGCTTCTTGCTGTGGCTCATGATTTTATAATTAGCATGATAATATTTATGTAGATAAATCAATTACAATTATGTGAACTCAAAATATTTTTTCTTTTCCATTTAAATATAGAATATTTTAGCATAGTTTGAATGTATACTAAAACTTTTAGAAATATTGGTACCACATAAAATTAAGAAAAGTTTGAACTTTTCTGTTTTGGAACTTTGCTAGGTTTCACCATTTCAGAAATCACATCTCCAAAGACAATGACAGGCATGATATTTGCCTATCTACACAATGAAATCAGTTTGCATTGATAGTGTTTGCATTTGTGGTGATTAGATGCAAATGTTCAGGTATGTGATTGCTTCATTATGTTTTCCAGTTAAATCATCCCTGACCATTAACATTTTGAAATGTGTTACTTTATTTTCTTTTTAATATTAAATGAGGGTTGTTTCTCTGAAATGTTGTGTTTAGGTATATTATTTAATAGGATAGTGAATTTTGTTATACAAAATAGATTTTTTTAGCCGCGTTCGGTGGCTCAGCCTGTAATCCCGCGCCTTTGGGAGGCTGAGGTGAGTGGATTGCGTGAGCCCTCAGGTTCGAGACCCGCCTGGACAGCGAGACCTCATCTCTACAAAAAAAAAAAAATCAGCCGGGCGTGGTAGCGCATGTCTGTAATTCCAACTACTTGGAAGACTGAGGTGGAAGGATCGCCAGAGCCCAGCAGGCGAAGCTGCGATGGCCGGGATCGGCCACTGCACTCCAGTCTGGGTGACCGAGTGAGACTCCAACCCCCCAAAAAATAAATAAATAGATTTTTAAAAGTGTTCTGATTAACTAGAAATTTGTAATGTATTCACATACTTTATCTTTTTTATAAAATTTTCAAATTGAAATATAATATACATACAATATGTATACTTCTTTAGCATAAAATTGGATGAATTTTTATATACACACGTGTTATCAACAATTTGATTGACAGACTATTTCCAGCATCTTAGCCCTTATATTTTCTCAAAAGATAATCTCTTATCTTATTAATTATGTCACTGATACTTTAGTATTTCCTATTCTTGAAATTCATAGAAATAGACTCATACTATATACATATTACAAATATACACATTAAATATATATATATATATTAATTTTTTCACTAAACTACTGAAAAATATTTGCATTATTTTCAGGTTGAGGTGTTAAAATAATGAACATTGTTGTATATGTACTTTGGTAGGCATATGAAGTCATTTACATTTTTTACAAGCATAGGAGTGTTGGTTCACAGTATATTCACATGTTCTGGTTTAATAGGTACTGCCAAGCAATTTTCCAAATGGTCTGTACCATGTTCTATTATTATAAGCAATGTATGAACATTCTAGTTGCTCCATATCATCACCAACACTTAGCAGTGTCATCTTTTTAGGTTGTATGCTTTCTGTTGGGGATACAATGATATATCAAAACAATTTTTTATTTTTATTGCTTTGATGATGACAAATGGTGAGTGCATGCTTATATATTGAATATACATTTGGTTCTTCCCTTTTCTGAATTTCTGTTTGAGTCTTTTGCCCAGTTTTTAAATGGGTTGTCTTTTATCACTGATTGACAGGAATTTCTTATGTATCTGGATATAAAGTCTTTATTGGAGATTATATGCACACACATACATATATAAGAAAATCTGGCATATACTTTATATGGTAAATATTCTCTCACAGTTTCAGCTATGACTTCTCACTCTCTTAATGATGTCTTTTGATGTATATACATTTTATATTTTAATAAAGTGGAATTCATCAATCATTTGTTTTATGGTTAATTCTTCATTTCATCCTGCTTAAGAACTGTATTCCTAATCTTAAAGATAACTTCTTATATTTTTTCATTAATGTTTATTGTTTTAACCCAACATGCTATTGCAAGATCTCAAAAGAGTGTATATGTAGGCTTCTGTCCTCATCTATACAATTCCAGTTGACAAATATGTATTATAAGAAGTAGGAGGAATTTCAAAAATTAAAAATGTACTCAAACTCTTCCAATTCTCAATGAACATACGGTATAATATGGAAGGCAAAATTGACAAAATAAATTAACTTTTTAATTCAAATAATTTTCTGTTGAAATATAAAAAATAGATAAATAAGTATTGATTCTGAGATCAGTAAAAGCTTCAAAGATGTGCTCATACTTAGACTGGGACTAGAGGGAGAATAAATAATGGAAAAATGAGAATAATAATGCACAAGTATATTTAAAGTCAGAGAGAGATTGGGGAACTTTAGGAAATATAGGCTCACAAGAGAATACAGAGAGATTAAGAACAAAAGTTAATTTGAAGAACCACAAAGGTCATATCAAAGACTCTGGGATTTATTCTCTTGGCAGTAAGCTGGATTTAAGTTGTTTTTAGGTTTGAGAATTGAATGATTGGAGGTGTGCTATTTAAAAGTAACACAAGAAGAGAATGAATGTATAAAAAATTGAAGACACACACTAGACAGGCTAATTGACTATGGTAGAATCAGTGGGACTGGAAAGCAGGGAGAAGTGACACAGAATTAACCAACAAATATTTGACTGACTTTAGTAACTAATTTGATATGTGAATTGTGGCAAGAGAGATGTCTAGAGATAAAGTGTTTTCAGAGATGAAGTGTGTGGTTTAAATAAAAGTTTAAATGGTTTGCTATGACAAACAGAAGAGAAAGAGACAAAATGAGAGTAAAGATTTAATTGAAACCTTGAAGTCAATGCTCTCCTAACAGCATTTTTTAAATAAAAACTATGCTCTTTACTTGCAGCACATCATGTCAGTCTTCACAAAATAACCCTAACAGGGATAAATTAGTATTCACAATAAACAAATAAAAATCTGGATCTTACGTAAATTGTGTAAATTTTCCAGTGATCTCTAGTTAGTAAGCGGCAGAATCAGGATTCAATTTCATTTTTCTGACTTTATACACCATGCCTTTTCTTCTGATATTCATTCTATATCCTGAAAATATGTTTGGCAATTGCTAAATGAATGCTCAACTGAATAGACCCTTTAATGTGAGGACGAAAGTGGAAGGAATGAATGATTCCTTAAATAATCACCACAACCATTCACTTTGTCCTCTACTTAAGACTGCAGATCTGGGGAAGACTGTGTACAAAGTTAGAAGGGCAATCTCGTTATGTGCTTGTGAACTTTATCTTTTACCACATTCTGTTCATTTCATTTTCATGCAAGAAGAAAACTGTTGGTTGTATAAATACATAATGTTGTTTCAAAACAGATTGTATATATATATATTTGAAACCCATAATTTATCTGCTAATCTAAATTTTATAGTTTCTATATACCCAAGTAATAAATACAAATTTGACTCCCTCTAATTCCCACTTCTAAGATCACCTGAAAAACCTGACAGGCTCAGCGCCATCATCATACTTACTGTCTGGATAATAAAGGAAAGCTAATTCAGTACCTCAGGAGACTTATAATAAATCCAACATGCACTGAGTCCATCTCAAAGCTTAGACCTTGTATTTAATAATCAGATTTGGGGATTGGTTTTCTTGTGATCCAGTCTCTTCCTACAGTATCTGGATCTTAGTGCCTTCTCTCCATCTAGTAGTGTGTTAATTCCTGCCTTAGTAAATGATTCTTTACCATGGTTCTTCCAATAATGAAGCCTCGTCTTCCTTTTCCCAGGGCTCCTAGGAACTGAAGTCACAATACTTCTAGGCCACTTGCTCTTTGTTAATACATACTAACTAGTTTTCTGAGTCACCACATATGATCTACTCCTGGACTTTCTAATGCTAGTCACTGTATACTTGCAAAGATACCCAAATCTTACGTTCTGAGCAAGTCTGCTACCTGACCAGATTACTGCAAATTGCTGGTTCTGCTGTTCCATTTGTTTATTTTGAATTTCATTTCACCATCTTTGAGAACAGAAAATACATGTTTTCTATATTTTCAAAAAAAATTTCATACTGCCATATATATTAGGCATATTTTGCTTAAAATAAGTGTACTTTGATTTGTATAATTTTGCCTGATTGTAGAAAAAATGTCAATTACAATTCCAAACTCCTTCTGAAACACTCATTGGTCAAATTAAATGACCCCTTCTACCTGATGTAGGATTGAAATATGATTTTTCCAGTAAGCACAAATTAAATACTTTATAAAAGTATGACCAGGCATGGTGACTCAAGCCTGTAATCCCAGCACTTTGGGAGGCTAAGGTGAGAGGATTACCTGAGCCCAGGGGTACAAGACCAGCCTGGGCAACTAGGTGAGACTGCATCTCTACAATAAATTTTAAAAAAAAAAACCAAACAGAAAAAAAATAGCTTTTTTACTTTGTATGGTTATTATGATACTTAATTAAGCTAATATATATAAAGTGTTTACAACAGTGCCTGGAAAGTAGTATGTTTTCAATAAAGGTGAATTAGCTTAATTATTATTGTTTCAATGTGGGTATAAAATTTGCACAGTACTGGATACTTTGTAGGTACATAATAAAACTTTTCTGAGGTAACAATTTTAAAAGCATAGTTAACTGTAGTTTGTGTTTTCTACTGAATATTATAAATCACTATTTTTTAAAGTTCTAGTAAATTTAAAGTAATTCTATTTTTCTTTTACATTAGTTATGCATATGTCAAGAGATATAATAAATAATTCAAGTCATAGGGTTTAAATTTTAAAAATATTAACACATTTATTATAACTATATCTCTAGCTTTTTCTGTAAATCTAAAAGAAGAATTATATCCTTTTCATCTAATACCAGGATTACAATATTAACCTACAAAGCTTTATTATGAATCAATGCTAATAAATTCAACTGTGGTTTATAGTGCATAAAGTAATAGCAAACCTCTGATATTATATTTTGTATAATACAAACATTCCTTTTATTTCAAATTTTATAGAAACAGATTTTTATTATTTTTCACCTGAATGGTTTAAGTAAATTAAAAGAATTTTGCTTTTACCCGTAAAATTATTTTCATGGTAAAAAAGTAAAAACATACATCCTAGCCTCATAAAAGTTCAATAAAGGAACTAATGCATTTGTATTTCACATATCAGTATACAACTGAGAACAAATGCATGACAATCTCTTAAATTTTCTCCTCAAGGGATTTGCTCAAGCCTTAAACTTTTGATTTTGAAATGTTTTTTCTCCTTAACTTAGGTAGTCTAAAACTTGAAATGGATCTATAATAATAATGACAGCATCTGGAAGACATTTTTAGCAACAGACAAAGCCAAAAGTCAATGGAATGCAACATGTGGATAAAATATTATAACTTTAGCTATGTGGTTAGGTATTTAAATGCCCTTTGGCAGTTGATGCCTTTCTTTTCATATGCAACTTTAGAATGCTAATGTTATTACTGCATTGATATTTCCAAAATATTTGTGTTTTGAAATCTATCATCGGATGTCATTATTTTCCAAGACTTCAACTAGACAGTAGTATATGCGATGAGAGTAGTTCTTTCATTTACTTTAAATTTTATTATATTAAAACTCTTGAATATCCACAAATTATATGGTATTAGTTAAAGGATTGTGGGTAAATAATTCAGGAAATAGATTTATTCTGTTATGAAAGTCAAATGTAGGGTATCAGAGTAAATTTAAACCACTAGACCATAAGGAACTAAAATGCAGATATGCTGTCCGAGTCTGCCTTTTTAGTATGTGAAAGACTCTCAGACTGTCCCAGAGAGGGAATGGGAAGGAAGCGACAGATGGCATTTAATATTAAGAATGAAATTTGCTTTATATCTTGAAAAGCCTCAGACTTTAGTTTTTTATTTCATTTCCTTTTGAGATTTTAAAGTCATATCATAGAGTCCTCTTAGATATCTGTTTTTAATCTTTCAGTAAAAAATTTTAATATTTATTTATTGATACATATTAGATGTAGATATTTGGGGTTACATGTGATCATTTAATACATTCATATAATTTGTAAAGATCAAATCAGTGTTGGGGAATCAAATCAAATCAAGGAAATTAGAATATCTATCACCTTAAATATTAGTCTTTTCATCAGCTAGAAACATTCAAATTAGTCTCTTCTAGCCATTTTGAAACATACGATAGATTATGTAAATTCTGGTCACCCCACTGATCTATCATACACTAGAATTTTTTTTTCTATAAAGCTGTGTACTGTACCCATTAATCAATCAATTTTTCCGTGATCTCTATAAAAATATGTGTGCATGTGTATCATTTATTTATGTGTATCTTGGTACCATCTATCTATCATTTTATCTATAATCTATTCTTATATACCAAAAAATGAATTGAAATAGAATATAGAATTACCCAATTCTAAATAACTACAAATGTAGCTCTGTAGTTCTGAGGAGATAATAAAATCTTTGTTTTTAACTGTGATCTCCTAACTAAAAACAATCAATTTTGAAACAATTGCTTAATTCTTTATGTAACTTTTTCTAAATCAAGAAAGATCCTTCTCTTTTTTAAACCTTTCCATTCTTTTGTCTTCACCTCTGCAGACTGGTCACAAGGGCAATCTTGTCTTAATGTTTTATCAACAGAGACTGAGCTATTCCAGAAAAGACCTACTATATAACCCCACATCTTAAGAATGTCATGAAAGCCAAGAGCAGCTAAACTCTTTTCATTATTCTTCATTTCTAATATTCTGGACAATATTTTTGCCCTGTGATAGATTATTACAACTCTTCTATTTGGACCACTGTGCAAACATATAACTCAATTCTTAGTCCATGAACTGTTACCAAGTCTCTGGTTTTTATTTCTCATTAAACCTGAAAGGTTATGTTTCAAACTTCTGACAATATTCCTATCATGGCATTTCTCTCGCTAAATTTCCATGCACTTGCTAATTTAAAGACTGATGTTTTTACTGATTTGGTCAAGGAAGAAACAAATTTATTCTATCTCTCTCTCTCTTTTTTCCAATGATTTGATGTGGCTTTCAACAATTTATTTTTTATCCCTAGAACAATAAAAATTACTTTGGTCAGATTAGTCATAAAAACAAAAACAAACAAACAAAAAAACAAGTACAGTCACTCAAATATAATAGACAACATTACTGTAGAGAATTTACTAAAATATATTTTATAGAAATTAAGATCAAGGTTTTTTTATGTTCTTATATTTTATTTTATTTTATTTTATTTTTATTTTTATTTTTTGAGTTGGAGTCTCACTCTGTCGCCCAGACTGGAGTGCAGTGGCCGCTCCTGGCCACCACAGCCTCGATCTGCCAGGCTCTGGCGATCCTTCCGCCTCAGCCTTCCGAGTAGCCTGAATTACAGGTGCGGCGCGCACTACCACACCCAGCTGATTTATTGATTTATTGTAGAGGTGAGGTCTCGCTGCCCAGGCGGGTCTCGAACTCGCGGGCTCAGGCAATCCACTCACCTCAGCATCCCAAAGGCGCAAGATTACAGGCTGAGCCACCGAGCCCGGCTATGTTCTTATATTTTAATTAGTTTCATATTTATTTACTTATCATTAAAGATGCTAATTATTCATCTTTTCCAATTTGTTTGCAGATTGAACAATGTTCCATCAATAAAGTCAGCATCTAGAAGTAACAAGATCATTAGCTTACTAATATATGAGGAAGATACAAACAATACTTTTCAAAAAGTTAGGTAAAAATAGGATTCATCATTTGACTATAAATTTGTATTATTATTAATAATTGTTCAAAATATTGCTTAATTATTTTAATTGTCTACAAATTAAAGACCACTTCCTGAAATGAAAAAAAAAATGCCAACTTCCAAGTAATAGCACAATTACTTTAGCAATAATCTAAAATAAGCAAAAAATGCTAAGCTATATTCAAGTGAATAAATGCCTTAATATCATGTATTAATACATTGCCTATAAACATTTCTTCCACAATTCAGATTTCAAAGATGGCTCACATTGTGATTGGACAAATCTTTCTGAAGGACTTGAAACTTAAAGGTAATCACAATTTTATTTTGTGCTTAAAGATCATATAAAAATTCAGTTTTATTCTTATTAAAGTTATTTTCTTTTTTTTTTTAACAAGGTAAACCAAAGCTTATTTTATTACAATAAAAACTTACTTTAAAAGTAAAGTAAGGTTATTTTACATATATGGATGAAATTTATGGTAAGAGGTAAATAATAACGAAAATTTATTTTATATTCATCAAATGTTTGAAAGTAATGTGTAGTTTTCTTTTAAAAATTGCAATGAATCAAAGATGTTATAAATCAGTTTCTCTCAGTTGTTTACTTTGAAGTCTATTACAATGTCATAGATGGCAACAGGTGAATGTCCTTGAAGTATTCACAAATAGAGATGTGTTTAAAAAGATTTCAACCATCCAAACTTTTGGAAGACAGAGTTATGCATCACTGTTACCTAAAGGTTGCATTGCACACTATACTTACAAGTTTGCTCTAATATGTGATACCACACATGAAATTGAGGACCAATAGTACAGGAGGAGGTGTTGACTCATGAAATATTTCTCTACCACATGCTGTTGGCTTTTTCAAGTATTACGTTCAGTTAACTTATAGAATGTTCCACATCCAGGGTTTGTTTTACTGCTTTTTTTTTTTTTATGGTGCCTATATGTGTTTTTCTATTTTTGTATTTTCTAGAAACTACCAATATGTTTCATTTGCCCTCTAATTTGGCTCCTAATTAAAAGAAATGTGCTTATATTATTGGTAATTTGAAATGATTCAGGTTTTTCTGATGTATTTGGAGGACAGATTTTGATAAGGAGGCAAATGGTGCCTTTAAAAAGGAAAAAGGTTTCTGCGAGGAGACAGAGGGCCTCAGGACCCTAAATCACAGAAATAAAGTGGAGGAGTATGAGCTGAGTACCAGCTAAATGCCATCTCTACTGTAGAAACATTAAAAAAGTTATTTTCTATTTTCATCTTTAAGATGGTGTAATACCAACTTGACATAAGGTATTCTGCCATCTTTCCTCAGAAAAAAATATCTTCAGTTGATCACTGGTTTTGGTAATGGTTTTAATGTTGCAATTTTTAATTGAATACTTGCTATATTGTTTATTTCCAATAACATACAAAATATATTGCTTATATAAGCAATACTGTGCTATAAGGTGTTACAACAGTATATTGTTAATACTTAGCATGCATTTTAATGAATTGCTATAATGAAATAAAAATCTTGTAAAGGATACTCTTTTGTATTTGCTAAAATCTAAAAATATAGTAACAATATTCAAGGAAAACTACTTTCATTTAAAAGAAAAGTATATCAGAGAAGAGAATGAAATTATCATTTCTGTCAGAGTGATAAATACAACACTGAGCCAACTCTGAAAAGAACTAAAATATTAGATAAAATACTTTTTAAAAATATGAGATGGGTGGTGTCCAAACAGGGACCTGAGTACCGGGGATTGGCATTGGCTGGAGAGTAACTCTCATGGAGGCCAGGGTTTTTTGTGTGCAGCATTGAGATTCATGATTCTAGTCTCACTGTGTTGTCCAGGCTGGAGTACAGTGGCATGCTTCCAGTCACCACAACCTCGACCTGCTGGGCTCAGGTGATCCTTCCATCTCAGCCTTCCAAGTAGCGGGAACTACAGTAGGGTGATATCACCTCGTCCAGACGCATTTGCCAGTAACCAGTGTGGGCTTCACTTTGATGTGCTCTTTGAACTGACTCCTCTGATTTCCAGTGGAAGGGCCGGTTGGCTTTGAGCCTCCCTCCCTGATCCTCAGTCAGTGACCAAGACCAGGCACCTGCTGATCAGCCATGAGGCTCCCCTGACCAGCGGGTTCACGTCAGAGATTAGCTCTATGGTGCAGGGCGTTCCGGTAAGATGGCGATGGCATAGGTGGATTTGTGAGATTCTCCAAACGTGAGTTCCTAAAAAGACTCTTAATTTTCTTCCTCCAACCCCCTGCCCACCACCAGCCACATTGGTCTGAGACCTGGGGACCTTCGGTCCCACACAGGGCCGGATACTGTGGCCCCGGCTGCTGCTGCTCTACTATATGTGACTTCTGACATGCAGGAGTCCCGGGTCTCAGCTCCCTCCCTGGCTGCATCATCTCGCCCAGCACCCAGCACCAAGCTGCCAGTCACCCAGGGAGGCTCTGGGTGCCTGCCCCTCAGAGATACCGGTCCCATTTCTGGCTGAAGTATCCTGTGAGGGACCCAGGGCCATTCTCACTGCCCACCACCTGCCCTTTGGAGCTTTGGAGCTCAGGAGCTCTGGACCCACCCTGGCTGAGGCACTCAGCGCAGTGACCCCATGCTGGTATAAGGGAACAGCCTATCTAAGGAGGTGCTGATCAGAGGCTCTCAGCTCCAGAGGAGGGAACACCCAACACCCTCCTCCACCACAGCCTGCTGGTGGCACCCCGGATCCAGCACCCAGCTGTGTAGCTGATCCCCGGTGCCTCCCACTCCAGCATAGTCCATCACAGTGGATCACACAGGGACCCAGACAGGACCCAGAAGAGTGGAGACAAAAGATCTGCGAAAAGTGAAACTGCCACCTCGGCCATTCTCCAGGCAGAGATTTGCATTGCCCCACCCACCTATCAGCTGCCTCCACCTCGGTTCCTAAGGTAACGTCGATAAACAGGAGACAAAGCCCATCCCCTGCTGAATCAGACAAAGGCAACGTCACAGATTAGCAAACTGCCAGTAAATCTAGCTACCTGCAAGGAAAACATAGGGGAGAGGCTGGTGATCAGATCTCCTATTTTGACTTTTGATTTTATCATTTTGACTGTTAGTTTTGCTCACTTTTGTTCACTTCCTAATTTACACTATCTGTTTCATGATTTTATTGGTCTGTCTCTGTGTAGCTACCAGTACTCTTTAGGGAATTTTGCTCATGCGATTTTTTTCACTTCTCTCCGGCCTTGTGTCTCCTTTTCACCTGTTAGTTGGTATGTAAGTCTGTTTTCCCTCTCACTCTCCCCTGTTTCTAACTTCCTATTAACCCCTCTTCCTCCATTATTTTCCTCTTCTATACCACCTTTTGCTCCAGGGACTAAACTTACATACCACTGCACAGACAGATTATAAGGCAGTGGGAAATAGGTTCCAATGTGCTCATACACCTGTTAGTGGATGCTGGAATCAGCATATAAATTCTGAATCATAGCTTCCCCCTTAATTAAACCTCAAAACTGCAAAAAGTACAGCCCACAGCCCACACTCCAATGTCAAAAGTGAACAAAGCCAGAGGACCCTCATAAGGAAGAACAGGAGATTGCACAAGTGAAAAAAAGCAACCCCACCTTCTCTGAAAAACAGAATTAAAGAAGGGGAGGGAAAAGGGGAGAGAGAGAAATATCTACATAAATGAAGAAAAACCAAAAGAATAATATGGGTCCCTCCCAGACACCTGGATGGGCAGACACTGAGAAAACTGACTTCAGTATGCAAACAATGAAGAGCCCCCAGAATGACTGGTCCCAAACTACAAACCTAGATATCAAGACAGTAATGGTGAGATTAAAAAGAATTGAGGAGACTCAAGAAGAAACTAGAAAGGAGCTGATAACTGAGATAACAGTAATAAAGAATACTGTGAATGAAATAAATAAATTGAAAGCATGGAAAGCAGAATTACCCAAGCAAAAGAAAGAATCTCAGAGCTTGAGGACCAAAATATAAAACTAACCCAAACTCTTAAAAACACAGAAAATAAGGTAAAAAAAAAAACAGAACAAAACCTTCAAGAGATGAGTGATTACTTCAAGAGACCAAACCTGAGGGTTACTGGCCTTCCTGAGGCAGGAAGAGAGACAGAGACCACACTGGAACAAACATTCCATGAGATCATTCCAGAAAACTTCCCTTATCTAATCAGTGATGCCAAAATTCAAACACAAGAGATTCAGAGAATCCTTGCAAGACAACAAATGAGAAGACCAACTCCTAGACACATAATAATTTGCCTAAACAAAGTAGGCATAAAAGAAAAAATCCTAAAGGCAGCAAGAGAAAAAGGCCAGATCACCTACCATGGAAGACCTGTTAGAATAGCAGCAGATTTATCTACAGAAACCCTGCAGGCTAGGAGAGCTTGGAGCCCTATCTTCAAAGTCCTAAAAGATGAACAATTTCAACCAAGAATAATCTATCTGGCCAAGTTAAGCTTCATCATTGAAGGAGAATTAAAATCTTTCCCAGATATCCAATCCCTAAGAACTTATGCTGCCACCAAACCACCTCTACATGAAACACTTAAGAAAGTACTAAACACAGAAGAAAAGGAAAAAAGAACAACATTCTTCACAAGAGTACAGGAAAAAGAATAAAATACACATGAACCAACCACCAAACCAAAAGGAAGACAAAAAACCAAATGGAAGAATAACTCTAAAATAACTCTATGGTAGGGATGAATTCTCACATTTCAATAATTAGCCTGAATGTGAATGAACTAAATGCGCCACTGAAAAGACATAGAATGGCAAAATGGATAAAATATCACCAGGCAACAATATACTGCCTTCAAGAGACCCATCTCACTAGAAGGGACATGCACAGACTCAAAGTAAGAGGATGGGAAACAAATTTTCAGGCGAATGGAACACAAAAGAAAGGAGGAGTCGTGATCCTAATTTCAGACAAAATACCATTTAAGCTATCAAAAATTAAAAAAGATACAGAGGGCCACTACATAATGATAAAAGGTTCACTCCATCAACAAGAAATATCTATCCTAAACATATATGCACCCAAGATAGGTGCACCAACTTTCATAAAGCAACTTCTAGGAAAACTAAAGAAAGATATTGACTCTAACACCATCATAACTGGGGACTTTAATACCCCACTCACAACCCTAGACAGATCATAGGGACAAAAAATGAGCAATGATATCCAGAACCTCAATATGACTCTTGACAGAATGGACTTAATTGATACCTACAGAACATTCCATCCAAAGACCACAGAATACACATTCTACTCATCACTACATGGAACATATTCTAAGATCAACCACATAATTGGCCATAAATCAGGCATAAGCAAATTTCAAAGGACCGAAATTTTACCATGCACCTTCTCGGATCACAATGGAATAAAAATAAACATTAGCTGGGCTCGGTGGCTCAGCCTGTAATCCCGCGCCTTTGGGAGGCTGAGGTGAGTGGATTGCCTGAGCCCGCAGGTTCGAGACCTGCCTGGGCAGCGAGACCTCATCTCTACAATAAATCAAAAAATCAGCCAGGCGTGGTAGCGCATGCCTGTAATTCCAGCTATTTGGAAGGCTGAGATGGAAGGATTGCCGGAGCCCAGCAGGCGAGGCTGCGGTGGCCGGGAGCAGCCACTGCACTCCAGTCTGGGTGACAGAGTGAGACTCCAACTCAAAAAAAATGAAAAAATAAAAAAATTAATAAACATTAACACCAACAGGGTGCCCCCCAAAACCCACAAAGATATGAACACTAAACAGCATGATGCTAAACAACTCCTGGGACAATGATGAAATCAAATCAGAGATCAAAAGATACCTGGAAACAAATCAAAATGAAAAAAACATCTTATCAAAATCTCTGGGATGCCTTAAAAGCTGTAGTAAGAGGGGAATTTATATCCCTACAAATGCACATGAATAAAATGGAAGGATCACAAATTAACAGCCTAACAAGCCACCAAAGGAAGCTAGAAAAGCAAGACCACAAAAACCCTAATTTCAGCAGAAGAATCCAGATCACAAAAATAAAAGCCCAAATCCAGGACATAGAAGACAAAAAGATAATACAAAAAATCAATGAAACAAAAAGCTGGTTCTTCGAAAGGATAAACAAGATCGATGGTCCCCTAGCTAGACTGACCAAGAAAAAGAGAAAAAAACCCAAATAAGCACAACCAGAAACACAAAAGATGAAGTTACATCTGACCTGAAGAAATACAAAAGATCATTAGAAACTACAATGTACACCTGTATGGAAACAAACTTGAAAACCTCAAGGAAATGGAGGACTTTCTGTCATCACACAACCTGCCTAGGTTGAAACAAGGAAAAATTGAGACCCTAAATAGACCAATAACAGTCAAGGAAATTGACTACATAATAAGAAAACTACCTACAAAAAAAAGACCTGGACCAGATTATTTTCCAGCAGAATTCTACAAGACATTTAAGGAGGAGCTTATACAAATCCTACTGAAGGTATTTCAGATGATTGAGAAAGATGGAACATTCCCCAAATCATTTTACATAGCTAACATCACACTGATACCCAAGCCAGGCAAAGATCCAACAAAGAAAGAGAACTACAGGCCAATATCTTTGATGAACATAGATGAGAAAATTCTCAACAAGATCCTAGCAATCGGATTCAACAACACATCTCAAAAATCATCCATTATGACCAAGTAGGCTTCATCCCTGGGATGCAAGTCTGGTTCAGCATTCGTAAAACCATAAATGTAATTAAATACATCAACAGATGTCAATACAAAAACCACATGATTATATCATTAGATGCAGAAAACACTTTTGATAAAATCCAGCACCCCTTCTTGATAAAAACCCTTGAACATCTAGGCATATGGGGAACATACCTCAAAATAGTAAAAGCCATCTACGAGAAACCCACAGTCAGCATACTCCTAAATGGACAAAAATTGGAACCATTTCCCCTGAAAACTGGAACAAGACAAGGATGACCACTCTCTCCCCTCCTGTTCAATATAGTATCAGAAGTCCTGGCTCGAGCAATCAGAGAAGAGAAGGCAATCAGGGGTATCCAAATAGGAAAAGAGGAAGTCAAGTTATCTCTCTTTGCAGATGACATGATTGTATACCTTGAAAACCCAAGAGAATTTGTCAAAAACCTCCTTACACTGATAAAGTCCTTTGGCAAAGTCTCAGGATATAAAATAAATGTGAAAAAGACAATTGCATTTCTTTACAACAATAAGAAACAAACAGAAACTCAAATAAAAAGCACAATTCCATTCACAATAGCCACAAAAAAAAAAAAGAAAGAAAAGAAAAGAAATACCTTGGCATCTTCCTAACCAGAGACGTGAAAGACCTTTACAATGAAAACTGTAAAACTCTGCTCAAAGAAATCAAAGATGACACAAACAAGTGGAAAAATATCCCATGCTCATGGGTTGGAAGAATCAACATTGTGAAGATGTCCATCTTATCTAAGGCAATCTACAGATTCAATGCAATATCCATCAAATTACCAGCAACATTCTTCTCAGACCTAGAAAAAACAACACAGGAATTCATATGGAAACACAAACGACCAAGAATAGCCAGAACAATCCTCAGCAAAAAAAAAACAAAGCAGGCGTTATCACATTACCAGACTTCAAACTTTACTATGAAGCTACAATCATCAAAACAGCTTGGTACTGGTGTAGGAACAGGCATACAGATCAATGGAATAGAATTGAGATTCCAGAAGCAAAACCTCAATTCCTCAACCAACTCATCTTTGACAAAGTCTCCACCACCTACCACTGGGGAGAGGAGAACCTATTCAGTAAATGGTGCGGGGAAAACTGACTGACCACATGCAGAAGATTGAAACAAGACCCCTATCTATCCCCATACACAAAAAATTAACTCCAAATGTATCAGAGACATAAATGTAAAACCACAAACCATAAGAACCTTAGAAAAGGAAGTACATACCCTCATGGAAATTGGAACTGGCATCCAATTCCTGAACAAAACCCTAAACCCACAGGCTATAAGAGATAAGATAGACAAGTGGGACCTCATTAAACTGACAAGCTTCTGCAAAGCCAAAGAAACCATCAAGAGAGCAGGGAGACAGCCTACAGACTGGAAAAAAGTATATGCCAACTCCAGGTCTGACAACGGCTTAACATCTTTGATCTACAAGGAACTCAAACGTGCTGAAAAGAAAAAAAAACAAACAATCCCATTATAAAACGGGCAAAAGATATGAACAGGCACTTCACAAAGGAAGACATCTGAGCAGCCAACAGACACATGAAAAAATGTTCAACCTCACTAATCATTAGGGAGATGCAAATTGAAACCACACTGAGATACCACCTAACTCCAGTCAGAATGCCAATTATTAATAACTCAAAAAATAACAGTTGCTGGAGAGGGTGTGGAGAAAAGGGAACACTTCTACACTGTTGGTGGGAGTGCAAACTGGTGCAACCTCTGTGGAAAGCAGTGTGGGATTTCCTAAAAGTTCTAAATATCAACCTTTCATATGACCCTGCAATCCCCCTACTGGGAATATACCCTGAAGAACTCAAATCACTGTATAAAAAAGATACCTGCACACTAATGTTTATCATAGCATTGTTCACAATAGCAAGAACCTGTAATCAACCATGCTATCCATCAAAAGAGGACTGGATTTTAAAAAACGCGGTACATATACATGATGGAATACTATGCAGCCATAAAAAAGAACAAAATCATGAATTTTGCAGCAGCCTGGATGGAACTAGAGTCTATAATACTGAGTGACCTCTCACAGAGACAAAGATCTGAGTATCACATGTTCTCACTCATATAGTGGGCCTTGATCATCCAATGTAATACCATAAGAAAATCACTGACGGTGGAAAACTATGAGGGGGCGTTGGGATTAATGGTAGTAAACATCTGTCAGGGGACGGGGAGACACCTCTTATCAACAAGGGTGCCGGAACAAAGCATATTTGTATACCTAACGCTTAACTGTACCCCACAATATCATAATAAAAAATATTGATTATAAAAAAAGTGAGATGAAGGAAAACAGGGGAATTCTCAAAAACTTGCAACAATGAGGAAAGAGAACACAGAGTGACAAAAAATGCAAATAAGCTGGCTTCACTCAGGACAATTATTTATGCTCCTAATTTTGGTTTTTCTCAGCCTCCCAAGTGTGTTAACACTAAGGTTGTGTTTTCACAATGTACTAGTAGAACACAGGGTACAGAAAAAAATCTTATGTGAGGAATCAAATAGACTTTCTTCTGTAACTTCTATAAAGTTTGGAGTCTAAAAGACTATGTCATCTTTGTAAAAATAAATTATGATTACAACTTACTCATTCTGTTTCCTGTCAGGCTATCAGGGCAGAGACATGGATTGTCTTTCTCAAATATTTGCGTTGCTTGAGAAGCAACAAAGTTCACTGAGAATTTGTGCCCATAAACCATCTTAACTCAGGATTTCAATCCAACTGACAGAACCTATATGCCCCTAAAATATTTAAACCTGTAATTGTTTGAAACGTGTTTATTTATAATTCCCCCAGGCACTAAGCAAAACAAACAATTCTTCGGAAGAACCAATCTTTACCCTAGGACTCAACATTTCCATAGATGAAGGTCTATGTTTGAAATTTTTGGGGGAGGGGGAGTGGGGTGGGTTCGGTGGCTCAGCCTGTAATCCCAGCACTTTGGGAGGTTGAGGCGAGTGGATTGCTTGAGCCTGCGGGTTTGAGACCCACCGGGGGAATTTGGCGAGACTTTGAATATACAATAAATCAAAAATTAGGCAGGTGTGGTAGTGCGCTCCAGCTTGGAAGGCTGAGGCGGAAGGATCGCTGGAGCCCAGCAGGTCGAGGCTGCGGTGGCTGGGAGCAACCACTGCACTCCAGTCGGGGAAACAGAGTGAGACTCCGACTCAAAAAAAAAAAAAAAAAAAGAAAATATTTTTTAAAAGAAATTTAGAATATCATTAATGTAATAGACTATATAAATTCAAAATGCATATATGTATATGTGTGTATCATATATATGTGTATAAAGCTTTTGAAGTGAAAAAAATATAATAACTGATGTTAAGGATTCAACATTCATGACTAGAAAGGAATTTGACAAGGTTTGGGTTTCTTTCAAGTTCTAAAGGACTCCTGCATACCTTGCTCCATGAATTCCTCCATTTTCAAACCCAGCAACAGAGAATCTTCCTCATGCTCAATCTCTTTTAAATTACCTTTTTTCAGGAAGAAGTTATCTCTTTTAAGGACTTCTCTGATTGGCCAGTTTCATCTAGTTTAATCTTTCTTTCTAAAGTCTATTATGTCATGTAATATACCATAATCATGAGTGATTATCACAGAAATTTATGCATAATCTCTGAAGGTAGGAGTCTCAGGTTATCATGAATTCTGCCTACCACAGGTAATGCGAAGGAGAAATTAAGTTATATGGAGAATAGAATGAAAAAAATTAATATCTAATCAGTGTTGCAGACACTGGAATTATGAGGTAATAGGGAGGCAATAGTTGAAGTATTAGTTGACAATTTCAGGGATTTTATGAGAATTTCTATTATTCTGGCATAGGAAGTCAAATAATCCCCAAGCAACATAATCACACACATATACAAGCAACCACAAAAAATTTGTAGTGTTTATATCAAATCTCAAAGAAAAAATATCCTAAGACCTTAAACTGCAAAAAAGAAAAAAATGCATCAGATAAAAAAGAATGAATACAATCACTGGCTTCTTAAAAACAATGAAAGACAGAAGAGGGAAAATATCTTCTAAGGAATAAGATAAAATATCCATTATCTATCATTAACTACACTATAAAATTTAATTCTTAGAACAAGAAAAGATTAAAATTATTTCAACAAAAAACTAAAATCAAAGAGGATTGTCACCAAAAGAATCTGAAAGTGAAAATACTTAAAACTATAACTCAGAAAAAATAATTAAAGGAGCCTCATAGGTGATATGAGGCACAAGAAGCAATGGTGAACAATGAGCATGGAAAGCAGTCAATATAGAGGCATATATGATGTGACTTTTTTTGTATAAAACAGTTTTAAAATTCTATAAGATTATAATGCAAGAAAGGACTAACAAATGGAATGTGATGTGGGATGAAATCACACATCGTAGTTTAAAGTATTATAACATTTTTACAAAGAGGTGATTAAGAGAAAAACTATTGACCACTGTAAAATATAGACATATACAAGTTAAATATTTTAGGATAATCAAGAAAAGGCTAGAATGCAGTTTTTACCACATAAATTAGAAAAGAAAAAATTAAAGAGAAAAAGCAATATTTATTAACCAAAAAAAGTAACAATTTTAAAAAAATAAATGGGAAAGGAGGCAATAAAAAATTACACAATATAATTTTGGAAATAAATCCAAATAAATGTTCAATAACATCAGTTAAATGACCTTTAAAACAGATACTTTAGTCAATACCTAAATAGACCAAAACAAACCAAAATAAAACAAAAAACCCAATACTGCATGAGGCTTACAAGAAGCATAATTTACAAGAGTAAACTAAATTTGAAAGTAAAATAATTACACACACATATATATACACAAATATCTATTTTAAAATTTTTATGGCCGGGCTCGGTGGCTCAGCCTGTAATCCCGTGCCTTTGGGAGGCTGAGGTGAGTGGATTGCCTGAGCCTGCGGGTTCGAGACCCGCCTGGGCAGCGAGACCTCATCTCTACAACAAATAAAAAAAAATTAGCCAGCCATGGTAGCACGCGCCTATAGTTCCAGCTACTTGGAATGCTGAGGCGGAAGGATCCCCAGAGCCCAGCAGGTCGAGGCTGCAGTGGCCGGAAGCGGCCACTGCACTCCAGTCTGGGCGACAGAGTGAGATTCCAACTCAAAAAAAAAAAAAAAAAAAAATTTTTGCTATTTATTTACTAACCAAAAGAAAGATGGTACAGTTTTATAAAAATTTTATACTTCAAGTCAAGAAATATATGCACTACGACATAATGATAAAAGTTTCAATTCCTTATTGAAATATAAAAGTTCTAAAGTTCTACATATTTATTAAACCTAGTTCAAAATAATTGAAGCAAAAAAAAAATATATCAGGTCTATAGATAGTACTGTACAAATCACCATCTCAGTGGTAGATCTGAACATGCTTCCTAAAAAAAATAGAAAAATAATTTTTAAAAAGTTAGTGTAAGAGGTTAAAATAGATGATGAAGTTTGAGCTAATATATGTATCCAGTGTAGTCTCTTTTGTTTCCATGTATGTCTGCATTAATTTGCTCATATTTGATAGACAAATAGTGTGGTAAAAATCAGTGAACATAATTTTATGTTACATAACTTATCATGAGATGATTATGCTTTACTCTACCAATTAATATAAATTTGCCATACTAAATAACAATTGCAACCTATAACAAGTTTTAGATTTTCACACTACTTGAAAGCTAACAACGTTGCCAGCCACAGTTTTAAGTAGCAGAAGACACAAGACTTATGGATCAAACACAAAGTATACATTTTACTACCCACAGCAATAACACTAACCAGAATATTAGCCTTTACTTGGACTAGTTCATCCAGTACCAATTCCCACAAGGCTATCCAAACAAGCCAGAAGATACCTGCACACACAGTGGTTTACATTAAGGGGAGAAATCCTGAGCTTGGGAAATCTGATTCTTTTATGTCCAAAGGGAGTCACTGTCTCTATCTTCCAAGGCCTTACAGAATAAAAATGTACTTGAAAAGATAATCTGAAATAAAAGCACATTAATGTCACATTCAGAAAAGTGAAGAAAAATTTGATACTCATGGATGATTGCTTCTAACAATTGCTTTCTTTGTTTTTCTACCCCATTGTCCCTATGTCTTCTGGTGAATTTGCCATGAGTCTGCTATTCTGTTAGCTCCAATAATTAATCTGATTAATGAGGAGATGGGACAAATGTTTTTACTCTGTCTCAAACAACATTTAGCTAAAGCTTCCACCAACATGACTCCATGCAGCAGTATGAGACCAAACATCAGTGTTGACTTCAATCATGGCCCCAAAAGGCATTGATTCAATCGCTGAATAAATGCCACAAACACTCAGTGTCCACCTTAGAAAGCCAGATTAATTTCTGTTTAATTTTCTGTATTGATCTTTCTACTTGGTCTAAAACCTTAATCCTTATATAGCCAGATGTGTCCATAATTTCGCAAATACAACCTTGGCCCCCAAAGAAGTCTAGGCCAGTTCTATTATCAAAAACAACCCTTTCCAATGAGTTGAGATTGATTTGAATATCTTCCATGTCATAGTTGGTATTATTAATCACATCAGCCAAATTAACGAACAAATCGTATACTACATATGCTAATTGGATAATTATCATGATAGGGATTGTACCCCATGGCGTCTGTAACAATAACAAGTCAACTATCCTGACAGCAAGCTTCCCCAGTAACCCAAGGTATCTTCAGTCACCTGAGGGTTACATATCTATAGCTGATATGGCCTTAAAAACTTTGGGTCTTTTTAAATTTTTGCTTTTTTATTTTTATGACCCATCTTTAATGCACAAAGGAATCACCATATTTTCTGGAGGGAGGCAGGTTAATACCTGACATTACCAACAAGGCTGGTATACTTTAGGGTTCCTGGTTCAGATCAAATAATTAAGTCATAAAGTAAGCAGAAAAATAAATAAATATACCAGTTTCATAGCAAAATGTCCTTGATAAAGCATTAAAAATTTTAATTTTATTAAATCTTAATCCTTGATCGTGTCTTGCTAGTATTCTTTGAGATAAAATTGAAGAACGCACAAATCATTTCTGCTACATAGTAAAACTCAAAGGTTACTTGAGAAAAGTATTTGTATGACTGAGTTGTGCATCAAGAAGACAATTTATATGAAACATCATTTTTTTCCTGAAAGAATGACTAACACTACTATGGTTATTTAGACTTGTGCTTTGGGTTTTGGCAGAGATTTTCTTTAAGATGAATGATATGTGTCTGTCATTTCTAGGGAAGCAATTGTCAATGACTGTTGCCAATGATAAAATGTGTGTGCTTCTAAGCAAAAATTAAAATTTGGGGATATTCTGACACTGAGAGCTTGACAGCTTCTCAATATACTTTCAGAAATTTCCACTGAAATTGTTGGAGATGTTGAAGAATGGGATTTTTGTGATATTATATAAGGAAACATGTCAATATTTGGAATATATACATAACTTGGTGAACCAATGCTATATTTCCAACTGATCAATTATGTTTTCTTTTGTGTACTCATTACATTCTCAAATAATGCATATGTTAATTAACTCAATTTAGCTATTGCACAGTGTATATGTATTTCAAGACAACGTGTTATATGTGGTAAATATATACAACTTTTAGTTGTCCATTAAAAGTAAATAAAAAGAAAAGACAAGAGCTCCATTTAGTCCCAATATTAAGACCAAAGTTCTGGATAATTTACAGCGTTCTCTATTTGAGGGGTTAATGGGAAAAAGTCTGTAAATCACACTCAGATGTAACTCTTTTTAAACCAGAGAACTTCAGATTAAAAAGCCAAGTTGTGCTATCCTCAGCACACCTGGCATAGAATGGTGGGACAAGGACAGGGAAATGCAACAAATAATCATACTGGGAATAAGGAAGAATCAGAAAAACGCAGCAGACACTGGTCCTTCAAAATTCTGAAATCTTGGGCAGAGACTTTAAAAGCTTGCCATTCTGGGAATGGGGACCATCTCTTTTTCAGTTTTTGATTCTGCTCCCTCTGGATAGCTTTTTTATTCATCATTCTTTTTCTTGGTGATTCTTTCTTTTCCATTATCATCTTTCGCTACAGGTGAAGTAATTGTGCCATATCATATACTCCTTGGAGACTGATCAGCTTTCTCAACCTGTTTCCTACTTTTATAATGTCGACAGCCCAATGGTTGGTTATTTTTATTCTTCAATATGTTAAGTCACAGTTTCTTATACACTCAGCTGGTGGTTCTATTGGCAATACAGCTGTCTATAAAATTTGGTAGATTTATCTATTTAATTATCTTCAGTTCTGTGTGCCATAACTGTCTTTTAATAATATAATTCTCTAATTTGCTATGTTTGTCTCTGCTTTCAGATCCTCTTTCCACTTAGGATTGTATCCATCAGGCTTTGGGAACAGCACAGGTACATTTCTAGGAAGCCAAACCCTAGCCAATTGAAAACTCCTACTAGATGCTACCTTAATTGATTCAGAGTTTTAACAATGGGTGCAGTTCTTTTGATCACTGAGGAAATTGAGAGGTTAAATAATTTGCTCAAGATCAAAAGGCTAATAAGTGACAGTCCTGGAACTTGCACCTGGGCAGTGACTCCAGAGGCTGCACAGTTAAACATTGTGCTTCAATGCTGTCTTAGTGATGGTGGTGATCATTTACTTTCCATAAAGCAGGACAGATGTGAGCTATGTGGGCTTTTTCACATGAGGTACAGCTGAGCACCACAATCTGGCAAAGAATTTACTAAAAAAGCTTTTACTTGAGATCCTTATTTGTGACTTTAGCTCAGGTATGCTACTGCTGGAATGTGACTGTTATTTTCCTTTTTAAATATCATCAGCTCCGCTGAATATATACCTATTTTTCGAATGTTAACCCTGAGTACTCCAGGGTTGTAAAATTGTTATCCTGACAGGGAAATGATTTCCCTTCACCAGGTTGCCATAAAGATCACAAAATGTGTTATGTGGTTAAGAAAAAGCAGAAGTTGTATGAGTATGCATATTTATAAGGTGGTATGAACATGCGTTGAAGTATTTGTATTAACCCACGTTTGAGGAGACATCAGCCCCTAATGTGAACTTTTCTAAATAAGCACTCAAGTCTATATTTTGTCTTCCCCACATGTGCATAAACAAGTCTAATATTACAGAACAAATTTGATAAAATTTATTGACAAAAACTAAAATCCAGTTACAATATAATGAGAGCAGCTTAATTTTTGATTTTTTAATACTCTCTTCCTTTGGGATCCACCATCTGCACCATTTCCTAGGCTATTCTTGGTGCTTCTCATCTAATTCTCCAGCAAAGAAACTACATATACTTCAAATTTTTATTCTCCTCAGTAAAATGTATTTGTCTTATTTTCCAGTTTTGTTCTCATCTAGGATATAAGTAGGAAATATATAACGTGGATACCAATGGCTAAAATGTGTTCTCTTCCAAATAATCTAATTGCATTTTTAAAAGATTTTTATAAAAAGATTTTCTAGAGTTTCTTATGCCTTAACCCAAGGTATTGAGATAAAAGAAATAGTAATTACAGTCAATTTTCATATTAATTAAATAATAACTTCAGAAAATTAGACTGAGAACTGTCCACATCATCTGATGCTGGAAGACTTCAACTCCATGTTTATGGTAATGATTGGGCTAATTAGTAGCTCTCCTAGAAATTCATCGGCTTCATTATATATAATAATATATACTACTCTTTAAACAAATAGATGAAATTATATATTTATGAAAGACAGTAATAAATTCAAAGTCATTATTTGTGTTTTCCACTGTATTTTCTTTACAAATAAGTATATAATACAAACACTGAATGATTAATTTTAGCTTTCGGCCCCTTTTAGTAGCACATACACAATAGTTGTAACATGTAAAATGAGGTATGTGAAATTAAAAATAGACATTTGGGGTATAGGAGAGGGAGGAGAGAAGAGAGAGATGCAGAGGAATTGTGTGTTAAAGAGTAATGATTGTAAGTCTGAAGTAATGAAGACTAAGTCTGAAGTAAAGACTTAGTCTTAACCAGAAGTTTTACAGGAGAAGATGCCATTTCCTTTATAAGACCAATTGTTCTGAGATCTCATGAACTATTCTGTCTTCCTCCCTTAAGTGTCATGGTCATGGAAATTGTTGCAGTAAGACTGACTAGTGATGACAACCCTGTTGAAAACTGACCTTTCCTCACTTGATTCATGGCATCTCTGAGAGGTTTTGTCATCATAACAGCAATGAATTCAGACAGATCCTCTAAAGTAGAGACTCAAAGTTTTGTTTTATTTAAGTATAACTGATTTCACACATACTGATTTCCTACAGAGAGGGGAAGGAAAGAAAAAAAGAAAAAAAAACTTTATAGATTATTTTTTCTCTAGACTCACTTTTATGCTAGAAATATTTATTTTGGAAATATTTACCTGGAATACTCATTAATGTAACAAATATTAAACCCCTATTATGTTCCCAAAGCAAAAAACCGTTAAAATAATTTAATTGGCAACATGTAAAGTGATCAACTGTCCTGCTTTATCCAAGACTTACAATTTTGGGGTTTTTGTTTTAAAGTAGAAAGAAGTAAAATTTATTATTCACCTTTCACAGATTGGAAAGGAGGCTGACACTCAGAGGCAAGCACAGAGGTTAGATTAGAAAATAAAGTTTATTAAAAAGTAAATTAGAGATAGAAAGAGAAGATTCATCTCCCCAGGATAGGGAAGGGTGGTTGAAGCCAAGAAATATGGCCTGGCCCAAGACTTACAGTTTTCAAACTGAAAGTCTCACATCCCTTAGTCCAAGTCAAACCTTACATATGGCTATCTGTACATCTTATGAACATTATTGCAGCAAAAAATGAATTTCAAATAATCTGCTTCATGCCATTACATACTTTTCAGTCATCCAGAATTGTCAGCTCATTGACTAATTATGCCTAAAGATAAATTTTTCTTAGTTTGTTTTCTACTGCTACATAAAAAATTTGCCCTAACACTTACTGTCTCATAACTTCTAAGGGTCAGAAATCAGGTATGGCTTAAGACTATTGCAGTGGAAGTCTCAATTTTTTTCTTTGCAAATGGTTGAAGCTTGCTTTCATTTCCTTGTCAAATAGTCCTCTCTAACATGGTAGTGTGCTTTATCAAAGTGGGCAAGAAAACAAGTCTTCTAGTAAAACAGAAATCACAATCGTAGGTAGCCTACTCATAGAAAGGACTTGCTGTATTATATTCATAAAAAGCAATTCATTAGGTTCAGTCTCCACTCAAGGACAGAATGACACAAAGACAGAGCTGCACAACTAGCAGGAGGTGGGAACCAAAGGAGGCCATCCTCAAGTCTGTCTGCCATATTTGGCTCTTAGAGAGTTTAAGGTAAATTAGTTGGATAGATCTAGATACAAAGACAGATATAGATATAGATGTAGATATAGATATAGATACAGATATAGACATAGACATAGATATAGATATAGATATAGACATAGACATAGATATAAATATAGGTACAAAATGTTATCAGCATTGCTCCCTTCCAGACATAATTTCCCCTCAGAAGATAAATCATGTATTTCTGAATTCTCCCACCATATACTACTTTTACCTCTTGTTGACCTTCATATGAGTTAAATAATAAAGTACTCTTGTTTTTACCTTCTAATTTTCAACATTTTGTCTTTGAGATTCATATGCATTGCTTATTCTTTTCTATTGCTGTAGAAGATTTGCTATATTAATATATCATTATTTATTGATGTATTCTATTATGTCTCAAATAATAAATATTATAATGAGTCATCTTACATTATAAGCTTTTATATCTCAATTTCCTTTGCTAAGTTTTTTCTCCACCTCCTTTTCTTCTAGTTCTTCCATATCCTCATAATATTCGTAGCCTTGATACAAAGAGGAGAGATTTATTATAAACTTATTCCCAGAAGTTGTCCCTGATTTGATGTTATCAACTTTAGAGGATTTGCACTCTATAAAATTGAAAAAAAACCTCTAGAATAATCTATGTATTTTAACAGAAGACACCTCCTAGGCGATGGGATGGGTTGCTATCTGATAAAACACATTGAATGAAACACTTTAACTCAATCTAATGTAAGTCTAAGTCTAACAAAAGATAAACTTTCAAAAACTTTCCATATGTTACTTACAGTTGAAAATAATTTCTTTGATAGAATATCAAGTGGAACTCTGTTGAGATGATAATGAGATATCAAATTCTTACTCAAACACTCTAAAGTCAGGTATGCATTCCCCGAATATACTATTGAGATCATACCGAAATAATAAAGCAAAGAGACACACATGTACTCTTGGAAACAAGATACTATTGCCCTTGAACTCTGGAGAGTGCTAAAGGGGAAGCACAAATGAACTACAAGTTCTTTAAAACTTGTTCTAAAAATTTTAAGCCCTTCATTAAATTCCTCCAAAGCTTATTAGTGTGTTAAATGTATTTTTGTTGGTGTTTATTTTTAATTTATTTTAGAGATGTGCAGTATTTGCTACATAAGTAAACTATATAAAGGTGAGACTTCTAGCAAGTCCCTTCTCCCAAGTAGTGGGCATGGTACCCAGTAGATGATTGTGTGCCCTTTATCACTTCTCCCTCCCTCCCTCCCTCCTTTAACAGTGCCAACTACCACATGTTCTCGCTCATAAGTGGGCACTAAACATTATGCACGTGGGCACAAAAGTGGGAAAAACAGACACTGGGCACTAGTATGTTGAATGAATTAAAGAAACTTCAAAATTATTTCTCTTAAAAATAATGAACATGTTTTCTAAGTTCTCCCAATTAGAATTCATAATTCTGAGTGAACCTACATCAACCAAATTCAGCATTTCTCATTCGTGCTTGGAGAGGCTACCCACTTTTATCCTAAAACTCATACCATGTGCACTGATTTTCTGAAAAACAAACTGAATATCCAGTTATGGGTGTGTGACTTTCCTGTTTACACATCTGGAATTTCCTATGTGTTGAAATCCCTGCTTTACTTTTAGTTTTGGACAGCGACCATATCTTCCAAATAATTTCAACCAACATGATGTGTTGGGGAGGAGAGGAGGGCACTCCCCTCAGTGATGTGCCACGAGGAAATTTCAACACTTTCACAATCTAGCTTATTCTAAATAAACAAAAAATGGAAGTGGTTCATGCATAATAAATCCCTGCTGGGCTATGCTGTGTTTTCATGACTAATTTCTTTTGCTAACCACAGCTTCACAGCCTATGACCTTTAAGCGGCAGGCATTCTTTATAAAAACATGGGCTCACTGTTAGGGTTGTGCTTTTTCTTACCCACGAACTCCCTAGTGACTTGTTAACTGTCCAAACAGAAATGTCTTCAAACGAGTTAAAGAAAATGCACTCATAGGATTTTTTTGGAATGATTAAAGAAAACTTCTGATGATAAAGTCAAAATCTGAAACAATAATAATAACTGATTTTACACATTTAATTTTTCTTCACAGAAACAACAGCTCTCTCGCAGGGGCATTTCCTCAACATTTCCTCATGATTGAGCAGAATGGTAAACCATCTCAGCTGACATTTTCAGTGACTTGCTTAAGGCTAACAGGGAACTAAGTAGGTCCTAGAATCTGGCATTCTTCTACCTCTTATCTGTCTATGATTCCATGACTCCGTAATGCTGGCTTCAGATCTCTTTGTCAAAAATACTTGTCTAATATTTTCTGCTCACTTTATTTTCTGTTAGCTCCAATGGCTATTATGGATGCCTCTTTAATTTGTTGGATCTCATAGGAGAAATATTTCTTTTTTTCAGGTGAAATCTACTTACATAGATAACAGAAGTTTCAGGAATCATCATCGCTGAGTTTCTCTCATCGAGCAATTAGTCCAATAACAGAACTGAGGTTGTTCTCAAGTTTCAAGTCAATCTCTTGAAATGTTCAATTTACCGTTCTCCCTCAACATTCTCCATAGTCAGGGACATATTCTTTTCAAAAGATGCTTAATGATATAAAAGTTGTTTTATATGAAAATGCAGAAGGAAAATCAACCATTAGATGTGTAAAGATATATATTATTTTATAAATTTAGTTCTTCAAATTATTTTAAAAGAGGAATTTCTTCTAAAACATACTTACTGATTATCTTCTCTGGGGCAAATGGTATTCTATGCCCTGAAGATACAACAGTTAAAAAAGGACAAAAATTCCTGCTTTCAGAGAACTTTACATCTTGCAAGGAAAGAAAATAACACAAATAATCTAAAATAAATAAATATATAAATATGGCACTAATGTCTCTGAAGGAAAACTAAAGCAGAAATGGGGCTATAGATTGTTAGAGGATGTGGCACAGCAGTTTCAAACAGGGAGGCCAGGGAGACATCACAGTGAAGCAGGGGTCTGAAAATAAAAAGAATACTATGTAAACATCTAGGAAGGAGCATTCTAAGTTTAAGCAAAAGCAAGTTAAATGTCTTGAAGTGCCAAGCCTGATGGTTTGAGGTAGAGCAAATGAGGCCAGGGCAGCTGGAGTAAGTAGGTGACAGGAAGACCACAAAAGAGGCTGAGAAGTGATGGTGGCTTAGATGAGACCATGGGGGTGGTGAGATGGGCATGGTATGATTATGTATACTTTGAAGTTTTACTTGACAGAACTTGCTGACAATTAGATGAAAGCTATGAGAGAAAGAGAATAATTCAGAATGACCATGGTTTAGTTAAAGGACCTGGATTATTTGCCTGCACAAATCATGAGTAAAATACAGTTGAGTCTGGCTCTCTGCATATCTTTATTATCTCACTGGTTTTCTGGAAATTCTAACTGAAGGTATCAGAAAAAATTAATAATCAAATGAAATGAGTTACTTGGCATTATATAATTTTCCCTTTATCTTTCAAGATATTTTACCATTAGAGTTGTTTATCTTTTCTTCTCTGCTTTGAAATTTTTTCTCTCTATTAACTTTTCAAATTCTTTATTTAAAATTTCCATTGTTTGTTATTATCCTTTTAAACTTTTCTTAATTGAATTGCCATTTTTGTGACTGAATTAGGACATACTTTTCAAAATATGCCAGTTAAGGTTAAACCAGAATAATCACTATGTGTAGCTGGCATTATACTCACTTTCAATATTTATTCCTTGTTATTCACATTCACATTTTGTGGTGAATAATATACTTTCTTTAATACAAGGATTGGAAAATTAAGTCAAATTAATGCATCAAGACTATGACTTATTAAATTGTAAAATAATGTGGGAAAATATGCTAGAGAGATCTTTTAAGTCTATGCAATCAGTATAGAAAACTCATACTATCCTGTTAACCTCTTAGGCAGAAAAATTTTGTCCTCCAAGTAGAAGAAAGAGCATGGTAATTTAATTGATTTTGCACTTTAGTTTGTTGGTAAGGTGAATAGCTTTAAGTCTAACAAAATTTCATTTTAGACATAAGTAATACCCTATATCACTTTCACCAATTGGTGTATAAATCATATATTCTCTTGGCAGCCTTTCATTTCTGTTGTGATTTACAACCACGTTTAGTGAAAACAGTGCTCATAATCATATCTAACTGACTTGATCCCAGTTTCACAATTTTCTGGTGGTGTGATCTTAAACAAATGTTGTGCCTTCTTTATGTCTTATTTTCTCCTTATTAAAATAGAGAAAAAACTGTTTCACAGTTTTGTAGTGGAGAATAAATAAGATCGTTTATGTAAAAGCCCTTGGAAAGTTTGTTATCATTAAACTATTAAAATTTTACATTGAATTCTCCCTTGAGACTTGAAAAATTAATTCTGTGAAGTTATATTAGATTCTGATGTTTCCAGCATCCAGCATAATTACAGCTTTGGCCCGATTTCCTTCTCCAGGTAGAGTAGTAGTTTTTCGCTGGCTACTTTACTTGTCAAGGGTAAAAGTCCCAGACAAACCTTTGCCTTAGTGAGATTGGGCTTTCAGTTCCCTCCAAGAAAACAAATTTCCAGGCAGGAAATAACACTTAAGCTCAATTCGTTTCCTTCAAAATTTATCTACCTGAAACTTCTGCTATCTCTGTCCTCTAGAGGAATTAGGTCCAGTCAGAGTAAGGTGACTTTTGTAGGTTGATTCGTCTCTCCAAAATCCATTTCTCTAATAACTCCCAAATGTAGTCACAAACACTAGCAGTTCTCAGATTGTGTCAACATAAATTTAGTGTCATCAGTCGTGTTTAAGTAGAAAGGAAATAATTTACTACTAATTAGAATCTGGCAGTGTTTAGAAATAATTTATTTTTATTTCTAAACAAATAGCAAATTTCTTATTTGTTCTCCTTAATCGGAGGAAAAAGGTCGTTCTCAAATGCAATGTACAAATTATTTTTATCTATATATGTACATTGTGATGGAAAAATAATGAAAATCATTTGTTTAGAACAAATGGTGTTTAAATGCTATTTCTAAAAATTTTGTAAGTCAAAATTTAAATTTTTCAAAATAAATTTTTAAAAATGTTTCCGTAATGTTTATTTCTGGGGGCACCTCAGGACAGCCAGATATAAGTGAGACCTGAATATTTTTGTGATGAAATGAGTACTAGGAGAACAGGAAAGACAGCGCTGACTTTCTCCTCTGCAGGCTGGGTGAATGCCAGCTGTGGTTAGACAAAAAAGCAGAGAACGGGAAGCAGAGAGAGAACAAGGATTTGCAGGACTCCTTCAATTTCAAAACACTTTTAGAAAATCGTCATCTATACTGTCTGTCTCCGATGTCTCTCCTACTATTGTCTCTTAAAACTATCCTAATTTGATTTACACCAGTGTTTCACTCAAACTGTCTTTGAAGAGATTGATGATTTCTATGTTGGTAAATCCAGTGGTCAATTCTCTGTCCTCTTCATATATCCTCTGTAAACAGCATTTGATAAAGTACTTGAAAATCTTTCTCCACTGAGCTTTTGATACACAACACTAACCTGGTTTCCCTCTACTCCTCTCTTCTCCCCAGAGCTCTCTATTTCTCTTCTTCTTCACAATCGGCAAAGGTCAATATACCACAGGATCCAGACTTTGAAAAGCAACTGTTATCGGTCTTCATTCACTCATTAGGTAACTTCATCTAGTCTCGTGTCTTTAAATATTGTCCATAGGCCTGTAAATCTCCAATATATCCTGTTTACTTCCTCTTCTGCATTCTAGACTCAGATATCCAGCTGCTGACTTTACATTTCCACGTTGATGTCTGATAGGTATCTCAAACTTATTATAACCCCAAAGAAAAACAAACCTCTAGTCATTCCTCCAAATATGTTCCTCCTGAATTTCTTCTTCATCTCAATAAATAACTCTATGCTTCTCATGATTAGCTTAAACCCAAAACAATGGTATCATTTTTACTTTCTCTTTCTGGCATCAGACTTCACGTCTGAAATGAGAGTTTGAAGACAATGAATAGCATCTTTTGCTCCATTGTATACAAGGGTAGAGAGTGATTTTTCGGGTGCAGCCATCTCTTGGAAATGTAAGCCAGCCAGGAAAATACAGGAAAAAAGATCATCTCAAGGCCACCATGTAGCAAGTCATGGGTATTAGCTTTTGATATACAACACTAACCTGGTTTCCCTCTACTCCACTCTTCTCCCCAGAGCTCTCTATTTCTCCTCTTTTTCACAATCGGCAAAGGTTAATATACCACAGGATTCAGTCTTTGAAAAGACTGGATATATTATATACTAGGCAAATTATTTTTCCCTTGTAAATAAGGACACATTTAAGGAGACAAAAAAATGCAGTATGTGTTCCATATATTCTATTTTTTAAATAATTCTAAAAATTACTCAAAAAACTTTAGGACTCTAGATGGTGAAAGGGCTTAAGCAGAGAGAAAATCTCAACTATGAATTTTTTTCTATGCTATCTGCCTATCTACACATAAACAGTTGTAGCTAAAGGACACTTTATAAACTCAAAATAGTAGGAATTGCCTCAGAAACAATTTGTTAACTTATGCAAAAAAAGAATCAGGCTTTTGCTGAATATTCTTCTACTTTTAAAATTCAATTTACTCTTTACAGAAACAAGTCTTTTAAGATATATATTAAGTATGTTACTTTTTAAATTTCTAAATGTTAACTCATAGCTAGAATTTGACATTAGTTGCCATGGTCTAAGCTCTCTACAGGTAATATCTCTTTTAGTCTTGACAATAAATCCATGCCATGGTTATTCCAATTTACAGATTAAAAAAAAGAAAAAAACAACTAAAGCTCAAAGAGGTTAACTTGCTTGAGTCACACAAAGAGTAAGTAAAGGTGCTAGGATTTTAGCAGAAGCACAGTAACATTAGACTCAGCCCTTAATAATTTTAAGCTATGCTTTAAAAACATACATAACTAATAATAGGTGATCCAAAAGTATATGGTGCATGTTAAATGCACAGTGCATTTATCAAATTTTCAAAAAAATATTAATCCACATCTTTACCATTTATTTATTCAATAAATAAAAGTCCTATGAAAGTAGAAAATGCCTCAGCTCAGTGCTGAATGCTTTAGGGTCTATTAAAGGATCTGGCAAAAACTGGAACTAAATGAATATTTGTTGACTACATAAAAACACAGCGTGTTGGGCCTAGAAACTAAAAAAATAAAAAAAAAATTTTTTCCGCTAAGAACTAAAATCTTTGTTAAATTGACTATGTGACCAATATAAGTAAGATGTCAATTATATTGTTCATTATTGCCATGACTAGAACAAGTGCTATTGCATTGTCTCCTGGCATTATTTTCATTAATCCTGTTTACATTACAAACTGCTCACTATCAGATCAATCTCTCTTGGCCATCCTTTTGCCATTAAACTTCAAAATCAACCTACTGACATATCAGATTCAAGTATATCAAAGAATTGTCGTTTGTAGACATATGTTAAAGTCATAAATGAATCAGAGCACAAAGAGATGTTTGTGTCCACATGGGGGGAGGGAGAGAGAGAGAATATATCAATAATATCCTCAATGTTTCAGAGTCAGTTATGGAGATAAAAGAATAAAAATAGCAACTTATAGTAAAAAACTGTAGGTAAAAATTATAGTAAAACTATAAGTGGAGTCCCATTTAAAAGCAATTATTTTGCCCTCTTGGAAAAAAAATCAATTTTTGGAAAGAAAGTAGTGTTGGTCTGTATTTTAATTCTGCTTAGCCAATCATCTTTTCACTATTATCATAAAATTACATCCAGCAAATCCAAATATTCTCAACTTCTATCAGTGCACTAGACCAGTTGCCAAGCATTGCCTAAAATAGCATACCAAGAAAATGCAAGTGTCTTTGTGCTATTCTCAAAGTTGCTTAGAACTAGTGAGTTAACATTTTGGCCATCTGCACTTTTCAACTGTTTTCAACTGAAATAAGTCGATTAGGATGCACTGATGTAGATTTTGCATGGCCTCGTTCTTCATATCATAATTTTTACTACAAATGTCTTATTTATGAAGTATCTGTAGACTTTATAGATATACCATCTCTATGGACATTCATAACCAAATTATAATAAAAGTATAAATATTTTATTTCCTTGAAGCTTGTTATTTAAAAGTTTTTTTGTGTATATTTTCTTCACTTACAAAGAAAGCATGTCTTTCTTAGAGTTCTGAACCTTCTGTGTAATCTAATGATGCAAATGAAATTTACTAAAATAAATAGGTTTTGCATACCAGGGTGAAGAGCCAGAACAAAATGCAGGCCTTAGAAATCATATTCTAGAATTGGATCTTTGAATCTTAGACCACTTAGTAATATCAAACATGTGAAACCTAGATCAGAGTTATGTAGAAGTAAATTTTATGAAAAAGGGTTTCTGTGAGCTACATTTCCTTCTCTACCCAAGTGGTTATTTGCCAGCTTTCTCACATGACACCTGGTGGGAGGCGGGTTTGAAGACTATCTGACCCAAGAAATTTTGAAGATAAAGAAAGCAGACCAAGGCTATGGTTTCAGAGCCAGGACAATTGCTGAAGGATTGAAATCAGAGAATTGAAATCAGGATTGAAATCAGAAATCAAAAGATGTGTGATTATTTCCTGTAAAACAGAAATGGGTCATGCACTAGAGGGTGCTGGTGGTGGTGTGAAATTTTCTTGGGTCCTTTGGCCAATAGAGTAGCTCAAATACAATGGAAAAGAGATCCAAGCAGCAAGAAAACAGAGGAATACAAGAGTTTTGGAGGCTTCACAGGGATTTGAAAACCACCTTCTGAAATACTTATCTCTCTGCCTCAATGAAACTACAGATGGAGAACCTCGGGAGAATCTCTAAAGAACATGTGAAGTCTTCCACTGGAAAAATAAGATGATTTTAAACATTTTTCAGGCCCAGCACCAGTTTATAATAGGACCAGTCAGTCATCAGCAAGTAAAATTTTTATCTCCTTGAGTCTTTTCTCTTCAATACAGAAGTAGGTGGAATTGAAAAAAGAGTCACATCCTTCTTTTTCCAAATGCTGGCAAGGTGAAAAAGAAGTCTTCCTTTATGATGAAAATCATTTTAAATTTGTAATTCAACATTCTTCTTTCACTAAAAGTAATTACAGGAATCTTGGTTATCAAAAAATAAACAAAATGTCAAGAGGCCTTTCCAAATTTCATCCACTGGCACAGGAAGAGATGTGTCAATTAAATTTCAAAGAGAAAAGGAGACACAAAACTAAAGTTACTGTTGATTGCAATTTATATATTATACATCATACTTCCACAAGATTTATGCATATATATACGTTAAATATATCTCCTTCCTGACTGTGACCATTATAAAAATCTGACAATATAATCTAGAATAACATAAAGCCAATAGCTAAAACCTAAAAGATGATACTTTAACTTCAAACATTACTTAACTGTAATTTTTATGTTTGTTTGTTTTAAAATCTTGAAAATTTCTAGTTAAATGAAGAAAAGCAATCTTAGCTCCTAATGTGACTTGCTTGCATTTACCTAAATTTTTAAATGAGCCCAAGGTTTTTGTTTAGTTTTTGTTTGTTTTTGGAATCTAGAGAATAAAGTGAAAATATTCTAGGGAAGAACATAACTATTGCTGTATTCAGTAATTAGTAAATACTAGTTGCATGCAAGATTTAAAGAACTGAAATTTTTGGAAGGTGCTATAATGATTTGATGCTTTTTCAAAATACAATTTGTTGTACATACCTATTTTAGCATACTTTTAAGACATTTTATCTTATGTACATACAGGGTGTATGTACATAAGATAAAATGAATACACATTTTAAGAGATGTTATCTATATATTACTTTTCAAAGTTGACTTATGGTAGCAATGTGTAGTATGATGTTTGCTCAACTATGCTTCTGCCATTTTCTTTGACGGTCCTGTCACATGGTGACATTGACATTCATTTAATTAACTTCGTCTTTTGAGGAAACGTTGAACTTAAAATGTGTATACTTTTTTTGGTACCTCGTATGCTATTAAATGCTGTTAAAATGAGTATTACCAAGCTGGGCTCGGTGGCTCAGCCTGTAATCCCGCGCCTTTGGGAGGCTGAGGTGAGTGGATTGCCTGAGCCTGCGGGTTCGAGACCCGCCTGGGCAGCGAGACCTCATCTCCATAATAAATCAAAAAATCAGCCGGGCGTGGTAGTTCATGCCTGTAATTCCGGCTACTTGGTAGGCTGAGGCAGAAGGATGGCCGGAGCCCAGCAGGTCGAGGCTGCGGTGGCCAGGAGCGGCCACTGCACTCCAGTCTGGGCGACAGAGTGAGACTCCAACTCAAAAAAAAAAGAAAAAAAAAATGAATATTACCTAGCTAGCAAATATTCATAGTCCTATTTCTTATTGAATCTTCTGTAAATGTTCTTACAAACCAGTGGAAGAAATTTTTTTAAATTAAACAAGTATGTATATGAGGCTACATTTTACCACTTAATGGCTTTGACTTTGAATTTCAGTTTATTGATCAGTAAAATAATAGGAAAAATAATTTTAATCCTTTAGAATTCCAGAATCCCGGATTGTAACACAATGTATAAGCCTCTTTGTTAATAAATGAGAAATTAAAATATTTTTAAATGTTCTTAAACTTTCTATACCAATCTCTCTTCTTTTTTAAGATAAGAAACAAAATAGCAGAAACTGGCTATTTTAAAACAAGTACATTATAAACTGATGTTTCTCCCTGTGTTATGCAGACCTCTTTTTTAGGATTTTTTAAAGCTTATTTTTACTTAGATTTATGTTTAAGAAACTCATGTGGTCACATCCAAGTCTTTCATTCTCTTTTTTCTTCCTTCACTACAGTATTATTTTTTTAAACAATGGTCTCTCTGCTTTTTACCATTAAAAGGCATATATATGAAGTATCAAATTTATGAAATCATTTCAAGTTTACTCCATCACTGAAAAAAGATAGGGGATAGTGTTGTTTACTTACGGTTTTTCTCGTTTATGAGGCAAAATCAGATATTCTGTCATTCATAGTGCACAGGTGCCTAGATAGATAATGAAACTTCTTTTACTCACTGCACATTCCCAAGGGGCTGAGTTTCATCTACTTCACATTATTGTATATCCCTGCCACGTGGAGAATTTACATGTTAACTTTAAAGGGGTCTGAAATGGTACTTTGGAGTTACAAAGGGGAAAGGAATTGGATCAACATTCCCCAATAAATAAGTGATTTCCTGGCATTTAACCCTGAGTTATTTTAATTTATCCATTTAAAATTGCCTATGTACACTGAAGGTAGATGGTCAAAATTAAATTTGATTTCCTAGAACAGTGTCCTCTAGGTGAATCTATAAGTCACTAACATTTTTATATTTACTGATTTAATAAGTCTTGTTTCCTTACTAACTCTAGCACTATCGTGAATAAACTTTCTACAGAATTTGCCCTCCAAATTTTATAATATTTTGTTAATAATTATATATATATATATATATATATATATATATATATATATATCATAATCACCAAACAATGGAAGAAATGCCTTCCAATTCAATAGCTTATTGTTGGCAGATTTATTTGATTAGTGCTAAAAACTAGCCAGGAACTTTAGGCTTATGGTATTGTGTTTGGTGGGGAGGATTAGAGTGTTAGACTACTAAAATATAATAACATTCCCTAGAGAAATATAGCAAATATCAAAATAATTATTTTACTTATTTATGTATACACAATTTTTTTTCAAAAATTTCTAAAATAGTTTAAAAGATGATATTTCATTGTGGTTAGCAAAGCTAAATTATGTAGACCTGGCATCAAAACCTCATTCAACTTTTTTTTTTTTTTTTTGAGTTGAAGTCTCACTCTGTCGCCCAGACTGGAGTGCAGTGGCCGCTCCTGGCCACCGCAGCCTCGACCTGCTGGGCTCCGGCGATCCTTCCGCCTCAGCCTTCCAAGTAGCTGGAATTACAGGCATGTGCTACCACGCCCGGCTGATTTTTTGATTTATTGTAGAGATGAGGTCTTGCTGCCCAGGCGGGTCTCGAACCTGCGGGCTCAAGCAATCACTCACCTCAGCCTCCCAAAGGTGCGGGATTACAGGCTGAGCCACCGACCCCAGCTTCATTCAACTATTATTTAATCTGATTCTATGCTTCTCATCTTGAAATGAGACCTTACTATTTATTTCATTGTTTATGGGGAATTTTAATTGAATTTAGAGCATTAGAAAGTTTAAGACTGGTTCAACTGTGTTCAATAAATAAGAGCTATAATCATGTAATGTTTGTTATTCATTAAGATTGTATATATTAGAAATGTGTTCAATTTAAAAAGTAACAATATTGCATATGTAAAAATTTAGTTGAACTTTAGGCAAATATTGAGAAGAGTATTGATTATCAAACAAATGAGACAAATTAATAAAACGGCACAATTTCTATACACCAGGCAGTGAAACAAATAAAAAGTACAAAATCTTCACAATATCCACAAAAAAATTAAATGCCATGCATCTTCCTAACCAGAGAAGGGAAAGATCTTTACAACAAGAACTACAAAACACTGCTCAAATAAATCAAAGAGGACACAAATAAATGGAAAAACATTCCATGCTCATGGACTGGAAGAATCAATATTGTCAAGATGTTCATTCTACCCAAAACAATCTACAGATTCAATGCAATACCCATTAAACTTCCAACACCATTATTCTCAGACCTGGAAATGACAATACAGAAATTGATATGGGGACAGCAAAGAGCATGAGTAGCAAAACAATCCTCAGCAAAAGGCATAAAGTGGAAGGTATTTAAACTTTACTATAAGTCTACAACAATCAAAACAGCCAGGTATTGGTACAAGAATAGGCATATAGACCAAAGGAACAGGACAGAGATTCTGGAAGCAGTAACTTGGTCTCTCAGCCAACTCATCTTTGACAAAGCCATCAATAACAACCACTTGAGACAGGAGACCATATTTAGCAAATGGTGCTGGAAAATTGGCTGACCACATGCAGAAGAAAGAAACAGGACTCCTACCTATCACCATATACAAAAATCAGCTCTATGTGGATCAAAGACTTAAATGTAAAGCCTCAAACTGTAAGAATCTTAGAAGAAAACGCAGGAGATATCCTTATGCACATTGGAGTAGAAAACCAATTATTGATAAAAAATACCCAAAAGCATATGCTATAAACTATAAGGTAGATAAGTGGGACCTCATTAAACTGAAAACCTTTTGCACAGCAAAAGAAACCATCAAGATAGTGGAGAGACAACCCACAGAATGGGGAAAAAAATTGCTAAGTGTGTATCCCGCAAAGCCTAACTTCCAGGGCCTACAAGTTACTCAACGAGCCAAAAGGAAAAAAATCAAACATCCATATTAAAAATGGTCGGAAGACAAGAATAGACACTTCTCTAAAGAAGACATATGTACAGTCAACAGATACATGAAAAAATGCTCAGCATCCTTAATGATCAGAGAAACGCAAATCAAAACCACACTGAGATACCACTTTACCCCAGTAAGAATGACCATCATTAATAAATCAAAAAACAATAGATGCTAGCATGGGTGTGGAGAAAAGGGGACACTTCTACACTGTTGGTGGGAGTGCAAACTAGTTCAGTCTCTATGGAAAATAGTGTGGCAATGTCTAGAGGAACTGGAAATTGACCTACCATACTATCCAGCAATTCCTTTCCTAGGAATATACCCAAAGGAACACAAAAAATTTGTTTTTTTAAATAAGACACCTGCACATGCATGTTTATTGCCACACTATTCAAAATAGCAAAAACAAGGAACCAACCTTATGCCTACTGGAAGTAGACTGGATAAAGAAAATGTGGTACATATACACAATAGAATATTATACAGCCGTAACAAAGGACAAAATCATGGACTTCTCAGCAAAGTGGGTGGGGCTGTAGATAATAATTCTTAGCGATCTATCCCAGAATCAAAGAACCGAATACCACATGTTCTCACTCATAAGTAGGACCTGAACATTAATCACAAAAGCACAAAGAAGGAATCAGCAGTCATAGGACACTACCAGGGAAGGGAGGTAGTGGAGGGAACACATAAAAACACAAAAAGTACCTGTTCCTAAACAGAGGAAGTAAGGACCAGTTGGAGGCCCAAATATCACCGGCACATGCATTACTTTTGTACCTAATCCTGCCTTGTATCCCACATCATTATAATAAAATAAAGTTTAAAAAAATTGCACAAATGAGAATAATTAAATGACATATTGATAATTTTAACTATATAGAAATTAATATTTTGTAGGTAAAAGTATTTCAAACAGAAGAAAATCAAAACCACTAACCAGAAAAAATAATTTGCTCAATTCATTTCAAACAATAAATTCCTATGTTCTCTGAAACATAGGAATTTTGTGTTTTCTCTAAAAACACAAAACACACAAAAAAAGACAAAAGTTACCATTTTACAAATAAGTGAAAGGTGTTGGGAAAACTGACTAACACATGCAGATGATTGAAACAGTACCCCTACCTATCAGCATACATAAAAATCAATTCTAAATGGATCAAAGATCTAAACGTAAAACTTCATACTATAAGAATCTCAGAAAACACAGAAGTCACCTTCATGAAAATTGGAATAGGTGACAAATTCCTGATCAAAACCTCAAATGCCCTAGGCATAAGAGATAAGATAGACAAGTGGAACCTCATCAAACTGAAAAGCTTCTGCAAAGCATAAGAAACTATCTAGAAAGCAGAGAGACAGTGCACAGAATGGGAATAAAAAAACATTTGCCAACTATACATCTGAAGAAGGCCTAACATTCAGGATCTACAAGGAACTCTAACAAGCCAAAAGGAAAAAAGCAAACAGCCCCATTAAAAAGTGGGCAAAGATATGAATTGACAATTCTCAAAAGAAGACATATAAGCAGTCAACGGATACATTAAAAAATGCTCAATTTCAGTAATCAACAAATAAATGCAAATCAAAACCACATTGAGATACCACCTTACCCCAGTCAGAATAACCATCATTAATAATTCAAAAAACATAGCCAGGCTCAGTGGCTCAGCCTGTGTCCCGCGCCTTTGGGAGGCTGAGGTGAGTGGATTGCCTGAGCCCGCGGGTTCAAGACGCGCCTGGGCAACGAGACTTCATCTCTACAATAAATCAAAAAATCGGCCGGGCGTGGTAGCGCACGCCTGTAATTCCGGCTACTTGGAATGCTGAGGCGGAAGGATCGCTGGAGCCCAGCAGGTGGAGGCTGCAGTGTCCGGGAGCAGCCACTGCACTCCAGTCTGGGCGACAGAGTGAGACTCCAACTCAAAATAATAATAATAATAATAATTCAAAAAACCACAAATGCTGACAAGGATGTGAAGAAAAATGAATGGTTCTACATTGTTGGCGTGAGTGCAAGTTAGTACAACCTCTGTGGAAAACAGTGTGATGATTTCTAAAAGATCTAAAAATCAACCTTCCATACAATTCCCCCTTCTGGGAATATGCCAGGAGGAATGCCAAATCATTCTATGAAAACATATCTGCACATGCATGTTTATTGCAATATTATTCACAGTAGTAAAAACACAGAACCAGCAATGCTGCCCATCGAAAGACTGAATAAAAAAAAGTGATACATATACACAATGGAGTATTATACAGCCATAAAGAAGGACAAAATTATGAACTTTGTAGCAACTTGAATGCATTTAGAGTCTATAATACTCAGTGATCTATCACAGAAACAAAGAACCAAGTACCACATGTTCTCACTCATAAGTGGACTTTGAATATTAATCTTAATATTATAAGAAAAGATTGGCAGTAGTGGGACACTGCCAGGGAATGGAAGGGGAGATACAATATCAATAAGCATTCCTGATCTCAAACCAGGTAAAGTAGGGAGCAAAGTGATGCCTAAACTTAACTTGTGTGATGACCACATATCTTCCTAATCCTGAATTGTACCCCACAGCCTTAAAATAAATAAAAGTTTAAATAAAAGCAGGAGCCGGGCTCAGTGGCCCAGCCTGTAATTCCGCGCCTTTGGAAGGCTGAGGTGAGTGGATTGCCTGAGCCTGCGGGTTTGAGACCCGCCTGGGCAACTTGGTGAAGACTTCATCTCTACAATAAATAAAAAATGAGCTGGGCATGGTAGCGTGCACCTGTAGTTCCAGCTACTTGGAAGGCTGAGGCAGAAGGATCACCGGAGCACAGCAGGTAGAGGCTGCGGTGGCCAGGAGCGGCCACTGCACTCCAGGCCACTGCACTCCAGTCTGGGTGACAGAGTGAGACTCCAACTCAAACAAAAACAAAAACAAAAACAAAAAACAAAAAGAGTGAAAGACACTAACATCTCAAAACAACTACAAAGTCTATTGATATATGAAAAAATATAATAAAAATTCAAATAGAAAAACATTTTACTTGTGTTATATTCATAAAATTGTTGAGAGATTACCAAGGATGCAAAGATTCTCCTTCTACATTTGCCAGTGAGGGAATAACTTAGAAGGAAAAGTCTCTCAAACAACAACAACAACCACATTCACAACCAATTGTGAAGTGTGCCAAAAGCCATAAAAATGCCATTGATCTAACAATTCTAATTCCAGGCACTTATGCTTAGGCAATGCCCAATAATTTGAATACTCTGTACATTATTGCTTACAATTACCATTAAAGAATAAAGCTGTTGATTGATATTTATTTTCATGAAAATATATAAATGTTATACTGTTTATTTTTAAATGATCAAAAATGCATTCAGAGTGATTTCCTTATAGGAAATGAGACATTGCATATATACACACATAAATACTAATGGGAGCAATTCATCTGTCTATATAACAGGTTTTTATCTAAAAATAATGATTTCTGGGTGATAACATGACTTTAATTTTTTTATTTATTGTATTTTCTTCTTGTTTTAGTAAGCCTGGTGAGCAAAAAGAAAACAAGGTCCAAATAAATAAAGCAAAAATATAATCAACTAATTCATATCATGACGTCTAAACAGCTGAGAACTGGCCATCCTTGGTATTGTATGGAGCCACTTTTTCTGTTTACTAACATGAAAGGTAGCATAGTCTTATCCATTGGAAAATGTTGGTGAGACAATTTTAGGTTAAAGGATCTAATAAATCTATCTATATCCCTTCATAATTACAAACACATATAAATCCTTTGCCTACTGCTTTCCTGTACAAAGAGATTATATAAAATATAATGCATGCCCAACAGGTCTTTCAATACCCTTGAATTTACAAAAGTTGTTTTTCCTTTGTATGTGACATTTAAAGAAGCTGTGATTTGTGATACTGCTTCTTTGCTTCAAGAGGGCCCCTCATGTGTATACCCACTTCTACTTTTGCACTCCTAAGTTGATGAATTGACTGCTCAATTTCCAGCATCCCACTGGTTTCTAAAAAAAAAAAAAGTTAAGACTGGTGTCTTCTTGTAGCATTCCTTTTGAACCTCTGGAATCTTCTTGCCCAAAATTGTTTTTGTAAATATTTATTTAATATGCCAATAGCAGGTCTTTTTCATTTTACTACTTTCTTGTTTTCTTGCTTGGTAAATTGGTTAGATTATATGGCTACATATTGGGTTAACCTTTTTGGTATTTAATGTTGACATATGACTCATAGTTGGCTTGGTTTTTAAAAGACATGCACAATATATGCAAGGGCTATATTGAAAGGGTTATATAGTATGACATAGTAACAATAGAAAAATGGAAAAGAGTTACATAGCATGACATAAAAAGAAAAAATAATATTTGTTGAGATACAAAATAAAGTAGAATCATATTGGTGATAATACATCTTAACAGAAGGACATACCAATCAATGTTTTCAATTATACAAAATTCTTCCATCTGGTACAATTCTGGCAAGAAAATAAATACTAAGGTGGAGAACTGAATCTCATTTTACCGAGTTAATAATAATAATAAAGTAGAGTGAAAAAAACTATTCTTGTGTGCTAATTTATCTTGCAATAACATACAGCTGGGTTTTATCTTTTATTGTCTATTATTAAAGATTTATTTTTTTAAACTTTGATCATGTAGTTTTCCTACATCTGGTTCTGTTTGACACTTGCTATAGAGAGTGTTTGAAAGGTCAGGTGAACATTAATATCCAAAAGAAAGTAGATCTTTAATAATATATACTATTATTTAGTATATTATTTATGCAAAATATAATTGCTGTTTCCATGGCCTTAAAAATGTCTGTCAGTATGATATAAAATAGCATACACTGGTTAAACTTACATTACTTTAATTCTGGATTTCATTTTTGTTTTCTTGATTCTTGCTTTTCAATCTTCTCTCTCTCTCTCTCTCTCTCTCTCTCTCTCTCTCTCTCTCTATATATATATATATATATATATATATATATATATATATATATATTCAAGTTCTGTTAGTACTTGTTGGAAAGCAGTATAATTAGAGGTTAAGATCAGATTTTTTTAAATCTGTGACCTTGTGCAAGTAGCTAAACTTCTCATTGACCCAGTTAACTTAGTTGAAAAATAGTTTTAAACATAGCAGTTACTTCATGGGGTGATTCTAAGGATTTAAAGAGAGAATGTGGCCAGGTGCAGTGACTCATGCCTATAATACCAGCACTTTGGGAGGTCAAGGTAGGAGGATCTCTTGAACCCATGAGTTCGAGGCCAGCCTGGGTAACATAGCAAGGCCTCATCTCTACCAAAAAAAAAGTTAGCTGGGTGTAATGGCAGGGACCTGTAATCTCAGCTACTCAGAGGGCTGAGGCAGAAGGATCACCTGCACCTAGAAGGTCAAAGCTGCGGTGATCCGTGATTGTGCCACAGCACTTCAGCCTGGGCAACAGAGTGAGACCCCAACTCAATAAATCAAATAAATAAAATAAGAGTTCATTACAATGCCAGGTTGATAGAGTAAGCTCCTCTTCCATCTACCTACCCTAGATGTCCATTTAATATAATTGTGACAACATGGATGAATGGAGGACATTATGCTAAGTGAAATGAGCCAGGCACCGAAAGACAAATACTGCATGATCTCAGTTATATGTGGAATCTAAAGAAGTTGAACTCATGGGATCAGAGATAGAATGACGGTTTCCAGAAGTGAGGGTTGGAAAAAATGGAATAAAGTTGTTCAAAGAGTACAAAGTTTCAGTCCTGCAGAATGAATTAGTTATAAAGGTGACTATAGTTAATAATGCTGTATTGCATAATTAGAAACTGCTAAGAGAGTAAATTTTCAATACTCTTATCTCAAAAATAAAAAAGATAATTATGTGAAGTGATAGGTATGTTAATTAACTTGATTGTGGTAATCATTTCACAATGTACACACATATTAAAACATTATGTTGAACAACTTTATTCTATACAATTTTCATTTGTCAGTTATATTCAAATAAAGTTGAAAAAGTAATAAGAAAATAAAATATAATACACAAACTATTCAGAAAGAGAAAGTGTATTACTTTTACAGATAAATTGACTATGTTCTCATGGGAAGCAAGTATTTGATGTCATTTGAGAATAAATTATTTTAAGGTACAGAGCATCTGTAGATCATTGTTATCAAAACTGGCTACTATTTATCAACCAAAATTTATGAGATTAGTGAATTCTAGAAGTTACCCAAATGCTGTATTATTTGTTCCAAAACAACTGTTCTAGATTTTACTCATTTTGAAAGGGCATTTATTTGAAAAATGTAAGGGTGCAGCAGAACAAAGAAAGTAGAATGCTATATTTCTTTTAAAAAATAGAAAATAAGGTTATGCATGTATTACGTGTTCATTTTTTGTATGTGTGTGTGAACACACACACACAAACATGAAAAAAAAATACATGGTAATAGGAGTGAGAGCAAGACTCTGAAAATACTATATTTCTAAACATAATTTAACCTTAGAACCATATAAATTTTACATATCTGAAAGATAAAAGTTTCAAAAGAAAAAATGAGGCTAACAAAAACATAACCATGTAGGTGAATATATTATTTCAAATTACTTTAGAACATTGTATTAACATGACTGCACCTAAAGGAAAATATTCTCTAGTGAGATAGACTCTATTGCTTGAAATAATAGGAACTGTATAAGTTAGAGTTTTGCTCAAAAACTTCATAACTAAAGCTTCTCTTTCCATGTCATAATATTTTGATGTTTTAAGTTGGAGATTAGCCCGCATGATGTCTTAATAAATGACTCTGCCTTTCTCACAACTTAATTTTCTTCACCTTATGGAAAAAATATTGATGATGTATATTAAGCCATATGTTAAAACAACACTGAATATTACTACAAGACATGATAATAAATAATTTTTGGCGCTAAATGTGACCGAAACAACAAAAGGAGGTTTTAATTCAATTTTCACTATTTTTCATGCTGGAACTTCATTTTGTTGTTTGATTATAACAACTGCTGATTTTGAATTTAAAATGAAACTGAAAATAGTTTCAGTGAGAATTTTCTCCTAACTTCTCGATTGACTTATTTTCCTAAACTCCCAGCTGTCTTGTAGAGATCATAAATGCCTGCAGTCACTTCCAGGGACATATACTTTGGAGTTAAGATTTCCAAATTTTAAAATTTATTGATTTCTAATAAAACTGGCATTTAATTTTTTTTAATTTTTAAAAATTTTATCCTAAAGATGTGGGGTACAATTCAGGATTAGGTACATAAGTGTTCATCGTACAGGTAAACTTTGGGACTCCCTTTGCTCTCCACTTCACCTGGTTTAAGATCAGTTACCCTTAAACGATGTTATGTTCTCCCCCCTCACCTGGCAGTGTCCCGCTACTGCCAATCCCTTTCGTGTAGTATTATGATTAATGTTCAGGGCTCACTTATGAATGAGAACACATGGTACTCGGTTTTTCGTTGCTGTGATAGATCACTGAGTATTATAGATTCTAAATCCATCCAAGTTGCTGCGAAGTTCACAATTTTGTCCTTCTTTTATGGCTACATAATACTCCATTGTGTATATGTACCACATTTTTTTAATCCAGTCTACTTTCGAAGGGCAGCATGGCTGATTCCGTGTTTTTGCTATTGTGAATAATGCTACAGTAAACATGTATGCAGGTATCTTTTTCGTAGAATGATTTGAGTTCCTCCAGGCATATTCCCTGAAGGGGGATCGGTGGGTTGTATAGGAAATTGGTATTTAGATCTTTTAGGAATCACCACAGTGTTTTCCACAAAAGTTGTACTGATTTGCACTCTTGTCAACAGTGTAGAAGCATTTTCTTTTCTCCACATCCTCGCAAGCATCTGTTGTTTTTTCAGTTATTGATGATGGCCATCCTGACTGGTGTTAGATGATATCTCAGTTTGGTTTTGATTTGCATTTCTCTGATGATAAGGTTGAGCATTTTTTCATATACTTGTTTGTTGACTGCTTGTATGTCTTATTTTGAGAAGTGTTGATTCATATCTTTTGCCCACTTTTTAATGTGGCTGTTTTTCTTCATTTTGGCACAATTGAGTTCCTTATAAATCCTGGATGTTAGGCCTTTTTCAGATGTACAGTTGGCAAATATTTTTTCCCATTCTGTGGATTGTCTTCCTGCTCTCTGGATGGTTTCTTGTGCTTTGCAGGTTTTAAGTTTGATGAGGTCTCACTTGTCTGTCTTATCTCTTATAGTATGGGCATCTGGAGTTTTGATCAGGAATTGGTTGCCTATTCCAATTTTCATGAGGGTGTGTCCTGCATTTTCTAAGATTCTTAAAGTTTGAGGTTTTATGTTTAGATATTTGATTCATTTAGAGTTGATTTTAATGTATGGTGATAGGTAGGGGTCCTGTTTCATTCTTCTGCAGATGGTCAGCTAGTTGTCCCAGCTCGCATATTGTTCGCAACTCTTGTTTCAAACACAAGCAATAATATTAAAAAGAAAAAAATAATGATAAAATGGACAAAGAAACCAATAGACTACAAAGTGGATGTGTATACACAGCATAATTATAAGATATATATTGTACATATAAGATGTTTTTGATATAAATACCAAAATATATTGATGTGATGATTCATAAAACAAACTACAATCATTGCAGTTCAGTTTTACAATTATGTATGTGTTTTTTATTGGCATAGGTTTTTACTAGAACATCTATCCAATCCTAAACTGAAAAACATTGCCTTGGACTCCAAAAGAGAAACTTTGGGCTCTTTGGTGGCTCACAACTATAATCCCAGCACTTTGGGAGGATGACTCAGGAGGTTCACTTGAGTCCAAAAGTTCCAGAACAACCTGGGAAACATAGGGAAACCTTGTCCCTTTTACGAAAAATGTTTTTTAAAAATTAGTCAGTGTGGTGGCACATGCTCGTAGTTCCAGATACTTAGGAGGTTGAGACAGAAAATCACCTGAGTCCAGGAGCTCGAGGATGCAGTGATTGGTGATTGGTGATTGTGCCACTGCTTTCCAGCCTGGGTGGCAGAGTGAGATCCCAGCTCCCCCCGCAAAAAAAAGAATAGAAAAGAAAGAGGACATTTGATTATAAAGTCTGCTATACTATGAGAAAACCTGATCTGAGCACATTTCTCAATTTATTATTATATACAATAAAATTTCATAATGATAGATTACTTTAGAATTATTAGGAAATTATTGGGATTATATTTTTTCCTAGAATCTGAAGGAAATAATTCAGAGAGAGTTTATATCATGAATGGTAATAAATATAGCTAGTATTTTGCTTTCTTACTACCTAAGAATCTTATAAAATCTACTAAATAGAGGAGTAGAGACACTTTAAAAAATAAAAATAATTTCCAGATTTTTAAGGGGATTATAGTGATTTTTATTTTATTTTTATGTTTTTAATTTTTATTTTAAAGATGTAGGATACAATTCAGGGTTAGGTATACAAATGGTCATTGTACAGGTAAAGTTTAGACTCACTTTGGGTCCCTCTTCACCTGGTTTGAGATCAGGTACCCTTATTGATGAAATATGCCCCCCCTCCCTTGGCAGTTTCCTACTACTGACAATCCCTTTCTTCTAATATTATAATTGTTTAGGGTTCATGTATGAATGAAAACATATGGTACTCAGTTCTTTGTTTCTGTGATAGATCACTGAGTATTACAGACTCTAAATCCATCCAAGTTGCTGCAAAGTTCATAATTTGCTCTTCTTTATGGCTGTGTAATATTCCATCATGTATATGTATTATATTTTTTGTATCCAGTCTACTTTCGATGGGCAGCATGGTTGTCTCCAAGTTTTTGCTATTATAAATAGTACTGTAATAAACGTGCGTGCACAGCTATCGTTTTTTACAGAATGAATTGAATTCCTCTGGGTATATTCCCAGAAGGTGGATTTCTAGGTTCTATGGGAGGTAGATTTTTAGATCTTTTAGGAATTACACAGAGGTTGCACTAGTTTACACTCCAATCAAAAGTATAGAAGTGTTCCCTTTGCTCTACATCCTCTCGGCATCTGTAATAGTTTGAGTTATTGATAGGAGCACTCCTGACTGGAGTTAGGTGGTATCTCAGTGTAGTTTTAACTTGCATGTCTTTGATGATTGGTGAAGCTGAGCATTTTTTCATGTATCTGTTGACGGCACCTATGTCTTCTTTTGAGAGGTGTGTAGATATATCATTTGCAGACTTTTTAATCGGGCTGTTTGTTTTTTCTTTTTGGCATGTTGGAGTTCCTTGTAGATCATAGACGTTGGGCCTTTGTCAGATATACAGTTATAAATATTTTTTCCCACCATGTGGGCTGTCTCTCTGCTCTCTTAATGGTTTCTTTGAGCTTATGGAAGCTTTTCAATTTGGTGAAATCCCACTTGTCTGTCTTATCTCTTATAGCACGGACATCTGGGGTTTTGAATAGGAATTGGTTGCCAGTTCCAATTTCCATAAGGGTGTCTCCTGCATTTTCTAAGGTTCTTATAGTGTGAGGTTTTACGTTTAGGTATTTGATCTATTTAAGTTTATTTTTGTATTTGGTGATAGGTAGGGGTCTTGTTTTAATCTTCTGAATGTAGTCAGCCAGTTTTCCTGACACTATTTACTAAACAGGTTCTCCTTTCCCCAGTGGTTGGGGGTGGAGGCTTTGTCGAAGGTGAGTTGGTTGAGAAATTGAGGTTTTGCTTCCAGAATCTCTATCCTGTTCCATTGGTCTGTCTGCCTGTCCTTGCGCCAATACCAGAGTGTTTTTATTGTTATAACCTTATAATAAATTTTAAAGTCTGTATCTGTGGTTCCTCCAGCTTTGCTTCTTTTGCTGAGGATTGTTTTGGCTATTTGTGGTCATTTATGTTTCCATATAAATTTCTGTATTGTTTCCATGTCTGAGAAGAATGATGCTGGTAATTTAATGGGTATTGTGTTAAATTTGTAGATTGCCTTGGGTAGGAAGGACATGTTAACAATGTTGATTCCTCCAACCCAAGAGCATGGAATAGTTTTCCATTTGTTTGTGTCATTTTTTTTATTCTTTGAACAATGTTTTGTAGTTTTCATTGCAGATGTCTTTCATTTCTCTGGCCAGGAAGATACAAGGTATTTCATTTTCTTTTCGTGGCTATTGTGGATGCAATTGTGATTTTTTTTGGTTCTTTGTTGGTTTGTTGTTGGTGTATAAAAATGTGACTGTCTTTTGCAAATTGATTTTGTACCCTGAGACTTTGCCAAAGTCCTTTATCAGTACAAGAAGGTTTTGGACAGACTCTCTTGGATTTTCGATGTTTAGAATAATATCGTCAGCAAACAGAAATAGCTTGACTTCCTCATTTCCTATTTTGATATCCTTGATTTTCTTCTCTGTTCTGATTGCTTTAGCTAGGACTTCCAACACTATGTTGAACAAGAGGGGTGAAAGTGGGAACCTTGTCTGATTCTGGTTTTCAGGGGAATTGCTTCCATTTTATGTCCATTTAGCCATATCTTGGATTTGGGTTTTCATAGATGGCTCCTATTTTTTTAAGTATGTTCCCTCTATGTCTAGGTGTTCAAGGATTTTTATCAAGAAGGAATGCTGGATTTTATTGAAAGTTTTCTCTGTGTCTAATGATATAATCATGTGGTTCTTGTTTTTACATCTGTTGATATATTTAATTATTTGTATGGTCTTGCAGATGTTGAACCAGTCCCGCATCCCAGGGATAAAACTTGCTTGGTCATGGTGGATGATTTTTGAGATGTGTTGTTGGATCCTAGTACCTTGTTGAATATTTTTGCATCTCTGTTCATCAGGGATATTGGCCTGTAGCTGTCTTTTTTTGCTGGCTCTTCACCTGGTTTGGGTATCAATGTGATGTTAGCTTCATAAAATGATTTGGGGAGAGTTCTCTCTTTTTCTTGATAAATCTGGCTAGGAGGTCCATCAATCTTGTTCATCCTTTAAAAGAACCAGCTTTTTGTTTTATTGAATTTTTCTATGATATTTTTGTCTTTTATGTCCTATATTTGATATTTGAGTTTTATTTTGTAGTGTTCTGGATTCTTCCGCTGAAGTTAGAGTATTGAGGATCTTGTCTTTCCAACTCCATTAGGTGATTTGTTATACTATTACCTTGTGATCTTTCCATTTTCTTGATGTGTGTTCATAAAGAAATAAATTCCCCTCTCAGTACTGTTTTCATGGCATTCAGAGGTTTTGGTAAGATGTGTCTTTATGTTTATTTGTTTCCAGAAATCTTTTAATTTATGTTTTGATTTCTGTGTTGACCCCGTAGTTGTTCAGCATTATGCTTGTTAGTGTCTATGTCTTTTTAGGGTCTATGTTTTGGGGTAACTCTGTTAGTGTTGATATTTATTCTTGCTCTACTATGGTCTGAGAAGGTTTATGGCAGTATTTTGATCTTATGTAATTTGTTTATGCTTGATTTATGTCAGAGGATGTGGTCAGTTTTGGAGTACATTCCACATAGTGATAAGTAGAATGTATATTCTGTTGTTGTTGGGTGGAGTGTTCTGTAGGTATCTATCAAGTCCATTTGGTTAAGTGTCAAGTTGAGCTTCCAGATCTCCTCCTTGATTTTTTTGCCTTGGTGATCTATCTAGGGTTGTTAGTGGGATATTTAAGTCCCCAGATATGATAGTGTTTGAGTCAATGTCTTTTTTTTTTTAAACCTAGAAGCTGCTTTATAAAGACTGGTGCTCCTATGTTGGGTTCATATATGTTTAAGTTGGATATTTCTTAGTGATGGATTGAACCTTTTATCATTATGTAGTGACCTTCCATATCTTTTTTAAATTTTTGATAACTTTAAGAATATTTTGTCTGATATTAAGATCACTCCTGCTTTGTTTGTGTTCCATTCACTTAAAAATTTGTTTTCTGTCCTCTTACTTTGAGTCTGTGAGTGTCCATTCTGGTGAGATGAGTCTCCTGAAGATAGTATATTGTCACATCATTTTTAAGCCCAGTTTTCCATTCTAAGTCTTTTCAGTGGTGAATTTAGTCCACTCACGTTAAGGTTAATTACTGAGATGTAAGAGTTTATTCCTGTCATGCAGTTCTTATAGGGTTTGTTATTATTGTTGTTTGTTTATTTGTTTGTTGGTTTTCTTTTTATTTTTGTGTTGATATATGTGTATGTGTTCAATCTTTTTCCTGTATTCTTAAGAAGAGTGTGGTAGTCTTTTTTCTTTCTTTCTTCTGTGTTTAATAATTTCTTAAGTGTTTCTTATAGAGCTGGTCTGGAGGCAGCATAAACTCTTAGGGATTGAATATCTGGGAAAGATTTTAATTCTCCATTGCTGATGAAGCTTAGCTTAACTGATTAGGAAATTCATTGTTGAAATTGTTTGTCTTTGAGAACTTTGAAAACTGAACTCCAGTCTCTTCTAGCCTGTAGTGTTTCTGTAGATAACTCTGCAAGGTAGTCTTACCTTTCTCTCTTGATGTCCTTAAGATGTTTTTCTTTTATACTTACTTTTTGTAAGCGGATTACTTGTGTCTGGAAGTTAATCTTCTCATTTGATGTCTTGCAAGCGTTCTCTGAATTTCTTGTATTTGAATGACATTGTCTTTGATAAGATAAGGGAAGTTTTCTTGGATAATTTCATGGAATGTTTGTTACAGGGTGGTCTCTGTTTCTCTATCTGCCTCAGGATAACTAATCTCAGGTTTGTCCTCTTGATATAATCGCACATCTCTTGGAGATTTTGCTTTCTTTTTAAGCTTCTTTTCTATGTTGTTTTTTTTTTTTTTTTTTGAGTTGGAGTCTCACTCTGTCACCCAGACTGGAGTGCAGTGGCCACTCCCGGACACCGCAGCCTCGACCTGCTGGGCTCCGGCAATCCTTCCACCTCAGCCTTCCAAGTAGCCGGAATTACAGGCATGCACTACCACGCCTGGCTGATTTTTTGATTTATTGTAGAGAAAAGGACTCGGCCCAGGCAGGTCTTGAACCCGCAGGCTCAGGCAATCCACTCACCTCAGCCTCCCAAAGGTGTGGGATTACAGGCTGAGCCACCGAGCCCGGCTCCTTTCTATGTTTTTAACAGCTTGAGTTAGTTCCATATTTTGGTCCTTAGACACTGAGATTCTTTCTTCTTCTCGGTTAATTCTACTTTCCATGCTTGTCAATTTGTTATTTATTTCATTTGCTGTATTCTACTTTGCAGTCATCTCAGTTATCACCTCCTTCATTCATTCTTCTTGTCTCTCCTCATTTCTATTCATTCTCTCTATTGATATCTGGGTTTGTGGTTTGGGACCAGTAAATCTGGCAGCTCTTCATTGTTTGAGTTTCAAAGTCTGTATTCTTAGGTGCTGTCTTCCCAGTTGTCTTCTGTATGGGACCTGAGTTCTTCCTTTGATTCTTCTTCATTTGTGTTGGTTTTTCTCCTTCTTTCCCCCCTCTTCTTTAATTCTATTGCTCAGTGATGAGGGCATAGCTTTCACTTCTGTTTGCTCAGTTCCCTATTCTTACTTATGTAGGGCCTCTGTATTTGTTCAATTTTGAAGCTGGACTGGAACTTGGGGGGGGGTTATGCTTTTTGCAACTTTGTGATTTGATTAAGGTGTGATGGGAGAGTTGTAGTTCAGAAGCTATCTGCAGATCACAGTATCTGATGACAGGTGTGGGGCGCCCTGAAACCACTTCCCACTACCTTACAATCTGTCCATGTGATGAGGACATATATATGTCCCCTGTGAGCAAAATGAGATAAGTAAAAGGAGAACATAAAAAGGAAGAAGACAAACTAAAGGAAGATGAAGACAGAGGAGAAGAAGAAGGAAAAGAGACAGGCATGTCAACTAATGAATAAACAAAGAAACAAATACAAAAAAAGAAGGGAAGAAACAAAGAAAAAAACATGCTAAGAAAAAAAACATCTGATGATGCACTTGCCTTCAAAAGTACCCACAGGCAAACAGAAAATCTAAAAAACAAACAAACAAACAAACAAACAAACAAACAAAGCAAAACAAGTACTAAAACATAAACAAAAACAGAGAAAATTAGAAAAGCTCCCTCTGTGGTCATTTCTGGAACTTCAAGTTCCTTTCCCAAGCACCACTGTGGCTACTTGCCACTGCTGTGGTAGGGAGTGGGCTCTGGTCTCCAACCCTTCCCTCCACTCTAGGCACAGACTGATCATGTGGCTCTTAGCCCCATGGACTGCAGTAGGAGGAGAATGGATCAGATCCTGATTCACCCAACTTGTCCACTGCTGCTGCTGCTGCCAAGTCCCCCACTCAGATCTGATGTTTCTGTGTCTGTTCCACCATGGGGGTGGGGCGTCTCTCTCTCCATGTCCACTCCTGAAATTTCCTCTCTGGATCAGCAATGGCCATCACAGAGGGGTGTGGAGATCGCCTCTGGGTGCAAGGTTGAAGTCTGAACAGAGTTGGGGAGCCAATGCAGGTCTCTGCCCAGTTCTAGGACAGATAAAATGACAGCAGAGTTTTCTCCTGGTGGCTGGACTCAGCTCCAGATTTCCTCACTGCACCCTCTCCATGGTTCCCTCAGCCAGTGCCTAGCCCACTGCCAGGAGTGATGGCATGGACCAGGTGTCAGGTGCTGAGAGCAGCTGACCTCTGCTTCCTCCTCCTCAGAGACACCTAAGAATAACTGATGATCCTGCATGCTGGGGGCTCTGATCTCAGAGCAGTGGTGGGTTGCAGCTACCTCTGGAGGGGAGCTCCAGGTGCTTGCTCCCAAGTCACCCCATAGATGTACTTTCACTCACCCAGCATCACTCATCCACTCATGTAGACTGTCTTTATGGATACTCACCTTTGCAGAGACTTTCATGCTCCCACCCGTTCTGTGGCCATCTTGCCTCCTCACAGCCTTATAGTCATTCCAGATTTAAGGTAACACGTCCTATTACAAAAAATTTAGGAATTGCAAAATGATAAAAAGGCATTATTAATATTTTTTCAATGTTTTAAAATGATTTTACATAGTTGTGATCAAACTCCATATATTTCTGTTTGTATATATGTAAATATTCTAACTTTTCCTTCATATTCTACTTTTTCTTAATATTACTGAATAATAGTCTATGTTGCTGTAAATTTGTTTTAATTCCTTTTAAGTAGTTACTTAATATCTGTGTCACTTGTTATTGATAATTCTTATATTCTTGTACATTTAGGAATTTCCAAATGTATCTCTAATGGATAAAGAATAACTTGGTCATTCATTCTACTATCTTAGTTAAATACATAATTAATTTTCAGAAGTAAAAACACCAGTTCTAACAGAACATTGCTAAAAACAAATGGAGTATAAAAGTAGTATTTAAGTGTTACCATTTACAGCTCTCCAAATCACTTAAATATCAGAGCTCAAATCATTTTTCCCTTTTTTTATCTGTACAACTCTTTTTTATCAGCAAAGATAAAAACAGCTTATCTCTCTGCAAATTTTGCATCTCCATAGACTCATAATTTCAGCTTTTCATGAAGATGACCATCAAAGGAAACAAGTATAAATATAAAGAATAAGTTAGTAACTGGATTATGCTTTAAAAGTTTGTGGAAGGCAGCTGCAGAAACGGGATTGAACAAGTTATTTGACTTCATTTTTTTATGTAAAAAATGGGACTAGTAATTCATTCCACAGAAATAGTCCCTAGATTAAACAATGTTAAAGTTTCTCCAAGTGTTATTGCCTTATTATTCCGTTTTCAAAATAAGATATGAAGACTAGTATGCCTTTTTAGTAGACAAGAATTGTCCTTTTTCTGTCATCGCCAGGAAGTGTCCAGTGTTAGTGTTTGGGTATCTGTCTGAAGAATGAGGCTTCTTAATTCAGAACTGTTGGTTTCAGGCCAGAAACATGGACAAATGACTCAGTTACCAATGTGTCCAGAGAGGTTTCATTTGATAATATGTATGCATTATCTTTGCATGAAGTGAGTGGGTAACAAATTCTCTGAAAATGAAGAAAAATTTACCTTTCCACGATTTAAAATTGCTAAGGGAATTTTTCTCTGGCTTAAAGAAAATGCCCTTTTCTCCAATTTAGCATTTTTGTTTGTTTTTCTGAAACTGATGAAACTTGGATTTTTTAAAAATATTATATACTTTCAAATATCTCAGAATAGCATATAGTTATCTTTAAAAAGTTTGATAATAATATCAGTATGAGTATAATATAAATTTGAGATAAACACTCACTTTTGAATTAAATAAATATGGAAAATGTTTATGTAATGTTGTAATATTTCTGTTACATGCAGAATTTTATTTTTAGTCAGCATCAATCATTTTAGGTATTCTTTACATTTTACTGCTTTATCTATAAAATATCCCTATTTAAAGTTATTTATTAATATTGTGTTAATTTTAAAAAATCTATATCTATAATTTGTGCCCATTAAATTTTATGAGACAAAATAACAGTGGGAATTATCTAGGTTTATTTTTAGAATACTTGACAGTGTCTTATAGTATAAATACAGAACTATAAATCACAAGATCTAAGTTCTCAAAAAAATGATCTCATTTAATTCTTACTCAAAGTCTAAAAATTGCTTTAATACACAATTTACAGATAAGGTAGTATAAACTTGCAGAGATTAACTTTGCCTAAAAAATTTATTCTTCTATTATACCATCCTGCCTCATATAAAATATTAAGAGAGGGAAAATATTGAGCACTAGAAGAAATCTGAAGGGAAGGAAGGAAGGATGGGAGGGAAGGCAGGATGGGGGTAAGGGTAGAAGGGGGAAGGGGGAAAGAAAGGGAAGGGAAGGGAAGGGAAGGGAAGAAATGAGGGAAGGGCAGGCTAGAGTGAAACTTATGGACATACCAGTCAGACCTTGAGAGCATTATGGGAAAAGACATACCTTTAATAAGTTATAAATAAAATAGAAGAAGGCAGTTGACAAACAAAAGTCTGAATGAATTAAGAAAAAAGAAAAAATTGAACTGCTTAGTACTTTGTAGTAATTTATGAAAGAGTGTGTGTTCTATCATACTGTCTTAATAAATATTAATATTATGACTTGTTTTCATTCAGTCCCACACAAATGCAGGCATTGTTGCTTTCTTTACAGTACCTTCATTATCTCTCTAGATGTGCCTTCCAGAGCCCTACCATAAATTTTGGGAAAATGTGAGTATCCTTGGCTATTGAAAAGGATGGTTGTTAAAAAAGAAGAAAAGAAGAAGATGGTTGTCTACAAAAATAATTTAACAAAATTCAGCAAAATCTTGCCAATAGCAATCATCAATCTTATTGAGTAATCATTTGGGCAACTGCTGATGAGATGTTCTTCCATCATGGCTATAGAGTTTCTTATTTATTTAATTTATTTATTTATTTATTTATTTATTTATTTATTTATTTATTTATTTATGAGTCATAGTATCACTCTATGGCCTAGGCTGAAGTGCAGTGGCATGCTCACGGCTTCCACAACCTCAACCTGCTGGGTTTAAGTGATCCTTCTGCATCAGTATTCCAAATAACTGGAACTACGCCACCACGCCCAACTAATTTTTATTTATTTATTGTAGAGATGAGGTCTCACCAAGTTACCCAAGCTGGTTTCGAACTCGCGGGTTCAGGCAATCCACTTGCCTTGGCCTCCCAAAGTGCTGTGCAGGCTGAGCCACCAGGCCGAGCATGATTTTTTTTTCAATAGAAGAATGTGTGTGTTGGCTAACTGACTCACCTTAGCTGTGTGAACTATACCCTGGAGTACTGGAAGATTCTTTCCCTTAGGTCACTGAAATCATGTTCTTTGTGTTGAATTGTGGATTTCATGGAGCATTTTGAGGTCTCACTCTGTCACCCAGGCTGGAGTGCAGAGGCACAATCCTGGCTCATTGCAACCTCAGCCTCCTGGGCTCAGGTGATCCTTCTACCTCAGCCTCCTGAGTAGCTGGGACTACAGACACATGCCACTGCACTTGACTGATTTTTTTGTAGAGATGAGGTCTCACTGTGTTGCCCAGGCTGACCTCAAACTCCTGGGCTCAAGTGATCTTCCAGCCTCAGTCTCTCAAAGTGCTGCAATTACAGGTATGAGCCCCCTTTCCCAGCCACCTATAGAACTTCTAACACACTTAATGGCACTGGGGATGAATTGTACCTACTTGGCTGCTGAATGCATAGTGTGCTGGTTCTAGAAAAATTTCCTCATGGCTTCTTATGTTTGTGAATAATAAAATTTATTTAGATTGGATTTAAAAAGTTTCTCAAAATTGACTCCACCTCTATCCATGAGATATAGTAAGGTCTGGTTTCCTAGTTCTATATAACCCTAGCCCTTTTCTTGCCTACTTTGTATATAAAATCTCAGAATTTGCAAATTTTTTGTAAGTAAGATAGCAAGACTCAGAAAGCATTCTGGAAAAAAACTGGGCAATTTTACTAAAATATAAAAACAAAAGAACTCGATGCAGCAAAATAAAAAAAAAAGAAAGAAATCCTTACATAAAGTTAAAGATTGACAAGAGACTTGGAAACTTGGAAATGCATTTACAACTCAACTAATAGCTATTACACCAAAAATATCATGTAAATTCATTTTAAATTTCTAATAGTTAAATTGCATCAATGGAACAGAGAATGGCCTGGAATTTTATAGAAAAATAGATACCAGTGGCTAACATACATAAAAAACATACTAAATTCCCCTCATAATTAAATACAAATCAAAATAGATTTTATTTCTCAGATTGGCAAATATGCTAAAAGTTTTTGATAAGTTGGGGTAGCAAAACTGTGGGAGAAAATGGTCACTTTCATACAGTGGTGGGGATGTAAATTGGTGCAATCTTTCTGAATGGCATTTTGACAATATAAGCATGCTTGTATGTTTGATCACATCAATATCACAGCTGGGATTTTGCCTGATGAATATATTCCCTAAAGACAAGTGTTCAAGAAGGAGCTTTACAGTATTGGGTGTAATAGCAAACTTCTATTTAAAAAATCAGCCAAATTATTTAACAATAGAATTATGGTTAAAAATAATTTATTGCATTCTTATGATTAAATATTTTGCTGGTATTTTTAAAAAAGAAGAAAGATTTGCATTGCTTAAATGAACATTTCTGAAGTATATTTTAAACTTGGGAAAACTAATGTACAGGAAAGTGCAAATAACTACCAGCTATGGAATAGTGGACATTTGTTTTATTTCTGAGCACATAATACATTTCAACTGCATTGTCTACATCTTTCACATAAATAATCACCTTCTGTCATTTAATTCAATCTATTATCCTTGGCCATCAATTGTCTGTTCTCTAATTTGTCATTATGGGTCTAGTTCAAACTAAGAAGTTAGTCATGAAACTTGTTTTTACTGTCTCCTTGATTTGAGCTTCATAATTTACAGTCTCATAAATATTTTTCACTAAGCCCATCTGAATAAAACAACTTACTGCTGTACATATATCTAATATTCTTTGTCTGATTTTTTTGTTCGTTTGAGAAAGTCTCTGGTAAATAATCAGATAATTAATACAATTTGCTAATTTTAAAAAGTGTGGTTCTGTATACTAACCCACACACCATGTTCTATCAACAATGTTTTGGATTTGGTTCTTTTTGGTTCTTTATTCCCTGCCCCCATCACCTCAAGTTTGGCAGCTTATGAAACAAGTATTTGTCTCAAAGTTTCTGTGGGCCAAAACTCTGGAACAGTTTTTTAATTTATTTTAATTTATTTATATAGAGCTGTGGGGTACAAGTGAGGATTTACTACAAAAGTAGACTGCATGCAAGTGAAGTCTGAGCTTCACTAACCCGGTAGTGGGCCAGATACCCACTGTGTTTTCATAAGCCCTCCCAGCCTCCTTCTTCTCTCCTTTTCCCAGCAGTGTCCAGTGACTGGCAACCCCATCCTTGTGCTGATGTGACTAGTGTTCAGGGTCCATTATAAGTGATAACATTCAATATTCAGTTATTTGTTTCTGTAATAGTTCACTTTGTACAATGGTCTCCAACTGTAATTTGGTCAGGTGATTCCAACTCAGGGTCAATCACGAGGTGGCAGTCAAGCTACCAACTGAGGCTGAAGTCATCTCAAGGTTCAACTAGATCTGATGACACTACTTCCAAGCTTAACCATGTAGATGTTGGCCAGCCTGTGATTCTCCTGGCTGTTGGCTGGAGGCTCCCATTTCTCCATGCATCCTTACCCGAATGTCTCCTCAAGGTGGTGGCAGGCTTCCTGCAGAGAAAGTGATCTGAAGAAGAGGGAACACTCAAGATGGAAGTTTTGTTATAACCTGATATCTGCTGTGACATATCCCATTGCTTCTGTCATATATTATTAGAACCAAGCTAACTATGTTAAGGAAACTAAGCTCTACCTCTTGAGGGATGAAACATCAAAGAATTCTGGGAAATATTTTTGAAACACTTCCCTTGCGAATAGAACCATTGAGTTGTCATGTTTTCTCGTTAATGTATTAACATTTATAATTTCAGGTTACTATGGATGACAATGAATCCATAATATAACAACATAAAGAACTTCATTCCATTTGTACTTTGAAACATTATTGGATAATCATTAATATTTTTTAAAAATTCAAACTTGAGAAGTATTTTTCATTAGATATAAAAAATGCCCTTTGATATAGGCAATTCCTTTAATATTGAAAAGTTCTTATTTCTGCCCATCAATCAAAATAGCTGTATGAAGAAATTTTGATATTTATGATATTTTAGGGAAATTGAAACCTCTAACCAAAAACCTCCATATATTTTCATAATTCTGCAGTTGTATTTCATCTTTCATGTTTTTGTAAACTTGAAAATGTATAGTACTTCATATAGTTGGAGAGAAATCAATATTTTAACATTGCTTCATGGACACAAAATAACAAAATAGAAACATACTTAATGGTTTGACCAAGTTCTAGAGCATCTAGACTGATTCAATGCAGTGTTAACTGAGTGCTGAAATGGGGCTAATGTATTTTTCAAGTATTTATATTAGATATTTAAGTATAGAAGGCAAAATATATACCATATGGAGAGCATGAAAGACTAGTTTAAATGTTACTTTACCGATTTTATAAAGCACATTCAAGGCATGCAAATATTACTAATATCTGGGTAGCATCAAGACACCTTCCTACAGGCTTGTCTGACCCATGTCACTGTGGATGTCACATCTTGCTACTCTCAACACTCCATCACATCTATTTGCACTTAGCACTTGGTGTCCACAAGTTTTTCTGCTCTCTTCTCTGGAATGTTGAGTAAATTAACAGAGAAAATATTTGCATATCACACTTCCTTTAAAGTAGGAAATGGAATTGATTTTTGTCTACACAGCTGTGTTAACAGGCACCAGTTTCTTGCATATTCCTCAGTAAATTCCAGCCTCAATGGTGCCTTCCACTGGGGTCACTTAGGTATTTAGGATTTTTTTTTTTTTTTAATATCCACCCCAAATGATGTACTGGATTCAGCTTGCATTGGTTTGTAAAAATTGATTGCCTCATTTTCAGAAAATTTACAAAATTGTGATTAAATTGTTGGAAGCTGGAAATGGGCCATAGTGGAATATTAATGTCTATTCTTACCCTGAGTCCCCACCTGAGCCTTTGACTCTCAGGAAGATCCTGCCCTGAAATAGTCAATTTGAGATCTGTTTTCTCAGCTAATTTCTGCCAAAAAACTTCATTTTGGGAACCTAGATTACAGACCTGTCTTTTTACCTTTTCGGGAGAAAGATTTTTTTTGTATCCTTACTTTTTAAAAAAAATTATCATAGCATCTGACTAAACTTTTACAGGGAGACCTGTACCCTCACACATCTACAATTAGACTAGATTGTGCATTCCTGACTTCTGGTTTGTAGGTACTACATTTCCTGAGTTATAGCTTTTTCCTCCTTTTAAAAAAGAAGTTCTACACTTTCTAGCCCATTCTACCTCTATCTCACCAACATTTTAGGTGAAAACTGAGTACCAGAGGCTGCTCCTGAGGGCCAATGCTGACGAAGATGAAATTTATGTACAGTTAGGTAGATGTGTGGGAATTTGATTTCTTCTTTGATGCTTTACTGAATTTTTTTTTCTACCACAGCTTTAGAAAGTTCATCTTTGTAACCTGTGGAGATTGAGAAAATTGGGCTCATTGTGCACACAGAGTTTCAGTCTTTACTGGATCCAAATTATATGAACCATTAATTGAGAATTTGGAAAAAAGTTTCCTTGGCACTATAACAAAACACCTATTTGAAAAGTCATATTCAATCTGTCAACGTGGCTACATGATGTCACACAAGTGAACTTGGTTTTGAAAATTACCTGAATCAACCATTTGTTATGAATTTAGATAGATAGGGTGATGATTAGCAATTGAATTTTTTTACCTGAAATCACTGAATACCTTATACATATTAGCCTAAAAAATATTTCTCTAGCAGAATTGAATGTTGTCTATAAGCACATTTAATTCTTCAACATAGTTTATTATAATCTAATTTTAGAAATAGTCTAATGAATCATAAATATTGTATAACTATTCAAAACTATAAAAGCACAAAAATATACTAAAGTTCTATTCACCTCTACTTGTCCATAATTACACACTCTTTTTCAAAGTAATTTATTGTTTACAATTTAATATTGATTTTATTTAAAAAATACACTTCCATGTTTACAAACTCTATTGTAACATGTTACTTTATTGACCTTTTATTTAAAATATATATTTTATCTTTTTATTTTATTACATGCGCTATATTCCCTTAATTCTCTTTCTTATTTTTTTTAAATTCGCTTTCTTTCTTTTTTTTTTTTTTAAGTCGAGTCTCACTCTGTCGCCCAGACTGGAGTGCAGTGGCCGCTCCCGGCCACCGCAACCTCAACTTGCTGGGCTCCAGCGGTCCTTCCGCCTCAGCCTTCCAAGTAGCTGGAACTACAGAAGTGCGCTACCAGGCCTGGCTAATTTTTTTATTTATTGTAGAGATGAGGTCTCGCCTGCCCAGGCGGGTCTTGAACCCGTGGGCTCAGGCAATCCACTCACCTCAGCCTCCCAAAGGCGTGGGATTACAGGTTGAGCCACCGAGCCAGGCTAAGTTCTCTTTCTTTATTGGAGTCAAAGTGTTGTTTTAAAATCCTGTGTACCACAATCTATTTAATCATTTGTTTTTTGATGACTACTTAGATCATTTTAATTTTTTATCAGTACCAAAAATAATTGGAAGTTAAAAGCTTTGAACATAAATGTGTCGGTACATACGTTTGTAAAATACATTTTTAGAAATAGAATTGCTAAATCAAAATACATATGCATGCTACAATTTGTAGGATATTTCAAATTGTCCACAAAAATGTATATATTACACATCTCTCTTCCTGTGAAAGTTATATAGAAATATTCTCATTTTAATATGTTAAAGTTGTCAATCTAATTTTCTAAATAAATATTTTTACTTATTGCATGTGGAAGCATGCCAATCCACAAAGAAAATATGATATGATAATGTAAATTTTTTTTTTTTTTTTTTTTTTTGAGTTGGAGTCTCACTCTGTCGCCCAGACTGGAGTGCAGTGGCCGCTCCCGGCCACCGCAGCCTAGACCCGCTGTGCTCTGGCGATCCTTCCGCCTCAGCCTTCCAAGTAGCCAGAATTACAGGCACGCGCTACCACGCCCTGCTGATTTTTTGATTTATTGTAGAGATGAGGTCTCGCTGCCCGGGCGGGTCTCGAACCTGCGGACTCAGGCAATCCACTCACCTCAGCCGATAATGTAAAATTTTGATTGATTTTTCTTCTCTTCCTTTTTTAGGGAAAAAAAATTATCCTAGAGCATGGGATGTAAAAGAATGGAATGGTTCAGTACATGGATTTGTGCATAGGCGAGAATGAGAAAATTCTGTGCTGTGAATGATCAGTGCCACTTGTGAGGGACATATGTAAAGAGAAAGAGGATGCATAAGTATTTAACATAGGAGTCAATAACACTTGAGGCATAGCCTTTGAATTTTCAGAGTTGGCATGAACAAAATTTAAAATTTCAGGATAAATATGAAGTGGGATGATGACAGCAATCAACCTGGAAAGTAATATTTTGGGAAATATTGAGCACAAGGAGGCATGCCTCTAGGTGTGAAAAAATTCTTATAATTGAGTGATAAGAAAGTCCCAAAGGTCTTCCATCCTCTTCAAATGATACATAAAAGCCCCATTGTTAACAAACAACCAAGGTAGATTAATGAATTTAATGAAGGAGTGAAAATTGAGTAGACAGGAAAAATGCAAAAGATCTAGAGAAGGAAATTAATAAACACATTCTTAAAGAAAAGATTGCTTAGAATTGCAAATTTGATGATAGGGCTTGATTCGTAAGTTCTCATTAGTGTCTTTTTCTTTTTTTATCATTAAGAATCATTTTAAATTGTAATTATCTTACCTTTACCGACTTTGTTTTTGTTCATGGTAATTATGCAATGATTGAGCCTGTACTTAATACATTTTTTAAGGTTTCACATAAAAATAAACAATATTTATACATACCTTGTCCTTTGAAGTTCCTTCATCTAGATAATTATCTACTGTATCTGGAATGGCTTAGCTCATCAAGCATCTCCATGTGACCATCTTTCCTGGTTTCCCAATCTGATTTAGATATCCCTCTACAGAATTCCCATGAGATTCTAACATTTATCACACTTAAGTGTAGATTTTTTTTTTACATATTTTGTCATCTATTCTGTGTTTTAAGAAATTTTAAATTAAAATATATAGTGACAGGTCACCACTAGGAATGGGGCACATAACATCAATAAGGATACTGATCTCAAACGAGGTGAAGTGGGAGCCAAAAGGAGGCCCAAATTTTACCTGCATGATGAACATTTATGTACCTAATCCTGTAATATACCCCAAATCTTTAAAATAATAATTTGAAAGCAAATTTAAAAGATATATTTCACAAGACACAGGACTTGCATTATAAAAAAAAAAATCATGGTTTTTGGTGTGTTCACTATGATGTGCAGATCACCATTATCTAAATTCAGAGCATTTTTATCACTTCATACTTACTAGCAGTTGGTTCTAATTCCCCTTGCCTTCTCATCTCCTGACATCTAGTAGTCCATTTAGTGTGTATAGATTTGCCTATTCTGGACATTTTATATAAATAGAATCACACACTGTGTCACATTTTTTGTTGGCTTCTTTCACTTACAATAATGTTTTCAAGGTTCATCCATATTATAGGATATAAAAGTACTTCATTCTTTAATTTGACTGGATAATATTCCATTGTATAGATATGCAATTAAAAAAAACTCCATTCATCATCTGATATATATTTGGGTTTTTTATACTCTTTCCCTACTTTGAATAATACTTCTATGAATATATATGTACACATTTTGCTGGGATATATGTTTATAATTTTCTCAAGTATATACTAAGAATTAAGATTATTGGGTTATATGATAACTGTATGTGTGGAATTTTTCTAGTGGCTGCATGATTTTACATTCTTATCAGCATTGTACAAAAGTCCCAGTTTTATCACATTCTCAATAAAATTTATTTTCCTTTTATTACTTTTAGTATAGCCATTCTAGTGGGTGTAATCTTATGTCTTACTGTGATTTTTAGTTTGATTTCCCTAGTGACCGTGGATGTTGAACATCTTTTCATGTGCTTATTGGCCATTTGAGTACCTTCTTTGAAGAAATGTCTATTCGAAGCGTTTACTCAATTTTTAAAAAATTGGTTTATTTTTTGCTCCTCAATTGTAAGACTTCATTTTTATTCTGGACACTAGGCTCTAACAAGATACATTATTTACACTTGTTGTAGGTAGTCTTTTCACTTTCTTGATAGTGTTTTTTAATGTATAAAATATTTCAGTTTCTATGAAGTCAAACATCTTTTTTTTTTCTTTCATATCTTTGATTATTCAATATCACACAGATATTCATCTAACTTTGCTTCTAAAAATATTATAGATTAAGCTCTTATATTTAGGTTTTTAATTTTTAGTTAATTTTATATATGGTATGAGGTCGGGGTCCAAATTCTTTTCTTCTTTTTATTTTAAAAATGTGGGCCACAATCCAGGATTAGGCATACAAGTGGTCCTCATACAGGTAAAGTTTGGGCCTCCCTTTGGTCCCAACTTGGCCTTGTTTCAGATTGATCTGTGCCCCTCCCCCTAGCAGTATTCCACTACCAAACACTTTCTTATAGCATTATGGTAAATGTTCAGGGTTCGCTTATAAGTGACAATATTACTCAGTTCTTTGTTTCTGTGATAGATCACTGAGTATTTTAGACTCTAAATCCATACAAGTTGCTGTGAAGTCCATATGTTTGTCCTTCTTTATGGCTGCATAATATTCCATCAGATATATGTACCACAATTTTTTGTTATCCAGTTCAGTTTTGATGAGTAACACAGTTTTTGCTATTGTGAATAGTGCTGCAAAAAACATGCATGTGTAAGCATCATTTTTGTGGAATGACTTGTGTTCCTCCAGATATATTCCCATTAGGGGAATTGCTGGGTCATATGGAAGGTCAATGTCTAGTTCTTTTAGAATCACCACATTGTTTCCTGTAGAGGTTGATCTAGTTTGCATCTCCACAAGTTCAGAAGCATTCACTTTTCTCTGCATCCTTGCCAGCATCTGTCATTTTTTGTTTTATTAATGACAGCCATTCTTACTGGGGTTAGGTGGTATCTCAATGTGGTTTTTACTTGCCTTTCTCTGATGAGTAGTGAGGCTGAGCATCTTTTCATGTGTCTGCTGGCTGCTGATATATTGTCTTTTAAAAAGTGTCAATTTATGTCTTTGCCCATTTTTTAAAATGGGGCTTTTTAAAAAATTTTTTACTTCTGCATATTTGAGCCTGGATGTTAGACCTTTGCCAGCTATACAGTTAACAAACATTTTTTTTCCCCATTCTGTGGGCTATCCCTCCACTATTTTGATGATTTCCTTTGCTTTGCAGAAATTTTTCAGTTTAATGAGGTCCTAATTGTCTAACTTATCTTTCATGGCATGGACATATGGAGTTTTAAACGGGAATTGGTTACCTACTCGAATTTACAAAATGGTGTCTCCTGTGTTTTCTAAGATTCTTATAGTGAGGTCTTACATTTAGGTCTTTGATCCATTTAGAGTTGATTTTTTTTTTTTTTTGTGGTGATAGGTAGGGGTCCCATTTCAATCGTTTGCATGTGGTCAGCCAGTTTTCCCAGCACCGTTTACTGAATACGTTCTCCTCTTTCCAGAGGTTGTTGGTAGAGACTTTGTTGAAGATGAATTGGTTGAGAAATTGAGGTTTTGCTTCCGGAATCTCTATCCTGTTTCATTGGTCTATATGCCAGTCCCTGTATCAATATCAGGCTGTTTTGATTGTTGTAACCTTATAATAAAGTTTAAAGTCTGAAAGTGTGATACCTTCCATTCTGTTTATTTTGTTAAGGATTGCCTTGACTATTTGTGGTCATATATGTTTCCATATGAATTTCTGTATTGTCATTTATAGATCTGAGAAGAATGATGCCGGTAATTTAATGGGTATTGTGTTAAATCTGTAGATTGCCTCTGGTAGGATGGACATCTTAACAATGATGATTCTTCCTACCAAGGAGCATGGAATTTTGTGTGTCTTCTTGGATTTCTTTGAGCAATGTTTTGACGTTTTCGTTATAAAGGTCTTTCACTTCTCTGGTTAGGAAGATGCTGAGTTATTTCATTTTTTGTGTGATTATTGTGAATGGGATTGTGTTTTTTATTTGGTTCTCTGCCTATTTGTTGTTGTTGTATAAGAATAAAACTCTCTTTTGAAAATTTATTTTGTACTCTGAGACTTACCAAAGTCCTTTATCAGTGCAAGGAAGTTTTTAAACAGATTCTCTTGGATTTTTGAGGGATAGGATATGTCATCAGCAAAAAAGAATAATTTAACTTCCACTTTTCCTATTTGGATAGTCCTGTTTTCCATCTCTTGTCTGATTGCTCTAGCTAAGACTTCCAACACAATGCTGAAAAGAAGGGGTGAGAATAGACAGCCGTGACTTATTCCAGTTTTCAGGGAAAATGCTTCCAGTTTCTGTCCATTTAGCAATATGTTGGCTGTGGGATCATCGTAGATGGCTCTTACTATTTTGAGGTATGTTCCATCTGTGCCTAGATGCTTGAGGTTTTTTTTTTTTTTTTTAATAAAGAAGGAGTGCTAGATTTTATTGAAAGCTTTTTCCACATCTAATGATATAATCATGTAGATTTTGTATTTAATTACATTTATGATCTTGTAGATACTGAATCAGTCCTGCATCCCAGGCATGAAGACTACTTGGTTATGGTGGATGGTTTTTGAAATGTGTTGATGGATCCTATTTGCTAGAATATTGTTGAGAAATTTTGCATCTATGTTCATCAGGGGCATGACCAATAGTTCTTTCTTGCAGTGTCTTTACCCAGTTTGGGTATTAGTGTAATGTTAGCTATGTAAAATGATTTGGGGTGAATTCTGTCTTTCTCAATTGCTTGGAATACTTTCACTAAGAATGGTATCAGTTCCTCCTCGTATGTTTTGTAGAATTCTGCTGGAAAAGCCCTCTGGTCCAGGGCAATTTTTTTTTTTTTTTTTTTTTGTAGGTAGTTTGCATATGATGGAGTCAATTTCCTGGGTTGTTATGATCTAGTGTCTTAATTTCTTACAGTTTCAACCTTGGAAGGTTGGGTGATGTCAGAAAGTCCTCCATTTCATTTTAGTTATCAAGTTTGCTTCCATATAGGTGCATAGTAATCTCAGATAATCTTTTGTATTCCTTTATGGTTAGTTGTGATTTGATCTTTTCCCTTCATGGTTGTGTTTATTTGGGCTTTTTCTCTGTTTTGTGTGTGTGTGTGTTTGTGTGTGTGGTAAATCTGATTAGGGGATCCATTGATCTTGTTTATTCTTTCAAAGAACGAGCTTTTGGTTTGCTAATTTTTTTCTATGATAAATTAGTATTCTGGTTCCCATATTTGGGCTTTTGCTTTGGTGATCTGGATTCTTCTGCTAAAGTTAGGGTTTTGATGGTCTTGTCTTTTGAGCTCCCTTAGGTGATTTGTTAGGCTGTTAACTTGTGATCTTTCCATTTTCTTGATTTGTGTTTGTAGAGATATAAATTCCCCTCTTAGAACTGTTTTCATGGCATTCCAAAGATTTTGGTAGAATGTTTCTTCATTTTCATTTGTTTTCAGGAAACTTTAATTTCTGTTTTTATTTCTGTGTTGACCCAGCAGTTTGACATCATGCTATTTAGTGTCCATGTCTTTTTGGATTTCAGGGTAGCTTTGTTGGTGTTGATATTTATTTTTATTCCACTGTCATCTGAGAAGGTTCATGGCAGTATTTTGATCTTATGGGTATGCTCCATGAGGGGATGCGTAGAATGTATATTCTGTGGTTGTTGGATGGAGTGTTCTGTAGGTATCTATTAATTCCAAGTGTCAAGTTGAGGTTCCAGATCTCTTTGTTGATTTTTTACCTCAATCTATCTAGCGTTGTTAGTGGGATATTTATTCCCATGCTGTAATAGTGTTCTCAAAACTTTTAGTTTACTTAATAGTTACTTTATAAATGCTGGTGCTACTGGTTTGTGTGCATATATGTTTAACATGGATATTTCTTATTGATGAATTGACACTTTTATCATTTTGTAGTGTTCTTCCATATCTTTTTAAATTTTTGATAGCTTAAAGATTATTTTGTCTGATATTAAGATTGCAACTTCTGCCTTCTTTTGTGATCCATTCACTTGGAAATTCATTTTCCATCCTCTAACTTTGTGTCTATGTGCATCCCTTGCATGTGAGTCTGTGTGCATCCCTTGTGGTGAGATGAATTTCCTGGTTGGAACATTTTTGTTTGTTTGTTTTGGTTTTTGGTTTTTTGTGTTTTTCTTCAGTTTGCCATTGTGTGTCTCTTCGGCAATGCATTTAGTCCATTCACATTCAGGCTGGCTATTGAAATGTGAGTGTTTATCCCCATCATGAGGTTCTTGTAAAGTTTTTGGTTTGTTTTCTTTTATCTTTTGGGTTTGTGTGTTTGTTTTCAAGTTTGCAGCCACAATATATTCTCTGCTGATCTGTATTCTCCTGTTCTCTTGGGAAGTGTGTGGTCATTCTTTTTTTTTATTTCTTCTATACTTAATACCTTTTTAAGCATCTCCTATAGAGCTGTTCTGGAAGCTGCATAATCTGTTAGGAATTGGAGGTCTGGGAGGAAATTTAATTCTCCATTGCTGATGAAGCTGAGCTTGGCTGAGTAGAAAATTCTTGTTTAAAATTAATCATTTTTCAGAACTTTGAAAATTGGACACCAGTCCCTTCTCGCTTGTAGTGTTTCTGCTGATATTCTGATTAGTCTTCCCAAATTCATTTTTGTAGGTGGTATTCAGCACCATTTGTTTAAAAATTATTATTGTCCCATTGAATGGTCTTGGCACCCTTGTTAAAAATCAACTGAACACATCTTTAAATTTATGCATTTGTTTCCGGACTTTGTCTATAGATCACAAAGTACCCCACTTTTTTGATTACTACAGGTTTGCACTGAGTTTTTAATAGAAAATGCGAGCCGGGCTCGGTGGCTCAGCCTGTAATCCCAGGCCTTTGGGAGGCTGAGGTGAGTGGATTGCCTGAGCCCACGAGTTCGAGACCCGCCTGGGCAGCGAGACCTTATCTCTACAATAAATCAAAAAATCAGCCAGGCATGGTAGTGCATGCCTGTAATTCCGGTTACTGGGTAGGCTGAGGTGGAAAGATCGCCGGAGCCCAGCAGGTCGAGGCTGTGGTGGCCGGGAGCGGCCACTGCACTCCAGTCTGGGTGACAGAGTGAGACTCCAACTCAAAAAAAGAAAATGCGAATAGAACTTTGTTTTTTTAGAAATATTATTTTTTGCTATTCTGTGTTTCTTAAAAATTTACATGAATTTTAAGAGTAGCATCCACATTTCTGAAAAATAAGTAGTTGATTTTTTATAAAGATTTCATTGAATCTATAGATCAATTTGTGGAATATTGCCATTTTAACACTACTGTGTCTTTCAATTCATGAAGATTGTATTTCCATTTATGTGGACTTTGCTTAATTTCTATTAAATGTGTTTTACAGTTTTCAAGTGTACAAGTTTTGTACTTCTTTGGTTGAATTTATTCTTAAGTATTTTATGTTTATAATATTATAAATGGAATTATTTTCTTGATTTTATTTTTGGACTATTACTAGTGCATGAAATGCAACTTTTAAAATATTAATGTTGTATCCTAAAACTTTGCCAAACTCACATTAGTTCTGCTATGTGTATACAAGTAATCTTTAGCATTTTGTGTATAAAAGATCATGTGATCTGTAGAGATACTTTAGTTTCTTTTCTTTTTTTTTTTTCTATCTGGATGACTTTTATTTTTATTTCTTGCCTAACTGTTCTAATTATAAACTTCAGTACTATGTTTTAATGGAAGTGGTGGAAGTAGACATCTGTGTCTTATTCCTGATCTTTAGTGAAAGCTTTCAGTTTTGAACCTTTAAGAATGACATTAACCCTCCATCTCAGTCTTCCAAGTCTCTGGAACTACAGGCATGCACCACCATGCCCAGCTAATTTTTTAATGTATCGTAGAGATGAGGTCTTGCCATGTTGCCCAGCCTGCTCTCAAACCCGTGGCCTCAGGTAATTCTCTTGCCTCCACTCCCCAAAGTGCTAGGATTACAAGTGTGGGCTACCATACCCAGCAGCTGCAGGTTCTTAATAATACTACTTATCTTTTGTGAAAGTTCCATTCTATCTATAATTTATTAAGCGTTGTTATTGTAAAATGGTGCTTGATTTTATCAAATGCTTTTTCCATATCTATTGAGATTGTCATGTGTGTTGACAGGATTAATTTCTGTGTGTTGAACCCTCTTGCATTCCTAGGAAAAATTTCACTTTGTTATGTTGCATAATATCTCTGATATGCTGCTGGATTCAGTTTTCCGATATCTTATTGAGGATTCTGTATCCATATTCATAAGTGATATTGGTTTATAGTTTTCTTGGAATTTATTTGACTGGTTTTGGAATCAGGGTAATGCTGGTCTCATAGAATGAGTTAGGAAGTATTTCCTTTTCTTTTGTGGGTATGAGATTGAGAAGGATTGGTGTTAATTCTTTAAGTGTTTTGTAGAACTCACCAGTGAAGCCATTTGGTCCTAGATTGCTTCTTATTTAAGGTGTTTTTTTTTAAATTATTGACTTAATTTACTTGCTTGTTATGTATTTACTTAGACTTTTTGTTTCTTTTTGAGTTAACTTTAGTAGTTTGTGTGCTTGTAAGAATGTATCCATTCCATCTATGTTATCTAATTTGTTGGCTCCTGCACAGCTTCAAACTCAGCAGAAAATAATTTAAAGGCTTTTAATTATTTCCTGAGCATGCAAATAACCCTGGACATGTATGTAGCTTTATAGAGTCCAAGAGATATGTTGGAGTTTTTGAGACAGATTATTCTAGTTTTTACTTATAAGCACTTAGGTTATTCCATTACTATTTACTCCAACTGTCATCCATTGCCTCCAGCTGCAGAATCTAAGATACTAGCCTGTAAGTATTTTTTATTAACATTCTTCTCCTGTTCCCCCCAAATCAGCTTTAACAATGAAACAGTTATGAGTTAAGCAAAACAGGCAAATTTTTAAAGCTTTTCTTCCAGAAAGACATCAAACAGAGCAGAAGAAATAATAACTAGAATGCTTCATGCCTGAGGTTTATTGGTGATTGGTGAATGGATTATTAATTCCTCTTGTACACAAAATATGAGTTGTTATTCCAATGGCTACTACTAAACTATGGAGTGGGAGATGAGACTAGGGTAAGTTAAAATGTCACTGTGGTTTTTATTTGCATTTCTCTGACGATTAGTAATGTAGGGTATTTTTTTCATATGTTTGTTGCCGCTTATATATCTTTTTTTGGAAAGTGTATATGTAATTTGCCCACTTTTTAATGAGGTTATTTGTTTTTGTTTTTTCCTGTTGATTCATTTAAGTTCCTTGTAATTCTGGATAGTAGCCCTTTTTCAGATGCATAATTTGCAGGTTTTTTCTATCTAACTAGTCAAGAACAACAGATGTTGGAGAGGTTGTGGAAAAAGGGAACACTCATGTATTCTTGGTAGAAATGCAAGCTAATTCAGCCCCTGTACAAAGCAATTTGGATATTTCTTAAATAACTAAAAATATATTTACCATGTAATCAAGGAATCGCACTACTGAGCATAAATTGTTCAACAAAAAAACACCTGCATTCATATTTTTTTGGCAACACTATTCACAGTAGCAAAAACATGGAATCAACCTAGGCGCTCATCAATGATGGATTGAATAAAGAAAATGTGGTACATAAATTAGTATATGTACATGCTACACAGTCATAAAAAAGAACAAGTTTGTGTCCATTGCAACATGTGGATGCCATTAGTCTAGGTAAATTAACACAGAAACAGAAAACCAAATATCAAATATTCTCACCTATAAGTGGGAGCTAAACACAGAGTACACACAGGCATGAGGATAGGAGCAACAGACACTAAGGACTCTCCTAAATATGGTAAGAGTGAGGTAAGGAGAAGAGTGGGAAGGAGAGAGGTAAGGGTTGAAAAAATATCCAATTAGTGACATCCTCACTATTTGGGTGATGGGCTTAATAGAAGCTCAACCTCACCATCACATAATATACCCATGTAACAAGCCTGCACATGTACCCCTCGAATCTAAAATATTTTTAAATAAGTTAAAACATTATAAAGTTTACACTTTCTACCAAACTCAGCCATTTCCCTTGAGTGAGTATTCCCCATATTGATGCAAGTTTTCTTTAATTTCTAGAATTCTGCTGATTAAGGTAGATTTTGTCCATTTTTAATTGCATTTTTGGAGGAGTGGAGTTTGGAGATTCCTATTCTGCCATGTTTGCTAATGTCACTCCTTATTCACTTTTGAAGCCCAAGAAACTCACTCAGTATGTGACCCAATAAATGTTGATTGAGAACACTTCAGCACATAAATAAATCCAGATGTTACAATGCAAATTAAAAATGAGGTCTTTAGGCCAGGCACAGTGGCTCACAACTGTAATCCCAGCATGTTGGGAGTCCATGAGTTCAAGAGCAGCCTAGGTCATATAGTCTGGTCTCTATAAAAAGTCAAAAATTAACTAGGTAGTGGCATGTGCCTGTAGTCCCAGCTACTTAGGAGACTGTGGTGGGATGATCACTTCAACCTAAAAGGTTGAAGCTGTGGTGAACCATGAGTGTGCCACTGCACTCTAGCTATATGACTCCAGCCTGGGTAAACCCTGACTCAATAAATAAATAAATAAGCCCTTTATTACATGTACTTATAAAAGAAATAATATTTCAGTGAATTAGGATGGGGTAAGATATAAAATTACAACTCCCAATATTTTAATTCCTAAAATAATGCTTCTCATGTGAGTAGCATATTTTCTAGGCTGCTATTATGTACCGCTCTAACTTTGGTCATTGGAAAGCATAACCAGTTATCCAGCTAAGTTTTGTGTGAAAACACAACCAATTCCACAGCTAAGTTTCTAAAACTCATTTATATGCAACATGAGGTCAATCTAGTAGGAAACACAAGAAAACATGACCAGTTCTTAAAAGCTGAAAGGATACTAAACTGTGCATATTTCAACAGAGTAAAATAGTCAGTATTCTGAAGTGTGTGTGTGTGTGTGTGTGTGTGTGTGTGTGTGTGTGTGTGTGTGTGTGTATGTCTATTAAACTCTGGCAAGAATTTAAGGAGCAGGTATATGTATAGTCAACACGATACCAGAAATATTGTGTTTTATGTTTCAAATGACCAACAAGTTAATACTATTACAACTATTGATGAAGAAACTTTTGAGGGTTCTATAAATGTCTCAGAGTAAATCTATCTGTTATCTATCTTGGTACCTTTTAAATTAGTACTTGGATAAATAGTGTATTTATATTTTGTACTGGGAAAGAGAAACGACTTTAATATCACAGAGGTCCTTATCAATCCCAGTATTGTCAATTAATGACTTTGTGATATTAGGTAAGATATTTAGTTTTTGAACCTAAAGTACTTTAATATGAGAATAAAGATAATCCATCAGATTGTCCTAAATATTGAATGTGATTCAGTATGGGAAAGCCCCCATCACATTGCCTGACAGAATTGACACACAAGAAGAAACATTAGATTTTCATTTTCAAACGGGGGCATTATCTTTTATTTTTTAGATTTGTCTTATTTTGCTTTTCCAATTTAGATTAATATGATTCCTGGTAATATATAATAAATAATACTTGGCAATTTTGCTTTTGAGCCTCTTCTCCCTGAATTGTAAATAAAATATAAAAGCCATCAATTATATGGAAAGAAAGAAGGCATTTGTAACAGAAGAAAAAAGTTAGTTTACTATTCAAATACAATGTTGATCAGCATTTGGATATCATGTCTGAATAAAAATAATATTTATAAACATTTTGAAGTGTTAAAATGCAAATGTTTGCTATTCCATGTTTTATATTTAGAGTCTTCTAAGAATACATATTCATACATAATAAATATATAATGAAATATAATGCAATATTTTTACATAATTGTACAATATAATTATATATTATATCATAAATAATTATGCCACCAGATACAATTGTTCAATTGAAGTACATTAACTCACTTGCCACTCATTGACAAGGTTTGGATATAAGTCTCCAAGCAATTGATTTATTATGTCTCTGTGCAGTCAAACCTCACTGCTATTGTTAATTTATATTTGCAGTTGCTCACCAGCACTAGAATCATCGCCTCAGCTTCACCTCAGATCATCAGGCACTAGATTCTTATAAGGAGTGCACAACCAAGATTCCTTGCATGTGATGATTCACACTCCTATGAGAATTTTATACCACTGCTAATCTGACAGGATGCTGAGTTCAGATGGTAATTGGAGCAATGCATGGTGTTGTAAATACAGATGAAGCTTCTCCTGCGGCTCATTTCCTGCTGTGCAAACCAGTATCTCACAAGTCCAGTGTTTGTGGCCCCAGAGGTTAAAGAACCTTGCCTTAATTAATAACTCAGGAAAAGACATGTTTCTATGTTAAGTTTTTGTATTAGTCTAATATGGTTCACGTTGACATGTCAAGTACTTCCACTTTTTCAAAACAATGTCTTTCTCAAATGCCTCTGATCTTGGGATCCTCATGTGTAAAGCAATATAAAAGTCTCTGTTTTTAGCACTGTAAAGGTCATACCTGCCCAAATGAGGAAACGGTATTTTGTTATATGCATATCAGAGCCAACAGCAGGAAGCATGACCAGTGTCATGACTAACCAATGCTTTACCTGCTAGACCCACTTTTTCTTTTCTGAATCACTTGTATCCTGGGTGTTCTCTCTATTCTACCAGATGACTTTCTTATATTTAAATTTTTGCTAGCTAATTTCTGACAGTGCCTTAAACTATAAATGAAGAAGTAGTTGACAGATAAATTAGATGATGGAGTGAAAGCGAGTAAAACAAATCATACCCAGGTCTTTTACATAGTGACAGAGAAATTAAGGCAAATCTCAAATAATATTTTAACTATTGTGTAAAGCACAGTTAGTTGCATTTATATTTCTAGAAAAGAGAAATTCTCTCAGAACTCCTAGTAGGCAAAAACCAGCTGAAGTAAATGAATTGATCTTACTCCCTGTGGTGACTCCTATCGGTGGGTGTATCCCCAACTTCCTCTTACTTAATTTAAATATGGCAACTCTGCTTCCCTATTAAAATGGAAGGATTTGATATGACATTTACATTTGCTTATTAATTAACTAGATGTTCTGACTGAAACTCACTCATATAAAAGTATTTTATCAAATAAATTTTATTAGCTTCTAACATAGCTATGGGAAAACAATCATGACATTTGAGGCAGTGTTAGATAATTGATTAGGATGCCTCATGAGAAAGTATTTGTGGGGGGAGAGTAGGTTGGTTGGTTTTGAGGAAGGGAAAGTGGCCCGGAATTTGTAGTATTGTCTATTGAATATACAATAATCTTACATGACTGCTCCTGACTATAAATTAAATATTTTTAAAATGTGATGGTCTACCCAAGAACAAATTATAGGCTCCCTTCCAAGTGATTTTTAAATCGTATTTATTAAAATACTGCTGCTTTTATTGGTTTTTCAAGGATAGAGTAACATATCTATCAGACTCTCCAGGTTTAGAGTATCTCTTTTTCTGATTATATGTCTGTTTTGTGATCCTTTCCTCAGCAATGTCTCCTATCCAGTTCTTTCTTAGAAACTTCCTGAATGTAAACCCAAACTTCTTCTTCCTGCTTCCAAAATATTTCCAGAAGTGTTATTTGTGAGATTATTTTACAACCATATCATTTTATAATTTGTGTTTATAGGTCAAACATTTCTAAAGTTTATCTCTTTTTACTATTTCAGTCTCTAGCCACAAAGTTTGAAGTCATTTTTTCTTTTTTTAAAGTAGATAAATTATTGTATCAGCAAAAAACATTGTCATTTTCATGGTGAGTCAGTATCTCTAGAAATTCAGCAACTACCATTAGTAGGTAAAGCAGGTGAGATGCTGGTTGTGGTGATTTCAGAGTCTGTGCCCTACCTATAGAAGAAAAGTTCCAGATAATTCACAAATTCACAATCATGCAGAAATGCTCAGTCAATAATAGTGTATCAGACAGGATAAAAACAAAACCAACAGTATCTATCTATCTATCAAAAACACCGATTTATTGCAAGAAATTGGCACATAATTATGGGGATCTAGATGATATAAATGAAAAATCTGTAGGGTAGCCTGTCAGCAGGGCAGCCTGGAACTCCACAAGAGAAGCTAATGCTTCAGTCTTAAGACAAAATTTCTTTCTCAGGAAAACTTCAGTTCTGCTTTTAAATCTTTTCAACCAGGTCCTCCCAGATTATCTGGGATAATCTCTTTTACTTAAAGTCAACTGAGTGTTGATTCAAATCAAATTTACCAGATAATATCGCGGCAACACTTAGATTACTGTTTGATAAGCTAGTCACTTTAAAACATAAAATTGGCCATCACAGGTGTCAACAAGAAAAGGTCAAATCATCTAATTTTTAAGTGTTTTTGTTTTGTTTTTTTTTGTTTTTGAAGTCAAGCAAAAGAAAACAAAACATTCTGTTAAAATCTGAGAACAACTTTCTTGGTTTGTCCAGTACTAAAGGTTTCCTGGGACGTAGAATTAACGAATGTTGACCTGGGCAAAATGAGATGGTTAATATCCTACATGCAAACAAAATACATATTATGTGTTTTCAGACTGTGCCCTTGAAGTTAAGGGCTTCCTGAATTCCCACAAGATAAAGAGGTGCCTGTGGAACTAAAAAAGCTTGAACAGAGGTCATCAGTCTTATTATATCCGCTTCAGCTTATATTGGGGACATGACTTGTTTGCATCAATAACATTCCTACTGAAACAATGATATTAACTAAAGTGGGCAGGTTATGAGCATTTGAGAAGTTAAAGATTTGCTCAGAGAATATTTATCAGAAAATTCGTGGAGATGCAGTTAGGAAGAACCCTCAGTTGATTCTAATATATATTTCTCTATCAGTGAAAAAGAAGTTGTTTGAAGTATTATGCTATGAATATACATAGCTCTCCTGCCTTAGAAAATCATTAAATTTATTATTAAAGAAAGGTAAATCTAGCACAAGAACTAAAGAATGAGGACAAAGAACCCTACATGTAAAAACTCAGAGTGAGTGGAGATGACAGGGACTATGATGTGGTTGGATAATACATGTCTTTGGTGATGTTTGCCTATGCTAAATACAATAGGGTTTTTCTTGATTAGTTATCAAAACATCTTAGGATATCAGCTGATAATATAATATAAAGCTCAGTTCAACAATTAAAATTTTAGAGGATACCAAAAAGATATGTTTCGAATACAAGAGCCTCTGATTATCTCATTCAACTTAAGTTTGGTTTCTACTTAATAAAGATGGAAGTATAAGTTGAACACATTCTTCAATGGAAGGCTACCTTATTTCTAGAAGAAGATATCCTACCAGCTAGTATGGCAGAGTCATTCAGAACTCCTTAGGTTCAGCTTCTTTGACTTTAAAACAATTTTAGTAAAAGCAAACTGATGGCTATGTTTTGATAGCTAGATATCATAACATTCATGGTAAAATTGGCTATGTCTATTTCTTCTCTTTAATAGAAATCTGAATTTCATTTCTGTTTGCCTAATTTTTGTTTGCCTTTGTCTTATGTCTTGTATATTTTCAGAACCAGCATCCTAAATGTTAATTAGTTGAATTGTTAACCCAAATCACTGTATTGTCTGGTTCTTCTATAAAATATACATAATATTGATTAATTTATTATAGAGTGATTTCCTATGTTCTGGAAATAATTCTTATTTTCAAAACTTATTCATAAAATAAAATGTAAAAAACAAAAGCATAGCTGTAAGACAACATAGCCCCAGATGAACTACTATATAACTACGTTTTTTAAAAATCTTACATCAACAGTTATGTTTAGAACTACCTGATTTTTAGTGGTTTTTCCAAAATTAAACAACAATCAAAAATTATAAAACAAAAACTATGTCAAAGACACAAACGCAAAATTGCCAGAGGAAAGTCAGTCTATATGTCAAGCCCTCAAACATTGGAAATGACTGCTTGAGCATGTGAAAGTGAATTTTTCCTCTTGCTTCTTTATCCTGACTTACAGATGAATGGATCATATTTTAAAATTTCACAATGGAGTTAATTGCAAATTAGTGATTATAGGTATGATACATATCTTTTTTAAGGGCATTCTCTAGAAAGATTTATTCACTATACCTACTTATAACAACCAAGAAATTCAATATCTTCTCAGATATAGTTTTTGTGCAATGACCTCACCCTATACACCATGTCAAGCCATTATTCAGTATCACAGTAGACTCTCAAAGGGTGACAATACTGTACCATGAAGCCATTTATAAAAACATGTTATTTTGAGAATTTGTTTCATTTGGTGTTAGAATCAAGACATATGGGATATATTTATATCAAGTTGCTTTAGTAAAACTTGTCCAACTTTGACATTGTTGAAGTCACACATCATTCTTATAATTAAGATCTGTTTATTGTTCCCAGTTGTAATGAATGATTGATGCAAATAATTGTCTATATCTGGTAATAGCTAAGAGTTTTATATCATCACAAGTGGAAGAGTTTCAATTTTAGAATTACATTTTATTACTTAACATGCTTTTCAGCAAATCAAAATATTTAGCTACTATGAGTGATATTAGAAGTCATCATGCAGAATACTGTGTATTATAAAGTAAATATATCAAAATACAGATTAACCAGATAATTAATTAGTCCTAAATAATTACTTAGCATTTATGAGGTTCTAAAATGTGCTTGTGGATGCTGATGGGAAGAGATACAATACATATTATTTGATCTCAATACTTCTTCAAATATGTTGGGGTAGGCGGGGAAACTTTTTAAAACAATTGACAAAATGGTAATACATATTCCAGGATCTATGTAAAGTTCTTGAGAATTTATAAGAAGAAAAAGCTCTGTATATTGTAGTAGAGAGAAGGCACTTCATAAAGAAGCGAATAGCTGAGTTTGTTTCAAGAATGAGTCCAGTTAAGACAGCAGAGGAATACTTAAAAAGAGGAAATTGTAAAAGCAAAGGTAAAGATGTGAAGCCAACAAATGTTTATGTGATTAGCACATCTGGTTTCCTTCTGAAGTTTGATTCAATTAGAGACAGAGAGGTTTTGGAACCTGGAATGACAAACTAAGACTAAACTTAATTTTATAGACAATAAAAAGCCAGTCATTGATCAGGGAAATACTACAACCAAATCATTCTTTATTGATTGGATTTTTAAACAATTTTAGAAGAACTGGGGAAGAATTGGATAGAATGGATTAGAAGTAGGGGGAACATTTAAGTGTAGGCATTGGTTTAGTAGTACCCTTAATGCAGGGACAGGCAAAATTGAATATAATTTGAAAATCTAAATATTTCAAATATCATGATGCATAATACTTATTAATTGAGAAATGAAGTGAATAAAATCCACATACTAAAGCAATACTATAATCTTAATATTTAAAATATCTTTAAATGACTCAACATTTAAATATTGTATTTGGCTGGGCACAGTGGCTCACGCCTGTAATCCCAGCACTTTGGGAGTTGAAGGTGAGAGGATTGCCTGAGCCCAGGGGTTCAAGACCAACCTGGGCAATTTGGTGAGACCTTATCTCTGCAATAAATAAATTTTAAAAAATAGCCAGGTGTTGTGGCTCTTGTCTGTGTTTCCAACTACTTCGAAGGCTGAGTCAAAAGAACCGCCTGAACCCAGGTCGAGGTTATAGTGGCCATAAGTATGCCACTGCGCTTCAGCTCAGGAGACAGAATGAGATTATGATTCAAAAATAAAAATAAAAATAAATATTATATTGAAAGCCTTGTGCATATTTAAGATTGACTTAATCAGAGATATAAATAATTTTTAAATACATTGTTCTCAAGTAAAAAGTAATGTATTTCAAGGAAATACAGATGGAACAGATACTAAAATCATGTCCAAATGTGTCTTTTGTTTTATCTTTTCAAGTAACCAACTAATTTAAAATAAAAATGCTTGCAAGTAACTGAACTCAGGAGTGTATGCCTGGAGTTCCAGCTACCTGGTAGGAAGATTGAGTAAGGTTAGGACTTCAATATCAAACCAGGCAACATAGTAAGATCCTACCTTTAAAAAAATGTTTGAAAGCAAATTAGATAGTTTACATTATATCTAATTTATTAGAAGGAGGTAAATCACTAGTCTAAGTAAGGATGGATTTCTTATGAAGTAGTAGATAATTTATTTGGCTAACACAGATTGCTAACTCTTTATCTTTTATATTTTCTGACTTTAAAGAGCCTTTCCTTTAAAAAATTATATCAATGTTCTCGATCTGTTCAGATTTCATATATGTACTTTGTTTTATAATAATGTCATATAATGTTTCTAGATTATTTGCCATAAGCATGATTTATATAATGAATATACATTTTCTTTTTTCTTATATAAAGCCCCAAAATAGGTTTGAGTAAAAAAAAAAAAAACTAAATGGCAAATTTAAACTTATTTTAAGAAGGTAATACAATTTATAATAATGAAAAAGAACCAAAACATTTTAAAGCACTGTAATTTCCCACTGTCCCATTCTTTAAAAGCCTTCATCATTCTTGGCCACTCAATTCTTTATTCACTTCCTGTGATAGGGTGCAAGTTTTAAAAAAAAGTTAAATATAAATAGTCATTCTGAGGTTATGCTTCAGAAAGAGATTTGAAGTTTAAATTAGAGATTTAATAATTAATGATTTTTTAAAAATGCTTATAAACATCAAATGTAATTTTAGTTGTTCATGTTAAGATTTATATGTTTAAGCACCTTAAAATTAGTATTTAATTTTACTTAAAAACCTTTTGCCTCTTAATGTGTAAGTTGTGTACTTTATTAGGTTCATGGTAAACATTATGAAGTGGTGAAGATAGTAAACCCTGAGGTTTTTTTTTAACCTTAAAGAAAAGAAATGAGATATTATAGCCACAAGTAAAGCTGGAATTTATAAGTGACAACAAGCCAATTGCAAGGTAATACAACCATATAAAGTAAGGAAGTCTAAGAATTAAATTAAAACAATAGATGATAAAGAGTAAAGTCAGAAGACAAACTCTAAACTTTGAATATAAGTATATAAACAAGAAGGATTGACTAAAAAATAAATGTTTTAAACTCATGACTTATGAGACTCAAGTGAACTACCCTTCTCAGGCCCTAAATTTGGAATTTGGGAAGCTGTTACCATGAAGCAGATGTGCTTTGGTTAAGTAATAAAGTAATCATAGTAATTAATTTTTTAAAATAATATGATTTAGTCATATGTATTGATCAATGTATAATTACTAGTATAAATTAACTAATATAATAACAATGCTTATTGTTATTATACATATACATTATGCATTTTGTTACATAAAACAAATAACATAGATGCACTCAGCACTTGAAGCTCACATGAAATTTATCCTACCACATGTTTTTACAGAGTAGGGGATGAGAGAAAAACTCCCATATAATGCCATACTTTATCTTCCCATCTTTAGGCATTATCAAATTTCAATTTGCCCTAGCTTTGCAGTCCAGATATATAGAATTTTTTTTATACTACTTTAAGTTATCTCACTCTGCTTTCTTTGTGCTATTTAATCAGAATTTCTGTAATCATTCTGCTGTTTTGATTTTCTTGTTCTGACTTGACAGTTGGGTATCAGAGTTTTACATGAACTCTGAAGGTACAAGTTATTGTGTTTGAACCTTTAATTATACCAGTTTTGCTCATAAGTGAGCAAAATTCCCAGTGTTCTCACAATTTAGCATATTTCCTTCATTTTGGTTTTAAGACATTAAAATTAACTAAATGGCAATACTCCTGCGCCTAACAAATAACAATCTTGGAACAGAAAATCCACATCAGTTTAAGGTAACATTACATCCTGCTTGCCTTTGTGGTCTTACTTGAATAAGAGCATCAACGACTTTCAACTTATTCGTTAATCTCTAAGATGAGCAATTGTTCAGACAGAGTTTCATTTAGAGACTCCTCTTTAGAGTACATATTTTTTCATTTACTAATGATATAAAATTATAGGAAAAAAAGAGCAATCAATGGGCATAATAGATCAAAATAGTAAAATAATATTCTCAAAAGCTATATTGCACAACAAAATAAATACTCATCTGAAATAGAAAAAGCAGTCAAACTATGTTTCATTTTATACTGCTAAGACAAGGTCATCCTGTGAATCCATATTGTAGATTAGTATAGTTGTTCTTATATCACAAATTAAATAATATTTATTAACAAGTTCTGCTTATAAATATTTATTAAATACTCCTCTTAGGGGAGAGAACCAAGATGGCCAACTGAAGACATTACTCAACTACTTGGCTGCAGTTCTCTGCAAAGAAACCTGTCTAGGAGTGGACCTAGAGCTTTGAAAGACAACTGAAAACCCAAGCTGAGGTCTATCGGATGACCACCAAGAACATGCAGATAGACAGTTCCTAGTCCCAGATACCCTTAGAAGTGGTCTTAACACATGATCAGGAGAGTGCTTTTGGACACAGCAGGTGTGAGAGAAAACAACAGCTTTTCTTCTCCATACACCTCATGTAAGACATTACAATCTCAACCAAGGAAGAGATAGCCCAGGCCCTTCCCACTCCCGTTTCCTTCCTAATCTGGTCTGGCACAGAAGGCTGCCCTTACTAGAGACAGAGGCAGCAGCAGGTGCCACGTGGAGACTGGAGAACTTCAGTTCCTAGAAGCCTTACCACCATGGCCCACTGACTTGACCCCACCCACAGAGAGGCTCAGTGAAAAACACCCTGTGGGTGTGGCCTGTGCTTCATGAGTTGTCCCCACTCCCTCCCTTTCCAACACCCAACAGGGGCAATGTGACCACTTAACGGTTGTTTCTCCAGCAACCTTTGCAACCTTAATTAGGAGCTGCAGTATGAACTGCCCTCAAAGGGTGACCATTGTTGTGATCGCTCTTCCCACAGAGCAGTGTGGGAACCTAGAGGTGGGGCACCTCTGCACAGTATTGGCAGTGGTGTTGGTCCTGCCACCTATGGAATAAGGAAGAAATAACAACTCTACATTGCTTCCTTTCTACACCTGCAAAACAAGACAGTCCAACCCAGATGGGAGGAGGCCACTACACACCCACAAGAGCACCTGAGACAGAGTACAGTAAAGAGGCCCCACCTGGCCACCTGCCAATCCTGCTGATGAGACAGGTGATCTGGGAAGGAGGCTGCCAGCGCTCTAGTCAAGGCTCCTGGTGCTTCTGCTAGAAGAAAGGGAAAGCCTCCAAACTAGATGAAAGATGTTGCCCTGTTGCCACCAGACCGCACTGGTGAATCAGTTCCAGATGGTTTCCCTCTACTTTACCATCCCTCCTGCTACACTGTCTCTAACACAAGTAGAACAGAGGAGGTTGGTCAGGCAGGAAAAAAATGGCAATAAACTGTCACCCCCAACAGTAGCAATCTTACATATATACATACATAAAATAAAAAGAAAAGAGCCTGCTTTCACAGAAGAGGAAGCATCAGAAAAGACAAACAACAACAATAAAAACCAGTAGTCCCCGGAGTCTTACTAAGCAGACACCCGCAAAAGGGCTTCCCAAGTCCTATGCAATGGCACCTATCCAGAACAACCTGGTCTCGATGACAGACTATGGATGGCAAAGCCACTCAGTGAGATCCTCAAGAAAGTGGATACACAAATCATCCAGGCCACAAAAAAAAAAAAAAAAAAAGGAAAGAAAAGAAAAGAAAAACAGAGCAGGAAGTGAAAGTTGAGCTGACCAAAGTGATCATCTGGAAATGAAAAATTCTCTCCTGGAATTTCAAAGCCTTAACAGAATTGATCAGGCAGAGGAAATAATCTCAGAACCTGAGGATCAAACGTCTGAAACTAAATCTGACAAAAATGAGTAAGAACTTAGGAATAATATGCAAAGTCTACAAAAGTTTGGGGTTTATGTAAGCAGACCAAATCTCTGGTTGACTGACATCCCTGAGAGAGAAGGTGAAATAAGAACACTCTGAAACAAGGTTTCCAGAAGTCAGCCAAGAAAAATTATTCTATCTTGCTAGAGAAGCACCCATGCAGACTCAAGAGATTCAGAGAACTCCAATGAGGCATTACACAAGAAGACCATCCCCAGGGCACATAATAATTGATATTGCCAAGGTGTGCATGAAAGAAAAAATTCCAAAAAGCAGCTAGAGAAGGCACAGACTAGCTATCAAGGAAGACCAATCAGAATTGCAACAGATTTCTCAGCAGAAACCCTGTAAGCCAGCAGGAATGGGACCTATCTTTAACATTCCTAAGGAAAAGCAATTTCAGACAAGAATTTCCTACCCCACCAAACTAAGTTCCATCAATGAAGGTAAATTAGAATTCTTCCCAGACATCCAATCCCTAAGACAATATGCCACCTCCAAACCAGCCTTTCAGGAGAAGTTTAAGAAAGTTCTAAACACAAAGATGGAAGAATGGTTCCACCCATTGCAAGAGCATAGGCAAGCACAGAGTTTACAGACCATACAATCAAACATAAAACCTAAAAAGCAGCCTCTTAATTGCAATATGACAGGAATAAACCCCATAAATCAATAATTAACTTAAACATGAATGGATTGAACACACCACTCAAAAGGCATGGAGTGGAAAACTGTACAAAGAAGCATGATCCATTCTTCTGCTGTCTTTAGGAAGCCTATTTCACTGCAGATGGCACTCACAGGCTCAATGTAAAGAACTGGGTAAGGAACTTTCAGACAAATGGAAAACAAAAATGAGCAGAAGTAGCTATTTTTCTATCCAACAAAATAGATATTAAACCAATAAAAGTTTTAAAAGACACTACATAATGATAAAAGACTCAATCCACCAGCAAGTGATATCTGTCTTGAATATATACAACATATACACACTCAATATAGGAGCACCCAGATTTATAAAACAACTGCTAATTAAAGTAAGAAAGGACATGGTCATACAATTATAGTCAGAGACTTTGGTACAATGCTAACAGTCTTAGACAGATAATCGAGGCAACAAAACTAACAAGGAAATCCAGAACCTTAACTCAATACTCAGCAATTTGGGCCTAATAGACATTTACGAAATACTTCACCCAACAACCCAAGAACATACACTCTTCTCATCATGAAATGGAACATACTCTAAGATCAACCACACACTTGGGCATGAATCAAGTGTGAACAAATTTCAAATGACTGAAATCATACCATCTTTTCAGACCATAGTGGAAAAAAATAAATATCACCAACAGGAACCCTCTCAAAACACATAAACACACGAAAATTAAGCAATATGCTTCTGAATGCATTTTGAGTTAGCACAGAAATCAAGGCAGATATTAAAAGATTCCTAGAAACAAAGACACAGTACACCAAAACCTCTGGAATGCCATTAAAGTATTGATTGCTGAGAGAGAAGCTTATAGCATGGTATGCACATATCAAGAAAATATAGGGATCACAAGTAAACAGTCTAATGTCACACCTAATGGTACTGGAAAGACAAGAGTAATCCAATCCAACAATTACTAGAAAATCATTCGGAAATTATTTTTAAAAATTCATAGTTAACTAAAATAGTGACAAAAAAATACAAAGGATCAATGAGACGAAAAGCTATTTATTTGAAAAGAAAAATAAGATTAATAAGACCCCTGGCTAGATTAACAAAAGAGCGAGAGAGAATTTGAATAAACAAAATAGAAACAAAAAGGTGATGTTACAATAGACCATGAAGAAATACAAAAGTTTATCAGGGATTACTACAAACAAGTGTATGTGAGTGAACTAGAAAATACAGAGGAAATTGAGGAATTCCTGGCATCACATAACTCCTAAGATTGAAACAGGAAGAAAATGAAACTCTAAACAGATGAATAGCAATTCAAGAAATTGACTCTGTTATAAGAAACTTCCCCACCAAAAAAAGCCCCGGGCCAGATGGTTTCTCAGCTGAATTCTATAAGAAGTACAAAGAAAAGCTGATACCAATCCTATTGAAAGTATTGCAGACAACTTAGAAAAAAGGAACTCTCCCCAGCTCATTCCATGAATACAATGTCATCTTAATACATAAAAATCATAAAGACACTCGACTCAAAAAATTAAACAAACAAACAAAAAGACACTTTAGGTAAATTTCCTTGATAAACATATATGCAAAAATTATCAGCAAGATTCTAGCAAATTGCATCCAACAGCATATTTCAAGGATCACCCATCATGACCATGTGGATTTAATTCCCAGAATGCAAGGCTAATTCAACATATGCAAATAAGTATATGTAATCCACAACATAAACAGATGTAAAACCCAAACCACATAATTATCTCAATAGAGACAGAAAAAATATTTGATAAAATCTATTATATCTTCTTGATAAAAAAAATCCTCAAAACACCTGGGAATTAAAGGAATAGTCCTCAAAATAGTATGAACCATCTATGACAAGCTTGCAGCCAACATTATACTTAATGGAGAGAAACTGGAAGCATTACCCTAAGAACTGAAAAAAGACAAGGATGCCCACACTTACTCCTCTTATTTAACATATTACTGAAAGTGTTAGCCAGAGCAATGATGCGGGAGAAAGAAATTAGGAGTATCCAAATAGAAAATAGGAAGTTAAAATATTCCTCTTTGCAGAAGATATGATTCTATTCCTAGTAAACCCTAGAGAGTCTGCCAAAAACCTCCTCTCACTGATAAATAACTTTAGTAAAGTCTTGGGATACAATCAGTGCATAAAAACTGTTTCATTTCTATACTCCAACAACAGGCAGACTGAGAACAAATTTTTTTTAAAAATTGTTTCATTCATAATAGACACACACACCCCTCAACTTCCATCTAGTCAGAGATGAAAGACCGTTACATTGAGAACTACCAAATACTGCTTAAAGAAATCAAGGGTGATACAAACAAATGGATGAACAGTCCATATTCATGGTTTTGAAGAATCAGTATCATCAAGGTTCATTCTATCCAACAACAACAACAAAAAGCTAGAATATATAAAGCAATCCCCAGCAAAAAGAATAAAGCTGAAGGTATTACACTTCTATATCTCAAACTTTACAACAAGGTCACAGTACCCAAGATGGCATTAAGGTAGTGATGTACAAATAGACACATAGGTCAACTGAACAGGACAGAGAATCCAGAAATTAAAACACAGATCTTCAACCAACTCATCTTTGACAAAACCAACAAAAGCAAACATTGAGGAAAGAAAATTATATTTAGGAAATGGCACTGGGAAAACTGAAGAACATCATGCAGAAGAATGAAATTGGACTCCTACCTATCACCATACAAAAACTTCACTCAAAATGTATCAAGGACTTAAATGTGAAGCCTCAAGTTATATGAATCTTAGAAGAAAACTTAAAGAACTCCTTACTGGACATTGGAGTAAGCAAAGAATGACCAAGTCCTCAAAAACAAATGCAGCAAAATCTAAAATTGACAGACAGGACCTTATCAAGCTAAAAAGTTTTTGCACGGTAAAAGAAACCATCAAGAAAGTAAAGAGACAAAAAACAGAATGGGAAAAAATATTTGCAAGCTATATATTCAACAAATAACTAACGTCTAGGATTTACAAGGAACTCAAACAAATTGATTAAAAAAAAAACTTTATTAAAAAGTGGGTAAAGGACATAAACAGATGTTTTTCAGAGGAAGACATCCAAACAACCAACAGACATAGGAAAAAGTGCTCAGCTTCACTAATCATCAAATCAAAACTATAATGAGATACTATTTCACATCAGTCAAGATAACTATCATTAAAAAGTAAAAAAAGAAACAACAGATATTGGTGAGGTGGCAGAGAAAAGGGAATGCTTTATACTGTTTGTGGTAATATAAGCTAGTTGAACCTTTGTGAAAAGCAGTGCAGCATTTTCTCAAAGAACAAAAAATGAGCTATCATACAACCCAGCAATTCCACTTCAGGAATGTACCCTAAGGAACATAAATCACTCAACCAAAAAGACACCTGCACACGTAAGTTTACCACAGCACTAATCACAATAGAAAAAAAAATGGAACCAACACAGATGCCCACCAAAAGTGGACTAGATACAGAAAATGTAGTAAATGTGATGAAATACTATGCATAAAGAAGAACAAAATCATGGCCTTTGCAGCAACATGGATGCAGCTGGAACCCATCATTCTAAGTGAACTATCACAGAAATGAAAATCAAAATACTTCATGTTCTTATTCATAAGTGGGCCCTAAACTTTGCACCCTTGAGCGCAGAGGTGGAAACAATAAACACTGGGCACTGTTACAGGATGGGGGAAGGGAGGAAGGATAAGGAGCACACAACAACCCATTGGGTGCCATGTCTACTACCAAGGGAAGAGAGGGCTTGCTAGAAGCTCAAACCTCACCTTCACCCAATTTACTTATGGTGTAAGTAAATGACTTAATAAATAAGTGAGAATAGATAAATTTTCTATGGAAAATGATTTTTTAAAACTTCATAGCTACTCTACCCTTGAGGAAGGGGAGCATAATTCCCCATTCCTTATGTATATGCTGCACATAGTGACTTTCTTCCAAAGAGTACAGTTTGAAAATGAGAAAATAAAAGAGTAACTTTAAGTGGAGGAAGTAGACAAACATTACATAAAGCTAGGTTATCAAGTTCAACAAGTGTTAAGTCATACTGATAGAATATATCTTTGTTATGATGTTATGAGAATGTTATTTTGCCTCTGTGGTCTTTCTCCCCAAAACACATTGTTTCTGTGTAATCATGAGAAAATATCTAACAAATCAAAATTGAGAGACATTCCATGAAACACCTGACCAGTAATCCTCAAAACTCTCAAAGCCATTAACAAACAAGTAGAGTCTGAGAAAATATAACAGCATAAGGAGATATGACCAGTAAATATAATGCAGCATACTGGATAGGTAAGATTTTGGAAAGAAAAAAGAACAAATAGGAAAAAATGGAAGAAATCTGAAGAAAGTATGAACTTTAGTTAATAAAAACTCAATATTGGTCTATTAATTGTGTCAAATGTAGCATACTAAAGATATTAATAACAAGGGAAATTGAGTGAAGGTTATATGGGAGCTCTCTGTAGTTCATATTATTCTGTAAATCTAAAATGACCCTAAAAATTTTTTAAGTATTTAAAATACTTTTGGGTAAATAATACACATATATTGAAAAATGTGTTTGTCACTCACACATTTGTTTCCACAATGCATGCCATTATAAAGTTTGAAAAGTGATGCACATCATATTTATTTCCTTTAGAAAAAAATTAAGAACTTTAAAATAATTCACTTATATCTTATTTTTATGTATGGAGCTTAGTTTAATTTCCTAATTTAGAACAGCGCTAAAAGAGCTTTTGTTAGAAAAAAATTTTAAATTAAGCTCTAAACTAATAAATAGACTTTTTCAGCAGCGAACAGATGTTTGGTATCTAACAGCTTCTTGGATTTTTAACAATAGTCTAAGTACAACTGGGAATCTTTAGAATAATATGATTATTAATTTTCCAACAAAAAATTCCAAAGTGTAAGATTTGTTTATTAAAAAGTTATTTCTTAAAATAAGAAGAATGTGCACATGGACTTTCTTAATTGTCTCAATTATTTTTCCAAGAACTACAGAATTTAAAGTCTTAAATGTGAAACAGGGTTATAATTTATAATTTTTTAAAAGTTAAGTACTTTTTTCTTAAAAATTAAGTACTAGTTTACTAAGTACTCTGAAATATAGTACTTAATGATTTGTATGATATTTATGTCATATATGAGTAAACATGTATGTATCTTATGTGTATGATATTTATTAATCCAAAATCATGTTCTTTCTAATAGTACAGTTATAAAATATTAACTGATAGAAACCCTAGAGTTTAGCTACTCTAATTAATTTGTTAACTGGATGAAAATATTAGAGGCTACAAGTGTAACTCTATTTAAGCTTATCTGTGACTACAACTCAGTCTTTGATTCACAGTACGATGTTCCTTCCACTTCATTTCACAGATTCAGTTAACAGAGAAGTATCAGCTAGCCTGATGGAAAACCAGAGGGTGATAAATAGAAGACTATTACATCACCAAACATGAGCAAAAATCAACCATATTATTCTGATAAGCACACTGATGTAAACTTACTTCTATGAAACATCTGTACTTTAAATCTCTACGTTAATTTTTTAGTACATTTATTATTAATAATGGTCACAATTTCTGCTCCCAATTCATCATGACTGATTCTTGATTCTCACTCTATCAAAATAGATGTCACGTAGAATCATGAAGGGAATTTTTAAATACTTTTATTTTAGAACCAGGGTGGCATTTTTAAGTGCTAATCTAACTTTATAGGAACATGTATTTGAAATGCTTTCTAATTATCCTGAAGAATGTAGATAATTCTTGTTTGATTTGTTTCTTTCTTCTTGCTTTTTTTTTTTTTTTTTTGGTGTCTTTTAATCCATACTAGAAGTCCTTGTTACATTTTTATTCTCTATTGAGTAGTGCCTTTGAAAACAATTTCAAAAATAAAATAAGTGGGAGTATGAAATTTACATAGTTGGGAATGTAGAAAGCAAAAAATAATCTTAGACATAGCTTATTCCAACTCCCATATTTTACAAGTTGGAGAAGAGTCTCAGAGATATTACGTGACTGCCCAAATGCACAAGACTGCAAGGTTGGCAACTAGAACTTGGTTTCAACTCCTAGTTTGGTGCTTTTCATTGGCATTGGCATTATTTCTAGGAAATGTATAAAGGATTGTAAAATTATCTCTCCCTCTCACTTAAATTCACACTCACACATGTGCGCACATATTCACAGTAACATATACACACAAATACCACACAGTGACAGCTGTGATATTTTTTTCCAGCCTGCTATTTGGCAATAATTTACACAGATGTCAGTTTTATTTATATTCATGTATTTTAATTTCTAGAATAAAAATATAAATACATTCTTTAAATGGCTGCTGAATTAGTATATTGCAATTTTTGTGTGCAATGTGGTATATGGTATTCTTACATTACATTTAAAAATCTATAGTTGGCATACTTCCTTTGCAAATATCATGTCCCACTGACAATTTTCACTCATGTTTCACTCAGTCAAAATAGGTCTTAAGCAGAATCATGAAAGGAGTTTCTTTCACTTTCAAAATTGGTTTTAGTCATTTCAAAGGACATTAATCCACAATTTCCTAAGTTGTATGTATTTATTGTTTATGTGTATTTATTTAAAAATTTCTAGTCTTCAAAAATCATTGCATTTAATTATTTGATGGTAAAGGTGTTCTGGAAAAATGTATTTAATTAGATTTTTTTGGTGTGTACATGAAAGATGTATGTATGTTTGTGTGTGCTATAACAAACAATGACAGAAAGTTTGCAGTAAAAATATTTAGTACATTCAGATAAAGAATAGAAAATTTATAAAATGGTGAGAAATATATCTGAGGGCTCTAAATTTTTTCTCCTAATTCTTACAATTATAGTTTGTGGAGACAAGCCAAAGATTCGCGTGGAGGGAGTATTCCATTTGACTATAAAGTGCCAAGAAAAGAAAGTTAATCTTAGTCAGATATTCAGTCTGACTCATGCATTCTACACTGATCTCAGTCTTAGTCTAACACAGAAAAGTCATGTTTCTTTTTCTTTTGAAAAATGTTTCATGATAACAAATTGAAACCATATAGAGTGAATTAATTAGGAGAAGAGACTTTGGGCATCATCTTCTGCCTAATAGTGCCTAAATGATGCATTTTCATCAAAACTTCACCTAAAGGGTACATGTTTTAAGGACTGCCTATTTTCACTGAAAATATGGTGAATGTATTATTGGAATGTTACGTTTTGGATTTTTACAAGCTGCCTGCTCCTTTTCCTAATCTCACAATTAAATGTCACATCCTGAGGATTTTGAATATAAATTTAAAGTTGACACAAATATTAATCTGTTTGTACCATAATTGTCATGGCCATTCGAGTAGTTATGAAGAAGAAAGGATTTTAATTCTTCTAAAGGATGACTCAGAAATTCATAGTGAATTATAGAAGAAATAGTCACATTAGTTGATGTCTTCATGTCTACCACAAGTTCTGTTATACACACACAGACACTTCTAAAGATTTTTTATTATTATATAAAGAAAGAAAAACCATATTGAAGTCAAATTAATTATATTGATAAGAATGAGGGATATATACCACTTTGCAAAGATCTTATCCCTTCAAGGTAGATGAACTTGTTAATCCTGCAACAAATAATTGTACGATCTTGGGCATATTTTATAACTTCTTTAAGACTCAGTTTTTTCTTTCTAATAGAACTGTCAAGATTGCTATGATTGTTTAACAAAACAACGTACATAAAAGGCCAGTACAGCTATGGCGTATAATTATATGTCAATGAATAAATGGCAGCTATTCTCTTGAGAAATAATTGTATTATCATAAGATATTTTTTGTTTGGGTGTATATTATAAAAGGTAGGGACAGAATGATGTCTTGACATTATTGTAAGCAATTTGAGGACAGAGTCATATCTGTTCATCTCTATGATCTTCACAGTCACTAGAACACAGGCATTTCATGTAAGTTGAATGAAGGTAAATAATGTTTTTTTTAAATTCACCTACTTAGTTTTTGTGAGATTTCTCAGTTTGAAGGACAGTAAATTCATATTCCTTTCTTGGGTAAATGAAACTCATACTTAATATGACGACTATGAATTAGATTAAATGTAAAAAGACAACCAAGATAGGTTTGTGAGAGAAGTCCCACATTGAGAAAACTTCAGAAGAAAAAGGGAATATGCCAGGTACGCGTGACTCATGCCTTCAATTCCAGTACATTGGGAGGGTGAGGTGAGAGGATAGACTAAGCCCAGGGATTCGAGACCAGCCTGGACAACTTGACAAGACCTCCTCTACACAATAAATTTTTTAAAATTTTCCAGGTGTCGTGGCATGTGCCCATGCTTTCAGCTACATAGAAGGCAAGGTGGAAGGATCGCCTGAGCCCAGCAGGTTGAGGTTGTCATAGCCATAAGCTTGCTACTGCACTCCAGCCTGGGCAACAGCGAAACTCTGACTCAAATAAATAAATAAATAAATAAATAAATAAATACATAAATAAATAAATAAATAAATAAAATGGGAATTAATAAATAAGCAGATCTTGAAGAGTAGAAGCTGTCTGCAAACGGATAGTCCAAAGATTTAAAATTGTTTAGATCTTGACTTATTTGAAAATTATCTGTAAATGTTACAGACATATAGAATATTTCCACTGTCATTAAATTTGGACAGAACAGTTCAGTCTCATTTAAATAATGCATCTATATTTGGATTACTTCATATTGAATGGATGACTCACAGCACTTAATCAAATCATTGCCACTAGAACATTCTAAAATAATTTGTGAGAATATTTGAAACGCTCTTATGGTCACTCAATGACAGCATTCATAGTTTTGTATACAGGGAACCAATTAAATAGTTGAACCCTAGTACACATGTTGTATAGAATTGATGCAGGTTAAATTATGCTTATGATAAATTACATATTAGATTTTTATAAAATCAGGAATAAAAGCTAGTTTTCCTTAAAAAAAAAAAAGGAACACTTTCTATTTCATGCAGAACAGGATTCATAAAGCACGTGTTAAATTTTAAGGAATAAATCAGATACATAGTGCTCAATAGTAATTTTTCAGCCTGAAATTCAGACTTGTCTTGCTCCAAAGATAGATTATAGTAGCGATTAAAATGAGGAAGAAGACTATAAACTGAAAACTCAGCCACCTTCAGTGAGATCTCAAATAGTTACATAAACCCAGTTAATTCATCAGACTCAAGAGTTTGGACTAGCATGCGACATCTAACATCTTACATTTGTCCCTAAAGCTTGCTTGTCTCTTTTGGGTCGGCTTGTGTTCTTGAGGTTAGTAAGTGATATGTGAACAAACTTTACATCATTAATTTGAATGAAGAAATTTGAGAACTGTATTTATGATTTGAGAATACTAAGGTGCATCTTTTTTCTTACACTGAAAAGAACTGAACATTTCTTAGTTAAAATCTGCATCTTATTTTTTTAAAATTGTACGCCTACTTACAATATGTAGTCCTAATAATAATTCTTTACCTCTCAGAAAGAAAACCTTAGGTACCAGATGATGGCTATCAATGGCAGTACACGTCCACTTGAGTTAGAATAACCCTGCAAGAAGCTTCAGAGTATTCCATGGACTTTGATGTGTTAGCCTCCAATGTGAAGAAAGGTCAGGTCTCTGCACTCCCCCCTCAGATGTCTTGTGGTGGGATAACTACAGGACCACACGGGTGCATGCATACACACAAACACAGGCACACACACACACACATATACATAAACCTAGTATCAAAATGATAAATGGAATTGTTTAGATTTTTCCCAAATTACCAATTGTGACCTTGATGCACGATTTGCATTGATTTGAAAAGTTATTTATTGCTTACCTTCAAATATTATATTTTATTGCACCTAAGCTGAACATACCATAAAGAGGAATGTAGTAGAATTATAAATTGGAGAATCCCCAAAATTATTAAATGCACATTTGTGTGTGTGTCAGTGAGTGTATGCACTAGTAAGGGAATATGCAAATATTTCTCTCAGAAAAAAAGTCTATGTCAAGACAAAATTATGTTTAAAAAATTATAATTTCATACTTTTGAGACGTCCTTAAGTTAGAAGAAAATTTGACTGAAAAAAAATTCAGGAAACCACTAAGAAAGAAAAATATTTCTATTGAATCCAAGATACTGGCCTGTACTAAAAGGGAGTTACGTTCTGAGCCCCAATTCTGCTTCATGTTATGGCTTAGATCCATAGAAAATAGTTTACTTAAAAATAAATATCCATCCTGTGGTTAACAGAATTTTCTGATGAATCAGCTCGTTCTGGCTTTGTATAAAGCTCTGATCTGTAGAGTTATTCATTTAGAAAGTCTCAAAATATTTTCTTAGCAATATGACAACCAAAGGGTGAAGGCAACAATCACATACTGTATGCTCTACACCTTTTATAAAAGTATTATTACACAATGTGATCATTTTCTTTTGCTCAATGTTAAATTTATGCGACTTGTGTTGTCTATTCCACAGTTTTTATGTCAAAACTTATATAATAGGGAAAAGAATGTAAGATCCAAAAGTGATAAATGGATGTGCACAGAGTCTAGATATAATAACAAGGTCACATTCTGAGTCTAAGTTTTATTTTGTTTATGCAAGATCATTATTTCTGTGCTGCTGGTGTATTATAGTCTCTGAGTTAAATCCAAGTAATTTTAGTAAAAATAAAAGAGTTTGAACTTTGATATATATACCTATTCAGTCATTGAAATCTAAGAAATTAACAAAATTAACAAAATTAACAAAATTCACCATTACAGGCTTTCCCATAGCATTTCTACCCTTCGGAATTGATTCACCAAAGTAAATTATTCCCACTTAAAGAATAATAATATATTCACAATTTTTATGCCTCTGTCCATTTAATACCCATTTCTTCTCTAAACCCTTTTAAAAAAATCTCCTGCTACTTGCAGTTTGTGTCACTCTGAGGTCAACAGATTAGTTATCTCCTCACTTACTTTATAGATACACATATTTAAAATTAACAAGTATAAATAAATAAAAGTGAAATTTGTATTAATTGCTGTGTTACCAAATTATGTTTTACGTAAGAAAATTTTGAGAGTGGAAGGCCAGATGATAAATACTTCCGGGCATCAGGAATAAACTGGGATTTCAATTGCTTTAATTTCTTTTAAATCTCAAGCTGTTTTTTATGGTCATCCTAATTATGTGAGATCAAAAAAGGGAAAAACACATAGAACCTATTTGAAATATTTAAATTGGAAAAATAAAATACACATAAAAGATAATAAGACACTATAAAGTATTTTGCTTGCTTGAAGGCTAAATAAGTATTGCATTCTATTGGTGTTCTCATAGGGAATAGATATGAGCAGTTGTGTTTTTAGATTTGTAATGCAATATATCAAAATTTTAGAAATTTTGGAAAATTCCAAGTCAAAAATGTGCCTTTAGGTATGACTAAAGTAAAGAATTTATGCTTGAAGATAGCACAAGACAAGAAATAGCAGCAAAGCTCACCCAGATTTTGTATGCCAGCCAATAGTATTTGGGATTTTACTGAATATGGTGGGGAAGTTTTAAGCAGAGTTACATTTGAACTTTAGAAAGATTATTCTTGCATTGATCCTGTGACTGGATTAGGGAGTTTTCATTATCTGAGACAAGAGGATAGTTTAAAAGAATCTGTAGTAAGTTAAGCAAGAAATGACAAGTACCTGAGTTATGGCAAATTCAAGAAATATGGGTAAAGGGGAGATAACAAACACCTTAAGGAGGTAGAATGAACTGAATTTGATGACTCCTAGGGTACTGGTGGGAAATGAAAATTTTTAAGTGATGGCTGTATTTCTCAAACAAGAAATATAGGATGAGGACCAAAATTGGGATCCACGTGGAAAATTCAGTTTTAAAAATATTGAGGTGAGGTTGAAAGATCTATAAAATATTTTGATGAAACTTTCCAATAGAAAATTAGAAACAAAAATCTAGAGCTTAGGGAAGAAATAAAAATTAACTCTCAATTTAAAATTATGTTTCATAACAATTTACTTGCCCAATCTTTCTGAGCATTCATTCATTGCCAGCCAGGACCATTTTCCGTTGTGATGATTTTTTTTTTTTTTCAGTTAATAAATTTTTTTCCTGTCCTGCTTCTGCATGTTTAAGTGATTGTCTAGGATTTCTTTCTCTTTTTTTTAACATATTTTTTATTTTAAAATTGGGGGTACAGTTAGGGGCTAGGTATACAAATATGCATTGTGCAGGTACCCTTGTTGATGAGGTGTGCCCCCCATCCCCAGACAGATATTGACTACAGTTAATCCCGTCTCCCTTCCCCTCCCTGCCCTCCCCCATAGTTTCCCATCACTGTCAATCCTTTTCTTATAGTATTACAATAGTTGTTCAAGGTCCACTTATGAGTGAGAACATGTAATATTCAGATCTTTGTTTCTGTGAGAGATCACTCAGTATTATAAACTCTAATTCCATCCAGGTTGCTGTGAAATTCTTGATTTTGTTCTTTTTTTATGACTGCGTAGTATTCCATCGTGTATATGTATCACATTTTTTAAATCCAGTCCTCTTTTGATGGACAGCATGGTTGGTTCCATGATCTTGCTATGTGAACAATGCTGCAATAAACATACGTGTGCAGGTTAGGATTTCTCATCTATTCATCTTCTGTTCTCAGGTAATTCTGCAACATACCTAGATGACTGAACCTATTCCCAGGCTCCAGGACTGTCATTGTGTTTCTGTTCCCAATCATTGCACTCATCTCAGAACATGCTGTTGACATAATTCTACTCTGGATCTTTTTTTTTTTTCTTTTCAAGATTCCAGTAATTCTGCCCAGTGATACACACTCACTCTAATCTATGGACGTGAATTTCTGTCTGAAAAAAGAATATGAAATAAAAGGAAACCCCTATTATGCTACCGGGACAACCAATTTTTCATTATTAAGCAGAGATTTAAACTTAAGACAACTCAACAAACATTTATTGAATGCTTACACGCTAGGTACAATGGTGGACATAAATTAAACTGTACATTATCAGTCCTCAAAGAGTATGCAGTTTAGTGAAGATTTACAAGTAGCCTATTGAATTGCAATTTAGGCTTATCAACACACAGAAAAAAAAATAAATATGTAAGGTATCCAGGTGTAACACAAGAGAAGCACTGATCACCTCTATCCACAGATAGAGTTCAGTTCAAAATGGAATTGACAATGGCTTCATATTTTTTCATGCATTTCCAATAATTTTGCCTTAACATTAAAAAAATTATAAGAATAATGTTCTTAAAAAGATGCTGTTCTTAGAAATGTCCCCTAAATTTTTCACTGGCAAACCACTAGGAAAACTGAAGCTTAATAGTTATCTTCATTGAATGTCCATTCTTACAACTTTGCTATAGATCGTAAAAATACATTCATTAAAGCCAGGTTACATTTCATCAGCATTCCCCCTGCTGCTCCACTAAAAGGAATACTGACAATATACGTTAAAACCACATAGCATTTCTCTCATCTGAAAAATAATGGTTCACTTGGGATAGTATTCTAAAAATTTAAAAAAAGTAAAACTTGGCTAGAGTAAATGATTTCTCAGAACCACACCTAACTATGATATAATGCAATGAGATTTAAGGAGAAAGCAGCCAAGATTTTAATAATACTTAAAAATGAGAAAGAGTTTATTCCAAGAAGAATTCTATTTCAGTATTCACATATAAATATTCTCTCCTATAGTAATCTAAAATAGCATTAACATGTCAACATAATTGTTAGCAATTACATAATTAATTATAAATTAGTATTCATGGGAGCAAATGTAAATGATTTTTTAAAGTGCTCTTTACTGGTTCCACAAAATTCAATAAACTACTCTGTGTGTGGGTCTATAAGAGAATTATCAAATACTGCGAATGGATACACTGTGTCTTTAATTTGATTCTCAGTTCAGTCATTGAAAATGACTGCAAAAGCAAGCATTGCTTTTCTGTTATGAATTTTATATAGAATAAAGTAAAAACACAAGCTATATATTATGATACACATTGGAGGTGTCATATTTCAACTGTAATTCTAAATGTAATTTTTTTCTGAGAGAAAAAATTTATAAATATCAACTTTTTAAATGTTATTTAAACTATTTGTTTTTAAACTGGTGCTTAGAATGTTTAACAAAAACATTTTTAATGAGTTTTACAAAACCTTTAATATTTTTTATAAAAATTGCCCCCCAAATTCCATTTTTATTCTACATATGTTTGGCATTTCAAATAAATGAATTGTATAGAAAAAATAATTTAAGTATTTATCCTACTTATATTTAGCATAAATAAATAACTTAATGTTATACACTCAAAATCGAATTATAAGAAATATAATGAATGGTGTATTTGACTACTCACCTTCTCTGGAAACAAAGAGTTTCTGTTGCCTTAACATTGGTGGTAGAATTGCTGTAACTTTCATATCATTAAATCAGCTCCAATTATCCCATACAGAATTACAATTGGAGACAGATGGTTCAGGGTCTCAGGCAATTGATTATATGATTTTGTTAACAGATAAGATAATATTAACTTGACGGAAATCATAATGACCATCTTTTTTTTTTTTTGAGTTGGAGTCTCACTCTGTCACCTGTTCTGGAGTGCAGTGGCCGCTCCCGGCCACCGCAGCCTCGACCTGCTGGGCTCCGGCGATCCTTCCGCCTCAGCCTTCCCAGTAGCCGGAATTACAGGCATGAGCTACCACACCCGGCTGATTTTTTGATTTATTGTAGAGATGAGGTCTCGCTGCCGAGGCGGGTCTCAAATCCGCGGGCTCAGGCAATCCACTCACCTCAGCCTCCCAAAGGCACGGGATTACTGGCTGAGCCACCCAGCCCGGTTATAACCATCTTTCTTTAACATTTCAGACATTCATCCTGTAATCCAGTTTAAGGAGATCAAATTGAATGTGAGAGACCTTCTAGCATTGCAAAGAACACAGACAATATGAAAGAGCTGCTGCCAGAACAGAGTTGCATGTGTATCTTGCATAAATTGTGTCTTGCTAGTTATGATGCTAGAAAATCTCTGTAAAATAGAGGTATTAACAGCACCTACCCCATAGGGTTGCTGTGAGCCATACCTGCCTCACAAGTAAGTGCTATGAACATACTAACTACCATTGTCATTACCCCGTTTTTTCCCACTGATTGTTCCTAGGAACTCCAAATTCTTCTCATGCTGTTATGCAAAGCAATTAAACTCTGAGGAATGCTACATCTAAGTGTGTATGTCTCTTATATGTCTCCATTGTATTCTGTGTATCTTCCAATATAATACACTGTCCTGAAATTGCCTTACTAATAGATTGTTAAGACCCTCTGAGACATAAAGTATGACTGTCTTGATTACACATGTATGTAAATTAGTTAGTACTGATATACTACTTAGTAAACATTTAGAAAGAAAAAAGAGCAAGAGAGATAGGCAGACTACTGCAGTTATTAATTAATTTGTTAACTATTACTACTCAATGCTTCATTTACTTAATTCAGATTATGTTATATACTTCACTATAGATTCAAAGGTCCTTGTTCATAAACCTTGAGGCTAGGTGTCTTTCAAAATTCAATTTATTTACTTATTTATTTGTACGCTAGAAAGTTAAATATGCTATATATTTTTGTTTGTTTGTTTTTGTTTTTTTTTTTTTGTTTTTTTTGAGTTGGAGTCTCACTCTGTCGCCCAGAATGGAGTGCAGTGGCCGCTTCCGGCCACCGCAGCCTCGACCTGCTGGGCTCCGGCGATCCTTCCGCCTCAGCCTTCCCAGTAGCCGGAATTACAGGCATGCGCTACCACGCCCGGCTGATTTTTTTGATTTATTGTAGAGATGAGGTCTCGCTGCCCAGGTGGGTCTCGAACCCGCGGGCTCAGGCAATCCACTCACCTCAGCCTCCCAAAGGCGCGGGATTACAGGCTGAGCCACGGAGCCCGGCTATTATGCTACATATTATACAACATCTCCATACAGAGTAAGCATAATTATTTCATAATCAAAACATTAAAAATGTAAAATATATAAGTATTCACACTAAGTTGTGTAAGTAAAAGATGACAAATATCCTCAAAACAGACTAAATCAGATTCACTCTTCTTTCCTTCCTTCCTTCTTTCCTTCCCTCTTTCTCTCTCTCTTTCTCTCTCTTCTTCTCTCTCTTTTCCTCCTCCTTTCCAACGAATAAGTTATGTCAATTCACGTTTTCCTATCAAATGAATATTTTAAAAATTAGGTCTTCAGAACTTCTTGAATTTTGAAATTGTAACCCTGTCATCATGTTAGAACATACACTTGCCTTGGAAGGCAGATATTAAAGTAGGGATTTATCAAAAGAAAGTTGTGATTAGAGATGAGATATTGTAAAGTTATTTTTGAGTATAAAACAAATATTTTGGTGGGCAAATATAGCTACTCGAGCATGTAAACCCAATTTGTTCTTATGGAATGAACCACAGGCTGAACACTTTCTTTGGTATTGCTCAAAACATCAAATATAAACTGAATATCCCCCATGCCACGCCTGCTTAGGGATAAAAATGGTGTTACCTCTTCGGCTAGATCCAAATGCTTTAATATTCTATGCCAGATCTCCTCCTTTTCTCTCAGGGAGGAACTTAGCTCTTACCTCAGTCAGGATCACTACTGTACTTTCTCTCCTGCTTTCTTTCAATCTCTTAGCCTTATGTCCCCAACAGGCCCATGCAGCATGCCACCCTCTCAGGGCTCCACAAAAGCCAGAAGTTACTTTGTCTCTGTTGTTCCTTGGATCACAGTCTCATTGTGATCTGTCCCACTGTTCTAGGTTACCAGCACCCCATCACCACTACTATACCACCATTTCACTTTATTTGTAGATATTCCACAAGAGAGTTGTGTCGGCCCAATATTCTTTCAAAAATGAATTATTAGCATCAGTTTTTATTTTTTATTTGTCATAAAAGTATCTTTCCCTTCAAAGAATGACAAAGTATGTATCCATAATAAACCTGAAAATATTTTCTGCGCATGTCTCAGACTCTTATTATGTGCAGCACATCAGACAGAATCCCTCCTTTACCATGGAGATTTTGCAAAGTGATTTCATTATTGCTCCATATTCCTCACTCCATGACGGCCCCCTTTTAAATTTGTCTTTGCAATGCCTCCCAAAGCTAGGCAAACTAAGCCTGAACCTGATTGTATTTTCAGGAATATTCAATCACCTATACAAATAACTGTATTTGAATCCACTTCTCAGGCATATTATAGCCTCATTTTTTTTACATGATAGGCCATTTCCTATTTAAGGAGTCATACTTAATAGAGAAAAGGAACTAAAGGTATCCAGAGGTGCCGAGTTTATAATCACTTAAGCAGCATTTCTCATTTTACTCTTTGTCCTGCAGAATTGTCTACAATTCCACAGAAGGCACTTTGTGTCTCTTCCATCCCATGAAGGATCATTCTCTTGATAAGTACCTGCTATTGGTGGAGGTATGTTCTGTTGAGATTTTTATGAGACTGAAAAGCAGTTAATCAACTGTTGAGTGATGTCTATAAATTATTTTAAATTTGTCCTGAATTATGAACTCAACTCTTAACTAGTTGCTTACCAATGTTTTCACCAATAATATTATCTACATTGTTCTATCAAATTATAATGTGTTTTACACTTGCAATTTTCATTTTGATGTTAAGAGTCAATAGTGGCAATTGCAAACATTATTTTAAGAGTCTGGATAGGGTCAGATTGTAGTCATAAGTAATTTATTTTTTCTTGTGTAATCATAAGTATGTTTGTGAATTTGGCTACTATTAAAAGGAAGCAGATGTCACAATCACTACTTGTCTTTAAATGAGTATACCAAATGTATGATGAAAAGTATATTTGTGTCCATTATGTTATGCAGATCGTATATCATTTATTACTCTATAAATTTAACTTAGAAACGTTTAAAATTATATAGTTGGCATAATTCACAATAAGAATTCATAATAAAAATTTTGGGGCACAAATCAGATATAGATGTTTACTTATGGCTAATACGATATAATTATTCAGAATAAATAGGTTAATAATAACTATATTTACCTTCAGTTTGTACAACAAAGTACTGTTTAATTGAGAATGATGGAATTGTGGGTTTGGGTGGGTCCTTACTCCATATTTTCTTAAAATTATAAAATGAGTTTAAGATGATGAAATATTTATACTTTTAAAAAGACAAATTATTTCATTTTAAAGCTAAAGAAAAAATATCAAAAATAGTTATACATGATGCATTGATACTCAACAAAATGATACCTAAGAACAGATTCTGGTGCTTACAAAATCCCGTAGGCAATATCTAAAGAAATTAGGCAAAATTCAAAATGACCTTGTCATTTCAAATGGGCCTCCAACTGGTTCTCAATTCTCCTGGTTTAGGACCAGGTATCCTTTGTGTTTTTACATGCCTCACCTCCTTGGCAGTGTCTTGCAACTGCCAATCCCTTCCTTGTGCTATTGTGGTTAAAATTCAGGTCCCACTTATGATTGAGAACACGTGGCATTTAGTTCTTTGTTTCTGTGATAGTTCACTAAGTATTAGTGTCTCCAACTCCATCCAATTTGCTGCAAAGTCCATGATTTTGTCCTTTATGGCTGTGTAATATTCCATCGTGTATATGTATCACGTTTTCTTTATTCAGTATATTTTTGATGGGCAGCAAGGTTGGTTCCATGTTTTTGCTATTGAGAATAGTGCAGCAATAAACATGCATGTTCAGGTATCTTTTTGTGTGAAATGAGTTATATTCTTCTGGGTATATTCCCAGAAGGATTGTTGGAATGAGCAAACTAGTTCAACCTCTATGGAAAATACTGTGGCAATTTCTAAAGGAACCAGAAATTGACCTTCCATGCAAAACCTGCTTTTAAATATACAGTATTAAACTTCATGTCTTAAAAATCAGAGCAAATTTATCTGAAATAATTTTATTATAAAATGCTTTTTTACAATAGTCACAATAAGAGACAAGTTATATGTAATACATTCTCAATTAGATGGTTGATATTCTATTGATTATAAACCTGGTAATGTGGCAATATTTTATTTAGCAACATGTACTTTCAAGAAAATGTCTAAACGATTTGAAGACCGAATTAATTAGATATAGTTTAATTTTTAAAAAAGTATTCATTCATTTCCAGAATAAGTAATTACTGATTTCCAGTTAATGTTCCAGGCAATATACTAGAGACTGAGCACACTATGGTAAATGAAACAGATATGATTTTCTGTCCTCACAGAGCATATGTTCTCTTTGGGAATAGAGATAATAACCAAGCAAATGAATAAACAAGCTAATTGCAAGTTTTAATATTGGTAGTGAAGGAAATAAACAGGGTGGTGAGATACAGTGCAAACAGAGGCAACATTTTAAGGAAGTGACATTTGTGTTAAGATTTGAAAGATAAGTGATCAGTAAGTCACCGAGAAGAGCATCCTGTGCTAAAAGGGACAATAAGTTAAGGCTGGAAGGTAGTAAAAAAAAAACCCTACAGGCTTAAGGACCAGAAAGAAAAGAGTCCATTGTAGCTAAAATACCGTATGCAAACGAAGGTAAAATGATTATGTACTAATAATGGAGAGGAGACCAGAGGCAGCTCATGCACAGTTTTGGTAAGGAGTTCAAGTGCAATGGAAAGTCACTAAAGACTCTGTGAGAAGTAGGGGTGGGTTGTTGCAAATATATTGCAGTTTTTTGACGATTCCTGTGAATGATGAATACAGAATGGATTAGGGGAGTGGAGTATGATTTAAGCTGGGGTCATTGGAGAGACAGAAAGATGTAGGCAGGTGTGATAAATTACTTGGAAAAGAAACTAGTAAAAGGACTTAGTTATAGATGAGATTTGGAGGAAAAGAAAACATGTTTCTTATATTTGGCATCGAGCAACTCAAAAAGACAAGATGTGTAGGAAATATCAAGAACTCAATTTTAGATGTTAAATTTGAGATTTCTATTATAATCCAAAATAAGATGCCTAATAGTTTTATATCTGAATCTAGAAGGGAAGGGAGCAGTGTAAGCAACTGGAGATATATAATTGGAAATAATGGGGAGATTAATTTAATATCTAAAAACAGTTAAGACATTTAAATGCCACATTCATTTGCCTCTTATACTTATTCAAAAGACACATTATTTCAGCTTACTGTGACAAAGGCAAAAAATTCCTACCTTCTTGGATATTACATGCAAATGAACTTATCTTTTGGTAAAATATTTGACCCAGACTAATGTTAATAACAGATTTCATTTTTATATTGAAAGGGGCAATAATTATGCAAAAGAGAAAACGTATGTAGACTTTCAAAAAAATCTAACAAATAAATCTCCATACTAAAACTTTTTTAAATTTTGAATCTGAAAGGAATGGAGACAATGGCCTAAATCAAAGCAACGGTATGTACAGAGCAGTGTCAAGGTAGAGAACACTCTGTGGTCTGCAGTTAATAATAGGCTTATTTGTCATAGTTTTATTTAGAAGCCTTATAAATGATGCATAAGATGAAGTGAAAAATGAAACCTCAATGCTGTTAGATATTCTTAAATGTAGTTCAGAAATATATACGACCCAGGAACTTTCAAAGTTCTGTATATGAGATGAAGGGAAATGGTAACATGGTGAATGAGCTTTGGGATAGAAAAATGGCAGAAATAGTGCAATTAGGGGAAAATGCAAATCTATATTTACAATATAATGGGCTTTGGTTTCTCAGATACATTGTCAATGTCACACCAGATAGTTGGTAATGGCAAATAAGAAAGGTTAAATTTCAGGATAAGATTCATCATGGCCAAGAGTGAAAATAACAAGTGAGAAGCAGTTAAAGGAACAGTAGGTATCCAAGATGCACTGAGAAACAAAATCCCAATAAAGGCAAAGGATTGGCAGTAGTGAGAAACTGCTGGGAGGGGAGCAGGGAAGCGGAATTGGCAATAGTGGGAATCTGTCTGGAGAAAGGGAGGGCACACCTCATCAACAAGGGTACCTGCATAATGAACATTTGTATACCTAACCCTGAATTGCATCTCACATCTTTAAAATAAGAAAAAATTAAAAGAAAAACAACAGAAAAAATCAAAGAAAATGATTAAGATTCAGCAATTTTCAAATGCAATCGCATCCTGATACCCTGCTTTTATTTGTGTCCAAGCTTTGCCACTAAACATGCTTTGAATCTCATAAATTTTATTCCGATACTAGGCTTTAACATTATTATTACTCATAGCCAACAGTGATTAAGAAGTTCAACCCCAGTGACTTATCATATCATGCCAAAGTCTTCTGTTCCTCTGATAATGCAAAGTCCATTTTGAATATCTAGATTCTCCCTGTCTTGCAGGAGACACAAGATCAATTTGAGACTTGCTTCAAGAAATTAAACCTCAGACTCGAAATTCTGATGAGCACTTAGCTCTTTATGGAGCTGCAGCCCTGCTCTGTTTTCTTTAGAAGTGGAGACATGATTTTGTTCTTTTTCATGGCTGCGTAGTATTCCATCGTGTATATGTACCACATTTTTTTTATCCAGTCCTCTTTTGATGGGCAGCATGGTTGTTTCCAGGTTCTTGCTATTGTGAATAACGCTGCGATAAACATACGTGTACAGGTATCTTTTTTATAGAGTGATTTGTGTTCTTCAGGGTATATTCCCAGTAGGGGGATTGCAGAGTCATAGGGACAGTTACCTGGATGGAACTAGAGTCTATAATACTGAGTGACCTCTCACAGAAACAAAGATCAGAATATCACATGTTTTCACTCATATAATGGACCTTGAACATCCAATGTAATACTATAAGAAAATAACTGATGGTACTGGGAAATTATGGGGGGGGATGGGATTAACACTAGCTAATATCTATCTGGGACTGGGAAAACACCTCTTATCAATAGGGTGCCTGAATGAAACGTAATTGTACACCTAACCCTTAACTGTACCCTACAAAACGATAATAAAAAATACTGATTATTAAAAAAAAAAAAAAAAAAAAGGAATGTTGAAACAAATGAAAGTATTGGAGAACATTAGAGCCACTTAAATTGACAACTCTGATATTTCCATGCATGCTATTTGAACACATCAAACTAGGAATCTCTCATGTAAAAAAAAAAAAAAAAAAAAAGAAGTGGAGACATTGCATCCGAACCTGATCCATAGGGCTTGTGTCTCACCAGCTGCAAGGTAGGATTGCCAGATTACAGCCAGTACACACCTAGTTAAACTTGAATCCAAATAAAAATGATTTTTTTTAGCATATGTGCAAATGTTGTAATTCAAATGTTGCTTATTTGCTTTTTTTAATCTGAAAATCAAAAGTATGTTTGTATTCTATACTTTTATTTGCCAAATCTAACATCCCTGCCATTAGGCCTTCCTGGCACAAATTCCCAGTTTTTTCCTCAGTCTATCACCTGGAGTCCACTTTCTGGGAAAGACAGTTAGTGCCACTCATCTTCCCCTGAATGTTGTCATCAATGTCATTGTATTGTATCTCTAGCAACTTCTTTTGGGATCTTCTCTGTTTATCTATCTTACCATAGTCCTGGTCTAACTCATAAAATCTAGAGTCAAAAACCAAACTTCATGTCAAATGCACTTTGGATCATAGTGGGTTGCTATGACAGTCTTTCTAGCTTGGGCAATCGATGATAAACCTCCCAAATAAAATAGGAGGCTGTTTGGACAATTTAATTTAAAGACAGAATACAATAAAAGCAAGGTCATAAGAATTGCTAAAATCCATTATCTGAAGACATTAATTTGGTCTATGAGGGGGGACACCCCCCAAAAATGAAATTATTTTTTGGAAGGGGAGCTTCTTGTAGTACAGACTGTAGTAAGTGTTCTAGGGATTCATCGGTACCAGTTAGCATTGTGAGAAGCTGTGTTCAGTTTCAGTGAATTTTTTTGGAGATTCTTTTAGTGCATTTGCCCCTTTCAGGATGGTTGATTTACGAGCACACCTGCCCACCACAGCACTGAGTGTTCAGCAGTTCTTGACCAAAAACAGTATGACCACGTGCCTCGCCCTCCCTATTCACCCAAGCTCTCCCCAAGCAACTATTTTTGTTTCTCTGGATGAAAAAAAGTCCTCAAAGGGAAATGTTTTGCTGATTTGAAAGAAGTGAAACAAAAAATGGCAGAAGCACTAAAAGGCATAAAAATTGACGAGTTCAAAAACTGTTTTGAACAGTAAAAAAAAATCTGGATAGACGTATTGCGTCAAACGCAGTGTACTTTGAAGGTGTCTGAAGTTTATATATCTAAGAATAAATAAGCCGGGCTCAGTGGCTCAGCCTGTAATCCCACACCTTTGGGAGGCTGAGGTGAGTGGATTGCCTAAGCCCGCGGGTTCGAGACCCGCCTGGGCAAATTGGCGAGACCTCATCTCCACAATAAATAAAAAAAAATTAGCCGGGTGTGGTAGCGCGTGCCTGTAATTCCAGCTACTTGGAAGGCTGAGGCGGAAGGATCCCGGAGCCCAGCAGCAGGTCGAGGCTGCGGTGGCCGGGAGCGGCCACTACACCCAGTCTGGGAGACAGAGTGAGACTCCAACTCAAAAAAAAAAAAAAAAAAAAAAAGAATAAATGCACAATTTTTCATAAATAAATTCTGGGTTATGGGGTTCCTCCTTTGAGATTTTGTCTTTGTATCTCACCCCCTCAACCCAATGTCAGAGGAATGAGAGGCATTGTATTACATTTAATAAAGTTGTAGAATAACCAAAACAAGAATACTACATGGTCAAACTGGGCTTTGTATTATCAGAGGAATGGAGGACCTTGGCATGATAAGTTAAGCTATTGGGGTTTGACTTCGTAATCACTGTTGGCTATGCGTAATATTAATTTTAAAGCCTAATCCTGGAATAAAATTTTTGAGATTCAAAGTATGTTCAGCGGCAAAGCTTGAACCCAAAAGCAGGAAATCAGGCTGCCATTGCATTTGAAAATTGCATTAATTTTTGGAAGCGGTACCTCATTAAAAATGTAATAGAACAAAAGGAAGTTTCAGATTAAAGAAACCAAAACACTTTTTCTCAGTGTAGGACATCTGAGAACAGATTTAAATACATCACATACTTCCCAGGAATGACTTCCAATGACACACCATTCATCTAGGCTACCAAGGGAATTAGTGCCTATTCTATTATGAGAAATTGACCTCATCCAGAATCATAGCCTTACTGCCAGAATCAGGAAGCTGCCACATTCAGAAATTTTTCATAATCAGGAAGCCTTAGCTATTGCTGAACTACACCTCGCTTATACACTGCACTTGCAAAGTGGATGTCTCAGGCTCTGCCTCTTAACAACACCAACACTTAGGATTGGATACTGAAGTCACTGCTATTTGCTTCAGAAAACTTAATACCTTCACATCTGTACTTGCCACTAGAAATGGAAGTTGCAACAAAAGCTTGGTGTCTGGTAACATCCATCTTACAAATATCATGCAAAAACCTTTCAATTGCCTGAATCTAAATACCTTCTGGAATTCTCAGTTTCAAAGAAGTCTCAGAAGTACAATAAAAGTTGCCCAATATCTAAATGCAAGAGGTACTAGAAGAAGAAATAACATATTTATGGGTGCTAATCTACCATATCCATTTAGGATGCCATAATCCATTATAAATGGCTAAAAGTATTTGTTTATTTCAAATACAACAGACACCTGATTCCAAATAAAATGATCATAAGTAATGGAAATAGTAATAGTAATTTTGTTAATTTGATGTGGCAAGTGCTGAAAATAAATGTAGATTGCAAATCTGAAACTTTGAAAATTGCTTGGGTACATTCATGGATAAGGGATACAGGTTATTAGTAGAAACAGGATGTTTTAGGTTTTGTGATTATAACCTTTTGAGATCAATATCCATCACAACATATCTCTACTATCACAGCTCAGGAAAATCACTTAAGGGATTTTGGAAAAAATATTGAAGACCAAACTACTGCCTAGACCAATCCAATCAAAATTTCCGAATGCCCAAAGATCCCAGAGTGCATTCAGATACTCTATGCATTCAGTTTAAACACCATTATTTTAACATGAAAATCAGTCCTTCTTGGAAATACAACCCTGCTTAATAAAAAAAAAATGAGATCTGATTAACCCACGGGTCTGACCGAGAATAGCATTTATTATAATTATTAAAAATGGAGTCTGTATAAAAACTTTATGATAGTTTCAGATACAGTCACTAGAAAATAGATTATCTGTGATTTTTATCACACTGAAATTTGACTTGGACATTTAGGAATTAATTTGGTAAGGGAAAATAGCATCTGATTATCTAATAGTAACAAGTAACATTTTTTAAAGGTAGGAAAAGGAAAATCTAGATTATAAATGGAAGTATAAGCAGTCTTTTATTCTCACAAACTAGATTTGGCCTGGAAATAATTTCAGAGATTAAGATTTTAATTTTTGCACATTTTTTACAAGAGACATTACATTTTGGAAGAAATTTATTTTTTATTTATTTTATTTTTTTATTTTTTACTTTTGAAGTCAGAGTCTCACTCTGTCACCCAGGCTGGAGTGCAGTGGCACTCTCTTGGCCACCACAACCTCAACCTGCTGGGCTCAGGCTATCCTTCCCCTTCAGCCTTCCAAGTAGCTGGAACTACAGGTACATGCCACCACACCCAGCTAATTTTTTAATTTATTGTAGAGATGAGGTCTCACCAGTTGCCCAGGCTGGTCTCGAGCCCATGGGCTCAGGCAATCCTCTCACCTCAGCCTCCTAAAGTGCTGGGATTATAGGCATGAGCCACTGTGCCTGGGAAATTTTTTTTTAATAACTTTAGAAATCTAGTGAAGTATTTTTATACAGTATTAATAAAATATAAGCTGTTAGAAATAGTCTTTATATAAATATTAAGGCTATATAGTCTCTCAGTTATCTTTATTGTATTTTAAATATAAATATATACTTCAGAATTCTTTATGGTCCAATACCTAAGGAAATTGTTAAAACTATATATGAATTCTAAAATTCTTCTCAGCATCTAGCATAATGTATTGCACACTATAAACAGTTAATGAATTATTTTTTAGTAAATTTATACTGGAATTATCCAGGAAAGGAAAAATAATCACTATCAAGTGAGAAAAAGCACATTACTCATCTTCATGAAATTCTCTTTACATAAACGAAAGGGTATTTCTGTGGAGAACTAAGTACTTTTCTAGGGTGGAGTTGCATTTCTTGTATTTTTCAGCATTCCTTCATAGATTATTCAATGTCCCATTTGGATTTTGTAGATATTTATCTTCCAATTTTTTTATTTAATAAAGCTTTCAAATTTTACAAGTAAAAAGGCAAAAAGAGAAAAGTTTAAAATTGCAAAAATAATAAAAAGGTACATTGCCAGTAGCTGAAAAGAAAAAGTATTAATGCAGTGAGTTCAAGTAATCTCTTCAGTGATTTATAATTTTAATGAAAACAATTAAAAGTAATTACTACTTCTCATGTTTTTTCCTTTAGACCTAACTTATTAATGTCTTCAGCCATTCTTATATCTATCAACCTGAAGTTTTTCACAGTGTCATTCATAAAGTACCTACATCTCAACAAAGCTTAACTATTCAACAGAACCCAGCATCCCAAAAAGCAATTAAGTTTGAATATTCACAAATATAGCTCTTTGAGCTTTGATGATTTTTCAGTTTATGTTGCTCTGTTTTTATTCCCAATAAAAAATATTTACAATATTTAGCTACCTATTTAACATACTTTACTTTTTTTCTCCCTAGACTACTTTAAGTAAGCAGAATAGCTGACATGGACTAGAATTATTTGAAAAGTATTACGCATTGGCCTGTCCAGTACCCATCCAACTCCCTGTCGCCATGCCTTTCAAAATGGCAATGTCTGAAAAATAAAAAGTAAATGTAAAAGACCTATTTGCAGTCAGGGTTGTAGAATCTTCTAGGCAGAAACTCTGATAGAAAATTAGGAGAAAGGAAACAACTTGAGCCTCCAGAAGGAGATAGGTACATTTTATAAGCATACAAGAGAAAGCATTTTGTTCTTCTGAGACCGCCTTGGCAGAGGTCCTAACATCTGGTTCCTGTTGTCATAGGTGCCAAGTGGCATGGGCCAGAGTCCATAGGGTTTCCCCAGAAGAGACTTGCAGCTGAGTGTTTCCTTTGGCTGCCTTTTAATGGACTGTATCTAGCCACCCCACCCACCTTCAACTCCTCCAAAAATTCTATAAGCCACAAAATATCCTCTTGTATATCTCCTTCTACTTAAAATAGAATGGATTCTGTTGTCTGCATCTCAAAAACCTAACCAAAAAATCCACTAAAAATGTTTGGCTAACCAGTCCTACTTAAATACTTTAGGAACTTGGGAAGATGCCTCAGCAATAAATGCCAGTAGGATTGCTCTGCTCGGAAACATAATCTAGATTGAGTTACATTATGACTTGAGATGTCTCCAGTAGTAACATTTCCCACCAACTCCAGCGTCTTATAGGATTATCTGTCTTCACCAAACACTGTTTTAACTGTGGAGTCAGTCTTAGCTAAATATAGGCAAGTAGATTTTATCAAAAGCATTTTGCCTAACAATAAGCATTTAAGGTGACCTGCTCTTGTCTATTTAGACAAATGGTGAGATCACTCACAAAATTCTTCAATTATTAAATTTAGTACCAGTCACAGATGAAACTACTGATTCTAATTTGGTTTAATTCAGTATATAGGTATAGTTGCCTAGAAAAATCCCCTTCCTTTGGGAACTGGTTTCTCTAAGCAAGTGGCTACTGTTAAGTTTGGCCTGAAGCTGCCTCCATTTTAACCTGTAAGTCCAGAGGCTTCTCTGTACATAGTACACCCTGACCTAGCTGGATAAGTAAACAAATCATGACTTACTCTTGTACCAGTTAAGAGTTTTGCCCAATCACAGGCAGCCAACTGTTCAAACCTAGTTCTAACAAGGCAAAGGCTGAGCTATACCCACTTGACTGTTTTTTGTATCTGGTTTCCATTTTCTGTACATCAGTTTCCTTTCTCTGTTGATAAAATTTTTTCCACCACATGGATGTGCAGGAATCTCTGAATTTACTGATTCTGAGAGTTGCCCGATTCGTGAATTGTTCTTTGCTCACCTAAACTCTCCTGAATTTAATTTGCTAAGGTTTTTCTTTTAATGCAACTTACAGTGATACTCTGTTCTCTCTTTGAATCCTGTGTATTATATGTTATAAACAGGATTATATAACATTTTTATAGAACAACATTTTGAATTTAGCAAAACAGTCACTTTACTTGAAAACATGCAATTAACTCTTAACTACCCATGTAACCTAAACTGAATGGCAAGTTATTTGCATATAATCACATTTTCTATGAATGCCCATGCCATGATAAGAGGCATGATCACACCAGGTTAGCCTTCTATACTCTGTACTTGATGATACTCTCCCTTGCTCAGATTTCCATAAAAACATCCCCTCTTTTTAGTGGGCAAATAATCTACACAATCAACCTGATCCTACTATTGCTATTACCAGGTTTTGTTTGCTAGTAGTAGTACGTAGCAAAAAAAAGAGCTGATCTTTGACACAATTGTTTATGACTATAAAGTTAGAGGGAGGCTGAAAATATACCCAAAATACACTAGCATGCATCTGCAGGGAGTCTAAAGGATACAGAAACCAATGAAACACCACAGCTTCCCTCTCCCAGCTTTGACCCACCCACTATTCCAGTACACGTAACCTTTCCTACATCTTTAGCTAGGATATTAGCAAGTCAGCTTTCCTTTTCAATTATTTATCTTTATAATCATAGTTTCAGAAAAAAATAGAAGAGGACCAAATATTGGAATATTACATGGTGACTCTGATGACTTCTTAGTATATACTATCCCAAACTTGATGCCTTGTAATTGAGGAGCTATGTCTTCTAATGATTTTGAAGTTGAAAAATCAACCCAGGAAGAATAAATGTTAAGTATAACCAACGTGATTATTGCATTTTGGCCCAGCTTCATTCCAGGTTGTGTACAACAGACTCCATAACCCCAGCTAAAATTAAAAACCATGGCTTTGATGAACTTTTGTCTTACTATTGGAAAAAATATTATCCACAGAATAGCCTTATCTGCACATTCACAGGAAAATCATTAAAGTTCCATTTTAATGTAAATTTTTTAAATTAATCATATGGATGATTAATATTATGGAGATATTTTTAAACAATGCACTCTTAATTTAATTGCAGGCTGTGTTGCTATTGTCATGGTTGGGTACCAGGCAATTTCCACAGCATTATCCTATCAGGTAGCTGCTGAGAAACAGAATGTATCAAAAGAGGTCAGCAGATATTTTCAAAACTTTCAAATCTTGTAAAAATATATCCAGTTTTAGTCATCTACTTCTCCAGAATCCTAACTGTAAGAGATTATGGGAGATAATGTTTTCAGATTGGTAGCATCTATGTGGCAAGCAGACATGCAAAGGAAGGGTACTATACAGATTGATCAAATCAATCCTCAGTTTTTGCCAAAATATTTGATATCTAGTGGCCAAGACTAGCTCCGAAATGAACATGTGTACTGTTAGTTAGACATAAGGAACTTTGCAGTCATCAGTGAAGACTCAGAAGTTAGTAATTAAACATTTTGCATGGCAGTACCCTTCTCATGACAAGTCCATAAATGAAGAACCCCTAGTCACCCAACCAATAATGATAGCTCAGGAATTCAGTACTTTTATTGTGGAAGAAAAATATGAGAATTTCAAAATGTTGCATTAGAATTAAGGTTTACTTGTCAAACAAGACAAATAATGGTATTAATCTTTCCCTTGTTTCATACCAGTGGTGTATTTGACATAAGAAGACAGGAAAAACCTGAGAGTTCATATCTGTTGAGCCTATATTCAGGAACCTATAGTTCAAGACTCTCAATTTAGTTTATTTAACAGTAAGACAAAAGGCTTTTAGCATATAAATGTTAAAAGGTGATCAGGCCTCAATTTCTTCAATATGCTTCTAAGTATATATATTAATCAAAGAGCCTGTTTATGTTTCAAGTAAAAATTGTTTTACTAGATCACTAGAAGTAACTTACCATATGTTACACAAAATTATTCCAAAGTCTTAAACAGGATAACCTTTAGTACCAAAGTATTCTTATTGGCTAGCAGCAATAAACTGGCAAGTCATGAGCAGGCCATTAACAACAGATAATGTTTTATCACTGTAAATTCAATCGGGGACATTTTCATCAGGAAAGAAAGAAAAAAATACAAAAAACAGCAGAGTACTACAAAAAGCTATAAGCAACTAATTTCTAAGAAGCTATCAAAATAATGGAAACCCTGACATTGAATCATGTGCCCCCTGGCATATAGAAGAGGTTATCAACTGATTTTGCAATCAAAAACTTAAAATATACTTTACTTAAATAAAAGACCAACTTCAGTGATTTGAGTTCATAATGAGGGGATGACTGGAAAATTCTGTCTGTTAATAAGACATTCAAATGTGGATAAGAGAGTACATTTATCGGCATCTCTGTGCCTGTTTGAGAATGAAGGTAATATATCCAGATAGTGTATATAAAAGTATAAAGTGTTCAAAAAAGGTATTAATATTCTACTTTTATCATGCAGTGAGTAAATTAAGTTATTTTTCTAGTATGAGTATTTCATCAGATGAAATATATGAATAATAGCATACATGCTATTTCAAGTTATTATTAAATAAAAGATTAATCTGTATGTCATTGATATGGTGATATTTAATCACAAGTTATATGCTGTTAATCTCAATATTGTGGTTTGATAGTGTCAAATAGAAAATAAAACGCACATGTTTTTCATTTTTAAGATTTATGAGGTAATGTGTAATAAGAAACACATGAAATAAAGAATGTTTGTGAGAACGGGTATTATAATGGTAAGTTCAAGGACAAAGTTATGAGGTTGAAGGATCAGGAAAGCCATGGGGTAAAGGAAGCCTTAGCGAATAAATTCTTTTCGAGGATACATAAATGAGACATAATTAGTGGTATGAAATGCTAAAATACAATTTACCAAAGAACATGACTCTTAAAAAATAGAATTATTACAGTTAAACAAGAAGCTACTAATAACTACCATGACAGACACTTATGACCTGAGCTGTAAATAACTGTCCTTGTTAAAATTTTATCCTACTTAGGTGTAATCAATTCTATCAACTTATAAAGGATTTCCTTCAACTGGAATGGAGAAAGGCATTAAGACCAAATACTCTAATGCTCAACTGTCTCAATTCACAATGCAATTTTTTCAACAAATTAAATTATTGTCATAGGTTTCAATACATGAATTTATTCAAAGATATATTAGCAACAGGGTTGGTAATTAAAAGGATATTTCAAATCCAATATCAGGGTCATGCTAACTTCCTCTTTTTGGATTAAGACACATCTCATGGTTGCCTGGCTAAGCTTTTGGTTATCCACCAGGGATGTCGGAGCTCCTTGAATATTGAACAATTTGAATTTTTCCCAGCTGAACACAAAGGTCATATTCTCCAGTTTCTGCAGATGACTCAAATATTCATTCTTTTTCCTTTGATAATTTACTGTCACTCAGGTGTCCCTGGGTAGGCTTCATCATTCTGCTTCAAGATTCCACCTTCCTGATATTCATAATAACTGATAAAGATAAAGCAAATATTATCTTTACATGGGTATTTTAACAAAGCAATGAAATACATTTATTTGAGTGCAGAGTTAGTTCCTTCATCAATCTTCTACTAGCACACTATCTATAATGCTGTCTATCATAATTAATTAACCAGTTCTTGATGACTTTCATATCTGCTTAAAGTCCAACTTCTCATGAATACTTACAGAATCTAAAACATCATTGGGGGGGAACTGTTGACAATAGCTAAGAAAATCATTGCTCATTCTTGTCAATTCTTCACTGAAAGCGCAAAGCAAAATGAAACAAAATCCTCACTGAAACACTCTAAAGTATGTTTTTTTTAATATTGTAAATGTATGAACAATTTTGAAAATGAAGTAAAGAAACAGGACAAAAATTAACCATTGAATATTCATAAGCATAACCACTGTGCTATATTATAACTCATCATTTTTCCATATACATATTTATTTTTTACCTCATAAAGTTTGTTGTTGCTATGGTTTAGGTATGGCTTGTTGCCATCAAAACTCATGTTAAAATTTGATCCCCAGTGTGGCAGATTGAGAGGTAGAACTAAATGGAAGACATTTGAGTCTTAAGCGTATATCTCTTATAAATGTCTTGTTGCCATTTTCATGGTCATGAATGAGTTCTTACTCTCCTGAGACAGGATTAGTTTTCTACAGAGTAGATTGTTATAAAACCAGGAATCCCCTTGGGTTTTCTTCTCTTCCTATGTGTCCACTTCCCCTTTGACTTTCTCCACCATGGTCATATTTTGAATTAGCATATGGTTCTCACCAGCAGCCAAGCAGAGGCTGGCATCAAATTTCTGATAATTCTCAGCCTGCAAAGTCTAAGTTAAATAAGTCTCTTTTCTTTATAAATTATCCAGACTCAGTGATTCTGTTATGGCAACACAAAATGGACTAAGACAGTTGTTAACCAAAAATATTTCTAGTGAGTTTTTCCTTAATTTGTTATCAAGCTCAACTTTCTTTGTTTTTCTAGAACTAGTTTTAGAACCAGATATTTCAGCCTATTTCACAGATCAGCAACATCTAGAAATATTATGTGACTCATCTAAATGCCTACAGTTGGAATAAGGATTAGAGACTAGTCTTCCTGTGTCCTAATTTAGAGCTCTTCCTATTACTCTATATTATAAGCACCGTAGAGCTTAGAAAAAAACCTATTCAGGGGGAGAAAAGTGTTCTCTGTCTCTAGTCCATTCCCAATATATACTGATACACCTAATTAAAATAGTACATTATCAATTCACTAAAGTGAATTTGCATTGCTATGACTTTTATATCTTGCATCTCATTTTTAATTTGTTTATTAAATATTGAATGGAATCAAAGGAATCTTTATCAAATATTTGAAATATATAGATCATTCCTACACAATGCAAAGTTATGTGCTCACCATGTGTTTTAAGAAAACCCCCTTAGATAAAACTACTACCTGAAATTTTTTTTTCTGTTTCCTTGATTTTCTTTAATATTTTACCATGTAAGTTTATATCACAAAACACAATTTTGTTAATATTATACCTTGTGGCATAACTTAGTAATTTATTTTTAAACTTTTACATAGGTTAATCTAAAATTAAAATTATTTAAAACACTGGGAAATCCATTTTTCAGAGAGAAATTTTAATATTTCTACATAATTGATTTGTGAAATTAAGCTGAATCCCAGGTAAAAATGAGGGTTTGGTGGAACAAGGAAAACCGGTAATGCAGAATGTTGATCCCAGAGAGAAGGTAAGCACATGGAGTTAAGCCACATGATTTCCTTGGCCTCTGTGGGGACTTACTTTCCAGATGTAGCATAAAGAGAGGTTAGCCTAACAGTGCACAGTGGCCTTCCTGAGCTGGAAAGACAAAGACATAGCTACAGGGAATTACAGTGACCGAGCCAGCTAGAATTTCCTTAACTAAGTAACAAAAAATAAGGAGCTGTGCGGAGATGGAGGTTGAAATTCTACTAAGAGCTCCCCTTGAGTATTCTGTTGACCAATAGATTATATATTTACTGGTAGAGACATGACAAGAACTTATAAAGAACAACTACTGGGAAAAAATTTATCAGAAAAGTTTGGTTTTAGGTAAAATGAACAGCTTATATAGAACAGTAAGCTGAACAACTACCTAACCTTGCACGTGGCTGGAAATGTTTAATGCTGACCTTGTAGAGTGGAGAGGTCTCATTGGAAATTCAGAGCATTAAGTAGCGAACCCAGAAAATCCATCTCTTAGGAGTAGGGCTAGTTTGGTTTTGCAGAAGTTTGTCAGTTTGATGAAGTCTATCTTATCTCTTATGGCATGGGCACTTGGGGTTTCGATCAGGAATTTTCATAAGATGTCTCCTGTATTTTCTAAGGTTCTTATAGTTTGAGGTTTTATGTTTAGGTCTTTGATCCACTTAGAGTTGATTTTTGTATATGGTGATACGTAGGGGCCTTGTTTTAATCTTCTACATGTGATCATCCTGTTTCCCCAGCACCATTTACTAAAATGGTTATCCTCTCCCCAGTGGTTGTTGGTGGAGGTTTGTCGAGGATGAGTTGGTTGAGAAATTGAGGTTTTGCTTCCGGAATCTCTATCCTGTTCCATTGGTCTATATGTGTATTCTTGTACCAATACCAGGCTGTTTTGATTATTGTAGCCTCATAATAAAGTTTAAAGTTTGGGAGTGTGATATCTCCAACTTCGTTTTGTTTTGTTTTGTTTTGTTTTGTTTTGTTTTGTTTTGTTTTGCTTTCTGAGAATTGTTTTGGCTATTCATGGTCGTTCATGTTTCCATATGAATTCCTTTATTGTCATTTCCAGGTATGAGAAGAAGGCTCCTGATAGAAAAAATATTTGCCAACTGTCTATCTGACAAAGTCCTGACATCTAGGATCTACAAGGAACTGAAAAATGCCAAAAAGAAAAAAAAAAGCCCCATTATAAAGTAAGCAAAAGATATGAATAGACACTTCTCAAAAGAAGACGTACATGCAGCCAACAGATACTATGAAAAAATGCTCAGCCTCACTAGTCATCAAAGAAATGCAAATTGAAACCACACTGAGATACCACCTAACTCCAGCCAGGATGGCCATCATCAATAACTCAAGAAACAACAGATGCTGAAGAGGATGTGGGGAGAAGGGAACGCTTTTACATTGTTGGTGGAAGTGTAAACTAGTACAACCTCTGTGGAAAACAGCTTGAGAATTCCTAAAAGATCTAAAAATCAACCTTCCATTCAACCCCATAATCCCCTACTGGGAATATACCTGGAGGAACTCAAATCACTCTGTGAAAAAGATACCTGCACATGCATCCTTATCACAGCATTACTGACAACAGCAAAAACATGGAGCCAACAATGCTGCCCTTCAAAAGAGGACTGAATAAAAAAAATTTGGTACACATACACAATGGAATATTACACAGTCATAAAAAGGACAAAATTATGAACTCCACAGCAACTTGGTGGGACTTAGAGTCTATAATACTGAGTGATCTATCACAGAAACAAAGAACTGAATATCATGTGTTCTCATTTATAAGCAGACCTTGAACAATTATCATAATACTATAAGAAAGAGACTGACAGTATAGGGAAATTGCCAGGGGGTGGGAGCCAGCTTGGCAGTAGTGGGAAACTGTGGAGTGGGGGGCAACCTCATCAACAAGTGTGCCTGCATGGTGAACATTTGTATACCTAACCCTGAATTGTACCCCACTTCCTTAAAATTAAAAATTAAAAACAAGCCAGGCTCGGTGGCTCAGCCTGTAATCCTGCACCTTTGGGAGGCTGAGGTGAGTGGATTGCCTGAGCCCACGGGTTCGAGACCCACCTGGGCAGTGAGACCTCATCTCTACAATAAAAAAAAAAAATCAGCCGGGCGTGGTAGCACATGCCTGTTATTCTGGCTACTTGGAAAGCTGAGACGGAAGGACCGCCGGAGTCCAGCAGGTCAAGGCTGTGGTGGCCAGAAGTGGCCACTGCACTCCAGTCTGGGTGACAGAGTAAGACTCCAACTCAAAAAAAAAAATTAAAAACAAAAAGAGTAGGGCTAATCTGTCCTAAAGTAAGCTACTAAGACCCACCATAATTTAGCTTAAAAACAAGCATCAAAGGGAGCCAGCTAATTTGCAAACAAATTAACTAACTTCAGTAAAAACAACACATACACAAACACACACACACACAAATCAGTATTCTCTTAAAACAAATAAAACTCAAACACTGAACAATGTTGCATATGCAATTACATTCAACCATATGCAATTTAAAAGATAGTTAGACATGCAAAAAAATAGGAAAATATAACGCATAACAGAAGAAAAAAAGTCAGTGAAAAAAAAATAGAACCAGATATAACAGATGAGGGAATAAGAAACAATAATTTTAAATGTATCAATAAACTTAATCATATCAATGTTTGCATTGTGTATACAGTGATTAAAACTTCTATTTTGCAGTCTGGATAATAAATAAACAAGACAGTTATGTGATGTTTTCAAAAAACTTTTTTTAAATAAAAAGATGAATAAACAAAGCTTATGAAAATGATGATGACAAGAAAGCTGGAATAGCATAGTAACACCAAAGTAGACTTTATACAAGTACTTCCAGAAATAGATATTTTATACTAATATTAATTATCAGTATTGTAATATTAAATTAGTATTGTATTATTAAATTATCAGTAATGCATAACACTTGTAAATATACATGCCTCGTAATAACAGCTTCAGAATATATGAAGAAAAAACTGACAGAACTACCGAAAATAAAGAAATCCACAGCTACTATTGGAGGTATCATATGATTGTCTTAGTATTTAATGGAGGAAGCGAGCACAAAATTAGTAACAATATAGAAGACTTGTAGAACATTATCAGTGCATTTGGTCTCATAGACTTTAACAGAATCCTGCATCCCAAAACAGAAAAAAAATATGTTATTTCAAGTATACTGAAGATTCACTAAGATAGACTGTATGCTGAGTCATAGCAAAAAAACCCTCAAAACAAATTAAATAATTTGAGATCTTCCACAGTACGGTCACCAAACAAAATCTGATTCATCTAGAAATCATTAACAAAAAGTATATCTGGCATATCTACAAATATTTGAAAATTAGGCAATAGTACTTTAAATAACACAAGAATCAAAAGAAATTTTAAAATATTTTGAACCAAATGAAAATAAGTACAATATATCCAAATGTGCAGAGTGTATTTAAAACCATGCCTAGTAAGTATAAATAAATGTTAGGAAAAAACAAATTCAAATTAGATGAAAGGAAGAGAATAGTAAACACAAGAGCAAAAGTCAATAAATTAGAAAGCAAACAATAGGAAAACATAAGATTAAGTCAATTAATTGAAAATATTAATACAACTGATAAACATTTAGCTCTACTGATCAAAAAGAAAAAAGAGAAACCAAATTTACCAATGTCAGTAAATAAAGAGAAGCATCACTACTGATAATATAGACATTAAAAAAATAAAAATGGCCGGGCTTGGTGACTCAGCCTGTAATCCCGTGCCTTGGGAGGCAGAGGTGAGTGAATTGCCTGAGCCCACGGGTTCGAGATCCGCCTGGGCAACTTGGCGAGACCTCATCTCTACAATAAATCAAAAAATTAGCCGGGCGTGGTAGCGCATGCCTGTAGTTCTGGCTACTTGGAAAACTGAGGAGGAAAGATTGCTGGGGCCCAGCAGGTCGAGGCTGCGGTGGCCGGGAGCGGCCACTGCACTCCAGTCTGGGCGACAGAGTGAGACTCCAACTTAAAAAAAAAAAAAAAAAAAAAGAATAAAAATGGAATTATCAAACAATTATACTATAATGTTTGACGGCTGATGAACAGATTTTCTGAAAACACAATTTTCTAAACTAGCACAAGAAACAATAGACAATCTGAATTTTCTTATATCTCAGAAATTGAAATTGCAATTAAAAACCTTTCCAAAAAACAAAACACAAAAGCACCCATGCTCAGGTGACTTCACTGTTGAAGTCTGTCACTCATTTTTAAAAAAGGAATAATATCAATTTTATCAGGTTGCTTTAACAACCTAGAGAAAGAATGAACACATTCCAACTCTTTTTTATTAAAAGTTCAGATAATTTAAAAAATAAAAGTGGAAAAAGTTATTATAAGAAAACTATGAAATTTTTTTCCCATGTACTAAGGCACAAAAATCCCTAAAATATTAAGAAATTGATTTCAAAAATATTTTTAAAGAGGGAAAATACACTATTACCAAGAATAATTTATCTTAGGAATACAAGTGTGGTTTAGCATTCAAAACTAAAATACAATTCAATACATTAAAGCAATAAAATAAAAAGTATATGGTCATCTTAATAATCACAAAAAAGGTGTTTAAAAATTGACCTTCAATTATATCCGAAACTGATACAATCTGGGAACAGGAGATTTTCGACATGTTAAAGATCATCTAGAGCAAACTTACAGCCAATGTCATATACAATGGTGAAAGATCAAAAACTTTACCACAAAGATTAGAACAAGTAAAAAATGTCACTTTCACTACTTTTGTTCATTATTTCACTAGAGGTCATAGCTAGTAAAAATATTCAACAATTATAACAGAGCAAAACCTAAGGAATTTGTCAAAAAACTACTAAAGTAATAATTGAATTAAAAATAGCTGGGCAACCCTCTAGGGTTCCCTCCCACTCTGATAGCTTTTCTGTCCTCTCAATAAATTCTGCTTTCAAAAAATAAATAAGTAAATAAAATAGTCACAGTACATAATGCCAACATACCAAATTCACATGTATTTTTTATACAATAACCAAACAATTGGAAAATAAAATACACGAATGTGCTATTTTTGACATTAGAAAAAAGACAAAATACTTAGGGTTAATTATTTTCAAGATCTATACACCGAAGCTACAAAAGACTGAGGAGGGAAAATTAAGACCTAAATAGTAGATTTAAGAATAGGGTTGTGTTTGAGGGTAAAATATGAGGCAGAATTGGTAAAGATAGCTAGAGGTAAAATGACCATTAAAGGAAATTGACTTCCTCAAGAAGGCTACCTGAGATGCTATTTTTCTGGAAGATGGAGGTTCATAATAAAAGGTTTGTTTCAGTTTCATATTCACACTTAGGCCTAAGCAGATCATTGTGCATGTATGTGTCTTCCTGTCCCATATACACTTTTTAGCATTGTCAAACATTCTATATAAAAGACCTGTTGCCTTTAAACCTCTAGACATGCTTCTGAGTTTAATTAGTCTAGTTCTCCCCCTTATTCCACCTGTTATTTATTATGTAACCTCTGATCTAGTTCTATGATAAAATGTTTGTAATGAGGTTTAGCCCAGATCAATTTGCAATATAATGTCTTCAGACATTGCCTTTTCACACCACACTAATTTGACTTGATTTATTTTCCATTTCTTATTTCTTTCTTTCTTGTTGAGTGTTGAGGTTTAGAACTTGCTTGGTTTTTTAGATTGTAGCATGACCTTTCCAGACCATCTATATGAATAATTTGGGACTCAGACACAGATTCACATTCTTCTGTGGAAACGCTCATAGTGAAATCCCAGGATACTTATTTTATCATTTATTGATAATATTTCAGTGGAACTTAGCATAATAGAACATAATGTCATTGGTACATAATTTGGAACTGTTTTATGATCTTTTTCATTTTACCATGTTAGAAAACCTTTGTGGATTTTAGGGAAGAACACAGATTTGCAGTAGCTGTTGTCTAATTAAACCAAAAAACTGTACTCTTATGTATGCAAGTTTATTAGCAAATTATGCCAGCCAATGTATGTTACCTTTTAGTTTATTTTTAAAATCTAAAATAAATCTTATTTATTTATAACCTTAGTTGTGTATTAGAATTTTTAAAGGGTATATTTCAACTCTAATATTTGACACTTGAATTCTACATGTTTTTACTGGATATAAGTATCTTACAAGGGCACGAAACAGATAGTTTCTGCCCCCCCACCCCGAAAGCTTCTCAGTTATTGAAATGGTGTATCAGAAGAAAAAGTAACATCTTTTCCTTGCCAATCCAAAGGTCCATGACTGACATCCCTATAACAAAAAACATATTAAAAAGAAAATAAGCCAGGCTTGGTGGCTCAGCCTGTAATCCTGCGCCTTTGGGAGGCTGAGGTGAGTGGATTGCCTGAGCCCACGAGTTCGAGACCCACCTGGGCAGCAAGACCTCATCTCTACAATAAATCAAAAAATCAGCCGGGCGTGGTAGCGTATGCCTGTAATTTCGGCCACTTGGAAGGCTGAGGTGGAAGGATCGCCGGAGCCCAGTAGGTCGAGGCTGTGGTGGCCGGGAGCGGCCACTGCACTCCAGTCTGGGCGACAGAGTGAGACTCCAACTCAAAAAAAAAAAAAAAAAGAAAAGAAAATAACTAGAACAAAATTATTTAACCAATGTTTTGTTACACAGGAGTCCTTAGAAATGAAGACCCAAAGACCCAGGGAAAATTGTATTTTTTATGCTTAGGTTTGATGAAGAATGAACAGTCACTGAAGGGCTACCCACCCTCACTCCTACTCATTAAATCTCTTGGCCTTAACGGGTGTTGAGTCTCACTGTGCACCACCGTCTTTCATTGGTGCTGTGACTTGGATCGGGTTTCTCTCATTCTCAGGCGAGACCCCATTCCGGTGCCAGCGGGACTCACCCCTTAAAGGCCTTGACCCACTTTCTTGAATGCCAGTATTGCATTCATCAATGGCCCTCGGATTGGTAAGTGTCCCCTAAACGGAAAACCTAAAATCTTGCCTGGGATAACTGGTGGGAACTGACCGTTGATCGTCCGGCAGCCCCTTCAGCTCCAGGCAAGGGGGGGGCCACACCCTGCCTAGGTCTTTAAGGCCACGGCGGACCCCTACTGGTTTTCCCCTCCCTCGGCCATCAGGAATTTCGAGTCTACTCCCTCGCGCCATCAGGTTTTGGGTATCCTCCTCGGTAAAAATCCTGGTACCAGGTTACCCTCAACCTCCTCGATTCTACAGGAGAGTTGCGGGTTGTAATAACGTCCTGTGATGACAGGCTTTATTGCAACCTCCTCATATCCTAACAGTCAGCTGTCCAGGGGACGCCCTGCTCAGCCCTAGCTGTTAAAATGGGAAACTTGTCATCCCTGCCAGCCAACTCTCCCCTCAAATGTCTCTTAGACAACCTCTTCACTCTCTCTCTCTCACTCCCAACATTAAACCCAAGCATCTAATCCGCTTCAGTACCCAAGACTGGCCCACCTATCGCTTAGACAACCAAAATAAGTGGCCCCTATGGGTCCCTAAACCCCAACATTATACGGGACCTCTATAACTTTTGCGAGCATTCAAAAAAGTGGGCAGAGATTCCCCTCCCTCCCCCATCCCGCTTACGCCGCCACCTCCCTCCTCTGTCACTGACTTCAACCCAGCAGATAAACCTCCTCCCTATCGGCAACCCCGTCAACCCCCGCAGCTTCCTCTCCCATTCGCCTCTTCTCAAAGGTCTGCTCTTTCTCAACCCCCTCCTTATCTGATCTCCTGTGCCCAGACCTCTTCCACTCAGGCCCCTCCGGTATCTGCTAACCTCCCATCCTGCCTCTCCTATATCCGACTCTTCCTCCCAGCCTGCCATCTCTAATTCCTCTGTCCTCAGCTCCAGATGTTCTAGGCTCCCCTCCTCCATCCACTTCCTTCCCTGCTGCCACGGAGGCACCGCCTCCCTCCACCAATCCTGTTAATGTCACACCTGACTCCTCTGTTTTCGGCCCAGCCACCCACAAGCTGTACCCTCCTCTTCCGCCGTTGCCACCATCTTGGTCTGCTGCCCTTATTGCAGGGATGGAAAAGGTGGCTCACACAAAAACCTAATAAAGACCCAGCCTCTTTCCTTAATCGTTTAACAAAACTCTTACCCTTCATGCTCATTTGGACCCTTCCTCACTGCCGGGGTCCACAGTCTTAGCTACCCACTTTATCACCCAATCCATTCCGGACATCTGGCACAAGTTTAAAAAGGTGGAAGAGGGCCCCCAAACTCCACTCCAAGACCTGGTAAATATGACCTTTAGAGTTTATAATGCTTTAAAGTTTATAATGCCTGAGAGGAGGAAGCCAAGGCCATGCAGGCCCAGAGGCTAGAACAGAAAGTGGCCCTTCAAACCCAAGCCCTGGTCACTGCCCTGCGGCCAGCTTAACAGGGACCTCAAAGCCCCGTCCCAGGAAACAGTCTGAGACCCAAACACCTTTGGGAGCCTGCTTCAGGAGTGGCCAGGAAGGCCACTGGGCAAAACAACGCCCAACCCAAGACCACTGACTCGACCTTGCCCAATCTGCAGACAAAAGGAACATTGGAAGTTTGAGTGCCCCCTGGGGGAAAACCATCCCCCGGCAACAGAGTTTTGTGGGGGGCCAGCTCCCCCAACAGGCCCCTCACCAAAGCTCCTGGGCCCCCTGGACAGCTAAAATCACCTGGACTCGAACACCCTAATCACCCTTGCCAAGTCCAGGGCCACACTATGGGTAGTGGGCCTTTTCCACCAGCCGGAAAACAGCCTCGGTGGTGGCTGAAACCTTGGTGGAGCACATCATCCTCCACTTCGGCCTCCTGATGTCCATCCAGTCAGACAACAGCCAGGCATTTATTTCCACGGCCCCTCCCAACAATGCAGTGTGGAAATCTAATGAGGTGGGACCCCTCCGGTTACGGTTTAGCCGTAGTGATGATAGTAAGCCTTACCAGTAACTTTACAATGACATGGGGAATGGCTGATTGGACTTGCAACCATGCGTCACTGCAGGAAAACCCCAACTCTACCAGCTGGTTACCCGTACGTGCTATCTTCAAAAATTTTCATGCCAACTAGGAAATCAAAAGTACTGGGCTGCAATGATGTTAAGAGATTTCCAAGTGGGCTGCCCCGGCCGCCGTGGCACAGTCCACTGCTGGGAACAAGACCTCCCACCAAATCCCCAAAAAACAATACCCCCTTGTCCCACTGAGTGTTCAACCTTCCATTCTTTTGTCCAGGCACCTTGCTACGAGCAAGCCTCAGTCTGCCTCAGGCCAATCAAACAATAGGCCTGGACAGGACGGAGCCTGGGACAACACGCTGGGTATTCTTGTCCTGGGCACCAGGGACAAAAAATCTGCCGGAACCTCAGACCTCCTGTGGGTAGATCAGATGGGGAAGGGGTGCAGGATTATGCAGAACAGCAGACCCCGGCCAGTCCGGGGTCTCCACTGTCCCGGTCACAGGAAATTGGACTCTCCCTATGCCTCCAACCCAAAGTCCACCTTCACTACCGTGTTCCAATATCCCTCTCCCACCTAACTTGCCCGTGGTCCAGTGTATTACATGAAATGGCACTCTGGAAGTCGGATGGGTCCCCCTCTGCCGCTGCTTATGATCACTCATGGTCCAATCAAATAACACCCTCTGCCCCCCACTTAATGGGACTGCCTTTCTATGCGTCACTACCATCTACCCGGTCCTGCCCCACAACTGGTCGGGGTCCTGAATTCTTGTCATCCTCCTCCCCACCATTGTAATAACACCTGGTAACCAAAGCCTGTCTGTCCCCTTGGTCGGTTCCTCAACATCATGGGTAAGGCGGACAGTTCAGTTCATACCTCTACTGGTGGGGCTGGGTATTACCACGGCCATGGGAACAGGGGCAGCAGAGCTGGGATCCTCACTTCACTTTTACAAACAGCTCTCTTCCCAACTGATTGAGGACATACAACAGGTGGCGGACACGGTCCTAAATTTACAAACACAACTAGATTCCCTGGCTGATATGGTCCTCCAGAATCGACGGGGACTAAACCTGCTTACAGCAAAAGAGGGAGGAATATGCTTATTTCTTAGGGAGGAATGCTGCTTCTATGCCAATAAATCAGGGCTAGTCAAGGACAGAATTAAACAATGCAAGAAAACCTCCAAAAACGGAGAGAAGACCTGACCGGAGGCCCATTCTCAGGATGGTGGCAACCCCAACTCCTAACGTGGCTTCTCCCTGTTCTAACTCCACTAATTGTTATATTTATCCTCTTGTCGATGGTCCTGTGTGTTTTTAGGTTTCTCCAACAGTGCCTGGCAGAGCTCTCTCGAATAACGTCAACCAACTACTGTTATATTCTTACTTGCCCCTTCTGTTCAAACCACCTCCGGCCCCATACCAGCCTTGAACCCCCCCCCCCCACGCTGCCCCTCCCCAGCAGAAAATAGCTAGAATGAGCCAGCGCCCCTATGACCAAAAGGCTACAGACCTCTAACCTTGTCTTCTCATTTCAGACATGCTCACCTTAAAGTTTACCCCCACTACCTACCACTCAGATTCTCAGCTTCTCTTAACCACCTTCTTCGTGACAGTTGGCTCCTCCCTTTCCTGTGTCCACTAGACGACTGGACGGACCAGCTTGCCATTTTCCACTTACAAGGTTCCTTCCAGGACTTCCACTCAAATGAAATTTTTTCTTTTGGTGCCTACTTGTGGGGTCTCACGTGGCTTGGCCTTTCACCCACCTCACCCGCGGATGCCCATTGTCAGCAGGAAGCAGCTAGACAGATAAACGCCGCCCCTCTCCCATATAAACAAAGAGGTGGGAATGAAGGGCCACCGCCAGGCGCTAGCAAACCACATCCCCTCCCTTTTCCTGGAAAGGGGCCCAAACCCAGCCCCGCCTAAAATGGCCACCCGGCAAACAAAGGAGGCATCTGAAACGGCACCTTCTGGGTTCTTCTTCCACAGTCAAGCTCACCCTTTCCCGCGCCCGTGAAAAATCCACCAACCTAAATGAAGCTCTGCCAGTTGACCTATAAATGACTGACAGGTCGCCCTAAGCCCCTATAAAAGCCACTGCCCTTGCCTCGACGCTACAGCCTGAACCTCAGGCCTTGTAACCACCCTCGCTCCTACTCATTAAATCTCTTGACCTTAACGGGTGTTTAGTCTCACTGTGCACCACTGTCTTTCAGTCATATGTCCAGAAATATGACTGAACTTATGACAACAAACTGGGGAGAGGGAGTATGAACTTATGACAACAAACTGGGGGAGGGAGACCAGTAAAGCTTACCTGTTCAGGCTTTTCTTGACCTCCAAGTCCAAATTAGCACTGCGTCCCCCCGCCCCAAAATGAAGGTTTTATGATCTACTTTCAGATGAGATGAACCAGAGAATTCCTGTATAGCCAACTCTCACACAGAATTGCTTCTGATGCCCTCCTCACTACTTGGAGGTAGTGTTTTCTGAAACCTAACAATAGGAAGAGGAGACAGTCAAATATTGAATTTGCTAAGTTAAATGTGAATGGTTTATAGTGTATTTTCTTTGCCATTTCTCAACTGACCATTTTATAGAATAAAAATGGAGAGGTTTGTATGCTTTTTTATCTCTTTAGGTTCACATTTCAAAATAGTGTCAACTCATTATCATTGGATAAATTATTTTCAGTATAAAATTGTTATATATATATATTTTTTAAACTTGCTAAGCTGGGCTCGGTGGCCCAGCCTGTAATTCCGCGCCTTTGGGAGGCTGAGATGAGTGGATTGCTTGAGCCCGTGGGTTCGAGACCCACCTGGGCAGTGAGACCTCATCTCTACAATAAATCAAAAAATCAGTCGGCCGTGCTAGCGCATGCCTGTAATTCCGGCTACCTGGAAGGCTGAGGCGGAAGGATCGCTGAAGCCCAGCAGGTCGAGGCTGCGGTGGCCGGGAGCAGTCACTGCACTCCAGTCTGGGCGACAGAGTGAGACTCCAACTCAAAAGAAACACACACACACACACACACACACACACACACACACACACACACACACACACACAAACTTGCTAAACCAGGCTTGGTGGCTCAGCCTGTAATCCCACGCCTTGGGAGGCTGAGGTGAGTGGATTGCCCGAACCCGCGGGTTCGAGACCCACCTGGGCAGGCGAGACCTCATCTCTACAATAAATCAAAAAAATTAGCCAGGCGTGGTAGTGCGCGCCTGTAATTCCGCTACTTGGAAGGCTGAGGCGGAAGGATCACCGGAGCCCAGCAGGTCGAGGCTGCGGTGGCTGGGAGCAGCCACTACACTCCAGCCTGGGCGACAGAGTGACTCCAACTCAAAAAAAAAAACTTGCTAAAAGTACAAAAAAAGCATATTTCTCCAACATTTAGAGATATGTACGATTAAGATTTTAGAGATAATTATTTCACTATTATTTTAATTGTATATAAAATGTATTAATTTTCTTGAAAAATTGGTAAAATACATGTTTCTATTTAATAAACTTTTACCACTTAACACTATATTGTAACATATATCCATATCATTAGATATTTTTCTATAAAGTTTGTTTTATTGGTTGTATCATACCCCATCAGATAGCTGTACTATTTGTTTATTTAAGCAAACCCCGGTTGCTAGATAGTAAGATTTTGGTACACATAGGAATACATTAATTAATAAAATAAATTGTTAGCAATCTCAAATATATAAATCATTGTAAGGCATGTATACATATTTCATCAAGTTTCAACTAGAAATTGATTACTTTCTATGAAATTAGGATAAGATGAAAAATAAGGCAGGATGTGAAATACGAGCAATGCATTCTAATTAGGACTATGCTGACATTTTATTGGACTATCTGTTCTTTCAGAATTGTCTGAAAAAGTTTGGTTTTACATTGAAACTTTTGACACATTTCAGTGAGGAATGTGTGGCAGCGACAAATAAGAAAAGTGCGCTCATAGATGTCAGGATGATTGTCTTCATTTGAACATTATGAGGGCTAGTAAGTCTGAAATCTCAAAAAGTAGACAGCACTCAGGCAGTCTTGAAGCACCACACTGCAGTCTTGAAGCAGAATTCCTTCTCCAGAAAATCTGTTTTTCCTCTTAAAGGCCTTCAACAAACTGGTTAAGGCTCCATCCACATTATTAAGGGTAATCTCTTTTACTTAAAGTCACTGATTGTTGATGTTAACCACATCCATAAAATACCTTCCCAGGAACAGGTAGATTAGTATCTGATTAAATAACTGAGTTCTATTCAACTAACCAACTTGACACATATAACTAACCATCACAAGGACTTACATATTATAATAATTAGAATATATAAGGACCAGAAACTGAACTGTGTAATCATAGTAAATCACAAAATATATTATATGCCTTATGGGAACATTTTCTAAAGCTGTAATACTCAAGCAATGCTACTTGCATATTAATTTAGTATTTTAATAATTTTAATGTTCATGCAAACACTTAACGAAATTAGGCCTTTGTGTGAATTGCAAATACTTTGTATTTGTTTCTTGCTACTGCTGTCAGAAAGTTCCAAAAATTTGATGGATTAAAAAATCTATCACATTTTTATAACACAAATTTATTATCTTAAAGTTCTAGAGGGCAAATTATGAAACGAGTCTTCTGGACTAAAATCAAGTTGTTGGTAGGGCAACACTCCTTCTGGAGGTTCTAGGGAAGAATCTGTCCCTTGCCTTCTTTAGCTGCCAGAGTCTGTCTATATTTTGGAGCTGTAACCCTTCCCTTCCTCCATTTTCAAAATCAGCAGTGTAGCATCTTAAAAATGTTTTCTTCTCTGATTCCTGCTTCTATCATCACACATCCTTCTCTGATTTTGACTTTTTTAATTGTATCGGTCATACAGGTGTAATTGGCAATAATCATTTCATGTCAACATTCTTAACCATAATCATATTTGCTAAGTGCTTTTTTGCCATGTGAGGTAACATACCATAGGTTCCAGATTTAGGGGCCATATATTGAGTGAATTTCTTTGTATTTGATATCCTGAGAAAATAGATAATTGTTTAAATAGCAAATGAACATTTACAGTCATTCTATGTGTAGTGTCAATTTTAGTTTATCACTTTGATTAGCCTTCAGAGAAAGCTACTAACCTTATTAAAATGTAATTCCCCAAAAGGTAAGAGGATGACTCTGAAATGAATATAAAATAAAGACATGTCCAAGTCATAATTTAACACATTAGTTAAATAAAAAGTTAGAATTGTTTCAAAGAAGAATCCAAAGCACTACGCTTCCATAAGTCCATCAAAAACACTAAAATTAACTTAAAAACAGACACAAAAGTGGCTTTTTTTCTTTGGGTATGGAGGAAAATTATTTGCCTCCATTGGCTGGAATTATTTTCATTTCTGTAGACAGTGATGATTTCTTCTTTTTCAACTTTTTATTTTGAAACAGTTTCAAACAAGTTACAGAAAAAGGCAAGAATAATGCATGTCTTCTATACCCGTTTCTCAGAAACTCCATTCAAGTGTCATCAAGGATGCCTCTTACAGCAAAAAGATCCAGTCCGGATTCACACAGTTGCCTTCACTTGTCATGTCTCGATGGTCTTCAATCTGCAACAGCTCCTCAGGGTTTCCTTAGTTTTCATGACTTTTATATTTTTTGTTGAAGAATATAGTCATTTTTTAGAATGTCCCTCAATTTGGTTTTGTCCAATATTTCCTCATGATTAGACCTAGGCTGTGCTTTTTAGTTAGAATATCACAGAGGTGATACTGTGTGGCCTTATCCCATCACAGGTGGTATTCACTTAATCACTTGATTAAAATGGTCCCTGTCATGTTTCTCCACTATTGTGACTTACTCTTCCACCTCTCACCCTTTATAAGTAATAAGAATTTTGTGGGGGAGTACCTTGAGTCTATTATAAATGTCACTCTTCATCACATTTTAATCTAGTCCTTTTAGCAACCATTGATTTTTTTTTTTTTTTTTTTTTTTGCCTGAATTAATGATTACTCAGTGGTGGCCAAATTTTAAAATCTGGGCATTAGAATCATTGTGGTAATTCAGAAAAAGATTATTCTCTCCTTTCCTATGGTTTGCCGAGTTTTTTTATTTTAAAGGATACATTTGTTTAGTGACTTTTGCAAATTATTTTTGCATAGACTGTATCCCTTGTGTGTAGTCACTGAAGTTCTTTAGTCAAGATATGGAATCAATGCCAGTGTTCTTCAACAGATGAATGAATAAAGAAAATGTGATATATGTGTGTGCATATATGTGTGTATGTATATGTATAAAGGAATACTATTCATCTTTAAAAAGAAAGAATTCCTTCATTTGCAACAAAATGGATGAACCAGGAGAATAGCATAACACGTCTCACTAAGGATTAAAGGAGAACCCAGCACAGACCCAATCTGCAAAGACTGAGAGAAGTGTTTGTTCTTCCTTTTTTTCCCCCTGTTTTGTTGTGTCTTGTTGCCTTTTTTTTAAACAACCTGCATTCAAGTAAATCTCTGTCATAAGATTAACTAAAGTACAAGCTAAAGGGACAATAATGATTTCAATCGCCATCAGTCAGTGAATTTCAACTCAAAGAATTATAAAATAACTGAAAGAGAATAATGGTGTGAATGCCTTGGAACAACATAAACTGGAGGGTGTGCTTTAGACATCTTAAATGTTTCCATTGAAGATAATACTTTTTTGGTCCATTTAAAGTCTTTCACAGTTTTTTGCCAATATTTTTACTAAATTTATGTTTAGTAAATTTATCAAAATGGAGAGGAAAAGCATATTTTAAAGTTTATGCTAAAACTCAAAATTAAAATTAAAAAATGACACGAACTTTATTTATCTAAACTTTGTAATTAAATTCTGTAATTCCAAGGGCAAAACAAGGAATTGACATGTTAATAACCAATCCTTACAAAATTCTGTGTTCTGCTTGCAGCAATATAATTATTTGCAATTTAGTGATCTTGAGAAAGTGATACATTTATATTCACTTATATTCCCAATAGTTCATTACTTTTTTACACTGATCATATTTTTATATTAATTTTTACATCATTGGAAAAAAATTGTAATTCATAAGTGCATTAATTCCTAAAATTAAGAATATTTATCATGACTATGTTACATTTGAAATTGTTGTTTAATAAAAATAAATTGTATTTAGGAAAAATGGATTATTTCTAGTATATTTTGTTTCACCTGGGTTTTGCGATCTAATAAGACTGCCTTCAAGTAAGACAAATTTGTGCAATATTTATACTTCATATTCTTGTAAGAACCCATTAAAACTTCAAAAATGCCAACATTTTAAAAATTGTACTCTCCTATTAGTAATCGCAAACGTATCTATTCACAAGTATTCTGAAAGTATTTCTTGAACAACGTTTTTTCTTTCTCAGTTATCTCTACTAAAGTCTAAAGAAATAATTTTCCATTTACAATCTACATTTTCCCACCACACACTCAGGCCTCAGCTTTAGAAGTTCTACAGAATATCAGATTTGAGATTCAAATGAATCTTTTCTCCTTCCTTTACTTCTCTGCAACATTTTTATTTTATAATGCCCTCCCCCCCACACACACAAAAACTAGCCATTAGTTTTATTTTAATTAGTTGTAGTTGACAAAATCCCACAGACTAAGTGGTTTAAACAGCAGAATTGTAATTTTTCTCAATTCTGGAGCGTAGAAGTCCAAGATCATGGTACCCGTAGTTTTGGTTTCTCCTGAGGCCTATCTCTTTTGCTTACAGAGGGCCACTTTTTAACTGTGTGTGTTTGCTTCTGGTGTCTTTTCTTTTCTTTTCTTTTCTCTTCTCTTCTCTTCTTTTCTTTTTTTTTTTTTTTTTTAATCACTCAGGCAATGAGGTGTCTTTTCTTAATAAGACATCAGTTCTATTAAGTTAGGGACCCAACCTTATGACAGTACTTAACCATAATTATCTCTTTAAGCGATGTCTTTCCAAACAGTCATATTGGGAGTTAAGGGTTCAAGATATTAATTTTGGGGAGACCTAATTCAGGTCACAGCACCTCTTGGCTTTTATGTTGCTGTACTCTCCAGATTTTTCTATTATTTCCTTTGCCCCTCTTCCCCAGCTCTTCACTTTCATTGTGCTTCTCTAAAAGTAGATATTTACAAGATTTTCTCTTCTCCTTTCTCCTCTATAAAGTACTTTCTCTTTCTCTTCCTTTCTAGTTTTATATTCCTAGTTTGGTCAATGTTATCACCTCTCACAATTTCTACAATAATCCTATTACTCTTGGCAACATAGTTTATATTTCTGGTCCCAACCTCTCCCAAGATCCTGATTCACAGTTATTAAGGTGAAAAAAATGTTTATCCAGGCACTCCTTTTACATGACAAGCTCAGTCTTTCCAGAGCAAAATTCATCATTCACCATCCCAAACTTCCTCCTTGTGATTTCTTTGTTTCTGAGCACAGCCATACTTTGTCACCCAGATCTATTCCTGAGTCATCAGTGCCAGTACATTATTCCTAAAATATCTTTCACATCTAAATCCACCATTTTACTTCCTTTATTCTCCACATTTCAGTAGCTTGTTGTAATTTAGATTATTTCCATAATCTCTTTTACTGATCTGCATATTCAGTCTCATCTCCTAACAATAACACTAACTTAAAGTGTCCAAGTCATGGTACTAATTGTGTTATGCTTCTTCTCCACAATGTTCTCTAACTTTCTGAAATTTCATGAAATCTAGGATATTATTCTTGGCTTTCCAGTGTCTAGTTTCCAGATAATTTTTTGAAGTTATTTCCAAGTGTATGCCAGAATTCACAAGTGACTATCCACTCTTTTTCCAAGTATGGCTTGCACTTTCCTGACTATAGGTGTTTGTCCTTTGGACCTTCAGGAACATGTGATGAACTGAAAAGAATGTCAATTTGCAAGTCAGTTAGCTTTCCCATATTTTCTAATACTGAATTTGAGGAAATACTATTAAATTAAGTTTAGCCAAAAGCTGCCCCCTTGCACATTCTGAGTTTGACCTAGCAGTGTCTTTGCAACCTTTCACATAGTGAAGTATAACCTAGCTGAATATATAGACAGACTTGTGCCAATCACTGAGTTATGGCCAATCAAGTATGGTCAACATTTCTAACCAGGTTCAAATAAGGCAAGCGCTGAGCTGTAACTCAGCCACTTATTTCTGTACCTCACTTCCATTTTCTGTGGGTCACATTCTTTCCTCATCTATAAAACTTCTTCCACCACGTGGCTGTATTGAATCCTCTCTGAACATACTCTGGTTTGGAAAGTTGCCTGATTCATGAATTGTTCTTTGCTCAATTAAACTCTGTTCAATTTAATTGTCTTAAGGTTTTTTTTCTTTCCTTTTTTTTTTCTTTTAGCAGAACTTAGACAAGTCAAGTGATGTATTTCCTCTTTCCTGGAGTAACTGAAATCACTCTATGAAAAAGATACCTGCAGCTTTATTTACAATAGCAAAAACATGAAACCAACCATACTGCCCATCTAAAGAGGACTGGATTTTAAAAATGTGGTACATATACATGATGGAATATTATACAACCATAAAGAAGAACAAAATTATGAACTTCACAGTAACTTGGATGGACTTAGAGTCTATAATGCTGAGTGATCTATCACAGAACTGAGGACCACATGTTCTCACTCACAAATGGACTTCGAACAATTGTCACAATACTATAAGAAAGGGATTGGCAGTAGTTGCCAGGAGAAGGAGGGACCAGCTTGGCAGAAGAGGGAAACTGTAGGGTGGGGGGGATGCACATTTCATCAACAAGGGTACCTGTATAATAAACATTTGTATACCTAACCCTGTATTGTACTCCACATCTTTAAAATAAAAAAAAATTTTAAATTAAAAAATAATAAATTTTTTTGAAACTGAGATAAAAGCAAATATCTAAATTACATGTGTATAAAATACTGAAAAATCTTAGTCCTTTCATATACTTTTATTCCCTAGTTCTGAATTCATGATAATTGAGTTCTTTAAATTTTTACAATGTAGATCTTGTTGATATTTTGATAGAATGTCCTCATCCTGAAATTTTAAAAATTAATATACTTTTAAATGAATGTTATTTTAATTTTTTCAGAGTTCTGAAATGCTGTTTTTGTTGGAGACAAACGTGTTGTAATTTGTTTTGTAAGTCACTGAACCACATTAACAAGATGAGCTGGGCAAAGAGTATACATTATAATGATCAAAGGTTGAGTTTAAAAATTGAGAAACATTTTACCATGACCAGTCCAATAGATTTTATTAGTAAAAACAGATTAATAATTAATATGGTCATTAGAAAATTATGAAAGAGTTCTATGCAGAGTTCTGGCTAAATGCATCTAGATATGGTCTATGATTCTAAAATCTACGCATTAGAAAAAAACTATCTTGGTAAAAGGTCTGTTATTCTTAGTGTATTCTCCCCTGTAAAACTGCTTTCTGCAATTTTAATTTGGAACTAAAAATACAATGATTAATCTTGCCAGGGTTTTCATAAATTCTTTAAGTGATGTATTTTCTTAAAGGAATAAGCTTCTTATTTCTAATAAAAGTTTAAATGACCAAATATGAACTTGTATATTTTAAATTTATTATAAAAAGCAAAAAGGATTTGTTCTAGTGACAGTTCATCTTTATGACAGCAGAATGGAGATAATTACATTTTAGAAAATCTCAGTAGAAAGCCAGCCATGCATGATTCATATCATTGTTAATATTTTCTTTATGAAAAAAATTATTTGTGAAAAAATATTGATTTGTTTTTGTATGTGAATGCAGTCAAACTTTAAAAGGAATCACAAGAGCATTTATGGATGTATTACCTACATTTTAAAATAAAGTTAGTAGCCGGGCTCGGTGGCTCAGCCTGTAATCCCGCACCTTTGGGAGGCTGAGGTGAGTGGATTGACTGAGCCCGCAGGTTCGAGACCCGCCTGGGCAGTGAGACCTCATCTCTACAATGAATCAAAAAATCAGCCGGGCATGGTAGCGCATGCCTGTAATTCCGGCTACTCGGAAGGCTGAGGCGGAAGTATCTCCGGAGCCCAGAGGTCGAGGCTGCGGTGGCCGGGAGCGGCCACTGCACTCCAGTCTGGGCGACAGAGTGAGACTCCAACTCAAAAAATAAAATAAAATAAAATAAAGTTAGTAAGACTTGAAAGTATATTATGAAGAATAATTATGGCATAATATTATTAGTTATCAAGTGTTTAACAAGGCATTAGACATGGTACAAAATATATAAAACATAATAAACTAATCATTTAATGTTTGTGATTACTTTATTTATACAAGTCATAGAATATACAAACTAATAAAACAAGAAGATAATTCTTTTGTATCTTGTTTGATTTGAAAAAGAATTTGGCTCCAATTGAAAATTATTGGATTTCCATTTTTTACCTTCACTATCACTATTGTAGTAATGTTATCTATTGTAGTCAAAAAGAAGACTTTTGAGGTAGGTAGTAACTAGAAACAACTAACTTTAATATACTGTATCTAAAGAAATAAATTGCATAGAAGCACAAGATAACATTACTATGAGCTTAGCTCTGTAATCTGAGTGTAGACAAAGTTATAGTACACTCTGGGAAATAACTTTGAGGGTAATAGACAGATAAAACTTTGCAAAAGAGGAAATGCTGCTTGGTATGATTTAAAAGAAGGAAAAACAATCTGCCACGCAAAGAAGAGGCTGTGTCCAATTAATACCACACATAAAAGTGCCAACTAACACAAATAAATAAAAATAAATTTTACTAGTGCCACATTTTGTAAGAGGGATGTTTATATCCAAGTTTGTAACTCAAAGTACTGGAATAATTAGTGAAACATTTCAAGTAGACAAGAAGTTAATCCTTAAGCTAAAAACTTTTGAAGACTAACAACAACCCAAAAAATGAATAGACAAATAATATCCCTATACAGAAGAAAAAGGATTATATATAGTTATGACAATTTACTAAAGCATATTATATTCAGCATCTAGAAACAGTATACAGAGGCCTTCAATTTTTTTGTCTACCAGAATTAACCAAAAACTAATTGCCAAGTACAATGATAAGAGCTTCCATTTTCTCATCTACTACTAATTCTCATCCTGCATTCTTTCCATACTGCTGCTCCATTTGCTTGATTCCTAGTCCTTTTTGGGTCGGTTTTATACTAGGATGGTCAATGGGTCATATCAAAACCTTTATTTCTAATTTTGGAAAACTCTTGTTCTTTTTGTAGGGTGCTATTAAATAAGTGTATTTTACTCCCAGAGATGTCATTTAATGCATTTAAAATATATTATCTTTGTCCAATGCATTCTTTTAAATGTCACAACCTGCTATTCATTATCCTATAAATGGTTTCTACCTTTTTATATAAACCTGCAGCTTTATGTCTCCTTTGAACATTGTCTATTAGTGTGCGCTCTCTCTCTCGCTCTCTCTCTCTCTCTCTCTCTCTCTCTCTCTCTCTCTCGTCTGCTTTATGCTTTGCTATGGTTGGGAGATAGCTGTTATTCCTGGCTTTTGAGTTATTGAACTGTAAAGCGACCCCCAAATGCAAAGAAATATGGATGCCATTGTGTCGCCTATTCAAGAGTCCCTCTTTATCAGAAGTTTGGAATTTTATTGGTCAACTTTCTGCAACCACTAACAGTAATCTGACTGCATTGCAAGTTTGAAAACATAAATAGCATGGTCAATTCAGGAAACAGAGGGAACTTTTATTTATGGCAAGACCATCTGACTAGGGAAACTGTAGGAGACAAAGCTATAGGGTAAAATATAGGCTTAATGATAGTAGATGCTGACATATGTGCTAAATATTTCTGCTTTATGGAGTAGGCAGTCTAAAGCTACTAAAAGGTTTTCAAGAGAAAGCAACATTTTCAGATTTACATTTCAGCTATGTCACCTGATAGATATGGAATTGGCTTCAGAGAGGTGATAGTTGCAGAAATAGAAGTAAATTAGTAGGTACTCTAAGAGTGCCTGCTTGAGAATAGCTTGATACATAACATTTTGATGAGGCATGCTTGACACAGTTTATTTGATGCTGGAGCATTTGTACTATACATACACACACACACACACACACACACACACACACACACACATCCCAAGGAGGAATGAGTTAATATTTTATATCATTTGTCTAGATATGGATATGTATGTATGGATAGATTAGATAGATGATAAATAAATGATAGGATAGATAGATAAATAGAATCTTAACTCAAACCTTCTTCCTGTCTCGTGTTTTATTTCATTAATCAGTAATAGTTTTTATGATCACATTTTGCACATCTGATAACTCTCAAAATCACCTGTCATTTAATACCTATGCTAAAATATCAAAATAAAACACAACAAAATCTGTTTTTGTTACCAAATTAGTTGCATATTTTAAGTCTTAAATATAATTCTGAACAATTGAAACACATTTAAATATATCTGGCTCAAACAAATGATTGAGATCACAAGATAATAAGCAAAGTCTTTTGTTCCAACTTATATTTGTCAGGTTATGAAAGAACAATAATTTACATTGACCAGAACAAGAAAGAAATATGATTTAGTCAGTCATTAATTACAAACAAACAGAATTTTGACTCATAATTACTGAAACATCTGAAAATTTAATTATTGAGACTTGTGAGTTTATTCTGGAAGACACCAAAAGTATTAGCCTAAATACAATGGAACAGTCACCTCAGAAGTCTTCAATCTGTTAGAAAAAAATAAAATGTTAATTTAAAAGACAATAGCATATTGAGAGAGAGAGTGAGAGAACCAAATACTAAACACTAGACCATCAGGTAATATGAGAATAGTATATTGGCGTACATTTGATTAGTACTGATTTAGCTTCATGCAATTTGCTTTTACTCTAATGTGGGGTATAAAAGGGCACCAAGGGCCAGGAGAGAGAGATGGAGAAGTCTAGCAGTCGCAGATAGGATAGAGTCAGAGAGTTCTGTACGGAGTCTGTCTGGTAATTTCAAAACAACAACAAATCAATGCCCTTATATTTTGATATTACCATGCTGACTGCTAAGTGGCTGCAGCATATGTGCAGCAAAATTGTGTGATTTCAGATGAGGATTTTGAACCACGATTGTAAAATTAGGAATAAAGAGAGACAATAATAAGGAAAGCAATGTTCCGCTGAGAGAAGAAATAGTGACCAATTTGATGTACACAACGGGGAAATAGAAGTTGAGAAGTCTCAAGCAACTCCCATGTTTCTGATTTTCAAACTAATAGGATTGGTGCCTTTTATTTTTAAGGTAGTTATTAAGCATCTGCTGTATGCCAGTGCTGTTCCAGATGTTGGCAATAGGGCAGTAAACTACACAGACAAGTTACTCTCTGCATAGGAATCTTATTCCAGCAAAGGAAACCAATAGTACTCAAATAAGCAAATAAATACAGTTTGGCAAAAGGACATAAAGCAAAAGAAAAAATATACAGGTAAGGGTAATTTTCAAAGAGAAGGAGGACAACTCATTCAGGACATGACCTCTGAGCCAAGGTTTGAGAGAAGTGTGGAAATGAATAAATGGTATTTCTATTACCTTTGGCATAATTGTATTCATATCCTGGGATTTGGGATCGGTTCTAATTTGCATGTCTGTCTTAATGTTACCTTTTTATTTTTTTTTTTCAATATGCAACTGGGAGCTACTTTTCATCACTCACTAAGTCAAGTTTTGAAACCAGTGCAGCTGGCAGGTGGTCTTTTGTTTTCTATTACAATATTGCTGGTAACTTCCTTTTCCAAACATTGCATGCTGTTCTAGACACATTTTATCTGAATCACGATCCCTAGAAATGGAAACTCATTTCTTCAAAGAATCCCTGAAATAGAGAAATCAATCATTTCTTTGTTCTGCCCATCAATGTCCTACAGGTGAAAGTTTAACTTTTGTCTTATATTAAGACCACAAGCACACTGCCATTTTCTATAAAATTTGTTCCAATTTTTAAAAAATATCTTGTAAGAACTTTGACATTTTTAAATGGTTTTAGCAATGAATAAGGAAAAATTTAGTTGTCATAATTTTGACCCTGCTGCACACTGGTGGTTTGAAGAGGACAAAAAATGTTGCAGCAAAATCAAAGTTTATGTGTATGTTGTTACTGATGGGGTTAACAAGCATGGTTTATAAGTACATATATATTTATATTTTATATTTGTTTATATGTAATAAAATATAATTTATAATATAATATAATCCAATAGCTACATGAATTCTGATCATTCTGTATTCATCAAGTGCCTTCTCAAAAGTCCTTTATTCCACCTTCATTGAAGTTTATTTGTAAGTTACTTACAGTGTTAGAAGTTATGTTTATTTATGGTGACTGGACTTGGATGATGAAAAGTAAAATTAAAAATTATATTGATATTATATTCATTTTTCTTAATTATTTTGCTATTTCTTATGCCTCAAACTCTTGCCTACTTTACTCTTACAATAACACTCATCAGAACTTAGGTTAATAATCCTCAGGACAAGTGTTTAGCATGAACTGGAAACATTCATAGTCCAGGGATGAAGACTACTTTACAAATAATTTAATGAATATGATACACCCCTATACAAGGAACAAGTCTACTGCTGGGCTTTATATAACTCATTTATCTGTGCTCTATCAGTTGTAAATAATAAATTTTAATGTTCCAATCAACTTGATTTCAATTAGTTTGCAAACCATAAAAAGAATTTTACAAGCCGGACTCAGTGGCTCAGCCTGTAATACCAGCGCTTTGGGAAGCCAAGGTGAGTGGATTGCCTGAGCCTTCGGGTTCGAGACCTGCCTGGGCAACTTGGCGATACCTCCTCTCAACAACAAATCAAAAAAAATAGCCGGGGGTGGTAGGGCGCACCTGTAGTTCCAGCTACTTGGGAGGCTGAGGCAGAAGAATCACCAGAGCCCAGCAGGTCGAGGCTGCGGTGGCCGGGAGCGGCCACTGTACTCTAGTCTAAGTGATAGAGTGAGACTCTAACTCAAAAAAAAAATTTACAAAGGAAAGCTTTCAACCGTTTTTTCTTATTATTGCACAATATGAGAAATTCATCTCAGAGTATGATCCAGACTCAGTACTCATTCACATATACAGCCATTTCAAGCCCACACATCTGCATGTGTGTATGTAATCTTAGATACACACACATATTTAAATGTACACATAAACTGAAATAAAAGTTTAATAAAATGAGATATCCTTACTAAATTTTTTATTCTTGATACGCTAATATTTTCTATTCAGTTTCATTCTTTTCGTTTATTCAATTTGTTTTTGATGTTTAGTTTTTTTGAGCTAAAGTTTTTTTGTTTTGTTTTGTTTTGTTTGAGTTGGAGTCTCACTCTGTCACCCAGACTGGAGTGCAGTGGCTACTCCCGGCCACCGCAGCCTCGACCTGCCAGCCATCCTTCCGCCTCTGCCTTGAAAGTAACTGGAATTACAGGCGCGCGCTGCCACGCCTGGCTCATTTTGATTTATTGTAGAGATGAGGTCTTGCCAAGTTGCCCAGGCGGGTCTCGAACCCGCAGGCTCAGGCAATCCACTCACCTCAGCCTCCCAAAGGCGCAGGATAACAGGCTGAAGTTTTTTTTTTTATGCTAGTAATGACCATTAAGTTGATTTTACAAGTTGTTAATGGTTTAACGCCCACAATAGGGAAAATGGTAGTCTTTATTCTGATACAGTGTATGTGTACATACAGAAAAGAATGAATAATGAAAGAAAGGGAAAGAGGAAAAGAAGTAAGAAAGAAGCAGAAGGAAAGAAAGAAGAGAAACATTTCCATGAATACAAATATTTGCTCTATAAGCTTGTGAAAATAGAAAAGATAATGGGAGGATATAAATCAGTATTAACATGTATTATCTTGGTGAAGTAAGAGTTGGAATTGAAAAGTGATGAGTGTCTTTCACATCAGTAGTTTAAAAATACAATATTTGTGTATGTGTGTATACACATATACATATATTATGTTTATATACATGCATAATAATATGTTTATACGCATGTGGAAATACGTAAAAGTACAATATTTATGTGTATATGCTGTGAACAGGGAAAAAAATAGAAATAATCATTGATAAATTTATTATACTACCATAGATTTTGCAAAAAAAATTATAATAAAGATCTTAACTTTTGCAAAGTTTAATAAACATTTCATGAAACCATACAACAGCAACTAACTTCATGACAAAAAATTAAGACAAAGCTTTCACGAAAACTGATCAAGGTGATTGTGGAGAGTTTTGGTTACTATGTACAACTCGCTAATGATAATAGTGTTATCATGCAAAATGATCGCTCAAGGTCACCTATTTGGTGTCAGAAAGGTACCTGGAAACAGACTTACTAATGATGTGATTTTTTGTTTGCTCCTTTGTTTTATCTTTTACTTCACAAATGTAGAGTGATTCATTAAGATTAGGCCAGGCCATGTGCTCTTTGATCTGTGGCTAGGCCATGTTTTCTTAAGCTTTGGCCCCCTCCCCTACCTTGGGGAGGTGATCACCTCTTTCTCTCTCTCTAACTTATTTTCTAAATAAACTATATTTTCTAAAAATAAAAAAAAAAGATTAGGCCAGGCAGTGTGCCTTGTGCCTATAATTCTAGCACTTGGAGAGTCTCAAGCTGGAGGATGGCATGAGGCTAGGTGTTCGGGACCAGACTGAGCAGCATGATGAGACCCTCAACTCTACCAAAATTAAAAATAAAAAAGAAATTAGCCAAAGCAACATTTTTAAAAGATTTATTTGAATTATTTAATAGGTTCCTCTCTACTGTAACTACCTATAGAGAATTGTATTGATTTCTTTTGCAATTATGACCTCCATTACTTATAAAAATCATGCCAAAATATAGATGGATGGCAACTGAAAACACTGAAGATGCTTCAAAATTAGTCTGCATATCAAGAGACTACATTAATACTAAAAATTCTGAATCTGCATGAAGAAATTTACATCAAATTAGTAAGCTCACTTATTTATATTGTCGCTGTAGAATAATTAATTGCAATGTCAAAATATTTTTCTATTCTTAATGAATGGTAAATCTACAGAAAGATTGATTAAATCTTTGTTGAAATGATTTGTGTATAGAGATATTTTTAAATATATATTCTTAATGTTTATCAATGTGTTGCCATTTTCAAATGTACCTAATTCAGAAAGTTAAGCATCGAGTTAGTGAGAATGTTAAGTGAACATGAATTAACTTGACAATACTCGTTGTCAAGTTAACACTCTTTCTTTCTAGAAATGAGTCATAAGGCCACCGAGGTAGACACAAGTTTTACCTGATGCGTACAGCTTCTTATTTTAACAATTCCTCTACTTGATTTGTTCTTATTCTCACTAAATTCAAAGTTCAAAGATGAAATTTTCTGCCTTAAGTTATATATGTTCAAGTGAGTAAACTAATCACACTATTTTGTTATCCCCACCCAAAAAAATCCATTACCTTATGTCACTTTTAAATTGTATTGCATTCTTCTTTACTATTTTGTGCAGTGCCTGTCAAATATTGGTGCTTTATAAATATTTGCTAATATTAGTGAATTAGTGATTACTACTCATTCCAGAGGAATTTCTAGAAGCTTCCTAAACACAGAACTTATTTATTTTCTAAGAAAAAATGCTTAGTTGCTATTTCAATTATGCAGTTTTAAAGTAAGAGAGGGCCCATTGTTCTTGAAGGTTAATAGAATTTTGTATTCCCAACTGATAAATTGGGAAGCACAAATTAAAAAGTAATCATTCAAATTTACATTTTGAAAACAATAAGTTATTAAACAAGAAGTACTGACTGGATTTCTTAGATTGAAGATAACAGTCTTTTCAATTCTGAGCATGACTTGAGGCAAGTAGGAACTTAAAGTGTGTATAAGAACTTGATCCAACTAATAACAGAGATATAACTAACAACTGATCTGGGTAGCAGCATCTTTTGTTTCACTCTGCCTAGTTTTACATAGCCCTCACCGATACCTATCAAATTTCAAAGACTTTGTCTTTGCTCTTTCTGCTGCCTAAATTTTTCTTATTTAGGATATTTAATGACCCCTTAATTCGTTATCTACTGCTGTATAACAAATTGTTTCCAAACTTAATGACTTAAAACAGGGATCAGCAAACTATATTCTACATGCCAAATCCAGCCTGACACCTGTTTTTGTAGTCTGTGAGGTAAGAATGGTATGTATATTTTTAAGTGGTTGAAAGAAATGAAAACAAGTATATTATTTCCTAATGTGTAAACTTTGTATATACTTTAAATATCAGTGCTCATAAAGAAGTTTTTATTATGACATAGCCATGCTCATTTGCTTAACTGTTTATCTAATATGGCTAATTTTATGCTGAAAGACAAGACTTGAGTATTTGCAGCAAAGCCTACAAGTTCTGTAAAGCCTAAAATTCTATTTACAGAAAAAATTTTGCTGTCTTCTATCCTAAAGCAACAATAATTATTATCTCTCATGGTTTTTGTCAGTCAGAAACTTGGGAGCATCTGAATTAGGTAGTCCTACCTTAGGTCTTTCAGGGGTAACAGTGAGATGTTGGTTGATAATGCAGTTACGGGAAGGCTTGAGTAAAGCCAGAGTTATCCCCAGCCAACTCCTGGTCAAGAGGCTGACTACCAGAGTTTACCTTCTTGTTCCCAAATATTCATATCCCTCCTGCATTAAAAAAAAAAAATAGACTTACCCTAACCCAAGTTCCCAAAATATCCTCCCTACCAAGCATCAGTTTAAATTCAAGGGTTTTACCTTCTAGAATAGTGCCTGTTGTGCTTTAAGTCCAGTTCCTTCTGGTCTGAAAACCTGTGAACTAAAGAGACCTATTTATCTGGTCACCATATATTCAACATACAATGGTGAGACAGGCCCATAGCAAAACTGCACAAGACAGTTCCTGATTTTTTCTTTTAAGGCGGGGGTGGGGAGTGAGGGGATTGTGAAAGACATGCAAGAGTTGCTTGTTCAATAGCAATTCTGAAATCTAGTTGCAACAGTTAGTAGAGCCACATCGCTCTCATCATAGGCAGCTGAGACTTGTGCAGCCTTTTCTTGTAGTAAGAAGATCATACTTATCTACTCTAGGAACACAGACTGTGCAAGCTTGTTGAAAAGTCCCAGGAAAATATGAACTTTTTCAATGCGCCTGAAAAGATTTGAGGAGTCTGAGAATTTGCTAATTTGACCAATAGGGACTTAGAGAGATTTGTCTTCTTAGGGATGGTACACCCTTGTTATGCTATCCAGTTGGATTTGGCCTAGGAAATACAGGCTCAGATGTTGCTAGAAGGACTTTCCTCTAAGAACATGTTTGTTTTGCTTTGCTACATCTGTGGTCTTGTGAAGAAAAAGATTGGTTATAAATAATTGTTTTAACACTCCTCAAATGTAGCCTAAACAGTTCCCTGACTTTAAGCATCCTTTATATCTCTCCAACACATTTAGACTTTCTATATTTAAGAGTAATAAGCATTTAATGATATATTTTCAGAATAAAGTAGGGAAAGGGCTAAATTTAAGTAAGCTAAAAAGATATCTAGGATATTATTCCTCTTTTCACAAAACCTATAAGAAAGGAATGAGATACCATACTCTAGAAGCAATTTTTTTAGACCCAGTAAACAAACCCACATAGAGGCCAATGACCTTTTTTTCAAATTGAAAATAGGTTCTTAATTTTAAGTAATACACAATAATTTGTGTAATTAAAGCATAAATATATAAAATGTTATGTAAAATATTTAAATGTTTGTTATTATTATTATTTTATTTATTTATTTATTTATTTTTAGTCAGGGACTCATTCTGTCACCCAGGCTGAAGTGTAGTGGCATGCTCACTGCTCATCCCAACCTCAAATTCCTGCACTCAAGCCATCCTTCTGCTTCAGCCTCCCAAGTAGCTGGGTCTACAGGTGCATGCCACCATGCCTGGATAATTTATTTTTTTAATCTTTTGTAGAGACAAGGTCTCACTTCTGCCCAGGTGGTCTCAAACTTCTGGGGTCAAGCGATTCTCCTGCCTCAGCCTCCCAGAGTACTGGGATTACAAGCATTAGTCACTGTGCCTGGCTGTTATTTTTTTTTAAATGAACAATGCAAAAGTGTATAGTTTAAATGTGAAGCTCTTCCCTCACCCTAATGCAGAAGCAACAACTTCTTTATTTTTTTATTTTAAATATGTGGGGTACAATTCAGGGTTAGATATACAAATATCATTATGCAGGTATCCTTGTTGATAAGGTATGCCCCCGCCCCTGACAGTTTCCCACTACTGCCAATCCCTCTCCCCACTCCCCTGACAATTTCCCACTACTGCCGATTCCTTTCTTATAGTATTACAATAGTTGTCCAAGTTCTAAGAAGCAGCAACTTCTAACCCTTTCACTCACAATATTTCTTTCTTTAACACATTTCACTAAAAATATTTTTTCTAAAATTTGCATTTCTCATTTTTAATTTATAGAAATCCTATGTTTTAAATGCATACATAGATATGCTTTTACCCATAATTCAAATTATTTAAAATTCAATCTACCTTAGCTATGATCCCATCTCTCGTATCAAATAATATAATTTTAATGTCCAGTTGACCTCTTATAAGTTTTTTTAGACAATAATTATTTTAGAATTATTTTCACATTTTACTCCCTTCTCATAATGTGTTGGACATATGGAAAGTGCTCCATAAATTTTTATATTTTGCTGAACACCATTTAAACTGAACCAGAGGCAGTTTTATATACTTTTTTTTTTTTTGAGTTAGAGTCTCTTTTCCAGGATGTAGTGCAGTGGAACATTCGTGGCTCACCATAGCCTTGACATCCTGGGCTCAGGTGATCTTTCCACCTCAGCCTCCAGAGTAGCTGAGACTACAGGAATAAGTCACTATGCCTGGCTAACTTATTCTTTAGTTTTTTGTGGAGATGGAAGTCTTGCCATGTTGCCTAGGCTGGTCTTGAATTCCTGAGTTCAAGTGATCCTCCTACCTCAGCCTCCCAAAGTGCTGGGATTACAGGCATGACCCACCACATCCATACTTTTAATGTACAATTAAGAGGATAGGCTTCAGTGTCAGAAGCACTGGGTTCAGTTCTTGGACCTGCCGTTTTATAGTTATATGATCTTGGGCATGCTACTTAACTTATGGATGCCACTGTTTCCTCACTTGCATATAATGGGCACTACTCTGGCTGTATCGGTATTTCCCTTCTCCACATTTACTGTGCTGCCTACTGTCTGAGCATTCTCTCATCTCTTAACACTGCTAGCTGTCTCATCTTCCCCTGGGAGAACCACAGGGCTACAGAAGTGCCCTCATAATTCCAGTTGTTAGAAACTCCATGTTACCCAGCACTGAGATTAATCTATGCAAGAGCTCAAGAGGTGGTTCAGGCTCCTCCTGCCACTTTCAGACTTGTCTTGCACTTGTGCTTCATCTTGAGTTGCAGGAGCTTTAGTGCCCTGTGGAAAGAAATTTGACCAGTGACAGATAGAGGCAGAAGGAGCCTACAGATAAATTTCTTTCCCTTTCTCTATCCAAGGATTGTTTTGAAGTCTCCCATCACAGACAGCATAGAAGATATCTCCCACGACTAAACAATCAGTAGTTTTCTTGTGAAACCATGACCAACTCAGCAATGACTTGCTTTCTCATTTTCCTTTTTACTTCACTCTTGCCACTTTGGGGTTACAACTCCAGTAAGGTCTTGGCACATACGGTTTGTGTCAAACTCTGTTGCCTAAGGAACCCAGACTAAGACATGTCTAAACGAAATTAATGTGAAGACTAGTACTTAGAAAAATGTATGCAATGTAGCAAACTCTGTACTATTTTTTAAAAGCACTGTTAATTGTACATCTTTAAAATTAAAAATTAAAAAAATAAAAAGCACTGTTGTATTACAGAAGAATACTAATTATATTTTAATACTTTATATAAACACATGATAAATGTATGGTATGGCAGAGTAAATATATTTTATTTAAGTATAAGACTGCATTGGAAATACATAATTTTCACAAATTATTCTTAGTCTATTTATAAAAGGAGTATATTTATACACAATCTAATTTTTAGGTCTGATGATTTAAACAGTTTAATTGCTGTCATAATATAATTTTCACTATATTAGTGCATCTTTACTTTCTTCTCTAAGTATTTTTTATTTCTCCCTAAATTTCTTCTATAATATATTACCAGATGAAGATGCAATATTAAAATGCTAAGATATTGCATTTTCAAATAATTGCTATTGTAACCCCAGGGAAACATCATTGTCTAATTGAAAATAAGAACTGAAGAAGATGCCAAAAATTCTGAACTCAACTTGCCATTCTACCACTTGTTAGTTGTATAACTTGGGGTCAGGCACATTCTTCTCTGGGTCTTTGTCTGTGATATGAGCTACATGAGATGACATCTAATGACCTTCTAGCTCTAGCACATTATTAGTTTATTTGCAAAGTGATTTTTACATACACACACACACACACACAACACACACACACACACACACACACGCACGCACATCTTTCACCCAAGGGAGGGCCAAAAAAAAAACCAAACTGAAAATTGTGAGCCGGGCTCGGTGGCTCAGCCTATAATCCCGCGCCTTTGGGAGGCTGAGGTGAGTGGATTGCCTGAGCCCATGGGTTCGAGACCCCCCTGGGCAACTTGGCAAGACCTCATCTCTACAACAAATCAAAAATTAGCCAGGCATGGGAGTGCGCGCCTGTAGTTCCAGCTACTTGGAAGGCTGAGGTGGAAGGATAGCCAGAGCCCAGCAGGTCGAGGCTGCGGTGGCCGGGAGCGGCCTCTGCACTCCAGTCTGGGTGACAGAGTAAGACTCCAACTCAAAAAAAAAAAAAAAAGTGTACTTATTCTTAGATGTTTAAACTTCAGTCACCTTCAAAGTCTCTCTGTTTGATGCAGTAACCTGTAGAGATGCTTTTTCCACTACTGAAAACAATTTTTGAACTCGTCAATTTTGATGCCTTTTAGCACTTTTACGTTTTTGTTTCACCTCTTACAAATTGGCAAAACATTTCCCTTTGAGGACGTTTTTCATGGAGGAAACAACAACAAAAAAGTAATTCAGAGTAAGATCGGGTGAATAGGGAGGATAGAGCACAGGCGTCATGCAGTTTTTGGTCAAAAACAGCTGAACACTCCGTGTGGTTTGGGCTGATATGCTTATAAATTATCCATCATAAAATGGACAAACATGTTGAATCTCCAATAAAAAACTTCACTGAAGCTGAATGCTGCCTCTCACAGCAATGCTAGCTGGTACACTGATATTGATGGGTTCCTGGAACACTTACCTAGGGGGAGAATTCTGTACTACAAGGAGCCCACCCTCCAAAAGATAATTCCAATTTTTTGTTTTTTTAATTTAGTTTCCCCTCATATATACACAACTCCAACGTATTTTCCAACCTCTCACTTACTAGTTTATCCAACCTGATTGTTTACTTTTTTAGAGATTTTTTCTTTTAGTAAAAAATTTCATTTACTCTGCGATTCATCAGATACCTCTCAAATAAATACCATGCACCCTGTATTGAAAGGTGAAAACAGTACGGCAACCCCTTGGGGTCCCCTCCCACTGTGGGAGCTTTTCTGTCCTCTCAATAAATCCTGCTTTCTAGAAAATAAATAAATAAATAAATAAATAAATAAATAAACAAATAAATAAATAAATAAAAGAGAAAAACATGGTTCCTGCCTTCAAAACCAAGGCTGCTTATATTGTTCCTTGATTAAGCAATTCTCATGTTTGCATAAGACTTGTTACTGGTGATTCTCAGATGTCTCCCTCATGGAGAATCCCATGAAATGCTAACCTCTGAGCAACCTCTCTTCTTAGACTGGGATACATGTAGTCTGCTGCTAAAACAGAGGCTTAATGTCCTTGGCTGGGATCCAGACAGTCCAGGCAGTTAAAAGAAATATGGTTTGTAACCACTGTGGCCTGCTGTCTAGTATTCCCTACTCATCACCTCCAGGTCTTACTGATTTTTCAAGTCTTGGTGGATTATTACAACATGACTTGGGTGATTTTTCAAATATAACTTTCATTAAGAAATATCACAAAGCCGGGTTCGGTGGCTCAGCCTGTAATCCCGCGCCTTTGGGAGGCTGAGGTGAGTGGATTGCCTGAGCCCGCGGGTTCGAGACCCGCCTGGGCAGCGAGACCTCATCTCTACAATAAATCAAAAAATCAGCCGGGCGTGGTAGCACATGCCTGTAATTCCGGCTCCTCGGAAGGCTGAGGCGGAAGGATTGCGGAGCCCAGCAGGTCGAGGCTGCGGTGGCCGGAAGCGGCCACTGCACTCCAGTCTGGGCGACAGAGTGAGACTCCAACTCAAAAAAAAAAAAAAAAATATATCACACAGCAAAAATTGCCTCTGTCCCAAGAATTATAGTTTAAATAATCCATCTTTCAATACTAACACCCAAGGCCATTTTTTCAGGTGTGTCAGTGATAGACAGATGATTGGATTATGAAATTTTTTTTCTCTAATCAATACATGGTGATTTCTGAGTTTGTTCTGATGAGTGTGACAAATTCTTTAATCAAAGGTGCCCAGAGAATTGTCTCTAAACCAGATGGAGGGACAAGAAAGAGTTTATCTCTTTAAGAAAATGAAAAATAAAGTAATAAGTCTGAACATCTGGAATCAACTTGAACTGAACTTTACTATTCTAGACTTCAAGAATTTAGGACATTTTTTGGCAAATTCCTAAATAAAACCAAACTATAACTCTTTCCCATGGGAGTTAATTGTTTAAAATAAGTTTCAGGTTTTAGCTATTTTGTAATCCAGAAGCAGTAATATTCTAAGAGTACAATACTAATAACATTTTTTTATTTTACAAGTTTTAGCATATATTTATGAGTATACACCTGCACACATTATAGTACTTATCACTCATTTATGAACCTCTGTAGTAGTGTTTATCAACATACTTTAAAATTGTTGTTTACTTTTCTGCTTTCCCCCAGATTCAATACTCTTAAGAATAGGTAGGGACTGTAGTTGTCCAACATTTTATCACCAGTAAAACCAATTTGGTAAAATTGTTTGGCAGTATCCACTGAAGGTGAATATACATATACTCCCAGGTATACACTCAACAGAACTTCATACATGTATACATCAGTGGATTTGAACAAGAATGGTCCCAGCTAGATGATATTCAGTAAATTCTTTTAGTGTGATTTAATGAATTGACGTTTTATTCATGACAATGTACTAATAAAAATGAAAACGTATGAATATTAAGTACTGTCCCCAAATCTTGTGATATATCACCAAATGGTTTTGTCTGTGTCTCATGATAAATCAAAGCTGCTAATTTTATTCTTTCAATTCTCTTAGTATTGAAAATTACCTGAATTTGAAAGGCATTTATTTTGAATATTCAGTTTTAATCTGATAATTTTACATGTGATTATTTCGGTGAAGATTTTTTCCATCAGAAATCACTTTTCAAGATAAAAATATAAATTTTATTTATTTTTTTCTTATTCACATGCTAAAACCATATTTATTAGCTTTTTAATAGAAGATAAGAAAAGCAGAATGAACATTTGTCAACATGTTCTTTGTGTGTTGGCTGTCACAGTAATATAAAACTTCTGACAACATTCAAAGAAAAAATTAAAATGAAACAACAAAAACTCATACCAAATAATTTCCCACAAACAAATGTTTTGCTATTTCTAGCTTATTTTCCTATTTTGACATCTATTTCTATCTTCATACTATAATAGAATTAGCTGTTGGTATCTTGATCACATGGCATAGTGAATTTCCAAAGAACATTTCCAATGCAAAAAACCTTATGACAGCAAACATTCAGTAAACCAGATCTAAACATTTTCTGTGATAAGGATACTGTTGACTCTATCAGTTTTCCCTCTTCTTGTTTTTTAATAAGCTTTTCATTTAGTTAAGTACTTGGCACATAAGAAACACTTAATAAAAATGCCAGTTGCTATTGTTAACATAAGCTGTTATTTTTTTAATTAAGACTTTTATCGAATAGAGTATATATAAATTAAAGTTAGCGAATCATAAGAAAAAATTGGATAAACTTTCAAAAGTATAAAAAAAGTTCTTATAACACAGAGAACAAGAAATAGAGCAGAGCCGGGCTCGGTGGCTCAGCCTGTAATCCCACGCCTTTGGGAGGCTGAGGTGAGTGGATTGCCTGAGCCCGCGGGTTCGAGACCCGCCTGGGCAATAAGACTTCATCTCTACAATAAGTCAAAAAATTAGCCGGGTGTGGTAGCGCGAGCCTGTAATTCCGGCTACCTGGAAGGCTGAGGCGGAAGGATCACCAGAGCCCAGCAGGTCGAGGTTGCGGTGGCCGGGAGCGGCCACTGCACTCCAATCTGGGTGACAGAGTGAGACTCCAACTCAAAAAAAAAAAAAAAAAAAGAAATAGAGCATAATAGTAGCTTTTATTTTTAATTTTTTAGTAAATACAGTCCTAAAGGTAGTTATTATCCTAATCTTCTATCACCTTAGGCAAGCTTTCTTGTTTTTACAACCTGAAATAAATGGAATTATACAGTACACTCTTCTTTGTGTCTGGTTTATATTGTTTAAACTCAGACTCATTCATGTTGTCATGTGTGTCAGTAATTAATTTATTTTATTTTATATGGCATAAAAATTTCATCAGAGAAGATAAGTGTATGACACATAAGCGCAAAAAAAGATGCTCAACCACTAGTCATTAAACAAACAGAAAAGTTCAGTAAATTCCTATTCTCTACCTATTAAATAAGATTACAAAGATTGACAATTTCAAGTGAAAAAGCTAGGACTAGAGGATTTAGAGTAACTGGAACTCTCATTCACTGTTGAAATTCCAAATGGTACAACCAATTTGGAAAATATGTTGATACTTTCTTAACAGGTTAAGCATATGCTTACCTTATGATCCATCCATTCAATTCTAGGAATTTCCTAGGGACATAAAAGTATATGCCATTAAGAAAGTATACACAAAATTGGCTACGGTATATTTATCGGTAATATTCTCAATCTGGAAACAGCCAAATGTCCATCAACAAGTGGGTAGATTAACAAATTGTAGTATCCCCTTACAATGGAATACTGTGGTATAAAAGTAATATATTATTGCTTTATACAGTTCCATAGAATTTTGACATAATTATACTGAGTGTAAGAAACCAGTCGTTAAGAAGCATATATTTGGTATTATTTCATTCGTATTAAATTCTAGAAAAAACCAAATAATATATATAGAGAAAAATTATATATGGGATACTAGGAGTGGGGAGCTACAGAAGGAAAAGATTGCAAAAATAAAAGCATGAGGATACTTTTAAGGGTAATGAATATGTTCAACATTTTAATGTGGTGATTACAAATGTATAAATATGTCAAAGCTTATCTAATGAACATTATCAAATGAACATTGTAATTGTGCGCAGTTATATATTCAGGTCTGAATATGTGTATTCTCTCCAAATTCATATATTGAAAACTAATCCCCAATGTACAGTATGAAGAAGTAGAACTTTGGCAAGTTGGGTCATGTGTTCAGCACTCTGATGAATGGGATTAGTGACCTTGTAAAAGAAGCTCAGAGAGATCTTTTGCCCCTTCCACAAAGTGAGGACACAACTAGAAGGCACCTTCTACAAGATAGCAGGTCCTTACCACATGCAGAATCTGCCAGCACCTTCATCTAGAAATTTTTTCTCCAGAACTGTAGGAAGCAAATTTATGTTGTTTATAAGCTATCCAGTCATAGGTATTTTGTTATAGCATCCTGAACAAACTAAGACATATGCAACTTGCATAAAGTTGTTAAAATATTTTCCTTGATAATTTAATAAATAACTTGCTACCTCACCAGCAATCGCAATTATTGAGAAATAAGTGAACTAAAGCATTAATCTCTAGTTTTCTAAAGTCTGGGTTCGTTTTCCAAGTACTTGAAATAAATAATACATTTTATTAGCTAAGCAGGGAATCAGCATGGACTTGAACACTTCAAATGATGATAACTAAACATATAAATTTACCCATTTGCTTGACAAGTATTTGTTTTGCATTTAATAACTGCTGAGTTAGGAGTTACAATGCAGAAATAGGCAAATGCTCCTCTACTCAAGTTGAATTCTATAGAGGAGCCAATAAACTTACATTTCTGCTGTAGTTTGTTTAAAGTTATGATGGAAGTGTGCTCCATATGAACATTTTGAGGGAAAATTTCTTCCCAGAGGTGAGCAATTTCCACAACAATTTTTCTGGACCAAGAGAATATAGTAGAAGGAATGAACTTGGGGTGTGGGAGATGAGAAAAGGTTTCAGTTAGAAATTATTGTGGTGCTTGAACATGATAGTGAGAGATTTTAGGAGAATCCCAGTTTACGCAGGAAGCTGGCATTTGGAAGTTTAGAACCGACAGGCAGTAGAGGTAGCCAAGTGTGTAGCCAATGTGATCTCAGAAAAGTGTTAAAAAGAAGGCTAAAACAGCTGTTTAAATAATTAATTGGGCAGCCATTATAGACCGAAGCAGTGCGAGCACCCGGAATCCCTACCTAACCAAACAAAACCCAACTCAGAGTAGATGACCATATTCTAGGAAAGGAAACTTTAGTTTCACCAATCAGAATCTGCCAATTAACCTTTAACTAGGAACTAAAGGCTACCACTGTTCCACTTTAACCAATCAAATGTTTTCTTTGTCTTGCTTCCTTGAACACCTTATAAAAGTTTTCCCCTCGTGGCCCTTTGGTGGAGCTCAATCCACTTGCGGTTTGGTGCCACCCCGTTCATGAATCACCGTCTGGTCAAATAAACCCTTTAAAACTTTAATGTACCTAAGTGTAACCTGTAACACAGTTTAAAGTCAATCTTTTGTTACAGGCATAGAAAAGAGAGCAAGCAAAAGGATTAAGGAAAACCAGTCAAAGAATTGAGGAATTAATGGACAGAAAAAACTGGATAGAAGACATACCCATCACAATAATAGGGAAATCCATGAAATTCCAATTATTTGAAGGTTGTCTATGGAAAAGATATTTTAAAGATGCTGCTAAAGAAAAAATGACCCTCAAAAATCTTTTTTCTGATTAAAATGTGGAGCCAATTTACAGATTTCATTTTTAAAAAGTAAATTGATTCCAAGAAGCGTAAAAAATTAGCACTTAAACCTAAATTGAATAGCCAGGCAATACAAAAATTAGATTATTCCATATATTTATTGAAATATTTTCATGTTTTTCATATTTCCTTTTTTATCATCTGATTTCAATATTAACAACTATTTGTTTATGATGAAATGTTTAAAACCTGCAACATTAGAAAAAGTTTCCAATTAATTTGATTTTTGTGCCTACACATTTCCAACTGTTAATGAATGACTAAGGTGAACTTGGCTAAAAAAGCCTGTTGAATTTTACTGGTTCCTTACAAGGTAGAAAAGCCAGCTGACACTTATAAAAGTTAGAGGGGAATGGAAAAGTCAAATGCCAAGAAAGTTTGAGGGAGCCTCAGAAGTGACTTCTAAGAAATTTGTGCAATAAAAGTGGCAATATTAGCACAAAAACTAATAGCTGTAGTATTTTCAAAATTCTGAACTGAGAACAGTGATATAGAGCTTAGATTTTAAGTCAAAATAAAGTTGAGGTAATTTGTATCTTTAATGTTGAAGTACAGAATATGTATTATCACCCCCAAAAAACAAACATTGGAAAATATGGGCAATGTCCAAGATGCCTCAACTTTTCTTACATTCTGGATGTGATCTCTTAAAGTTTTTCCCCAAAATACTTAATATAATTTTCCTTTATAAGTATTGAGAAAAAAATGAAAGAAAAATATTCATGAAAAGTTTTAATTTTCATTCATCTCAAATTTAATTACAAAGTTGTTTTTTTCCTACAGAGAAACAAATAACTGTGGTGTTTTTGATATTGCTGAATAACAGTGTCTATGTTGTACATTAATAGTCACTAAAGGATACTTATATTTTTTATATGATTTTCACCAGATATGTTAAAAAGCATGGTTAGAATGGCCATCCAAATATCTTAGTTCAGAAAAATATTCATTTGCTTTCCGAAATAATCAAATGTCAGGCTTTCTTGCAAATCTTTTTTTGCTATTTACAAACACAAAATTCTAATGAAAATAAAATATTTGACAGTTTGAACATAAAGATTTTAGTATAATTTTTGGTTGGGATTAGAATAAACAATTCTGTATGATATAGATTAAACTCTCTTTGCCATAAATATGACTTTAAATTAAGGTTAACTTATTCAAAATACGATAAAAAGAGAATTTGAGGTTCTGCCAAGCAGGTTTGTTGCTGGGTTTCCAGATCTCAGAGCCTTATGAATACCTGCCTGTGTCTCCAAATGGAAACAAGCCAGGCAAGAGGTTAAATATTGTTTATGACTGTGGTTCCAATTGTTTTAGGAAACTCAAAACATTGGTTGCTGGTGAGGGAGTTTCACGTTACTTGCAATATTGTAAAACATTTGTATATAAAAATAACAATTCAAATTATTATCCTCAGGAAATTCTTTTTCTCATTCCTTCTGAGACAGATGCTACCCCCTCTATTTACCTTAGATATTTCAATATTTTGTTTGTTAGGCAATATATATGAATCTTTGAGAATAAAAATTTATCCACCCACTCAACATCAAATTGGCAGCCTCAAGTTTAAACCTGTTTTTATCTGATTTTTAGTGCTGCATTTATCAATAAGACAAAAACCAAATGCAAACTAAGGAACCCAAGCAGATCTGTGTCCACTACCAGGAAACACTAACACGGATGTAATTATTTCAGTATGAACATTGGAAAGGTTTACTCATTCACTGAGATGCTCATTCATACAATATGGACTTAACAGATCCGCATAAACGAAGTTTGTTGCACCTTTGAATTACACTTTGAAATAAATTTTTTCCGTGGCAATTTAAATATAACAGCAAGAGGGATGGAACATTTTTCTGTAATACAATCCTGGTGTTACATGTTTTACTTTTTTTCAAGAGAAATATGGAGGATGGTGTAGGGCAGAGGATGAGGAGACAGGGGAGAGGAACAAAGCAAGAGCTTCTCTAAAGGGAGTCAGTAGATTTTTTAGATTGTTGTCAGGAGTGGATGTGATGCGGGGAGCAGACGAGCACTGTCACTGTAGCAGGCTTTGAGTAAAGGCCTAAGCAAAGGCAAGGTCTCGCTTAATGGCCCCAAGCTCACAGGCAAGGTCTTGCTTGGAAGTTCTGTGTCCTAGCCAAAGGCAGGCTGTGAGGGATGCAACCTGCTACATGAAACGGTGTCTCAGATGCCCAGACATCTGGGTGCACATAGTACAGATAAAGCCTTGGCTACAACGAGATAACTGCAGAACAGCTCACCATATAGGTAGCAACATAATTCAGTTATAGCTCCCTCACCGACCTTGAATCCCTTCAGCTTCCCTTTGCTTGATTATAAAATAAACGTGCTGAGCTAGGTCAGGGCCACTTCTCCGTCAGAGGAAAGTGCCCCACCTGACCCCAGCTTTTCTTTGTGTCTTTGTGTCTGTGCCTTTCTTAATCTCTCATCACTCTCTCTCAGGACCCTCAAGGCAGCTGCACGGGCCACGGCAATCTGGTGCCCTAACAGGAACCTGAATACAAGAGAACTAATGTCAGGCAGAGATGCTCCGAGAGAGGTGCGCACCTAAAATAAGGGAAGGTAAGGAGCGGATTTAGTTTCAGCTGGGTGTACAACATGGGTATTGTGGCTCCCAAGAGAGGAGTCTCTATGTCCAAGTGTTAAAATCTGTGCTTCGGGCAAGAGGATACCTTGTTAAAAGTTCTGAGTTAGAGGAATTTTTAAGCTTTGTGCAGGAAACATGCCCTTGGTTCTCTGCTCAAGCGACAGTTAATTTGAATACTTGGAATAAGGTCAGTAAATCGCTTAGGGGGTGTTATACAGCAGAAGGCCCTTACAAGGTTCCCATTCCTATGTTCACTCTGTGGTCTTTGATCCAAGATTGCCTCAACCCGCAGCAAGAGGATGCTTGGGTACCATTAGACACCATGGCAGATATGGCAGATAAGCTGCCTCTGTCCGTGCCACCACCCCCTCCACCTAATTTGCTACTGCTACCTGAGGCTCCCCTTAACAGTAAGTGTGAGCCAAATGCAGGGTCTGAAACAGACCAAAGAGTCCATGACTCTGACGATGACTTAGATCTTAAAGAATATGTCAGTCTAACCTTGGGTGCCCAGTCTAAGCTAAAGGCGACTCTGCCACAGCCTGCAGTGTCGCCACTGCAACATTGTTTACAAAAGGCTCACCAAGATGGGGAGGAAATAACTGGCTTTCCTTTGTACCTAGTGGTTGAGCAGCCTGATCCAAACAACCGAGGACAGGGAATTCGAGCACATCAGACATTTTCTTTTAAAGTTCTGAAAGATTTAACGGGCACCATATCAATGTACAGTCCTACTTCTTTTGTTTCTAACTTGCTTGATAATATTGCTACTGATGCTATTCCTCCTCGAGATTAGCAGACTTTAGCCAAGGCTTGTTTGAGTCCCGAGGATCATTTATTATGGAAATCTGATTGGTATGATAGGAGCCATAAACAGGCAGAGAGAAACCAGGCTCATAATGTTGCCATCCCATTTGATACGTTGGTGGGGCAAAGCGCCTAAGATGGCATTCAGCAACAATTGAATTATGTTCTACAGGCTTATCAGAAGATCAATATCTGGGCTACTCAAGTTTAGCAAAAGTTACCTACTAAAGGAAAGATCCCAAGGCTTTAGCATAATTAGACAGGGGCCCAAGGAGCCCTATGCTGACTTTGTAGCAAGTCTATATCAGACAGCCAGCAGAGTCATCGGGGACCATGAAGCAGGGACTATCATCATTAAGCAGCTTGCCTTTGAGAATGCTAACAAGATATATTAGCAAGCAATTCTGCCATATGGAGCCAAAGGGACTGTTAGTGACTTTATTCGCTTATGTGTGGACATAGGGTCCTCCTATATTCAAGGAACAGCTCAAGCTACAACCCTCAACGAGGTGCTTGGTCCCATGAAAGTCATTCTTGTTCTATCGACATAGATTGGTGCAGTTCATTGCCTCTGCATCCTTTCATTTTTCCCACCATGATCAAGACTACCCCCATCCCTGCAGCATTAACCGTTTTCACAGATGGCTCTAGCAATGGCAAGGCAGGCTATTACAGTAAGATGGGCTCCTTTGTCCAACAAACCATTCATACATTCACCCAGAGAGTGGAAATCCAGGCACTAATTTTAGCCTTGACACATTTTGTAGATAGGCCACTAAATGTTTATAGTGGCAGTGCTTATACAGTGGGCATTGCTCAGGTAATTGAAACAGCCACAGTTGACCACACCAATGCTGAAACAATTTTTCAGCTGTTCTGGACTTTACAACATGTAATTTGGGCTCTCCAATTTCCTTGTTTTGTGGGCCATATTCATGCCCATTCATGACTCCCCGGCCCCTTAGTTTTAGGTAATCAAGCTATAGATCATTTAATAGCTACCACACAGTCTATAACTTCTTTTCTGCTGCACAAACCTCTCATGCCATGCATCATCAAAGTGCCTCAAGCCTCCACAAAGAATTTCACCATACCAGAGAACAAGCCTGTCAAGTTGTACACCAATGTCCCAACTGTGTTATTCATTTCCCTGTGCAGCCCACAGGGGTTAATCCCCGAGGACTGAGACACAATATGTTATGGTAAATGGGTGTTACCCACGTCCCAAGCTTTGGTGAATTATAATGGGTCCATGTAATTATAGATACCTTTTCTTGTTTTATTTTCACCACCGCCTGCATGGGAGAAAATGCTATACAGGTAATCTCTCATTGTTTGGCAGCCTTTGTTTTCCTTGGTAAGCCTGCCACTATTAAAACTGACAATGACCTGGCTTACGCTAGTGCTGCCTTTACACATTTCTGTCAATCCTAGTCTATTACTAATATTACAGGATTTCCTTATAATGCTCAAGGACAAGCCATTATTGAGCGTGCCAACCAAACTTTAAAAAGACAAATATCAAAACAAAAAGGGGGAGATGGGTATTATCATTCCTACCATGACCAACTAAACCATGCATTATTTACAATTAATTTTTTGAATTGTGATGAACATGGCCAGATACCAGCAGTCATCAGGTCTCCAATCCTGGACAGCCTATGGGTCTGGTTAAATGGAAGAACCTCCAAAGTAACCAATGGAGGGGACCCAATCCTATATTAATGTGGGGCAGAGGATTTGCTTGTGTTTTTCCAGATGGAGCTGATAAACCTGTTTGGCTTCCGGGGAGAGTCATTCGACATGTTGATGGACTCGACAGAAAGATTGGAACCCAGACTCAAGAAACTGAAGATCTCCCCACCAGTCCCAGTGCAGCCGCCCAGCCAGAAGGAACCAGAGAGTGCCCCAATGACAACACAGAGGCTCCAATGCTCTGTGGCCACTACCAAAAGAACATCTCCACCCACATGGTTCCAGTTGAAATGTCTCACTCAAAGAGCTCAACAGATGGTTGAGGAGAATAGGGGGCCAAGTTCCTCCCAAGCCTTGTTCATCATCATGATAGCCATTGTTGCTTGTCAGGTTGGTGGAATAAGGGGAAATCCTTTATTGGACTTATTTCCTAGACCCTCCCATTCTCCAAACCGCTACTTGGGCTGGTGGGATGATCCCTGTCTTTACCAACGATACCTGTATGTTGGGAGGACAGTCTGATAAACATATTACTGTTGACCATAGTACAAATTTTAACTTTACAGGGGCTAGTAATAGCCCTCCTATTTGCCTTTCTAACACCCCTAAGTTGGGTTGTCTTAAGATGAGTCAAGAAAATAAAACCTATTACGGGACTACACAAATATTAGTTATTTTGTGTAGCTATTTTGTCAGCTCCTGGGACATAATAAAATATCTACAAACCATATTTAAGTAGGGGTTCCCTAGTTCTACTTATAATGTATCCCAAGCTCACCCCAATATTCCATACTGCCCTAATAACACAGGGATAAAGCTTGGAAAATTCCCCCAATTGGATAGAATGTGCAACTCCTGTGCCCATGATCCTAAACCTTACAGGAACCCCTCCTCTTAATCTATGATTGGTCTCACAAACTAAACCCCTCTCATCCTAACCATGAATTTATTTTCCCTGGGTGCTTTGTTGGCAACATCCTTACTACTTCCCAAGGTGTCATCCAAAAGAAACTATGGCAGTTTGCCACCTCCCTTGATTTTGTTAACTTTACTGGTGGATCTTTGGTTGATTTGCCAGGAAACTGTGGTACAACACTTCTGCTACGGGGTCCAGGCCTGTGTCCAACCTCCTTATGCCCTTTTACAGGCTCTCACCCCAGCAGATAATCATTATGCCTTACAGTGTAACTCTTGTAATCTTACAAATTGTATCACCCACCATAATGCAGGACAAGACATCCTGGTTTTACACCAGCCACCCCCGCCCGTTATGATTCCTGCTAATATATCAGGCCCTTAGTATGATGATGCTGGACTATAAGTACTTCAGGTATTACACCACCAATTTGCTTCCTGGCCTCGTAGGGCCATTGGGTTGATAATCTTTGGATTGGTGACCTTAATTTCGGTCATCGCTTCTGCAGTGACTGCCACTGCCGCACTGTCTCAATCCATCCAAAATGCCGAGTTTGTCCACGCTCTGGCACAAAATACCTCCAAGGCCCTAAAACAACAAGAATTCATAAACTTAAAGCTATAAACAAAATTAAATGCCTTGGAGGCTGTAGTCATTGGATTGGGAAACCAGATAAACAGCATAAAAATGAAGCTACTACAATGCCATGCGGCATACAATTAGGTTGTGTTACTTGTGTTTTTTATAATAACAGCCTTTGGAATTGGGACTTAGTTAAAAAATACCTCCAAGGCATATGGAGCCACAGTAACATCAGCATAGATCTGCTCAAGCTCCATCATAGTATTCTGGACATCCAGAATAGTAAAGATCCTATCTTACAACCTGCCCAAATAACACAAAATCTTCTTAATGATCTCAAGGGATCCAATCCCTTTAATATGTGAAAACATTCTGCTTGGTATATCCTGAGTTTCTTCATATTTGCTCTAATCCTCCATTGTTTTTTGCCAGTCTGATGCCGAATCTTCCAACGCCAATTCAGAGCCACCGTAGTAGCTGTCCATCACTTGCATTTAGAAAATAAAAAAGAGGGCGATGTAGGGAGGGAGGTGATATGGGGAGCATATGAGCACTGTCACTGTAGCAGACCTTGAGTAAAAGCCTAAGCCAAGGTAAGGTCTTGCTTAATGGTCCCAAGCTCATAGGCAGGGCCTTGCTTGGAAGCTCTGCATCCTAGGCAAAGGCAAACTGTGAGGGTTGCCGCCTACTACACGAAACGGTGTCTCAGATGCCCACACATCCAGGTGCACATAGTACAGATAAAGCCTTAGCTGCAACAAGATAACTGCAGACAACTCGCCTTTTGGGTAGCAACATAATTCAGTTATAGCTCTCTCACAGACCTTGAATCCCTTCAACTTCCCTTGTTGTGCTTGATTATAAAATAAACATGCTGAGCTAGTTCGGGGCCACTTCTCCATCAGAGGAAAGTGCCCCACTTGGCTCCAGCTTTTCTTTTTGTCTTTGTGTCTGTGTCTTTCTTAATCTCTTGCAGCTCTCTCTTGGGACCCTTAAGGAAGCTGTGCAGGGCGTGGCAGTTTGTGAAGTCCAAAATTTTTGGTTTAAAGAAAAAGCCAATTATGGTTTCAGGACGTTTTGAATCAGTGAATGTGTTTGTGTGTGGTATGCATAGTGTGTGTGTGTGTGTGTGTGTGTGTGTGTGTGTGTGTGTGTGTGTGTGTGTGTGTTTATATATGAACTATATACACATACTCATATGCATATATACTATACATGCTACATAGCACATATCATATATACAAAGGAATATATATTTCTATTTTGAAATATGAAAATCTCAACACTAAATTCTAAAGGAGATATATAATTCTTGAGTTTAGGTTTTCTCGATTTGGTCAAATTTAAACCTTTTTTTTTTTTTACCTGTTTTATGTTTTTCTTCCCAGTGGACCATGAAATTACTCCACTGAGTTTGTTCCTATCATTTTGTATTTCTTGTTTTTATAAAGCTATGCTATTGAGTTATACTATTGAGTTTCAGGTACTCTTTATATATGTATTTTGGAAAAAAACCCTTATCAAATACTTAGTTTATAAACATTGTCTCCAATTTCAGTTTAGCCTTTTCATTCTGCTGATTGTTTCCTTTGCAGTGCAGAAGCTTTTTAGTTTGATATAGTGTCACTTTTCTATTTTTCTTTTATTATCTATACTTTTGGTATTATATCCAAGGAATCATTGTCGATTATATCAAGAAGAATTTCTCCTATATTTTCTTCAAGAAATTTTACAGCTTCGGATCCTACATTTAAGTCTGTAATCCACTTTGAATTGAGTTTTGTGTATGAGGTAAGTTAAAGGTTCATTTTTATTTTTCCCAGCATCATTTGCTGAAGACACTATAATTTCCCCATTGTGTATTCCTGGCACCCTTGTTAAAAATAAAGTTATGGGTTTATTTCTTGATTCTCTATTCTGTATGGAATAGAAATGTCTGGGTTTATTTCTTGATTCTCTATTCTGTTCCATTAATTTGTATGTCTGTATTTTTGCAAGAATCACAATGTTTTAGTTACTGTAGCTTCCTATATTTTAAAACCAGGAAGTATGATGCCTCCATCTATATTCTTCTTTTTGGAGATTATCTTGACTAGGGTATTTTAAGGATTTATTTTCTAACTTTGTAAAAATATGCAAATAAGATTTTGATGAGGATTGTATTAAATGTGTAGATTAATATGGACATTTTAACAATATTGATTCTTCCACTTCATGAACATGGAATATCTTTCCACTTAATTTTGTCTCCTCTAATTGTTTCCATCAGTGTTTTATAGTTTTCAGTGCACAGATCTTTCACCTTACTGGTTATATTTATTTCTAAATATTTTATTATTTTTATGCCATTGTAAATGATATAATTTTCTCAAGTATTTTTGAGTAGTTACTGTGTAGAAAAATGGAATTTATTTGTATATGTAAATTTTGCATTCTATGAGTTTACTCAACATGTTTGTTCTAATAGTGTGTGTGTGTGTTTTGTGTGTGTGTGTGTGTGTGTGTGTGTGTGTGTGTGTGTGTGTGTTTGGTCTTCAGGGTTGTCTACATAAAGGATCCAAAGAAGACATATACGAGACAAATAAGTATATGAAAAGATATTCAACATCATTAATTTTCAAAAAAAAAATCAAGACTACAAAGAGATATCATCTCATATCTGTTGAGTTGGTTATTTTTCTTTTTTTTTTTTTTTTAAGATGGTATTGGTACAAGAACAGGCATATAGACCAATGGAGCAGGTTAGAGATTCTGGAAGCAAAGTCTCAATTTCTCAACCAACTCATCTTTGACAAAGCCTCCAAACAACCACTGGGGAGATTAGAACCTATTCAGCAAATGGTGCTGGGAAAACTGGCTGATCACATGCAGAAGATTGAAGCAGCACCCCTACCTATCACCATATACAAAAATTAACTCTAAATGGATCAAAGACCTAAATGTAAAACCTCAAACTATAAGAATCTTAGAAAATGCAGGAGAAACACATATGGAAATTGGAACTGGCAACCAATTCTTGATCAAAACCCTAAGTGCCCATACCATAAGAAATAAGATAGACAAGTGGGACCTCATCAAACTAACGAACTTCTGCAAGCAAAAGAAACCATCAAGAGAGCAGGGAGACAGCCCATAGAATGGGAAAAAAATATTTGCCAACTATATATCTGACAAAGGCCTGACATCTAGGATCTATAAGGAACTCAAGGGTGCCGAAAAGAAAAAAACATATACATGATGGAATACTACACAGCCATAAAAAAAGAACAAAATAATGAATTTCGCAGCAACCTGAATGGAACTAGAGTCTATAATACTGAGTGACCTCTCACAGAAACAAAGATCCGAGTATCACATGTTCTCACTCATATAATGGACCTTGAACATCCAATGTAATACTATAAGAAAACGACTGACAGTACTGGGAAACTATGGGGGGGGGAGGATGGGATTAACAGTAGCATATATCTGTCTGGGGATGGGGAAACACCTCTTATCAACAGGGTGCCTGAATGAAACGTAATTGTACACCTAACCCTTAACTGTACCCCACAAAACCTAATTAAAAATATTGATTAAAAAAAGAAAAAAACAAACAGCTCCATTAAATAATGGGCAAAGACACAAATAGACACTTCTCAAAAGAAGATACATGGGCAGCCAACAGACATATGAAAAAGTGCTCAGCCTCACTAATCATCAGAGAAATGCAAATCAAAACCACATTGAGATAACACCTAACCCCAGTAAGAATGGCCATCATTAATAAAAGAAACAACAGATGCTGGCGAGGATGTGAAGAAAAAGGAACACTTCTACACTGCTGGTGGGAATGCAAACTAGTGCAACCTCTTTGGAAGACAATGTGGTGATTTCTAAAAGAACTAGAAATTGACCTTCCATATGACCCAGCAATTCCCCTATTGGGGATATACCCAGAGAAACTCAAATCTTTCTACAAAAAACATACCGGCACACAAATGTTTGTGGCAGCTCTATTCACAATAGCCAAAACATGGAACCAACCGTGCTGCCCATCGAATCTGGACTGGGTAAAAAATGTGGTACACATACACAATGGAATATTGTGCAACCATAAAGAAGACAAGCATATGGACTTCACAGCAACTTGGATGGATTTAGAGTCTATCATACTCGGTGGTTTATCACAGAAACAATGAACAGTGTACCATATGTTCTCACTCATATGTGGACCTTGAACAACTATCATAATACTATACAAAAGGGATTGGCAATAGTGGGAAACTGCCAGGGGAGGGGCGTGGGATTGTCAGTTGAGGGAAACTGTCAGGAGAGAGAGGAGCACACCTCATTAACAAGGGTACCTGCATAATGACCATTTTGTATACCTAACCCTGAATTGTACCCCACGTCTTTAAAATAAAAATATATATTCATAGCAGGACTCAGTGGCTCAGCCTGTAATCCCGCGCCTTTGGGAGGCTGAGGTGAGCGGATTGCCTGAGCCCACGGGTTTAAGACCCACCTAGGGAGCGAGACTTCATCTCTACAATAAATAAAAAAATCAGCCGGGCATGGTAGCACACGCCTGTAATTCTGGCTACTTGGAAGGCTGAGATGGAAGGATCATCGGAGCCCAGCAGATTGAGGCTGCAGTGGCCGGGAGCGGCCACTGCACGCCAGTCTGGGTGACAGAGTGACAGACTCCAACTCAAAAAAAAAAAAAAAAAAAATATATATATATATATATATATATATATATATATTATATATATATATACATAATATATATATATTATTGCTTAAATTGCTTGTACAAAAGAAAGACTGAAATTTATCTATATTAGTCAACCATCTAAGGAAATTAATTTAAAACTACTAGTGGATTGACAACAGAGTAGGGTAAAATAAAATATAACAAATGTTGATGAGGATGTGGATAATTTGAAATCCTGGAACATTCTTTCTTGGCAGGAATGTAGAATGGTGCAACAGCTATGGAAAACAGTATGGAATTTCCTCAAAGAATTAAAAATAGAACTACTATAGGACACAACAATCACACTCTCGGGTATATATCTAAAAGTATTGATATGAAGATCTCAAAGAGATAGCTGCACTTCTATGTTCATGGCAGCTTTATTCCCAATAGTCAAGACATTATTTTTAAAAGTGTCAATCAACAGATGAGTGGATACACACACACACACACACACACACACACACACACACACACATACACACACAAAATGCAGTACTATTCAAAAAAAGTACAAATGCTTACAAAAAAAGTCCTTTCATTTGCAACAACATGAATGAACTGAAGAATATTATGCCAAGTGAAATGTCAGTCATAAAAGAACAAATACTGCATGATTCCACCTACATAAGGTATTTTTAATAGTCAAGCTCATGAAAGCAGAGAATACAATATTGGTTGCCAGGGACTGAGGAAGGGAGAAACAGACAATTATTGTTCAATGGGCATAAAGTATCAGTTATGATAGTTGAATAAATTCTAGAGATCTGCTGTACAACATAATGCCTATAGTTAATAATACTGTAGTATTGTGCGCCTCAAAATTTTTAAGAGACTTGGTTTTAAACAAAGTGTTCTTACCAGGCCATGCCCCACCCCCCAAAAAAGACAAGTCTATCAGTGAGGTGATAGACGTATATCTATTACCTTGAATGTGGTGATAGCATCATGAATGCTTGGTGTTTGCCTATATCCTAACTTATGAAATTGTACACATTAAATATGTGCAGTTTTTGTATATCAATTATACCTTTAAAAGCTCATTAAAGAATATTAAGCACATGTATTAAAATAATTAAGCTTATGTTGAGCTATAACACTTTGTTTCTTTTAAAGTACACATTTTATGCTATGTAATATTAAAAAATAAGATATTTTGGGACTTATTACAGGATAAAAAATTTTGTAATTTACTAGAAACAGAGATATTTGCTCCTTGTGCTAATTATTAAATTCCAATAATGTGGTTTTTCATAATGGCCTAAGACGGCAATCATCTATTTTTGTATAGCATTTAATAACTACTTAATGATTGCTACTATCACTTTCTATATTCTGCTTTGAAGTTATGTATTATTTCACAATAATTTTATTAAAGTTATAGCACATAATATTTAATCTTTTAAATTTAGTGTTGGCAACTAATATTGATATAAATACTTCATAAACTATTGTACTTTATTGTCAACAAAAAACATTTTTAAAATAATATTGATGCTAAATGTTACTAGGTTTTTAATTTGGACTTTTAACAATCACAGATATTTAATTTTGGTTTTTTTCCTCAAAGCCAGTGATTTGGAAATTTTTTTCAGACATTCTTTTTATATTGGCTTTCTCTACCTGTTCAAAATCTACATATTGCTCCTTATTCACACCAACATAATAAACCAAGTTATAACATCTAGCTTAATGGTTCTGCTCTATGGTGGATAAAAGATGAGAGTCAATTCCAAGCACACTTCAAATCATAAAAAGTAGTTTGTCTACATTCAGATTGTATGTGTTCATCTCACTAGTGAGTACATTTCATTCAGGGTGGAATCACTAGTGCCAGTGATTGGAAAAGAGAGCTGGGACATTCATTCACCTCCAGCAACAATGTGTGACAGTAAATGAACACACACCTCTGCTGAATAGTCTGCCTTTATTAATTACAATATTATATTGCATAATTTGTTTGCTGTTTAATTTCATTATTTGAAACTCAAGGGAAAAGAATAAGTGGAAAACTAAGGGGAAAAAGGTGAATTAGTCTAATTTAAATCTAATGGCTATAAAATGGAAGGAAATATATTCTTGCTATTTATTTTCTATTATCTGTAACTTACCATCTTTAAAAAATATCAGATCTGTATTAAATCAAGCACACACACATGAGACACCTGCTAGCTGCACAGAGACTCAGAGCTGAGAAGACATTTCAAGACCAACAGGACTTTTTCCTTTGCCGACCTCAGGCTACACATCTCCTATTGCTCCCTATGACCCACATATCAGTGGCACTGAAGAAAGACTGAGGTCTACCCTTAAAGTCAAACAACAAATATGATCCTCTTAATCTAGAAAACAGTTGAATCCAAGCAGAGTAGTTTTGTTCTTCCAAACTACCACCATCATTATTGCCTCTACCCTTACCATGTCTCTATTTGCTTACCAACTCCCTTCCAAGCATTCATCTTACACTCTCATCTGCTACCTCTTTTCTATGTGTTCTAAGTTCTCATTTCCGTCACTTCTAAAAATTTTCACCGTGATTCCAGGAACCCACAATATCATTTTCACAATACTTATCTTCCACTTTATCATAAAATCATTTTTTATATTTTGAGACTCATGTTTTCTGTCTATTATCATCCTTCAATATCTTTGTCGTATTAAACTCACGGTCATCTTTTCTTGTTTATCATACTCTAGAGCCTGAATTTCTTCCTTTCAAATCTAGTGGAGGATCCTTGATGACTTCTAGACAAATAACTTCTATCTAATGCACTTTGGTCACCTTCTTCCCTTGCCACACTCTGAGACACTATCATTCCTGGGCACTGCCAAGTCCATTTATTTTTATTTTTTTGCTACTCCCTTCCTAAACCCACTTCCACTGAAAGAATACTTATTAACCTAATTGATCTTTGCCCAGAATATACACAAAACCCTGCTCAGGCTTCAACCTGTCTTCTCTGTTGTCTCTGTCCATATGTTTACCTGTTTTGTGCATCATGTCTCTCATATTATGAGCATATTTGGGCAATATCTGCCTCTTACTCTGATTTGTTCTTAAAATAGACCATTTCTTTTTTTACTTGAGTCTATTTAGCAAATATGATAGAATTTGGTCTGTGAATTTAGTTGTTTTCACTTAATTTGGAAGAGGATAATAAACCATACTTTATCCTTTGATGTTATGTTCATGTTAATTTTTTCTAGCTATGCATCCCAATACTATCGATAACATACCCAGCTATTAGGGAAATGGGATATCATTAATATCATACTCTTTTTAATGTCTTTCTTAATAGAATCCATACAGGAAAGAAAAAGTAGAGAATTTACAAAACTTCATTCCCTTTTATCTAAAAATCGATTTAGAATTACTTTTATTTTCATGATCTGTGCTCTCCTCATATAGTTCCAGCAAACCATTCTCTCCTTCTACAATTCAGTTTTCACTGCAAATACCACAGACATTTTAGGTCTCAGTTTGCTAATTATTTCTTTCAAAATGACATTTCTTTATTTTCCATATTTTTGTTATATTTATTTCAGTTTATTCCCCAAAAGTCATGCATTTCTACTCTCATGGTATTTTTCAAATTGTATTTTAAATGACTGTCCACTTTTTCCACTGGCCTTAAAATTTAAACTCTGGTGGGAAAATTCAGCAATATTCTTTCCTTCATTTTGTCCTCAGTCCTTTGCACAGTTTTGGGCATAATATAGTGGTTCAATAAATATTTGTTGAATTATTCACTGCATGCAGTAATGTATAGAAGCATACAAAAATGTTTAATTTATATTTTGATTTTATAAATGAAGCAGATATGTTATATAAATAATTACTTTCATCTCAGCCTTTGACAACAAGGTTTCACTTTAATATTTGGAATTTTACTTTGTGAAAAACAAAAACAGAAAAATATGTGTCCTTGTAAATTTACCAGTATGATACAAAATCATTTTAATAACTAACTTTAGTGCAAAAATTTGAAAATTAAAACTTGAAAAGAAAAAATTATTTGGGTAAATTGTGAGAAAGCATGTCTCAAATAGATTTTCAAATTTAAAATTTGTTGTAAAAGATTAAATTTTGTGTACAATTTTGTTATAAACATTTTGTTTCCAATAAACCTTTATTTGCCATATTTCAACTTTTTTGTCATATGGTAATAAATCTTATTTTCAAAAAACATGTGAGTAGGCTTTTATTATAAAGAAAGTCTACTTTTGTGAATAATACATTATAATTTTGTTAAGACATTTATAAATAGATTTTCGGGCCCTAACAGACATATTTGTATACAAAAATCACAGAAAATTGTATCTACTTTTCTTCATATTGTCATCAAGTGATGAAATATATTTTTTAGAAAGAGGTATTTTGAAATTTTTAATAACTTTGTGTGAAATTTCTTAAGATTTAAATCTTTAAGGGATATTTATTGCTGTATGATACTTCAAATTACCTAATCTCTATAAATCTCAGATTTCTCATGTGGAAAAAAGAGTTAACAACCTATAATACTACAATATTTCATAAGGTTTTAAACAATAAATAAATTATATAATTAAAGCCCTAATAAAATGCCTGGAACATGGTAAGTGATTAAAATTTTATTATAAACTTTCACCATAATTATTTTAATATTAATAGCTTGCTGTCATTAAAATAAAATACTCAGTAGTTTTCAGAATATTCTGTTTTAAAAATTATGCTAAACATTCAATTATTTTCATACTCTAGCTGAAAATACATTAATATAGAATCATATTTCATCCTTGTGAGTCATACAAAATTATATAGGCACATTAGGAAATGTTTATCTTGATAGATTCCAGGGGACAGCATAAAATAGCAGATTATATTAGGCTAGTTGGCATCAGTGTGTGACTTGTTAATCAAATTCAAATTCTTTGCACCTAGCCTTAAAGGTTTAATTCTAAAGCTAACTACTTCAAACCATAAGCTTTTGATTCTTTATTAATATTTTCCATCATTAACTAGAATATAAAGCATGTAAAAATGTGAATTGATTTGTCATCAAGATATACTATGACCTCAAGTGTATAATCCATCATATTATGTTAATAAGACAACCGTCAATGTAACATTAGTATATAACTATTAGTATTTGGGAATTCTTTAAAAATTTATTTCAGAAGAAATATTAGCTTTAGGCTAACAGGACAAAGATTAAAATATTAAATATCCTTTTATAGGGAGGGATTATTTACAATGATTAAAATAATTTATACACAAGCATTTCAAAGAAAGCCTTACTATGTACTATGACATTGAAAATGATTGAAGCCTTCTGATAATATAGAAAAAGTTATTCTGCCATTGATAAATTTATTAATTTGTTGTGTGACCAATATGTCATTTTGGAAATATTTGCCTAACTACTCAAAAAGAACTTTGCATCACAATCACTTTATGTATCAGTTGCAAAAGAAAGTTGAGGTGATGCTTTCTTACCATGGGTATTTATTACAACTCTCAAAGTATTTGGTTCCTGCCTACTTCAAATATTTATAGATATCTGTTCTAGCTATCAAAAAATAGCAATAATAAATTTTACATTTTTAATTTTGGAGCAAGCACAAAGATAATGTTAAATTCTCATTTGTTATATACTTTAAAGACCAATTTTGACAATAGAAGTGTTATTATAAAATATACTTGCTATAGATATTTTAATGATCTTTCTTTTTCTTAATTCACTAAAAAAGTACTTTGGTTTGTTTCTTCAATTTAATTTTTATAGTTATAGAATTGCACTCAGAGACAAGCAAAAACAATTGTTCAGTGTTATTCTTTAAAGGACATTAGGATTGCAAATATTAGTAATCATAATATTAGCAAGAGTTTCTAAATGTGTTGGTGTTTGTGCATTTCAGTTCCATAGAAGAAACTCTCACAGTGACCATGGAGTGCTCTTCGAGGGTCATCATCAGCATGTGTCATAGTTTACTTTACATAACTGTATATGATTTATGTCTTCTCTTTCTTCATTTACGAGAGAGAGAGCTCATCCTCCATAATTTTTAGGATTAAAGGCTTTCATATAGGTGTGTGGATATGTGTGTGTATAAAACCTTTATAAAATTTCTGAAGATGAAGTCTTGTCAAACAAATAGCTTTGTTTCTTTCAAACAAAATAGGTAGGAATGGAACAATCAAGAATATAATGTTTTCTGTAATATAAGTACATAATTATTTCCTGCCTGAGTATAAACTCATAAAAACATTTATTAAAAGATTTATCAGAATAAAATTGAATATTTACTTAATTTAAGGTTGTCATTTACCTCATATAGTAGAAGTAATGTCATTCTCTCTTAATCTTAACTCTGAAAACTCAACTCCCAATACTCCCAATAACTTAAAGAAAACCAGTGATTTTTAATTAAATATTCATGAAACAATTCTTTGAAAATTATATTTGTCCAAAATTCTAATCTGAATTTTGAAGTCATAGTGGTTTTTTAATTAGAATATTATAATTACACATATTTTAGTTTCTGATGGGAAATTTTAACACTATTTATTATACTTCCTAGCAAACAAGTTGAGTTACTGGCATTTTCTGGTACAGTGCTTAAACATAAAATGAATGAATAACTGAGCTTCAAAACCTTCTTGCAGACAGATTGATAGACTCGTGCTTGTCAACCTTAAGTGAGACTTTACATGCCCAACAATTCTATATTGTCTATTTAATTATCTCTCATTCTCCTTGTCTTGGTCAGCTCAGGCTTCGGCAACAAAATACCATATACCGAGTGGCTTTAAAAAAAGACATTTATCTCTCAGAGTTCTGAAGGCTGGGACATCCAAGATCAAGGTACCAGCATGATTGCATTCTTGGTGAAGACCCATTTCCTGGCTTGCAGGTGGTCACCTCCTTGCTGTGTCCTCATATGACAGAGAAAGAGAAAGCTGTCATTTCTTCCTTTTACTGCAAGAATATTAATCCCATCAGGCAGACCCACATTTGTGACACCATCTAAACCTAAAAACCACTAAAAATCCCCATCTCTGAATACCATTATATTGGGAGTTAGGTGTCCAACATCTGAATTTGGGGAAGGATACAAACATTCAGTCTAATATTCCTTGATTGCTAGTTAAGTCATTCTCCATTCTCCAAACCAAATAACTTCCAGTAATTTCTTCTTTATTAGTTGTTGATTTCACCTTCTCCCTTACAGAGAAATAAGCATTCATTAGAAGGAGTGCCATAAACTTTTTATCATAAAATCTAAAAATCTAGTGGTTTCACTCCTGTTACAAAAATGTTTATTTTCTTAGCCAGAGGCCCTGGAGTCCATCTATCTCTTTCTTCTCAGAAACTTCTGACTGCAAATGTTGAACTTTTTCTCTTATATCTTTACTTGTCCCCCTCTCCAATTTTATCACCAGCATTTAATTGTGGTTAATTCTCTTCCACACTAAAATTTATTGATGCATTCCCTTTACCCCATAGCTTTTAACTATCATCCTATCTCTTGTCCACAACACACACCTGACAGAACGGACTGTGCTCACTTTCTCCACATCCTCACCTACTTGTCATTTTTCAACCTAAGTCTAACTACATTCCACATCCAATACTCCTGGCTTGCAACTGATCACCTGCTTGCTGTGCCCTCACATGACAGAGAAAAAGAAAGTTATCATTTGGCAAGCTGTGCTTGCCAAAATCACTCATACCCTCCTTGTACCTAAGTGTCAAGGGCCCTTTCAGTGTTTATGTTCTCTGGCCTCTCAGCAGCATTAGGTGCTGATTATCCTTGCTTTTCTCTTGAACTGGATTCTTCCTTTGACTTCTCTACTAGCATAATTCCTTGCTTTTTTTGCCATCCTTTAGGATGCTTCTTCTTAATCTTTTGTCGCAGACTCTGTGTCCGCTACGTGTTATTTAATATTGGATTTTCTCAGACTTCTATTTTAGAACCTTTTCTTTTCTTATTTTAAATTTTATCATGTTTGGAATTGTCACTTATAGACCTAGTTATTCATAAATTTTCCCAAAGCAACTATCTAGACAACTCTTTTGATTTTTTGATTAGGTGGATAGGTAGCATCCGATAATCTTAGAAGGCATCTTGTCCAGCAGTGATCTCAGCTGTCTAGTCAACAAAAGTGTGTGCCAGATGAATACATGGAACAATCCTTTAACTAGTTATCCTGGTCAAATGTCATGACTTCAACGTTCATTCTTCTCTATCCTTCCTCACCAAATGTATTCAATAATCTATTAGTTGTACAACAACAACAAAAAGTCTCTAATACTATCTCAAATTAATCAATGTCACTATATCAATACTGCCCTCTCTTCCACTCTTGTTCTTTCCTATTCATTTCCAAAAAATAAAGGCAGGCTTAGCTTTATAACATACAAATATGAAGCATACATAAGTCTGTATAAAACACTTCAAAGCTTCTTATTAGCTTTAAGATGAAGAATAAAATCTGCATTATGGTCTATAAATTAACAAACTCTCTAGCTCTTATCATAACTCTCTAAAGTGAGGTTTTAAGTCTCCAACCATATTTAATTCTTCAGTTACACCAATCTCTTTTTATGTCAGATTGTCACATGCTTCCACAAATTATTTCCCTCTGGAAGGATCTAAACCATCCACAATTTGCTCTTCATTTAATTAATCCTTATTATTTAGATTTTTGCTTCAAAATCATTTTCTCTGGGAAAACTAACCTAATGTCTCAGACAAATTTAATTTAGCAGTTTATGCTATTTTTCATCCAGCATTTGGACTTCACAACATTCCTGTGAACTCTACAGTCATATCTTCTGCTACTGATTTGGTGATTTCTCTTGGACATTGCATAGGCATCTAATAAGTAACAAATCAAAACCATAACTAGTCCCAAAATCTACTCACAGAGTTTCCACAACAAAGCAGGTGGCATTAAATCATGTTAGGAATCTTAGGATTATCTTTGAATGCTTTTCCCTTTATTCTGTAGATTAACAGTGCTTGTGTCTTCGTATTCAGATTTCAGCAACATCCACTTCTCTTTTGGTCCAAGCCACTGCTCCTACATGCATGAGTGCAACAACTGCTACTATCTGTTGTTCTGCCTTTGTTCCTTTCAGTATTTTCTCAACACAGTAGACAGATTTGCCTTTCAAACCTAAGTCAGATCATGTCACTCTTCCCCCTAAAATGCAGCTCCATTTCCTCGCTTGTCTGAACTCCACTTCTTTTATCCCACCTCTTACTCCTTTATTTATACAGGTCACATTTTTGTTTCTGAATATGCCAATCTCTCTCCCACTTCAGGGCTTTTCATTTGCCATTTCATCCACCCAGGGAAGCACTCCTTCTGAATATCTGCACTGCTTTCTCCCTCACTATCTTCAGGATTTGACTCAAATGTCGCTATTTTCAGTCTGAACTTCAGACATGACTCTATTTGAAAATGTACTGCCTCACTTCCAGACTGCCTATTCACCTTTCTACTTTGCTGCTTTCCTTCTTAATACTTAACATTTTGACATGATGTACATTCTACTCTTTTTTTTTTAGTTTTTCTCCTCCTACTAGAGTGAACCTCTTGATAAAAAAGGGTTTGTGTCTGCTTCAACTGCTGTATTCTCCGCAAATAAACAGTGTTTGAAAATGAATATGTTCTCAGTAAATATTATTGACTTGATGAATAATATTCAGTTCTATTTAAACTGTACATTCAATATCTGTTATTGTTCATATGATATAAACATTTCAGGGTCAAGAAAATCATTAGTTATTGCTAATTAAGAGGCTGATGAAGGGCAAAAGATTATTGATGAAGTATCTGAAAAGGCAACTACAAAAGATATATATGCCTACATTAATTTGCATCTTCTCATTAGCAAAATGAATAATCTTTTTTGTAATAGGAGGCAAAGGACATGGATAGAAGTTGAGGTTTAGAGGCAGAAAGTCATAGAACCATCTTGTGTTTACTCAATTTCTCTGTGAAGTTAGAGCAGTGACCAGGTGATTGCAAGTGTAAGTTTTAGAGAAAATGATCCATGTATGAGAAATTTAAAAAGAAATAGCAGTAAAGTATATTGGAAAATAGTAATTAAAATGCTAATCTCAGGCTTCCCACCTGAATAGAGATAAATATAAAAACAGTAGGAGTCATATATGAAATAAGAAGTTTGAGAATTAACAGAAGTCCTAATAAAGTCAGACAACCAATAGTTGAAATGATTTCATGGGCGAAGAATACGAGGTAAAGTCCTAAATGTGTATTAATTTGTGTTTTCACATGTGCGCCAACTCCTTTTGATGCAACATGGCCATTGGAGGAGGCTATGCTTTAAAAAAAAAGAAAAGAAGATAAGTTTTTAGGAGGTGAACAATATTTTCATTAAAGGTTATTCAGCAACAACTATTAAATGCATACCATACTAGACACTTGGAAGTTTATAAAAGTATGATTTTTCATGTAAAATAACTTACTTGTATTTAACAAGTGATTGGGTAAAGTACACCGATAATAAAGATGTGGTGGAACACAACCTGTAATAGAAATAAAAAAAAATTGTTCTGAATATAACCAGTTCAGCAAAAGCAAGGCAAAGGGTAGAAAGCCTCAAGAACATCCCATGTAACAAATTTTGCCAAACATATTGACTCATAGCAAAGATTTGTAATGAAACTGAAAGAAGAGTAGCTTAAAATTTTTTAGAGACTATTCAACACATGATAAAGTTTAAAAATAGAAGAGATCTTATTTCTTTGCTATTTATAATATAGCACACACATTTTGTGAAATAAAGAGAAAGGCCATATTGGCATTAGTTAAAATCCTCTTCTTAAAAGCATTGTTCTGGTGTAATTGAATTTTAAATAACTAATTGAACAGATGTTGAATATGTCTCTGAATAACTAAGTTCATGTCAATTTAAATAACAATTTATTTGAAGATCAAATCTGTCATCATTAAGTTGATTATTGAATAACTGATATAAAATAAATTCTGTGGTTTTCATTTTTTTTCAGAAGCTTCAGCACATTGTCTAAAATGGATTAGTAGTTCTTTCTACAATGTGCATGTGGTTGCATGGGAGTTTGCATCAAATAGAAAGACCATTTATTCAAATTTAATAAGGATTCAATAAAGTTGAAGGATACAAAATCAACAGACAGCAATAAGCAGCATTTCTAAACACTAATAACAAGCTATCTCGCAAACAAGTTAAAGTAAACATCTTATTTACTATGTCTTAGTCCATTTTGGATGATATAACAGAATACCTGAGACTGTATTTGTTCATGGTACAAATGTATTTGTTCATAGTTCTGGCAGCTAGTAAGTATCTGGATCAAGGGGCCACATCTGGTGAGGGCCTTCTCGCTGCTTCATTTCATAATATAAGGACAAAAGAGCTCACATAAGAGAGAGAAGGAAGGAGGTTGACCTTGTCCTTTCATTAGGAACACTCTCTCAAGATAGCAGTGTTAATCCATGCTCGTCCCTCATAACATAATCACCTCATAAAGGTTTCACTTTTCAACACTGTTGCATTTGGGGTTTAAGTTTTCAACACATGAACTTTGAGGAAAAATTTAAACCATAGCTCAAAAGCATAAGAAATTACTTAGGGATAAGTTTTACCAAAATTTTACCACTGAAAACTATAAAACATTGCTGAAAAAAATTGAAGAAGACACAAACAAATGAAAAGGTATTCCAAGTTCATGAATTAAAATAATTAATATTGTTAAAATATCCATATTACTCAAAGCAGTCTACAGATTCATTGTATTTCCTATTCAAATTCCAGTGGCATTTTCACGGAAATAGAAAAAAAAATCCTAAAATTTGTAAAAAAAAATCTGATCACTGGTCACCCGAGCACAAATGTGCGATCAGCAGACACTGGGCACAACTACAGGAAGGAGAGGGGCACGCAGATACACATTGGGTGCCTTGTCCACGATCAGGGAGAGGGAGGGCCAGCTAGGAGCCCAACCTTCACCAGCATGCAACTTATGTATGTAGTAAATTCTCACTTGTACCCCATAACTCTAAAATAAAATAAAATACTCAAAAAGAAAACAATAACCAGCATGATACTGGAATAAAAATAAACATATAAACCAGTGAAACAGAATAGAGAGCTCAGAAATAAATTCATGCATTTCCTTGAAATTGATCTTTAGCAAAGTTACTAAGGATATGAAGAGCACTCTCTTCAGTATATGGTGGTGGGAAGCAGAAAATTGAAATTTGATCCTAATCTCACCCTTGTATTATAAAACTCAATTCACAATAGATTAATACTTAACTGTAAAACCTGAAACTATAAAACTACTTGAAGAAAACAGGGGGAAAGCTTCTTGACAAAGTCTGGAAAAGATTTTATGGAAATGACTCCAAAACCACAGGTAACAAAATCAAAAATAGACAAATAAGATTGCATTAAACTAAAAAGTTTCTACACAGCACAAAGAACCATCAACAAAGTAAAGAGACAAGCGACAGAATGGAAGAAAATATTTGCAAACCATTCATCTGATAAAGGGTTAATATCCAAAATATACAAGGAACTCACACAACTCAACAGCAAGAAAACATATAACCGGATTGAAAATTAGGCAAAAGACATGAATAGACACTTCTCAAAATAAGATATACAAAAGACCAATATCTATATGAAAAAAATCTTCAAAACTGCCAATCAACAGGAAAGTAAAAATTAAAGCCACAGTGATATACCACCTCACACTTGTTGGAATGGTTATTATCAAAATGACAAAACTGATGGTGAGAGTGTGAAGAAAAAGGAATCCCTGTACATGGTTGGTGGGCATGTAAATTAATACAGCCATAATGTAAAACAATATGAAGTTTCCTTAAAAATTAAAATTGTAATTACCAGATGACCCAACAATTCCAACTTTTCGCATATATCCCGAGGAAATAAAATCAGTATGTTGAAGAGGTATGTTCACCACAGCGTTATTACAATAGCCAACACATGGAATCAACCTAAGTGTTTTTCATGGATGAATGAATAAATGAGATGTGGTATATATACACAATGGAATATTATTCACCCTTAAAAATGAAGGAAATCCTGCCACTTGTGACATGGATGAACAGGAAGGACATTACCTTAAGTGAAATAAGCAGGCACAATAATAGTACATTATTTCACTCACATGTAGATTCTAAAAATGCTGAGCTCATGGAAGCTGAAAGTAGAATGATGGTTAACAAGGACTGAGAGGTGATGTGGGTAGGATTGGGGAGATGTTAGTCAGATAATCCAAAATTTAAGTTAAAAAGGAGGAATAAGTTAAGGGGATGTATCGTATAACATAGTGACTGTAGTTAATAACAATATAGCTTATTCTTGAAAATTGTTGAGAAAGTAGTTTTTAAATATTCTCACCATAAAAGAATGATAAGTGTGTAAGGAACTAGATATATTAATTAGCTTGACTGAGGTATTCCATAAAGTATATATATTTAAAGACATCATGTTGTACACCATAATTATATACAATTTTCTATATCAATAAATCAAATATAATAGGAATATGTAAATATTTCCAAAAACCTCACTTTTTTATTTCAAAAATATAGTTATTCTTAATATTATAGTAGAGATAGTTGCTGATTAAGAGAGCTGTAGTAACAATTTGTATTCAAGACAAGAAGCTTTCAGTAGCAACTAGCAAAGTCTTGTTTTATTCTCATTCCAAGATCTACTCTGCCAGCTTTCTTTTGCATCAGCTGCTATACAACATTGTCAACCACATGCTCTTGGAGCTGCAATATGTCTTTAGGCCAAAGAGTAGTAAAGCTGATATGATGTCTGTAAAACTTCAAATTTTGCAATTGTGTCTGATTTTTTGGTCTTACAGAAGAAAATCTCAAATTTACCAATGAAAAGGAATTAATTATCAGTTAAATATTTTTCATTATACCCTAAGTTTTAAATTATTGAAATATCTACTGGAGTTAGAAAATTGTGGTAAGATATTAAAGGGAAGTGTGAGGTGAGTCTTCTTTCATTTGACTTCTCATGAGTGATTACACATGTGAAGTAATGTACTGTCAGGCTCCATTTATCCACCGCAGTGAGGAAGGCAAGACAGAAGTGCTTAGACAATTCAACTGACTCAACCTTACAGAAGCTTCTTCTAAAACCAGAATTGTTAAGAAAAAGCAAAACTAAAAGTATTAAACTACGGATATGTGAAATATTGTCTTTCCCTCATCTAGGTCTTAAAAAAAAACACTTTTGTCATTATTTTAAATTCTTCATTGTGTATTGGTCAAGCAGTTATAAAGAATATCTCATATAACGAGAATATTAAAGAAGATAAACTTTAAAGAAACTAAGAAATATTAAAAAATATTGAATTATATTGAAATTCAATCTTTATAATAAAAACCTCAATACCTAACATTTATATTGTTTGCTGTCAAATGCAATTTAAATACAAAAACCAAACGTGGATCTAAACTAGTTTCATCTGACACCGTACACTAAAAGTATATTGTAATACAGACTCCAGGAGACATTTATTCATGTTACTTCCACTTCAATAGTGATAATCTTGAGCTAAATTTCAACCCTGGAAAAAGGTATATTTACATTTAAATGAAATTTGTCATGGAGGTGCAGAAAAGAAGTAGAAACAACAGTCGGACTGTTTCTCAAATTATAGATTATGCCTTTAACCTGTTTTCCAATGCAAGGCTGAAATCAAGGAATGAAACAATGAAGTAAATCCATTCAGGTCTGATCCAGTCAAAACAAGACTGAGTAAAGTATTTCGTGTTAGGTTTGGAAAATATTACCACCAAACTGGATAGGTTCCTAAAACCTGGGGCCATTTTCTCATCTGGCAGTGCAGCCAGGAAACTGTTCCAAGTGTAGCACTCAATCCAATCGGCCTACCAACTTTTCAAAAACCACACTTTCTAAATAGGTTCTCGTGAATGAGAGAAAAACCAGACTTCTCTCTCAACGTTTTTGCCATCCAGACAACTTCATGTTTTTATTTTGTGTTAAACTTACTCCTCTCTATTTGCCTGCTTTCCTTTTTTTTCTTTTACCCCTATGCAAAATTATTTAAACATTTCATACACCAAAAGCTAAGTTTTAACCTCTGTACTTTTGAATAATGCCTTTGAGAAAATATGGCCATTCTAGTTTTATTGATTTAGTATATATAAACCTTTTCTTTTTACAAAGTTCTTATCTATTGCATTTGAATTTATTTGTAACTAAAGTGTTGCCATATATCTAAACGTCTCTTATTTATTCTTATATCTTTTTAATAAAAGGATGCCTGGAATAGATTAAGTGAACAAAATATTAAAAATAAAAAGTCACGTCAACTGTGAAGTTCTTACCAAGAATAGAGCTGGTTATAGAATGAACCTTTATGGTGAGTGAAGCGCATAAACAAACCAGCAATTTGTTGAACAGACTACTAAACTCCATTTTCCTTTGTTCCAAACCGTTAAACATTCCAAAATTTTGGAAAGAGACAAGGACCAATGGTACAAACATTTTAGAGCTAACATTTGCATGCCATATGCTATGATTCTTTTACAAACGGAGCAGTATTCAGATTCAAAATTAGTTTCAACACAACGTGTGTGTGCATTTTACATAGTCATTTAAATATTAACTTGTGAGCACTGAAGGAAAAGAGATAATCAAACAGAATAGATTCGATTTGTTTTCTGCAGCCTCACACCAAAACTCAACCCCCTCCTTTTCTTCACTGTATTTCCTGCCTTCCTCACAATCAAAGACAAAAGACTAAACATCATTTAGAACACTTTCGCTACCTCATATCCACTATCCAACTGTTTTTTGTTTTGTTTTGTTTTGTTTTCGATTTTCTATCCTATCACCTGTCAGTGCATCCGTACAATTAGTTTCCAGTCTCAATGTCTCTGCCCCTCAGTGTTCCCTACAGGGCTGGGGCAGTGCACATCTCAGTCCCTGAAAGTGGTGGCCCAGATACCTAAGCGGACATAGGTGATGACCACATCACAACAGCAATTAGTGATGTCTTTTCTCCCGACTTATCCGTTCTCCAAAATGCCTTTAACATTATTATTTTTAAATGTTTTAGTTTATTTATTAAGACATGATTGACATACAAAAAGCTGTATGTATTTAGTGTATAAAACCTGATGTGTTACTGCCATAGCATAAACATAACAGTCAATATATTGCTTCTGGCCGGGCTCGGTGGCTCAGCCTGTAATCCCAATACTTTGGGAAGCCTGGGCGAGTGGATTGAGACCAGCCTAGGTAATCTGGTGAGACCTCGTCTCTACAATAAATCAAAAATAAACCAGGAACAGTAGCATGCGCCTGTAGTTCTGACTACTCAGAAGGCTGAGGCGAAGGATCACCGGAGCCCAGCAGGTCTACTTCGGCTGGCAGGACTGTGCCACTGCACTCCAGCATAGGTGACAGAGTGAGACTCTGACTCAAAAAATATATATATAAATATTATACTTTTATATATTATATTTTATATATATTTTACTATTTATTATGTATAATATATATTATAAATATATAACATACTTTGCATATATATTATATGTACTATATATTATATTTATTATATTATATATATTATAGTATAGTAATTTATATATTACTTCTGAAATCATTCCCCCTCCTGCCTTTTATGCACAACATGATTGTATGCTCCAAAAACCTGAATACTTATAGTGCCAAACCAAACCATACTGGAGCCTGTAGTAAGAGGAAAATACAATAATAACGATCCTGTGTTTATTTAAACATTGTAGATTTTGTCATACCATTAATTTGGGTTTTTGAAGACATTATTGAGGGTTTTTTTTTTTTTTTGCACCTTCTTAAATTTTGCACCCAAGGTGTAAACTAGTCCCACTCTAGTCCCAGCTCTGGTTACACATTTTAAATATCATTTTCCCTGTAGACATTGCATAGTGTTAAGAGTTTGCTAATTTAAAGTTTATTTATTTATATATTCTTTATTTCAATAATTTTATGGGGTACAAGTAGTTTTCGGTTACATGGTTGCATGTGTAGTGACAATGAAGTTTGGTCTTTAAGCTTACCCACTACTCCCACTTGTATATACATTGTATTCAATACTAATTTAAAGTTTAAAAATCAGTGTTTATGTTTTCATTTTGTATGTGTGTGTGTATATATATATATATATATATATATATTTTTTTTTTTTTTTTTTTTTTTTTTTTTTGAGTTGGAGTCTCACTCTGTGGCCCAGACTAGAGTGCAGTGGCCACTCCCGGCCACCGCAGCCTCGACCTGCTGGGCTCCGGTGATCCTTCCGCCTCAGCCTTCCAAGTAGTTGGAACTACAGGCGTATGCGACCACACCCGACTAATTTTTTGATTTATTGTAGAAATGAGGTCTCACCAAGTTGCCCAGGCGGGTCTCGAACCCGCGGGCTCAGACAATTCATTCACCTCAGCCTCCCAAGTTGCAGGACTACAGGTTGAGCCACCGAACCCGGCTCATTTTGTATATTTAACCATAAATTGTAATTTTTAAAATTTTCCTTGTTAGGAAGTGTTCCCCACTAAATCAGAAAGCAAATTAGACATTTACTGACAAAGGACAGTTTAAAATAATGCTAACTTCTCAGATTTCACTTGATTTTTTTGTACTCAGCTTACTTGTGTGTAAGACTTTAGCAAAGCCACTACGACATCTTAATACCTTTGTCAGTTTTGATTATGAAATGTTTATAAAGTGTGCTTTGGAAAGTATGACTTGGGCATTTTAGGGGGAAAATAGTGGCTTATGAGAAGAACGTCTGGGTTCATTTGTTAGGTTTATAGGCTGAGTGCTGAAAGACTGACATTCAATTAGGAAAATTTTCTTTTCTCTAATGCACAGTTTGAGAATACATGCAGTAGAAAAAAATTGTATTAACTCACATTTCAGGTATTTCTGGTATGAGAATGAATTGTTGACTTATCAAGATTCAGTAATATTTATATCAGTTTTTATGCTTTGACTTGAAGTCATGTGGTGGGAAGGACAGCTCAAGTAATCATATGTCCCTGTCTGAAAGGATATTCGTCCTTATCAAATTGCCTCGTGCTGTTTTCTCTACTTGGCAATCCTGCCAAAGACTGCACCGGCATTAAGAGGCAATTATTCCTCAGTCTCAGAATCCTATAAGATTTCCAGAGCCACATCACAAAGAGAAATGCAAGCCTCCTAGCAAGACGGTGCTCACTGGGCTAATTTCACAGCCACAGTGCAGACTGGACTTTGCTACAGCCTGCAGGACTCCTTTGGCAAAAGGAGAGTTTCCAATATTTTAAGAGGAATTAGTACGAGTGAAAAACCTTCATCTCCACCACTACACTTTAAGATTGTTTTTCAAAATTCTTTTAAAAATATTGGTGTCTCATACACTTTTAAAAAATGCATATTGCCAAAACAATTTCTGTAGCACTTTAAAGTGAAGTAACTGCACTGATAAAGCAAAATATTTTATTGGCCTTCTAAGATATATACTACATTTTGTATCCATATCATTAGAGCTTCAAAAGTGAAGACTTTCTTAGAAATCATTCAGCTAAATATTTTCATTCTGTAGAGGAAGAAACTAAAGCATCAGAAAGCTGAATGCCTCACTCAATGACATCTACTTAGTGACAGATTCTGAATTGGAACATAGAACTCCTGTCTATAAATGCAAGGTGCATTGATCGAATTTCCCGAAAAGTTGAACGAAATTTCAGTATAACTTTACCAAAGATAAGAAAGCTCACAAAGAGGGTTTTGTAATTCAAAACTTTTTTTCCCCCTGTCTTTAAAGTAACCATTAAAAGAATAGGTGCAGCGGGGCTCGGTGGCTCAGCCTGTAATCCCAGCGCTTTGGGAGGCTGAGGTGAGTGGATTGACTGAGCCCGCGGGTTCGTGACCCGCCTGGGCAACTTGGCGAGACCTCATCTCTACAATAAGTTAAGTTAAAAATTAGCCGGCGTGGTAGGGCGCGCCTGTAGTTCCAGCTACTCGGAAGGCTGAGGCGGAAGGATCGCCGGAGCCCAGCAGGTCGAGGCTGCGGTCGCCGGGAGCAGCCACTGCATTCCAGTCTGGGTGACAGAGTGAGATTCCAACTCAAAATAATAATAATAATAACAAAAGTGCTATGGACTAAATGTTTGTGTGCACCCAAAATTCAAATGTTGAATCCCTAATCTCCAATATGATGATATTTGGAGGTGGGGCCTTAAGCAAGTAATTAGGACTAGATTAGATCATAAGACTAGAACCCCATGATGAGATTGGTGCCCTTATATCGAGATGAAGAAACCAGAGGGTTCTTTTTTTCTCTCTCTCTTCAAGATATGAGAATATGGTGAAAAAGCAGTTTCTATGAGCAAGGAGGAGAGCCCTCACCAAGAATGCAACCATGATCTCAGACTTCCAGTCTCCAGAACTGTGTGAAATATATGTTTGTTGTTTAAACCACCCAGTCTATGGTATCCTGTTTTAGCAGCCTGGACTGATTAAAACAGTGGAAAAAGTTTGTTGGTAAAATTACCAGGCTGAGCCGGGCTAGGCGACTCAGCCTGTAATCCCGCGCCTTTGGGAAGCGAGTGGATTGCCTGAGCCCGCAGATTCAAGACCCGCCTGGGCAACTTGGTGAGACTTCATCTCTACAATAAAATCATAGTTCCAGCTACTCGGAAGGCTGAGGCGGAAGGATCGCAGGAGCCCAGCAGGTCGAGGCTGCGGTGGCCGGGAGCCGCCACTGCACTCCAGTCTGGGCGACAGAGTGAGACTCTAACTCAAAAAATAAAATAAAATAAAATAAAATACCAGTCTGCTGGACCTCTTATGCAAAGAAATTTCGCTCCATTTCATGTGAAATAAGGAGTTTAAGTCGAGGAGGAGATATGGTTTTCCTATACAAGGTTACACCACCTATATGGGGTAAATCTATTTCTCTGTCTGCGGTTACTGCATCTCTGCTTCCTATCTCCTCTAGATAACTCTTAGCCATGATACACATGCCTTTATGCACTTACGTGTGCATTCATAAGCACCCATGCATGTGTGCAACCACACACACAGGCATATGCACATATATATACCTCCCCACTCATCTTTCATAAATGATGCTTTTCAGAGAGAGTACCATCAAAATATATGTTTAAAATGAAGAAAGAAAAAAATTTTCCTAAACCAAAAATAATAATTTTTTTGCACTCTGAAAGTAAATAGTTCTGCTAGATAGACACCCTAAGTTAAGAAATAATCACTATTTCAATAAGTTTTAAGTCTTAGTCACTCATTAAGTTTGAGATTTATAGAGACTTCACAGTGTTCTCTAAGGACAATAGGTGAGAAATTGCTTTACATTTATGCAATATAAAAAATAATTATAGGATTTTTTTCTGAAACAAATATATTTCAAAGTTTAATTACTATATTTATCTCTAGACAGGAAAAGTGTTAGTAATTTTAAATTACAAGTTGAAGCTTCAAAAAATTTTTATTTAGATTTCACATTACCTAGAATGGAAAATGTTTTAGTTGGGTGTGAAATATAGTATGGGTTAACATTTTCTGACTTAGCTGGATGGAATGTGATGTCTATAAGACAATTCAAGATTCACTTCCATGAAATCAGTGTATGTATATAGGCCTGGAGCTTAGATGAGGGATATTGGATAAAGAGAGTAATATTGAATTTATTATTATAAAGATGGTAACTAATCCAAAGAAGTAGACGTGATCATGAAGGAAGAATGGGCAGAGTTGGAAGAAAAGGTTGCAAAAGATGGCTTCCTGAACATCACAAATGTTTAAGATACAGAGGTAGACGGAGACAAAGGCTAGCCAATAATATAGGATGAAATGCAGGAAATTGTGGTTTTGCAACATTGAAGAGAAAGCAAATAAAGTCAGATCAACAGTTTAAAATGCTGAAGAGACAGTAAATAAGATATTGATAGAACATCTCCCATAGAATAGGGGGCAAGGCAATCCTGGGAAGACTTATGAGAGTAATTTACATAGAGTGGTGGGAAGGCAATACAGACGGCAGTGAGCTAAGGGTGAATAGAATGTGCTCATGTTGGACAGAAAGTGTTTAGACTTGTACTGAGAGACAGTAGCTGAAAGGGGAGGGGTTTCATGGGAAGCAGTTAAAGTTTAGATTTTGAAATTATTTTTTATTCTAATATGAAAGAAGTTTGTTCTTGTTAAAATACTGGTGAGAGGTAAGCTAGAGGAAAAAGGAGACATTGAGAATCTCAGACAGGAAAGAATATCTATGGAGTTAACTTTTGGGGAAAACAAGCCCGAGACACATATCTTAATGCCTCAGATGAAGGAGTAAAGGCTTCTCCAGACTAGGAGTCAAGAAGGGTACAAAGGCAGATAGGTATCAAGATGTTAAAAGGCCTCTGTTGATAACTTTTAACTCTGTGAATAAAGAGTTAGGTCTCTTTGCTGAGTATGAGGGAGAAAACTGGTGAGATCAGAGGTTTGGGCCCCACATATATCCTCAAATGTTTTCCCATCATCAACCATTTATTTTTCCAAAAATCATCTTTTACTTTGAACAGTTTCTTTTTTCTCTTTCTCTCTACTCTTTCTGCCAATGGCGTTTTAGTTCTCTGGTTTTCCAGCTTTTCCCGCTCCTTTCTCTCACTTTGAGTCTACTTCCTCCTCACTTCCAACCTGTCCAAGAAATTGCCAGTCACATGGATTCTTCCTTCCCTACGTCTTGCATGTCTCTTAATTTCTCTTGTACCATGTCACTATTACATCCATAATCAATAAAATTCCTATGTCATTGGAAAAGTTTTCTCCTTGGTCTTAACAGTTTCCCTTTCTTTCCCATCATGCCCTGCCTTGTTGGCAGATTACTGAAATACTGTGTCAACTTGTCATTTCCCTTGCTAAAACTTTCATTGTTTCCCCTCTGCTGACAGGATAAAATTCAGTCTCTTATTGTGAAATGCAAAGCTCTTTGTTATTGGCCTCAAGCAACTTGTAAAAATTTATGTACAACTAATCCCAACCAGATTGGTGATTTCAACAACAACAAAAAATTATTCTTTCTATCCAAAACTCACTTGTGTATTTGTATTTTACTGCTTTTTCCCTACCTTTTCTCGTTTTGAAAGGCAACCTCAGTACTGACCAGTTATATAAAAAGCTGGCCTTTCAAGTACCTTATGTTCTGAGACGCCTACCTAGACTGTTTCCTATCCATCTCCTTTCTCCAATGCTTATCATCATAGCACTTACACTGTTTACTATTGATTTGGCAATATTATAACCTTCTGTTATATGTTTAGTTTTATTTGTTAAAGTTTAAAAACTAGAGCTTAGAAGTCAATTTCCTAATTTTAAAACTTGACTCAATTCTGTTTCAAAGAACTTTGATAACTTTTTAAATATTCTGTCTCAATTTTTTCAACCATAAAATGATTTCTTGTTAAAAATTAATGGAGAAAATTTGCATAAATCTTTATTGAGTATCTAAAATATGATGAATGCTCAGTATGTGTTAGAGTTGTTTATAATTGTCATTATTAGAACTACCATGTCATTTAAGTCTTCATTTTCTCCTCAAATAAAATGTAGTGATTTTCTGTTACCTCACAGACTCCAATATTCAGAAAAAGATAGAGTCAGGGGATGTCAGGACAGTCATCTGCCCATCAGATTACCCCAGCTCTTCCTATAGTTGCATACTTCCCAGGGCTATATTCCTTATTCTCTTTCGTGGCTTGCAGTAACACTGAGGGCCTATCAGAGCACCTACCCCTCTACCAACCATACACATCACCCACTGCAGTGGCCCGGTGGCTGTGTACACCAGCAGTCCTCAACCTATAAATATGGACTGAACACCACTCAAAGGTTTTCTCACCACCCACCACAACAAATACCCGTGGGAGGTACCATGACTCCGTTGAGTGCTCAGGGTCACCAGGAAGGCATTAGATGAACTTCCATTCTGCCTGAAAAGCAGTGGAAGTAGAAACAGTAGCAGCAGCAACTTAGCTGGCAGTAGCAGCAGAAGTAACAACACCAGCAGTAACAGGAGCAACAGCAGCAACAGGCAGCTCCTCTCCTACCCATTCCCAGTTCCACCCAGCAAACCTTCCTTCTTTATCCCCTTTCCAGGCCACACCCAGTAGTGTTGGGGGCACTTCACCCAGGCTCCATTTTTAATGATTTTTTAATGGTTTTGTTAATGGAAGACCTTGAGCTGTTGGGTTTTGTATAAAATTTATGTAGAAACCCCGGAGATGTTGCAAACAATTCCCAGAGCTTCTTTACAAAAACCTACCAAGTAAAAGAAAACCACAAGTGTTCAGTAATTACTCATAACATGTAACATAAAAATTCATGACATTTAATAAATTCATCAGTATTTATTAGTTTTATATGCAAAGTATAGTATGTAATGCATATTAAATACACACACACATGCTAATATAGATGTATATAAAATACATTGATATAAGCACAATATGTCTAAAAGTAAATTTATGTGATTTCTTTCCTTCTATATCTGCTTTTTACTGATTTGCCACCAACTCCCCTGAGACAGTAAGCAGGAAACTGAAATTTTAGTAATCCTTGACTCCTCTCTCTTTCATACACTGCCTTCCAATATCCCTTCCTAACCACACGTTCATTCAAATAATCATCAAGGGCTGTCAAATCTAGCTGTGAGATATCTGGGGAATATGATGCTCTCTTTTTGCATTGCTTCTCTCTCCTTGTCCATCTAGACTCTATGACAGACTTTTGCATCTCTTTCTGCCTGTGTTGTAGGCCCCACCTACTTTCATAACATCTCCAAATTTATTTTCAGACTCATAAAAGACACATTATACATACTAGAAGAAGAAATGAAAGACCTGAATAAAGCTAATGAATTATGTCACCAGAAGAGCTTCTAGCCCACAGGGTGCCTTTGTGAAAATTAGAAAAACTCCTCTTCTTCAAGTACAAGTAAATAAATACAAATAAACATGTTTTGTAAATAAAATATATAAATTTAGAATATGTTTGCACAACAAAATATCTCATTGCTGGGGAGTTTTCCAGAACTCCTAGTTCTACATGTTCCTAGATTTGTCCAATCAAATGTCTTGCCCATGCAAGGGACTACTGACTGCAGCAAGCACACTCTGCATCCTACCCCCACCCCGAGACCATATCAGGCTTGCAAAAGCCAGAGAATAAAAGTGGCCTTGGAGATGCTCAGAATTTTGTCAGAGAACACCTGAGTTCATTGGACTGTGCCAATGAATAAACATGGATCTCCACTGAAAGGTTCAGTCCCTGTTCTTTTGAGCCTGCACATGGTTGTGAGATTTTTTTGAAGGAGAGATGGATAGGCGAAAGACGAAAATCATATACCGGACACCTGCTTTTTGAATAGATGACAATTTAATGTTAGTTAACACAGAGCTTTTATATTATTTGTAAAAGGGCATGACAAAGAAATTTTTTTATGTATATATTTTTTATAAGTTATTATCATCTAGTGGTCTTAGTAATTAATAAGTCAAGAACTCTGTAAACATTTAGACAATGAGTCTTATTTATAAGGCTAAAGATGATAGCTTTAGTTTAAAGTCCCGAATTACAGTCCTTGAACTGTCTTTAGAAAGTTTAGCAGTAGTCTTTTTGGGGGGGCTTTATGTCTTTTAGAGTTTTGTAATCGTCTTTGTTGTCTAGGTGTCTTTGTTATTTTTATTTTTTTTTGTAGTGTTTGTTTTTAAAGAAAACTCAAAAGAAGTTTTTAGTAATGTTTTTCAGGCCTCCAAGGTTGTTTTTGTCTTTAGTTAAGTTGTTATAAAAGTGTTTGATTAGTATATTATGAGTTTAGTGAAAACCCACTTTACAAATGTTGACTTAGAGTTTTAATTATTGAATTAAGTAAAAACCTTAAAGATAATCTTTATCTTAAGTCAGTGAAAATAGTGTTATAAATCACCTACATAACTCCTAGATAAGTGTTAGAACTTATAATGAGTTTATAATAAACTTATTATAAACTTGTGTTTTTAAAGAATTTTATATCTAAAGACTAAACTGTATAATTTTAAATCAAATAAGGAGTGAATATACTTATATCATTTATCATTTAAACAATATCTAGTAACTTATAACCAAGTGAAAGAAAGTATTTTTGATGTGCTTTAGAGTTTAACCCTTTCATATGTTAGAAAAGGCCAAGCGGTATAGTGGGAAAATGGAAAAATGAACCATGACATCTCCAGGTTAGCTGTGATTCTTTGCATAAACATGCCATCCTCTTCTTCCACGACTGCACAGAATTTCTTCAGCTGTATCAACAGCAAAGACAGAAGACAGAAGGGCCTCAGCTGCCCGGGCTCGCTTTGTGGCCGGGGGTCCTCAGCGCACCCGGACTTTGTCAATCAGGCGGGCCTCCAAGGCTGGCTCCCAACACTCCTCTTCTTCAAGTACAAGTAAATAAATACAAATAAACATGTTTTGTAAATAAAATATATAAGCCGGGCTCGGTGGCTCAGCCTGTAATCCCGCGCCTTTGGGAGGCTGAGGTGAGTGGATTGCCTGAGCCCGCGGGTTCGAGACCCGCCTGGGCAGCGAGACCTCATCTCTACAATAAATCAAAAAATCAGCCGGGCATGGTAGCGCATGCCTGTAATTCCGGCTACTCGGAAGGCGGAGGCGGAAGGATCGCCGGAGCCCAGCAGGAGAGGCTGCGGTGGCCGGAAGCGGCCACTGCACTCCAGTCTGGGCGACAGAGTGAGACTCCAACTCAAAAAAAAAAAAATAAATAAAATAAAATAAAATATATAAATTTAGAATATGTTTGCACAACAAAATATCTCATTGCTGGGGAGTTTTCCAGAATTCCTAGTTCCACATGTGCCTAGATTTGTCCAATCAAATGTCTTGCCCATGCAAGGGACTACTGACTGCAGCAAGCACACTCTGCATCCTACCCCCACCCCGAGACCATATCAGGTTTGCAAAAGCCAGAGAACAAAAGTGGCCTTGGAGATGCTCAGAATTTTGTCAGAGAACACCTGAGTTCATTGGACTGTGCCAATGAATAAACATGGATCTCCACTGAAAGGTTCAGTCCCTGTTCTTTTAGAGCCTGCACATGGCCATGTATGCAGTATGGGGTTATAGAGGACAGGATCTTCCTCCAGTTGAGAGGGCTCAAACCATCCACACTTACTCTTAAACTCTCACACAGGCAGTAAATATCTAAGAAATGAACTCACTTGTTGAGATGTCATCCAGAATTGTGATAACTGAACATCCATAGGTAAAGCTTTTGCATTACCCTTTCATTTCTCCCCACCTAACATCAGGGTGAAATTCAAATACTTATGATATTTACCTTACTTGACAATTTGGTTTTTGCATACAGTCACAGCCTCATCCACTGCTATGCCTGCATACAAAGAAAGTTTCAATCATGAAGAGCTATTTTTGGATCATCAAAGAATGTTATGAAATAGTATATTGAGATAATTGTATGATGATTAAGGCCCCAGTCCATCAAATACTAACTGTGTGACCTTTGACATGTAATTTAAGCTTCATTATAGTTTGATTTTATGTAGCTTCACTATTATTCCTATGCTTGATTAATTTCATCAGATTTCCTCTGGCTAGAATATGCATTACCTCCTTTTACTTGTTGAAAATTCTTATATATTAGGCATATTGAATGATTATTGATAATACAATAAGAGAAATTAGTCATAAAACAATTTTTCTAAAATACCTACTACCACTACTATAGCCTAAAATACAGTTGTTCAAAGGTATGAGGGTGATCAGAGAAGGCATCAGGAACCAGGTGCTGTGTAGACCAGGCCAGAAAGTAGGATAGAGAGTGAGGAAAAAGGTCACAGAAAAAAAAAAAATCTGTCCATTAAAGGAAAAAAAAAAAAACTGTGAAATAGACAGCTGTGAGGCTTGTAAAATGAAAGAGATTATTCTTACTGAATCATAAGATATAAGAACAAGAGCAAAGAAAATGAATTTAGAAAGATTGTTTAAATCAAAATCCATGGGTTTTAGTTGAACAAGGTTGAGCTTAATCCTGTAGGTTATAATGGTTCTTAAGTGTTCGTGAAGACAGTTCCAGAGCTGTACCTGAGAAAAATTCATCTGATAGTGATAAGATAAATCGCCCAAAAAAGAGGATCTATCTTTTTTTTTTCATACATATAACATGCTTCTACTCAAAATTTTATCCATGGAGAATCCTGTGAATCAGACACTATCACTACCCTCATCTCCTTCTAGACACATGCACAGCAAACTAGCAACCAACTTTTAGCATTTCTTTTATAAACAAACTACCTCAAAGTACCTTGCTTAAGTTAATTATTTTGGGATTAAATAAATTAATATATGAATGTTTTTCAATTTAAGGTAATTGCTCAGTCATGTTTATTCCTTTTGTAAATATTTGTTAGTACTTTCTTATGGTCTTGTTCCCCAAAATAAAGCTTAAAAGTGTTCTCTTACCTACTTTCACTACCATGGTCTTAGTTTTGGTTCCTGTCACCTTTCAGATGGATCTGTGTACCATCTCCTTACTGGTTTCCATAAGCCTAATCTTGACCCTCCAGTCTATCTTCCACCCCAAAGTGCAAGATGAAGACCTTAATGCCATCCTTGACTTCTCTTTTTCTTTCCCACTTCACATCCTATATGCCTGAAAGTTCCTCTGATTTTATTTCCAAAATAGCATGAATCATGCTGTCTCTCATCAACTGAACCACAACGACTGTGGTCTACACCATAATATTCTCCCACTAAGATTACTGTGATATGCTCCTGAGAGAACTCCCTCCTTTAACACTTGGCCCCTACAGTCTATTCTCAACACTACTAGAAGGATCTTTTAAAATTCTGAGCTGAGATTACATCATTAACTTGTACAGTACAAAAGCCCCTCTTTTCATTCACAGGAAATGCTGAAGTTCTTAAAATAGCCAACAACAGCTTATAACACCCCAACCACCCTCTACCTACACACACACGTTAAAACTTGCCTCCTCTTTTCTCTACTTTGCTCACACTTTCTAGTCACACTAGCCTCGTTGCTCCTCCAACAACCAGGCTTTCCCTCCACTTCAAGAGCTTTATGCTGGAAGTTCTTCTGCCTGGAATGACTCTCCATTTCACTGCATATCTCCCTCACCTCTACAAGGTCTACTTTGAACACCTTCTGTAACATTTCAGCCTGCCCTTTTCTATAACTACTCACCATTCTCATCCTATTCCACATACCACCTTTTAATATACTGTGGTGTTTATAAATTTATTGTATTTAATTATTCAACTCTTCCCTCTAGGATGTAAGATCCATAAGAACACAGCTTTTTTTGTTGTTCTGTTCAATGATAGATACGAAACCTTTAGAGCATCCTCAGCACGTAGTAGGTCTTCGATTAATAAATATTTGTTCAACTAATAAATTAATGTGTGTTTGCTCTGTGAAATAACTTTAAAATAACATTGAAAAAAATAGTTTGGGAGGTATCAAATTCCCGTGATAGAAAATTCAACCTAGAAAGTTTATTCAAATTGGACATCCTTTTTTTGTGATAACATTGAAAAGATAATTGTGTCAATGACTACAAAATCTTCCTATCTGTAAATTTTATGATCCTTGAAGCCCAGTCAAAAAGAGTTGATGTTGGGAAGATTGTAAAGCATTAACAGAATTTAAAAAATTATTAAAAATATTATTCAGTAGCTATTATATGCCCTTCAACTTCTGGAATTGAGCTATAGAAAAGGAACAAGACAAAAAACTACTACTTGAATAAAGATCAAATCTAGGACAAAGATAGGCAATAAACAATTAAATTAATGTTTAATTAGTATAAGCATTAAATTAAGTGATAATCTACTCAGCGAGACCTAATTGCTATTAAAACAGCAAATAGATAAGATGATAGACAGCAAAACAATACTAATGAAGCTAACCATACAGGGTAGTCTAGTTTATTTATAGGGAAATAATATGTGAGTTAAATCCTGAACAAGAAGTCACCAGTGCAAATACCTAGGGAGAGTCACAGGAGAAAGAGACAGCAAGTACACAAAGATCCTGAGAGTAGTGTGGCCTAGTTGAGGTACAGAGAGAATGTCTGTGGCAAGAGTGAGAACCATGATGAAGGGTTGAGGAGGTGAGCAAGGCTGGGGACATGGGGGTCACTGGAGGTATCTCATTACTTTTGGATAATTGCTTTGTTGCACTTGTAAAAAAAATACTTCAACACTTTATTTAGACAACTATATATGTTTAAATACACTTGCAGTCATTATGGTATAATTAATATTTTCTTGTTAGAATTTTATTTTTGACATGTGTTTTTCTCAACTTATGAAATAAAATAGACTCTCTCAACTTTGAATATTTTTTCTTAAGCTAAATTTACTTCTCTGGGGCTAAAATGTTCTCCCTTATTTCATATTTTCTGCCCAAATGTAGTAAGAAAAGTCAGTCCTTTACTACATTTAACTATTTTTCGGAGGTTTCAAAAGAAGACATTATTCTCTTATACCCTGAAGATTTATTTGTAAAACTTCTACAAGGAAGGAAGAAAAACCACAGAAAATTTTGAAGCAGTAGATGAAAAGTAAACAGAGTAGCTTCTTGAAATATGGTTAGCAAATGATGAGGAAGACTACAGAAAAAGAACTAAGAATTTTCTTCAGGCCTTAAAAGTTGCTGGAATTGACAACCCATGAACTGATAAGTCAGGGAGTAAATGTTTCAATCAAAGCAAAATAAACAAATTCCAATAAAAAATTGTGAATCCCTTTAATTAATGAATATTAAAGACATACAAGCTTTTTACCCCTTGTTCTTTAAAAAGATAATTAAAAATTAAATATTTTCAAACAACTTTAAAAATGAACTTGAGCCCTCAATATTATTAAATTAGATAAGATCATCACAGTATTTAAAAATATTTGATTTCTAGGAAAATACTCTCGGTTTATAAAACTTGTATTGTTGTTAGAAAGAATAAGAAAATGAGATTGCTTTTAAAAAGAACTACGTTAAGATCTAGCTTTTTTTAAATAAAAATGTGGGGTACAATTCAGGGTTAGGTATACAAATGTTGATTATGCACCTACCCTTGTTAAGGTGTGTCCCTCCCTCCGCTAGCAGTTTCCCTCAACTTCTAATCCCACCCCCTCTCCCCTGATAGTTTCCCATTACTGTCAATCCCTTTCTTATAGTATTATAATATTTCTGCTTGTGAGTGAGTACATATGGTACACTGTTCTTTGTTTCTGTGATAGATCACTGAGTATGAGTATGATTGACTCTAAATCCATCCAAGTTGCTGCAAAGTCCATATGTTTGTCCTTCTTTATGGCTGCATAATATTCCATTGTGTATATATATCACATTTTTTTATCCACTCCAGCTTTGATGGACAGCATGGTTGGTTCCATGTGTTTGCTATTGTAAATACAGCTGCAATAAACATATGTGTCCAGGTATCTTTTTTATAGAATGATTTGAGTTCCTTAGGGTATATTCCCAATAGGGAAATTGCTGGGTCATATGGAAGGTCAATTTTTAGTTCTTTCAGAAACCACCACACTATCTTCCAAAGAGATTGCACTAGTTTGCATTCCTACCAGCAGTGTAGAAGTATTCCCTTTTCTCCGCATCCACGCCAGCATCTGTTGTTGTTTGTTTTATTAACGATGGCCACTCTTACTGGGGTTAGGTGGTATCTCAATTTGGTTTTGATTTGCATTTCTCTGATGATGAGAGAGTCTGAGCACTTTTTCATGTGTCTTTTGGACCCGTATATCTTCTTTTGAGAAGTACCTATGCATTGTCTTTTGCCCACTTTTTAATGGAGCTGTTTGTTTTTTTCTTTTTCGCGCATTTGAGCTCCTTATAGATCCTAGATGTTAGAACTTTCTAAGATATGCAGCTGGCAAATATTTTTTCCCATTCTGGGCTGTTTCCCTGCTCTCTTGGTGATTTCTTTTGCTTTGCAGAAGCTTGTTAGTTTGATGAGGTCCCACCTGTCTATCTTATTTTTTAAGGTATTGACCTTAGGGTTCTGAATAGGAATTGGTTGCCAGTTCCAATTTCCATAAGGGCATCTCCTGCATTTTCTAAGATTCTCATAGTTTGAGGTTTTACGTTTAGGTCTTTGATCAATTTAGAGTTAATTTTTGTATATGGTGATAGGTAGGGGTCCTGTTTCAATTTTCTGCATGTGATCAGTCAGTTTTCCCAGCACCATTGACTGAATAGGTTCTCCTCTCCCAAGTGGTTGTTATTAGAGGTTTTATCAAAAATGAGTTGGTTGAGAAATTGAGCTTTATTTCCAGTATCTCTATCGCGTTCCATTCATCTGTGTGCCTGTTCTTGCACCAATACCAGGCTGTTTTGATTACTGTAGCCTTATAGTAAAGTTTGAAGTCTGAAAGTGTGATATCTCCTGCTTTGTTTCTTTTGCTAAGGATTGTTTTGGCTATCTGTGGTCATTTGTTTTTATATGAATTTCTGTGTTGTCATTTCCATGTCTGAGATGAAAAATGTTGGTAACTTAAGGGGTATTACATTGAATCTGTAGATTGTCTTTGGTAGGATGGACATTTTAACAATGTTGATTCTCCCTATGCAGGAGAATAGAATATTTTTCCATTTGTTTATGTCTTCTTGGATTTCTTTGACCAGTGTTTTGTAGTTCTCATTGTAAAGGTCTTTCACTTCTCTGGTTAGGAAGATGCCAAGGTACTTCTTTTTTGTGTGTGGCTATTATGAACGGGATTGTGCTTTTAATTTGTATCCCGAGACTTTGCCAAATTCCTTTATCAGCACAAGCAGATTTTTGACAGATTCTCTTGGATTTTCAAGGTGTAGGCTCATATCATCAGCAAGGAGGGATAACTTGACTTCGTCTTTTCCTATTTTGATACCTCTGATTTCCTTCTCTTGTCTAATTGCCCTAGCTAGGACTTCCAACACAATGCTGAACAAGAGGGGTGAGAGTGGCCAGCCTTGTCTTGTTCCAGTTTTCAGGGGAAATGTTTCTAGTTTCTGTCCATTTGGCAGTAGGTTAGCTGTTGGTTTACTGTAAATGGCACTTACTATTTGGAGGTATGGTCCTTCTATACCTAGGTGTTTGAGGATTTTTATCAAGAAGGGATGCTATATTTTATCAAAAGCCTTTTCTTCATCTAATGATATAATCACGTGGTTCTTGTTTTTACACCTGTTGATGTATTTAATTACATTTATGGTCTTGCGAATGTTGAACCAGGCATGCATCCAAGGGATGAAGCCTACTTGGCCATGGTCGTTGATTTTTGATATGTATTTTTGGATCCAATTTGCTAAAATCTTGTTGAGAATTTTTGCATCTATGTTCATAAGGGATATCGCCTGTAGTACTCTTTTTTGAGGAATCTTTACCCTGTTTGGGTATCAGTGTGATGTTAGCTTCGTAAAATATTTGGGGGAGAAAGTCCTTCTTTCCCAATTGCCTGGAATACTTTCATTAGGATTGATATCAGCTCCTCCTTGTATGTTTTGCAGAATTCTGCTGGAAAGCCATCTGCTTCAGGACAGTTTTTTGTAAGTAGTTTTTGTATGACAGAGTCAATTTCCTGGGTTGTTATTGCACCAAGAGAGCCCAGATGACTAGCTCACTAGCCCTCACTCAGTTAGCCACTCTCATGCCCACTTGTTCACCAGCACATACACAAAATTTTCCATACACTCACTCACTCACTCACTCACTCACCCCAGGACTCACATAGCCCAACTGGCTTGACCGCCATCTTCCCAACTGCACAAGATCTAGCTATTTTAAATCTATAATTTAGTTCTTTAAAAATAAAACTGCTGATTTTTGCTAAGAAAAATCTATCTATAAAAATTACCTTGTCTAATTTTCTCATAAATGTAGTATTATTCAGAACATACCTAAAAAACTATAACAGACCATCTAGATATGTCTAGACAAGACTTCTCAGCAACTCATACATTTATCCAAGATATACCCATGTAATTGAGAGTACAGCAAGACAAACTAGGAATATCTACATAGTAAGCCTGGATAATTGATATATTAATCTTTACTTTCAATAGTTTAAATGCATTTCTTTTCCACAATGAAGGAAATTTTTTAAATCCCAGTATCTTTCTCTCATTTTTTTCTTGAATTACCCTGCCACTAAAAATATCAAAACTTATGTTTGGTCCATATATAATGCAAATATTAACAGTAGTTAATTTTACAACTGAGAAACTAAGATTGGAAAGCGTTGGAGGGTGGAGAAACTCACATATTTTATCATTTGTACTCTAGAATTGTTTGAATTTATTACTTAGCATGTATTAACGTGTTATCTTCTTAAAGCAAGTAAAGATCTTGCCATAAAAAAACAAAGAAACAACTTGCATACTGATGCTTATAGAAGCTTTATTTATAATTGCCAAAACTCATAAGTAGCCAGGATGCCTTAGGGGAATGGATAAGTAAACTGAGGTACATCCAGACAATGGAATGTTATTCTGCCCTAAAAAGAAATGAGCTGGCAAGTCATGAAAAGACATGGAGGAAAATTAAGTGCATATTACTAGGTGAAACAAGACATCTGGAATGGCTACCTGCTGTATGACCCAAACTATGCAACATTCTGGAAAGGGTAAAACTTTGAAGATAGTGAAGACAGTGGAGACAGTGAAAAGATCATTGTTTGCCACGTGTTACAGAGAAGAAGAAGGAATGAATAGAAGAAACACACGTGGACATTTAAGGTGGTAAAAATACTCTGATAGTGGATACATATCATAATATCTTTGTCTAAATCCATAGAATGTACAACACCAAGAGGAACCCCTTTTGTAAACTGTGGACTTTGGGGGATAATGATGTGTCAATGTAGATTCATCAGTTGTAAGAAATGCACCACTCTGATGGAAGATGTTGATAATGGGGGAGACTATACATGTGTGGGGCAGGGGTATATGGGAAATGTCTCTACTTTTCTCTCAATTTTGCTGTGGACCTAAAACTGCTCTAAAAAAAAGTCTTAAAAAAAGAAACAACAAAAAAACCAGTTTTTGAAAAGTGCATGTAATATTTTTAAAATTTAATCTTTAAATGTAAAATAATTTTTAGATGTTAATTAAGACTTAAAAAATCTAATTGGGGGAAATCAGAAATCTCAGAATAATATCTTCAAAAACATGCATTTTTCTCAACCTACACAATGATTAAATCCTCAAAGAAAAACCTCTTTGCTGAGGCTAATGCTTTTTGGAATGTGTGGGAGTACATTATGAGGACTTCATGGTGATTTTGTGGCAATAATGATGGGATAATCAAATGAAACTCAAGACTGAGCTTGAGCCAATAAAACACACAGTATATCTGGCCTCTGCACAGAAAATAAATGCTTTGGGCATCTACAATTTGAAAGCTTTTTTGTTTTTTAACATAGAATTGAAGCAAGAATATCAAGCATGACTGATAAGATAAATTGTAGACACAATGTTTTTTTGCTGATATGAAAAATATTTTTTATTTCCTGAAACTCATATATAGATTAGAATTCCTCATATATGTCTACATGTCAAATTTTAACTATACTTATATTCTACTATAATTTTCATCCTGAATAATCTTTCTGAAAGGTCCTATAATTCTCCTAATTGAAAATTCTCTACTTTATATTTAGTTTTTCTCCACTACAGAATGAAAGACTGAAATTATTTAAATTATAATTAGTGTTATGGCTGCATGTAGCATTTTATATTCTTTGACTTTAAGCAAATGTGAACTCATGTTTATGTTCCAAGTCTTGCCCACTTCCATCCTTGTAATCATGAGCCAATATAATATCCAAAAAATGCTTACTTTCAGAGATGTATGGGATGATGAACATGGGTAAATAGGATAAGGGAACATTATACGATGAATTAAAGCTCATAAAGCTCTACCTTTAGCCAGTATTAAATCCCCTCACCTCTTTCTGGATCACTAGCAAGATCCTAAGTGAATTCAAGTTGATCAAAAAGCCTTAGATTAGTATGTATGCAAATGTTCCAACCTATAATTTCTTTCCTTAAAAGCAGAATAAAATTAATCTTAAAAATATTCCCAAATGTAAGATACATTTCTTAGAAAATTGTTGACAGGGGTGTGAGTGTGTGGAAGAGGATTTTAAGGCATAATTGTAATGAAGAGAAAAAATAAACTTAGTTATTGAATTGTGTTTAAATTTATATTCTCTATCAGTGCTACACAGAAGAGCAAAATATTGAAAATTTCCAAATAGTGATTTTTTGATTCAACCAAAATTTATTTTTAAATTTTTTTTAATTTTTGATTACTATGGGTGCATATAGTTGTGCATGTGCATGAGGTTCATGTGATGATTTGACACAGGCATACAAGGTGTAATCATCAAATCAGGATAATGAGGAATCTATCACTTAAGCATTTATCATTTATTTGTATTAGGAATATGCAATTTCACTCTTCTCATTATTAGAAAATATACAATAAATTATTGTTAACTATAGTCACCCAAATATTCCTAAAAGTGTATTTTTCCAGGACCAAACACTGAGAGGGAAAATGTATATGACTATTATGATGATATAAAGATGTGTAATTATGGAAGTACATAAACTTGACGCAAGACAACTTGGGGAGGATCTATGTACCTTATATTTTTGAACATGTATTTATTCATTTAACAACCATTAGTTAAATATCATAAGCACTGAGAATACAGTTAGCAAAACAGCTGTGGTTCTTATGCATAAAAAGCTTAGACTATAGGGCTGTAGGGCTAAATTAATAACATCATTTTGATCGAAAGTACTGCTTTTATTTAGATGATTTATGTTTAAGACTCTGGCAACTTCTGCTTATTAGTAAAGGAACATCTCTTAGGATTTTTTTTCTTTTAAAACAGAAGACATTATGAGGAATACCTGAGTAGAAGCCTTCTTTCATCTTCACTTGAATTCATCTAAAGGACCTAGTGCACCTTGCATGAGAAACTTTCCCCAGCTATTAATGGAAGCAGAAGAAGGTACCTAAAACTCTGGCAAGTTTCTCACTCTGTGATTGCCTAGTCATACCAGAAACCATTTCATAAAATTAAAATATCCTAACAGATAAATTAGGATAGGAAAGACTCCAAATTATCTTAAATTTCTATTGAAAAGTTTATTGCTGAGCCAATGCCTAGAGAATCAGAGTTGCTCCAAACTATTGATTTGGTTTAAGCGAACCAAAAAGATGAGTAACTTGTTGATTTCGTAAAAATACCTTTGGTTCTATTATTTCATCATTTTTTTTTCACACTGGTAGAAACCAGGGACTTGGGACATAGGTGTGTTTTCTCCAACTAGCTCTCTATAAAGCCCTCCTGATATTCATGTTCTGCTTTTCACTTACAATCTTTTTCCTTGGACTGTATCTTTATAATATCAACTAAATGAGGTTAGAAGTGAGTTAACAAATTTAGTAAGCATTCCAATTGAGCAGATAAGTGTCTGCTTTCTGATACCAGTGCTGCCTGAGCCCAATCCAAAACTGAAGCAAATAAGTAGGGTAAGTGTCCTATAATATACTTTTCAATAGTTATTTGTATTTCAGACCTTTAGTCTGATTCTTTAAAACTGCCTTCAATGTCAATATAACTGAGATTCTTATCTAAAGCCCAGAAAGACCCTGGGAAAGTGAAGGTTAAGGAAAATGATTTTAAGGGAAACCACATATCTCTCTTGAAAGCAATCATACATCTTAAGAGTTTGATATAAATAATTCAATCAAACGTTTACCTATGTGAGGGTCCTTCTTTTCTTTTCAAAGCACAGATGTAAGATTAACTTTATGTGGTTTATTTATGTTCATGTATTTGTTTACTTTTCCTTGTCTAAATGCCCCAAACATATTCACCTTTCAAAGCTTTCTGCTTTCCTGGCATATGGGTGTACAGAGAAATAGAATAGTAAATATAACTACAAAAAATTGGCTCTTGATTGGCTTTTTGCAATTAGCTCTTTGGCTGTCCCCCAAAAAGGAGAAGACAAATGTAAATTGTTTTGCTACATATTTCAATGTGCCTTCTAATTAGATCTAACTGATCAAAAGGCCAAAAAATTTCAGACCTTTCTTCAATGTGAATGAATACAATATTTTTCATACATTTATGAATTGAATGCATGTGTACTAAAAGCAGGTAATTGGGGCTTATTTTAAAACATCCAATTGGTCATATTTGAAGTAAACTTTAA